>BCFW01000003.1:7204-1260601 GCA_001599015.1 Apiotrichum domesticum | reverse complement strand
CGGACATATGCTTCCATGTCCGCTTGCCTGGCTCTGCGTGGTGGAGGTGATCGCACGGCCGCACGGAGCCAAATGGCAGTCATTTTCAATGTCAGCCAACGCCGAGCACTGCAACAGAGATGGCGAGCAAGATGCCGAGCAGATACTTGCCAACTTTCTCTCTTATCGCTCACTCTCTTCAACAGGACAGGATCCGACAGACACCATGCCTCCTCCTCCTAGCACCACTGCCGGCGGCTCCAACTGGGACAAGAGTGCGTGTAGCTGCATGAAGTCGCTGTCGTGCAACAGCCCGTTCACTAACCTGCAGTGAAGATGGGTGCTCTTATGGGCACCGGAGTCGGCCTGACGATCGGGTGAGTCATGCGCATTGTGAACTGTTTGCTGACCAGCAGCTTCATCTTTGTGAGTTGATTCTGGAGTATTCGCCTTGTGGCATACTAACCCCGGAAGGGCTCCTTCTCCATCCTCCGGTACGTCGCCTCCGTCTGATACGTCTAACAACAGTGCCGGCCCTGGTCCCCGCGGCGCGGTCGCCACGCTCGCGCAGTACATGATGTCTTCGGCCGCGACCTTTGGTTTCTTTATGTCGATCGGTTCCGTGAGTGTCGATGCTGGGTGGCTGTGTCCTCGTCTCCTGCCTCGAGGCCAGATCCTTAATAGATGAATTTAATGCCTCTCCTTCCTCCTCCACGCTCACACCAGGTCATCCGCACCGACTCGAAGTACCTCCTTCCCGCCTCGGCGGTGGTCGCGAACGCGTCCGCCTTCCGCGACGCCCGCTACCGCCGCTTCCAGGCCGAGGTCCTCGACAAGAAGCCCGAGTTTTGAGCGGAGTACGTTCCGAGGAGATCAAAATACACAACTTTTAAAAACATGGACCAAAAATACTGCCAAATGAGGGTTCAGTGATGGTGGTGCTCGTGTCTTGAGCTTGGGAGGTGTACAGTCGCTGTGGAGAGTTTGCGTGGTTTGCGTGGTTATGGCAGGTTGAGCGTTCCCTACAAGGTGACTCACAGTCTCACTGATCACTGACAAGACTATCCCGAGGACTGCAACAGGTCTACTGATGGTTCAACGACCGCCTCGGAGGCAAAGCAGGGTTGGCATCCACCATTTCGCAGCTCTGTGCAATGGAGAAGACAGTTTGGTGGCATAGTTGCACTGAACTCGGTCGCGCTCTACAGGGCCTATCTCAGATAGAAGACTAAATCTGCTGGCTCGGGGCATACTCTGTAACACGATGCAATGCATAACAACAATGTGATACTCGAATATGCAATGTAGCTCTATCTGCGCGGAGGCGACTTCTTGCGCCTCATAGCGGGCACAGGGGTAAGCCTGAGCCGCCCATCAATGCGGGTACGGGGGACAGGCCGGAGTTCGGGGATGGGGTCGGGGTGCGCCTCGCCCAGATGCGCGCTCTCGAGCTCCTCAAACCAGGCCGAGACGTCCTCGCCCGTCTCCTCCGCATACTTGGCCACGCTCTCCATCGCGCTCTGGCGCCGTTCTTCCTGCCGAAACGCGCCGACACGTCCAGCGGCCCTGTCGGCCCTTTGTTGCGCCTTGAACTGCTCCCGCTCCTTAGCGAACCTCTTCTTCCGCGCGGCCTTCCGCACCTCGATCTGCTCCTCCTCCAACAACCGCGCTTGGTGGAGCTGCGCCTCGAGCAGCTCGGCGCGTGCCCACGCCTCGTCGTTGTCTACCGCTGCCAGTGCGTCCGCACTCACCGCCTCCGTCTCCGGCGCAGCCACCTCGGCCACCGCCTTGGACTCTGCGGGTTCAGACCGCGGGCCGAGCGTCCAGTAGAACTCCTTCTTCGTTGTCGCCGGCGGGGGCGGGGCCAGTGGTGGCGTACGGTTCTCGCGCTTGGCCTCGAGCACCTGGCGTCGATAGAGGCGCGCCGCTGCGCGCTCGGCCTCGAGCACTTCCTCGGCGCTCGTTATTGGTACGCGGAGAGTCGTCTTGTGGATCAGCCCCTGGGCCTCGAGGGACGCGAGGATCGTGCGCTTGAGGAATCTGCGCCGGGTCAGCTCGACAAACGCTTTATCTAGCTGCACGCACCGCACGCTCTGGAACGGGTGCTCCGGCAAAGGCTTGACGGGCGGTGGGATCCACATACGCTTGCCCTCACGGATATTCGCCGCGCGACGCATGCGGATCCTGCCCTGGTCCGTGAACACCAGGCCTGGCTGCAGCACTGGCCGCTCGCCGACCGTGCCCAGTGCCCAGATGTCCGGCGTCTTCAGGTATCGCCGCTTGCTCAGCGCCGAGCGCACGAGGGAGGTCGCGCTCGTCGTCCACGGGACGGACATTGTGGGCTTGTGAGAGTTGAGGTAAATGTGACTTTTGTTGTGAAGTTGAGTGAAAGTCGAGCTGGTTGGAATTCTGATCCCGTCAACATTCCTGGGTGGCCAAATGCCGAACTGGTCTGGAGCGCGCGAGTTGCGGCTGGATTCAGCGTGGTGATGGCGCGGACGACACCATCGTCGAAGTGACTCACAAACATCCACTTGCCCCTCTACACAACCCACCTCTCCACACTCTCTAATCATGGGCCAGGTCCAGTCCGCCTTCGACCCGGACAAGAAGGTGAGTTGATGTTATCCGCTTGTCTCAACTCACGCCCAGCAAAACACAACCCTGTCTGTTGGGAACTACCACACGCCGCCGTTCCCATCTCTGTACAACCCGACCCTCGCATCAACCGTGCAGCAGCGCGGCTGGTTTCTTCTCACTGCCGAGGGTGCGTCCGCTATTTGGCTCCAATACTCATGACAGCAATATGGAAATTCACCTTCTTCTGGACACTTATCCTCCTCGGGGGCATATTCGCCGTTAGCGGGTGTCTCGCGGCGCTCAACCTCTTCCTCTCGCGGACGGTGTTGAGTGCGCGCCGCCCAGCCTCCCCGGAGTCCGGACACCGCCGCGACCCCTCAGGAACGCAAGCGACCATCTCCTCGCTCCATCCCGAACTGAGCCGGTACAAGCGCCGCCGACGCCCCGCGCTCTGGCTCGTCCTCATCATCCCTGTCACCATGGTCATTGTGGCGAGCCTCGTCGCGCTCGTCAGCGGGACTGTGGTCGGGTTTGCCCTCGCGGCCGTGTATGCCGCTGGCGGGTTTAGCATGTCCACGTGCGTTGGGATCACAAGGGTGCGAGGGAATGCTAACCCCAGATGGGTGCCCTTCCTCTGGGCCATGATCCAGGTCGTCGTGCTCATCATTTCGTGGGTTCCTCATGTGTGCACGCTGACCCGCCAGGAGCTACTCCACACTCACGCGCGTGCTTTAAGATTTGCATAAACTTGTTGTATACATTATTCGTTGTCACTCTTGGACTGTATGTGGAGCAGGTGCGCAGGATTGTGGGATGGGATCGAGGCGAGGGGCTTCTGCTTGATTCCCAGAACTAGAGCGGCGAGTTCACGGAGGCTACACTGATTTGCACTGGCATTATGGTCACGGATCTCATCTGGACAGCGCGTTCAGACACTGCAACCACTCTCCACCTTAACAACTCCTCACGTCTGATTCGTTCATTGATGTGCATAATGCTTAGCGAGGCACGACCTCGCCATTTCTAGATATTACAACCTCTAAGGTTTGAGGGAAGATGGGAGGGAGGGATAGTGTGGTTGGTTCTACATTGCGCTGAGACGTGTTGCCCCAGCTCCCGCTCGATCCAGCTTAGAGCTTGGCCTTGTCGAGGGCGGCGTTGTCCTCGGCGATCTGGCGGAGGTCGCGGAAGGCCTGGACGATGCGGTGCTTGAAGCGCGCGGTCGAGGTGGTCGGGCACGAGACCTTGGACTCGATACCGAACTTGATGAGGTTCGGGCCGGCCATGTAGTTGAGGCCGTAGCCGTCGTCCCAGGCGGCGCCGAAGCCGGTCGCCATGAAGCGGAGACCGTGCGAGAGACCCGAGGTCGAGAGCTTCCACTCCTGCGACTTGGCGTACATCTCGTCCTCGAAGATCGGGTGCGACTCTCCAGGGCGGAGCTGGACCTTGAGGCCCATGAGATGACGGTCGTAGCCGCCGCCGTTGGACGACGTCTTCGTCAGGTCGTTGTGCTCGACGCACGCGCGCGAGAGGAGCTCGTAGCGCTTTGCGCTGTCGAGGTCCGGGTTCTCCATCGCCTTGACGAACTCGCGCGACTCGGGAGAGAGCGAGCGGATGACCTCGGTACGGCCGTGCTTGAACATGCGGGTCGAGGCAGTCTCGTAGGTGGCAGTGACAAAGCCCTGGTCGCGCCACCAGGCAAGCTGGAGGACCTGCTGGATGAAGGCGTCGGGCGACTGCTTAGCGACCTTCTTGATCCAGTCAGTGCCGTACTCGCCGAACCAGAGGGCCGAGCCGTCAGAGTCGGCAACAATGCGCTTGTTGCGCTGGGCGCACGCGGTGATCTCGTCAAGGGTCGCCTGGTCGACAACAAAGTCCTCACGCGAGATGCCCTCACCCATCTTGCCAACCTTGGCAGTGGCGGGGTACGCGGAGACGTCAACCGGGGGGTCGAGAGCGTACTCGATGACGAGCGAGGGGATGAGCGCATCGACAGGGGAGTGCTCGCCCATGACAGCGGCACGACCAGTGTTCTCAACAACAACGGTGAGGCACTTGTCGAACCAGCGGTTGGAACCGCCGTTGACACCGGCCTGGGCGTTACGGAGCTGCGCGTCGAGGGGCGCGAAGCGGAGGGGGTCCTCGGTGGGGAGCGAAGGGAGGGTGTAGGGGTCGAGGGAGAGGGCTATGAGCGAGCGGTCAATGGAGGAGAAGGTCTCGCGGTTCTTGGGCGAGAGGAGAAGGATGCGCTCGCGGTTGACGGTCCAGGTGTCACGGGCGTCAGCGGTAAGGATACCGACCTGGGCGGGCTTCTCGCCGCGCTGCTTGCGGGCCTTAGCGTCGGCAGCGGCACCCTGGATGAGGGCCTCGATCTCGGCAGGGGGAAGAGCGTCCGAGATGCCGTCGGGGCCGGGAGGGCCAAAGACGTCAATCGAGTAGATGAAGTCGTCAATCATGACGGTGGCGTGGCGGGCAGCGTTGTCCTGGGCGGAGAACTGGTCCTCAGCGGGAAGAGGGATACGGCCGATGTTGAACAGGAGGCGGTACTGGTTCATGCACAGGGGGCCGTTCTTGGTGACGTCGGCGGGGATCTGCTCGCGCTGGACGAGGGTGCGGAACGAGGCGAAGCGCTGGATGATCCACGAGGCACGACGGATCTGCCAGTCGGTGACCCACTCAGGCTTGTACGTGTCTTCGGCGGTGGTCTGGTAGTAGTAGTCCTTCTTGTTGGGGTGCTCCTGGATCCACGCGTCACCGCCGCCCTGCGAGCCGGCGGGGTACGGGGCCTTCGGAGCAGGGTCGAGAGGGATCGTAGTCTTGTTGGTGGCGCCGGGGGCAACAGGAGGAGCAGCGTTGTGAGGGTCCTCACGGAAGAGAAGCCACCAGTTCGAGTTGATGATGAGCGGGGCACGCCAAGTGTGGTACGCGAGCGAGAGCCAGAGGCGGTCGGAGAGCCAGTTGTTGTCCGAAGTGTGGTCAAGGTCTGAAGATATCGTCAGCCAGGTCCGAGATGTCGATCACATATCGCACTATGCTGCGCCCCTCCGATCGTGGACCAGGGGGCATACCAACAGTTTGGCAGCATGCAAGCACTTGCTACTCACCCTTCAGACGCTCCTGCAGCACACGACCAAGTCCGTCGGGGGCAGCAAAGTCCTTGGCGTAGAGCTTGCGCTTCTCCATCTCCTGGGCGAGCGCGTGCGAGCCATACTGAAGTGTTAGCGACGTGGTTGTGGGAGACGGAAAATACTCGGGTAGCAGTTGCTCCGCTTCCCGGAAGTAGGTACCGGCGGCACCCATCCTGTAAACTCACCTTCTGCTCGATGACGGGGGCAAGCGACTTGAGGTAGCCCTGGAGCGACTGCTCGAGGTCGGGGACAGGAAGGCGGGGGAGCTTGTCCTGGTAGGCAAAGGTCTTTGCCTGCTCTTGCTTGCGGGGTGCGCTGGAGGCGACCATCCTTGCTTGAATGAGAGAGGTAGGGTGGGAGGAGGGCAATGCTAGGCGAGAAGCCGTCGAGCTCTTAATTAGACGAAGCGGGGTTGTGGTGCGACGGAAATGCATAGTACTTGAAGTATGCACGCGAGTTACCGGTTGTAACGGGGCCGTAGAAGGGGGGGACTGTGATAGTCGTCGGCTGCAGCTGCCTGGCTGGAGGGTGGGGATGAATGAGCGCGCGCGCGGTGAAGCGCGGACTTTGCGGGGTGGGGAGAAGGGGGGGAGAAGCCTTTTGCTCTGGTACAGTAATAGCCGAGCCGAAGCGTGGAAAGCTATTGGAAGCTGGTGGATATCCAGAAGAAAGCACGCGCCAGGAAAAGAACGTGCTGCGAGACAGAAGAACAAATCTCAGACGCAGAACGCTCGGGAACAATGTCAATCGATGGGTTGGTGGTGTTGAGAGTTGAAGAGAGATTGAGGTGATGATGGGGAGCTCGAAAAAAGACGACCCCGCCAATATCTATGATGTCTACATCATAATCATGGGGTCAGTTGGGGCAAGGCACACTGTGGTCCTGCCGTTGCTGCTGCTTGCCGTCGCGCGGAGCTCGGCCATCAAAGTGCCAACCAGCTGACCCATGGCCCATTGCTTGGTACATATTTTGCTGCCAATGTATGGTGTTGCGCGCGCATGTGCATGTGTGGACTCGGCGGATCATGGCCGAAAGCGCGTTGTGTGCCCCGGCGGTAAATAGCTTGGCCCAGCTCTGGGTGGACGTATCTCGTCCACACCGGCGTCGGATCTCTCCTGTTGGCGCCTCCGCTGCGGGGCTGGGCGGTACTCTGGGCACGGCGTACGGTCCGTGCGTGGTGCGCGGTGCGGTACTGTGCGGTACTCTGGTGCCGGTTATGATCCGCCCGGTCCCTCATCTTCAGGGCATGCTGGGCACCTGGGCATGGGTCTAGTTTAAACGAGTGGCCCCACACACGCGGGGCAATCAGCAGAGCTCAGCCATGTTCAGAGCCAAGAGTCATGGCAAGGTGGAGGCGGAGGCGGAGACAGCTCCGTGAGTATGTGGGGGGGAATTCCTCTGAATCTGAGATCGTCCAAATCCGAAGATCTTGACAATGTTCGATCGACCGTGGGACTCTAGTGCCATTCTGAAACCATGCGCCGATCGCATGAAGGATGTTGTTGTTTCGACGCGGTGTTCCTGAACTCGTGTGTGTGTGCCTCTCTCTCTGCTCAGTGAGATCAGTAGTAGTGTGTGCTTCCACATACCACATCAAGGATCAAGGATCAAGCTATCAACCATCCAAGGTGGCAAAAATGCGCCCATCGTGGGAAAGTGCGTCATGGGAGGTCACAACAAGCGGGGCCATCACGGGGGGCACAGTACAGTATGATGTGAGTCTGGTCGACCTGCACGCGCCGACACACAGCGACATTGGGCTACATTCGTACATCCACACACTTCTCTCATATTACATTTCCACTTTCCTGCAACAGGAAGGACGAGCAAGGCATTCGAGTTACTTCCCAAGACGACGACGACAAAGACACAAAAGACGATCCCGCTCATTGCACACACGTACATACGCACAGTGTCCTTCAACTTGACTCTTCTCGTTATCAACAATACCACTGTCATTGACTCTCTTCCTTCTCTTCACCCCTGCTCGCAATTGCTGCTCTCACTACTACTACATTTCCTTCACTCCTCTCCCTCTGCTACTACCCGACAGACCAAACGTGACTTTCAATCTACTGTCTTCTGTGGCCCCTCCCGAACACGCCCACAATGCCGTCTCATGAGGTGGCTTTGGGACGGCTCCTAGATATGGTATGTCTTTGGTCTGGCGACCAACACCCCCCTGTCTCACCGATGATGCCAACTAGGGTGGCGGCAGATGACGCTAACTTTACAGGGGATCCCTCGCGGACGCGCGTTAGCGGCATTGAAGAGGTCCAAGAACGACTCCATGGCTGCTGCCGTGAGTATTTTGACCAGAGCCATCCACGCCCAGAGGATTGGAGTTCGTATACTGACATTGGATTCCCTGGCCTCCCGCATCCGTAACTACTGCGCCCCACTGTTTTTCCCATTAGGAGCGCGTCTTTGCCGGTGAATTCGATGATATCCCGTCAGACGATGAAGGCACCGATGAGCCTGGGGAAATCTCCAACGGCCTGCTTGTACGTTGTTTGCGCAGACCAAAACTCACACGACTAGACCCCAAGCGAGTCATTAGGCCCAGGTGATGAGGACTTCGGCAGGGGCTGCTCGATAAGCCGCGGGGTCGAGGAGGTGCTTATTTCAGATGACGCCCCGTCTGACGAGGACGATGACGAAGAGATGGAGTTTGATGGTGAGACTTGTCGTTTGACCTAATGCTGACGGGAGATTTTCTGGACGACGACTGTCAACCTACGATGAAAGATCCGTACGCAAGCGTGTTTTTCTCCAAGGATCGTGTTGAGCGTCTTGCCGAGCCTGTCCCAGAGAGTCTCGAGGCTGAGGTTACGATGCCCCCAGGCTACATTGATGCCCCGGGAGGCAAGGAGGTCCAGAAGCTCAAGGTCAAGGTCGTTGATCGTGGATTGTGGATGAGCGGATGTCCTGAAGGGAGTAAGTCCTTCCACAAGGGTCTCGGGCTGACAGCAGGCGAGCAGAGCTTTCTGTTCCAAAGCTATAACACCGTCTCTGAAGGCAGCATGCCCTGCTCTGGTGGCTGTGGTCACAAGTTCCCACGTCGACCTGAGCACTTCTTTGCCCTCTTTGTATGTTAAATTCTTTCAAACTCGTCTGACTTCAGCCCACCTTCCCAGCCTACACCGCATATTTGGCATCAATTATCCAGCAGACTTGTCCGAAGTGCAAGCAGGTAACCTGTTTTGCCTGCGGCGAGGCTACCGAAGCGCAAAGGAAGTCTGGGAAGGGCAAGAACACTGAGGACGAGATCATTGACTGCCTTTTCCACTGTCCCGCCATTCAGGTGTGTATTTGGCCATATTCTGAGAACTCACCGTTTAGGGTATCATCATCGGGATCGGACTGCAGATGGTGGAGAGGGCGTTTAACGACAATGTCAATGTGTCTGCAAAGCCCAGCAGCTCGGAGAGCGCCCCCACCAAGAAACGCAAGCTTGCTCGGAGTGAAAGCATGGATGAGGACGGCATCTCGCTACCGCGTAAGCTGTTCGGCAAGATGCAGGCCAAGGGAGTTGGCTACAGTGGAGGCATGAAAGAAGATGTGGGTAATCAACGCAGGCATAAGCTTACTGGTAGCGCACAGGTGAACAGGCAGCCGAAGGGGCGCAGAAGGAGAAGGACACCATTACAGCCACTCTCCTGTCGCAGGTTGCCTGCTATCTTCCAAACGTAAAACGTCGCCGCACATTTACTTCCGACTTTATGGTGCATCCAACGGCGCTGGCGCACCTGCGTCGTCGAAGTGGGTTCGTCAACGATCTTCTCATGAACGACTCGCTCCTCGACATGATGCAGCGCAACACCATCTATGTGGCTCTTTTGGATTGGCTTGAGATTGTGGCCAACCACGAGGCCTTGGCGGCTATGCTGGCGATGCCGTTGATGCGACCGACGACCACCGAGCCGGGACCCGACGCCGGAACTATCACTGTCACTTATGAAGGCCGCCCCAGTCCTCGTGAGCTGCTGGAGACCATTGTTATCCAGGCTACTTCGGCATTGAAGGGCCTGTCTTCAACCGCCGCACGGGAGCCGAACTCAGAACAGAATGTCGAGAAAGGATTCGTGCTTCCCACTCCTGGTACGCCTTATACACCAACAGAGGTTTCAGAGGCGAGCAGCGACAAGGAGCAGAATGCTGCACTCAAGATGTTTTGGTGAGCCCACACAAGGACTTGGCTGACATTAGCGGACGCATCCTGTCGGCTCGGGACAACATTGACCAGCACCTCGTGAACAGCCGAGGCGAAGAGTTCGTTCAACGCATACACTCCGAACTGCCTACCATATCGACTGGGAACCCTGCAGCCGATAACATACTTAAGGCGGGAGAAAACGAAGAGGCTACAAAGAAGATTTGTAAGAGTCTGGCATGGGCTTCAATCTAACCCCGCAGACGAGGATTGGGCTCGACGCGTGCGGTTTGCACACTTTGATCTCACAGAACCGGCCGACCCGAGTAAGAAAAACTACCACCATGCGTTCAACAAGGACATCACGCAACTCAATGGCATGGATGCTCCGAAGCGGTCCCTCGCTATTGCTAAGGAACTTGGTGTGTTGAGTACCAACATTCCGACGGCGTGGGACTCGTCCATCTTCCTCCGTGTCGACGAGGACCGTGTCGACTGCATCAAGGCTATGATCATCGGTCCCAAAGATACCCCGTACGAGAATGGTTGCTTTGTGTTCGACATCTTCCTTCCCATCGACTACAACGTCCAATGTCCCAGAGTCAAGTTCATGACCACCAACGGAGGGTTGTATCGGTACAATCCGAACCTTTACAACGATGGGGTGAGTAGAGGTCGCCCGTTACACACTGACATGGCAGAAAGTATGCCTCAGCTTGCTGGGCACATGGTCTGGCCCCGGCTGGATTTCCGGCAAGTCGACACTGCTGCAGGTCCTCATCTCGATCCAGAGCCTGATTTTCTGCGAGGAGCCATACCTCAACGAGCCCGGCTGGGCGAACCAGGTCGGGGTGAGTTGAATGTGATGTTTAAGGAACTGACTTCAGACTCCTGCGAGCATGAGCTACTCGGCGAACGTCCGCCGCATGGTCCTGCATGACGCCATGGCGAACAACATCAAGTCTCCACCGTTCCCATGTACGTGCTTTACGCAGGCAGAGCTAACTCTCAGTCGAGAACGAGGTCAAGACGCATTTCCGGCTCAAGGCCGACGCCATCCGCGCCCAGCTGGAGCGGTGAGTTCGATTGAAGATCTCTGCTGACATGAAGGTGGGAGAAACTCGATGACGGCAAGTCGACCAAGGGTGACGGTGACTACGGTGGCTTGCCCAGCCAATCCACCCCGGGCTTTGCGGCTTCCACTGCGTCGGGGAGCAAGACGTCGTTCGTCAAGTATGCAGATGAGCTGCGCCGCCTGCTCGACGAGCTTGCGCCACCCAATGGCTCCGCACCGCCTGCCAAGGCTGCGACGCCCGTCAAACCCGCCCCCGCCACGCGTCGCAAGCTGCGCTCATCGAAGAAGTGAATGAAGAGAACAGAGTAAGAGTACACATGTTGAGGAGAGAAGTCGCATTTATGAGTTCACGCGCACGAATCATGACACACCGAGCCGCGCATCGGTGATACAATGTACAGACAGAATCATATAGTCGAGCATGCATGGGGTTGTACATGTCCCAGAAGTAAGCGCTGCGTTAGGAGTGAACCCATAGAGATACGGAGCCATGTTTTCAAGTTGGTCTTCAGTCTGCGGGTTGGAACCAAACATTCAAAACGCGTCATATCGTCCGGTGAGTCCGCACTTGGGACACATGGTGCATCACGGATATCCTGTAGAAATCTAAGTACAAAGTATGAGACCAAATAACACATCGGAGCGAGGCTCAGAACGAAGGAAGCAGCAGGAGGGGTGAGACCAAGCCTAGTCGTCAAACTTGATGCTGTGGGAGGCGTACGTAATCTCGCCGCCGGCGTAGCTTCCGCGCTTCTTCTTGTTCTTCTCCTTGCGGAAGCCGGCGCCGCGGGTCACAATTAGGTCGCGGGATGCGCGCGCGCCAAAGTCGTTGGGGTTGGCGCCGTTGCGGATCTGACATGTCAGTACGGCTACACCTCTTGTAACTTTTAGCCAGACTTACGTGAGCATCAAACGAATTGTCCATGAGCCGGTGGTCGTGGAACGTGACGTTGTCCTGCTTGATGCGCTCGAAGCGCTGGCCCTGCCCGCGCCCGCCGCGGCCACCGTTCGGGGTCGACGTGCCCGAGGGTGTGAAGGGCGAGTCTGCGGCCGGGACGACCTTGCGCTTCTTTGCGGGCTCGTCGGACGAGGGTGTCGCGGAGGAGGAGGAGGACTCGCGGCGGCGCTTGGCGCCTGCGGCGGGGGCGGAGCTCGAGGACGAGCTGGAAGACGAGGAAGAGGACGAAGAGGAGGAAGATGAAGAGGAGGAGGACGAGGACGAAGAAGAGGAGGACGAAGACGAAGACGAGGACGACGAGGACGAAGACGACGAGCTGGAGCTCGAGGAGCTGGAAGATGACGAGTCGCTGTCGCTGCCGCTGTCGTTCTCGGCGATCGTCTCGCTACCGCTGCTGGCCGGCGCGGCAGCAGGCTTCTTCTCCTCCTTGACCTCGGCCTTCTTCTCCTTGACTGCGGGCTTCTCGTCCTCGCTCTCCGAGTCCGAGTCCGAGTCAGAGTCCGAGCTCGACGACGAGGTGTCCGACTCATCATCAGACTCGGATCCCGAGTCGTCCGACGAATCCGACGAGTCAGAGTCGGAAGAGTCCGAGCTGGACGAGCTGGACGAATCGCTCTCAGGCAGAGGGATGGACGCAGGGTCGACGACAGTCACTTGCTTGTCAGATGCGCCCTTGGCCGCGGCTCCACTCGCGCTGGACATACCGACCACCTCGACCTTCTCCTTGTCCTCCTTCGAGCCCGACGACTCCGAGTCGCTGTCGCTGTCGCTGTCCGAGTCCGAGTCGGAGGAAGAGTCCGACGACGAGCTGGAGCTGGAGCTCGAGCTCGAGCTCGAACTCGAGTCACTGTCCGAGTCCGACGAAGAGTCCGAGTCCGAGCTCGAGTCAGACGACGACTCGGCGCTCTTCATCTCGACATCCGGCTTGACGTCAACAGCGCCCGCGGAGGCCCACGCCTGGGTGAGCGCGGTGGCGGAACCAGCCTCGGCGGCCGCCTCCTTCTGGAAGGCCTTGACGGAGCGTGTGAGCCCGCGCTCAATGAGGTACGCGAGGATGGCGGCGTCGAGCTCTGCGCGTGTGAGCTTGGAAGGTTAAGAATAATCACAGCTCAACGTACCCTTGTTGTCCTTTGTGGCCATTTTTGCGTTCGTGGAGTGTGGGAGAGAGACAGTGAGGAGAAGCAGAATGATGACCTGCTCGCGCTGTATTCGACGCTGCGGCAGACGCCATTCCCCCTGCTCCCCTTGCTGTTTCCCCTTGCTTCTTCCCCTCTCCTCCACACTCACTCATCCACACGACCCAACAAAAAAAAAAGTGGAAGACAGTCTGAACACAAATTTTCTTTATCAGATCCCCCTTTGGCTTCTTGGGGCCCCTTGATCGACTAGTCACGTGGGAATTCCATGGTCTGCCCTGACTGAAAGGGCCCGAGCGCGTGCTAGGACTGGCGATTATTTCGATCGGCGCGCACCAAACCGAGAACTACAGGTGGCCCGTGCTCCCCAAAGCTTTGGCTTGGTGGCTCCTGGCCACCTAGATCCCTTGGATCCTAGCTTGGCTGCTTGGCTGCTGCTCCCTGTCGCACAGCCAGCCCGTCCGTGGACATGACATGGGGACGTCTTGTGATGGCTTCAAGACACGCCCAGATCCAGATACATCTCTGCACACACAATCTCTCTTTTGATTCTTGAACTCTTTCATTCTCGCGTATAGCCCTCCACCTGCACTTCTAACATATCTTTTCCTACCATGACTTTCGGCTTTGTCCACGAGCCGCTTGTCAAGCTCTCCGGCTCGGCAATCACCGCGTTCTACCGCAAGATCGAGGTGTACGGCTCGAAGAATGTTCCTGCCGAGGGCCCCATCATCTTGTGAGCAGGCCAGCAGGGGGGAGAACAGGGAGACGGGGAACGATAGCGCCGGCGACTCGCAGACTTACGCGCAGCGCGTGCACGCACACGAACATGGCCATTGATGTGGGTTCTGGTTCGGACGGTGCCGAGCCACTAAGAGGCGTCCCACTGACTCATTCAGCCCGCGATTCTGAGTAACACGATCCCCCATGGTCACTTCCTGCATTACTGGGTGAGCTAAATATGCTCTACATCAGCTCATTCCAGGTCAAGGACTCGCTGTTCAAGCACCCGTTCATGAAGAAGCTGCTGACAAACGCTGGAAACATTCGTGAGTGGGCGCTCGCCACTGGCGCTGACCGTAGCCGTCGACCGCAAGACGAAGAACAACCAGCACCTTTTCCGTGGCACGTTTGAGGGTATGCTTTCTGTTCCGGTTGGGCGCGCTTCTGACCGCAGCTCTTGCCCAGGGCGAGTGCATCGGCGTCTTCCCGGAAGGCACGTCTCACACGGAACCGCACCTCATTCCTCTCAAGGATGGTGTGTCGTGGACCGCCCTTGAGTACCTCGTGTATCTCCGTGGAGCGAACGGCGAGGCGCCGAAGAAGGGAAAGCCCGCCATTATCGTTCCCGTCGGCATTGCTTATGTTGACAAGGCCAAGTACCGCAGCCGTGTGGTCGTGAGGTGCGTTGAGAGCCTAGTAGGATATGTGGAAGACAAGCTTGAAAGAATTCTGACAGCAGCTATGGCGAGCCGATTACAATGGACGCGTACGAGAAGGAGTTCTTCAGCAGCTCCGAGGGCGCTAACAAGGACGCCGTCAAGCGTTTGACGCGCAAGATGGAGCTCGAGATGCACAAAATGACCGTCAACGCTCCAGACTGGTGAGTGGCGCGGAACCGTGTGTTGCTGATCCCAGGGACTCTCTCTTCGCAGCACACATGGCCCGCGAGCTGTTGTGGAAGCACCACGACGACCTGGCACTAGCCGACTATGTCGATGTGGCGCAGACCCTTGTCGACCTGTTCTCCACTCGCGGCAACGCCAAGATCGACAAGCTGAGGACAACACTGGTTACGTACCGTCACCTGCTCTTCGCCTCGCGTCTCTCTAACCACACCCTCACCGACCTCCCTCTGCCGAAGACTCTCGACCCATCGCTCGCCGTGCCCCTTCCTGGACGCCTGCGCACCCTTGCCATTCTCATCAAGGACACAATCGTCTGCCTGGTGCAGTTCCCCTTCTTCCTCATCCCCTTTATCTTTCACATACCGATCTACATCATTGGCATTCTCGGCGCGCGCATGGCAGAGGACGAGCTCGAAACTCAGGCCCAGATGAAGACGTTCCTGGGTGTGTTTGTCAGCTTTATCACCTACCCCATCAGCTTCTTCATCTTCCTCTGGCTGTTCCGCTATGTGCCCCTGGGAATCGCTTTCGCTGCCGGAACGGTCTGGCTTCTCGGGAAGTACCACTCGGCTCTGATTGACCGGAACTACAGCGGGTGAGTGACGAGGCGCTGTTCCCCACTGACGACAGCATCAAGCAGCTTGTTGCCGCCTGGCGTGTTCTGGTCGGTGTCTGGATTGGCTCATCGGCGGAGATGTCGCTCAACCAGTTCCTCGACTCAGTCGCAGCCTTTGCCCCGAACCCGCCACACACCGCCGGCCTGCCGCCTGGAAAGGAGAAGGAGAAGTACATTCGCCCGACCAAGGTGCCGTCCCGTACTCTGGTACGCAATGTGCTCCGGATGCGCGTCCAGGCGACGCGCGAGCTGGCCCAGACGTTCCTCGAGCTCGAGGACGCCGACGCAACAGTCAAGGCCTCGTTCTGGCTGGCTGAGACGTACGGCGGCGACGTCCTCCCCGTCGACTCGAGCGATGATGTGCCGGAGTACGAGCGCCATTGGCCCCAGGGAACGCGGCAGGCGCGCGAAATCGTGGCCTTCCTCCGCGGGCGCGGCGCCCGCCTCGAGGCTGCGGCCGTCGTCGAGGAGTACTGGGCCGAGGCCACGAGCGGCGAAGAGTAGACGTGCGACGACAGTAATGATTGACACGAATCTTGCCTGGCGTTCTGATGTGACATTTATTGGCTTGGTTGACTCAAGTGGACACTAATAATCTGATGAGTGATTGCAGGTTATTTGCTAGGCTCGATTCCGGCCGGACCCTGCGTTTCGACATCGTGCATTCCAATCTGGTCCGTCTCGAAAATGCACATAACATGCATAACAGAACGACGGACGTTTCAAACTTGACAAAGCACCGTGGAGTGGTCCGTGCACATTCACCGCTTATCGAGGCAGTTGCGATGCTGTAACGTCCGAGACATTGGAGAGCGCGCTGCGTCCACGCGCATCTCCGAAACTTGATGATAGCATTATTATGATACATGCCTGATTACCAAGATCGTTCCCAAGATAACGCTTGACGCCAAGAAGTCGCGTCCTATCTATAACCATTGACCCGCCCTTAAAGATTACGCCTGCCCTTCGAGCGAGCTCACTACGCCGGCTGACCCGGAGCGCGGCACGAGAAGGCGGTCGAGTAGCCGTTGACGTACGAGGCCTTGGCGGACTCGATGCCCGAGTACAGGCCGAGCACGCAGAGCGTCAGGCATCCGAGGCCGACGAAAATCTGCGCGTGAGCGAGACATACTTGTGTTGTGGAAGTGACTCTGCATTGACTCACGAGCGTAACCTTGAGATACCAGTAGCGAGCAAAGCCGCGGCGCCAACGAGAGGCCTGCCTCCAGGTGTCGACACGGTTCGTCCACGGCACGACTCCCGGCTCCCACTTCTGGTCGCCGGCGAGGGCGTCGCGCTGGACCCAGTGCCCGACGAGGAGGAGGGGCGGGAAGGTGTATGTAAACTGCATGATGCACACCGCGCTGACGATTGTGGCCAGGTCGTTAATGTTTGGGATCGCAGAGCCGATCGCCCACGACACGGCAAAGTATCCTGCGACGGTACCCCACCACCAGAGCGTGCTGCGCGCGGTCATGAGCGACGGCGCGCCAAAGTAGCCGCGCATCACGGCGCGGTAGAAGATCTTACACCCAATGTGTGCGTAGAGAGTGCAGGTGGAGCAGATGATGATCAGGCCGAGAATGTTGGTGATGCCCTGGAAGATGATGGACGAGATGTTGACCGTCGGCAGGATGGCCGTGTACTGGCCCTGCATCGCGTAGACGTAACTAAGGTCAGCGGAGCAGCTCCAAGGTTTGGTATACTCACATTCCGAACAGCTGGTACATGAGCGCACAGAGAGTCTGGGCGCAGAATGCGGCCTTCCAGAAGTCGCGGGGGCGGCGCATCTCAGCCATAAACTCGACGAAAAGCATAGCGCCACCGTATGAGAATACGGCGAGCTGCACGCCCTGCACCTGCTGGTACCACCCGAGCCCGTCCTTGGGCACCCAACCGCTGGTGCGGATCGGCTCGGAGAGATCCTCGTGGCCGCTCTGCGCGGGAACCGGGTCGTACATGCCGACACCGACCATGGTGAGGGTCATGACAATGACGTTGATAAACACATTGACGTTGGTCATCCATGCGAGGCCGCGGACGGTCTGTGGTTAGACGTAGGATGCGTGCAGAACGCACCTTGCGGATAGCAAGAAGCATGCAGAAGATGCCAAAGAAGATGGTAAGAGCAAGATAGCAGAACGCGAAGTCGATGATTTGGGCGAGGGCCTGGCCGTTGAGGACGAGGAGCATGCCGACGCTGAACTGCGGGGTCAGTGGTACGGATCGGACTGGGCATGGCCATGGGATGTTCCCAAGCCACAGCCATTATCTCGTTCAGACACTCACGGCAAGCTGCACGCTCTGCAGGCCGTTGAAAAGGTGCTGGACCCATGTGCCGAACGTGCGCTGTCCGATGTCGGCATAGGTCTTGACCGGGTAGCGCTCCGAGTCGAGAGAAAGGTACAAGCGCCAGAGGACCTGGCCACCGCAGAAGGCGAGGAGGTAGAACCCAGTGTAGACCAGCACGCCGGGGCCGAAACCAAGTAGCGAGAAGGCCATCGGCGTGCTGAACCAGCCAATGACATCGGTAGTGATGAGGAAGAATACCAGCTGCCAGCTGGTGGCACGGAGCAAGCGGTATGCTGTTTGAGACTCCTCTGCGGTGACCAGCGGGCCGGCCTCGGCATGCCGATCCTGGTGGCTGCTGTCCGAGTTCTTGTTATCGGCTATCAAGCTGCCATGTCAGATGTCGTGCGCGTGACCATGCGAAACATACTCATTGGACTCGACGTGGGGAGCAAACGAGCGGTCCATGTGCTTCTCGTCCAGTGACGCTGGCGCCACATTTGCCTCTGCTGTTGTGGCACCATGTTGCGCTAGTGTCGGAACGGTCATTGCCGTGGCGTCGCCTGTCTCAGATGGTGGGGCCTTTTCGTCGATTGCGGCCGGAGTTGGCCGGCTAGTCCCAGCTGAGCCGTCTGTCTCCTCGGACTTCCCAATCATAGCGTGGAACATGGCCTTGATGCCGCGGCGGCGCGCTTTGCCGAGCGGGTTGATCTTGGGCGCAACCACCGCCGTGTCGCCGCGGCCGATCAGGCGCTTGAACCCGATCGTCCACGGCGCATCGGGGATCGGACGCGGGTCGTTGGCCTCGCGCTCACGCTCGATAGCCGCGTAGTAGAGGTACACCTCGATCGGCTGCGAGTTCATGGTCGCTTGCGGTCAGTAGAGGATAGGGTGGTGGTGGGGTGCAGGGTGCTGGACGCGGGGTGGTGCGGAGAACAGGGTGATGGGGCGGGGCAACTCACGGTCATCGATGGCGTCCTCGTACTCCCTCAATATCATCCGGCGGTCCGACATGGTGCGGCGATGGGGAGCTGATCAAGATGTGGTTACAGGTGTATGGTGATGGTAGTCTCAACCGTCCTCGAGTGATGTAGAACGAGATACTCGAGAGAGAAGAGGAGGAAGTGGAAGAGAACCGACGCTTCAATATGGATCGACAGATGGCAATCGGCAAGGCGCCTCGCTCGTGGGCCGCAATAGGATGAGTTGGGATCAGGAGAGGCGCTGACCGAGCTGCAACATGGCGTGCATGTTTTACAGCTGTTCTGTATCTGTACACCGTCTGCGGCTTCTATCTATTCCTGTGGACTGTGGTGGTCATGTGCAGGTGCGGGGTGGAAGAGCTAGAGGAGCGTGCGACGCAAGGTATGTACGCTGAGCGTGCTGTTGTACGGCAGCGCACCAGAGGTGGATGCCGTCGGCGAGCAAGGTGTGTCGCAGGGGGAGAGGAGCTATCCAAACTATCTGGACCACTGTCTAGCTCGTAGACACTGCACAACATACAGGACAGGGTTTCACAGGCACAACAGTGTCCTTGCCGACCTCGACCTCGACCTCGTCCCTCCCTACCAGAGAGGGGCTAAACGTTAATCGGAAACGGTCGAGAAATTGAGTCGCCGCCCGAGTACAAGGAGGAACACTCCAAATGCTTGGGTGGAGACAGTCGAGACCCATGGGTTCAGGATGTCATGTCAACAAGCTTCAAGAAGGAAGTCTAGTGAACTCTGTTTCGGTGCGATCACGTACTCGCGTGGGTCGCGTTGTCGTTCGTCCCAAGCTCATCTTCAGAGCGACAAGGATTAAGGAGTGAAGCGTTACACATCTCGCGACCCTGGCACTGATATCCTGCAACGGCATCGCCAGAGGCACCATGGCCCAAATGGTCAAAGGAGTAATTGTGCATATGGGAAGCATCAAATGATCAAAATGGCATGGCTAGACCACATGGGGCGCGCACCGTTCCGCTCCCGAAGAGCGACTAGCGGACTCGGGCGCAGCACTGCTGCTTGATTACCGAACGAGCCGCGAAAGACAATGGACACACCTCGACGCCACCCATTGAGCCGCTCCGATCACGGTCTAGGAGGAGGGAAAGCGGGGGGTCGATAGGGAGCGCGTGCCTCTACAGGAGGGGGTGTAGGCCCAACAGAGGGGAAAATGAGCTCCGAACTCTGTTTGTTGAATCACCAGCATCGACGTACATGTAGTGCAATGTCAATTCCAGTCACCTCGACGCAACAAAACGCGACAAGCGCACCCAGGAAACTATCCCCACTACGTGTGGCATTCGTCTCAGTCTAGGTTTGGCGTGCATCTCCTCGCACATCATGTTCGTCTGCGGAACGACGCCCCTCATCATTCACGCCGGTGCGTACCTTGATTCATCCGAGATCTCCCCCGATGGCTTCTTATTCCTCTTCACTCGTCGGGGTGGCTTTCGTTTTGCTGGAGCTACCGCCGACCGCCGATGGGGATACAATGCGAGGCACTGGTGCGTGGAGCAGTAGCTTTCACGGGCAGACAACTTGACGTGTCGCCGAGTAAGCTCGTTGGCGACGCCCCGAGCTGCGGCGCAACGTTGAGAGTGGAAAGTTGTGGTTCACCTCGCAACAGAGTTTAACATCATTCCTGTAACGCTCGGGTTAGGCTGGGGCGCTGGGGGGTTTCCCAACAAAGTTGGATACGCACCCGAATGATCAGGAGATAAGCGTGCAGGAGATCTCGTGTCACTACTCCCCTTTCATCCACACTTTGATTAATGAAGCATCTGACCCATCTGATCTTGCCTAACTGGGGACGAAGGAGCGATGGAAGCAAGAGTTGCCGCTGGTTTATTACAGTTTGTGTCTCACGTTAAGTTGCCGAAAGGGATCTGTCCCAGAGTACCAGAGTCCCCACACCCAAAATACCATCCCTGCCTCCCTCGTTCCTTTGCGCGTGAGGACACATGGACCAGGAACGGGGCCCACAAGGAACAGGTCCGTACACCCCAGGTGTACAAAAGTGTCCGAAGTGAGAGCATGAGAGAGCATGGGAAGCACACGACGATGATATCACAGTTTCGCACGAGGCCGACGCTGGTGGAGGGCGGGCGGCGGCTGGGGAGCACATGAGCGCAAGGGACCAGGCCACGTTCTCAGTAACCACCAGCGCAACTGACCCACAATCAACAACATCCTCCTCTCCTTCGATTACTATCGGCCCCGCTCGCTCTCATACATAATGCCCCTCGTTGAGTCCTCGTGCGTACTCTGTTCGCTCTCTGTTCCTGTCCGGCCGGTGCGAAATTCGCCTGGTTGAACGCAATGTTGAGGTTCAGAAATGGGAACGCTGGAATGGAGGACGCACCGGAATCTCCCATAGACGTGGGACGGATAGCGCGGAATTGCACCCACACCCGCAAGCGTCCCCGCTCCTCTCTGAAGTCTCCGCTCCGCGCTGTGGACAGGCAATCCAAACCATGAGGACGGCCCTCCTGCCGCAGTGGGTCGGTTTGCCTAGGCACGATTACCAGTCACACCTCATATGCCCTCATCGTTGAATCTTCGCCGTCGCTAGTGTTGCCGGGTCATCCTGCGTCCTTTCGCAGTCCGGGGGCTGTCCTCAGCATGCGAATACGTAGTACCTAGGTACTCAACCGTGCTGCCTCTCCCACCTTGCCCGGCGCTTGCTTATTCTCCAGATACCCGCACACATTCGGCGCGCTCAGCGGGCCTACGGCCCCCAAGCCTGCGTTCGTCATTTTCTACTCGAACGTCGAAGACGGCCAGATGTGGTGCCCTGTGAGTGGACGATGGACATTGTCGCTACATGGCATTGGAGTCTGAGTCGCCAGCTGCACTGGTGCGCGATGGGACGCGTCCTGGGATCCCTATGGCCACTGTTTAGAGAGATTGTGTCAGCAGTGACAAGATTCTCGACAGACCGACTAACACCTGCAGGACTGCCGCGACGTCGAGGACCTGGTGCGCAACACGTTCGGCGGTGACGACAAGCCATGTGAGTGGAAGCTGCCGATGATCCGATGAGGCACTGGTCTCCTCTTTCTTTGCACGCAAATTACACAACCCGCAAATCAAACAATGAAAGCAGCAGTACATAGTGCACAACTGACCACAGACGGCGTGGTGTACTGGGTCGGGTCGAAGCAGCAGTACGTAGGTTGTGGGTTCGATTCGCAGATCTTGTCACTGCGTTAGAAACGCCACTTTTCGGTCGGCCCGAGATCCTGGTCCGCCGGATCCGTAATCCTGGTCTACGGGGCGTCACGCGTACCGTTATTCCGCACGCGCCCGCACGCGTTACCGATATTGATGGTCGTCTCCGGACACTGGTGCCACGGAGTCTTGTGGAACCTAATGTTTAATTCCCGCCGTCTACTTTTACAATCGGTGTCGTTGTGCTCACACGCAGGTGGCGAGACCCCAAGAACGCTGCGCGCGCAGAGTGGAACGTCAATGCCGTCCCGACGATTGTGCGCCTCGAGGACGTGAGTAAAAGAATTTCCAAAGGACCGTGCGATCTCGGATCTCGGACACATACGCTCACGTGCTGTATCATGACTGACTCGCAGGGCAAGGAGACTGGCCGCATTGTGGAGAAGGACATTCTCGACGCCGGCAAGCTCAAGGCTTTCCTCCAGTAGTAGATATGCATCGGAAGGGAAGCCATCCGTTTTTGGAACCTGTGCCATGCTATGTTCACGTCTCTAGCGACTCCATGATGCTTGCTCATTGTATGCTCGCCTACTTCGTGGTGGCTGCAACGCGCACGACGTCCGCGAGGCCCTTGGCGCGATCGACGCCCTGCCCATAGGCGAAGCGCACGAGGCCGCGGAGGAACGTCCACGGCGCATCGCCGGGGGGTAGGGGAAAGTCGACGGGCCTCGGAATGCTCGTGCGCACAGTGCGGAAGAAGCGGTCCTCGATGACGGCCTTGGGGTAGCACAGGCCGCGCAGGCCCTCGGGGCCAGCGAAGCGTCCGTGCCCAGACGCCTTGGTGCCTCCAAATGGCATGTCCTGGTTGAGGTAGAAGACGCCGAAGCTGGGATCAGCGAAGAAATTCAAGCTACTCACTCATTCAAGGCCACCATGCCGCAGGTAATCGCGTCCGCGACCCGCATGCATTCCGCCCGGTCGCGGCCGTACACGCCTGCGCCGAGGCCGAAGCGGCTGTTCTTGAGCCACTGGAGAGCCTCGTCGACGGTATCGTACGGCACGACGGTCATGATGGGTGCGAAGAGCTCTTCGGTCGCGACCGCCATGTCCATGCGCACGTCGGCAACCAGCGTGGGGGCAAAGTACGCGCCCTCGGGGCGGTCGGGATGGGCAAACTCCTTGCCACCGACGATGATGCGTGCGCCGCGCTCCGCCGCCAGTGTCAGCGCACGCTCGAGCCGACGGATCGGAGTGTGCGAGATCAGCGAACCAACATCCACACCCGGCCTGAGCGCCTGCACGCGCGGCGTCATGATCTCCAGGAAACGATCCTGCATCTTGCGAGGCACGAGGAAGAGCTCAACGCCGATGCAGTTCTGACCCGCGGATTGGCTGAGATCAGTAAAGGCAGATGGCAACAGCCTATTTAAAGCACTCACAAGGCACCCCGCATCCAGGTGCTCGCGAAAAAGTCGAGGTCGGCGCTCGGAAGGATAAACGCCGGGTCCTTGCCGCCCAGCTCAATCGTGCTGGGGATCATCATCTCGGCAGCTGCGGCCGCGACCTTGCGCCCGACGGGCTCCGAGCCGATGAACGTAATGTGCTTAATTGTCGGGTTGCGCGTGAGCGTCTCTGCCACGTCCGGGAGGCAGACCACGAGCTGAGGTCAGAAGAGAGCTATGTAGTCACCAAACCAAACGTAGCTCACCTGCACGATATCGTCGTTCCATCCGCTGGCGCGGAGTGCTGCCTTGACACCGCCGACAAACCACGCCGAGCTCCACGCAACCTGCTCAGAGCACTTGACGACGATGGCGTCGCCGGCGAACAGCGCAGCTAGAATGGGGGAAAGCACGTTGTGGAAGCTGTAGTTCCACGACACGAGCGCGAGAACCGTCCCGAGCGGAACATATTTCACCTGCCGTGAGTTAGGACATTAACTCACACACTCACAGTCGACACCTTGTGTGCAAGGAGGAGCGAGTTCGCACGGCGCTCCGGTGCCAGTGCCTTCTCGCCGTACTGGAGCAGCCAGTCGATCTTTGCCAGCGTCGTGAGAACCTCGCCGAACACGGCGTCGACACCTGTCATCAGCGAGGCCCCGTACTCTCCACCCACGCGTCTTTCCAGTATCTCTGCATGCAACGTTGACGATGCCCTCCATGTCGCTCATGATCCACGCCTTGATGCTGCGGAGCAGGCTCTTGCGCTGCGCAAACGAGCTCCGCGCCCAGCCGGGTTGCGCGGCGTCCGCCGCCGCGACCTGGTCACGCACGCCGGCAGCGGTGCACAGCGCCATGGTCGCAATGTGCGTTCCCGTTGACGGGTCGTAGCACGTAACGTGCTGAGCGGCACTAGAGTCGCCGAGGAGGGACGGATCGCGTTCATGCGCAAATATGTCTGGCGAGGCGATAATATCCCCCGTCCAGCCGGGAGCGGCCTCCTATACTGTCAGAACAGCTGAGGCCCAATTCACTTACGGGAGGAACGAGCCAGGAGAAGGGTACGACGCGGCGGGACGCGCGGCGCTCGCGCCAGTGTGCGAGCCAGACGGGGATGCGCGCGACGACGAGGATCACCGCGACGGCGACCCACGCCTGGGCTGGGAGGGAGCGCAGCGCGTCGCATACCCTGCCGGCGAGGGCGAGGAGGCCGTGCGACTCGCGCCGGAGGGTCTCGTAGGCGTTGTCGACCGCGGAGCGGAGGTGCTCGGCCATGGTGTGGGAAGTGAAGTTGAAAGAGGAGAAAGTGAGACGAGACAGAAACGACGTCACTGTCGGAAATGGCTTGTCCGGTGGTGGGATCTGGCAAGTGGGACGTGAGCTGAGCTGGATGAGACATTGAGATCTTGAGAGACAAGACACTGCGCGTGTACAACACGTTCACAACACGCGAGCCATCTCGGTCCGAGTCGCGAGTCGTGAGTCGCGAGGCGCCCTGGTTGCCCACGTTCGATTCCCCAAGCACAGTGCCAATCTGGCAGCTCTAAAACAAGCTTGTTTTACAAGTTTATGCTTGGCGATCATGGATCGTCGTCTCCCCGGAAATCCGTTGGATCCATTCCTGTGAGGCAAGATTGTGCGAGACAATTGGAGACAACAGATTGGAAGCATGCATGCGCTTACGGGTGAGACAACGGCTTCTACTCATGCACGACCACACGGGCATTTCTTTCGAGCTCCTCACCACTGCCCGACAACACAACAATATGGGCTGCCTGATGCTCTGAGGGCGGTGCAGGCCTCTTTGTGGAGTGCGGGACGGTGCGGAAACAGGAGTGAACCCTCGCGTTGGCATCCAAGCGGTACTAGTGGAAATAGGCTGGTTCCCATGGTATGCCGCTTTCGCTCTCGATAACACACATCCGACTAGCTCCTCTGCACATCTTTGCTTTCCATTATCCTGCTCGCGACATCCTTCATCGACAACGAAGACGGCGATGAGCTACCAACAGCAAAGCGCGTACGCGCCGCCAGGTCAATATCGGCAGTCATGCCAACAGCCGCCCGGGATTCAGGGGTACGGACCTCCGCAACCGACCGCATACGGGTACGGACAACACCCACAACAGCAGCAGCAACAGTACCATTCTCCACCGCACTCAGCATACACATCGGGACCACCGCCGGTCCCCGCTCGGCCTGGAGCCCAACAGTCCCAGCCGCCGCCCGTCCCTCCACGCGCTGCGCCGACACATGGGCAACCCCCGCCCATCCCCCACGACACGAGGCCCCATCGGACGATGGGCGTTGGGAGCAGCGCCGGCTGCCCGGGGCACCCCCCCCCCCCCSCMCCSCYGCAAGTACAGGATCATACTATGGCTCAACATCGCCGCCGACCGCCTCATACTATGGTCCGCAATCACCCCCCCCCCCYCCCGACCACCTTATCTCCGGCTGGCCCTCAATCACCTCCAGGCGGCTCGCATTACCAGCAATCACCTCCCTCGGCTTCGTATGTCCCACAATCACCCCAAGCTCCTTCAGCCTTGACGTCTTATGGGACCGCATCTTTACCTGCAGCCTCGTACTATGGCTCTCAATCGCCCCCCTTGAGCTCGTACAACGCTGCGAGCTTACCGCCAGCTGGTTCCCCGCCAGCTGTCGCGTCCCCGCCAATTGCCGTCGCCTCACCTCTTGCGACGTCCCCTCCCCTATTGGGGTCGCCTCATGCAACCTCGCCTGGCCCCGACCTCAACAGTCTCACTGGCTCGTTTGCGCAGCTCGGTGTCGAAGCCCCTGCGAAGTCCGCTACTGATGGCCTGCCCCATGACAGCCGTGCTGCACAAGGATCGGCGCCGAACACCTATACCACGCCAGCTCAAGGATACACCCCCGGCACATACCATCCTCCTCCTGCGCAGGCTACATTCGCACGTGCGGACACAGACGACTACGCGCCGCGCCCTGCGCCGCCAATATCGCTCGACGGCCCAACACCAGCTGTGCTCTACATGTGTCCGGGGACAACGACGCTCCATTTACGCACCACTTGGTACACGCTGCGAGGCACGGACTGGACTATGTGCACAGCGTGCTTTACACAGTTTGTCGCTGGGCACCCGTTCGCGGGCGAGTTTGCGGCCGCCGAGGCAGTAAGCGGGGAATGCGCGTTTGGGCTGAAGCGGCCTCGTGGACGCAGGTTGCTTCGCGACGCACAAAGCACCGGGGAACTGTCGGTGCTGAAGGTCGCTAAGCGGGCGACGCTGAAGGCCTGCCGCAGCAGCGGCGGCGTGATCCCGGGGGAAGGAATTGTGTTTTTCCGGCCACGCGGTGTCGACGACTTTCTAGCGTGCGGCGAATGTTACAAGGATATGGTTCTCGCGCGCCCGGCATTCGCCGTCCATTGGGAACAAGCAACGCAAGAAGCCGGCGACACCCGGGCATGCGACATGTGGATGGACGGTCCGCAGGAGATGTACCTCCGTCTCGGGCCGGGAGCGTGGACGTAATGGATGGCGATTGCGAATCGCCACCTGCGCCTCCCTGCGTGCGAGGGGGCCCAGCAGACCAGCGGGACGGTGTACACGCCTCGCCGCCGCGTCGAGGGGCTGTGTATCTGCGAGAGGTGTTCTGTGGACCACTTTGCGGGGCGGCCGTTCGAGCAGGAGTTTGTGTCCTCCTCCGTGCCGCAGTGGACGTGCGATATGCACGGCATGCTTCTCCGCGTCGCTGCGAGTGCCGCGGACGAGCGGAGCGACTTTGGCGTCCTGTGGAACGCCATGGCGCGATACGCCGAGGCGGATAGCCGTGAGGCACAGCGCGACGCGCTCAAGAACGAGGGCGCAACAAGCCAACACGCGACTCCACCTGAAGTGTTCTACACCCTCGCGGGCCCACCAGTCAACTTCGACCTGTGCGAAAAGTGCAAAGCATGCGTCGTAGATTCACTGGCACCGGGGATGGCGGCGGGCTTCGTCACACGCACAAACGCGCCACCGGACACTGTGTGCGATATCTGTTCCCCTAGCGCCCAGCGCGGGCTGCAGTTCGTGGTACGCCTCCTGGAGACGCTTTGCGCGCAGAGATTCTCGCACTTCGCGTCGTACGTCCGCAAGGTTATCGACATTCCACTCTGCCCTCGCCGCGAGTCGGTCAAGGGTGCCCTGTGGTTCTCGTTCAGCCAGGGCGTGCTCTCCATCTGCCCGGACTGCTGGGGGTCTTTCGCATCGCGCACTCCGCTCGCGGTCAAGGTGCCATTCCGCGGCGAGCGGTTAGATGGTACAGAGATCTGCAGCATGTATTCTCCGCGTATGCGGCAGAAGTGGGAGGAAACGAGTGCCGCCGACGCCAAGGGCGACACGGGCGCACTACAGCCCCTTCTCGACTTCTCGACGGCCCGCTCGTTAACCTATGTCGAAACGTATTGCACCTCCAAATACCTGCTGGAGATGCAGAAGATCAAGCTCCAGAGCGCGCTGCACGCCGGCACCATGAGCGCGGTCTACAATGGCATGAACTACAGCGCGATACAGAGCGGCATGGCGGACCCCTACAAGTTCAATGGGACGACTTACGATACCAAGTACGGGGTCATCTCGGAGCAGCTGCGTCACTCGAGCCAGCAGGGCGTCACGGACGCCAACGACGCGAATGTGTGGTTCCAGTGCGCTGAGCTGGACCGGCGATGGGCCGAGGTCGAGTGAGTAGTGAAGAGTGAGCGGTGAGGGTGAGCACAGTTGAAGATCAGCCAGTTGGGCATTGTACAGTATCCACACGTCGTCTGGCGTTGTCACGATTCTCGGAGTACTTGAATGGATGAATCTGAACTTGATCCGCCACTCGGTCGTAGCTGCACGTTTCCCAGCATGTAGCCAAAGTCGTCTCGACCCGAGATGGGCATGCGGTGCGCCGCAATGGGAGCAAGTTGCAGCTCGTCGCTGCCGTACCCTGTAGTTGTCAGAATGCAGGTCGATGGTTCGCGATGCATTCGAAGTTCCGTCCTTTCCTGCCATGTAGCCATCTGACGGACAGCTTGTCCACCTCCACCCACCATCGTTCGATCATCAGCCAACCGCCAGAGTGGAGGTCCTCGCAGACTGCAATAAATGTTGCACAACAACTTTGTCAATCGTTTCTCCACGTCTCCCTCAATCTCTCATTCACGATGTCGCGATTTGCGGGCCGCGCGCTTGACCGCGTGTACTTCATCTTCCTGGTCGTAGGTCACGGATCTGTATCCCACTAACACCAGATGCACATCGTACGCCCCTAGTGTTATCCCACTGACCGCAGCCGACAACGCTCATGGTCGACATGCAGGGGCTGTACCCCGCCCACTGGGTGGAGGGCACGCCGGCAGCGGCCCTCGTTGACTGGTACCTGAGCATGACGCGGGATCCGGTGCTCGGCGGCGTGATGGCGCACAAGCCGCAGTGGGCCTGGCTCAAGACGTTCTTCTACCTCGAGGGCGGGTTCCAGCTGCCGTGCTTCGTGCTCGGCGCGTGGGGGCTGTGGAAGAGTGAGTGAAAAGGAGAGAAGAAAATACTTATATCCAGACGACAAGCGCGTCTACCCCCTTCTAGTGGCGTACGGCGCGTCGACGGCGACGACGCTCCTCCCCGTCCTGCGGGCCCTTCTTGCCGGTCCCGAGCCGCAACCTCCGCTCAATGCCAGCGAGCTCGGCATGCTCCTCTCGAGCTACGTCCCGTTCCTCTTCATTCCGCTTGCTATGGCTATCGACTATGGCTGCCGCCTCGTCAGCATCGTGCAGGCCGCACAGGATGCCAAGCGTCTCTAGTTTCGGTCAGCCACATTCGGAATCGGGGTCGTCTGGAGAACCATCCATCTGATGCAAGGATATACATGGATCTATGACAAATCTCTATCTGCTGCGTACGAAAGCGAGGGCCGCCGCACCCGCGCCGGCAATTACTGCACTCCCAACCAGGCCCTGCAACGGAGTGACCTTATGCGGAGAGGGAACATATGTTGTGCGCTCCTGCGACAGGTTGTTGGATTTAGCGATAGGGCGGAGCGGGCGCACCGGGCGGGCCGCACGCGTCGCGTCCTCATCGCCCTCATCGCCTGCCGCCGAAGGGATCGCGTCCCATCCCTTCGCTTGCATACCCTCCGCACCCTCCTCATGCGTCTCGGCGACCTCGACGCCGCCGGCGATGGCGCCGAAAAAGTCCGTGAGGCGGATCTCGCTCGCTGGCGTACGCGACAGGTGGGTGGAGACACCCGGGTCAGAGTAAATTGCGCGCGGGTCGTACGCGTCGAACTGGGGCAGTCAGTATTCAGTATTCTTTGTGCCGCGTCCGCTTCTGAGCTCTCGCCATACGCACCATGTCCTGCAAGGTCTCCTTAGACGTCTTGTTGATGTTCTCGAGGTAGTGCAGCACAAAGTGCGTAAAGCTGTCGATGACGGCGACGCCAATCTCCATGTCCGAGTGGTGCGACAGCGAGTCCTGGCCCATCTTTGCACTGCCTGTCGCGATCACGTTGGGCGAGTAGAACTTGGAGAACATCGTGTTGGCCTGGCACGTGTCGATCATGAAGAAGAGCTTGTTGTACCTGGGGGTCAGAGATGCCATGCTCCACTACGTACCGCCGCTTTTCCCACATCTGCTCAACGGCGTCAGCGATATCGAAGGCGCTCAGCTCCTCGTTGTCCTGGAACTTGAGGAACTCGTTGCCGCCGTGCCCTGTCATGAAGATGAAGACGTTGGATGACGCGTCGGAGAGCAGGCGCTTGTTGGGAGGCACGTTCTCGTCGACGCGGCCTGGTGTGAGCATGGGTGTGGAAGTGCTGTAGTATAGACGACGAGTAGCACGCAGCCATCACAACTCACCCGTAAGCAGCCGCAAGAAGTTCTCCACTGTCACATCGTATCCTCCATAGTCAACCTCGACCGAGTCCCCATACAGATCCATCTGGCGGTCGCGGTTGCCAAACACTGTGGCGGGGAAGACGTTGCGCGCATTGCACGCCACATCATCCGCGAGCATGAGGATGATGTTTTGGTCAGGGATACCCAGCCGTTTGATCGTACGGTACATCGCGAGCGTGTTGGACATGTGCTGGAGTGAGCGACTGCCAGAGGGAGCAGACGGAGCGTCCAAGATAGCCAGGACTGGAATGGAAACGGCTTTCAAAGAACTGGTAGCCTCTATCTCCTTCCTGATATCTACCCCGCTCCCTCTATAAACTCACACGATAGTTGAACCAATACCGCGACGCGCCGACGAGGACCGCCCAGTTGTTCGTATGCCGCTTCTCCTGTGGCTCGTCCGCGGCAGCAAGCAGCGCGATTGCCAGCACGAGGAGGAGCGCCGCCCAGCGCCGGAGCTGGAGGAGCATTGTGTGTGAAAAGGAGTGGGGAGAGTAAGTGGTTGGCAAGTGGTTGGACGCGATCAGAAATGTGTTCGTCGCTGGCGCTGATTGTGTCATCGTCATCACCCACTATCTGGGGTGGCGAAATAAGGATCAGAGGGATGGATCAAAGTGGCATCCCCCACTCCACCCCCCGCGCGCCCCGCGTTTGGTCCAGAATCCCCCGATCCGTCAGTCCTCCCGTCGCATTCGAGTCGAATGCGGGCACCAGAGGTGTTGTTATTCTTCTCACTTCATGTCCATCGAGTCACATCCCTGCGCATCTCAGCTGTACTTTTAAACCCCCTCGCCACCACGTAGCCTTTTGGCGTCACACTCTCGCTCGCTAAGTCGCTTGTTTGCCACCGATACCATCTTCTCCGCGCCCACTCCGTCTCCACACGTTGACACCGGTGCCCTCACCTGACAAGTAAAGTGCGTCTCCAGGGTCCGCCCTCTCAACCCTCCCAACCCGCACGGCCACGACTGACCCCGCAGTGCAGCGCCTCCCATCGCATGACCTGCGAACCCCGGCCAATACAGCGTTGCGCATACAGATATACAAGCGCCGCATACCCTTACGCGCCATACACATACGGCACGCCCACTGAGCACCCCATCTCGCGCCCTGAGAAACAAGGCGGTATGCCCGCCAAGATAGCCCAGCGGTCGCCTCCATTAGCGGCGCCGCAGCCCGTTGCCACGAGCTTTGGTGGGGCGTTTCGCACTGCCAAAATTGGCTGTCCGAAGGCGACGAAGGTTCCGAATGTGGACTGCGCGAACTATGGTGGCGCCAATGGAAGCGCCAACGGTACCAGCGTCGACAGTACCGGAAGCGTCGAGAATGACCCTGCACTGACCGGCCGGCGCCCCTCACCGTGGCACGATATTGCCCACTCGCTTTCGACGACGACACAGCCGCCGCGCTCGCGTCGCGGTTCGTTACCTGGGTCCCTTGGCTCCACCCCTCCCTTTACGCCGCACACGCCCGACAGCGACGCGGAGTCGCAGGCGCTTCGTGACTGGGACCGCCTGCTCGCCGCCCCCGACTCTGATGTCACGCGGCACGCTCTTGTTACGCCCGCCCCAGGGGGCAGCCCGCACATCGTGCCATCGACGCCCAAGCTGGCCGCGGAACGCGACAAGGATGGTCATATCGAGTACAAGCTCAAGCTCATCGAACCCAGCCCCGAGCGCTTCGGGAAGCTTGTGACGCAGATGCTGTGGCGGCTCAAGCAGGGGAAGAACGAGGCGATTTACGAACTGGGCCTCGGCGACGATGGCACCGTCATTGGCCTCACGCGTGCTGAGATGGACGCCAGTTTGCAGACGCTTGAGCGCATGGCTTCCGATGTTGGCGCGACGGTTATTGTGCTCAAGGAGATTGTGCTCTCGCCTTCGCTTGCCACTCCTGATTCGCCTGGTCTCAGCTCGTCAGCCTCGTCGCAAAGCCCCTGGCTCGCCCGCCGCCCGGACTTGGACCGGAACGGCCTTCCGCGACGGGGCACACGCTGCCTGGGCGCGGCCGTCCCTGAGGTCAAGACGCGGAGCGAGCGCCGCGCGGCTCGCGAGAAGAGTGATGGTGACAGCGTCTGCAGCGGCTCGTCTGCCACGTTCTCTGCGTCCGACGACGAGCCTCCGCCTTTCCACCTCGACATGGAGGAGCAGCCGATATCTCGTGCGGAGCTCAAAAACCGCAAGGCCGCCGCACGAAGGGAACAGCGCCGCCTTGACCTCCTCCGTGGCGATGGCACCTCGCCGATGCCGTACACGAGCCCCAGTCCGTCATCGTCGCTCGTCGCCGAGGCTATCGGGCATGCGCCGAGCACGTCAGTCTTCCCGGCTGGCTCCCGTCTTCCCCACCAGCCAGCAAGGCCGAGCAGCCTGCGCCTCGCGCGCACACATAGCAGCCTCGCAGAGGAACAGCGGCGCGAGACGGCCACTCCTGACGACGCGTTCATAGACGGCCTCGCGCTCCCGTTAGACTCGTTATCACTCTCGTTTGCGGACGTTACTACAGTGGACGACGCGCCCACGGCCACGGCGAGCCCTGAGGACCACTTCCTGAATGCCGGCGACGAGGACATTATCTGCGTCGAGGCGCTCGTTGTGCGTAAACCCCAGAACGGCGAGTGGGGGTACGACGAGGTCGAGCGCTGGACGTTTGCTGGGGAGGATGATGGCTGGGGTTTCGGGGATGAAGAAGAGTGAGCTGTGGTCTGTGCGGCGTGCTTCGTTGCTTCTCGTTTCCTTGCATCTTTTCCCACCCCTTTTTACCTCATCTATCTTGTCATTCCTTTCTTGACTGTTTGTTTGTGCCCTCGTTGATACACATACTGTTGCATGCATGCCATTGTGACTCTGCGAGTGAGAATGCGTTCATGGTCTCATGGCCATCATCATGACGCAAGTCTGGTCCCCCAAAGGTCAGTGATTGACTCTCACAATCTGCATGTCGTCGTGTGGCGCAAAGTAATCCGATATTTGCTGACCACCCCCAGCTTCGGTGAACTGAAAAGAAATACAAGAGCGCTCATCGAGGTTATACGCTCCTCTTATCCGCATGAACGAAATATTGCATAGATGGGGTGGGGCTAAACTACGGACTAGAGGCGTGTTGCTCGCGACAAGCAGAGATGGCGAGCGATTGGGAGCAGAAATGGGTAGGGTACCAGATTATTTGCAGGTGGGGGGCATTCGTGAAGATGATGAAGACGAGATGAAAACAGGCCGTGAAGAGGGCCAGAAAGGTGTACATTTTGCGTCGTAGTGATCGTGGTCGCTTTATGGCTTAATGATGCATAGCCTAGTTGGCAGGCGTGTTCCGCCTATGGGGGGCGCGGGCTGCCTGGCGGCCACTGCACTGCTCGGCTCTCTGCATGTGCATCAAGAGCTTGTCCTTGCGGGCCTGAAGTGAGTGTCCGTAACAAGCGGGGACGGGTTTTGGGAGGTAATGGGCTCCAAACGGACTCGGAGTTTTAACTCGTCATGGGAACAACACACTCAGCCTGGTGAGACGGGTGGGACCATGCGACTCAATATCGAGCTCATCCCAGTCACGCTCTTACTCTCTTCATCTCCACCCACTCTCTCACTCCCACTCCTCTCCAGTTCCCAACTCAAGCCAAGTTCCGATCCCAAATCACCCGAATAACTCACAAACGCATGACTGCACACTTCGCACACGAACGGCTTCTCGCCGGCTGGGATTAGCAGATCGGGGGTGATGACGATGACGCTTTAACATCAACGTATATACGCACTGTGCTTCCGCCGGTGGCGCTGCTGTGAGCTGCTGTTATGTGAATCTCACTTACCACTAGGTCGTTCCGTCGAGTAAAGGCCTCGGGGCAGTCCGGGCATGGGAATCGCCTGGGGGGCTTGGGCTTGTTCTTGGCACCGGTCTGCGTCAGCTGTACCGGAAGGAGTGAACCCACATTTACGAGCGAGGGGGCGGATCCCATACGACGCGGCTGCTTTGATGCCACGCCGTCGGGTTGCGTACCGGCAAGTGGGGGCGGAGTGGGAGCACCCCAGGGGCGGTACTCGTCTTGACGGACGCCAAGGCTCACCATGCTGCCGACGCCGACGCCGCCGCCGTCCATATCGGGAGGAACAAAAAATGTGTTTCCGGGAGGCGGGACACTGGGCCACGAGGGGTACGGAGGGTGCGTGGGAGGGTAGTGCGGGTGCGACGCGTACTCTTGAGGCGGGGAATAGGAGGGTGCTGCGCTGTAGTGCGTGTGTTTTGTGCCCAGGCCCGTGGTCAGTTGTGGGGGCACGAGGCGGAGACGAGCAGGCACGTAACCGTCCACCTCGGGGGGCTGCGCCACAATCGCGTGAGTTGGGTGAGCCTTAGCAGCCGGAGGCGGAAATTGGTTTGGCTGAGGGAAGTGGTTCTCATGATGCTGCTGGGCCTGCGATTGAGATTGTGATTGGGGATGATGGCCGCCAAACTGGGAATAGAGCGTGTGACTGGCCTGGTAGCCGGCGGTGGCAGCGCCAGGACGGAACGCGCGTCCGTCGCTCGACGACTCGCCTTGCCTCTCGTAATCGTACTCGTAGGAAAAGCTGAATACGCGCTCGTGGCCATTGGAGGTGCCAAAGACCGGCCCGGTTCCACCCTGAGGACTCGCTTCATTGCTGTCGGTTGATTGGAACTGGGGGCCAGCTGAGCCATCAACTTGAGTCATGGGGTTGAAGCCGTTAAGCGGAGACAGCATGGCACCGGAGGGCGATGAGCTGGTGCCACTGGCAGAAGGACCGGTTCCTCCGGCTCCAAGGTTACTGGAGATTGGGTTCCCGGGATTGTTCACGCCACCACTGACCGTGCCGTCGCTGCGGTCCTTCCAACGCACAGTGCTGCTCGAGGCACCCGATGACCCGTCGCGCCACTCGGTCTTAACGCCAAATGGGTACGGATCGTAAATTCCGTCAGGGGTGTGGTCTGCGAGCGATGACTTCGTTGTGGGAGTTGGGGGTGATGGTCCCGACGACCCAGCAGGTCCTGACGCCGAGGCTCCCGGGAGCTCTGAATAATGGTTCACTGGGCTTGCTACCGTTGTCCCCGCCAAGACGGGGCTTGGGGCCTGACTCCCATCAGCATGCATGGTGAAGGGGCTCAGTGGCCAGAGCGGGGCTGGGACCGAGCCCTGCGACCCATATGGACGACCCACGGTGGGTGGCGGCAGCGGACGGGAAAGACTGCCGGGGCGGAGGTGTGATCCGGGGGTGGACGACAACGCCGAGTCGGGCGCCGCGGAATGCTGGAGCGACGAGGTTTGCTGGAATCCCGCAGCAGCAAAAGGGACAGGGGACGATGACGGTGAGTGGTTGGTTGCGCCGAAGCCGCCCATCGCGAGTGGCGAGCGCGTCCTCGAGGCGAGTGGCATCTGTGGCAGGAGGGAGCGCGAGTGCGCAGTCCCCGAGATGAAATACGGGTGGTAGTGCTGAGGAGGCGTCTTGGGGCTGACCTTGCGGTTCGAGTCGCGGCTGCTCGTGCGCGTGGGCGGGTTGTTGTCGCTTGAGCTAGATGTACCGTCTGGCCCAAACTGGAAGCCCGTTATTCCAGGGGCCGTCGGAGACGACGACCTGGTGTTGACGGGGGTCATGCCGAGGGACAGGGACGAGGCGGCGCCGCCTCCTCCTGACAGAGTGGTACCTGCGGCTGATCGGCTGATTGATAACGATTTGAGTTTCTGGGCAGGACTAGGACCGTCGGGCCCGTCCGGCAGGCTCGGCGAGGCCGGGCGAATCGAGGTGCTGGTGGGCGGTGTGGCGGCAGCGCTGGCGGCACTTCCTCCTCCGCCACTGCTGTTGTGGTCGTCGCCGGACGATGAGTGGCTGTGGTCGCCGAGATGATATGTGTGGCCGTACATGGCGAGATAAGGGAGCACAGGGACAGATAAAAAAAAAAAATGTGACAAAAATGACGGAAACACAGAGAAAATTGGCTGATGGTGATCGACCCGTCCACGATAGCGAGTGCTGTGATGAGATAGAGAGGGGCGGGGGCGGCCTGGGGGGCTAACAGCGGCGCTGGGGCTGTTCTTATGAGAATGGGGCGGTGAGCGACGATGTAACACTTGAGCACCGGGCACTGATGGGCACCGGGTATGGGGTATCGAGACGTACCAGTTCCCGTGGAGTCGCTGAGGAAGAGTAGGCAAAGCTGTGGTTGTTCTTGAGTTTCTTCGCGAGGCGCAGTGCTGATACGATCGATCGGGTAGGAAGTTGAGTGGGCGGCCAGCTCTGCTGGGGCGGTTTATATGTCCTCCGTGCTCGGATTGGAATGGAATGGATGTCGTCTGTCTGTGAGCCTGAAGTCGTGCGAATGGCAGCTGCTGTGCGCGCAGAACGCAGTACTGAAATGCAAGGAATAGCACTCAAAATCTCGCTTGGTGATGTGTATCACTGTGTCGATCTCGTTGTGTAAGTGGCATTCGCCGCCTTGCAGAATGATGCTGCGCGAACGGGGCGGGGGCTGCTCGCACTCTTCCCTGGAAGCGAAGGGACGCTGCGGGGGGACACGAGTCGTCACTGGGACCAGAAACTACAGCAGAAGGGTCACCAAGTCACTGGTAACGGTAATGGTAATGGTAATGCCACCGGTATGTGTGTATGTGTGTGCTACGCCCCGCGCTTGGGGTCACATTCCAGTTTCGAGCTGTGTTGCGGGTGTGGGAGGGACGTAAGCGAGGGGGGAGGAGTGGAATGAGGGTGGGGCGTCGAGGATGATAGCCACCGGATGGGACGAAGGCCGGGGAAAGGAGAGGCAAAGTGCTGTCAATAAAGGAGCAAGGAGGGCACCGATGACGGGAAGGCGACGGATGAGGCGAGCCGGCCGGCGAGCCGTGATGCTCTCGCGATTCGAGTTTGAGTGCAGATGCCGGGGAATGATGTAACTACGAGCGCAAGAAGAGGTTAGGCGAAGGGAGGAGGGGGGGAGATGAAGACGATATTGCTGACGATGGCGGTGTGGGGATGATGATGGTGGTAGTGATGATGATGACAAGAGCGTGTGTGCACTCTGGATGGTGTGGGCATGTCCTGCACTCGCACTGCATACTGCATACTGCACACTGCACACTGCTGTGGTGGTTGGTGGTGGTGGTGGTGTGTGTGCGTGCTGGCGGGGTGCTGGACGTTCACACTCCAAGTGCGCCCTCAGCCGACTCGCAGAGACGAGCAGTGTAAAAAGAGTGACAAAGTGCAGAACATGCAGAGCATGCTCAGCATGAGCAGCATGAGCAGCATGAGCAGCTTGTCATGTCTCGGCTTGCTCTGCAGCTGAGCATTGGGAGAGCAGTGCATCTGCATCTGGAAGTCCATGAAGAGCTGCAGCGCCGAGCATGCAGAGCCGGCGAGCAGTGCGTCCAGAATATGGAGTGGCGCGGCACGGGCCACGACTGTTAGCCATTTGTCGCTGTCGGCGCTGTTCTCTCTGTCATCCTGTGATCGTTGCGATCTGCGGCGATCCCAGCGAGAGCTAGAGTCTTCGAAGTGTGATCGCTGCCAGGAGCTCACCACATCCAGGTATTCGAACAGAGATGCCACTGCTCGCATTCTCGCTCTCTTGGGCCATGCAAACTCATGAAACACTCATCTGCCGTCACTTCCGTCGTTTCCCAGCCTCTACTCGTATTTTTCTCCTTGGACTTGATGTAAATGTCTCCGTCGTTTCGTCTCCATGGCCCACTCGAGACTCGAGGTCCCCACTCCACCGAGTTGCTGCATTTTTTCATGGGTCCGGCATCCCAAACAAGACCAATGGATCAAGCGCTGATCCACAGATCCTGGGCATCCCGGGCATCCCTCCCTGTCTAGACCCACTTTTCGGCACTCCAGTTGCGCAAGACACGAGGACAGCTCCCAAGATCACAGCAGCCCAGAATTCTGAGAACCTCAAATTTTCATAAAGTAAGATCGCAGAGTCACAGGATCACAGGTTCGCATGTCAGCGAGCGTAAGTGTAAGCGTGACGCGCTTGGGACGAGGTGGCGGACAGCCTCCAGTTTCGATCGCACAGACGAGGCCGCGACAGCCGTTAGTCATTAGCCATAGGGACACAATGCAATGACAGTACCTCCTCAAGCTCCTCAACTCGCGACTCGTAGCTCGCGCACGCACCCGCGCACACGTTCACTCGCTTACAATGTCGGCATATCCTTCACCCCACTTTGTGGACGAGATGCCACACTGGTCTGAGATCTGCCATGGTCATGGGAAGGGAGCCACTCTTCGCGAACTCAGGATCGCGATCCGTCATGCATGCTCCATTGCTCCATTGCTCCGGGCTCATGGCCTTCGTTTCGAGCCCAGCATACCCGGCATGGCTCAGCAGTACCAGCCATCCAGCGACGTGTCCCGTCCGTCTCCGGTCGCCGATCGGGAAGATCATGTAGATCAACAGACCAGCAGACCAGCAGATCCGCAGATTATCAGATCCGAAGTCAGTCCCGCAGATCATCCCCCGAACCGCCACTGATCCGTGCCATCCCCATCCGAGCCCTGAGCCCCGAGAGAATCAGCGCAGCACATCACTCATGATCGTCGCGATCGGGCTTCTGGCGTCTTCCAGGTCCCTCGCTTCGATCGCTTCCATTCCGCCACCAAGAGGACCTGTCCGAATCCTCTGGCCTCTGGTCCTCACCGTAGGCGGGGAAGCGGCAGCCGCCGCCTCTGCCTTTGATGCATGCCCGGCTCCGTTTTACGGGGCGCTACCCTCCCCGGCCGGCATATGGCGCATCCGAAGCATGAGCTTCAAGACAGTGCGAAGCTACACCAGAGTGAGACAGCTGTACACTGAACCAGAGTGCTTTGAGGGCAAACACAAGCTTGGCGGAGACGTATGACGCTGTGGAATTGTGGAATGCTTCGGGTGAGAGAGAGAGAAATGCGGAGAGGGGGACATATACAAAGGTGGGAATTGTGGGAATCGGAATAACGCCAGATCAGTATTGTCGTATTTGAATCGGATCGCGACATCGCTGCAGTGGGGCATCTTGCCCTACGTTGGTGGCAGTCGCGAGCGTGCAGTGTAAGTTGCGTCACCGTAGTGTCAGTGACAGTCGCGTCAGCGCGCACAGGCTCAAGACCAAGCCACCACACACGATGCGGTTGGGAACTGCCGGTACCGGGTGTCGCGATCGGATCTGTGTCCGCATCAGAGCACACATGACAGAAGATCGCGTATATCGCAACATATCGCGTTAGATACGTCGAGATCATGGACGACGTAGGTGGCACAGCCTATCGTCGGAGTGGACTTAGAGGTAGCGTTCAAAAAATGAGGAGCTTTAGGTCATAGGTCTCAGGTCATCGATACTGCAGATCATAGAGTAGGCTGTCAGACGTCAGCGGTCAATGCGGTCGAGTTGATCTCGGCGACTGCCACCCAAGGTCGCTTAACATGGTGGCGCGTCAGTGTCCCCGCACAGTATGGTGCTGTTCCTGTTCCTTTCATACAATTTTGTGCTCCGTCAGACCACTCACCAACCTCCGAGCAACAATGAATGGCGTGACATCGCGTACAACAGGCGGACCGAGATGAGCAGGATGGGGAAGATAGGGGTGGAAGATCGTGGGTATGGCATGGTATAGCGGACATTGGGACGGGAGCTGGGAGACAAAGTTAAGCCTCGCCCTCTCATGCCGCGAGCTGGAATTGCCGATTGACCGTAACATAGGAGGAAATGCCGCCAAACAGGATCAAGGTCCCGGGGCGATAAGTGGCGTGCGCTCGTCAGGGCGCCCGAGATGCGCCTGAGCCTGGGCCGGTGGGGTTTGGGCTGGGCGGCGCACCACGGCGCGCACAGAGCCGCTGATAGCCAACACCGCGGCCTCGACGCGCGCCAGGCCGGCGTGCACCGTCTCGCGCCAGCCGTGCTGCACCACGGGCACCTCAGCGGCCACCGCGTCGGGGCCCACCACCGGCGTGAGAGTCGTCGAAGCGGAGAGATCGCCAGCCGAAATGGTCACATCGGCGCGGCATGTCGGACACTGTCGTTAGCAACTAGCAAACAAGCAAACATAGGCGAACAAAGTGCAAATGCAGTGCCTTAGTAATGGTAACGACGTGCGCCTGCGTGCGCCTCGTCGCGCCTGGAGGACGCTCCGCTCAATGCTTGAGACTAAGGCCTTTGACGCCCTACCCCGACCCGACAGCACTGGGCGTTTCCCGACACGACCGCCATTCCGCCATTCCTTCATTCCGCACATCCAGACTCACAAGTTTGCGCCACTTGAGGAGCCACTCGTCGCACTCGTCCTTGTGGAAGACGTGGCCGCAGGGAAGGATGCGCACGACCTCGCCACGGTGGAAGTTGTCCATGCAGATGGCACACTCGTCCTTCGAGTAGTAGCGCTTCGTCTTGCTCTTGCGCCGCTCCTTGCCGCGCTTGCGGTTCTTCTTGGGCTGCGTCCGGCGGTTGTCGCTCGTCGTCTCCGCCTCGTCGTCGGCCAAAACAGGCTCGGCCGCCGCGCCGTCGATCGTCGCGCTGATGTCGCTGGTATCGCCCTTCTTGGGTACTGCGTCTGTGGAATCGGGCTTGCCTCCTCCGTCTCCTCCGTCTTCTGCTTCTCCGGAATTATCATCAGTGGGTGATGGCTTTGTCGGCGTGTCGCCCGATGTATCCTCGCCCTTATCCGACTCGTCCGAGTCCTTCTCCCAGACAATGTCCGGCGTCCACACCCGTTCCGGGAGGGAGAGGACCACGGTCGGCGGCGCCCGGTTAGCCTCGCGTTGTCTGTGGTCAGAATGGATTGTGGGATGGCGGAACGAGCAGGTTTAGCAGATAAACCTCAACCTGCCATATCCGTAATCTCTGTGGGACTCACCGGGCAACGCGCACACGGTGCGCAGTGACAGTGACAAGGAGGAACATGGTCGGCATGAGGAGCGCAAAGAGGAGAAGACTCCCGAGCGCACTCCCATCGTCGTCCGACGGGCCGATGTCGACGAACAGCCCCGGGAGGCCGCCAACGGTATTATTCGCGAGCAGGTCGCGCAGCAGCAGATAACTCGCGCGAGAGACAAACACGCTGGGAATAATGATTCCACTCGTGTCTTCTGGCGAGTACATCGTTATGAGGCTGTCCCGCTTACGCCCCTCCTCATCCGTCTCGCCCGAGCGCAGCCGCTTGTCGCCGACGACGACGGCTGCCGCGCCGCGTTCCTGCGCCGCGCGGACCTTCGTCGCAAAGTCGCACCCGCCGCGTTCGACGAGCGCAATGATGTACGGCTCGGAGGGGTACGACGGACGGATCGGCGGCCATGCGCGCGGCACGCACGCGCGCTCCGGCGGCTCATCGAGACTGTCCAGGTCTTCACTTTTGCTGTAGCTGTACCGCTCTACGCTCTCGCCGTCCACGATCTGCGAGGTATTCGGAAGCTTGAGTGATACAAACGGCACGAGAACACCTTCAACTGGGAGGTCCGCCTTCGGGGCGAGGAAGGCTGGGAACGCGGCGGGCCGGTGTGGAAGCGAGGCGTTGACAGCGCCACGGTCCTTATCCTCGTACTGGAGTCCGTTAGCAATACAGTGCGGATGATATAACGAGGATCACCGCATCCCCTGCGCCAATCCCACATTACGCACCAGGACGCTCATGCTGCCCTCGCCGCCGAACCCGAAGAGGAGGTTGAAGTGGGTGCCCCACGCTGGCCCCGCGACGGGATGTTCAGCCCACGCGCCGACGGGGTCGACGACGGCCGCGACCGCCGCGCGGATCGCCGCCTCCCGCCCCACGTCCCCGTTGTAGCTGTGGTCCATGACGGGTGCGGCGAGCGCGGGCGCAAGCAAAAGGATGAGGGTGGCGGCGGCGAACGGGATGACGCGGGCACGCGAGCGGGATGGTGCGGGGCGTGCGGAGGGGCGGGTGGCGAGAGAGTCGCGGGGGCCACGGCCGCGAGATGGCGGCATTGGTGTTGTGCGCCGGAGGTGAGGGGTAGAGATGGAGAGGATGTGGGAGAGAGTGGAGATGAGAGTAATGGCATTGACGACGACGACGACGGATAGCGATCTGGCGACAGAGTGACCCCGGGGGGCGTGAGGAATCACACGCCGTTCTCTCTGTTCGTGACCGAGCGCAGAAAGACGCCACTCAAGCGCACAGTGCATGCTCAATCTCACACACACCATAGACAGAGGCACACAAAGTCACGTGATCTGAGGAATTGACCGCATGCATACAATGGGATCTCCACCATTTTATTATTATTATCATTATTCTTGGAGCGCGATTAAGTGAAATGACGCATCCGCATGCAGCTAGTCGACAGCCTCGAAAAGCATCAAGAGAGCATCGCAGAGCATCCAAAAGCATCCCTCGAAACGCCACCCCGGCCCGGAGTTGCTCTCTTGTTCTTTCGGAGAATATGGGTTTGTTGGCGATATCGCACATAGCGCAGCATAGCGCGCGTAGCCGAGGTCAAGTCCGGTCGAGGATCTGCCCGGAAGCCGGTGGCGCGGTCACACGCGCAAGAGTCATGCCACCACCTCAGACAGCGTTCTCCCAACAGAGGCGGCCATCATCCTGCACATGCAGGCATATATCCAAAGCAAACTGACGGCTGTGAACACTGCAGAGCGCCGCGAGACGTTGGCTCATCTCTCGTGCGGCCATGCGTCAGTGGCAGCTCCGCACGCCAGCACAAAACTCATTAAGGCGCACCCTCCAGCAGTTTGACGGTAAGGCCATTGTGGCCTCAACATGGCGTGTCTCCAAGACGAGTAGACATGGTCTGATAGGCTTGGTCTGTCAGCCTGAGGTATGTGAGCCTGCTCTGTTAGAGCGAGTGAGGCTAATGCGCTTTGCCGTTGACTCGGCTGTGGGTGTTGATCTACCGCATCAAGTTCATAAGATGCAAACTCAACCGAACAACTGAAACTCTCGAGCTCTCATCTTTCTTTTGCTTTGCCTTGCCCCTCCTCCCACCCCCACTCCATCTTACACTCCCTTGCAATCAAAGTCTGTCATATAAATGGGCGATTGTTGGAAATCTATGCAATGCTACCTGGGTGCGGCCCTGTTGGAGTGCGCGCACCGCGGGACGAACGGAAATCATGATATATCAAGAAACAACTCTCCTTCCTGCCCCCTTCTCTTGGCCCATTAGGCGTACTTCTTGAAGAAGTCTTTGTGGAAGGCCTCAATCTTGGCCATCATCTCGTCCGCGCCGGGACACAGCGCCGTCACGCGCAGGTGGTACGTGTCGTCCTCCTGCCCAAAGCCGGATCCGGCCACTGCGCAGATACCTGTCGCGTCGAGGAGGGCCAGTGCGTAGAATGTGTCCGGCTCCTTGCCTGCCGCCTTGGCCGCCGCGACCGCCTTGGGGGGAAAGCGCAGGCGCGGGAAGAGGTACATTGCGCCCTCGGCGGGCTGGCACGTGACGCCCTCGAGGGCGTTGAAGCGTTCGTGCATGAGCGCGCTGCGGGCGAGCATGCCGTCGTGGATGACGGCGGATTCGCGCGCGTACGTCTCGTACGACGGCGAGCCATCCTGCGGGGGGTTGACGAGGAGGTCCACGCCGACCTGCCCGCTGACCGGGGGACAGAGGGAGATGGAGGCCATCTTCTGCAGGAGGTCTTCGACGCCCGAGTCGAGGTTGACCGTCTCGAGGTAGCCGCCGCGGCGGCCGCACTCGCCGCTGACGCCCTTGGAGATGGAGTGGAACGAGACGAGCTCGACGCCAGATGCGACGGGCTCGGGCATCGAGCGCACGACGCGCTTGAACGAGATGAACGGCTTGCGCTCGGGGTCGTACACGTTGGACTGGTAGACCTCGTCGGCGACGAGGAGGAGCGACTCGTCGTACGCGAGCTGGACAATCTCCCGCATGTCGGCCTCGGAGAGGCACGAGCCCGTGGGGTTGCCCGGGTTGATGACGACCAGAGCCTTGAGGGCCGTGATCGTGGGGTCGGCACGTGCGCGGGCAACAGCCGCCTTGAGCGACGCGAGGTCGAGCGCCCAGCCCTTGGTCTCGGAGAGGTGGTACTCGACCGGTGTGGCATGGAGGTGCGACAGGGTGGCGGTGTAGAGCGGGTATTGGGGTATGGGGATGAGGACCGCGTCACCGGGACGGAGCGCCATGTCGAAAAGCATGGCGACACCAGGAGTCGCGCCACCGATGAGGTAGATGTGCTCGGGGTCCGCAGGGGTGCCATCACGGCGCTCGAGGAAAGCGGCGACACGCTGGCGAATAGGCAGCGAGCCCTTGGAGCCGGTGTACGCGCCGATAGAGCCGAACTCCTCGACGAGCTGGGCGGCCTTGGCGCGCGCGTCCGACGGGAAGAGCTGGTCCGCCATGGGGTGCGCGAGCAGCTCGGGATACTCGACCAGGGCGAAGACCTGGCGCCAGTAGGTGAGCGGCTGCTGCTTGAGCTCGCGTTCCTGGGGGTTGCCGATGTTGGCGTAGATGATGCGCTCGAACGGCAGGTCGTGGCCGCCGTGCGCGAGCTGGGTGGCAAACTTGTCGGCCTTGAGGGAGAGCTCGCCGCGGACAGCGTACTCGACGTTGATGCACGCCGGGTTGACCGTGTCGAGGGTGAGCGCCTTGGGGTGCTCGTGGACCGCGCCGTTGACGGATCCGGCCGGGGATGTCCTGATGGCGTGGCTAAGGCACGAGTCGTGGATGACGTTCAGGGCCTTGACGGCGTCCTTGTTCTCGATAACACACGAAATGTTGATTTCAGAAGCACCTTGCGAGATCATCTCGAGGTTGATGCTCGCGCGCGAAAGGGCCGAGAACATGAGCGAGGCGGAACCGATCGCGTTGCGCATGTTGCGGCCGACGAGGGAGAGAATCGCCATGTCGTGCGAGATGGTGATCTGGCCAATCTTCTCGAGATCCTTGACGAGGCGGTCGAGGCGGCGCGGGTTGAGGAAACTCTGCATCGCCATCGAGACGTGCACCTCGGACGTCGAGATAAGGTCCACGACGACACCTGCACGGTCGAGCGTGCCAAAGATACGCGCGAGGAAACCGTGCGAGATGGTCTTGCGGTTCGAGTGGATGTTGAGCACGATAATGTGGTCCTTGATGGTCACCGCGGTGGGGAGGCGGTCGAGGAGGTCCTGCTGGATCTGCTGCGGGGGAGCCGCCGGCGTATCGAGACCACGGGGGAACTCCTGGTCGGGCAGGATGATGGTGCCCTGGCCGGCCGGGTTCTCGACGTTCTTGATACGGATAGGGATCTTGGCACGAATGACCTGCTCCATGGTGAATGGGTGAATGACCTCTGAGCCGTAGTAGGTAAGTTCTGCGGCCTCATCAGGAGTGATCTGGGAGACGAGGCGCGCCGAGGGGACCTTGCGGGGGTCGGCGGAGAAGATGCCATCGACCTCCTTCCACACCTGGAGCTCAGCAGCCTTGACACCAACGGCACACAGAGCCGCACACAGGTCGGTGTAGCCGCGGCCAATCTGGGCCAGAAGAGAGCCGGGAACCGGGCCAAAGAAGCCAGTGACGACGGGGACACGGTTTCCACACGCGCGAAGACGCTCGCCGAGCCGCTCGCTGAGCTCATCATAGAACGCCTGGCCAAGCTGTGCGACACCCTGATCGCCCGCGGCGGTGAGGCCCTGGTCGGTGACTGACGCCATGGACGCATCGACAATGGCCTCGAGCGAGACAAGCTCCGAGTCGATGCCGCGATCCCGCAATGCCGCGGCAACAATCTTGCATGCCAGCCGCTCGCCCGTGCCGATGATTGAGTCCTGCGACTTTGGCGATATCTCGTCGAGGATCTGGTGTCAGTGCATGCATGAATTGACGTGAGGGAGGGTCAGATGGTATCGCGCATCGCTCTACGGGCATTTCACCAAGCAGTGCGACATTGCAACTGTGGGGGAATGTGATCGATAACCGTCGGATAGGCCGAGCGCGATCAACGCTCCCGACGTTGATGAGGCGAGGCTTCTCGCACGCATCTCGCTCGCACCGCGCGGAGCAGATATGCTCGGGCCCGGGTTCTCAATCGCCCGGCATGTTTCCAACTCACATTCGCCGCGTTGAGGAACGCGCGCAGCGCCTCGCAATCACGCTCAATCTCGTCGCACAGCTCGGTGCGGAGCGGGCCGGCACGGAGGGCGGTGCGCGCGGCGTCGAGGTGGCCGTTCTTGATGGTGTCGACGGTGGTGTTGAATGCGGGCTCAAAGCTGTCGGCGGTGGGCGTCTCGGGGTCCGACGCGAGGGTAGGGGAGCGCTGGTGGCTCGGCTGGAACGGCGACGGCGACGAGGACCGCGACGGCTCGTCCCGCAGCGAGCTCAGAGAGCTGATCACCGACTGGGAGAAGTATCCGCTCCCCACGCGCTTGGGGTACAGCGGCGTCTGGTCGCCAGAGACGGAGGGACCAGCACGCGCCGACGCCGGCTGCAGCGCCTCACGCGAGGCCTGGAGAAGGAGGTTGGTCGTGCCCAGCGCCTTGGTCTGCGTCGAGCGCGCCGAGCACACGACGACGACGCGGTTGTTCGGGACGTACGATCTGAGGTCAGCGGTGGAAAGAATGCGAGAGGTGCAAGCGGTGGGTGGGGCTACGCGGCGACGACAGAAGTCGGAGAAATCAACGCCCTCATCGCTTCTGCCATCCCGATCCCACCGCCGCTGCCACTGGCGCCGCTCAGGAGCTACTCACTCAACAATATCCGTAATAGACTTGAGGCTCTTTCCGACGCTCGTGCCGCCATACTTCTGCACGACATACGGCTTGTTCTCGGGGTTGGTGAGCAGCGGTCCGTCGTCGTAGTCGCGCGGCGTCGACGCGCCAGAGGACGACGACGCGGGCGAGTTGGGCTCAAAGCGCGCTCTCATATCGGGTGGCGAGCTGGGGATAAAGGGAAGGGAGATGCGGCCTTTGCGTGCGCGCAGTCGTTTCGTGTTGTTGTATGCCAGCAGCTAGACAATGCAATGTCTGATTGTCTGACTTGTGTTGGATCGTTGTTGCGTTGCACGAAATGCGATGGTTGTCCCGGATTCCTCGTTTTTTGATTGAACGCCGACTTCCGGACTCGACTTTTTCAGGGCAACAGCAACAAGCAACAAGCAGCGGACGTAGTATCCGACCGAGGACCGAGATGGAGAGAATTATTAGAAAAGCGAGATGAAGGCAGTAGGGTGACGATGGGGAGGTATGCATCAGCGGCGACCTGGATATTGATGGTGGGCTCGCTGGTCACTGCTACTGCTGCTCATTGCACACGATCAAATCAATAGGGAATGGCACCATCACACCATCGATATCCGTAGTGGCCCGTGGGCGGCTGTTCCACATTTTCTACTAAAAGTGCTCCACTTTTTTTTCTCTCGAGTCGAATCGTCGACCCGATAATCAGCCGACACAATCTGCGCCATAGCCTGCTGCTTCATGCTTCATCTGGATCAGTTTTCTCGTGGTCTCCACGCGATGTCGTTGCCGGCATCCTGCATCCTGCATCCTGCTCTACATCCACCGCCTCGACTGCCACCGTTCCTGCCTCGTGCCTCTGTGCCTCGCAGGTCTGGACTCTCCTATCGGAGCGGACGGACGGTTTGGCCGAGATCCCGAGAAGGAGAAGTTGGAAGAAATCTCGTCCGTCGTCCTCTGCCGCACGGACGGGGCATCGCAACATCACTCCGCGGCCGTGCGTGCAGGTCCAGAGGCAGGTCTAGAGGGACCGCTTGCCGTGTTGGGATGAGATGGGTGCGCACGGTCTGCTGCTTGCCGCGCCCGGCTCATAGCGGCGTGCGTCCAGGCTTTGGCGACGCCGGGGACCCTTGTCAACAGCCGTGATACCGCCGGCTCACTGCGCCGCTTCTAATGTGCAGCCGGGACGGCGCATATAGCATGTACGCCACTCTTTACTGACAAAAATCGGATACTGTCCCACCATCTTCAGCTCTCCAAGCTCTCCGTCCCTTCATCACGTATGCACATTGCTCTGCTCTGAGACACGACACACTCTGCATCACTACACTATGCGCCCTTGCGGAGCGAGAAGAAGCGGAAGGACGGCTTGCGCTCGGTCGGGAGCTGGAGTTCGGCGTCGTCCTCGTCGTCCCGCAGCGCGGCTGAACCGGATGGTCCCTGCGCCGGGTGCCCGTTGCCTACGTTGCCCGCGTTGCCCGCGTTAGCGGTGCCGCGCGAGTTGCCGAAATGGCTGTGGGCGGATAGCCAGGGGCCAAAGCCGGTCTGCTGCGGGGGCGGGGGTGAGTTGGACATGGGCGCGCGGTTGAAGAGCTCCTCGGCGCTGAGACCGTTGGCGGGGGGCGAGGCGCCAAAGGCGCCGCCAGCGCCGCCGGAACGGTCCTGCAGGCCGGCAGTTATCTCCTCGAGGCCGTTCATCGCGTTGTTGTTCGAGCTCCAGCGGCCCTTGTTCAGCAGAGGCCATTTGAGCGCACGCTTCTCGCTTGCGGACGGGGCGAAAGCCGACTCGAACGCAGGGAGCGGGAGCGAGTCGCTGGACCCCACACCAGGCATATTGGACATGTTGGAGCCGAACATGTTGAAGCTGCTCGAGACGTTTTCCGACGACGGCGAGCCCGAGAACCACCGGCGGGATTGCATGTGGCCGATCGAGCCAGAGTTGCCGCCCGGGAGCGTCGTCGATGAGCCGGAAGTGCCGTTCGGGAAGAAGCGCTGGTTCTGCGGTGCGGCGACACGCCGGTGGCCCGGGTCCGAGTGCTGGTGGTGCGGCCAGTAAGGCGAGTCCCCGCCAGAGTCAGAACCAGAGTCGCCGTCAATCGGGCTAGAGCCATCATCGTGCACTGCAGGCAAGGGGATAGCCTCGTCGTTAATCGGTGTGATGGCCAATGGACGGAGCGCACCCTCGAGAGGAGTAACATCTCCCTCGAGAGAGCGCACCAGACCCTGCGGGAGCCAGCTGTCCGGGAACGAGGAGGATATCGGCCCACTTGGCGAGCCCTGGTCCTGCATGTCATCGTTGTGGCGAGGCGTCGAGGGGCGGGCGAGCGAGCGAGCTGCACCAGGTCCAAAGCCTTCAAAGCCGGAGAGATCGCCCAGGTTCTTGTCGGTAGAGTTGGCAACGGCAGTGTTGATGGGCGGAGGCATAGGACCGGACGCCTTGTCGGGTGCGCGGTACGTGTTCGTAGGCGGGCGGGCGAGGTGGCCGTAGCCGGACGAGGCAGTCTGAGTAGGACGCGCAGTGTACGACTGGTCAACGTGCGGGAAACCCGCCTCGGCCATGTACGCTGCGGCCTGGGTTGCCCACTGGCTGTCGGCCTGGTTCTGGCGCTGTCCGTGGAGATAGGTCTCTGACGCAGCGGCTTCGTACGCCGCGGCCATCAGCATCATCTCCTCCTCTGGCGCCATCTTGCGGGCCTCCTCCGCCGCGGCCTCGGCATGCTTGAGCTTGTCCTCGGCATCGCGCACCTGCTGGTGCAGAGTGTCGTTTGTGGATTCGAGCTGCACAACCTCCTTTTCGAGATCGGCCAGCTCGCGTGTCTTGTCGTCTAACGTTTTGCGCGCCGCGATGAGGCGACGCGCGCCCTCGTCTTGTACAATCTTGATATGCTTCTCGCTCCCTTCCATGCTGCCCTTTAGTTCCTCTATCTCGCTCAGCACAGTGGTGATCTTGGCCTGAACGCCGTCACGGACCGCTTCCACGGCTTTGAGCCGCTTTTCCGAGTCGCGGCGTGCGCCCTCCGCCTGACGCTTCTGATCTTCAAGCGTCTTGGACTTGGACTTGAGATCTTGGCGCTCCGCGTCGTCCTCTTTGCGCCGTTGGCGAAGCTCATCGAGGGTAGACTGGAGATGTGCTTGCGCCGCGGCGACCGACTCGTCGTGCGTCGTGAGCTGCGCCTGGAGCTCTGTTAACACATTCTGTGCTGCGGCGAGCTCCGTTTTGAGGGCGGTTAGCACTGGCGAAGTGACTTCCGGCGCGGGACTTCCGTCTGGCGAGGTTGGAGAGGTAGGGGTGTTGATCGAGCCCCGTCGAGAACGCGACTCGGAACCATACGGGCCAGTGGGGAGCAGGGGCGAAGGGGTCGAGTGAAGCGGCAAAAGGTCGGCGAGATCCTTGTGCGACTCGTTCTTGAAGAGGAGTTTGGGAACAAGGGTAGGTCCTCGGCCTGGACACACAGAGGTCAGTGAGTCGTTTTTTATTATCCCCTGCGCATGGACTCTCGACTCACCTGGGGAAGGAGTCTCGTCCTTTGGCAGGACCGCACGCATTTCCAAAACACCGGCGCGATCGAGTACAGGCGACTTTTTGCGGGCCTTGTCACGGCGGCCCACACGCAGGACACGCCATGCCCATTGCAGGAGTGCCGGTACTTGGCCGAGCACAAGCCAGTGGCCGAGCACGCCGAGGTAGGCGAGCGACGGTTCCGGCTGCGGGGCTGACTGCTTGGACGTCTTAGCGGGCAGCGGGTCCGAAAGGAATGCCGGGGGACCAGGGGCCGCGGCGAACGCGACGGCGAGGAAGAAATAAGACCGGTAACAGAGGTTTGGAGTTCGAAGAGTGATGGCGACGTGGTTTGCAAAGCGGAATGGAGCGATCGGCGGTGTGTCGGCGCCGCTGCCACTTCCACTTCCGTTGCCATTGCTGCTTGTAAGCGGGGTGCCATTGGTAGTCGTGCCGGCACCCTCTACCGCAGCCTCGGGTTCATCAGAGGAGCGGATATGGGCGAGATGGCGGCGAAACGCGAGCTCGGTGAGATGTGCGCGGAACGACGCCTCGGTGGGGTTGGTGACGGCCACTGGATGTGAGCAAAAAATTGAAACTTACTGCCGCACTCCAAACGCGCCTGCTAAACTCACACAGAACAAGAAGAAGAACGCACGCCGCTGCCCAGAAGAGCAGCCGGCGCACGTCTGTGATCGAGCTGATGGCCCACCCGCCGGGGTACGCAATCTTCCACCCTGGAGTGAGCGGGCTCAGCGGACCAAGGGTGTCGTCCTGCGCCACGGCGCCGCCGGCGAGGGCGACTACCGCGCCGAGGGAGCGGTCGCGGATCGCCGCGATGCCGGCACGGAGAAGCGAGGACGGCATGCAGGCGCGCCGCGGCCGCGCGGGCTGGGCGGAGAGAGGGATAAGTGCCGCTAGGCGTGCTCGAGTGTGAGCGCGTGTTGGCGGAGAGTCGGGAGGAGGTGGGGCTATCGCAGCGCGAGATCACGCTCAGCGGGCTCGCGCGGATAGTGAGAAGGTTAGAGCGGGGGTGGAGCGACGCTGGTGGTGCAGACCATTAGCTGACGTAGGTGGACGCCTTGACCTGTCGAGGTGATCGAGGGAGGCGACAGGAGGGTGAAGCACGGCGAGTCCGCAAGACGGGTAGCTGCCAAGTTAGTGACTCGAGATAGTCCTTTGGCGGCGGTGTGGTGGGAACCAAAGTGTCGCCCGGCGAGGAGGAGGGGAAAAAAGGAGTCGAGAAAAGATTGAGTTGGGTGATCTCGGTGTGTGCCGATGCGAGCGAGCGAATATTCACGATTCGCACTGGCAGCCGTAGCCGATCTGATCAGCGAATCTGTAGTCTCGATGCAAGTCGGCACGCAGCGGGAGTCGGGACCGAGATGATGGAGAGAGGGAGGGGGGAGTGAGTGTGGGTATGTGTGAGTTGAGATGATAGAAGGCGCGCTGGTCGTGAGGGTGTAAACGGACGAGACCAAGGGGGTGCGGGAGCGACGGATGAGACGGAGTAAAAGTAAGTCAGGGAGAAAGGAGAGGGGGAGAGAGGGCCTAGGACCGGGGGCCGCGACAGATAACTGGACAACTGGACGGCGACCGGTATCAGGCGGGGGTGGAGGTCGGAGGGGAGGGGGGCGGAGGGGGTGGGGGGGTGGTGGGTGTCGCTGATGACTGCAAAAGAGAGTGAGGGGGGGTGAGTGAGTGAGTGTTGATAACGCCGGCAGCGTCGGCGGCGGCGGCAGAGGAACTGGCGGTGGTGAGGAGAGGGGAAGGAGGGCGACAGAAGAGGCAAGGGAACAGAGCCCCCAGGTGCCGAAACGGAGGGGCCGAGAGCCCGCCGGCGGACTAGGGCCAGGGCGGCCGGGGGGGCGCTGGGAGGGCGGAGCAGGGAAGGCAAAACTGCACACATGGGATGAAGGGAAGGCAAAAACATAGCGTAAACCTTGTTTATTCTAATCAAAGCTGTAATGGCTAATACAAAAAGGGATTACATCCAAATGGGAGGATTAGCATCCCAACGGATAGATAAGCAAGCCATGGTGTTTGGCCAATAGGATTACCAACCATTAATAACGTTAACTGTATTACATACAGAATCGTGTTTATTCTCGGCCAAGCAGCAGACGCCACCGGGCGGGGATTTGCATAACGCCGCACAGCAGCCTGGCCGGCCGCCTTCTCCCCTCCTGTCTTGTCCTCCGATCACGGAGACGGAGCCGCGGACGACGGACGACATCATCTTGTCGCTGCCTCTGATCGCGAGCTCGCTCCTCATCTCTCGGCTCCACACCACCATCACCGAATAACCGTTCGTATTGCGTCTCCCCCTCCCCTCCCCGCGCGCTCTGCGACCTGCCCCTCCAACCCCCGCGCGTCAGCCAACAGCAACGCAGCGATATCACCAACCCCCCGACTCTTCCCCACCACCACCACCTTACACACAGCACTCACACCACAGATGCCCGGCCCTCTCTACCGTGACCCCTGGGCGAAGCGGGAAGCGTGGCGCAAGTCGCCCATCTTCAGCAACAAGGCCATGTTCCGGTGCGTCGAGCGTTGCAGCGGAGCGGAAGTGGGCCAATCGCGCGCGCGGTATTGGACCGCGGAGCGCGGAGCGCCCCGAGTGGAGCGCGATGATGAGCACGAGGACGATGGTTTGAGCGGCGCGCGGTATGCGAATAGACATGCGCGCTGCGCGTTCTGTCTGATCTGCGCGGCGTTCCATGATCTTGGAGCGAGTTCGCGTCCGTGCTCGTATCATCGGCATCATCACTCTCCAACTCCAGCCCTCGGCCCACTCTTCTCCTCCCCTCTTACCCTCCATGACTAACCCACAGCAACATGTTCCCCGGCCTCGGCATCGCCATCGTCACGTTCTCCGCGTACGTCATCTACGACGACTACATTGCCAAGAAGCCCGCGCACGGGCACCACTAGAAGACTAGTTGTGATGGATATGGGTTCGGCAGCGCTTTGTGCGAGCATGCGAGACGAGGGACGCGAGATGGGTGAGGAAGGGAAGAGGACGGGAGGGGAAGGGAACGCAAGGGTGATTGGAGTGGTGAGGGAGGGAATGGCTCTATTGGTGGGAGTGGCTTCCACTGTCGGCCTAGTGGGCAGAGACGGCAGATCGGTCCGGAACGGAGAGTTCACCGTTCAGCCATTAACGACGCGACTAACGATTAACGCGGCCATAGCGGCCACCTGCGTACCTGCGGTCAGATATCGCAGATCGAACCGGATTCCGGAGGGTAGAGAGGGAGCTGAGCTGGGCGTTTGTCACGCTGGAAAAGCTCCACTCTCAGCCCGAGCTAGCCACGACTCGAGAGGCTGGAAGCGACCATACCGTATAGCATGGCTAATTTTCTTCTTGGGCTCTGGTACACCAGATCATACAGTGATGTACTTGATGAAGGTGGCCCACGCTGGTCTGCTGAGCGGAGTGCATATCATGATCGTTGGACATTCAGTAGATCCTGCAGATTTGAACAGAGCCCTGCTCCTCGCGTATCCTACTTATCAGACCAGAGTTCCAAACCTCTCTCTACTCGGTTCATCAATGCATAATCCATGTAACTCTAGCATGCGTACAAAACAGAATCAGACAGGCAACTATAGATGGGTGGGCGCAGAAGTTCCAGCACAGGCGCCTATCCCGCGGCCTCCTTCTTGGAGTTCTTGGCCCAGAACCCAACCTTCTCGACGCCCTGCACGAGCTGGTCGACATTACCGAGCCACACGCCGAGCTTCCGTCAGCACTCCTTCCTTTACGGCAACTCACCATCTCCTTCTTCTCCGCCACGGAGCGGATGCTCCCTGTTCCGCCCTTGAGCGACCCGCTGCCGGTGACGCGGCGCGCGGGCGTGAGCGGCGTGGCGAGCGCCGAGCCCGGCGCGGATGTGGGGAGCGCGCCACGGGTCAGGTCGGCCGGGAAGCCGCGTGAGCGCTGGCGGTCCCGCGCGGGCGTTCCTGCCGCGGACTGGGAGCGCGCGTGCCGCGAAGGCGTGGACGGGGCAGATTGGGCGAAGGGGGGCTTGCTGGAGCGTTTGGTGAGGATACGGTTGGCCATGTTCTCGCGTGGGGGAAGGCCGTCAATGCGGAATGGCGAGTCGCTGTTTGCCGAACTCGCGGCGCTGGCGGCACTGGCCTCCCGAAGACGCGCAGTTACGCTGGGCTTGCTTCCTCCCGAGCCTGAGGACGAGCCCGAGCTCGTGCGAGAGCCGTTGTCATCTGTGCGCTTGCGGTCATCGGGCGACTGCGCGACGGGTGTAAGGATTGTGACCGAGCTAGAACCCGAAGTGCGCCTGTTGGCAGAGGGAGTCTGGAAGCCGAGGCTCGGCTTTGCCGGCTTGCGTGGCGTCTGGGGAACGAAAGGCAGGTCGCTGAGGTCAGTCGGTTCCGGGGACGCCGCGCGGTCAATGCTCGGGATGCGGCTGTGCGAAGGAGACTGGAGGACCGACTGCGTGACGTCTCCTCCGGGAAGGAAGCCCGAGCTGCTGACAACGGACGTCGTCGAGGTTGAGCGTGAGCCGGGAAGCGCGGGGAGATTGTATGAGTCGGGCATCGTCGTGCTGCCTTCCGGAAGGAGGTAGAAGTAAAGAAACTCGCAACATTTCATCCTGATGTCAGCTCCTTTATCAAAGATCAGCTCACCGAACGTCCTTCGCCACGCCGGTGCCACGCAATACGCGGGTCACAGCTTCGAGGCCCTGGAGCTCCTCAAACAGCCTGGCGTGGTCTGGCGAGTCGACGAGGACGCAGAAGAGCAGGTCGAGGATTGCATATACTGTGGGACGGGCGTTGCCCTCCGGCGGCTGTGTGCGGAGAAGGAGCAGGAGGTCAAGGAACATCTGCCGTCAGCAAAATACACAACCCCAAAGCCCACCTCAATAGTCCACCGCTCGCCAACGGCCGCCTTGCACGCATTACTCATAAGCGTCAGGCCCTGGAGGATGCTGAGTGCGAGGTCGATCTCCGGCGCAAGGTGGCGTGCAAGCTCGTCGCCCGCGGGAAGAGAGGACGTCGAGGCGCGCTTTGCTAGAGACGCAGTGTGTCGGCCAAGCAATGCTAGAAGCGGCGTGTGCGCTGATGTCAGCTTATGGAACCGAGCCAGAAGCTCACCCTGGAGAGACACAAACGCCTCCATGTCGTCGACATCACCCGTGCACGCGACGGCAAGCGCACACTCAAGGTCGCGGAGTGCACGCATCCGCCGCCGGCCCGAGCTGCGCAGGCTGCGGAGCTGTTGTCAGTGGAGCTCGAATGTTTTGTTTGGTTTGATCTTCCCGTATTTCCGAGACGAGCAGGTGAACTTGGCCCTGACTGGAGCCGAACCAACACCGTCGGGAGCGCTACGGCAACAGCCCGAGTTCTCTTGCCACAGCTCACGACGACGTTCAAAAACTTCCAGCGTACGCCCACCAGGCTTGCTCACTACTCACATCATCGACGAGCGCATGCGGGTCACGAGCACCGTCTTCCTCGACAGAGCTCAGTGCCCGGCGGTGGCGAGGGGTCTCGGGCACGGTGGTTGTCGACAGCGCCTTGCGGTGTCGGCGGGGGGAAGGCGGAGGTGCATTGGACAGCATGCCTGACGTCGGGGTGGGCGTTGTCGAGCGGCTTGTCGCGGGCGAGGGGCCGGCGCTGCTTGCTCCGAGTGCTGGCGGAGCGGCCGAGGCGCTGCGGTCCGAGGCTGGCATCGCAACTGGAATGCGGGGGAGTAATGCAGTGGTGAACGGTGATGCGTGGACAAGATGCTTGGAGAGGTGTAGAGAAGTGGATAAGAGTGAAGAAAGGATGGTGTTGGTGAGGATGTTGTTGTGGAGAGTGGAGTGGAGCAAACAAACAAGGCTGGATGGACCTGGACTGCTCATTCAGGAAAAAGGCAGTCGCGTCGCTTTGGCAGGGTGGGGGCGGTGGTGTGGTGTGTTTGTCCCGGGTACAGGCAGGGCTAAGGGAGGGTGGCTGGCTGGCCGAGTAACAGGCGCAAGCAAGTGGCGAGTAATGTGCATACACACTCTGTGCACATCTCCACACAGCGACCATCTGTTGGACTCATTTGGGGAAATGCATGCTACGTCGAGAGGGATGTCGGATGGGATGCAAAGATGCTGGGTTGTTGAGAGCGTTACAGTGCGGCGGCCGCGGGTGGCTGCGTCTTTTCTGGCATTGAAATCAATTCTTCGGTCATTCCCCTCTTCTTGACTCTTCTACAGCAAGACCAGCAAGACCAGCAACGAGCGCATAACATGGCATGTCATTACCGACTGAATTTCTCTTCATTCATTCATACCCATACTCATCAATCTCGATCTCGATCCATGTCGTGTTTCGTCTCGCCCTACTGATCAGCCCTGCTCTCGCTCACCCACATCTCCACTCACTTGAAGTCACATTAAAATAGGCCGCAGAAGCGCCTCCTCCTCGGGACGACCATCACCGCCGGGCCTCCGAATCCAAACCAGCGGGGGCGCCACCACGGCCGCCTAACCACGACAGGCACAGGACGGACGACGGGCGGCGGGCGCCCAAACGATGGCCGGTGGAACCCCGAGCCGTGGGGGTGGTACCCGTGCGAGCCGCCTGGTCCGGGGCCGTAGCGACCCCCGTAGCCGCCGCCGCCGTGACCGTGTCCGCGACCGTGTCCATATCCGCCCCCACCGAAGCCGCCGTATCCGCCGCGACGACCGCCGCCGCCGCCGTACCCGCCCCGCCCGCCAAAGCCGCCTCCGTAGCCGCCGCGACGTCCGCGCATGGGTGTAGTTGGTGTATATGAGAGTTGAGTTGCTCTTGCAAACGAGCGTGTGAGTGTGAGCGTAGAGGATCTGATTACAGTGGGAGATGAGTGCAGTGCGGCATGAGAGCCTCAGCCATATATACTCGACTGCATCTCACCCGGCTCGTACTCCTCTTCACTCCGCTCGCCATGGGAAGTGCGCCCAGGCTATGCGCCCGCAACTGTGGAACGTGATACCAGCGCATGACGCTCGGGCGGCGTCGCGCAGCGGCGCCAGTCGGGGCGCTGTGCATTGTATTCATTGTCATGTGGGGATGTGATGTGATGGGAGGTGGCGCAGGAATGGAGATCAGCAGTCCAGACTGTGTCAACGGTGTAGTTATAGCCCGACGTTCGCTTGCGTTGTGTTACTCTGCACGCGGCTCGGATGAGATACAGATATCCGCATCTCGCCCACAGGTCACTGACGTTCCGGGTGAGAACCGGAACTGGAAGCTGGAATTGGAGGTTGAACAAAGATCAAAGACGCAAGTCCAGTGTCCGCCTTGATTGTGAATCAATGATAACCTGCATGCACATCTATTCCGTCTTCTTTCCCGGCACCTCCCCACGAGCAAGCTTGGCCGCATATTCCGCCTTCTTCGCCGCCCGCGCCGCAACCTTGGCCTTGGCGATCGCCTCGCGCTCCTCGGGTGTCTTATCCCCCGGCTGGGGCTGCAGCTGCGGGGTAGCCGCTCCGCTGGCGGTCCGGCTCCGCGGCGTGCGGTCCCGGCTGTCAAAGGTGACGGTCACGGGGCCGTCGTTGGTGAGCGACACGGCCATCATCGCGCCAAACTGCCCGTCTGCTGTTAAAGAGGAAGTTAGATCGCGGCCCACCTTGGATCTTGTCTGGCGCGTATGCTGCGCGGATTTTGTCGAGGAACGCAGCGTACGCTTCCCGCCCGGCGGTGGGCGCCATCGCCTCGTGGAAGTCTGGCCGCGCGCCTTTGAAGTTTGCGAAAAGGGTGAACTGCGAGACTGGGGTCAGAGGCTCGGCGGTGACGCGGGGACGTGGACTCGTACTCTGCGGAGCTTCCACGGTCAAGGTTCCTCGGACTCCGACTCCTTTCAATTCCTCCCTACTCACCACACAGCACCTCGCCGCCGATATCAACCACGCTCGCGCGCCACGCGCTCCCGCCGTCGTCCCACAGCTTGGCCCCGAGCACCTTTTTGATGATCCACGCGGCATCGTCTGGCGTGTCGTCTACAATGGTCAGCATGGGCACGCTACCCTACCGTTTGCAACTCACTGCGCTCGACACCGACGAGGACCATCAGGCCCTTGCCGATCTTGCCGACCGTGCTGCCCTCCACTGCCGTCAGTAGATGGGCGGAGTCGGGCCGGGTCTGCCAAGCCTGGTCGCGTGCTCCGTCTGGGCTCTCGTCTCCGTGATCGCCGGACCACGCGGTGTCGCGAGCTGCGGAGCCCGAGATGAGGAGCTGAGGAGCTGAGGAGCACAAATTTGCGACCTTTAGTACGCACCGACAACGCTCGCGTTCAGGACCCTCTGCACGACTGCGCGCATGCTGTCTAGTGTCTAGTTTTAGTGAATGTACAGTGGAGAACAGGGCCGAGGATGTGCACCGTTGCTTGTGGACTCACCAAAATGTCGGAAGATGGGACCCCCAAGACATAACCTTTGCGTTGGCAGCCCACGTCGCCGTCGCCAACTCCGAGCCCGATCACCTCTCTGCTTATAGCTGCTTATTGATATCAAGAGTCCGGTCGTCAACGCCGCGATCAGCGATCAAGATCAACAGTGATCAGCGCCCAGGAACATGGCATCCCGCGACGCGTCGAGGGGATGACAGTTTCAAGTGCGGGTGATGGCGCCGAGGGCGTGTGTGATGGCGAGCAGGGGGTTGTCCCGTTGTGCCGTTGCCACCGTTATCAACGCATCACGTGTGGTCTGTCTCATACACCTCATTGTGTGCAGTGCAGGCTGGGCTGAAGAGCTGCAGAGGACAAGGAGGACGAGTGCCTGGCTGCGACCTGGGACCTGAGCTGCGGTGGCCAGGAATGCTCCCGTGCTGCAGCGTGCTTCCATCGCTCCTCTCGGCGCCTGGGGCCCGAAGCAGGAGAGAGAGAGAGAGAGACTGAGATCACATTGGGAAAGAGCACACGTTCCGCATCCTCTCTCAATCTTCTGCATAGCTTCGGAGGGTTGCATCGTTTGTGCACACCACCACACACAGCGAGCACAGCAAGAGAGAGAGATACACACCCTCGCCTATCGGACATCTCTTGTCACCTCTTGTTCTTCTTTTACCACCACAGTTCACCCCCTTCTTTCTCTTCATTCCGCTGCCCGCTGCCCCACCTCATCTCATTCCCCATCGCCTTCCTCGCTTCCACCTTCCCACACTCCTTCACTCCGACACCGCCGCCGCCGCCGCCGCCGACGAAACACACACAAAACTCGCCTCATCCCACCTTCCCCCTCCTCCTCCACACTCTCTCCAGCATGTCGTATAACCACTATCTTCCCAAGAAGGTGGACCTCAAGCCCAAGCGCCACCACGGCTTCCAGGTGGTCCTCTTCATACTCGGCTGGCTCCTGCCGCCACTTGGTGAGTGTGATCTGCATGTGAAGTGGACAAGAAGCGGGGATGTGTCGTGCGGAGCTGCGTGTATAGCCATGAGTACGCGCTGCCTGCCTCTGCTCACCTTGCATCGCTTCTCGGTCATCTCCTCCTAGTACCCTACTGACAGCAGCCGTCGCCGCCCGTTTCGGAATCGGTACGTCGCCCGCGAGACGAGTTGCCTCCTGCTGACCCCTCGAAGGCCGCGATTTCTTTATCAATGTGGGTATCCCATCTTTCGGCCGAGGAGCCAGTGCTTGCCCTCCTCCTGTTCGTTCACCGCTGACAGCCAGATCATTCTGACAATCTGTGGATGTACGTCCTTTGCTTCCTCCCATGCTGACCCCAGATATCCCCGGACACGGTCACAAGTGAGACAGCGACCCCCTGTATGAATCTAACCACAGCTTCTACATACAGAACATTCGTAACAAGTACGCACCCCCGACCTCTCTCCGCTGACAGCAGCTCGAACAAGGCGCGTACACCCAAGTGGGCGATCCGCTACGGCCTCGTGAACAGTGCCGACCGCGACCGCCGCGCAAAAAAGTCGCAGTGGGCGAAGCGCTACGACGAGCGCCTGCCCGAGTCGACGCTCGTTGGCCAGGAACTTGCCGATGGCGAGGAGGGCCGCAACTACGACCCCCGCCCGCAAGACGCCGAGCGCATGCGGAACGAGGGCCTGTGGACCGCCGACGACGTCGACTACTACAACGAGGGTAAGTGGAATCTAGTCCTGGCTTTTGTTGCTTCCTCCCTGACTCATCTCCAGACGAGGCCCCGAACCAGCGCAACTGGCACTACCCGGCCAACTTTGAGGGCACCATCGGGGATGGCCGCTCGAAGCGCAAGACAAAGGACAACGCGTTTGGCGGCGACCGATTCGAGCGCGCGCGCCGCGCGCGTTCCAACTCGTCCGACTCGTATGGCACGTACCCGCCCAAGGCGGCGACGGACGACGACGTGCCTGAGTGGGGACGCGACTACGGCAGCCGGAGCCGCCGCCGCAGCTCGCGCCGGAACCGCCAGCCGTCCATCACCCCGACGCTCGACTATGACGACGTCCCGCAGTCGCGCACGGATGCGCCGAAGAAGTCGAACAACCCGGACGAAGTGTTCAATCACGAGTTCTGAGTGCGGCACGAAGTGCCGAGGGAGGGGGTAGGATTGGGATGGAATGGGAAGCGCGAGGAGGTGGTGTGCAGCAAGCGGAGTAGATCAGCGAGGAGTGGAATGGTGAACGCGGAGGAGCGCAGAGCAGCGGACTGAGTCCATGCTACCTGGAAGAGGGAGAATGATCTGGAAGGCCGTTGATACGCGCCGCAAGTGACGCCGAGATGTCTCACTTTCCAGGCCGTAGTTGAGCAACAAGACGTAAGTGGCTGCCGCCTGGGGGAGGAGAAGTGCTCCATCACTATGGCGGATGTTTGCAAACGGGGCGTGCCCGTTGAGCCCTGTGTAGTGCCGAGATCGTTGCACGCCGTCATTATACCCAACGAACTGTACATTATGGATGTTAGCTGTGTCCTTGGCATGCGTGAGATTGAGATAGGGAAAGTGGGTTCGGTGGAGCGGTCGGTCAGTGTCTGGACCGTGTCATGTCTCGGCAGTGTGGGTGGGAAGGTGCCATCGATGTCATGACCTGAGCGATGAGCGGGATGGGCAGAGGTTGAGCAACTGAGCGCCGTCATGAAGATCTCCCGTCATGACGCGCTTTCTCACCATGGGCGATACCGACCTGGCTCCCGGAATACCCCCAAGAATCCCAGAATCCCAGAATTCATGGATCATCAGCGCGGAACGCGGAACTAGAATATGCGCGGCCGGCAGAGGAGCTGAGGAGTTGCAGTGCTGCGAGCGTTGCGGCATGAGCGAGCGTCGCGAGCGTGGGCGGGGCACGGGGCAACCGTATACCGTAACTGTAAAATTTATCTGTCACCGTCCCACAGAGATATGCAGAGATAGGACGGACTCGCGCTGGCGAGTCGGAATCTCGCCGACCGCTCCATCTGCACAGGCACATATTCATCATGGGAGACCGAGTTGCCGGGTTGCCAACAATCGCAATGCACGTGGATATGGAGCACGAAGCGATGGAGTGCTCCTGGTCCCGACGTTGCCATGTACTGACTGACATGTGATCCTGGATCCTGGATCCCTGGACTGGCTGGTAGCTGGTTACACACTGAAAAATCTGCGCATGGAACAACAGTGAGGGATATTCAGCACACGAGCGATAGACAGAGAGCAGTGACAGTGACAGTGTCTCACGAGACCACATGCACATGCACATGCGCACATGCATGATGACCCCGTCGGCGTCGATCGTAGGCGGCGGGCGGTGGTGGTGGCGGCGCCGAGCGGCGCATGGCCGAGCCGGGGGGGGGGGGGGGGGGGGGGGGGGGGGGGGGGGCCGGGGGGGGGGGGGGGGCGGGGGGGGGGGGGGGGGGGGGGGGGGAAGGGGGCCACAGGGGAGAGAGGAGAGGGTGAGGGGTGAGGGACGGAGCTAGCTGATTTTTCGGCCAATCAACAACCAGCCCCCCTAGTAGTCTCTCTCTCTCTCTCTCCAGTAGAGCTTGTATGTTCCCACCCAATCACCTAGAGGCCTAGATCACCCACAAAGAATGCGGGAGAGATGGGTACCAACCAACACATGCATCCTATCCATCGAACATCCTCTCATCTCCATCTCTCTCTCTCTTAGATCATTATTCTTCTTCTCCGGCTCGTTGTATCCTACTCACTCCGCATCGCATCGCATTCATCGCCCCCATCACTGGACACTTCGCACCGCTCCCCGAGCTTGTTCCCTCGCCACCCGCTCCACTCGCCACTGGCCACCGCCACGCATCTCTGCAGGTCAAACTTTCAATTGCGACCGGCAACATCAAGAACCATATCTTCTTGAGACATCAGCGGACAGCATATAGTTAGCATAGCGCACACACGACACACATCACACATATATCACGCATCACGCGCACTACCGCTTCTGTAGTACCCGCTCACCCGGCGCGACAACACACCCCCGCTCCGAGTGGCCACCCAGCGCCTTATCGCAGATCGCGAGATAGCCCGTGCTGACCCCGCGCGGCCCCTCTTCTTCCCCATCGCATCGCATCTCATCTCCATACATTCACCCTTCTGTCACTCCCACCATGGCCGCCGCATCGCCCCTCCCGCCCTCGCCGATAGAGGACAAGTCTGTCGGCGCAATCACGATGCTGCCTCGGCGTGCGGCCGCGACGGTCCACCATGCGACCGGCGTCGTCCCGGCAATGAGCCACAGCGCCTCCAACGGCGGTTCCTGCTCGTCCTCCGTGTCGGCACTCACACACCCGGGGCTGACAACGGGAACGACCGCCGCGTCGTCCGCGGTGCCCTCGCCGCCGGAGATTGATGAGGCGGGCACATCTTCCACCATCGAGCGCAACAGCCTTCCCACCTCGGCGGCCCGCCGCTTGCTCCACCCCGCCGGGTCCTCGTCCTCCCTAAACCTTTCCACCCCGCAGACGGGCGTCGGAAAGATGGCAGCCGCTGCCGCGGCCGCGATGAAGCGCCCAGACGACGAGGCTCAGCCGCCCGAAGAGCACCCCCTTTCGGACAAGGCACTAAGCGCGAGGTGAGTATTATTGTTCAGCCCTGAGCTCGGACGTCTGAGTGCCCGAGCGTTTGTTGCTCCGAATCATGTTCTTGCTGGGAGTCGAGCAGGAGGGCATTGCAAAGCCGTGCTCCGACCCGGCGCTCGGACATTGCTCAGAAGCTGAGCTGGACCCTGCATGCCGCATGTCGCACCCCACGGCCCTGCCGTAGTCGTCTGCCCACCCGCATCTGTTGCTGACATCCAGGGGCTACCACACGCTGCACGCCATGGGCAACCTCTTCCACGTTCCGAACCGCTGGCGCCTGCTTCGTCCGCTCGGACAAGGCGCGTACGGTCTCGTCATCAGCGTACAGGACACTGTGAGCGGCGAGCCGGTGGCAGTGAAGTGCATCACAAGGGTGTTCGACAAGCCCATCCTCGCCAAGCGCGCCCTCCGCGAGATCACTCTCTTGCGCCACTTTGGCGAGCACGAGAACCTGACTGGGTGAGTTCAAGTGTGCGGCAGAAGCTAATTCGCAGACTTATCGACCTCGACAATGTGTGGGATGGGTACAATGAAATGTGAGTTAACAGACCCCGGGCAGCACTCACCCCAGTTACCTGTACATGGAGCCGATGGAGGCCGACCTGCACCAGATTGTGCGCTCTGGCCAGCCCCTCTCGAATCTCCACATACAGTTCTTCCTGTATCAGCTGCTCCGCGGCATGAAGTACATCCACTCGGCGAATGTCATCCACCGCGACCTCAAGCCAGGTAATCTGCTGGTAAACTCGGACTGTGAACTCAAGATCTGCGACTTTGGCCTTGCGCGCGGGTTCCGCCCCGCAACCGGCGAGGAGCCGCAGAACGCCGAGCTCAAGATGACCGAGTACGTCGCTACGCGGTGGTACCGCGCCCCGGAGATCATGCTTTCGAACAAGCGCTACACGACGGCCATTGACGTGTGGTCCATCGGGTGTATCCTCGGCGAGCTCCTCGGCGGAAAGCCCATGTTCAAGGGCAAGGACTATGTCGACCAGCTCAACCTCATACTCGGCGTGCTGGGTACACCCGACGACAAGACCCTGGAATCGATGAGCAGCGAGAAGGCTCGCACCTATGTCCGCTCGCTCCCGCACTCGCCGGTTGTACCCTTTTCCACCATCCTGCCTGATGCCGATCCGCAATGTGAGTAAAGCCGAGATGGCGAGTTTGGCGATGAAAAGGCGTGAGGGTAACTGGCGATGCGAGGTAACACAACTCGTGTGCCAAGACCCCACCACCTGCCACCCTTGCAAGACACTCCCCACACTACGATCCACGCCTGCCTTCACGATTATCCAAGGCGATCGGCAGAGGTGTAATGAGTGCCCCGGACGCCACCGTCTGTGCTCGCCCTGATATACCTGATACACGGCCCTTTGCTGACTCCAGCCCTGGATCTTCTCAGTCAGCTGCTCCAGTTTGACCCGACGAAGCGTATCGATGTCGTCACTGCACTGGAGCACCCATACGTCGGCGCGTACCACGACCCGACTGACGAGCCCGAGTGCGAGGTGTTTGAAGGATGGGAGGAGGTGGAGAAGATGCAGACAGTCGCCGAGCTGCGCGAGGCGCTGACGAAGGAGATCCACGAATACCGTGCCGAGGTGCGTGGGGTGGCGCAGGCGGAGCTCGACTCGGCGTTCGACGAGGGCGATTACCAGTACACCCAGGATGACGTTGAGATGGCGGACCCGGAACCGCTGCTGCTTGGGGAGCGTGGCCTCGCAACTGTGGACACGGAGAACGTGCCGGATTCGCCAGAGGAGCGCACGGGTTCGCCTGTGCGGACACGGCTGAGCATGGCAGCTGCGGCTGGGCGTTCCCCGACGCTCTCCCCGCGGCGGCCACGCCCCCGCCATGTCTCGTCATACTACGTCCCACGCACACCACGCACGCCCGGCACCGACACGGCAGGCACGGACGACTCGTTCGGGCACACGCCGACTGCGGGGCGCCCTGCTCCGCGCCGCTCCTCATCGCACAGCGTGCGCCGCTCCAAGTCGTTCCTCTTCGGCGGCGGCATCTCGATGAGCTCACTGGCCATGACATCCTCGACGGCCCCGCCTCAAGCGGTCAACACCGCCTCGAGCTCGGAGTACACCGCCAGTTCTGCTGGAATTCCCGGTGGAATGGCCGGTCGCCGCTCGCGCGCACCGAGCGGGACGATCGCGGACCTCAACTCGCTCCGCCCGCTTATCCGCCAGCTCTCCACCACCAACATCGCAGACCTCAAGGCCAACGCCCACCTCGCGACCGACGAGCCCCTCATCACCGAGGCCGAGAGCCCTGACGGACCAATCATCATGAGCCGCCGTGGCAGCCGCCGCGCGAGCGCTGGATCCATGTAGCTGTGAGGAGTAGGCTCCACTGTCGACGTGGATGCGTATGCGGCTGCCACTCCCGGCGGCAGGGGCACGTGCAGTGCCTGCCATCGGCCAGGCACTGCACGTGTCCGGTGGAGCAGAGTTTGGTGGTGCGTATCGCCGACGGTGTGTCGGCGTCGGCGACGGAGCTAGATTAGAGCTGGGGATAGAGCTGGAGGGGCGGTAGGCCCACGGATCATGTCGTGTTGGACTCTCTACTGTATTGTGCTATGTGCTCGTTTATCATCTATGTGTTTCCTCTTCCCATTCCCGCCGGCATTACAGACCTATCATTAGTCATGCATATGAATCCATTAGAAATAGCTGCCGGCCGGGAGCGCCGTGTCGGGAGTGTAAAGGTGGAGATGGCTGAATTGCTGAGAGTCTTATGAGAGGCCTATGATAATGCCATTCATTGTCAATCCGGCTAGTGGAGATTGGTGGGACATTGAGCGATCCGGCAGTGTCAAGACATCGGGGCCCGGGGAGCACGACGTCCCCAGTCCGGCTTTGGACTAGCTTGGAATGGGCACAAAAAAAGCACGAACTGAGATCGACGTGCATGCAATGTGCTGCACTCTGGAACACCTTAACACCGGGACTGTTCTGTATGTGCTCGCATACGGTTCTTCTTTCCGTGGCGTATGCATATGATACCCGATCCGACCCCAGCACTATTCTCGGTCCGCACCGGGAATCTCGGAGCGCGCACAAAAGCTGCAAGAGATCGCACGCTCGGGGCCGAAACGCACCTCCATCTTGCTGTGGCACAGTGCGCACCTCGGCGAGAGGCGGTGTAGGCATATTCATCCTTGCTCCAAGCTCCAAGATCCAAGACTCTCTGCACAAGATCACAAGATGCACGACGCACCAATGGTTCTCGAGACATTGCACCAAACGCACTCTCAGGATGGCGACTAACCTCCGCCGGCCGGCCGAGACGCCCACGCCCGAGGCCGAGGCCGGAGGGTCACGAGCCAGTGTTCCAGCTATCGCCAGGGAGCGGCTCCGAGCCCGGAGGCGATATGCAGAGCTTGTTCTGTATGTAGGTTTGGGGGCACACGCATCCTTCCCGACCTCTCCCCTGTGCCGCTCCGTGGCTCCCGAGGGCACATCCGGAGTTACGTACCCCCTCCTCTCCTGGACCCTGTGCGGCCGTGTAATCCGAGGACTATCTTGAGATTGTGGGCCCGTCTAGTGAAAGGGAGAGGGCCAAGAAAAGAGCAGGATCGCAGGGAGGACATCAAGATTTCGGTGCGCGCGAGAGAAAGGCTTGTCATGACATCGACACCCACTGCTCCACCGACCACGGAGGTTCGACCGGAGGTTATCGCATGCACTACGAAGAATATATTATCACGGAGCGCGACGATGCATGCATCCCGATCGCCACCTCGCTCCCTGTCTTGATTACTGCTTATTGCTGCTTGTCACTGTCACTGCCGTTGTCGACATTATTATTGTTGTCGACATTGGTCTTGTTTGTTGATCCACCACTGCCGCCCGCACCGACACACCAGATATCCATTCTTATCCGCATCCGGCCTCGCAAAGCGTTCCCACCTTCCCATTTCCATCGATTCCATTCCCCATTCCAGAGTCTGACAAACCCCAACTACGCGCGTCCCACTCGCATTTTCTTGCATCCCTTCTTCTGTCTCATCTGCGTTCGCGCTCTGTCTCTTCCGCTCCTTACCCCCATTGCATTGCACGAGAACGCACCAAAGGACCTAGGACACCTGCTGCTCGCCACCACTTAGGCCAAACTAGAGACGCTCTTTGCGTTCTTGTGCGCTCTTCATCTTTCTCTTCGTCTCCCTCTCGCACCTCGTCGTCTCCCTCTTCGCCTCTCTCGCCCCCTCCTCGCCCCCTCCTCGCCCTTTGCTGCTCTTTACCATGATCCTCGACCGCATATCCTTCCGCCGCAAACATGCCGCCGGGCCGGCACACACCTCCGTTCTCGACCTCCCGCCGGCGCAGTACGACCCCGCGACGCAGCTCCCGTCAAGCATCAAGGTCGGCGCGCACTCTGTCAGCCCGCTGATTTCCGTACAGGAAGGTGAGTGCCTGAGAGCCTGCAGCATGGGGATTTGTGCTGACGCTTTCTCTTCCCCACATATTCTCGATTCTCTCTTCTTGTTTCTCGATCTCCTCTAATCCTCACTTCTGTCACTGCTGTCGACGTGCTCGACGCTCGACGTCTGCTTCTACTGCTCTGTTTCTGGTCGCATATCTCTCTGGCACTGCACTCCCCAACACCCCACGTTCCTTCACCATGTCTATCATGTTTGACATGACCCCCCAATCCCACGTTCTGGCTCCTCTGAACACCCCACAACTTTGACACAACTGCGCTCGGTCCTTTGGAACTCGGTGTTGATAACATGCTGCGCGACACGGCCCGTTTTGGCGTACTCCTGCCTTCGTCGACCTCCTCCTGTCCTGGACACTGCCTTCCTTTCATGTTCATTGCGTGACGCGCTCTCCACATGTTCTCCACACTCGTGGCGTCTGTGGCATGCCGTGGCGTTGGTTGTGTCCCCTGTCCCACAAACGCGACCCAACATCAATTGTTGATGGTTGCTGCTCATTTCGGCATCCCCTGATATCCTGGATATCCTGATGTGGTATCTCACCTCTCGATTCTCCCCGAAATCCGCAATCCTCGACGCCGCCCTTTTGGCTCGACCTGTCTGGATCTCTCTGTTCGACCCCTGCGCTCGGTCCTATGGTGCCATACTGATACGTCTGACACTCCTCTAACTGCACCACTTGGGTCACTCTCGACCGCCACACGCGTTTCGAGACTCTTTGTCACTCTTCTCGGCCCGCTTGCCCTTTCCCACCCAGTCCGCGACCATCTCACGCTCCTCGAGGCATTCCACTCGTTGAGCATCACCAGCGGCTCGCGCTTCCACCGCGTGATGAACAGCGCCGCGTTCGACTATGAACGCTGGGCGTCCACCGTGCTCCCAGTCCGTGCGCGTCGGAAGCGCAGCGCATCCAGCGAGAGGTCCATCCCATCAGAACCATCAGCCCAGAACGGCTACCACTCCCAGCCCATGTCGCGTTCCGGCACCTGGTCTCCCCCTGAGTCCCCCGTTTCCGAAGTCTCCTCTGCCGCGAGCTCCACCACCCCTGCCGTGTTTCCCGCCCTCTCTCCCGAAGAGCTTCCGCCCCTCCCTGTTCTCATGTGCTGGCATGCGCACCTTCTCAACCCCGCCCAGTTTGCGATCGACGCCGAGGGCACCTATGCGTGGCTGCACGCTATCCCGTTCCCGCTCGCGGCGGTCGCCGAGGCCATTCGCACCAACTCTCTCCCAGAAGACCTCCCCCACGTGTACGCCAACAACCTCCGCCCCATACCCTCCATATCCGGCTGGACTCCACCGGACATCTCCGCCGCTGTCCTGCGTCAGGTCAAGCTGATTGGCACGATCCAGAAACTGGGCTGGCTGGAAGAGGCGTACATTTATGGACCTGCCGCCCCGTTCCAGAATGGCATCGTTCGCTACCGTAAGTGCAAGAGAGCAAGGTCAATACTTACTCCAGACGCGTGGCTCGACCTCATCGCGGCGGTGGACAGCTTCCTAGCTCCTACGTTCGACATTACCCTAGTGTGGGCGACGCACGAGCTGTATGGCGCGCGCTACACGTCCGACACGGCGCGTCTGCTCGGCACCCCGCTCGATGAATCGATATTGCGCGCCGAGCACGACCCCGACGCGCTCAAGCGTGCCGGCGCGCTCTGGAAGGCGCGCTACAAGCACGACTACTTTGGCCGCAAGGCGCCGCTCCGCCGCAGCACCGTTTAAGCGTGAAGGATGTGAAGACGACGGAAAAGTACAGCTTCGTTTAGTCGGCCCCGCGCCCGTTCCACCATCACCCCAGTTCCGTAGTTTCCTCTTTCATTGTCGCGGGAGAGCCCGCTGTGTATACATACTGTAGGCATGTCATCGTTTAGGACCCAAGTGGGGTCCGCACTTGCACAACACATTGAAGCCAAAGAGCAGATGTGCTGGGTCAGGACGAGGAAGCTTTTGCACAGAGATCATCGAGATTTGTGGAAATCCGGAAATACCCAACTCTCACACCAAACCAACATCCCGCCACTCCGTCTTCACCGCTCTGTCACATCTCCAACTCCACCTCCACCTACCTCACCCTTCACCAACCTCCCATCACCAATCGTCAATCCCCAATGTCCGGCGTCGTCTCCACCAAGCTCCGCTTCAAGGGCGACAAGCCGAAGAAGAAGAAGCGTTCCCACCGCGAGCGCGAGGTCGACGAGTTTGCGGATGACCCGCAGGGTGAGTGCCGCAGCGCCGTAAAGCGTAGAGTGCGATTGGTGTCTGCTGTGTGCATGTCTACTCTCAGCCGACCCTGCTCGTTCCGTCGCTCACTGCAGGCTGGATGTTCCCGACCGTCGCGGGCGAGATTGCCGGGCCGTCATTCCTCCTCCTGCCAACAACGCCGCTGACCTGTCTGGCCGTACGTCAATATCTCCATTTCTCATCACAATATCTGACCCTAATTCTAGTGGGACCCAACCCGGCAGCGCGTATACGCCGCACCTGTGGAGATTCCCCAAGCCCCCGAGGGCGCGGCGGACCTCTCGGCCGGCGAAGTGCTCGCTGCTGTTGAGCCTGCGGACGTTAACCATGTTTGGGTTGTGACGCGCCTGGCGGGGAGCGAGGAGATTAGCCTGCGGACGAGCACGTGAGTTGTGAAGTGTGAAGCTTTAATGTGGGGAACATTGTTGACCAGAAGCGGCACATTCCTCACCGCCTCGCCGTCGGGGACACTGAGCGCGACGACGCCGTCCCGCGGCCCGCTCGAGGGCTTTTCGCTCACGCTCAAGGAGGGAACGTTCCCGACCGCGGCGCTCAAGACGCATGCGGGGACATACCTCTCTATTCCGGACGCAACCGCCGAGGACATTGCGGCGCGCAAGGCGCTGCTCCGCGCCGACGCCGAGGAGATTGGCGACGCAGAGGGCATACGCGTAAAGTGCCAGCGCGAGTTTGTGCTCAAGGCGCGCCTCGATAATGAGAAGGACGGCGGGGTGGCCAAGCGGCGCATGATGAGCGGGCCGGCGATGGGGAGCGTCGAGGACGAGATGCGGCGCAAGTGAGTCCTGGCATTGTCTTTTGCACTGTTACTGACGGCAGCGCCGAGTCGCAGGCGTGGGGTGGCGGACAGCACCGCGTGTCCGGTGACGACCGCAAGGCGCTCCGCCGCGCCGCGAAGGAAGGCCGGCTGGCTGAGGCGATGCTTGACCGCCGCGCGGCCATGAAGAGGTGAGCTGAAGCTGCCTGACCTAGCTGACAACAGTGACAAGTACGCAAAGTGATCGTAGTAGGATATGTACTGTAGTATTAGAGCCTTGATCCAATATCCCAGTCGCTGCACATCCATGGCCCTGGTCGCACTGCACGCATCTATAGCACAATCATCGCTCTACGGCTGGATCCTACAACGGCTACTCGTCGCGCGCCTCGGCCGCGCGCGCCGCCTCGCGCACCTCGAGCTTTTCGCGCTCGTCCTCCTTCTTCTTCTGTGCCGCAATCTTGCGCTGCTGCGGAATGTCAGTGGTGTCCCTCCAGATGTAGTTCTCGTTCTCTCCGACTCACACGCTGCCGTCTCCCCTTGCCGCGCTTGCCCTCTGCGCCAATCTTGACGTCGACATACAGCTCCTTTCTGCGCGCAGCGGCCGCGTCGGCACGCGCACGCTCCCGCTTCTTGTCGCGCTTGCGCATGCGCGGCGCCATCGACGTCTTGAGCAGCGACCCGTACGCAGCGTGGAAACTTGACAGCGAAGAAGCCGGGATCTGGTGTGAGTGGGGGCAACAGGGTGAAGGCACAGAGCTTGACAGAACATTCAAGCTCAACACACCGCCCCCATCCAATGCGACTCACCCGTGCACTAAACTTGGTGTCGCCCTGGGTACACCGGATAAGCACATCGTACTCGGCGTCGGGGTCCATGCCCGTGTCCTCGTCCGCATCGTACACGTATCGCTTGTGCGAGAGCCAGATTGCGCCGGCGGTCTTCTCCTTGTCTTCTGGCGGCGGGAGCGCGCCGAACAGCGCGGTCAGGCGCGCGAGGAACTGATGTCAGCTCCTAAGGGTTCACCAGCTCACCTCCTCGGGGGACACGAGCTCCTGTGGCATTGTGCTTGCAGGAGAGGTTGAAAGGTGATTGTCTGGGATGGAAATGTTCAAGTTGTTCGTGTTCGAGCAATGCTGGTCGTGTGTCCGAACTCGCCAGATCGCCGGATCGACCAACAAGGCAATCTGTGGTCATTTACAAACTCTATTCACAGCTCTATCGAAGAGCATTACAGATATACCCCCGCTCCTAATACCTCTTCATTAATTTACCAGCCAGGCACCATCGGCCCCCGCCACCGACTTTTTCCAGAGAGCTTGGACCTGGCGAAAAAGATGGCAAGTCAAGGCAAGGATCGACGTCGACTGTTGTTGTCGTTGCCGTTGTCGTCGTCGTCGTCGTCGTCAGTCGTAGTTGCTGTTTGCTCTCACCCCACTCCCACATATTCCACCCCACACACGATGGCGGCCCCTCTAGACCAACAGGTGCGCGCCTGCCTCGACTCGACGCTCTCCCCTGATGAGGGCACGCGACGCGCCGCCGAGGAGCAGCTCAAGAGCCTGTATGCGCACCCTGGTGAGTGGCGGTGGAGCCTGAGCCGGGCTGTCGTGGACGTATATAGGTGGCCGGCTTCGCCGTTATCACCTAGATCGAACGACTTCCTGCTGTTGCATCAGACATCTCTCACATCTCACACGTGCCCTCCTCGCAGGTTGGCTGACATTCAGAGGGTGGCGTCAGCCTGGCCCGTATCCTCTGTGACGCGTCCGGACCGCTGTCGCAGCGCCAGATAAGTATCTACCTTAGGTATCGTTTGTGCTGACGCGACACTCGGCCGGTGTTCTTCTCCAGAAATACGTAAAGTGCCACTGGTACCCCAGCGCGGAGGAGTATGAAGCGCCGACAACGCAGGCCGAGGCCAAGGACGCGATACGCCCGTTGCTGCTGCAGGCGCTCTCGGACCCCGAACGCAAGGTGCGCACGTCGGCCGCGTTTGCCGTCTCGACGATCGCGCGCTTCGACTGGCCCGAGGACTTTCCGAACCTCCTCTCGTCGCTCGTCCAGCTCCTCCACTCGGGAGACACGGGCGCCGTGCACGGCGCCATGCGTGTTGTGCTCGAGTTTGTCAAGAACGAGCTCTCAGAGGACCAGCTCGTCCCCGTCATACGCGACCTCGTCCCCGCCCTGCTTTCTGTTCTTGGCAACACGTCCCACTCGTTCCTCACCCGCGCAGACACTGTCGCTGTCTACCGCCACATTATCACCATGCTCTCTACTATCAAGGACGAGCACCCGCAGGCGGTGCGCCAGGCGCTCGACAGCGTCGCGGGCGTGTGGTTTGACGCGTTCAACCAGCTCCTTGCGATCGACGCCGCTGCAGAGGTCGCTGCGTCGTGGGAGAGCCTTGCGCTGCGTATTCAAATCTTCCGCGTTCTTCTCTCCTTCCAGTGCAGCTTCCCTCGCTACCTTGCACCTAATGTCCTAACCTACATTCGCATCGGAATCCTTAATCTCACATCCCTTCTTCCCACTTTCCACAGCTACTACATCTCCACCGACCCGGACGCCCCCGAGCCGCCGCTCCCGGCTACGGACGCCACATACTCCACCAAGATGGATCTCGACGACCTCGCCTGCGCAATCTTCGAGTTCCTCGAGCCCACCATCCGTCTCCCGAAGGCACGCGATACGCTTGTCTCTGGTGCTCCGGGCGATGAGCGGGGAACCGCTGTTATGGAGACCATCATTTCTCTTGTACTCACCTACACCCAGGTCACGCGCCAGCAGGAGGAGGAGTGGCTCGAGGACCCGAACGCGTTTGTCGAGGACGAGGACGAGGACAATATTGTCTACTCGCTCCGCATTGTGGGATACGATCTTATGGGGGTGAGTCAAGTCGTCTACTTCCTCAACTCACAAAAGTCCATGATCGACAAGTGGCAGCGGCCAGTTGCCCGGATTCTAAACGATCTCGCCAAGCGGCGTGTGCCCGAGTCGGCTGCCGCGTCGCAGAGCGGCCAGGTCGACTGGTGGAAGCCGCTCGAAGCTTTACTCGGCCTCCTTGGCGGCCTCTCGGATGACCTCACTATGGTCCTCGACGAGGACCGCGATGTCAACCGCCCCGCCACGCTTGACCTCCCCTGGTTCTTTAGCCAGGTCATTCCGGGTCTCATGGCTCAGTCTGGTGGGTGTCGAACGTTAACGGACAGCACTGACCCGCCAGAGGCCATCTTCCTCCAAGGACGAGCTTTCGTCTTTGCGTCACAGTTTGCTGCTCAACTCCCTGATGCCAGTGCAAAGGAGTACCTCGGTGCGGCGGTGCAGGCGCTCAGCGCGCCGTCCACCAGCGTCCCGGTAAAGCTCTCCGCCGTGCGGACTATCAGGAAGTGGGTAAATGTTAGCTTTCCTCTTCTAACCACAGTTTCTGCCGTCATGTCGACTCGAGCATTATGGGCCCTCAGGCTGGCCATATTCTGTCGATCCTGCTTCCCGTGCTGAATGAGACGTCGAACGAGACGCTATACCTTGTCATGGAGACGATTCAGGCCGTCGTGTCGCTCGACAAGGCGCTCCTGTCGTCGGAGCACACGACCGCCATTTGCGAGCACGTCTACGCCCAGTGGGTGAAGCACTCTACTGGTGAGTTACTCTAAGCTCATGTAACTCACATCAGACCCCGTCCTCACGTCGATTGTGGAGGAGCTGGTCGATGCCCTTGCGAATAGCCATGTTCCGGCGGTCGTCTCCGCCATGGTGACCTACTTCTCGCCCAAGCTTGCGCACCTGATATCGGCGCCGACCAACGACGCCACGATCCACATCCCCGGAGAGGCTGTGCAGCTCGCGAACGCGATGATCAGGCCTCGCGGTGGGCCCCTCGAGGCCGAGTACATTGCGACCGTGACCGTTGCCGTGATGGAGTGCCTGCAGCGCACCGACGACATGGATATCATCCAGCACGGCATGATCCACCTCACGCTTGTCGTGCGCAAGGACTGCGACAAGCTTATCCAGTGGCATGATGCCGAGGGGCACAACGGTATTGCCCGTGTCTTCTCGCTCCTTGGCCGCTTCCTCGCCCCCACCTTCTCCGAGTCGGGCGGCATGTTTGTCGGCGACCTCATCATGCACCTCTTCCGCAAAGCGGGGTCTGCTATTGCCCCTGTTCTGGGCGATCTCCTGCAGGCGGTTGTCAACCGCCTCGGCACCGCTATCATGCCGTCCTTTACACAGAGCCTCATCATCCCGTTTGCGTACCTCTTTGGCACCGAGCACACGCAGCAGACTATCGACCTTCTCACCTCGTTCCCGCCCGTCAACATACACGACGGCACGACACAGCCTGCGCTTGATCTCGTGCTCAACGCGTGGTGCGAGACTGCCGAGACGATCACCGGCTCGTGGAACATCCGCGTCAACGACCTCGGCCTCGCCAAGCTCTTTGCCCTCCCGTCGCCCGCGATCCACCAGGTCATGGTCCGCGGCGACCTCATCATCACGGACGCGAACCGCAACAAGATCATGACCCGCTCGCGCACAAAGGCTACTCCGAATGAGTACACTCGCATCCCCTTCCCCGTCAAGACGCTCAAGCTTCTACTCAAGGACGTACAGGACATGGGCAAGGGCAAGGACAAGAGTGGCGTGGATGTTGCGGATGACGATGGGGTGAGTGCTAGCGAGCATTGTGATCAGCACTAACACGCAGGACGAGGAGTGGGACGACGACGACCTCCTGAGCGCACCCAATCCCGCGGATGAGTTTGCGTTCCTCTCCGACTGGCTCGACAACGGGCCTGGCGAGCACGACGCGCAGGACGACGACGAGGACCTGCGTGCCGACCCGCTGGCGCAGATCGACATGGGAGTGAGTGTCTACCACCGCCAGCAGCTAACATCAGCAACACCTCACCGACGTGCTTCGCTCGTGCTACACGTCGAATGTCAACGGGATGCAGGAGATGGTCGGCGCGCTCACCGATGCCGAGAAGGGCATCCTGCGCGGCATCCTCACCGTCTAGACACATACGCTCAGCCGGATTCCTATTCCCTCACCATTATGACCACATTTTCATTGTCAATGCATTTAATGTACATGCGTGGGTGAGATCTAGTGTTACATGCGGATGGGGCGTGGATGGGAACCTAGGGAGGAATCTAGTTGGGAGAAGCTGAGTCGAAGATACGAGTTGCAAGCTGGAGCCCGGCAAAGTCTTGATGCCTCTACTCGTCAGGAATGTCGGCAGGCTTGCGTATCCCGCGTGCGAGCTTGTAGTACACGACAGTCGAGTCCGTGGTGCCGATAGCGACGTAGAGGGTATCCGGGTCAAACTCGGTGTTCTCCTCCGTCGACTCTGGTTCCTCCTCAATCACCTCCGCCTCTACTTCCCTGCCCTCGCGTTCCGCCCGCCTGCGCTCCTTCATAACACGGAGCTCCTCCACGCTCGGCGCAAGCGGTGGAAGCGGGTCGGGAAGCCACGACGCGTCAATGAGCGAGAGCGAGCGGAAGATGATGCCGAGCTGCTGCGGCGTGAGTGCGGTAGTGTGCAGCGGGAGGGGGAGGACGGCGCGGAGGGGATCCTGTGGGTGAGCGGGGTCCAACTACTCGGTGCAGCACCACAGCTAATCTCGACTCACGGACTTGCGCTTCCGGCCCACGATCGCGACCCAGTCCGTTCCGGGCAGGACTAGGGGGCGGAGCTCGGCCCACTCGACGGCAAGGGCGAGGTCGCGCACGGCCTGCAGGAGGACACCGGCCTGCGAGGGCGAGGTGGATGTCAGGTCGGCGAGGAGCGGGGTCAGGAGGTCTGGTGCGCGGGTGGGCATGCTGGTGGCGAGGTGGGGAGGATGGTATGTGTTGAGGAGGGTCGACTCGGTCATGCCATGGCCATCAGTTCGAGGAAGGCAACTTTTTTGGCTGGAACAACAATGGGATCGACTGGAGCAATCTACACATCGGCATGATCAGCTAGTGTGGTGCTAGTGTGGTATGCACGTGAAGGTGGCGTGACTTTCGCACGCTTCCCATGCTTCTTTCCGTTTTCGAATCCATTTTGCCGTTGGGGCTAGGCGGCAGGCCGCGGCACTGGCGAATAATGCAGGGGAAATAAGTAGTGGTCCAAGCGGAGAGGCAATGTCCGCTAAGAGAATGAGGTAATCGCCGAGACGGAGAAGAGCAGAGGGGAAAGAGCTGGTGGGGTGTGGTGGGAGGGTGGGGGAGGGAAGACACACGGTAAATAATCTGCCAGCCAGCCATGCATGCATGCAATCCACCTCGATCCCATTCAGCCAGCAAGCAGTACTGTAGCCCATCCACCAGCCCATCTTTATCGGTCACATCCACCTCTTCACACCCATCCCACCTCGTCTTATTATCCTCCTCCTTCTCTCCTTCTCTTCTCTCCTCACTCTCACCCTCGTCCATCCTTGTCCTCACCACCATGGTCGCCAGCGCCCTCGCCCGCATCACCCGCACAGCACCGCGCGCCGCGCCTGCTGCGCGCGCGCTCTCGTCCTCGGTGCTCGCAACGACCACCGCCCGCGCCGCCCTCGCTACCACGCCGCTTGCGCGCGTCGCCCGCACCAGCAGCGGCGTCCTCCTCCCGCGCCGCGCCGCGAGCACCGAGGACGGTGCCCAGCAGGTCGTGAGTACATGTCTGCAAAACGGCCGTACGCAGGCCAATAACGTTCCACTGCCGCCGGCCCCTGTGCGGGGCCTGCCGCCGGCAAATAAACATTCCGCCGCCCATATACATACATCCTTGTGCTTTCATCGCGCTGACACCCAGAACGTCCGTGACGCCCTCAACCAGGCCATGGAGGAGGAGATGATCCGCGACGACAAGGTCTTCATCATGGGCGAGGAGGTTGCTCGTTACAACGGCGCCTACAAGGTATGTAACCTGCGGCACGCCAGGCCCAGCATCCAGGGCCTGGTAAAATCCAATTACTCGGCCCACCAAATGTTTCCAATCGTCATCACATGGTGCCCGTTTGGGTGTCTATATTTTTTTTTTTTCGGTGGGGTGTGTGCGCCAGCCGCGCCAGCCCACATCGGGCAACGGCACTCCGTGGCGGCAACGTCCACCAAGCCACGGCTACCCAGCACTCAACCTCCACCCCGGGCCCATCCCACATTCCCCGATTATGTGCATGCATCGCACTTGGCTAACACCCTCACAGGTCACCAAGGGCTTGCTTGACAAGTTTGGAGAGGACCGCGTTATCGACGTGAGTATGCATGGCCGTCAAGCCCACCCGCACCACTCACGCGACAGACCCCCATCACCGAGATTGGCTTTGCCGGCCTCGCCGTCGGTGCCGCCTTTGCGGGCCTCCGTCCCGTCGTCGAGTTCAGTGAGTGCATACATGGAGGACATTGAGGACATGGAGGGCCACCTGTTGTGGATACCGTCGGCGTATGTCGCAGCCGACTGCTGTCCCTGTCGACAGCTCGCGTGCTATGGGCCAGACCGGACCCACCTGGCCCACCTCGATGACATGTCCTCGATGGCTCCCTGCCCTTCTCTGTCTCGTCCCGGCTCACACCAGTGACATGGAACTTTGCCATGCAGGCGATCGACCAGATCGTCAACTCGGCCGGCAAGACGCTCTACATGTCGGGCGGTAACGTCTCGTGCCCCCTCACCTTCCGCGGCCCTAACGGCGCCGCCCTCGGTGTCGCCGCCCAGCACTCCCAGGTGAGTCCACGTGCATCACTTTATCCTATGCAGCTGGCTAACGGTGAAGTGCTACGCCGCTTGGTACGGCTCTATCCCCGGCCTGAAGGTCGTGTCGCCGTGGAGCTCGGCAGACGCAAAGGGTCTCCTCAAGGCCGCCATCCGTGACCCGAACCCGGTAAGTTAATGATGGGCGTCTTGTCAATAATTTGTGTCTGGGGCAAGCTGACAATCAGGTCTGTGTCCTTGAGAACGAGCTCATGTACGGTGTGCCCTTCGAGATGACCAAGGAGGAGCTCTCGGACGACTTCGTCCTCCCCATCGGCAAGGCCCACGTCGAGCGCGAGGGCACCGACATTACGCTTGTTGCTCACTCGATTGCGGTCAGCCACGCTATGGAGGCTGCCGCCATCCTCGAGAAGGAGAAGGGCATCAAGGCCGAGGTTGTCAACCTCCGGTGAGTCTGGAGCAATCTGTGGTGCGAACAGCGCTGACCCCCAGCTCGATCCGCCCTCTCGACATTGACACTATTGTCAAGTCGGTCAAGAAGACCAACCACCTCATCACTGTCGAGTGCGGTTTCCCCGGTAGGTGACACTGTTTAAACGTCACTGACCTGTAGCCTTCGGTGTCGGATCCGAGATTGTCTCGCAGGTCTGCGAGTCGTCCGCGTTCGACTTCCTCGACGCTCCCCCTGAGCGCATCACCGGCTCGGACATCCCCACCCCTTACGCGGAGACTCTCGAGACCCTTGCGTTCCCCGACGCCGCGCTGGTCGCCAAGACTGTCGAGCGCCACCTCTACCGCCACTAGACTAATCCACCCCGCTAGCCCTCCATTTCCGATCATAGCAGATATCCCTATCCCCATCCTATCCCAAACTCCCTCTCCGAGGTTAGCCTGTATGTGACCCCGTGACGATGCAGTAGTAGTGTTATGCATTCCAGGGTAGACATGGTCGCGAGCCGGGGCGAGAGCTTCAGTTCGATTCACTTACTATTTTCCAGAGCCCTGCGGTGTTATTGATAGATGAGTGAGTGCACATTGCGAGTGACGGCTTGCGGTCTCCTTCAACTTCGCGGTCCCCTCTCTGACTCTCCGGTCCCTTTCCTACTCGCCATCCTCTTCGTATCACAATTGCATCAGGTGACGGACACCGAGCTCGTACAAGGGACAGCATGAACAACAGAAACATGGATCGTGGGGGGAGTGCAGATGGGCACCCCGTGCAGGGTGTGAGATGGAGGTGATGGATGAGAAATGGGGGGAGCATGAGGGTGGTGGGAATGGGAAGCTGGGCTGGAATGGATTGCGCGTTATGGGATCTGGGGTTGAGGTTGTAAATGATGATGAGGGTGAACTTGACTTCCGAGGCGATCGCGAGAGAACCAAACAGAACATGAGTGGGGAAAAATGAAACTTGATGGGAAATGTCCGTGACGACATTATGCACACGTCTAATCACCGGGCGCGCACGACTTCTTGCTTGTGGCGAACGCCCTCGAGGCGCTCACGAATCGAGCCAATGACTGGAGTCAGTATGGAAAAGAGTACCAGCAACTCACGTCGCTCAAAACCGAGGCGATCGTTATCAGGGAGCCGGGCGCCATCGTACATGACGTCGTCGAGCAGCGTGCTGAGGAGCCACATGGCGGTCTCGTAGCCTTCCTCGGCAGCCGGAAGGTCACCGAGCAGCTCGGCCTGGGCGGAGGATCGAGAGATATCCCGGGCACGGTCATGCACAAGGCGGTCAACATACGGCAGCTCGTCGGCACAGCGGGTCTTGGCCCACTCTGCCTTCTCGTATACGTCGTTGAACCGCGCACGGAACCACTGAACAGCTGATGGTCAGTATTGCATCTCCGAGGCTGCATTTTGCACTCACTCTCATTGAGCTCCGCACTGGGCTTGTACTCCACATTGCGCGCCTGCCGTGCCTCCCAGTAGCGCTTGAACCGCTCGTGGCCGACACAGATGAACGCAAGCGACTTGAAGTAGAGAGCACAGGCGTCGCCGGCAGCCTCCTCTTGTTGGCGGAGCGCGAGGATGTCGCTGTTGGTCGACGACGACGACGACTTGCGCCGTGAGTTAACAGGCGGAGCGGCAAACGGTGGGGCACCTGTCGACGAAGGCGGGGTGTGCGGGGTAATCGTTGCGGACGTCGCAGGGCGGGCGGTTTGCGACCACTGCACAAGTCGCGCGTCCGCGAGCTCGTATAGCACCAGCGCCTTGTGGGCGGCATCTTCGAGAGTATCCAAGAGCTCACCCTCCTCGGGGTCAATCTCAGCGGATCGCTCCACAAGCGGCCAGCGCTTGGCAGGGGGAGTACCGGTCGCCCGTGCGAGGGCGGTGGCTGACGTGCTTGCCGCGGTGCTCAGCAACCGCACAGCGGTATTGGTCAGCACACGTGCGAGGGCGTTAGAGCTGGGAAGCGATGACGGCGTGCCGTGGCGCTCTGGTGAGATGCCATAAGTCCCGGGAGGAGGGAAGACGGTGGGAGTGTGAGTCAACGAAGACTGGCGGGAACGCGAGAACGACGGCTGGCGCACAGCGGGCACAGCAAACGGCGGAGTCGACCCCATTGCAAACGGCGGCGAGTATGAAATGGAGTGCTGCTGCGGAGGGCTTGTACCCAGAGGCTTGAGGTTCATTACCGGCCGCGACACAATGCTGTTGCGCTTGCTGCTCGATGGCCGCACCAGCGTTCCCTTTGACGGCCGGCGGGCAGCCTGCTGCTCGAGTTCTGGACGATTAGCACAACTCCTCCCACTACCACTCACCATCTGCCAGCTCATTGATCTCAACGGTCCGCTTCTCAACGACAACATACTCGCGGCCGACAGAATCGCTTGCACCGAGAGCACTTTCGTCTTTGCCAGTCATGGTGATTGGGGGCGTAGCAGCTAGCGGCGAACCGCCGATCATCGGGCGGGGGCCCGGGAAAATTGCCGGTGGAGTTACCACCGGAGCATCCTCCACACTGCCCAGCCCGGCACGTGACGTCCGCCGACTCGGAACCGCAGCAGCTGTGCTGATGGGCTGCGAGACGGCCCGTGTGCTGCCGCCTGGGGAAACGGGGACATGATCGCTCGACGTCGATGTGGGTTCGACCGGTTCGTCACCAACGTAGTACTTTGGCTCAGAGCGACGTGCCGAACTCGGAGTGGCGATTCCTGGGGCAGGTGTCGAGTTGCCACTCGTATCTATTGGTGAAGTGTCCACAGACAATGTCCGCTTGGCTGGAGTGGGCGTCTCCTGGGGTGGCGGCGGCGGCGAGGCTTCGCGGACCTGATCGCTTATACATGTCGCCATCAGTGCCGAGCTGTCAGTCGAAACGTCCATGCTGGTAGACACATCCCCAACAGATTCTGTCATGTACCCGTCCCACACGAGTGCGCCTTGAGCGAAAAACTCGTCGAAGTTCATGCGCTCGGCGGGGCGCTGCTTGAGAAGACCACGAATGAGTGACTTGATCTCAGGGGATACTGGGATCGGCGGAATGGGGAGGATGCCATCTGGCCCTGGGGTGGGGGTCCGTTCGTCAGGAAACTTGATACGGTCCTCTCCGCGTTCGATGCGACGCAGAAGCTCAACGTGATTCGGTGCACGGAAGGGGGAGCGGCCGGCCGCCATCTCGTAGAGCACGGCGCCCACAGACCAGAGATCTGCCTTGGCATCGTACTTTTCGTAGCGCAGGATCTCGGGAGCCATGTATAGTGGTGATCCACACAATGTCTCTGCCATTGCTGCGGCGGGAAGGATACGAGCAAATCCAAAGTCGGCGACCTTGAGTATTGGTATGCCTAGTGGATGTCCCTCGGCGACCTCGGAGGCGGTGGCGGGTTGGAGAAGGAGGTTCTGGGGTTACACATCTGTCTGCACCACCAATGTATTCACCTGGGGCTTAATATCGCGATGAATGAGGTCCTGGGTCCGTAGGAATCGGACGGCCTCGGCTGATGATGTCAGCCAGTGATCGAACATTGGCCCTCCATCAGTCCGTCTCCACTCACCGAGCTGTCCAAGGAAGCAACGAGTTACCCGTTCGTCGAGACCGCCGGTGGGAGGGTGGGGCCAGAAGACCTTGCCCTCTGTCCGCGATGCGACCATGCCAGACTCGTAAACACGGGGGATAAAATCTAGCGACTCGATGCGTCCGCGGTTCCGAAGATAGATGGAAAGATCGGCACCGGAGCAGTACTCCATAACCAGGTAGATGTGCGTGTCATTTTTCTGTGGAGCCGAGTAGCGACAAGGACGCGCGCCGTGGTCAGTACAGAAGACAGAAGATCGATCACGACATGGGTCGGGAGGACGCGAGCCGGCGGGAAGAAGGGAAGAGAAGCGAAGGACTCACGAAGCAATCGCTTAGGGAGACAATGTTGCGATGGCTGATGACCTTCAGAATATTGATTTCGCTCTCGAGGTTGTCGAGGAGCTTGCTAGTGAGCTTCTGGCGCGAGACTGCCTTGATAGCGACGGGGACCTTGGACTTCTGGGGTTGTTAGTAGGGGGGGATAGTGGGAGAGTGGGTCAGCACTCGTGACGACATCTATCAGTCGCGAAGGAACGCTCTGCGAACCGCGAATGCCGGAAGCGAGCGCGTGTGTGATACATACCGAACGATGTCCCTTGTATACGGTCGCGAAGCTACCACGGCCTATCTCTGCGCCGACGACATAGTTTCCAATGCGTTCGCGATGGGTTCTATGCCCGTCGCCCTCGCGCTTACGCCGCGAGTCACCCTCGGACATGGCTGGAGGTGTGGAGGGTCGGCACTATGGAAGCGGGAGGCCGTGCGGCGGTGCTATGCGTTGCGATGATGTGAGAGGGGGAGGAGGTGGAAGAAGAGCGTGTTGTGGTGGTGTAATGGTGGTGGTGGTGAATGTGTGAGGAAATAACAACTACTTGAATGGAGTCGAGATGAGGGTGACTGATGATGAAAGATGATGACGGTGTTACAGTGGGATGATGACTGGATATCACACGTAGAGTGCAATCGACACTCGAGGTGCAAGACGATGTGTGACCGACGCTGGCTTGGTGTCAAACAGTAGTGATAGCGGTCGATTGACAATCTCAGAAGCAGGGCGGCAGCGGCGGCGGCGGCGGCGCTGGCGGTTGAGCCTCGACGCCAGTCAATAAAACCCTGTGGTCGGCTTCTTCGTACTCGCCCTCTGGGGGGTGGCGCGTCACAGAATCTCAAGGATCAAGACACAGGTCCAGAACCAAGGATCACAGGGCGCGTAGTCGTGGTGATGACAGCCGCACGGGTCGTGGTAGACTGGACAAGTCGACGGGGGTGTACCGGTGCACGCACGGTTGTCTCGCAATCTGGCACAATCAAAGGGCAGAAGGGAGGTGAGAAGGGGCAAGGGGAAGAGAGAGAATGAGGGGACCCGCCGGGCAACCTTGTGTGGGGAGATGTAGGCCACTCGGGTCTCAACAATCTACAAACGCGTCTGCAACTGTGTGTGCGGCTGTATGAACGCACCGAGTTGCGGAATTGCGGCACGGGTGAAGGGCGGACAGTACGTGAGGGGCACTCTGGGATGCAATGCAACGATGCGAGGACGGTGTCAATCGGGACGCAAGGCGCAGGGCGGCGGGAGTGAGAGGAGATTAATGGGCGTCGCGGAGAGATGGGAGGGTGGCTGGGTGACGGGGAACGCGAGGAACGACCAGCGATGATTGCGGATTGTGAAGAGGCGAAGGGTGGGGGCGCGTGGAGGAGGGGGACGGGGTATGGTCCGCAGACGCGGACACCAGGACAGACAATGTGTGTTTGTCGCTGCTCGTTTGGTATCAATGTTGATGGAGTGGAGAGTGGAGAGATGGAGAGGAGGAGGACGGGGTCGATGGGATAAAGTAATCGAAAGGCGTGATTGTGATTGTGATTGTGATTACAATGAGAGTGCGCGGGTAGATTGAGGGATAGTGCACAGTGATGGCGACAGAAACGGCAATTCTGGCGTTCTGCTCACCCTCTTTTCTGTACAACAAACTACCGTGCTACAAGTAGTAGGAGTCGGTCGTGTGCATGCAGATGCAGATGTCCCTGCACATGCACATGCATTGGTTGTGGTGGTGGTGCTGCTTACCGTGATGGTGAAGATGATGATGAATGTTTGTTTGATTCTGCAAACCGACTCCCCGTGCCTCTTCCCTTTGACCCCCTTTGGTGGCAACAAAGTCGTCAACACCAGAGCATGGGTGATTGACTCATTCATTGTACCCTAATACCTGATGACCTTGACATGACCTGATTTGACTTGATTTGATACATATAGATCAAGGAGGAGTATGTATCTCGCCCCTTGCATCTCTAGCTCCATCCTAGCTCCACCTCTGCTCCGAGCCGCGTTCCAGCGTTTAAGGATAGAAGTGGGGCCGCGGCGCGACTAGCATAATGCACCGAGCCCACTAATAAGCACATGCGCTCGCTTGCTCGGCTGTCAGAGTGGGTGGCGTGAATGGGGGGTGAGTAGGCACTGTGCATTATTATTGTCTTTTGCCGTCTCGGTCTCCCTCTGCTTTCTCTACTCTTGTTACCTCGGGGTCCTGTGCTCTCTCGGTCACTTCAGCTCGCGAGCAGTGGGATGTCACATTTCAATTCGATTCGATTCGATTTCGGCCGGCGGCTGTTGTGCTCCCAGAGAACAACTAGAGCTCCAGAGTCGCTACCGATTACATACATGCAGAGCCAACTCCCCTCTTGCATCTCAGATCCACCGCTGCAGAGCACTACAAGAGCCGGGTCCGGAGATCCCTCTCCCGCACGCCTCCTTGGGCCTGTAGATCACATCCCGCAACTGACAATGTCGTTCCCAGAGGCTACTAGCTGCTTCCCTGGTTGCTGCTAGTTCTCGTTTCATCCCGAGACGGCGTATACGCACAGGGGATGCATGCAGCAAGTACTGGGGAATCTGGGGGGGATACCTGCTCCAGCGGACTGCGCAGGGGCGATGCGACGCGGAAGCAGCACCAGTTGCAACCAAGTAGGCAGCAAGGCAGGAGAGAGGGTGTTACGAGAGATCGAGAGATAACGCCCAGTCTGCAGTCGGCCAGTCGGGAATCAAGGGCACCCACCTCGAGGGGGGTGGGGCTGGCGGGGGGGTTGTCCTGCCGGCCTGCCGTTGCGCTGTTGAGTTGCCTCCTGCCTCTCCTGGCAGAGTATTGGAGGCGGTGACGCGGCCGCGCGGCCAAACTCTCTTGCATTTGCGGCGGCTGCAGCCGTTCCGGAAACATATGTATCCAGTGCTGCAAGCTGCAGGCTGCCAGTTCTGCAAGAGTTGGCTCTCCTAGCGCACACCTTGTCGTTGCAGTTGCGGCGGGTGGCAACGAAGTTGTTCTGCATGTTCTGGCTGCTCTGGCTGATCTCAAGGCGTCAGTGGCACGCACACGAGGACGGGCCACAACGCCACCAGCGTTAAAATGGCACAATCGCAGTATTGTTACTGCCGAGCTACAGCGTCCATTACAGAGATTGTAAGAGCCTTGGTGACAGTGACGGATCACGCAATATCATCTCCAACAGCAACAGCGCGAGACAGCGAGCGATCCAAGACATCTTTGCGTCCCCGTCCGCTTTGGGGCATATGCGTCGTCTCCTCCTTCCCGTGCTCGCCTCCGGCTCCTGCCGCTTCACACTAACACGGTGGAGCGGCGCGCCGAGCCTATGCAGACATGCAGATGCCGGGTGGAGTCAGTCCAGCTCGCGCGGCTCGTACGTTCCGTGCAGCGTCACATCGGCCGATACTACGCTGTACTGCGCTATCACCCAAACAACGCGACAAGGCGGCGTGCGTGTCCCCCTCATTATCAATGGTACTGCGCTTCCCCCCCCCCCTGCCCCTGTCCCTGCTCCCTAGTGTTTCCTCGTTGTCACAGATCGGTCGCGGTTGCAGATGCAGTGATCGTAGTGAGCAGTGTTGCAGTGTCCTACAAGATCATCCATACTACATGCCGCATGCTACAAACAGGTGGCCGCTTGCACTCAACAAGCCTCACAGCCTGCCCAAGCCATGACGGTACTCATCTGCTTCCTACAGTCGCTTCGGGAGTGCCCCAAAGAGCTTGAATCACGAGAACACACGATCCAGACCCGGATGCCAGGAAGCCAACTCCAAACAAGCCACCGTGCGCCGTGCACCGTACGACCGTGGACGTCATCACGGGCCATTGGCCCCTATTATTCTCACGAACCGCGATGAGCTACAGTATGCTAACTATGGGAGATATCACACGCGACTGTGGCTCGAACTCTGAATACGCGCCTCGGCCCCTCGTAGCTCGTAGCTTGCGATGAGTACCCTGTTCTCGTGCTCGTTCCAGGCCCACAGCAAGTTTAGGGGATTTACCGGTCGGGCATTTAGCGGAGGCATAAAGGTAATAGCGGCGAGGGGTGTTTCGTCACGATCGTCACCGATGCCGGCGGGCAGACCTGCGATCCTGCTAGATGGGAAGGTCACGGTACCCGGTATTCAAGGGTCACACTCACAAGTCGTAGTAGTCACTGGCGATGACGGCGACGGGTCGCGACTCGTGATAGACCAGCACGGTTGGTGGCGACGGACATGGCCGCGAATAGAAAGTGACGTCACTTTGCCACCCACTTCTTCTCGACTAGGCACTTTGTCGGCCACTCGATACTCGCATAACCACAGGCCACAATGTTAACTGTCACATGTCGTGCACATGCACACCATAGCCGCGACATCGCGACATTGCAGCATTGCGACATCAACCGGTCGATCTGCGCAGCCTCGGGCCCTACCAGACTTAGACCCACCCGCCGAAGCACCATAAACGCACGCGACCAGGCTCTATCGGTTGCATTGGAGATCAGCTGCTCGCACGGCTGAGCCGAATAATATAGCAACTCAAAAAGGTGGAACGACTTCCGGTTCTGGCCCCGCCGTGTCGTCACCACCAGCCGTGGGATTAGTAACTGAACTGTCGATCTCATGAGTCGGAGAGTCCACGAGTGGTCCACCTGTCAAGCTAGTGATCCACTATTCCAGGTGTGGCCCTCCTCTCTGATCCACTGACTTCTGGACGGAGGCATTACATAGGTTTAATTCCAGCGGCACCTGACCCCACTGGGAGGCCGAGTGCCGAGGTTAAACACCGCGCAGTCACGGCACTTGCAGCTGAGTGGATGACAGCAGCGGAATGATGAGAGGCTAATGGGTATTAGCGCGTGAAAGAGTCGAGGCGAGGACAAGCTGAGTGGTAGATTGGAGTGAGAAGAGGGAGGCGGGAAGAATTGACAGATGCAGAAGTGCGACTCGGTCGAGTAGACAGTTCAGCCAACAGCGTCAATAATCTATAAGTTACTAATTAGAACCATAGGTACAGCCGCGGACTAATAGCACGGGTCGGCAACACGTTCAGTGCAACCAGCGTCGAGTGCCAAGCAAATCGATCCCGACGTCATACATGATCATACATGACCATACTGAGACCAACACGTTCCACACGCCGGGATAATGATAGTTTCTGGGGTCCGAGGATGTCCAAACTCCGCTCTCCAAAAGTGGATATCTGATAGGTGTCATTCCGAAGGGAAAATCGCATTAACATCCTACATATCTAATGTCTGGCATGTCTGGCGATGGTGGTACATTTCGGAACGAGGACTGCGCTGACCGAATCGTCTTCGGCTCAGCGTTGTCCCCGAGCCCGTTCCCGCCACTTTCTCGGGCGCGCGTTCGGCCTTCGAGATGGGCTCCGAGCGATCGGGGTAGTGGATCCCGCATCACACCGAGGTCCGAGTTCGTTGCTCCCATGGGAGTTCATGTTTTTTTTTGCATGGTCCGTAAAGGACGGTTCTCGTTTACAAATGGAACCCCCAAGCCTCAGGCCCTGCTCCGGGCTGTCGCTTAGCGGTTACAGTGTCCTGCAACATGACAAACATGACAGATTCTGAGGTTACCAATTACGAGAGTGATTGGCGACAGGGACGACATTCGATTCCCATACAGCTCTGACAGAAGGGGGTTTCAAGTGGGCGGTGTTCAGCGAGGTCTGCCTTCGAGCACCGCGACTCCACCCTCCACAGCTGTCGTTCATCGGGGTTCCAAAGATAAGACAAGAGAAATCCCCTACTGGTGTCCCATTATCTGCTTCATCCCATGCACACGCGTAGACTAACAATAGGAGCGGCGAGCCAAGACCTCGTTCCACTTTTCCGGAGCCTGCCTGCTTGGACGTTGTCGAGATCCTGAGCAGTCTCGTTCGTCCCTTCCTGGCCCAGGGCATCCGCAAGGCACGCACCCCCAGTTCTGCACATCGCGCACCATCGAGCCCCGTTCTTTCAGACCGCCAGGCGCTATCAGCCCGCGGGTCCACAAACTTGCCAGGGTTCCATAGGCTTGTATAAGGTTACGGATGTTAGGCAGCATGAGCGGGTACTGCTTGTTCGCATCAAGGGTGTGTCTGATGCCGAGACATTCCAGACGGTAGAGCCCGCCAGCCCCAACAGCAATGACAGGTAACAGATCAGGGAGGGGTTCTGTGTTCCAATAATGCAGTATCCTGTGTTAACGACTCCTGACCACTACTTTTCGAGATGGGCCGGCTTGCCCTCCTTACGCTTGCGCTCGTGCTCGCCCTCGGGCTCGGGCTTTCGGCGCTGGCGCAGACGAGTGCCGCGGTGGCCTCGTCCATCCCGCGAGTAACCTTTGAGTGGACGCTGCCGCCCTCCGACGCGCCGCTGGTCTATACGCCGTGGGAGGCGTGGTGGGCGAACATGACCTTTACGACGGACATGCAGTCCGCGCAGACGACGGTGATGGCGACGAACACCTCCGGCGCGAATCTTACAGTTTCCTTCTGGGGAAACGACATCTACGTCGAGGGCACCTGGGCACCCAACAGCGAGTTTGCACTTTGGGTTGATGGTGCGCTGGTCCCCGACATACAGACGGACGCCAAAAGTAACCAAATCGCTTATACCCGTGGCAGCCTCCAGTATGGGTACCACACTGCATCGCTCGTGCTTTCCCGGGGGAGTCTGAATGTGCGAGACGTGCGCGTGCGGTATTTCTCGTTCATGAGCGGCGTGTGAGTGCTGGGCAATATATCGCTGATAAAAGCCCCGACGACAAGATCTTTGGCACAAATTACCTCGTTGGCGGGTCGGATGCGATTCCACAGAGCGCGCAGCTTGTGCTCGGGCGCTCGGGCGAGCTCAACTCGTTCTTCACGCCGCGTGGCTCTTGGCTCACACGCAGCGAAACGGGCGATTCGAAGGGCAGCAATATCTACACTGAGCCGTACTGGGCTGCTGGGGCAGGAGGCAGCCTCTCGTTTGCGGTACCCAAGGGCACAGGCTTCATGCGGGTGAACGGGACGCCGTCGGCGGATGACTCGGCCTTCAGTTTTACGCTCGACCCACCGCCGCTCGACGGCGCGCCTGCGAGCGTGACCATCCCAACACGCCGGGGATGGGCGTACAAGGCGGCATATGTTGGCGGGATAGGGTACTTTCAGCTGCCGCTGGACCCGTCGCTTTCGTACATCGCCACGATCGCCGGGGAACGAGGCGAAATCGGCGTGTATGGGGTCACGTTCTTCGCGTCCGAGTATGATCCCGAGTGGAACCCCTCAAATGCAGGTAGAGGAGGGACTGGAAACGGAAGCGCGGCGTCGATTACGGGCAATGATAGCGCGAGTGGGGGGAGTAGCAGCGGAAACGGAAAGGGAGGTAGCGGCGGCGCCTCCGGTACTGGGAACGGGAATGGGAGTGGGAATTCCAGCAGCGACGATAAAGGTGGCAAACCGCCCCTTGGCGCGATCGTAGGCGGCGTGGTGGGTACCCCATCTGGTCGTGGCTGACAGCAGGTCGGCGGCGTGCTCCTTCTCATCGCCATTGCCGTGGGCATCTTCTTCTGGCGCCGCAAAGCAAAGAAGTAACGTCCTTCCCTCTTCGTAACTAACATCACAGACGCCCGGAGACCGTCTTCCTCGTGGACCAGGACCCGGACCCTCAAGTCTCGCCGTTCTGGCCCGTGAGTCCGCCCGAGAAGAACGCGCCGTTCGAGGACTCGCTCAGTGAGCTCGCCCACGCGCCAGTGATGAAGAGTGCGTCGCGTCGGGCGATTCCTACGTCTACTGATCCCAGAACACCTCGAGCTCGCGACAAACGCGACAGACCCCGAGAGAAACTATGTGCTCGCCACGCCGCCATTCTCCCCCGCGACACCGCAGACCACAGCTCCCGCGTCGAGAGACGCACTCCGTGTCGATCCCACCGCCTCACGACAAACTACTTGGAGTCCCGCTCCCGCACCGGCGCCCCACTCACCCGCGACGCCGTACACTGCACCGGCGGAGATGACCCGGCGACCGTGGGCGCCAGTAGAGAACGACGTGGATGCTGGGCGGATCGTTGCGCTTGTACCCCCACAATACAACCCCGCGTGGAAGGACGAGCCCGAGTCAGAAGGGGAGGAGGAGGGGCCAGTGGGATCGCCCGCGGCGGCGGCGGCAGCGCACAGGGTCGCACGGGCCGACGGGAGAGAGAACCACTTCACTTTCTAAGGTCTATGCATTGCGGGCTTTACGTCCTGGGGCGCACGTCGGTGAGCGCGGGTGTGCACAGGGCGTGGGGGCTGGTTGATTCGTGGTCGCGTTTGTCAGTTGGTGCGCCACAGAGGCGAAGTGTTGCAAGTGCCACATTCGGGAACTGTGGCTACCACAGTTGTGGGTCCGGTCCAGAGCAATCGACCACGTCGACCACGACGCGTTCATTAGTGCTTCCTGCATGGATCAATCTCTCATCTGTCATCTCTTCCCGATCGCGTATGCTCAGCGCCAAGCTTCACGCTCCACTAACCCAGCCGATTGCCCACTGATAACTCACATCACATTTCATGGTCGGCCCGAGCGCACAGACCTCGCGGACGGTCTGGCACGCGTGACGCACTCAAGGCGCGTGAAAAACAAACAAACAAACAATGATCAGACAGACAGATAACACCACTCCCATACTTTCGTCTTCTCTCTCTCAACAACCTTTCTCTTTCTGGCGTCCTAGCGCCATCATTCAAGCTTTGCAGACGCCTCCCCGTTTCCTCAACAATGTCCCGCCCGCGCCTGCAAGGCCGCGGCCACCCGTCCCGCCCGCAGCCGCGCGCCGTCACTGCCGCCCCCGCCCCGGCGTTACCCGGTCAAGTCCTCGCCCCGAGGCGAAACGTCTCGCACACGATGAAGCTCGCCGTCTCCCCCGAGGAGGAGGAACACAACGAGGAGAGGCATCCCGAGCCGGCGTGGGAGGAGCGCGACGACAGCGCGTGGGTCGCGTACGTCCGTTCCCAGCTCGCCGAGATGTATCCCCACTTTATGGGGACAAAGGAGGAGACGGAGAAAACGAAGGGAACGAAAGAATCGGAGAAAACAAACGAAACGAAGGACGAGGCTGAAAAGGGCGACGAGGAAGACAGGAAGAGGCAGTGGGAAGCAGAGGCGGAACGCGACGCGCAGCGCGACGCGTTTGTCCGCGCCCAGCTTGCCGCCATGTATCCCTTCTTCGCCGCTCCGTCTCCTGCACCTCCGACCTCGACAGACCCCATCCCAATCCCACCTCCGCACCGCCCGGACCTCGCCGGGCCGGGGATGCATGCGCTCCGCCGCTTCGTGAGCGGACACTACCCCGAATGGACCCAGCAGCGCGGCGTGTCAATGCCTATGCCTTCCCCCACGGCAAACACGCCCCTCCCTCCTCCCTTGGCGCCGCATCACACCGGTCCCGCAGCGATAAGGAGCTCAACTCCCGCCGACACCACCACCACGGACAACCCAGGGCCCACCGAGGCAGACTACGAAGCCTACCTCGCACAGTACACCGCATACATGACCGCGGCGGCGGACGCACAGGCGCGAGCGCAGAGCCAGTATGCGTTTGGATACCCGTGGGCGTATGGCGGGTATGACGGCGAGGCGACGGGGGACAGGCAGGTGTCGCGCGTGGGAGGGCCAGTTTCGACTGCCCCTCCCCCCCATCACCTCAACACCGTTTCCGCCGTCGCCAACTCCACCGGCCTCCTTCACACCAATCCCAGCTTTGGCTCAGGTCCCGACCCCACTCCCAACCCTACCCCGAGCCCCAACCCCAACCCCAACCCCAGCCCCGCCCCGAACCCCACCTCCGCCCCTGGACTTGCAGACCTCCTACGCGCGCTCAACGTCGTGCGCGCCTTCGATGCCGCAATGTACGGCCCGCGCGCGGACGCCGTCGTGTTTGCGGAGGACAATCTCGCGAAACTGCGTGCTCAGGGGATGGGTCGCTGAGGCGGAATGACGGGCAGCTATGTGAGGCTGCGATGTAGAGTACCTGGAGTTGAGTGATTTTGAGTATGCACTGGGTGACTTGGGGCTTCGTACGTCGCTGAGAACATTTTGATTTCAGCAAGCGGGTTAGATCTTGCTTAGCATGCTCGCCATTCACAGACTGGTTGCTTGATGAGGATGGATGATTACCTCAAGGCCGAGTGGCCCCGGCAACCATAAATGGATTTGTCTTTAAATGAGAGGACGATCATACATGCACAACATATGTGTGATAAAGTGGAATGAATCATGGCACTATAGCATCTGAGCGATTGCAGAGCTGCAGCGCTATACGCTAAAATGCTGCGGACATGCGCATCCAGAAACTTGGATTTTCCGAAGTTGACAATTCCCGTCTCTCCGACCTGCAGGTCAACCCCAGTCCGGTCTAGCAAAACCACAGCGCAGTCAAGGCACGGCGTCGGGACTTGCGACGTTGAACGACTGCAGGCGGCGTCTACAGCCTCCCCTTGTGTGGATGGTGTGAAGGGATGTGTGATGGATCGAGTACAACCCAGGAACGTGCCGCTACGAGCCCAATCTGCCACACTGCCACTTGCCCCATTAACCCATTTTATCTCGGTGCTCCAAACCGGGACTCTTGAATAAAGTCTCGGGTCATCTGATAAGCAAAGCAGGCACATCACAATAGAAGAGATCGCCGCCGCTCTGCACCGCGGACCAGGGAGGGCGATGGCTTACTCCATTTGTACAACATCATCATCATCATCATTTGACAAAAGTAGAAGCAAGCGCATGCACAATAGAACACATGCACATGCACCGCAACTGGGTCCCCACAGTGGCAACAGGGTGACAACAGCCAAAGACAGGGTTTTACCGCGGGGGCGCTGCAGCCGTAGATCCGTAGCCAAGCACACCTCCGCCTCGGTTGGATATCTGGATGATCACCCGGAGAGATGTCGAAATACCAAGGCCCACCCATCCATCCAGGCCCCATCCAGACCCATTCCCATTCCCATTTCATACCTCCGTCCCATCCCTTTCCACTCCATTCCATTCATCTTCCACCTCTTCTCCTTACTCCATTCCATGTCTCACTAGCACCAAGCAGCAAGCATGTCGCTCCCCGACCTCATCCCAGCGCACTTTCTCTCGTCGTCGCTGCACGAGGACCTCCTCACATCCTACGTGCCCAAGAAGGCGCAGCCGCAGACACAGAGCAAGCCCAGCACGCCGGTCTCCTCGCGTCCGTCGCTGAACCGCCGGCTCACCTCTCCTTCTCGCGCCGCACCGTCTTCTTCAACAACAGCGTCCGCCCCGCAAGCCATTCCGCGCCGCGGACGCACACTCTCGAACCAGGGCCCGCTCCCAGCCCCGATCGGCATCCCCGCCTCGCGCCGCCGCTCGCCCTCCGTCTCCGCTGCGCTCACCCGTCCGCCACTCTCCTCCTCGCCTACCCACACCCCCTTCAGCGTCACCCCCGTCAACGGCGAGCCCCGCCTCGGATCTCCCGTCAGCCCCATCCGCATTCCCCGCACGCCGTCGCCCGCTGCTCGGCCGACTCTCTCCACCTCTGTTGCGAGCGCCACGTCCCCGCCCCAGCCGGCGTCCCCCACCTCACCCAAGATCTCGCCCAAGATCTCCCCTACCACCGCTAATGGCAACGGCCGCGCTTCATCCCCCACCGGCTCGTCCCCCAGCTCGCCCAAGAAGCGCACATGGGGCCGCTTCTTCGACTTTGACCATATGCTCGGGGCGCTTGATCCCAACCGTGTCGCGGCGGCGACCGCCCCCGAGCCCGTGAAGACGGTGGTCTTTGGCGCCGAGACGGAGACAGGTCTCTCAGTGTGCCGCGCCCTTATCGCAGCAAAGCACTACGCCATCACGGCGCTGACTGTTGACGAGGAGTGCCCTGCAGCAGACGAGCTGCGTGCGGCTGGCGTGCGCGTCGTCGTGGCTGACATGGACTCGCCCATTTCCTATGCACGCGAACTCGTCGGCGCCGAGGCCGTCTATCTTTCCTCAAATGGTGAGTGCTACGACAGTCCCTAGCGCATCTGCTAGCGCATGGAAATATCATATGGGGTGGTCATACGGGTTTCGGCATCCACTAGTGGAGCCAGGACGACGCCGACACCGCCCGGAAATAGCCAGCTTCGCATTAGCCCAGAGCCCCATTTGCTCGTTCGTCCTTGGCTAACACACAGTCCTCGCGCTCCACGCAATCCTGCACCACCAGCAGGAGCCGAAACGCACGGACATTGCACGCGCGGCTGACCGCTGCCAGCTGTCCAAGGCCGTGAAGGCGTGCCACCGCGCCAAGGTCGGGCACGTCGTCTTCCGCGTCAACGCGTGCGGACACGAGGTCGTCGAGAATGTGCTCGGCAAGTCGCGTGCAGAGCCCAAGGTCGTGATGGATGGTGAGTCGCGTGCGAGCTTGCAGCCGCACACTATATGTTCCCTCCATGCTCATGCTTCTCAGCCCCTGAGGACCTCGATCGCCTTGGCATTATGCACACGGTGCTGCACACGACCGTCCCCTTCAACCGCATCACCGAGTGGCTTGAGGACGGGCCGAGTGGCCTCGTCCTTAACGTTCCCGTGCCCGACGACACGGCCATGCCCCTCTTCCCGCTCGAGCAGACGGGCGAGTACGTCCTCGCAGCGCTGCGGAATCCGAAGCGCTGGGCTGGTGAGTGCCTAGTGGAGTGAAGGTGTACCGTGTGTGCACCATCACCCTCTCCATTCTCCTCTCTCACTAGTGCGCTGACACAAAGGCAAGGAGATGCACGCGATCGCGGACGTGATGACGCCGGTGCAGATCGCCGCGCGGCTGTCCAAGCTCTCGCGCCGGCCGGTCGACACGATGCACCCGACCCGCGAGGAGTTTATGAGCTTCGAGTCGCACGAGCGCCTCGCGTGCCGCTGGGACGCGTGGGCACAGTTGGTGCGCCAGTGAGTTTCTGCGTTGTTGGCAGGACTGACGAGCAGCGAGTACGTGCCGGACGAGGTGGCCAAGGCGACCAAGCAGGACGTGCCGGACGAAATGGACTTCGCGGCGTGGATTGCGCAGGACCAGGCGATACACCAGCGTCTCAAGTTCTAAGCTGTGAAGCTGGCAGCCGACGAGCTACGAGCTGCGAGCCGCGAGCCACTCGTCTGCACTCTTACCTATCTAGTTTCTTGGGCCATATAATCTTTGGGCTTGTAGCGTGTTGTACGGAATGTTATACAGTGTACCTCGGTGAGTTGGGATCATTAACACTGCAAGCATCGTGCCCGGCACCGCATTCCGACTGATAAGAGGACAAGGCTGATACATCGTACATTCACATATTGACACACGTGGGCCGACATTATCCAGATCCAGACTCCCGTAACCTCGGAACCAACTCGATACAATATCCACTACGGCCTCGACTCCCAGAGCCACTGCTGCTCCCCGACGTGGGCAATGTACGCCTCATCGGTCATGAACGCGATGCGGGCGTACGCCTTGTCCTCGTCTTCCGGGGAGAGGTCGGCGGGGAAGGCGTGTGGCGCGGCGTCCATGATGAGGTTTGGGATGCTTTCGGCGTCGTTCTCGGGGGTTTCACGGAGAAGGGAATTGGGGATGACGATGAGGATGCGGCAGTGCACGCTCGTCAGCGCGTTGCCGATCACGACACCGAGGTGCGCGTACCCCGCCCCATGGGATGCGGCGGGACACGCGAGATGAGCCGGGGCATGGGTGAGATGGATGACGACCTCGGTGACTGTCTTGGGCAGCTCGTAGATTGCGTTCAGGTTCGGGTAGCTGACCATGTGCTCGCCGCTGGCGGTGAAGACGACACGGCGCGTGCCGTAGGGCACGAGGGCGGGGACGGGTTCCTGGATGATGTGGTCGCTCGGACACGGGATGGCGGCGAGGAAGACGACAAGCGTGCGACTCACGATTGGGCAGGTGGTGCGCCACCCGCCAGGAGGGAAGAACAGGATGCGGACAAGGGGGACGATACGGGCCTGGCGCGCAAGGGACTCGGCGAGGGCCATTAACGTCGAGGGCGGCACGCGCGCATCGATGTCCAACACGCGGGTGTAGGAGAGAAGCGGAGCAGGGCGCAGGGAGACGTGCATTGGCCCGAGGTCAATACGGGACGGGATGGCGGGGTCGATGTGGAGTCCCGTGAAGGAGCCCCAGTCGGAGTCCGAATCCGAGTCGCTGCTGATGGACGTGTCCTCGATTGGGCTGGGCGGAGGTACGGCGCGCTTGCTCCACCATTTGGAGGCGAGCATGAGAACGAGGGTATCTATAAGGAGGCGGCGGGGAAGTGGCGGAAACGCCGTGTGGAGGGGGAACAGGGGGGTGAGTCCCTTCCGCTCAGCTGCACAGCCGATGGCGTGGCGATGCTTGCTGTCTATGGGAACTACGGTGATGCGTGAAGCAAGGACTGGCGTGATGCGGAGGTAGTACTTGCGCGAGGTGGCGCGGAAACGCATCAGCACCGAGGTGGGAGCGGCGGCGAGGATCTCGTCGATAATGTGCGGAAAGGACATGTGGTCAATCAACACGGGTGAGGGGGCGGGGGCCTGGCTCTTGGGGGTCTTGGGAGCGGGGCTGCTCAGGAAGAGGCGTGCGGCGCGCAGCACGCCGCTGGTGGGGGGTTTGATGGGGAGCACGAGGGTGGAGTCCATACTGCTGTAGGGTATGTCGGATAGTGGGGTGGGAGAGTACAGGGAGAAGAAGAGGTCGACGGCAACTGTTTATGTACCTCTGTCGTGCTCTCACACTCGCGAGTCGATGTCGGTCGGGAACTGTGTCGGGTGGAGTGAGTGCCTTCACGAGCCCATCAGCTGGATTGGACGGTGAAGGCAGATGGAGATCGAGATGATTGCGGATGCGGGACACAGCACATGAGCACACAGATGGGATATCGGATATGGGATACGATATACGAGGGGCGAGGTCGCGCGGGGCACGGAAGGGCGCTGTCACCGGAGATGGTGCAGGAGAAGGATGAGGGATGCGCGCGTGATGAGGCGATGAGGACGTCGACGTCTAGGGCAAGTGATTGAGTCGTGACGGCACACAACTTGACAGCTTTGCTTCGCGTACCGTTCGTAGTGTTTGCGGGTTCGTGCTTCTCAGCAACTAAAGCACAAACAACAGCTAGCTAACGCTGCGTTGATGTGTTTGGACGCATTCGGAAGTTGGAGCTGGAGAATGGTCCGACTAGGCCGACATGCGACATCCAACATGTTGTGTTATCAATTGCATCCAGACACCCAGAGCGTCAATTGAGACTCGTCGTCGATCGCCTCCCACAACATCAACAGTAGTTGCAGAGGTTCAGAGCTGACAAGCTGACGGATGCCCGATCACCCTCAGTACCACTGTGCGACTGTGAAACGCGTCGCGGCGCGCACGAGGCGGCTGCGTTCTGTCCATTGAGGCTGAATGATGCGTTATGACATTGAAACAAAGGAAACGAGAAAAATGTGGAAGAGGAACACTCCAATTCAAGAGGCATCAAAGCTGGGCTTGACGGGCTTGAAGGGCTTGAAGAGGGCTTGGGATGTGGTTCCATGGTCCTGGCTCGAGGTTCTGGACAAATCCTTTTGGTGTCAGGTGTTCAGAAACGGACGCTCGAGCGCAGAAGCATTCAACGCGGCGCCTCTGCGCGAGCTCCCTTCAGCCCACTCATGTGCAGTCATCTTCAGCTTTATTAGGCAGCAAGTTGCCGTGGTTTACTGGTTCTCTGTGGTCCAGTGGACAGCAGAGCGATCAACCCACCTCGTGATGTTAGTGATGCCCATCACCATCACATCTGACGGCGGAGCTCACATGTTGTTGATCATCAGTGGCCATTGGTTGGGCCCCACATTCTCACCCGCGTTATTCACCCGCAATGTGGAGATGGAACTCGCCTTCAAGAATCGGTTCAGCTACTCATAAATCAGGCCCATCAAGAGACTCCCCACCTCCGTATCACACACACAACCAGCTCGCAACATGCTGTGGACTGCCGTCTGCCTGGCCCGGGGCATGGCCGCACCGATCGCCAAGGTCCCATTTGTCCGGCTTCCCCCGTCCGCGAGTGTGTTCCCCCTCGGCGCCGCCCAGCTCGAGTCCAAATCCGCCCTCCTCCGATTTCCACCAGAGGGCTTCACGATCAACGATGGCGGGGAGGAGGGGTGGGCGATTGTGGGAGATTCCGAGGGAAGGAGATTAGCTGTTGAGGTATGTTGAAGCCGCGCCGCTTGGTAACAGGAGTAGGCAACTCCCTCCTCTTCTGCCCATCTCCTACCTGCCCAGGCTCACCCACCAGACCCTGCTTGGCCGGCATCGCATAACGCCCAACACCCCGCCTCCAGGACCGTTGCCCGTCGCCAGTAGGGAACCACCTTCCCGCGTGATCGACCCCGACACATGGAAGTCGATTCGGTACCTGGCTTTCGCACGACCGAGTACGACCGGCGAATTCACAGACTACACGGCGCGCTACGGTGCGCTGCAGGAGGAGGACCGGCTGCTGCTCAAGGAGAAGATGGTCTCGTTCTTCGAGGACAAGGCGCTGGCAGGACGAAATGTCGGCGCAGCACTGACTCGCATGGAGCTGAACCACATGCAGGACCTGCCCGCGATCAGCCTGTCGAGTGGGCAGACGCGCCGCATGCGTATTGCGCTAAGCCTCATGACGCGTCCCGACGTGCTTATCCTCGAAGACCCCATGGCTGGCCTCGACGTCCCGTCACGCAAGGTGGTGTCTGGGCTCCTGGGCGACTTGAATGCGACAGGCGGCGAGCCACGCGTGGTTCTTGTCCTCCGCGACAAGGGAGAGAACACGCTCGCGGACTGGATCACAAACGTATGCGAGGTTCGCAATGGCGAGGTATGGATTGGTACGCGTCAGGAATGGGAAGCGCGCCATCAGACAGAACGGGGGGATCAAGATTCAACAGGCGACAGCATTCCAGAAGGCAACACTGGGACTAGCCAGCCGCCGATTGTCAACCTCCGCAATGTCAACATCTCGTATGGCGAGGGCACAAGACCAGTGCTCCAAGACGTGAGCTGGACGGTCAGGCCGGGAGAGAAGTGGCATCTCCAGGGCGCCAACGGTGAGTGTACCGCAGCCAGTCCGGTTCTCGTTTGATTCTGACTCCTAGGCTCTGGAAAGACCACTCTCCTATCGGTCCTTCTGGGCCACCACCCCCAGTCATTCTCTCTCCCTTCTTCGTCTCTCCAACTTTTCTCCCAACCACGTCGCCGAGTACCGACCCCAATTCTGCGGCAGCTAATCGGTCACACTTCGCCCGAGGTATTCGCTGCTTTCCCGCGAAACATGGGCCTTTCCGCGCTTCAGGCCGTGGGCACCGGTTTCGAGGGCGTGTTCTCTCGCCGCCCGCTGTCCGATGACCAGAAACAGCGCGTCTTGTACCTGCTCGACTATTTTAAGAAGGAACTCTCGACCTCGCGCACAGGTCAAGTCAACGACATGGACATTAGGGATATCGCCAACAAGGAGTTTGCCCACTTCATGCCGCCGCAACAGGCGCTGCTCGTTTTTCTCCGAGCGATCGTCTCGCGCAGCCCACTGCTCGTACTCGACGAACCGACCCAGGGAATGGACGAGGAGATCTGGGCCAAGGCCCGCGAACTCCTCGCCAAAGAGTGGGAGGACATGCACCAGAACAACCAGGATCAGGCCGTCATCGTCGTTTCGCACTACGAAGACGAGGTGCCGTGGAAGCACGGCAAGGTCCTCCGTCTCGTTGATGGGAAGGTTGCTCATTCGGAGTAGCTCCTCGTCGCCGAGCGATCATGTGGTTAGATCGTCTCCCAGAGAGTCTCACAACCCGGTTCGGATGCTCCCAGAGCAGGGACAGTATCAAGAGTTAGATGGTAGTTTTTAGCGGCCTATCTGGCACAAACTTGCATGTAAAAAGTATAAAGAAGGGCAGTCCGTCCAAGTTGTTACACACGAACACATCGGTGATACTCCGAGTTCTTCATCCGAAATCGCAAGCCGGCTGCTTCCGCCCTTCCCATCCTTCCCAGCTGTTAGAACACGCCTCAAGATGCTTGACGATTCCTCTGTCCCTCGCGCAGCGCGGCAGCACGCGTGGAAGCAGCCCCGAGCCGCTTACATAAGGAGACATAGCTCAGCTGGGAGAGCGAGCGACTGAAGCTCAGTCATCATATCGCTAGGTCGGGTGTTCGATCCACCCTGGCTCCATTTTTGAGCTGGAGAGCGAGCTATGCATCGAGCAGAGTGTCTGGGGTGCTCGGGGTGTTGAAGGAAGGGACGGGAGCGGCCTTGTGGGTTGTGGAGAGTGAGTAACGAGCCGGTAGCGGTGAGTAGTAAATGCCCCCTTCCGCGTTGTTTTTTCACCGAAGTCCATTCAAATCTAGTCTTCTGACCTGCACTAGTATCCCAGCAGGGCTTTGCGCTGCGCGTAGCCGTTCGTACGCGCCTCGCGCACCTCGTCGCTCGTCCGCGGCCACCCATGGTTCGGTCCACCGTCGTCGCCGCCCTGAGTGTGAGTAAATGAGAGCCAGATCGAAAGACCGGGACAGGGCAGGCGAGCATTGCAGTCCAAATCTCATGAAACAAAAGACCTGGGACAGTCTGGTCTGTGGAGATGACATACGGCCATTCACAGGGTCAGGGGAAGCACTCACCTCGCCGATGGCCTCGAGCCATGCGTCCTGGTTATCAAACTCGGCAGGGTTGCCGATACGCTTGTCTGTCGGGTCGTCGGTCAGGCGCTTGAGCGGAGGGAGGGGCGGAACCCGCGCGGCGGTGAAGGAACGGGCGATTAGGCGCGCGGTGGCTTCGCCAAGGGGGAAGGGGTTGACAGCGTAGTCTGAAGTCAGAACAGCATAGGAGTGAGCAGCGCCTCAGACACTTACGGAGACCGATAAAGGCCATGGTGGGATCCGGGACGTAGAAGGTATCGGTGTTATTCAAATTCAGGATGTTTTGCCCTCCCGCAGGCGGTAGTCCGTCCTGAGGCGGAGCAAGTGAGGATGTGACCGGCTGGGTGTCGAACGGCGCCTTGGTGAGGAATGGGTAGGAGAAGAGGTATCCGGTGGCGAACACGATGACATCGATGTCGCGGTGAACATCGCCGTTCACGAAATGCAACGTCTTCCCCTCGACGCGCTTGATCTCCGGGACGCAGCGGATCGGGCGCGCCCACGGAAGGTCGTCGTCCCACACCTTGTCTCCCGGCTCGTACCCGCGTACTGACTCGTAGATTGTGCGCGGTGGGTTGTCTTTATGCTCCATGTCGTCGGTCGCGAGCTCGCGCGCAATGTCTGATCCGGACGCGTGCGAGCCGACAACGACAATGTTGCAGCCGCGGTATGGGGTCGGGTTGCGCCACCACCGCGAGTGCACAATCTTGCCCCCGAATGTGTCGAGTCCCGGAATTGGGGGCAGGAACGGCTCGTTGTAGTGCCCGTTGGAGACGATCACATGGGACACAGTCGTGCTCGCCCGCGAGATCCCGTCGGCGCCTGCATGCTCGGTCTCTACCGTCCAACGATCTGCGGACGAGGATGCGCCCGGCGTGTGGTAAACCGAGAGCACGCGTGTGCGCCACTGGATGACGTCGAGAAGCCTGGTCCGTGAGTCATTGTCCCTGGGTCGCGCCCTTGGTCCTCCGGTCCTCCATTCCACTAACCCTTTGTCCTTGGCATAATCTTGAAGGTATGACAACACCTGCTCGTGAGTCGGAAACACCGGAGTCCCCTTGGGAAACGGGCTGCCGCGGTACATCATGCTGTAGTCAGTGACGCCGCAGGCGGGGAGCTCTCCATCAGTTACACGAACATGTTATTTGGGAGGTTGGTCCGAAGCCGGTCATACATCGCTGCGCGTCAGCTCACGACCATAGCTTTCAACGCACCACTCGGCCCATTCGATCCGGGCACCTCAATCTCCTGCTTCGACCTAACGAGCGGCGGGCCGTCTTTGCGCCATGCAACGTGCATCTCACCGGGGGTCGGTTCGTAGTTCCACACTCCGCCAGGGCCAGCGCGCGCCTCGCACGCGAGGATCTGGTCGGGCCGGACGCCGGCCTCGAGAAGCTGGCGGACGGCGACGAGGCCGCTCGGCCCGCCTGCGCCCACGACGGCGACGCGGGTAAGTGGCGGAAGGGGGATGGCGGGGGCGATGGTCATGGTGGAATGGGAGGAAGAGACATTATTTCATGATGGATCATGGGCATTGGGGCGCGGTTGTTGCTTTGGTACAACGACTGTCGGCAGTGGCCGGGTCGGCGATGATGACGGATTATGCCGATCGGCCAGTCGGCCAGTGACTTGTTATCTGGTTCCGCTTGTTCGACACTCTGGCGCCAACAGAGATAAGAACAAAGGGATGAATGGCGAGCAGATGCGATCGTGCTGACAAAACAACGCGTTACATTGTGGAGTATCCGCGGCATCCAGAGCTTGTATGACCGAGCTCGAGTGCAGCCCAATGTTCTGTGTGTAAGAGGCAAATTCATACACGGGCTTCAGAAACAGTGTTGGCACAGTTGTTGGCTGGTAATTTTGGTTGTTACAGCCGGCGATCCCCGACCTATTCTCGGTGTCGAGGCCACCAAACACGACGTCAATCACTGCAACTGGGTGACAGCGCGGAACTGCTGTGCGGCCACGCGGGGTGAGTGATCGGTCGCGACTCTTTGCATCGCTGAAAATAACAGCTTGTAACTGCGTATGCTATACAGGGATCGCGTTGTGCTGACGTTTTAAGGGGGCCGCTGAGGAGGGACCGAGAGAGGCTGGGCAGTTGCGGCGTGCGGACCTAGATCGGAGAGGCCGAGAGAGATCATCGTTTGTTCACCTTACCATGTGATGAATCTCGTGTCATTCTGTTCTGGGAAACGCATGCTGTTCCGCTGACCATGACCGAGAGCCAAGAGACGATGCAGATGCACGAGGAGGTGTACACCTATAGGTGCCAAAGACCGATCCGGCAGGCACGTCCTGCACTGCCCGGCTGCCGTTGCTGCTGGTGGACTGCGCCGACGCCACCCAACTGACCCAAAGGTTATAAAAAGTAACACACATCCCACTCCCGGCTCCACTCCAACTCTCCTCTGCTCCCCCACAACCCCACGCACATCCCACCACACACTCCCTCACTCCTTTTATATACTCTCCGGTCTCCACCACAACAACTCTTCGTTGTTACTCCCTTCTTTCCCCCACGCATATCACTGCAATCACCACCATGACCAAGCCTCCAAACTGTCCCGAGCCGACGCCGTTTCACGAGCCCAAAGATATCGAATGCTGGGGCCACCGCGGCGCGTCGGCCTTCCTCCCCGAGAACACGTGAGCGACAAACGGCCAACAACTAGCGACCCAGCAGTGTGACTTTTGCTCCACCCCGTGATCAATGTACATCACGTACATGGTGTGGTTGCATGGGGCACACTGCTGGCCATGGCGCGCGGCGCCTCTAACACCCTCAGGCTGGCAAGCTTCCGTGCAGCCATCAAGGAAGGCGCGGACGGAATCGAGAGTGGTAGGGCCATTGCCACCGAGTTGTCCTAACACCCCAGACGTCCACATTACGTCGGACGGTATCATTCTCATGTTCCACGACCCTACGCTCGACCGCACCACGAACGGCACAGGCACCATCCGTTCCCAGCCTTGGAAGGATGTCATCGAGTGAGTGACGCCATCGCGTAACCCTTGTTGCATCATGCTCACAGACAGGAATGTCCGCACCAAGAAGGAGCCGGTGCAGCCCATTCCCCGCTTTGATGAGCTGATCAGTCTTCTCATGGAGCCCGAGAACCAGCACGTCTCGCTTAACGTGAGTGATTCGCAGTCGGCCGCTTACCCCAGATCGACTGCAAGGTTCAAAACAACCCAGATGATATGTTCGTGAGTAACTCATATACCTGCATACCTGAGCTGCATGCTGACACGGTCCAGCCGGAAATTGCCCGCATCATCACGTATGTACACACACCACTACCGCGACATTTTTTACTCATATCAGTTCCTACAAGGACTGGGAGACGCTGCTCGCCCCGCGCCTCATCCTCGGCCTCTGGCACCCGGTGTTCATCCGGCCCGCGCTCAAATACCTTCCTCGCCTGCGCCGCTACCACATCGGCCTCTCCACTTGGGTTGCGCGCACGTACTTTTGGGAAGCGTGCGAGGGCTTCTCGATGAACTTTGGCATGCTTGTCGGCCCCGAGGGCCAGTCGTTCATTCGCGACTGCCGCGCGGCAGGCAAGGAGGTGTGCGTCTGGACGGTCAACGACCCCAACGAGATGCGCACTGCCATGAGCTGGGGCGTCAAGGCCGTCCTCACGGACAAGGTTGCCGCTTTCGTTTCTCTGAAGCGCGAGGTGAGTTTTCCTGAGCCCCATAAACTCACATCAGATCATCGACGACAACTCGAAGCTCGCCATCCCCGGTCTGGCAGGCTATCTCTTCGGGTGGTCCCACTGGCGGTACTATTCGGCGTCGCATGTAGGCATCGGTGTGCTGGTGTTCACGTTCCTGCGCTTACACGGGAAACTTGATGTGCCTACTGACCTCGACTCGCTCTTGGCACTGGACTCGTAATCTCGGAAAAATCAGGTCTGGATGCAGCGTACCCAGATCGACGCCATGCGCACCCTCTGCTACGAGCCCGGCCCACTCGTCATGCCCGACCTCTCCGACTATGCCGACGAACTCAAGCCTGCCATCGAGAAGACTCCTGCCATTGCCGTGGCTGCTTGATTACCAACAAGCATGGGCAACAACAGCGACTCTCAACGATTCGACATTGCCCAATGAGGGCAGCCGCCAACAATACACGACACCGGACCTCAAGTGCTGAGGACCACACGTATCCGTCGCGCTGCGACGTTTCTTGTACCACTAGTCCTTACCGTAGATAGCTTTCGGACGCTGCACCTGGTGTGCATTTTTCGACCGACCGCCGTAGTAGATGTGACCCACCCTCCCGTTTACATTCCTCTCTGCAAGTTACGGACATGTCTGTCTGTGTCGTATTGAGAACCCAAACCGGACACGAACCTGAGCCTGTTCCTTGATAACCTTGACACTTTGAGCGGACCCCAGTTCTCCGTTCGTATTCCGATGACGCGAGTGTGGACCTGTAGTGTGAGAACGAGGCCCACTCGTTCATCCCAGAGCATGGGAGTGCATATCAGACCAATAGTGAGTAGTAGTGTATGCAGATGGCGCCAAAGGCCCTTCGGTGCTCCGTTGCATGATCCGGTCGGTGCTCCGAGGCTCCGACCAGTGGTAGCGGTTGGGTAGCCGGTGGACCTAAGTACATTGGGGCCCCGAACGGTGTGGAATGCGATTCAGACTCGACAGTTGCCAGGAATATCTCGCCCATCAGGCCCACAACACGCCCACAAATACACTAATACGACGGAACATCTCTCATCTCGTTGTCATCCTTTCCATCACGCAAGATGAAGCCCGCGGTCGACTACTCGCTCTACCTCGTCACGGGGCGCCATCTCCTGCCAGAGGGCAAGGTGGGTGCCAAGTGCCAGCAGAGACAGGCGGTCCAGCTGAGCTCAAAGGCCGTGTGCGATCCGTCTCACTGACACCCAGGACTACTACGAGTCGCTTGAGGAGTCGCTCCAGGGCGGCGTTACGGTCGTGCAGGTCCGCGAAAAGGACATTGACACCGGCGAGGTGAGACCTGGACGTCGATTGAGCTGACCCCAGTTTGTCGAGATTGCGCGCCGCACCAAGGAGATCACGGATAAGGTGGGTGCTACGCTGCGTATTCTGGACGTGGATCAGGAAGGGATTCCCACGAGGCAATCTCACAACCGTCCCCGATTTCATCCAATTCCGGTGACATTCGGCTGACAGCAGTACAACGTCCCCCTGTTCATCAACGACCGCATCGATGTCTTCCTCGCTGTCCGCCCTGCCGGCCTGCACATCGGGCAGACGGACATGAAGCTCCCGGCCGCGCGCGAGCTCGTGGGTCCCGACGCGCTTATCGGCGTCTCGATCGGTAACGTCGAACAGGCCCAGCTCGCCATCGACCAGGGCGCAGACTATGTCGGTATCGGCGCGGTGTGGGACACGGGATCCAAGGATGTCAGCAAGAAGAAGAAGCTCGCGCCTCGTGGTGTTGGCCCGATCCTCGATGTGCTTCACGGTACTGGGGTTGCTGGTGTTGCTATTGGTGGGTTCATTTCTGGACGCGATCGACCTTATGGCTCGATGGCATGCTGACTCTTCTTCAGGTGGCATTCACCCCCCGAACGTGCCCTTTGTCCTCCACGGCTCCGTTTCGCCCCAGCACCGCCACTCGCTCGACGGCATTGCCGTCATCTCGGCCATTGTCGGGTCTCAGGACCCCAAGACGGCCGCAGAGGGCCTGCGCGCCCAAGTCGACTCGTTCAAGCGCGCCCGCGCCGCCCACGACGCGGAGGGCAACCAGGCCGCGTTCCCGCTCTCCGGCGCGCCGCGTACCGTCGAGAAGCTCATCGAGGGTGTCACCGAGCTCATGACCGTCGTGAGGGACAACACCCCCCTCATCCACCAGGTGCGTGACAGACACTTACACTTGTGGTGCTGATTCAGATCACGAACAACGTCGTCATCAACGACTCGGCAAATGCTACTCTGGCGATTGGCGCGTCGCCCATCATGGCCGCGAACCCGTTTGACGCCGCCGACCTCTCCCCAGCGATCGGCGCGCTCCTCATCAACTTTGGCACCGTCACTGACCTAGAGGGCATGTTTGTTGCTGGCCGCCAAGCGAATGTCAACCGCAAGCCGCTCGTGTACGACCCTGTCGCGGTTGGCGCGACGGCGTTCAGGCGCGACACCTCTGAGAGTGCGTGCAGGCCCAAAAAGATTTTGGCTCCAACTACATCCCCCTGGTTCAACGGCTGACATCACAGAGCTCCGCGCTCACTGGCAGCCGTCAGTGGTCAAGGGCAACGCCGCGGAGATTGCCGCGCTCGCGCGCTCTTCCGAGGTCGCGGCGCGTGGTGTCGATGCCGTCGGCAAGGGTTTTAAGGACCCCGCAGGCGTCGTGCGGCAGCTCGCTCGCGAGATGAACGCCGTCGTCGTGCTTACTGGCCCAGTCGACTGGATCTCGGACGGGCAGACCGTGCTCAAGGCGAGCAACGGAGATGACCTGGTGGGCTGAGGCAAGAGGGTATCTACTGACTGCAGCTTGGCGTCATTACCGGATCGGGATGCGTGACCGGCTCGATGATCGCGACGTTCTGCGCTGCCGCGCGTCTCGCGTTCCTTGCCAAGTCCGAGGCGTACGAGAACGACTCGCAGCTTGTGCAGGGCGACATGCTGCTTGGCGCGCTGGCCGGCCTGCTCGTCTACAACGTTGCCGGGGAGCGTGCGGCTGCCCGCGACGACGTCAAGGGCCCCGCAACGTTCCGGGCTGCGCTCATCGACGAGCTGTACAATGTGCGCGCCGCGGACGTGCTGCAGCGCGCCAAGGTCGAGTTGGTCGCGTGAGCCGTGAAGCCGTGGAGCGTTATAGCTGCATACAATTAATAGGGTCTGGATAGCTGCATGGCTGCATCTCCTGGGTATCTAGTCTGCGTCTCCACTCCCGCTCCTACTTCGAGTCGTAGAGTGCCGGGAAGGGCATTGCCTCTGTCGGCTGCAACCAGTTCTTCTCGTCATACTCTGCCCCGCCCTCGATCATGTGGAATGTGTAAATGTTGCGCGTCTTCTCGGACGGGTTCGGCGGCGAGCGGTGCATGACGCTCCCTGCAAGTCAGAAAACCTCACAGTCCATCTGCTCACCATGAATGAGCACGAGAGTGCCAGGGGGACATGGCGCCTCGCGCCACCCGTCCATCTCGTCCCACTTCTCCTCATTGGGGGTGACGCCGGGCACGGCTTCAAACGTCGTGCCCCCGCCTTCAGCACGCACAAAGCGCGAGGATATGCGCGCCGTCTTGTGCGATCCGGGGAGGAAGGACTGCGTGAGCATATCTTAGAGTTGCAACTCACCAGACACCCGTTTTCGGGGGTACACTCCTCGAGCGCGATCCAGCACCCGACCGCGCTCGGCGGCGAGGTATACAAGAACGTCGAGTCGTTATGGCACGGCACTGCATCAGCCCCCATCCCACAATCTCACAATTTCTTACCTTCGCCGCCGATCCGCGGCTGCTTGCAGATAACCATACTCTGGAGGACGCGCGGGTCTTTAGCGCCAATCGCGCGCGCGACGCCGCGCATCCGCTCGTTGAGCGTGTATTTCCCGAATACGGGGTCGAGGAGGAGTGCGTGTCCGATCTTGTTCACCGAGCGCTCCCGGGGCACGAGGAGGGATGCGGGGGACGTGGGGGTTGCGCGCTGTACGGCCGAGGGCTCGAGGAAGAAGCGGATCTGGGAATTAGTAAAGGCCTGGTAGTTGGTCACACCTTGTCCCCCGACTCGAGGAAATATGCGTCTCCGACATGTCCCTTGCCCTCGTCGTCGCCTGTTTCAAAGGTCGTGAGTGGGTGCGAGTCGAGATCGAAGGATGACACGAGCGTGTTGACGCGCTCGAGCATCTCGGAGGCCTCGGCGGGCGAGTAGAATCCCGGCAGGACGAGGTACCTTAGGTTCAGCTGGTTCGATCGGGGCCACGTACCCGTCGTCGTGCCATTGCTGGATCTGCTCGGGTGTTAGTGACATTGTGGTGTGTTGTGGAGAGTGGAAGTGGACAATGTTGAATGCAACCTGTGTGGTTACGGTTACAGCAGTGAGTGGTTTCAGGCGGAGTCCCTCCACCGGCCCCGCAAAATCGTCATTACTATTGCTGCCACCACTCAAGATAAAACGATGCCCACTCGTACTCGATGCCGTGCAATGCATTGATTTTCTATGCTACTGGTGCTAGATACCTCGATCCTAGATGCCTCCTCTCATCCGGATGACATGCTTTTCCTTGATCCTTCTGGATCACTTCCCAGCTCCCCTCCACTCATTTCTTCTCTAGTAGCGGCCCGGACGCGAGACAATCTCGAGGATGGCGTCCTTGGCCTGGTTGACGCTCTCCTCGTCACCGGCAATGGTGATGAGGTCGTCGTCCTTGCCGACAGTGATGTCGGCGCCGGTCTCGGCACGAAGGCGCGAGATGGTGGCTCCCTTCGAGCCAATGATGCGCGGGAACGCCGAGCGGGGAAGACCGGTGAGGAGACCAATGTGGGTGGCCTCCGCGGCGGCCTTGACGGCCTTGTCGAGGATAGCCTCTGCGCGGTCGAGGTCCTCGTCCTTGGCGCGGATGACCCAGTCGAGGGTGCTGTCGTCCCCGCCCTCGTAGTTGGCGCGCACCTCCCACTCGTACTCGGGTACCTCCTCGTCGCCGCCGTCAAGGTCGATGCGGGCCGCCTTGGCCGCGTCATCGTTGCCGTTCGGCGCCGACGGGCGAGCAACGGTCTTGGGGGGAGCAGGGGTGGGGATGGTGAGGAACGCCTGGGCGGAGCGGATCTGACGGATGAGGTTGGGCTGCTCAGCAACCGCGTGGTAGTACTTGGTGGGGACGGCAACGCTGCGCGACGAGAGGTTGGCACCGCCGCGCTGACCGCGGGCCCCACCGCGGGCGTGCTCGGGAGGTGCGGTCTGGAGGAGCTCGGCAGCCTGGGCAATCTGCTCCTTGGTGCCGATGACCTTGACAATGTCGGCGGCGTCGGCATCCTCAAGCTCGTCCTTGTTCTCCACCTCGTCGAGCTGGTTGTACATGCGCGAGCCGGGGAAGTGGATGAGAGCGCCAGTCTTGCGCTGGAGCTCCTGGAGCGCGGAACCGCCACGGCCAATCTTGGACGCGTGGTGGGCAGAGGGGACGACAACACCGTGAGTGAGCGTCTTGCGGAGGACGGCGACCTGCTTCTCAAGCTCGGCCTGGATCTTCTTGACAATCTTGGCGTCACCACGGAGGCGGACCTGGTCGTTGGTGTCGTCACCAGCGCGGGGGAAGTTGACAAGACCAGTCTGCTTGGACGGGTCCTCGGGGCCACCGCAGGCGGTGATGAGGTCACGGAGCTTCTGGCCACCCTGGCCAATAAGAGTGCGGTGGTACTTGGGCTCGATGGTGGTGGTGAGGGTAATCTCATCACCAAACTGCTCAACAAGCTCAAGGATCGAGGCTTTGGCAGCGGCAATAGCCTTCTTGTCACCGCGAACAGTGACGTCCGTCTTCTCGCCCTCGCCAGCCTTGTCAATGTCGATCTGCGCACCAGTGTCCTCCTTGATGGCGTTGATAGTCACACCACCCTTGCCAACAATGAAGGCAATGGCCTTGGAGGGAACGGTGAACTTGGCGACCTGGCGCGACTCGGCCTCGAACGCAGCGGCCTCGAGGAGCTCGGCCTTGGCGGAAGCAACACCCTTCTTGCCACCGCGGATGGTGACCTCATCGGGCTTGACGTCCTTGTCGTTCTCGCGGGGGAACGAGAGCTTGACACCGTACTTCTCCTCGAGACGGATGGCGTACTTGCCGCCAGCACCAATGAGGGCGGGCTGGAGCTCACGCTTGATCTTGACAATCTCGGTGGTCTCATCCTCGAGCTTCTCGACCTGGGCCAGGAGGCGGCGCTTGGCCTCGTCAACCGACTCCTTGCGGCCAACAATCTTGACGTGGGTGAGCGGCTTCTTGCCCTTCTTCGCGTCCGACTCGTCGTCAAAGTCAACCTTGACACCAAGCGCGTCGCGGAGGCGGTTGACAGCGGCGCCGGACGAACCAACAAGACGGGGAACGTGCTTGCGGTCGACGTCAAACTCGACAGTGTAGCCGTTGATGATGTCGTCGTTCTTGGCGTCCTCGACAATCTGGTTGATCTGGGCAACGACACGGTCGACCTCGCCCGAGGGGCCACGGACAACGACAGTGTTCTCGTCGCCACCGGTAGACTTGGGGCCGGAGCCGACCTTGACGGTGACCATCGCGTCCTCGCCGAGAAGGGCGTTCAGGACGGTGCCGTTAGGGCCGATGATAGCGCGGTGCCACTTCTTGTCAATGTCGAGGTTCTCCGTCTTGACATCCGCGGCATCCTTGGCGAGCTTCTCGAGGGCAGTGGCCGCGGCGCCGAGGAGCTCCTTCAGCTTGCCGTCGCGAGCCTTCTTATCGGCGGGGAGATCAGTACCGGTGTAGACAACGTGCACCTCGGCCGACTCGTCGTCGGCAGGAGGGAAAACAGTGGTGACCTTGTGCGTCGACTCGAACTGGGCAATCTTGGCGCCCTTCTTGCCGATGAGGAAGGCGTGAATGGCGGGGTCGACGTTGACAGTGGTGATAGCAGCAGGAGGGATAGCCTTGATAGCGTTGACAACCTCGTCGCGGGCCTTGACGACCTCGGCCCTGTCCTCGCCGACGACGTCAATGACAACCTTGCCAGTCGAGTCGATGACAGCCGGACGGGGGGCGTAGACGTTGACACCCGAGTGGGCCTTGGCAATAGTCTTGAGACGAGACGAGCGCTGGAGGAAGCGGGCGACCTTCTTGGCGTGCGGGAAGGGGTCAGAGGTGTGGACGCGCGAGATGGCCACAACGTCGACAGTCTCGAGACCGACAGCCTCGGCCTTGGACATGGCAAGCTCGATAGCCTTGAGGAGACCAGACTGGGGGCCGCGCATCATGACCTGCTCGTTCGGGTCAGAAGCAGGGGGGAGGTCGATGATGCAGCCGGTCTTCTCGAGAATGTCCTCGGCGGCATCACCGATGAGGAAGCGGTGCTGGCGCTTGGGAACGACGATACCAAACTCCTTGAGCGACGAGACGAGCTCCGCAAACTGGCGCTGGATCTCGGCAACCACAAGCTTGACCTTCTCCTTGTCACCCTTGACCTTGATCGAGAGGTCGCGCTCCTTGGGCGAAGGGGCGGCAGCAGCGTCCTCGTCGTCATCGGCCTGGATAGCGCGCCAGACAGCAGGAGGGGGAACGTGGACCTTGACCTCGCCGTCGCCAGTCTCCTCCTCGAGGCGACGGGCGTTGGCGCCACGGGGACCGGCAATGAAGGGGTAGTACTTGGACGGAATGTTCTTGATCGAAGTCGAGCCCTGCGAGACCTTGTGCGAGATGAGACCGAGGAGACGGGCACGCGCGTCGTCACACGCCGCACCGGGGCCGGAGATCTTGATCGAAACCTGGGGCTCCTCGGGCTCGTCGTCCGAGTCCGCATCGCTGTCGTTGCCGTTAGTCGCGGCACGCGGGTCGTACTCGGGAAGCGTGTCGCGGCGGGGAATGTCAATCTTGGTGCCGGTGGCATCGGTGATCGACTTGAGCGTCGCGCCCTTGGGGCCGATAATGGTGCCAATAGTCGTGATCGGGACCTCGACCTCGATCTCCTTCTGCTTGGAGAGACCGCGCTCAATGACCTGGCGGGCGAGGGCGAGACGCTTAGCATCGGCGGCCTTGACGTGGAACTGCTTGATACCGGACGAAGTGGACGATTCGACAACCGCACCAGTCTGGTCGCGGACCTTCTTCATGACCTCGGGAAGCTTGCCCTTCTCGAGGTCGTTCTCGGGGATCGTAAACGTGTCGGTGAACGGGTGCGAGCCGGCAGTGGCAGCACCGGCACGACCAAGGCCGCCAGGAGCCATGGGCTTCTTGGCCTTGATCGACGCGGGCTTGCCGGCGCCCCAGGCAGCAATCTTGGGACGGGCAATGTTCTGGACGGGGCCGGACGACGCGCCGAGAGAGGGGAACGCCTCCTCGCTCGTCGCGTCAATCGCAGCAGGGGCAGCAGGCGCAGAAGCGGCAGGAGCGGCAGCGGGACGGGCGGGCGCGCCCCCCAGAGTGGGGAACGGGTCGGGTGCACCTTCGAGCTGGTGGCGCTGGGGTCAGTGGGCTGGATACAAAGACCGGAGATGTTGGGGGTGTTGGAGCATTGGAGCGTTGGAGGGTTTGGGCGAGGGTCGTCTGACCACGGCCGCAGTCTCTTCCGCCGATATCGCACGCACCTTCTGGAGTTCAGCAGCAGAGAGGGCCATGCTGGGCGTGGTGGTAGCGTGTAGCGTTGTAGCGGTGGAGCCTGAGACCGAAATACCGAGGACGTGCGCGTGTACGCAGACCGGGGACCAAGAGGTTGGAGTTGGAAAGAGGAGAGAGAGAAAATGGGCGATAAGAGCCTTGGAGAGAGGACAGACGAGTGAGATCTAGCTGGCTCGATGTCGGTACGATGCGGGGCCTGGCGCTGGCGGCTGGCGGCTGGGCGGGTACAGCATGCGGCACAGCTAGCGCACAGCGTCTGCCAGCGCATACAGTGTGCCACGGTTTCAGGCCCACAAGCGCACAAGCATTGGGCGCATGCGGGACAGCAGACACCAAAATGGAGATTGGGCACTAGTCCGCCAGCTAGTGCACGCTAGCGGAATCAGATCGATTGTAGCAGTAGATCGCAGATCGCCGTGATTCCAGAACCCCCCAAGTCCTGATCAGCGCGATCAGCATGGTGTCGGTCGATCGTAAACAACCCCCGCGCTACGCCGATCAATCATGTTTCTGGATCGGCGTTGGCTTTGCTTTTTCGGATTAATGTGGCTGGTGGCACTTTGTGCATGAAGAAGACGATACATTCTAGAGTTCATAACGAACTAGCTATCTACATGTGATATACAGCTGGTGACAGAGAGATATGTACGGGATGACTGGAGGAAGAGCAAGGATTGGGGAGTTTTGGAGCGTTTGTGCAAGTCATCAAGAGTTGGTTCTAATTGGCTGCTTCTGAACTTCTCTCCTCTCTACGCGGCGGCCTAATAGCCATGCCTGCTGTAGCGGTTGTGCGAAACCGGCTCCGAGTTGTAGTTGTACATGGTGTTGGATGGGTAGCCATGTTGGTGGATGTCGGGCGTCATGGGGGACTTTTCGTGTGTATCGTTAAACGGGCGAGGCGCCTGGTACGGGTCGTGCAGGTTGGATACATGGGAAGTGCCATTTTTCGGGTAATCACTGTTTGAGAGACGAGCGTCGCGGAGCGAGTCGTTGGCAACCAGCGTCTTGCGGAGCTGCGACGCGTCCTTTTCGTTCGTCTCGTCATAGTAGGGCGACTCGAGGTGCTCGTAGTCGTCGTGGCGACGGCGGAAGTGGAAGAGATCATAGAAGAAGGTCCAGATCATGTCGAGGAAAAGCAGGACTGTGGGGATGCCAACCACGGCGATCTGGACGACGCCGACAATCGTGCGGGGGATTGCTGCGACCTTGACGCTGTCGATGAATGCGATGAGGCACCCAAAGACTGCGAGGCGGAAGAAGCAAAGGAGGAAACCCATAATTCCGTTCCAGATACCGCGGTACGGGCGGAAGATGACAATCATGATCAGAGTGAAGAACTCGACCACCATGCATCCGATGACTTGGGCCCACTGATTGCGGGTTCCGAAAGCAATAAAGCCGGCCTTGGCGATCATACCCAACAGAATGGGGCAGAACCAGAAGGAGTGCTCGCGAACGTGGTAACGACGGTAAAGGACGCCAGCCGAATGGAAGAAGCTGTAGTCGGTCCAAAGACGGGAGACGTTAGGGTTGGAGAGCGACTGCTTCCGGTTTTTTGACCACTCGATAATAAAAACCACGAAGAGCGGCACGATACAGACGATCCAGCCGACTACGCCGAGGACAATAGGTCCAGCAGCGTCATTCTTGCCAATCTTCCACTGATAAAATGAGAAGAGAGCGACCGGCAGACTCCAGGCGAGGCAGAAGCGGAAGAAGTTACCAGCGCAGAATTGGAACCAAGTACGACGGAGATGGACTACCCACTTGGGCGCCTTGGACCGCAAGAGCGAGAGGAGCAGCATGACAATCGCAATGACGATGTGGATGGCCATCAGAACGGCAAGGCATACAAGCATCCAGAAGAAGACGGTGGAGTAAGCATTGGCGACAGGGATCCTCTCGGCATTAACATAGGTGGGAAGGCCCTTGTTGAGACTCGCAGCAGCAGACTCGGTGTCTGCGCTCGGGTTGGGAATGAGAGCACGCTTGGGGTTCTGGATGAGAGAGCGGATGGCCTTGTGTGCCTCGCGCTTAACAATCTTCGTGAGGCCTCCAAGTTTTGCAAAGTTGATCCTTCCCAGGGGTCCGAGGTCGACACCGTTGTTTGTTGAGTTCCCTGAAAGCGTGCGGTTGATTTCAGAAGGCAGTTCATCAAGCGCAGTGTACGGCATTTTGCCTCCCGTGGACCGGCGCATCTTGTTGATCGTGTTTTGCATGGGCTGGTTGAAGATAAGACCAAGCGACCATGCAAAGTTACGCGTAAAGGCGATATAGAGGCGTGGGTAGTTGAGGCTCATCAGTCCCGTGCAAGCAGCATTCTGGAAAATGTAAAGAATGTCAAACCAGCGATAGAGAGCAGGTGACGAGGATTTCCTGCGGAGCGACTGGATGAGGGCGAGGAGAATCGCCACCAACAGGAACATGCCCGTGGCCCACTTGGTCGGCTGGCTGTTCGTCGTCCACCCGTTGGTCAAGCGAGCCTGCATGCATGTTCCGCGTCCTGAGCCCTTGTCATAAATGTAGACGCGAGCATGAGCGTCGAGGTCGGGCATTTGCCATGCAATGCCGGGAACCTCGTCCAAGATGCCATCTTCCAGTTTGTAGTTGCCAAAGCCTGTGGGGAGGTTAGTCATGATCATCAGGAATGTGTGACGTCAACGGCGTGGGTCTGTGCGCTACTGTGGGGCTTGTTTTTTTCAAGGGGCACAAGCAACACAACCCGTTTCCAAGGTTCCAGCAGAACCAGGTCCCAAACACCACCCCCACTGCACCGCATCGCGTCGACAAAACGTACCTGTGAGATTGAACTGTGGTGATGGCAGCTGGCAGAGGCCGAACGGTATGATCTCGCAGAGGTTGACGGTGATATTCTTAATGCTCATGTCATAAGCCGTGAGCTGCAGGTGGGCCTCGAGCTCAAGGTTTTGCGCAAGTGATGCGAACGCGAAGCCAAAGGTGAGGGAGGCGTTTTCGCGCCACAATGTCACATCAAACGCCTCAATCTCGACGGCAAGTGCCGACTGATCACTGCAATACACCACCTGCTCGGTATAGAGCGCCTTGCCTGGTTTCGGGACTGTAAGACGTGTTGGGTCCTGCGACGACGTAAAGCTGATGTTTCCGAAGGCGCTAAGATAGCCCTCTGCCTGGGTGAGGTATGGAGCGATCTCACTCAGGACCTGTGTTACTTGGGGGCCATACTGTGTGGCGAGGATGCTCAGTCGTGAGGCGGCCTCGGGGCCATACTGGGAGGCAAGACTTGCCAACTGTGGGGCGATCGCGCCAAGGTCTTGTCCCAGTGCCGAGGGCACCAGCAACGCCGCGGCGGTGACCCAGGCGGGGAGGCGCATGGGAGTGAACGATGAGGAAATGTGAAGCAAGAAAGGGCGATGGCGAGGGGATCGGAGTGTCGGCTTTTCAAGAAGGCAAGAAGATTGTTGAACAAGAAATGAAGATCAGAAAGGGGGAAGAGATGTTGGTCGCAGATGAGGTTGTAGGTTTTAAGACGCGAGAATAGAAGCTGGACACACAGGGGATGATGATGTCGACACGAAGGGTCGTTGAGGGAAAGAGGGGCAGTGTGTGCACCAAAGATCTTAAAAAGGTTCGTGTATGGTTGTCTCCTACTGTAGCTCCTGGATCTCCTGAACTGCTGCTATGTGCGTAACAGACACTCTTTGGCCACTGCTGGGGCGGTGCTGTACAGAAAGTGTGATGTACCAAGGGGCCCAGACGGCCCAGATCCTTGCGGCCTGGCGGGGCTTGCGGACCGCGGCGAAGCGATGATGGCTGCGCGCCTTGGCACGCTGATGGGAATAACGTTCCTCCCGACAGTGCCTTCGGTGCTGCTCGCCCGAAAAGCAACAAAGTAGTGGATTCAGGCCTGCACAACAGAGGTGCTGCCGGTGCTGGCCCCACAGCCCACCCCCGCCGCGTTGGCGGCGTCTAGTTAGTCGCCTGGCAGCAGCGGCTCGACGTCACTGAAAAACTCACCCGCAGCATCACCCTTGGTACCCTTGCTAGCTTGGTGCCCTTGGCGCGATGCCCCGCAGCATTTGGCCGGTGGGCGACATGAAAGATGCAGGCACCTGCGGCCACCTGGCCACCTGGCAATCGCCACCTGGTCTGGCCGTTCCGCCGAGGCGCTGGGCGCCGGGGGGCGGCGCGGCCCCAGAGAAATGGCTTGGCCGGAAGCTGAGAGCTGGGAGCCAGGGTCGCGATGCGGTGCGGGGGTGTTCCTCTCTGGAGCTGCAGTGCCAGATCTCTACCTGACAACGTACCTCGGAGCGTGGTTCCAAGTCGCCGGCCCAGGAGCTATGCTCGGCCGACGCGTACAAGGGCTCCGCACCGCTCGCACCGCTTGGCTGGGGCGAAAAACAGTCGCAGATTCAAAACGGTTTTCGGCGGTGGCTAGCATCGGAGGGCACTGGTGTACCGCCAATTGTGCAATGTCACAGGGCGGAGGAGCTGCAAGGGGTCGGAGTAGGAGGGTTTGGCTCATGTTGGGTCTGCAGTAGTTCGGTTCCCACACCAGAAAAAGGTCGTGGATCCAGGCTCTGTAGACCCGCACTCTGTGGACTGTTGTATCATTTACCATTCCGACGCTGGGCGCGCCGGGGACTGTGCCTCGCAGTTTGTAGGTATGTGCGCGCGGTGCGCAGTTCCGTAGCTCGTCAGCTTGCACATCTGCACCCGCTGCACGCTCTCCAAATCCGCAGTTCATTCATCAACGATTCGCGTTGCGTGTGCGCAGCACGCAGCGATCTGAAAGGCCACAGGGGTGTTGAACTGCGATCCAGGATGGCCAGGATCTAAGTTGATCTATACAGTATGCTGTATGTAGCACCCTCATACCTGCTCCGCATCTCCCTCATACATGGACACGATTCTGGGGCACTAATCGTCAAAGCTCAAAGCTCGGAGCTCAGGGGGTATTGGTAGGCAGGTGATCACAAGAGCTATACTGGGTACGGACAATTGCGGACACGGTACTGATAGGGCGATACGAACAGCCATCGCTGTAGTACATGGCTATCCACGCCCCCAAAGGGAAAATAAACTCAATCAATCCTCCGACCGAGGACGCGACGCGCCTCTCTTTCATTCATGTTCACCTTACAGCTCTGCTCGCCATCCGCTACGACAGCCACTCGTCACGGCTGACGAGAACGCCATGGCTGGTGCGCCCCGTGTACCTGTGTTCCCACTGATCATTGATGCATGGCTGGAGATTTCTGTGGACGGTTTCACCGAGATCTGGGATGTGCCGAGCATCAGATATGCTCATACCGCAGACTACCGCAGTCAGTCGACGCTCGCAGCGTGCGCATCATGCGCAGCGTCCCGGTTCGCAGCGCAGTACAGTGCGTGTACTCCGTACAGTCCGTGAAGTACGCGCGTAAGCACTCCGCATGCAGTAACCGCGCACCGCGATCAGCTGGCATAAGCATACATACAATGATCCTCTCCACTGTGGCCTGCGTGCGCCTCAGTGACCTGGGCATCTCGTAATCTCGCGATCAGTGGCGCCCATATGCACGGCGCACCCGCGCCGATCCGCGAATACAGTTCATGTGTGTTCTCCGCTCAATTCGTCCAGCCATCCATGGGAGTCACCGGCCTGAATGACCTGGACCATCTGGATTGGCTGGGCAGCGTGGAACACTTGAATAAGCAACGCCTCGGAGGGAGGTTCAAGCTGGCGGCCTCGTGCAACTCACCAGCCAAACGCGCTCCTGAACCGATCGAACCGAGGCCCGAGGTGAGTGATATGCTTGTTTTTTTGTCCCTGGCGGCCCAAGCGCGGACGATACCAGTCGCCGGTGACCAGTTGCCGGTGAACAGGTGTGGCACACGACAATTGAGGGCCGGTTGCGACGCCGACCGCGATGCAGGACAGACTCACGATGTACGATGCGCGATCCATATGATGCCCAAACCAAAGTCCCAGAGCGTTAAGCGCGCGTTAAGTAATCCATATCAGGAATGTCGGCTGCTGCCGGGCCGATCGCGGCAGGCACCTCGACATAAGGAGGGTTGCTCTGGGCCGTTCAGAGCAATCTCCCACTGTCGTTTCGGGAGGCTTCCACCGTAGACTGACCACCACAAGCCATCGTACTGTCGTTGGGCGTTGCGCATCGCCTGGCTGCTGTTTACGGACTGCGCATCCGCTGCCAAGCCTTCATGTTAAACACCTGCGGGTTCCCGAGTAATTACATGTGGAACACTTTGCAGAACAGCCGCAGTACGATGGAATGTCTCGTCACTTGTTGAGCAACATTGCGGGACATTCTTGGCAGGAATGTCCCTTCGCTAACAAGTGCCCGACATTAATCGTAATCGTGCCTCCATACCGCCCGCAATGACACCGAGGTTGGCCACAGTCAGTGGATCAATGAATAACGCAACCGCCAGGCTGTGTACGCAGTCGCTGGGAAAACATTCTATGGAATAGGAAGGGTTCAAGTATCGGATCTACACGGCCAGCGCGCGCACGGCTGACCAGTTTGCAAGTGGCTTATGACGCCATGGTCGTGATATACATCGTCGCCGTCTACTGGTCCTTGCGCGACTTGTTGACGCCAAGGTTCTTGTTGATGTCCATCATGCGCGGCGGGACCTGGACGCTGGTGAGCGCGTAGAGTCCGAGGCCGAGAATGGGGAAGAAGATGAAGAACGCAACAAAGAGCGCGGAGAGGAGCGGTGTGGTGAAGTAAACGTAGTCCTCCTTCGGGGGCCTAGTGTCGTTCGTGCCAGGACGCTTGGAGGGCTTCTTCTTCTTCTTGTCCTTCTCCAACGACGCGATCGGGCGCTCGTCACGCTCGCTGTGCGACTTGACCTTGCTCAGATCGCGAGTGCCAGTAAGAACCACCAGACTCCGCTCCGGAAGGTTCGCGGGGAGAACCAGGTCTGTCGTGAGTTGAATGAAGCCGCGTAGCCAAACTCACCACCGTGCTCGGCGTTGACGTAGATGATCTTGCGCCCTCCGGAAGGTCCACTGTACGACTTGACGACCTCCGCCCCACACCTGGTTGACCACGACTTGATGGCAACGTCCAAGGCCTCGCGATCAGGACGGATGAGGTAGGGAATGTGGAGGGCGACCATGTCTTTGCCACCGAGTGGAAGGTCAATGCCGTCAAGGTGAGACTCGTGAAGCTGCCAATGTTAGTACACGAGCCAGAATGGACTGGGCCAGAGAGAAAAGCAATACCCACCTCGTCCATGTGGGCAACAACGACAGCGTCCCAGTCGCATCCGAGGCTCGCGAGGGAGCCAAAGACCGCATCGGCACCGATCACGCCAGAGGTCAACTCTGCTGCTGCTTCGGCGAGAACGTCATTGCTGTCATGTCAGCATCCTCTTGGAGAGAAAGTATGTGAGAGTTCGTTCGGCATCGGGCCGAAGTGAGGTGCGTGACAGCGCTGGAACAAGCGGAGACCTGGGCACACGGCTACGGAGGTGCTGTTAGGACCTCAAGTCCGCCTAGCGTCGAGGTGACAGTAAATGACGACCGGACTAGAACACTATCGCAGTTCGAAAGTCTCCAAGGCATCTCCGAATCCTTCCATCGCGCCTGGCCACGTTCGACCTTCCGGGTTACAGGATTGATGTTCGACGTAGACGTCATCAGACTCCACGACTTACGGCTGATTGGACCAGACGAGAAGCGGCGACGAGTCGCGGAACGCCGAGACTGCGGTGGCGAAAACGAGCGCCGCAGAGGCGCCGACGGTGAAGCGCATTGTAGCGGGCGGTGGGTGGTGTTGGAGGAGTGACAGATGGTGACGACGGAGATGGGCAGCGTGATGACCACATACCAGGTGGCATGGTGGCAGCGCGGCGGCGAACACGGCCTGGTAGCACCAACAGCCACCGTGCTGTCTGGCGCGCCTAGATTATTGTGGTGGGGTGGAATACATAACTTTGCGGTCGCTAGCCTAAATAGAAAAAAACAGGTCCTCATTTATAATCCCGCATAAATCGCCGGGGCCATAATGAGCATTTGTTGTTTATGTGGCGGATAAAACGCCATCGACGATGACGACATGGATGAGGATCACGAGGAGTCTGGCCAGACGAGACCTTTGGGCAACTGTAAAACGACGGCGCAACGGCGATCCAGGCGATCAGGTCAGAGCACGGACGTACGGGCTTTGGGGCGCTCGGAGGCTGTAGAGACATGGGAGGTATGCATCAACGCATCTCTTGCAATAGGATCGGCAGATAGTAAGAGGGCCAAGATGGGCAGAAGCGGGCAGATGGGATCGCTCGCGTGCACACTTTTGTTTCAACTAAATGAACCGGTGTTTAAGAAACTGGCCTGTCTCTGCAAGCCATCTGCGCACACTGTCGAGACAAAAATCGATTAAGGAATAAACATTGTTCCTCGTCACTGTGTAACCGTCTGGTCATGAGCAATGTCAGCTCGTTGATGGTGAGAAGAGTTGAGCTTGTGGATTGTTGACATTGCGTCGAGGCCAGAAGCAACAGGCATTATGATCAGATGATCCGAGAGTGACGACATTGTTCGGGACGCGTACGGCCCACTACCAGACCCACTTCCCTTCTGCCCTTCTGCGCCTTTTGCTGTTGCCTGCGGCATCTCGGCCAATTACAGTATGATTTCCGTTTTCTATTGACGGTGTCTAATTAGACCCGGTGCCCTCCATGGCTCCCAAATCCTCGTGATCCGAAAACGGTACGCGTTTCCTGCCCGTGTTTGTAGTGTCTGTAGATCAGTCTCTCCCCTTTTGCATTGCTTCTTCCCCTCCGGTCCCCTTGTGAAGGGCTTCTGTTCCTTTTTTGGGCTTGGCTGCTGTCCCCCTGTCATTCATCTTCTGGTCATATTAGCACGATTCAAATGCAGTCATAATTAGCTTTGGTTGCCTTATTTGTTTGTAATTGCTCAACAACAACAACAAGACTTTTTTGTATGGGAGATTCAATTACCCCGCGCGCCCAACCACCAGCCCAGCTGATGTCCCTCCTTCCCTGTTGCTCCACTCTCGCATCTTCCGCTCCTTCCCCTCTGCCCCTCTGGCCCCTCCCCCTTCCTCACCGTACACAACATTGACACAACTCCTTACTCTCTCTCTCCCCTTTCCTTCCCTACACAACACACAACATTCCATCCACTCATCCATCCATCTACTCTATCCATTCAATCTTTTCCATCCATCCATCCACCCATCCATCCTGCTCTACACGTCGACTCGCGACTGCATCGATTCGACCCCCTTCACACACGCGTGCTCGTCCACAGCCGCGTCGCGGATTCACACAATCTATTCCCCCCAGTCCCGTGTGGCTACTCTCCCATCTACCCGTCGCTACGGAACATCCTGTACGCGTCGCCTTCCTGTTTATTTATTTTTTCTTCATCGCATCCACCATCACGCGTGCTCAAGAATCCATCCACTCACACCACAGCAGCCACAGCCATGTCGGACGAAGTTGAAGCAGCTCCCGTCGTTGCTCCGGTCGAGGTGCCCCCGGTTGTCACCCCCAGCGACGTAGCCTCGTCGACCGCTACCGCGCCGAAGCCCAAGGCCAAGGCAGGAGGATCCAAGGCGAAGGGAAAGAAGGCACAACAGCCCGTGGAGGACGTCAAGTACGAGTACGGCGACATTGTCCTTGGCCGTCTTCGAGGATACCCTCCTTGGCGTGAGTGGATTGAAAGACGCGTCGCGTTCTCAGTGCTGACATCGTGTAGCTGCGCGGGTGTGTACCCCGGAAACATCCACCTGACCTCACCTACTGACATCCAGATTACTGACCCCGAGGACCTGCCCGCCAACGTTCTCAGCCAGCGTCCCAAGTCGGCATCCGTGTACTGCACGCAGTTCTTCCCCCAGGGCGACTTGTGCGTGTCTCAGCCTGCGATCTCGGCTAACCCTCCAGCTCCTGGCTTGCGCCGAGGGATATCTCCCCGCTGAAGCCTCATCAGATCGATGCCTTCATTAACGAACCCCACCGCAAGGCCTCTGGCGCGCTCCGCGATGCGTACAGGACAGCGCAGGACCCCACCGAGTGGGACGCGACCCAGGCTGCTGCCCGTCGCCAGATTGAGGAGGCCGAGGAGGACGTGGACCAGCTGGAGGAGGAGGAAGACGACGACGAGGAGGCACCCAAGGCTGGCAAACGCAAGCGTGCGTCCCAAGCTACGCGGAAGGAGTCGAACGGGAAGAAGGCCAAGACAAGCAAGAAGGTACGTCTGTCTGGTCCACGCGCTGGATGTGATGGGTAGGTGCTGACCCCCCAGGCTGAGCCGAAGGCCGACAAGCCCAAGTCTGACAAGAAGGCGGACAAGACTGCGCCTGTCGACGAGGCTGGTGGTGAGTTAGGAGCGAGCGACCCCGCATGTGGGCTGCTGACGCGTAGAACCTCTGGACCCCGAGGCCATCAAGGTTAAGGACTGGCGCCACAAGTTGCAGCGGGCATTCCTTGTGAAGGGCGTACCTGACGCCTCCGAGATGGACATGTTTGACAAGCTGTTCACTGAGATTGAGAGCTACGACGGAATGAAGGTAGAATACCTGCAATTCTCAAAGATCGGCAAAGGTATGGCACCACCTCGAGAACACAGGCTGACACCGCAGTCTTGAAGAAGATTGCTGCCCTCACGAACATCGCTCGCGACGATGAGCTCCAGATCACCAACCGGGCAACCAAGCTCATGAACAAGGTGAGTCTCCACATGCTGTGCCCACTAACTCTGCAAGTGGCAGAACGAGATTATTCAGCCTGGTGGATCCGCCGAGTCTGCCAACGGCGACAGCAAGCCGGATGAAACCCCTGCTGCCGCCGCACCAGCAGCCGCCCCAGTAGACGCTGCCCCCGCTGCCGACGATGCGCCCGCAGCGGAGGCCCCTGCCGAGGAGAAGACCGAGGCGTGAGAGCGTAGGTAGGCGTAATGGCTGGCATCCGCCAGCGATATCTTTGACCCGACTGCGCAGTCGCAGTGGCAACGAGCGAGCGTGAAAGAGTAGCCTGTTTTCATGCAAGTCTGGCAGCAGCAACAACGCAAGCGCGAAGAACCGGCCAGTACGAGTGGGGATTGCGGCCGACATCGGCTCTCACCGATGATGGCCATCTCGCCGCAAGCGCATGAGAAGGTCATTTTGGTCATTTTGTCTTGTCTGACAGATCCGGATGATATGGTTGCAGCGGCGCACCAGGCAGTCCTGCCTAATAGAATCATCGGGTTGCTTTATGATGTTGACACAGCGACTGACCGCCCAGTTACTGACAGAGGTTGATGCCGTGTGGAAGAGCGACAAGGGAGAATACTCAGACTGGACGGGACTTGGTACGCCACGCCCACCCGCAAGCATGACGCTTTTCAGCTTGTCCTTAGCCCTAGGAGCGGAGAGGTGAGCCGGTAGCGCAGGATAGGGACGTGGTGACAGTGTGGAGAAACGGGCTGGTCCTTCTGAGGAGGATAGCAGCGCTGATACTGACTAATTGTACAATGCCGTTTGTCTCGAATGCTCTGCTATCTCTGTCGTGATTCTGACTCTCTCCTAAGCACGCCCAGCCAAGGCTGGTGCGAACGAGTCCCAGGTCGTTCGCAGTCGGCAGTCATGGTTCGCCAAGCGGGAGTCCTTGGTCTCACGTGGGACCGTCCAGTCGAGATGGTGCGGAGCTTCATTGTGGGAACGTCGTTCTCAAGGCTGCAAATCGTAGTTTTGCCTATGAGAAGATGTTCTCCTTCCCTGTACCCCATCGTACGGAAGTGGCTCTGACTCGCCGGGATACGTCCCACACACCTGATCCACCAACATAATACCTTCTTGGCAAGATAAAGCCAGCAAGACTCATCCACACAGTCCATTCGTCCACAGATACTTTCAGAGCCATTGAATCGGGATGGTCATGCATATGATACTCTACTCGGCCTTGGCAGCCGTCTCAAACAGCTCGAGCTGCGCGGACGCCTTGTTCGCCTTGCGCGCGACAATGTGCGAGAGGTCCGGGGGCGCGGCACCGTGCAGCGCCTCGACGGCGGCGAGGGGGTCGTTGGCGCCGGGGACGGTCGTCGGCGCGACGACGCCCACAGGCGCAGGCTTGAGCGCTGCGCCGGCCGCGATCACGCCCAGACGCCGCTCGTTCAGCACGTACTTGATGCGGCTCATGGTTTTGCGGCACTGAGTGGGGAGAGTACAGTGAAGCAGAAAGCGAGGTCACAGCGTCAGCAGGCGTGTTTTGTAAATCACCAAAAAGACTCACTCGGAAAGCACGCTTGGTGAGAAGCTCGCCGCCGTAGTCGGCCACGATGCCCATCCTGCGGCGCTCCTCGCGCTGCGTGGCAAGGACGTTGCGCTCGCGCAGGAGCACGTACCACAGCGTGTGCAGGTCCTCGAACGACTTTTGGCGCAGCTCGGCGGCGGTCCATGAACGGCCTGGGGTCAGTGTGTGCGAAAATATAGGTTTGGAGAAGGAGGTAATGGGAAGGAGGCAGACACAGAATAATGACTCGCGAGCAGGTCTTTGCTGTAGAGTAGTCACAAGGAGGTCAAGACACAGTCAAGGTCTGGAGGCCGGTACTCCGCAACCCTTCTGTCTCCAGTCCATCCCCAAGACAAGAAACGTCTCTACAGCTTCAGAGTTCGCAGAAGTTGTACTCCTGCAACATCCCGCCGTTGACCTCCTGATGACTTGCGCCTTCTTCCCCATCCCTCCGATTTCCGGTGCGCCTTCCCCTCCCCTCTTGCGTCCCCATTCCCACAGACAATCGGCATCCAGCCCTTCCGGCCGTACTCACCACTAGCAAGGCCCGCCGCCTCGTCATCCAGCCGCTCCAGACTTCCGAGGTCGGGCATGCGCGCGCCGGGCTTGAGCTTGTCCTTGGCCTCCTCCGAGACATGGAAGAACGCCCAGAGGGGGTGCGCGCGCGGCTTCTGGCCTGCAGGGAGGGCCGCCTCGATCTCGGCCACCTCGTCAAAGTACGACGTTGGCGGGGGGTACGCCGGCGGCTCGGGGAAGCCCGAGGGGAGGGTTACGCGGGTCGCGCGCGGCGGGCGCCCGACAATCGGCCGCCCCTTGGGGGTAAATGTCACTGGGGGCGCGGCACTTGAAGCCGAAGTCGAGGTGGAGACGGCGGTCGCGGCCGGCGCGGCGAGGGCCTCGAGGCGCGGGGCCGTGGTGTGCAGCGCACGCAGGAGGCGCGGGAGGCGGGACATTGTCGATGGCGGGGTGGTGGTATCGACGACGAAGACCGAGATGTAGCGAGTTCGGAACGGCGACGCAGAGTCTTGGGTAGCGAGAGACGAGCAGCGAGCAAAAGTGGGACAGAGTGGAAAAAATAGCGGAAGCAATCTGAAGAAAAGAACAACCCCCCAAGCTTTACCTTCTCTGCCGGCCTCCACCCGTCAATGTCCAACAACAACAATCTTCCAGCGACTGAACGCAGAACGACATTCTTCATTCGCTATCCCCCAAGCATGTCGCTTCTCGCGGGTGCTGTACAGGTAAGCTTGCCTGCCTCCTTTCACAAGCTGACGACAGCCTGCGGTGCTCACGGTCCTGTCGTCGACATCCACGCCGGCCATATCCCCGCTGTGGCGCGTCATCGAAGGGGAAGGCGAGCGCAGCTTTGTCGAGGTGCTTCAGGACGATGCGTATCCGGGAGGAGATGGAGAGGGAAGCAGAAGTGTAGTCCGGGCTGCAAAACGAGACTTTTCAAAACGAGGATCCGGATCAGAGTCACCTTCCCCACACGTCCCGCGACACCCGCAGGTCGGCTCGCTCCCGGTACCAGTTATCCACATCCAGTCCCCGCGGCCAGACACGTACATCGGCACGCGGGGAAACCTGGGAGTGACCCTGCCGTATATCGGCGCGCAGATCAAACCGCTTGGGCACCGCGGGCTGGGGCTCGAGGTCGAGCTCGTCGATCCTGCGGGGAAGCGCGGCGTCGTGCGGTTCAGCTCTTGGAAGGTGAGCTCCGCACAGCTGAACTTAGCCTAGACAGCTGGCTGCCTCGAAGCTCGCTCGTTCAATTCTGACCGCAGAAATTTCCCTCCTTGCACGCATCCCGCGCCCCACCGCTCCTCCACCTTCCGCTAGCTATGCCGGACGACTCGCACAAAGTGACGGACTGGGCCGAGCTGAGCATACACCTCCCGGCTGTAATGGCGCTGTTTCGAAGCCTGCGTCCTGAGGAGGAGGCAGACGAGGAGGACAGCGACGAGCCGGAGCAGTACCGCCCGCAGGGACAGTGGCGCGGGCGTGATGGGTACAAGAAGCAGCGGAGGGGGTATAGCGCCCCGAAACGGCCGCGTGCGAAATACGACCTGCCTGGCGCGTATGCGTCCACTGCCTCTGTGAGGGTGTATGCGTCGTGTCGCGTTAGGAGAATATGGTTTTCTGCAGAGGGCGACCGGAGTCTAGATGCCGCGGGCGTGCGGGACGAGTGGGCGTTGTATGCCGAGTGACGGTTAGTTAGGCAGACGATAGATATGCAGCATAGATGTACGCTTAGACTGTACAGGAGCTGGGCTACAGGATAGGTCTAAATAAGGCGGGTGGACAATTACTATCGCACCCAGTCCCGGAAAGCGGGGAGGGGATCACAGAGGACGAGAAACCGAATTCTGTAGAGCGGCTAAAGCTTCTCGCGCGCGGCGTCCTCCAGCCCAACCCAGTACTTGAGCTCGACGCAGAGGCGCTTAGCCTCCTCGAGGTCCGGGGGATCGCGGCTGAACGCATCCTTGATTTTGGCCTCGACAGCCTCGACCTTGGCTGCAGAGTGAGCATGCAGACCGTGAAATGGGGATGAACAACAGGTGTCTGGACCGCCCGCACCTGGTGATTTCCACACTCACCGTGGTTCTCGTCGCGCAGCTCCTGGATGTCCTCGGGCGTGCTCGCCTCCTCGAGCGTCTCACGCGCCTCGAGCACCTCCATCAGCAGGTTGTGGTCCGTCGCGTCCTCGCGCTCCTGGATGTCCATGCCGTATTGGTCCAGCTGGAGGCATAAAGGGGTGAGACGCGGTTGTGGTATAGCATGTGGTGCAGAGAGAATGGTTGAGCAGCCAGAGGGTCGTGGGCGGTTACACATGGTAGACAGGTACCCAAGACAGGGTAGCAGGACAACAAAGCGGCGTAGATGAGATGAGATTTCAGCAGGTTAGTACCACCATGACGAAAACGGCCGCGGGTAGCGATGGTGACAACAGATAGTGATGGCGATATTGAGAGTGATGGCAACACCATTGGGCGTGAATAAAAAAACAACGCAAAGACAGCGGGAAGACACAAGAAGCAGCGTCAGCATTCCGAATTACCAGTCACCCCCGCTCCTATCCCACCCTCTACTCACGATATACTGCGCGCGCCTGAGGGGGTTAGCGAGCGTCTCATACGCGCGGTTAACCCTCGCGCTGAGGTCGGCCGCGAGGTCCGTCCCGCCATGGCGGTCGGGGTGGAGCGTCGCCTGGCGGCGGAGCATGCGGGTGCGGAGGTCGCGCGCATCGAGCGCGTACCCGTGCGCAGGGAGGGTTTTGAGTTCGCCGGGAATGTCAAACTTGCCGCCGTCTTCGGGGATGGGATCCGAGACGGACAGGAGCGAGTGCAGCGAGAGACCTTGGGGGACGGTGACTAGGCCGCCGCACGAGGGGCAGGGAGAGGCGGGGTATGGGATCGGGGCGGAGCACGAGGGGCACGGGCGCGTCGGCGATGACGACGACGAGGACATCCGGGCGGCCATGAAGCGGCCTGTGGCGGCGCGGCGCGCCGTGAGGTGCGATGCGGCGGTCGCGCTCGCTGCTGTGCTTGCTGTGCGGGTGCGGAGGGCGGCGAACATGGTGAGTAGAGTGGAGATGGCGATGGAATGGAAAGGAAAACAAATAAATGTCTTGGTCGCCCCAACATATGGTGGTGCATGCTTCGTACTTGTACCCAAGTATGACGTTGGCGAGAGAAAAAGTCGGCCGACCGAGCCGATGCCGAGCGCCGAGACGGTGCCGGCTCGGGGCTGGCGCTTTCAGTACAAGTGACTGTCCTGTCGCCAGGGCGGACCTGAAAAGTTGGGCACCTCGGCATAATGTTTGATTTCAACGATACAGCACGCTACAGCACGGTGAGCCGCAGCCCATCCATCCCCTCTGTGAGGCTATCACCGAAACGATGCATGCAGAGAAGTGATATATGGAAATACGAAGGATACAACGCCTAGGCGAGGGCGGGAGCGGCAGGAGCCTGCTCGGGGACTGACATTAGTTGTGTACCACCAAAGTGGATTGTAGTACTCACGAGCCATCTGAGGAACGGGCTGGGCCATGACACGCGAGAGAAGAACACCGACACCTGTGAGTATGTTAGTTGCCTGCTCATTATCACAGCTTCGGTACTCACCCTCGAAGACACCAAGAAGGATACCACATCCAACCGCCGAGCCGAGTGCTGATTTAGGTCCAGCTGCAAATTAGCGTCTTCTCTCGTCTCCGGCGGCTATGACCACGCTCTACTCACAGCGGAAGGCGAGCGTGCCACCGACAAGGAAACCGGAGATGATAGCGTTCCACGGGTCCTCCTTCTGCCTGTACCCCTTGACGGCACAGTCGTATGTCGAGAAGAGACCACCCCAGATACCGAAGTTACCACCGAGAACTGGTGCGCGCGCCTTGATGGCGGAGAGCGAACCGACGAGACGCTCGCCCTGTTGTGTTAATCGTGATCTCAAACTGGGGCACACGGCGCAGTCGGTGACAACTCGAAGCGAGAAGCCGCGAGGTTGACGCATGCGCCTCGTCTCGCGATCGGCCTCTTCCACAACTCCAATCCCATTTCATCCCTCTCGCCCGCCCTCACCACCGCGCCTCACCGCTCCCGGCTTACCTTGGGGCTATTCCTCGCTCCCTTGATACCGTGCCAGATACCACCACCAATAGCGCCCATGGAGAACGCTCCTCCGAAGTCGTTCAGGATGACGTAGGGGCTGGGGTCAGCTGTGCGCTCGATATGAAGAGACGCCTGCACTGCGGCCTGTGCCGGGTCCGGAGGGGCCATCATGCGCGCGCCGATACCTACCATGGGTCGCGGGAGTGGTCGGCGTGGGACATGATGGGCGGACTTTTCGGGGGTGGTCTAGGATTTTAAGCGTCCGTTTTTTCGGATGCGACTACTGGAAGCTGTTGTACACGAGCTGTGGAGGGGGTCTATGCGCCAAAATAAATCCAAGGTATCGAGTGCGCGTGCGACGGCGATGGCGATGCCGGGGGATGTGGTGGTGAGCGGGAGATTAGTGGTGGTGTGCAGAGTAGAAGCGAAAGAAGACTACAACCGAGTCGCGGCGGGCGGCGAAAAAGAAAAAAGCACTCTCCCTGTACCCCCGCACAGAACACGACGGAGCTTTGCGCGGAGTAAAAAGGGGGGGAAGAGTGGGGAAAGGGGGGCACGGATAAATAATGTTCCATCCCATCCCAAGATTTCCATATCGACATGCGTCAGGACAAGAAACACAAGTGACGAGCAACAACATCAAGAACGATTGCATCGAACAAGCATCTGTGCATCTCTCGATATCAGCCACTCATCAACATCCTCTCGGATACCCATCTCGCCGGACCAGCGTACCGCCGAACACGCGCACGAATACTGCAAAACGGCCCCCTGAGCCGACCTTGAACTTGCCTCCCCTCCTGCTCTCCTCGACCTCCACCTCCACTCGCTGCCATGGACGAGCGCTCCAACATCATCTTCGAGGACCGGTTTACGGTGTCGGTGCGTGTGGGATCATTGCCTGGGTGGCAGGCGAAGGGATGGATGGTGGAGAACTGTGCCGTGTGACATGAAACTGTAGTGGCTAGCCAGGTATACGATCTCTAGCCACTGGACCACCAACCCCCATCTCTCCTCCCGAACCCCTCCCGGAACATCCCCCACTAACGCCAGACCGTCGACGAGGACGGGCGCAAATTCGACCGCGTGTCGCGCATCGTCGCCCAGTCGCGCGACCTGGACATGGAGCTGACGCTGGACATTGCGTGCGAGCTGTACCCGCTCGCGGCCGGGGAGGGGTTTTCGCTCGCGCTTGCGCGCAGCCTCAAGCCGGACGAGGCGGACGTGATGGATGCCGACGAGGACGCCGACGCCGAGACGCGTAAAGTCAAGCGCGACCTGTGGCGCGCCGACGACCAGGGGCTCGCCAACGACTACGACTATGTCTGCTATGGCAAAATCTACAAGTTTGACGACTCGCAAAAGGGCGACAACATGACCACTGCGTACTGCTCGTTTGGCGGCCTCCTCATGGCCCTTCGCGGATCGTACCGCCACCTCGCCAACGTCATTGTCGGAGAGAATGTCTACCTCCTCATGCGCAAGTAGAGGCACCGGCGCGTGTATAGTCATCAGATCATCAGATGCATGTACCATTACTCTAGACGGAAAGCAGAACGGGCAGGTTGGATAGGCGTGGCGTAACAACAGAAACAGTCGAACAGTCAACTCCGAACATTCCATTCCCTCTTGCAGTCCTCTACACCAAACTCTATCGACTTGAGACTTAATACGGGATTCCGTTCTGGTACTTCTGGAACCCGTCGTAGATGTCACTCCGCATGTTTTCGTGGGCGTTCTTGATGACGCCCATCATGTAGTCTGCGGCCTGGCGTTCGCCGAGCTGCAGCTGGAAGCGATCACGGAGACGGCGGATCGTGCCCTCGCCCTTGAACGACGGCAGGCCCGTGCCGAGCATGAGCCCGACCGTGTCCACGAGCTGGTTGGCGTGCGGGCGGATCGCGAGGAACGCCTTGATTGTCAGGTCGGTGAACATCTTGTAGCCCTGCGAGTCGGCGCCGCCCATGAGCGCGACCATTTCGCGGTTGAGCTTGAACGACCCGGCCTCGAACTTGATTCCACCAGGGCCAATGTCGAAGAGGAAGCCAAAGTCGATGTGCACAATGTGGCCCTCGCCATCGATCATGATGTTGCCGTTGTGGCGGTCCTTGATCTGGAGAATGTAGCAGGCCACAGAGTACGCCGCCATCGACTGGATAAAGTTGAGGCGGGCCTTCTGGAATGACACGGTGTCCACGCCGCCGTACTTGTCGATAAAGTACTCGACGAGGTCGTTGATCTGCGCACGGCCCATCTCGTCACGCGACGTTGCGTTCGGCACCACGTCTATGACGCCGCAGCCGGGTGCTGTGGCCGTCACACGGTACGGGAACAGGTACATCGTGAGACCCAGCTGGGTGAAGACGTTCTTGAACATGGCGATCAGTTGCAGCGCGAGTACGTCTTGGCGACAGTCGTCGCCGACCTTGAAAATGGCCGACTGCCAGACGTCGTATGTCGTCTTTACCACCACGTCGTCGTCCGTAGCGTTGAGAGCCATACGCTCTTTGCGGACCTTGAACGTGGCCATGAACGGTGCCTTGGCGTGCGACTGGAGGGGACGGCCAGACTTGCGGTCGAGGTCGATGACGACACCATCGGGGTTGGAAGGGAGATACACACCAATCTCGAGCTTGATCTTGGCCATCTCCTCGTCAATCTTAGCCTTCTTCTCCGGCTTGGTCTTCTTAATGTACGGCTTGAGCTTTCCGGAGATGCTAGTGACGTCCGCGAAGAAGCCAAACTCGCGCTCGTAGAACTGCGAAGCCTTGCCGCTAAGCGACGCCACAATCATGTCCACCATGCGGTCGAGTTGGGGCTTCATGCTATCCGGCTCCTCGCCATTGTCGTCCTTGTACGTGTTGGCCTTCATGTTCCAGATGATCTGGTGGCAGAACAACTGGGAGATCTTGGACGTCTCGAAGATGAACCGCTCTACGTAGCCCAGCGCATCCGAGCGCAGCGCCTGGACAACCTGAGGAACGAAGAAGAAGACGAGCTCAACAGGGTGCTGCTCCAAGACGCGCATGGCGTACTGCAAAATGATCGGGTTGTTGCCAAAGCGGGGCTGGAAGTAGTCGAGGGCCTCAATGGGAGGTACAGCATCCCATAGGAGCAGCCATTTGAGCCCACCGCTGATGGCTGGGTCATACTTGTTGCCGATAAAGTATGACAGTGCCTCAGGAACGTGGATGACTGCCTTGGGGTTGGCGCGAACCAGCCGGACGATCTCATTCGTCACGGTCTGATACTTGAAGCGCTCGCCCATGTGGACAGCCACAGCCGGCTGCATCTTCCAAGCAGTGCGGACAAGGGGGGTCCACTCGTCGGCGCCAATCGTACCCTCCATGCCACCAGGAGGGGTAAGGCTTCGATCACGCGCGTTCGTGGGGTTGCTCCACACCAACAGGCGGTTGATCTCATTCTCAACCAGCAACTGCATGAGGCGAACCCGTTCACGGTGTTGAGAAACGTAGTCCTGCAGGGAGGTCGAACCGGGAACGAGCCATGCTGCAGCCCTGTCGGTCATTGAGCTTGTCGAGTGGTCACCACGGATGCGGTCCTCCGTTACCGCGTAAACAAAGTCCTGGAGAAGACGGATCTCAGCGCCAACCTGTATGCGGTTGCTGCCGAAGCTCCACTGCGGGCGGACAGCGAACCAGGCGAATGCCGCGCGATACAGGGCGTCACGGAATCGAAGCTCGAGAAGAGTCTCCATCCGGCTGGACGCCAGGATCTGGAAACCGAAAAGTAGCAATGAGAAGCGCACCTCACGCGCGAGCGGGTGGGTGCTCATGCGCTTGTATGCGTTGAGTGAGCGCAGCATTAGGCGCGCAAGAGACACCATAATGCCGCTGCTGCTGTATTTGACCGCCTGGAACTGAGAAGAGAGAATCTGGACAAGAAGCAGGTGGGGCATGAGGAGACGCTTCGCGCGCGACATCTCAACGTCCATCACAACCTTGTCGGATGGCGCGTATTCGATAGGCCGGACGAACGGGTCGTAGTAGTTCATGCTGGTGCTGAACAAACCCTTGCCCGCCTTGATGGTGCCAAGCCAGCCAGCGGATATCTCTCCTACAAGAGCCTTCTCCGCCTCAGGGCGTTGACGCACGAGCCACGTCCAGGCATCAACACCGGCAGCTATCGCCAGGGGTGTGAATGTCTTGATGGGAAGATCCACAACCTGATGCAGGATGTCGGCGTCGATCTGAGGCGAGGCAATGAGAGCAGACACGCCACGCAAAAGCAGTCGCCGCATCTCCGGCACGGTGAGCTGGTCTTTCGTGTTGACCTTCGCGATAGCTGCAGACATTTGCTGCTGGAAAGCGAGGCGTTGTTCAAAGGACGACTCTGCAGGGGACGTCTTCTGCAGGCTGCTGAGACCTGAAGGTTAGAGAGAAACAATAAATTGTGGCTTACCTTCGCGAATAACGTGTCGCGCGCCAGCGAGTTCTCCATCGTAGTAGTTCTTCGCCGCAAACTGGCTTGCAACAAGGTTTGAGCAATCGCTCTGCCAGCCGCCTATGACCGGCATTATTGTCTCCTGACGGTCGAGACGCGAAATGACCTTGGAATAGTGGAGAGCAACTCCAGCGCCCATCTCGACGCTGTCGACGAGGAGCACGTCGCGAGACTCGTTCAAGTACGACTGGAGCGTCGACTGCACTTCAATGGGAGCACGCGAGATGGCAAGCGTGAGCCAGCGCTGGACGACGCTGTACAGCTGCTGTGTGATCTCATTGCGGACAGTGTAGTCGTCCGTGAGCTCAAGGGTGAGGTTCATCTTGTCCGAGCTAAAGTGGTGGATAGGGTAGTACTGTTATTAGTCTTGGCACGCATACACCTCGCCACGATGCGATACTCACCTCATCGGTGTACTGCATCTCGCAAGAACGGCGCATGAGAGTGAGGATTTCCAATAGCGTGAAGACCACCTTGCGGTGGCACATAAGCGATGAGAATGTCTCAATGATCTGTCGGGCGTAGTTAAGCGCGACCTCGCGCACCTTGCGCATACGGTGGGTGCAGGCCACGAGAATCTTGCACACCTCATCAGCGACACCATCAGGCATGGTGTGGTCAACGGCCTCGCGGCTGAGTTCCTTGAGGAATATGATCGCGAGCTTATCGGACACGCCGGTGAGACATCCGACAACAGACGGCGACTTGTTGATAGAGTGGTTGGAGAAATACTGCAACATGACAGAGGGATGAGAGCCCAGTGTGCGAGTTTCCTCCAGGTCGTGGATCGCCACCACAAGTGTGAGCTGCGGGGTGGTCATGTTGCGGATGTCTGACGAGAACTTTTGCGAGGGAAGCAGCTCGGACAGCGTACGGCGCATCCTGTTATGGATAGACGAAGCGAAATCCTTGCGCAGGGCGGTGTTGTATTCCAGCTCGCTGCCAATAAAGTCATTGGCGTTCTCGGGAACCAGTGGGGGCGTCTTCTTGGCGATAATCGCCAGAGCACCCGCCTCGTGATCCGACAGTTGCGAGCGACCAGGTCGGCCGCTCAACCCGAAGACGACGCAGAGAAGCCACAAGTTGCGGAAAAGTGCGACACACTCGGACGATGCGTCGATCTGGGGGTTGTAGTTTTCGTGCGACAGCAGTTCCGAAATAGGGATCAGCAGCGCCGCAAGACCCGCCTTCATGTCCTGCACACGTTTCTCGGCATCAACACGGAGATTGGCAAGCTTCTTTTGGTCGCGGTCACGCACATCGGCCGACATGGCGACGATCTGTATTTGTGTACCCTTGTCCACGAATAGGGTAAGCAGTTCCGTGAGGTAACCATCAGCCCCGTCCAGCCGCGTGCCGAGTCCCTTTGCCAGAGTTGTCTGGGCGGCAAGAACAGCGTTGGAAGAAGTCCGGGGGTCTTCTGGATGTGACGATCGAGAAAGCTGCGAGAAAGTACGATACACCTCGACCAAATCGGCATTGGAACCTGAGAGCGTGAGAGGAACCAGGTTGGTCACAATCGCCGACTCCGTGACGATGTCCACACCGCGAAGGCGCTGGAGAAGCATCGAGATTGCAAGGTGAATGATATCGTCCCGTCCTGTGTCAAGAGCAAGACGAGAAACAATCTCCACAGCAATTATTGAAACCTGTTGTTTCTGCTCCTCGGTCCGCTTGCCCGAGATGCCACCAAGAAGTGACTTGGCGTATTCGTTGCCAGACGAGTGCTGATTGAGAGGCATTGACCGCACCGACATGATTCCAGGTCCGATAGTCGTACCACCATGGGAGAGCACACCAAGAAGTGAATACAGTGTGGACGAGATGGCGTCGTCGTTGGAGGACATTTCGATGCACATGGCCAAGCAGGTCGACGCAGCACAGACAGTGGGCGAGATCTTCATGCCCGAGGAAGGCCCCTCGTTCTCGAGAGCAGGAATGGGGTTCATGAGCAGACGACGGAGATGGTGGGTGAGTCCAGTTCCAAGGTGAGGATTGCTTAGGAGGTCAGCGGACAGTAACGACTGGGAGAGACTCACTTGCGGACAATGATGGCAAGGCATACAAATGCCGCCTGAAGAATCCTGGCATCTCCAACGACCGAGTTCTCGGCGAGGAGGTGCTTTAGGCGTGCAAGCTGCGCGCCATCTGCATCATTATCGATTATGCTTAGCAGATTAAGCATGTGCAGCACCGCGACGGCGAGGTACAGTTCGTCGTCTGTGTAGTTGTCCGTAACGCTCAGAACCGTGTTACGCCGATCGGGAGAGAGAGAAAGCGCTGAACCTGACGGTGCCAGGTCGTTGAGCTCGTTCCACCATAGGAGTGCAAGCTTGGACGCGGTGTTTAGAACTGCTGTAGTATCGGGGGCTGGCTCATCGGGAGACTGCCTCAGGCCCAGATCGAGGGCTGGTTCGCGAAGGAGGGAGTTGGTCTGAGCAGTCCACACGGGCGAAACTTCATCGTCGTGAAGATGAGTGGACAGAGTCTCATCAACAAATGCGGCCTGCTGCAGCTCGGGAGCAGGAGTGAGAGCACGAGCAAGAAGAATATTGGCGACTTCTGTCACGAGAAGGGCGACAGCATGAGGCGTGGTTGGATGAGGAGCCGTGTTCCAGTCCGAACGAAGGAGAGGAGTGCGGGTTCCGGCGGCATCGCGAAGCGATTTGGCGAGGTGGGAAGGGGAACCGAGTGAGAGAACAGCTGCAAGGATCCTCGTGGTCACGGCTGCGCTGAACTCGGGAAGCGGAACGTGAGAGACGACGCTGTGGAAGACAGTGAGGATAACGCCTGCAAAGGTGAGTGCCCCTGTCATGAGCTTCTCAGCCTGCTCAAGGAGCTCGGCAAGAATCGCGCCTGCGTCGCCGGCCTGTGCCGGGCACGCCCAGCCGACCCACAACACTGCCTTGACGAGTGCCTCGAGGAGGTTTGCATGCTGCATGGTCGTGGCAGAGTCGCGCGCCGAGGGTGAGGGGTCATCCCGCCGAGATGCCTGGCCGACAAGACCCCAGAGAAGGGAGTGGAGGCGGGGGAGTGCCGAGCCGAGATACGGCGCGGTCTGCGAAAGCGATGTGACATAGTGGGCATACGAAATGGCGTGGTTGATTTCGAACTCGGACTAATGACCATGTCAGTGGAATGTTCGCGACGACATGCATACCCAGCACTCGGTATCCGTAGCTTCGGGCAGGCCGTCAATGATGACGGCAATGGGTCCCTCATCAACGCTGGCGTCCGGTGCGGTCGAGGTTGCGAGGTTTCCAGCCAGTGCGCTCAGAATCTCCAGCTGGAGGGGCTCGTCGAGGCTACGAAAGCATGTCAACACGCTGTGCGGTATGGAACGTGTTCTCTTGCTGTACGTACCAGTCCATGGTGAGATGCGCTCGTTCGACGTGTTTTACCACGAATGGTATAGGTGTTGTCGATGAGAGCGAGTAGAAGGGTGAATGACTGCCTGCGGTGGGGAAAGTAATGTCGGGATAATGGGAAGGCTGTTGCTGATTCTCCCAACATGAGCTGCGGTCAACAGTCAGTCTCCCGGTCTCCGAGGCGGCTGCCAATGCTCTGCACAGTGGGGCGGAATGCCAGACGGGTGTAGGCTGCGGTGGCGGGAGTGTGGACCAAAGTGGGTGATCGTCGTCGTCATCAGATAACGGGACCAAAAGTTGCATTTAGAGTCAGCTGGTGGCGATCAGCAACCATTCGTCTACTTTCAAGCTTGACATCTCTTTCTCTTGTCCGTCCTCTATCCTCGTTCTCTTCGTCGTTCGTTGACACACATGGCTTCCTCGCAACCCTCGTCCTCGACCTCTACCGCAGGAGGCAAACCTGATCGTCTGTTCGTCGGCAACCTCGCGCCCAATGTAGACGAGTACACTCTTGTCCAAGTCTTCTCGAAATACGGCAAAATCACAAAGCTCGACGTCATGTATCACAAGACCGGGCCACTCAAGGGGAAATCGAGAGGATATGCGTTCATTGAATACTCTAGCAAGGATGTGAGCAGATCATCTGGACAGGACACTGCCAAATTAGATGCTGACACCAGGACGCGCTCAAAGCCCTTGTCAAGCTTCATGACAGACTCCTCCGCGGCCGCAAGCTGGTTGTCACCTATGCGAATGCAGTAAGTCACACTCATCTGTATCTCCTATTAACTTTGTAGGCTCCGCCAGATGACTACATGAACCCCAAGGGGCGCAGGATAGGCAGCGATGCCGCCAAGCCCACGACCCTATCGCTTCTGAAAGCGAAGAACCGCCCTCAGACGTGAGTTTCTCTGTGCTTGCTATGCTGACCCCCAGTGCCGAAGCGCAGATCGCCGCTATGGAAGCGAAGCTTGCCTCGATGTCGAAGCGTTCAAACCGGACACCAACGCCAGAGCCGGCAGGACGCGCAGAGGCGGACGCATTGGAGGCGGAGATAATGAAGGAGCTCAATGCCGCAGCAAGTGTCGACAACAAGGAGACATCCGAGGGCGGGTCCAAGGGAAAGGAAGGATCTGCAACACGTGAAAGCAGTCAAGCCCGAACACGATCCCCAACGAAATCGTCCACCCCAACATCACATCACACCCCGGCCCGTTCCGCCAGCCCTCCCGCAAAGCGCCGTCGACCGGAAGATGACAAGTCTCGCACCCGGAGAGAGGAGTTTGAACGTGGCCTGGCGGGTCTTCCCAAAAAACCGGCATTTTCAAGCTAATGGCATCAGTTGAGATACGTATTGTACGGTATGTATTATAGATCAGGCGGCCAAGCGCGGCGATACAGCTCACATCTTCCTGGACGGCTCTCAGCTCTCCGTTCATGCGTCACTCTTACCTTGCGACCGGTCTTCCTTTTCTCTGTCTCCTTTAACGACTTACAGACCTACAGGCGAGGCCTCGCGAACTCAGGATCGGTTCTCCGGCGCCGGAATTTGTTCGGAAATGGAGACATAGCTCAGCTGGGAGAGCGAGCGACTGAAGCTCAGTCATCAAATCGCTAGGTCGGGTGTTCGATCCACCCTGGCTCCATACCTTTTTCAAGAGAGCGGCGAGGCGGACTGGAGTGTTGTTGGGCGAACGGAATCGCCGGAATGACTGAAGGATACGGACAAATGGCGCTTTGAAGTCACGGTCCGACGTGAAACATTGTGAACCCGATTTTGTTGAGGGTTTAGCAAGCTAACAACCAGGCGCCAGGCGAGGAGGAGGTCTCGCTCCACGTCTAACGTTCGCCTGTCTACTCCTCTCGGAGTTCCGTGCACGCATTGTCTGCGACGGCAAGTGCTGTGGATGGACAGCTTTCCCCTTTGGGCAGTACTCGTTGGATCCTTGATCAAAGTCTCTCTACTTGCCCCTCCGTGATCTTCGCCCCTTCCTCGACGTCCTCGCGCCCACGTGCTTCCCGCCACGAAGAAAAAGGAGGCTGAGGAGCTCACGCTCCATGGCTTCAGGTCCCACTGGGAATCGAACCCAGATTACAAGAACGACAACCGTTGAAGGGCATCAGAATCTTATGTACTAACCGTTATACGATGGAACCGACATGTACGCTCGCGGCGCTGCTTCCTCGCCGATTTTCGGCGTCAGGAAGCCACGGAGAGCGAGGCCGACGACATGGGAGGCAGAGAAGGATCGCAAGGACCGATACATTCGGTTTGCAGCCAAACAAATGAACTGGCGACTGTGAAAGTGAAAAACTCGCCGACGAGGACACTTTCTCGCCCAGATCACCTTGCCTAGTCCCCCATCTTCCTCCAGAGGCATTCTGCCAGTTGCGCCAGATGCGCCGGACAAGCTGGGTATCGTAGCACGCCTCCCCCGGGTCGAAAAAGGGATGGTTGGAGCCAGGGTGGATCGAACACCCGACCTAGCGATGATCTTGCCTATGCAGATCGGGAACTGAACTTCAGTCGCTCGCTCTCCCAGCTGAGCTATGTCTCCGAACGCGAGGGCCGCGCGTGGCCGATCAGTGGCGATCCGATGATCGGGGGCGCTCGTAAGGTTCTGCAAAGATGTGGTGGTGAATGCGGTACGGCTTGTGAGGCCTGCGTTTCCGGCGTCGACGTGTCGACCGCGCGGTTGCCGTTGAAGGAACTAGGTACCGGGTAGGCGGTGCTACACGCCACATGCCACTTTGAACATGGGCGGGTCCGCAATGTGTGTGATGTCGGCCAGAGCATGCAGAGCACATGTCGAGTATACGAGTAACTCGGGTGCTTACATTCTTCTTGAAATGTTGCGCTATCTTGAAGATCTGAAAGAGCATGTCACTGATCACTGGCCCAACTTCTGTCAAATTCTGTCTCTATTGTATCAGCGATTGCAGGTGGTGGCGCGGTGGCCGGCATGGGAATGATCGCCGCGCCCTTCGCACAGACCGTCTGGGAAGGGGTGAGTCAACCGATGGGGGACCGTTGTTATTTGCCACCGACCGAGTGCGAGGACAGGATATATATATATAAACAAGCATGTGTGAAAATGCAGGTTGTCTTCCTTTTTGCAAACACACACACTCTCTCTCTTTCTCTTTCGCCTAGCCAGTCTCACACCATTCCCCGCAACAGCCATCAGGCCCATCAGTGACCAGTAAGTATCCCCTCCTAGCCTCTTTTAATGTGGTTATCGACGTTGTTAACCATTCAGTGCTACACCCCGAGGGCATGACGACAACCGTTCAGCCCGCCGAGCAGGACATCGTTGCTACCGAAACCGCCTCCCCGAAGATGTCACCATCCCAAGAAGAGTGCACAGTCCGCCTGAGCGAAAACCACATACAAAACGATAACGAGCCCATGGTCCTATCCGTCGCGACAACATCATTCTTTGAACGGCTGCCTGTCGAGCTCCTCTGCGAAATTTGCCTATGGCTCGATGACCGTACGCTGCGCGAAATGCGTCTCGTCAACACGACATTCTCGCAGATAATGACTTTATTCCCCCCCAAACGCTTCAATTCGTTTCTTTCAGAGCCACTGACCACTGGACTTCTCCTGCATCCGCATCACACGCCAAGCTCGTCTTTGCGCAACATTCTCGGACATGCAAAGGAGCTGAGCCTAATGGGAATGCGGCTTCATGAAAACAAGGTCGAGGCCATCAACTGGTTTCTGAAGCTGGCGCCCAACCTCGAGGTACTGGGATTACTATGGTTTGAGCTCGACTCGTTGATGATTTCGCTCCTGGCCTTCGACCGCGTGCCTCGACTGACGGCTCTCGAGATGTGGGGAAGGAACTTCGGCCCCGATTGGGTTATTGCCCTGGGAAGGCATCGTTTTCCACACCTCCAACGGCTTGCCCTCCGATATAGTTGGTTCGGCTGCAAGGGCGCGTGGGCTATAGCACAAGTCGGATTTCCGAACCTCCAGGCTCTGGATCTTACGGGAAACGGCATTACCTCGCAGGGAGCTCAGTGGTTGTCCGAGGGTAACTTTCCACGACTTGCATGCCTCAAGATCGGTCACAATCCCATTGATGCCGAAGGCATCCGGGCACTATGCAGTAATCTGTCAAGCCTCCAGCGTCTCGAGCTCGAAGACACGCAAGATGTGCGGCAATCTGGATGGGGACGTCTCGACCGGCCCGATTTCGAGCATCTGAAACATCTCAACATGGAACGCTGTTATCTATCTGATACAGACGCACACGTGTTGGCCAAAGCGAATTTGGACAACCTTTGCGACCTCATCCTCGGTACGAATGTAATAACAAAAAGCGGGGCGCGGTCCTTGGCAAACGGAAATCTGCGTAACCTCCGGCATTTGGATCTCTCTGACAATGACATCGGTGTCGAGGGCGCCATAGCGTTGGCCAACGGTAACCTCAAGCATCTCGTTAAGCTCGAACTCAACCGCAATCAAATCGGTGACGCCGGTGCAGTAGCGCTGGCCAACGGTAAACTTAAGCACCTCGTTGAGCTCAACCTCGCCTACAATGATATTGGCGACGCGGGCGCGATGGCACTGGCCAACGGTAACCTCCAGCACCTCGTTACGTTGCGACTCCTCGACAATAAGGTCGGTGATGCAGGTGGACTCGCGCTGGTCCAAGGAAATTTGCAGAACCTCGAATACCTTCATCTTGGCATGAACAATGTCACCCAGGAGTGCAAACGAAGCCTGGAAGTCCGATGCTCCGCACGTCCTCTCCTTCTCGATTGGAGTCGGTTATGAACATTTCAACGATGGGCGTCTGGCTGGCGGAAGAAGGCTCTGAGGAAAGGGTGAAGCTGGACAGCTACCGAGGCAAACGCAAGATAGAAAGGGCAAGACTACCATGAGCATAAGATGATGTACATAGTATCAATGACATCGGGATGTGACAACACGCTGCATGATTGATGTTGTTTGAAAAATCCGACCTTCTAATATCTACAACACAAACTAACGCATAAATGACCCTCATTTCCCGTCGCGACACAGCTTGTCCCATAGCCTGGGTACAATATCGTCGCCGACCTCAATGCCCAGCTCGGCAAGCACGGCGCGTAGCTCGTCGTCGCTCTCCATCCTCTTCTTCTCCCGCGTCGTTCTGCGCGTGACGGTGCGGTTGAAGACGCTGAGCCACTCGCCGCCATTACGCGAGGCAACAAAGTTGTCGACAAACAGCATCCCCGGCCGTGTCGCGACAAACCAGTTGAACGCGGCGATATCGCCCGCCACTGCCGGCCCGGACGTGAATCCCCATAACGACATCCACTCCGAGTCCCCTTCCGGCGCGGTCTCCAGCGGCCCCGCCCCAAACACCCACTTGCGGCACTGGACGACGAACAGCGCGTCGGCGCCGTACCGTGCCTCGTCTCCCAAGCTGCGCGCCGCTACGACACGGTACGCGCCCCGTGGGCCCTGCGGCGCGTCGCCCCCCGTAAGACAGAGCGGGATGCGGGGCGAGTTGGCGCCGAAACCCCCGTCGTAGATGTACTGGTGGTGGCCGATAGCGACGCGCGTGAAGAGGTGGGAGCGGGCGCCGGCACTCGGCGCGTTGGAGATGTACACGCGGGCCATGGCGGGCTGGGCGCTGAACCCGAGTTCGCGGAGTGCCGGAGTCACGAGCGCCTCGTGTTCCATGCAGTATCCCCCGCGCTGGGCGAGGAGCTTGGGGATCGCGACGGCCGGCGAGACGTCGGGTCCGGTCTGGAGGTACGACGCAATGTTCTCGAAGGGGATGGCGCGCTGGTGTGCCTCGAGCAGACGCGTGAGGGAGGGGAGGTCGGGCGCGGTGGGCGGCGCGGCGCCGATGCGCGCGAGATACCGCTCCGCGAGGGAGGGCGGGTGCGGGCGGTCGCGGGGAGAAGTGGCGATGAGCGGCGGTGGAGCGGTCGCGAGCACGGTCATGGTCATGATTCGTTGTGTGTGGGGGTCGTCACGGCGTCGCTCACTAAGTACTCCGCTCGCCATGACGGGCTGCGCATCGCCGGGGTGCTTGGTAAGAGTGCGGATAAAGCAGCAATGACACGGACCGCGACACGGTTGATCGGTGTGCGGGGTGGCGGCGGAAATGCCGACCGATCGGGTAGTCACCGCGGGGTTGCCACGGCATCTCCGCGGAGATTACTATCTCGGCAAACAGGTCATGACCGCTGCAAGGTGTCGTTCCTGCTCAGCATGGGCAAAGGCTCAGGAGGAGGAGGCCGCGGTGCGTACCGCGGGGTATGTGTGCAAGACAATATATCGGGTGGCTCGGGTGGACCGGCAGCGCTGTGGCAACTGACTACGAACGGGGGGGGGCAATGAGATACTTGGATCAGGTCTGGTATCGGAGTGGCACAACTAACGTACAACTAGAAGCACGGAGAAAGGTCACTCTGGCCTCTCTGTCGGAGTCAGGAGGTGTGAAAATACACAGTGTGGCCGTTCTCCGTTTACTCGGGGTCGTCGGAGCCTACTCGGACGTCGAGCTCCTCACAAATGTCGTCGGATCACACATGACGCCCCTGTTTTATTGTTTGTGCCCGTGTGTATCCTTCATCTCATGCTTTCGGCGTGACACTGGACACGGCACGATGGGGGTGGGACCGGGGGGAGAAGAACAAGGGAGTGTCTAGATCCAGCTTTAGCACTGTGGTACCTAGACGTCCACTCGCACGTCGCGCACACAACAAGACGTACATTGTTTCCATTTTATTGTTTATTATTTTTCCATTCTTCTTATTATTACTGCTATGTCCGTGCACCGGGGTTACAGGACATGACAAAGGCAGTGTCTCGGGGAGTGATGGACGCACTGGAATGGTACTGACACTGAAACCGACGCGAGAAGCCTTAAACGAAATGTCGTCTGCCCTCAGACGCCGCCGACTCCATCGGCGATGACGAGCGGTGCACACAGCATAAGATGTTTAATGGAAAGAAAACACACACAGATGTTTTTTTGTTGATTGTTTGATTGTTTGATTCAAGGACAACACACCATCAAGGCGCGAGACCAGAAACGAGAATGGCCCATGAACGGTATATCAGCCTGGACATCAACAGCTCTGGCCCCCCTCATCTCACTTTCACCTCTCGCTGATGAACGTCCCCGCCGAGAGTGAGTGCCTGCCACATCAAAGCGACAAAGCTGACCCCAGCCGAAGCCCAGGGGACGCCGCACGGCCAGCTCAGCCCCGTACGTGCACCAGCCTTCATCTCTGACAGCAGACGAGCCCGCTGGTCCAGGCGCTGTCCGATGATTCCCATTCCCAGCAGGAACAAACAGAAACCCCTCCTCGACCCGCAGACAATGTCGACGAAAATCCCTTACGCGCCTTCGACCCAATCCCCACCGTCGCGTGGATGGAGACCATGGTGCGTTCCCCTTCCTTAAACTCAATACTAACCCCAGCTCCCCGTCGTGGAAGAGTACGCACGCACGGCGCGCCCCCGCCCCCTGACCGACATCCTCACCTTCCTGCAGTGGTCGCTGTTCGCGGAACGCCTGGGCCTGTACTCCAAGATCGAGGGGTACACGGCTCAAGTCAACGCCCGCATGATCCAGATTCGCGGGATCAAAGCCGACCATCCCGCCCCGCGCCCCGAGGCGATCGACGCGATGATTCGCCATCTTCTAGACGAAATCGTCAAGTTTATGGGCTATCACACTCACATCTCGCTGGATATCCAGGAGAGCGAGCACGTCAGCGTCTGTCTCGCCGCCATCCCCTCGTGCCCCGATGCGGAATTCCACACCATGTTCGCGCAGACGGTCGCGGCACTCGTTCTGGACGCGGCGGGGTTTGCCCGTGTGTTGATCTGGACGAAGCGCGCCGAGGAGCCGGCTTTCCCCGAGATGGTGGCGAGGAAGATGCGTGTTGCTAAACCGTTAGAGCGCGAGATGGTGCTCTTGGCGAAGAGGTACTATGAAAGTCGTAAGCGGCAGAGGGAAACAGAATTGGACAGTCTACGTGAGTTGCTTGCTTGTGTCAACCCCCAGTCCAGTGAGCCTCCCGCGGCCTCTTCTGGTCTGGAAGTCCACGAGTAACCGACCATATCTGCAATATCGGGGACCACTGGAGCCGGGGACGACAACTCAAGCCTCACGTGTATTCCCTCCACCGTAACTGCTGAGACAAGTGGATGCAATGCATAGAATTAGTTTATATTTTCCAGCGTCAGTGTTCGTCACACTAGTACATGATGCTGCTGATCCAATGCGGTGCGGACTCTCAGTGCTGTGATGCGCGGCGCGGGTGTGCGAGATGTGGTGAATGAGTATTGGGGTGGAGTGATGGTGGAGGATTGTGGATGGCACAGCGACTACGGGGAATGGTCGCTGACCTCTGAGGTCGAGTCGTCGTGCCCGAAGAAGGCGAACGTCTTGTGACGTATGGCTGAGCCGACAGCAGGCGACCCCGACCTGCTCCGCGTCGCGGACGGGCCGCGATGCCTGCTTCGACTGCGACTACGGCCCTGGCGCGGTGTGCGCGACGAGCCGAGCGAGACAACCGAGTCGCTGCGCCCGTGCCGGCTAGGTCCCTCGTACGAAGGGTCAAGGTACTCGTTGCCGCCAATGGTTGCGTCGCTCTCGCAGCGCGGCAACCCAGGACCGAGATCCTCAGGGAGCGACGCCAGGTCGTCGTGCGCCTCTTCTGCCTCGAGCGCGGCGTTGCGTGCCTCGGTATCGCTAGACGGGTCAAGCGAGGTGTGGCGGAGCTGCGACTCGACAGTCGCCAGCTTCTCCAACAGATGTCGCTGCGATATCGGTGGTGGGGCGCGGTAATGCGACCCAAATCTGTCTGGCGACTGGACACCAGACTGGATTGGCAGCTCCGCATTCCGAAGGAGTTGCCGCTTCGCCGTTGGCTGCGGTATGGGGATGGGCCCCGGCGGCGAGGGCGTCGACCCACCGCTTCGGTCGTCAATGTCGAACTCGTCCGACACCTCCGAGTAATACTCTCCATCCTCGTCGTCATCGTCATAGTCGTCGTCGTCGTCGTCGAGGTGCTTTCCGCTGACGGCGTCCTCCTCGACGACCACAAACGACTTCTGGCGCTCACGCTCGTTCCACTTCAGGGTGCGGCTGATAGACCGGAACCAGTCAGTCGACTGCTTGTCGGCACACACGGTTGGGAACGGGTACTTTGACGCCGTGATCTTGATGTGGTCACCCTGCTTGAGCTCGATACGACCACGTCCATCGAACGACGCCCATGCCGTGGAACGCGAGTTGTAGGGCACGCAGACACGGAGCTCCATGCTGTCAGGCAGAAGCATGGGGCGGAACGACAGGGTGTGGGGGCAGATAGGCGTCAACAGCAGGGCGGGAATTTGTGGGTGAACCAGCGATCCACCAGCAGAAAGCGAGTAAGCCGTTGATCCAGTGGGGGTGGAAACCGTCAGGCCGTCGGCTTGGACAGTGGTGAGGTGGTGATCGTCGCCAAAGACCTCCAGCAACGAGACAAACGGACTCGGTCCACGGTCGACGACAAGGTCGTTCAGCACCTCGAATTGCTCGACAGGGCGTGTCGTGAAGCACATGATCTCCTTTTCCTTGCCGCTCGTGTGTTTCGGGCTGTCAACACCACCCTCAAGACTGTCCCATCCGTCCCTGTCGACCTGCTGGACAAGGATATCTCCGCCAGGCCGTCTGATCGCTTTGCGCTTTCCGCGACGGTTGACCGTGAGCGACTCCTCCGGCGCGACCGCACGGTACACCGTGGCCGTGAACCGCATTCGCAGATTGACACGGATACCCTCGTTTATCACGCGGTCCATGGTCTGCCTGTGGTCCTTGAAGTTGAAATTGGTAAGGAAGCCGAGCGAGCCAAGGGCGAATGGCAGAACTGGCGGCACAATCTTTTGGCTACACAGTCAGCAGCAGTCATCATCCTCCACTTACAAGAGCCAAGACGTGAACAGCACGGTGCCGTCGCCCCCCAGAGTGACCACAAAGTCGAAGAGCTGGGGAGAGTTGGAGCACATGTCAGCGGTCCAGTACCGGAGCTGGCCATCTTCTCGCGGGCCCTGGGGCTGGGCATATCCGTTTGTGCTCCAGCTGGACGCGAGCGTCGAAAGCGATACGCTGGACGCCGAGTTCGAGGATGATCGTCTCCGCTGAACCGGCTCGAACAGGTGGGGGTAATCGCGCTGCAGGCCCGCTGCGTCGAAGCGCTTCGAGGTGCGCAGCTGTGCGTCCACATACACGACGACACGGCGGTTGCCGTACCGCTCAGACCTCGAGTCGCTCATGCTGCGCGAAAGGTCAACTACGCTGCTTGCGGCGGAGCTGGGAATGTGCGGCAGCTCGTGCTGCATCAGGTACAGGGCCAGCTCGCGAGTAAGACGAATCAGGGCGTTATCACGGGCCTTGGTGACGATGAGAATGTGCTGTATGCGCGAATGGACAGTCGTGCGGCCCAGTTCCTTGCTGACCTCTCGCACACCCTGGGCGGTGGCCGCAAGCTGGCGGGTAAGGCTGGACGAGGGCTCGTCGTCATCGTCCTCATCCTCATACTCGGTCGCCTCGTCGGGGGCCGTGTCGATTGCGATCTCGTCGTAGTCGTCGCTCCCCACTTTCCGCAAGTCGGGGAAGGTTGGCTGGCCGGGGATGGGGCGCGGGGTAGCCTCGTCGGTCATCGGACTTCGCTCCGCGCTCCCTGGTGCACCTGCATCTGTTTGGACAGTCAAGCCAGGGCGCGGCCCAGAGCTTTGCTCCACCGGCGACGATCCCACGAGCCCCTGCTTTATACGATTCCGCAGTGCCGAGGCGGCCGACTTCTTATGGGGGTGGGGAAGGAAGTGGTGCTCTTGCTTTGACCGCAGGAGCCAGTCCTGCAGCGAGCCGTGTCTGTCGAGACCCGAGTGGATAAAGCATGGCGTCTCGTCGTCGTTCTCGTCGGAGGCGGGATGGGCGATGTGGACCTTCTTCCCCGGCTTGGGCTGGGCGAAAGCGTCGCCCACCGGAGTGTTGTTCCCCGAGGAGTTGGAGCCAGATCCCGAGCCGTACGCGACCGTCTGGCTGAGCGGGCTTTTCGGTGTTTGGCGCATGGGGGTGAAGAGAAACTGGGATGGGTTGATGCGGCGAGTAGAGCGTTGGGAAGATGTAGCTGGTAGGTCGGCAGGTGCAGAGGTAGATGTAGATGCGGGGGAGGCGGGTGGTGGGGAGGGAGACTGTGCAGTGTGCAGATACCCGTTGTCGACTGGGACGGGGACGTTCTCTGGCTGCTGAATTGGCTGCCCGGTCTGAGCGGCCATGGTGCTCGGGCACGGGGAGTGGGCGCGGGGTTGACTTATAAGAGAGAGGGCGCGAGGGGTATCGAAGCAACGATGTGGCCAGACGACGAGGACGCAAGGTCAAGAATCAAGGATCAGGGAGAACTGACCAGTGTCCGACAGCCAGGCTCCCAAGCTCAAGAGTCTTCTTGGGATGAGGGCTGGGCGGGGATGTGTGTGAAGCGCTGTGATATCCGCGGCTGCGAGTGCGATGAGAGCAATGGAATGGGCAATGCGCGAAGCTTTCCCTAGTCAAAGGCAAATCACGGGGATGCGGATCGGGGCGGGGCCGGAGGATAATGGGCGGCGATGGGCGGCAATTGATGACCAGCAAAAAAGTGGTGTAAGACACGAGGAATCACAGTCGGAAAATATCACGCGCGACACGGATCACAAGAGGGGATTGTGTCTGAGGAGCACGATGGTGATGCTCGTCTTGTTGGCGAGGATGGACTGTGATGTGATGGGGGAGATGGGTGAGATGGGGGACGTGAACGCGACAGGATGATTTGCCGCCCGAAATATTGGTGGTAGAAGTTGGGTGGAACGATGTCGGATGGATGCCGATCCGATTCTGCGATCCTATATCCTCCACACAAACCCAGTGGCCCAGTGGATGGTGGCGAGTCACAAAAGGACAATCAGAGCACGCACCCACAAACAATAAAAAGATGAGTGGGTCAACAGTCTCGCTCGCTGCTCGTCGTTTGAAGAATCGAGGATCGCGAAGATTGATTGCAACGATGTAATAGCCCACCGAGAGGTCGATCTCAACGGCACGTGCAGCGGGCAGGTAAACGTTTTACCTAGGCTGCTGGATGTTGCTGTCCGTCTGCGCTGTGACTCGCGCGCTCGCGGGCTCGCTTGGCGACTAGTGACGAAATTTCAGTTGCGGGTGGTGGTCCCAGGTGGGCGCTATGAGGGTGGAGGTGTGCGCAACGGGCCTGGCGTCGTCGAAAGGCGACGGTCTGGATTGTTGGAGGTCACGAGACAAGAGGTTAGATGCAAGATGCTAGAACGAGATGGGGATGGGGATTGGCAAGAGATGGATGATGCTGATATGAGATGGTGGGCTGTGGGTGAATGGTGACGAGCTCGTTGTCTCTGGGAGCGGGGAGATCCACCAGGGAGACAGGAGACGTCTCGCGGCACATATCTCGGTCGTCGGATTTAGATACTCCTGGCATTACAGGTACAAGCAGAGTAGAAGCCTAGCGCCTAGCAAAGGTGTGCGTCTCGCTCGGGCGCTCCGAGGCGGGGCATCATCAGTAACAGGCGTCATTACACCCTGTTGTATTACACTCTCCGAGTGGCTCCCGTTCTCCTGGGTGGGTCCTCCCACTTTTTTCTGCCCTTACGGCAAGTCCCAGAGCACAATTTGTATTCGCAGCATCAACAGCCGGATCACATGTTCAATAGCATTCAGTCTCGAGCGCTTGTCGCCGTCGGCATCTGGCTGGCACAGACGAATCGGCGACCGCCCCGCTCGCCGATCCCGATATGGACGGAATTTTAGTCCGCCGGTCACGTTGCTATCAAAAGGATCTTGGCGGGGAGCGCACGCTTGTACTCGACTGGCACTGGTGAGCTTGCTCTTGAATGCAGATACATCTCTCCGTACGGTAATGCAACCCCTAACGCTCGACATCCGTTATCTCTATCAAAAGCCATCATAATAACCTCGGATTCAGACCATCTAGTTGCCCTGGGCATCGGGCTTCAGCCTGGAATTTTGTCAGCTCTGTTTCATGCGAGTAAGGAGCTGTCCTTTCCACACCACACTCACGATGACCGGCCGGCACGAAGGATCTCGTCGGTGCTAAGGAGGTTGACGGCAATAACCGAGCTGGAGCGTTAGCGGACAATCGATCGGCACTCTCTCTGAACTCACCAAGAGTGGAGCATCTGTCGCTTGACGCGGTAGTTGTCCCAAACGCCCTCGGTGATGGGGTTCATGGGCTCGCCGGAGCGGAGGTCGAGGCCGACGGGGTCGTCCGTCTCCTCTGCCTCCTGCTGCAGGCCCACAATGGCGTCCTGGACATCGAAACCACCGTTAGCCGCAAGGGTCTTGGGAATAATAAGGAGCGCCTCGGCGAACGCCAGAACACCGAGCTTGGTGCGTCCCTTGGCCTTGGCCTTGAGCGCAGTCTGAAGGTGGGCGGAGCATGCAATCTCGAATGCACCACCGCCAGGGATCAGGCAGTTGTCCTCAATCGCGTTCTTGACTGCACGGAAGCCGTCACGGAGCGCGTCCTGGATCTGCTGCATGGTGTGGGCGTTGGGGCCTAAAGTCAGCGTAATCTTTCACATCAGCGCTCACCCTTGATGAGCATGGTGACACTCTTGGGCTCCTTGACGTCCTCAACAAAGGTGTACTTCTCCTCTCCGAGCGTGTGCTCGTAGACAAGACCGGCCCAGCCGAGAACCTCCGGGGAGAGGTCGTCGACCGAGTTCTGGGCAACACCACCACATGCGAGCTGCAAACGCTCCATGTTCCTGCGCTTGGCGCGGCGGAGAGCGAAAATGTTGTTCTTGGCGAGAACGTCAAGAGACATGGGGTCGATACCCTTCTGGTTGATGATGACAAAGTTCTTCGGCTTCTCATCGGAGCCAACGGCGACATCGCAAACGGCGTTCTTGAACTCGACAATCTTCCTGAGCTTGTCGTCGAGGAAGCGACGCTCCGACTCGACGAGCTTCTCACGCTGCTCTGCAGACGAGTAGAAGAAGCCCGAGTTGACCTCAGTCTTCTCGTACTCGAGCGAGACGTTGAGGGTAAGGATGTAGGCGTTCTCGACACGCTTGGGCATGTCGGGATGACGAGCACCGTGGTCCATGACGAGACCGCGGATGAGCTGGGTGTCGGTGTCGGTGCGGTGCTGCATCTTCATGATCTCGATCATGTGCAGGTCAATAGGCTCGCGGCGGGCAGCAGAGCCAGTGGCATCGGCCGGCGGCGCGGGGGGCTGGATGGCAAGGACGGCGTCGGTGACATCGGCAGCAAGCTTCTGAGCAAGCTTGGCGTGGAGCTTGGTGGAGAGCGAAGTGAGGGCGACCTGGATCAGGTTGGCGCGGTCAAGAGTGGGGAACTGCTTGAAGGTGTCAAGGAACTGTGATGGTCAGATCAGCTGTACAACCCGAAGTCAGCAAATGAACGCACCGCGAGCGCCTCCTTCTTCGCGAGGTCGAAGCCCTCGCCAATGACGCGGGGGTGGACGCCCTCCGAGATGTAACGGTCGGCCTGCTTGAGGAGTTCACCAACAAGGAGAACAACCGAGGTGGTGCCGTCACCGACCTGCTCGTCCTGGGCGACGGCCGTGCGCGCAATCATCGCGGCGGTGGGGTTCTAGAAGTCAGCACAAGTGCGCATCTACGAGCAGTACCTGAATCTGCATCTCGGAAAGGAGAATCTTGCCGTCCTATAAATGTTAGCACCTAGCCGACAGCAATCTTCCACCTTGGTCATCTTGATCTGTCCGGAGCCGTCGACAAGCATCTTGATCGTACCGCGGGGACCTTGGAGTCAGAATGCAAACTTGTCAGTCAAGCTTACCGAGGTTGCTCTTGACGACGCCGGCAAGACCAACGGCACCGGCCTGTCCTGTGAGCATGGGCCATAAAGACGGTCAACGATAAGTAACATACAGTGTTGACCTGCAGGGCCTGGGTGCGGCGCACGCTCTCGGCGCGGGGGTTAATGAGCTCGAGGCTGGACATATTTTGTTGACGTGTCGGGGGTGACGGTCGTCGTGTGGGTGCGTTTCGCGGAGAGTGCTGCGTCGATTAAGTAAATGCTGTCGGAGCGCTCCTTTTGGTGTATTAGTGTTGAAAGTCTAGGTAGAGAATGTGTTGAGAGAGGGAGGGAGGGGGAGAGAGGGGGGTTGTAGAGGAGGTCGATGGTCGATGAGCACCAGTCGAATGTTGGAGAACACCTTCGACGACGACAAGCACAGAGTACAGAGTGGAACGCGTCGACCATGTCACAACTTCTTTGGCACGCTGGCGGAGCGCGCACTGACGATGAAAAAGCACGTGACGTTACATAATGGTGAGATTATTGACCGAATTTTGGGTCCATTTTGCACTGGCGTCATCCATCTGGTCCACTCTAGGATCCAGATCTCGCTTGGAGTTTGCCATCCAGGCCCTCGCCACCTTCCATGTCGCGAAGCCTTGTTTTCGACACATCCTTCGTTGCATCAAGTGGCGCTCTCACCACTATCACCTCACCTCACCCCTCACACGCAGGCGGCATGTCCCTCAACAGCGTCGTCAACAAGCTGGTGCGGGCCGCCGCCTCCGTCCCGCAGGACATCTCCGATACGGACCTCGACGCGCACGTCGCGCGCCTCCTCGCGTCCGAGGCCAAGGCGAACGACGCCAAATGGGCCGAGCTCGGACTCGGCGCGTACCTCAACTCGGGTGGAGGCCGGGACTCGTGAGTCGCTGCAAGCATTGAGTATATCGCTTACGCCAGACCTGATCCATCACTTCCCAAACCGAACAAACGATTTCTCGCCTCGGTGATACGCACGGTTGACGGGCACAACCAGGCGCTCCTCCGGCAGCAGGCACAGGCGGCGAGCGATGCGCGGGACGTGCGCGCCGAGTCGTCGCGGCGCGGCGCGAGCAGCGGGGCGAGCAGGCTGTTCGGTGGCGCGTTGGCAAGCATGGGACGGGACGCGCGGCGGACGGCGGGGAGAGATAGGAGAGAGAGGGAGAGGGAGAGGGAAAGAGAGAGGGGAACTTCAGGCCGGGGGAGTGATCGGACCCGAGAAGATCGGCGGGACCGCCGGAGTCGAAGTCCGAGTACTGAGCGGTCCGTCGACGACCGCGCACGCGACCGGCGCCGCGATCGGCGGGACGAGGGCGAGAGGCGCAGAAAGTATGATTCCGAGGACGACAGGCGCAGGAGGTACGATTCCGAGGACGATAGGCGCAGGAAGTACGACTCCGAGGACGACGATCGCAAGCGTAGCCGACATCGCGAGAGTGACGATAAGCGTCGGCGCAGGCAAGACTCGGATGACGAGCGGCGGAAGGACCGCGACCGCGAGGACAGCCGGAGGAGTAAGCGGCGTGATCGCTCAGAGGACGAACGCGACCACGAACGCGACCGGAAACGGCGGGATCGGAGCCGGGAGCGCAGCCGGGAGCGGCGCGACAAGGACCGGAAAACGGAGGGGGATCGGCGAAGACGCGATCACCGGGACAAGTGCCGCGACTCCCGCTCTCCCTCTCGCTCGCGTTCGCCACCACCACCCCCGCCGGACTCGCCCCCGCCGCCGCCCTCCCCACCCGACCGTATCTCGCGCATGGACAAGTACTTCCACAAAGGCTACGACCCGCGGCTGGACGTCGGCGAGGTGCCCAAGACGGGCGTTGTGACTGATGTGGGATGGGATAGCATGTTGTCGATTTTGAAGGACCGCGGCAAGAAGGTGAGCTGAGTAGTTTGGAACGCATAGCTGACGTCTGCAGCGTAGACGGAATTCCCCGACGCTGTCCTCATCACCCGAGCCGGAGAAGCGCGATCGTGTGCTCAGCCGGCCTATTGTGCCGTCTGTACAGTCTGTGTCTTCCGCAAGTGCCGACACGAAGACGCTGATGGAGATGGAGTATACGCGTAAGGGAGGTGTGCGGGAGTGGGACAAGGGCAAGTGAGGAGGCCCAGTCAGGCAGATGAGAGGTGCAGTACCCAGCAGTATTTCACCATGCTCATTAGCGAGCGCATTGCAAATGACTGGTGCATTGTAGTACATAACATACATGAGACGGGCCGCCGAGTCGCGCGCACCATGGCCTACATGGCCTTGGAGAAGATATTTTTGACAAACTGAGGCGTTAGGATGTAACGTAGCATTTAATTTGCGACTTACGGTGCGCGCGTACGGAATGTACGAGAGCGTGTACCACAGCATGGAGAGGTATGCAACGAAGGCAAAAATCAATGCAATGAATTCGAGGTCGTTCAGCGTGAACGCGGTTACGAATGTCAAGATGATCGCGACAAACATGACTATCGTGGCGACGATGCGGACCTTCTTGAACATCAGCTTGGCCTGTCGTCCAAAGCCCCTGTGCGTGTTAGCGGATAAAAATGATGGGATTTCGAGATGGGTTTCGAGCTGTAACAGCGGCATTCACGAGCAGCTCGATCAACTCACAAGAGGAAGCCGGTCGAAAGCAAGCTGATAACCAGGCCGAGAGCAAACAGAGCTGCACGTCAGCATATAATTCTCCTCAAGCACTGTCTGCACTGCCCGAATACATACCCGCGAAGATCCCCGCCTCGCCTGTGAACAGGAAAACGATACCGATGATCGACACGATAAAGCCGGCGACGTAGCCTTTGGCGTTAGCGCACCTCCCATGGCAATTGGAGAGCAAAGGCGCAGTCGGCTGCGCAGTATCCGTGCTCGAAGGATGGGTCGAGTCTGTGGACCACACCTAACAGACAAAGCCCCTTCAACGACAGGACTGGGACGTCTCCGCAACTGAAGACGGTCGCTCCGCGTCAGCTCCCACTCACATCCAATGAAGCCGATGAGACGCTGCATCCTCGTGAGCTGAATCGGCCACGCCGACTTTTCCTGCACCGGTCAGCTCAGAATTTTGTTTCAGCTGTCACTCACGCCGCCAAACATCATATCGTCAGGCGACGAGCTCATGTCGAGGTCTGCGTGTCAGCATAGGCCACAGTATCCCGTGCGAGCTTGAGACGCACTCTTCCATCCGGCCGGCATCTTGAGTGTTGTTTATGTGCGTGAGAGGGGTGGGAGGAGAGTCGTGTATGCAATCTCGGCGGTTATCGTATTCGCGGTCGTCGCTGTCGATTCCGTCTATGTCGTAGTCGTTCGTGATATGGATAGAGTGAGGAAAAGGAAGTGGAAAGATAGATCGGATATGATCGATGTTGATTTCTCAGACCCAGATTACCACGCCGCCCGATTACACTTCCTGACTTTTGTCCAGCTGGCTGTTTCAGAATCCCACCATCACAGCGCGCACAGCGGACGTGTCAAAACACCGGGGGGCGGGGGGCAGGCGGGCGACTTTTTGGCCACCACCGCACTGCCATAACACAGCCTGGGACAAAGGCGGTGGCCTCGCGCCTGCCTCGGTCATCCGATTATCTCTATATCTCGATATATCTCCGCGTTTCCTCGCCGGCATGGATATCGCGTGCTGATTATGACCAGGGGCCCCAGCGCTTTCATCGCCTTTAATATATCCTCCCTGATAACCATAATTAAAAAAAGTCAGTCTGGGGCTGACCAACGTTGAGTGGACATTTGCCACCAAGGACGATGGAGGCCATGCATGGATGGGGTGATCTGGGCACATCTGTGGCCCGCCGCACGGACCTCCTTTGCCATCCATCCACCTCAGCTCATCGCCGTTCTTGTCTTCCTCCCCATCCCCCCTTCTCTGCTTTACTTTTGTCTTTCCTTCCTATTCCCACCGTTTTCAATCATCCAACATCCCTTACACTCCACATCTCACATCTCACTTCCACACACGCCTCACCTCGGCCGATCACACACTCTCGCACATCTCCGTCATCGTCCGCCACCATCCATCATGATGGTGAGCATGCAGCCGGCGCCACCGGGCAGTGGGACTTCGCTGGACAACCCCATCACCTCCAGCACGGCGTCTTCCCCGCTTCCGCTGTCGTCCGGGACCGCCACGCCCGAGCCCCTGTCTTACCCGGCGATGCCCCTCTTCTCGTTCGACATCCTTCCCCCGGCAGTCGATCCGTCCATCCTCCCGAGCCCAACGGTTGCCAACTACCTCGCTGCAGCCCGTCTCCGTCTCCTTCCTGAATTGCCGAATTCGTTCCATGGATACTCGGTCTCCAACTCGATGTGGTCTTGGTGGTGCCGCGCCTGCGGAGCGCTCCCGGAATCGTGGACACGAACCGAGAGGGGATCATCCGGCTCAGGATCGCGCACTCCCAAACGCAATAAGCGGAAACGGAAGCTGGGTACTGGCGGTGCTGGAAACACAGGCGCGGAGGGTACGGAACCATGTGCAGCCACGGGAGCGAAGCGCACGGCCGACGGAGATGTCAAGCCGGGCCACATTGACGAGATTGAAGCCCAGCTTGTCCGCATCGAGTCAGAACTCCAGCGCACCATTAGTGCGCTCTCGGTTCCTTCGACGCCTTCCTCTCCGTCTTTGGCTCCTGCTCGCAAGCCTCCGTCGGCTCTCCATCGCCGTCGCAAGCCCACAACGTGTGCCAATTGCGGCCTCAGCACGTCGCTCCGTCCTTGGACTACCATCGACCTTCCCCCAGCGCGGACTGTTGCGCGCACACGCTCTCAGACGATAGAAGTCTCACACAACGACACCTCCGAGATCTCTGGGGCTCCGACTCCATCCGGGCTGTCATCCGTGTCCACTTCCGAGGCTGCGACTCCCGAGCCGCCTTCCTCCGTTTCTACCCCCGACTCCAGCGCCCCCCAGTGGTTCCCTGGGCGCGTCCAGCATGTCTTCCCCACTCCGTCGCTTCAACGCATCTCCACATCTCCCGGTGATCTACCGACATACCCGCGTCCGCCCGTCGTTCCGCCGCCCGCTCCGGCCGGCACGTCGCCCCCGATCACGATCCCTCCCAGTGGCGGCCAGCTCCCGCCAGCCAAGAAGCGCAAGAAGAAGTCTGGCCTCGCTAAGCTGCTCGCCCAGAATGCGCAGCGCGAGGCGGAGGGCACCGGGCCTGGCAACTGGGGTCTGGGATAGGCGTTCATGTTTCCGTCACATCACGAGTCTGATCTCTATCGTTGCATTGCAACGCTACTCGCTTAAGAATCGTCCGCAGGCGGACATCCATCTGGGGCTTATCTGTCGTCTCTCAATCTGTACCATCATCGTTGTATATATAATGTTTCTGGCTTCTGGTACTCAGGTTCTCGCTCACGCCCTTCCTCTCATGTCTCAACACTGAATCCGTCTCTTACCCGGGCCTCGAGCTCGCCTCTGGCGAGTGGTCCCCGTGAGAGTGGCGCCCCCCGCCTGTTCATGTCCGTATGTCATGCATTCCGTAACGTACCCCCTGTCCCTTGTTCATCGATACCTCAACTTGACCGTGTCCGCGGTCCGAGCGGAGGCGGATGAAAATAGCTATGCTAACGAGACTCTTGTCCATTCATTAACATTGATATGAAAACCCTCGTCAGTCATGATCGATAACAGAGTCCCTCGTCAATAAAATACGCGTCAGCAAACTGCGACCATTCCGGGACGAGTAGGAGCCAGCGCGCCAATTGTCATCATCGGAGCACGGAGCCCCAAAGGCGTGTTAACGTAGTGATACATCGCTGGTAGTGAAACAAGGACAAAGGCCGTCACTTTGACGGCGGTGGAGACAGCGCTACCCCCCTCGGCGGCGGCGGCGACGTCTCCGTCGCGTCGCTCCCATGCTGCGTGGGGGGGAGGTACATGTCGAGATGGGTGTCAACGCACGCGCGTACGGCCAGCTTATCGAGGGCGCGCTCCATCGCATGTCGCTGCCGTCAGCACCGTCAATTAAAAAAGTCACTCACGAAGGCAAAGTACACGCCCTTGGTGGTCATCCCGAACACATCTTTAAAGTCGGCGTGGGCGCGGCCACACCCGCGCGCTTCGAGCGCCTGCAGCGTCTGTTTTCGGATACACTGTCGTCAGCTCAAACTCTGCACGAAGCTGAGACGAACCGCTTTGTTGTCCTGCGTCCGTTGCGACACCTTGTCCTTGTCGGGAGCGACCGAGCCTCGGGACGAGCTCGCACGCGAGACCACCGACGCGGAGCGTGTGCCGAAGATATCCTCCGACATGGCGCTGCGTTCCCTTTCGCGTGGGCGTGCGCTCCTCTCCCTCTCCCTTTCCCTCTCCCGCTCCCGTTCCTCCGCCGCGCGTTTCCGCCGGCGCTCGTTGTCCTCGTCTGCCCGCGTGCGTTTCCCGAGACCCGCGCCACTAGGCTCGAGGGAGGGCAATAGCGTCGAACTGAGGCGCCGCGGCGCCGGACCAGGAAGGGCGGGCACGGACGCCGCGCGCCCGAGACTCTGCCGTGGCGGTGCCAGCGGCCGCGCAGCGCCCTTCTCGGCCTTCTCAGTCCTGTCGCTCTTGTCCGCAAAGAGGGGTGCTGCTGTTAGAACGAGCTGAGACCATTGCACCCGACAGCTCACCACGGGGAAGCGGCTCTCCGGGACGTATCTTCTTCTCCGCGGGCGGCTGCGCCCGCCGCCGACCCACACACAGGCGGAGCGTGCTGCCCTCCTGCCGCTGGCCGTACACGATCATTGCCGAGTCTGCCGTCAGATACATAGCAAAATCACGCACCGTTGACCTCGTCACCAAGTCCGATAAGCACGCCGCTCGTCGTCCTCCCCAGCGGACTGAGGTCCGGCGCGCGGCACAGCATGCCGGTGAAGAACGCGGCGAGAAGGGGTGCGCTGATCGACCTGTTGTTAGCTGAAGCTTTCGGGGCAGCTCACATCTGCACACCGCTGTCGTCCACCTCGATGTCGTCGTCTGTGAGTGGCACGACGCCGCGGACCTGCAAGAACTTGCGCCCACGCATCGACTCGAGCGAGAGACAGAGGTCCGTGTCCGCTCCGGCATTGTCAAACGCGTTGCCAAACGCCGCTGGTGGAGCAAGCGCGCCGGCCGCGGCAGCGGGAGCTGGAGCGGGGGACGCGAACCCGCCGTTCGGGAGGTGCGCGACGAACGTAACGCCTAAAATCAGTACTGTGCTGTTCGTTGTTCCACGCACCATCTAGACGCCAGCCGTCCGGGCCGATCTCCAGGCCGCCGCGCCAGAGCAGGCGCCAGGCGCGCCCCGGCGTCTTGGGTGTCGGCGCGGCGAGCGATGCGGCCGGCGCGGGCGGTGTCGGTGGGATTGGGACTGTGGGTGCGGGTTCTGTGGGATCATGCTCTGTGGGTGCGTGTTCTGTTGGCGGTACTGATCCTGATAATGACTCTGGTGGTGGTGCTGGTGATATGGAGGAAGGCGATTCCACCAGCGTCGGCGCTAGCGGCTCCGATTCCTTTGGTGCCGGTCTCTCAGGTATCAGTTCCGGCCGCGCGCGCGGCAGGAGACTGGTACGCGAGAATGTGTCCGCCGGCGCGGGGCGCGCAAACGGGTTCCGGACGGACATGGGGTGGTGGTGGAATTGTGGTGTTGTGGAGAGTGCGAATATGGATGTAGCTAATGACTTGGCGGCGTGACGCTGACAGCGAAAAATCAGACGCGTCGCGTGCCCCGTTACTGTTGCGTGTTGCCAGGGGACTTGAACGATGCCAGTGCTGAATGCCGTATGCTTTGCGTGCGATCACGTCTCGAGTCTTTCAGTAAATTGTATTGGCCCAGCCAGCTGCGAGATGCTGACCGGGATGATGATGTGGTGACAATAACAACATCGATGCCGAGTGTCATGTTGGTGTGGGTGGCGCGGTGCGAGCCCCCCAGGGCAGAGGCGCGGCGCGTCGGGCACAGTCTCGGGGATGGTTCTGATGCAATGTACTGGATTATCTCCAGTTGTATGCATGTGGCACGCTCCTGAGATCATGGATATCACTCAATAGTATGCAGTGCATGATCCCGGTGTCTGGTATCAAATCTATCACCGTGGTACAGCACCGGATGTCTCCCAACTCTATCATACATGTCCTACTCCAATGACACAGCAGTTACGCCGCACCCTCCTCCCACCAGTTCCCCGACCCCGAGCTCGCGGCCGGCGCCGGCCCGCGGCGGCGCGGCTGGTCGCTCTCGACCTTCTTGCCAAAGCGCCTGACGACGACGCTGAGGCCGGACGACACGCCCTTCCTTCCTCCACCAGGAAACTCCTTCTTGACGCCCTTGCCCTCGCTCTTCCCCCGCTTGCCCTCCCCCGCGTCCGCCTCGCTCGCCTCGCTCTGCGAGTTGCTCCGCTTGCGCTTGCCCTTCTGCAGTGGCGCAAGACCCGCCTTCTCCCGGTACGCCTCCATGACCTTGCGCAGGGACGCCTCCCACTCCGTCTTGTGCAGCCTGTACAGCGCCATCGTTGCGCGTGCGTCGGTAATCTACAGTCAGTGATGATATGACTCCCGACTTACAGAACTATGCGAGCCAGCCTGGATACGCAGCCCGAGTTCGAGCTCGACGAGCTTCTTCAGACCGGGGCGCTTGGTCTTTGCGCGTTCCCGCAGCTGCTTGCACTTCTGGGTATCACGCACGAGCGGATTCGGGTGCGAGAGGAGGAGTGCCTGGCGGGTCAGCAAACGAGATAGACGCCACCCACCTTTGTGTCGTTCTCAATAGCGTGACCGATAAGCACGCGCCCCTCGACGAGCTCGGCCACCTTCTTCTGCACCTCGTCGAATGGCGGTGCGCCCTGCACATCTGCGGCGCTCACGCCCGACACCCACGTGCGCCAGTCCGTGACCTTTTCGCGGGGCTGCACAAACGTGTCGTACACAATGTGCCCGTGGTAGTTGACGATCGAGACGCGCGCGAGCGCACTCTCCGAGCCGAGGTGGCCCAGGCCTACCATCTCGCAATCGATCGCGAGGCTGGGAGTGAGTATAGCTCAGTATGTATCGGATCACGACGCACTAGTTCCCAGTTCTGTGGTCAGCTTGCATCAAACCTTCCAGCTTACGCTTTCTTCGACTCGTTCAACACCGCATTGCCGGCCACCATCTCCCGGAGCTCGGCCACGAGCGGCGCATCACTCGGCGGGGGGAGGAAGACGACCTCGGCATTCCTGTCCTTCTCCGGCGTCGGCGACCGCGGCGGGATATGTGCTCCGCTGACGTGAGCTGAGAATCAGTACGACAAGCTCACCATGTCCCGCGCAGCTCCTGCGCATACGTCGTGATCCCGTTGAACCGTTTCCGCCGCTCGCGCTTGGCAGCGGTATTGGACGTCGGCGCCGGGAGTTTCTGTCGGTTAGTTCCTGCGTATTTGGGGCAACCTACCTTCTTCAGCTGCTCCCAGTTACTGCTCGGCTGGAGTCAGTCCATGTCCCAGGAAGGGGGGCTTACTTTGCTCATGATGGTGTGGGAGAAGTGGAGATGATGTGATTGCCACCCTGCGATATCCGTGTCAACAAAACTGTCGCGCCCGAAATCTAATCCGCGGACAGCACCCAATCTCCGCTCGCCACCGGACCCCATGACGATGACGGCAGGACCGCGGGATGGGCACATCCGACAAGCGACATGCGGCATCCAGCGCGTGCAGCGTGATGCAAGCTGCAAGGGCGCAGCGCACAGCTCGGACATCTCCAAACATCCCCACTTGCAGTTCCTCTCCACCAGTCCATCCCTGTGTATAAGAGATGAGCACCCAGCCCCTCCTCCCGCAATCCGACCCGCCCGCCGCGCCCGCCGCGCCTGCCCACGACGGCGCGCACGGCACCCCCCGCCGCCGCGGGCGGATCATCACCATTGTCGCGCCCATCGTCCTCGTGCTCGCGACCATCGGCGTGCTTCTCTTCGGCGAGAAGAAGCCGTCCGACCCGCTCGCGCTCGCGCAGTACTATCTCAAGCTGTGGGTGACGTAGCTTTACATCTAGGCTCATCGCAGGACGCCGGTCATTGACGGACACATCGACCTGCCTATCCAGGTGCGCGAGCGGTGGCGCAACGACATCACCAAGTTTGATATGCGCAAGCACCTCGTGAGCTGATAACCAAGAGTCAAGCTCACAGCAGCCAGGCCACGTCGATATCCCGCGCATCAAGGAGGGCCATCTCGGCGGCTTCTTCTGGTCCGTGTAGGTATTCTCCCGGTGCTGTCCTGACGCAAGATACACCGACTGCCACGCCGAGATTGACGGCCCCGATTTCCTCAACCCGAGCCACCACGTGCGGGGTGGGTGCTGAAAGACTGGACCGCGAAGCACTGACACTGCAGACACGCTCGAGCAGATCGACGTCGCGCTCAACATTATGCACGCGTACCCCGACGTATTCACGTTCGTGCGCACCGCCGACGAGGCGGAGGCGGCGATCGCGGCCGGCAAAGTCGCAAGCTTTATGGGCATCGAGGGCGCGCACCAGCTCGGCAACTCGCTCGCCGGTGAGATAGTTGTTATTCTCTATTCTGACCCCAGTGCTCAGGCAATACTACACCCTCGGGGTGCGGTACGCGACGCTCACGCACAGCTGCAACAACGCGTTTGCGGATTCTGGCGGCTTCAAGACCCCGCCGAACGCGACGTGGGGCGGCCTCTCGTACGCAACCTCCACTCTTGGCATTTCTGACACCAGGCCGTTCGGGCACGAACTCATCCGCGAGATGAACCGCCTCGGCATGCTCATCGACCTGAGCCACGTCTCGGACGCGACCGCCCTCCAGGCCATGTGGGTAGTTGAAAGCGCCACTCTGACCCGACAGAAAACTCTCCAAGGCGCCAGTCATGTTCTCCCACTCGGTGCCCCGGCACTTCAACCCGATTTCGCGCAATATCCCCGATGAGATCCTCGACCACATCGGCCTCGGGCGGAAAAAGCGCGACGCCGTCGTCATGGTCAAGTGCGTCCGCGTCCGGCAGTAATCTCCGCTGATACCAGCTTCTACCCCCGCTTTGGCGCGAGCAACCCCGCCGACGTGGACGTAAAGTACATTGCGGACGAGATTGACTATCTCGGCAAATACATGGGCCGGCAGCAGTGAGTCGCACAACAGGACAAAACTGACAGATAGCGTCGGCATCGGCTCGGACTTTGACGGTATTGAGCTTGTAAGTTCTCCAGCTATATCACGCTGACACCAGGTGCCCACCGGCCTCGAGGACGTGTCCAAGTATCCCCACCTCGTGCGTCCTTAGTATCGCAAACACTAACAACAGTTCGCGGAACTCATCCGCCGCGGGTGGACGCGACACGAGCTCGGCGGTCTCGCGGGCGGCAACATTCTTCGCGTGCTCCGTGGCGCCGAGGACGTCGCCGCCCGGATGCGCAAGTACGGACCGAACATGGCGCTGTATGAGAAGCGGACGGATATCTAGCTATCTAGCGGTAGAGTACAGTAGCTCTGTAGAATGCACGCGCCAAGTCTTCCTATCGCTGTTCTTGTCCTTGTTGTTGCGCTGCACGCGCCACCCCCGCCCTTATCTTCCTTGGGCACGCAGCCGTTCCTTACTGTCTCACGTCATGTGTCATATCAGTACTCGGCCGAGCTCCACCAGCCACATCTCATCGTGTTTATCTCTCTCGGCACAGCCACGCATTGCTAACAAGACATGCAACATTCATGAAGACCGGTACGCAGTACAGTATGATGCCGAAAACCCAAGGAAGAATATCAAGTGGCAGCGCGGGAACCTCTCCGCTCATCACGGCTCGTAGCGCGGGAGGAAGCGGTGTCCGCTCACGCCGAGATTGGCGCGCATGTCGCCGGCGTCCGTGTCCGAGCCGTCGTCCGGGGGCGTCTCGGGCGTCGGCGCGTCCTGGCCCCCGTTCTCGTCCTCGTCGTGAGTCGTTTCATCGTCGTCATTGTCCAGCGGTGGGGCGGACGGGGCGGGAAGGGACGGCGTGTCGTCGGAGAGTACCGAGGGGTGAGGTGACGGAGGCGCTGAAGGCTCGGCGGGCGGCGTGGAGGGTGCAGGAAGAGGTGGTGCCGAAGGTGCAGTAAGCAGCAGGGGAGCAGAAGGAGCAGGGGGCGCAGAGGGCGCGTCCATCGGGGAATCCAACGGGGGCGCGGAGGGCACAGCAGCCGGGGATTCAAGAGGCGATATCGGCGCGGAGCCAGCGCCAACGTTGTCTAATCCCGCCTGTAGAGAGCGTAGCCGCAAAGGTGCAGGTGGCAACGGTATACCCGTAGGGACACTGGTTTGCGGACTGGGGCTGGTTTCCACAGTGCTGGGATCCTCCTCTGGTATCGCCTCTGGGATCTCGAATCCAGCATCATCGACCTCGAAGCGCGGCGCAGACGGTCCAGCGTCGTCCGGATGGCGGGCCACTGGCGGCGCTGATCCACCAAGACGTAGCCGTTCAAGCTCCCGCTTGTCGTCCGTCGCAACGTGGTGCCGCTCATTTTCCTCTGGCGGCACGATGATAGGCGCCTTGGCGTCTGCCCGATGAGCGACTGCCTGTGCAGCCTCGGCTTCTGCGGTGGTTGGAGCGGGGTAGAATCCTGCCGCGGCAACCTTTTCGGCAGCAGTCGCAACAGTCCGCGGTACCGTTTGTGATGATCCAGACGCCTCGCCGCGCGCACTGTGCACAGATGCGGGGCGGTATGCAGGCGGAAGATTCGGATAATGTGTAGGCTCCGGAGCATCCGATTGCGCCTGCGATTCCGGCGATGAGGGATCCTGGACCGATGAGGATTGCTGCGACTGCTGTGACTGCGACGGGTGAGAGTTGGGGTTTGACGGCGAGTTGGAGGTGTAACTCGTTGGCGACGAGGGCAAATCAGAATTGACCAGGGTTTCCGGGGTCTGATCGCTGCTGTGATCCGGCTCCTGCGTCGGTGTCGTGCCTGACCGTGACCGCCGAGACGATGCGCTGGCCCTTGACGATGATCGTGTGGATGCGATTGACGTGTGTGAGGCGGTGAACGACGATGCTGGAGATGCTGGTCGGCCGCCGAGGACATGCGCCGACGAGTAACTCGTGACCGCCTTCTCATCCTCCACATTCGCCGCGCCCCTGCGCTTGCGCATTCCCTTGTGCCAGACGCGCACCTTTGTGCGAACAAACATGGCCTGGTGATTCTTATGCTTTGCGCGCCGTTTCGCCTGGTGTAGCCGCTCAAACTCTTCGAGACGTTCCTTGAAAGCGCGTTCCGTGTCTGAACCTGCGTTGCGCACTTCATCCTCTGTCAGACCAACCGCAGCGAGCGCCTTGCGCCGCATGCGCGCATTGTGCCTCCGTTTCCGCCTGGCAACCTTGCGCCGCTGGATGGTGATGAAAATGATGCCCGCGACAATGGCAACCGCGAGGATGACAGCTGCGGTGACAATGAAGGAGGTCTGGTAAAGGTTGCCACGGTTGGTTACTACACCCCATCCCCGCGGGAGGACCGAGACAACGTGATACTGTGAAACCGGAGTCGCCGTCATCGGCGTGGGGGGCGGATCGTCTCGACGCTCCTGGGCGGTTAGGATCGCGTCAACTTTGATACTCACAACTGCGCGGCCATACATCCACCAGGCATTCGGGACGTGATACCACTGGCCGTCGTCCGCCTGGGTGAGATACAGGGGGAGGATTTTCTCCGGAACGGTAATGGGGGAAATGGAAGGGAAGGATGTTGGATAAACATAATTCGGGTCGGGTTCGAGTCGTCGGGGCACGAGTGGTGCCGCTGTGGGGGTGGGGAGGATGTTGTTTGTGGATGCCGCGACCGATGCCGGCGTGGGTGTTGGCATCGGGGAAATTGGCCCCGCGGCTGCGAATGGCGCCGTTGCCGCGAGTAACAACGTGGCGGCGGCGGCCCACCGCCGCCGGCGAGATGGGGGATGGGATGTGCGGGTTGGCGGGGGTGGTAGTGGTGGTGGAATATGTGGTGGTGATTGTCGAGGCTGAAGTGAGTCGGAGAGCTTCTCAAGCTCCGAACACTCCATTAAAGATGCTGAAGCCTCCTGGCTCGACTGGGAGGACCGCCGCCGGCGGCGTGTTGTGGCGGCGCATTCCATGCAAGCGTCCTCGTCCGCGAGCGGTCCAGCCGCGTACGCGGCGGGGGACGAAGACCGCGACGGGCCTGCATCGATACCATCCTCTCCAAAGTCGGTAATGGGCCCTCCGATGGCCCATCGCCATGGACTCGGCGGACTACTCTGTGAGGGTAATCGTCCCTTCTTCATCGCATGGACGCGATCACACTGGCGATCGGTCGCCGATGGAGAGACGGGGGCCGTTGCCGGCGAAGGGCGGGCGGCGTGCCGCGACGGCAACGCCGCGCGGGCCTGCTCGCCTCGACGACGCTGGGATACGGGCGACGCGGAGGGCGAGGTGGCGGGGGCGCCACCTGTGTGCACCGAGAACAGGACTATCGGTCCAGGCGGTGCGTTGGGTGTGGATGCCGGCGGCGAGTGGGCCGAAGAGCGGCGGGTGGGCGAACGGGCTCGATGCGACGGGGAGGCGGAGATGGGAAAGGGGACAGCGGCGGGGCCGGTGGTCGCGGGGTTGGAACTGGGGTGTCGGCTGTCGATGAGGGAGAGGGACAACCGGTGGGTGATCGCGGTGTGGATGCGCGTGCGTGCGAGCGCGGGTGGGTGTGAGAGCGAGTGTGGTGGTGGTGTTGATGAAAACAGGCTGTGAACGGGCCTGCCTTTCTGGAGGGTGGTGTCAAGATGAGCAAGAGTGGTGGTGGTGAAGAAAGCAAATGATGATGGCGACCATTAACCCCGATGGCCTTGAGTGGTGCAATTGCAATTGGCAAGTAGTTTGTGTGCACAGAGCGCTGGTGAGAGGCGAGAGGGCGGTTGTGTGGGGGGTGTACTACTGTAGAGTGCGTAGAGTGCAGAGTGCAGGTACTACTGGGTGGGGGTGGTGGATTTGTCTGTGTTGGCGGGGTTGGTTGGGTGTATGCACGCGGCGCGGGGGGGGAGGGGGGGGGAGGGTTGTAGGGCGGGACAGGGAGGGGGAAGGAGCAAAGGAGGGATGGCCGAGGGGCAGAAGAGGGGGAAGGCAGAAACCAGAAACTGCGGTACTGCGGGGCGGGGCGGGGCGGGTGAGGACGAGGAAGGAGGGGAATACGCAATGTGACGACCAAAAGGAATGAGCCCAGGTCAATCAAGCAAGGCTCTCGCCGGCGTGCAAGGGCCGAGCGCAGAGGACGAGCCAAAAAAGTCCGCAGCGCACAAGCTGGGTGGACCACGCGTTAAAGGCGGTATTTGCGTATATTTGCTATGCAAGCAGCGCAAGAGCCTGTTTCTCGCTGTCTCGGTTCTCCACTGGTCCTGTCTCACAATGTCGATGCGTGATGCGTGATGATGGCGCAGAGATGGATCCTGATGGAAGACTACTGGAAGCTGGAAACTGGCAGCCTGGTGGCGTGCGTGCATGTTGTGGGCACCATTACAGGTATACAAGAGGGGTGCAGGAGTCTGGTGCAGGAGTGCGCGTCCTCCAACCTTGGGTGGACCTTTGGTTGTGTGTATTCAAAAGTGCTCTCTGGGTATACAAATCCAAATCGCTGGATCGCTGGCTGGCCGGGGAGAGGGGGGAAAAGGGAAAGGAAAAAGGGGCAAAAGGGGTGTGTGTTGTGTGCCTCGCTGGCCGACTGCCTTTTTCGAAGATCCGGCGGGCGTAAGGGTTAAACTGGGCTTTTCTTGCGATCACGGCTTGACTCTGCTCGCGCGCCCTGTTCGCCAGCCCAATACCGGCCAGCTACAAATCACGGCATCTAGGTATACAAATTACTTGAGACAACCCAACCACCGAACCAACAGCTGGCCAGCTGGGTATCCAGTACAGATCGTTTTTTTTTTTTTTTCTCTGGCGTACCAGCGGCCAGCGGTAATCGGAGGCGAAATCCGAAAACGATACACATCAACACACCTCTACACTGGAACTGCTGCATACTGGAGCTCTGGAGACCGTCCATAGGAGAATTAGCGTGCATACCATGATACAATGATAGCCTGAACGCCAGAAAATTCTAATCTCGCCGTGGTCCTCTCCCTACAGAAACCGTTTATTGTGCTATGTTGTGCTCCCTGTGCGCTTTTTATGGCTACCAACGCTCTCCAGCTCCACACCTCGTCAGTCTCCATGCCCGATGAAGCACTTAGAGATCAGCGCATGTAAATATAGCACCTGGTGTGGTGCGCCCGATCCGAACAAGGCATCTATGATGCTTCAGCTCCACTCTGGTCTTCTGGATGAGCGGGAGCGGCGCGGAATGCCCAGGATAAGAAGGAGATATAAATAATGCAGAGAGAGAATGGCGATGGAGCCCACAACCTTCTCCATTGGCAGATGACCAGCGGGCCTGGAGGCCAGGATATCCAGGATACGCAGCGCCCAACGGTGCAACGGGGCCCAACCGCGCACGGCCACGACAGGCGGCAGGCGGCGGCCGCCAGGGTTGCTTAATGAACAGACTGGGCGAGAAACGCTCGGGTCTGGTGCCTGCTGAATTCCCCGGTCCGCCCCGGCGTCTTGGGTGGGTCACAATGGGCCAATCTGAGATCTCCAACGGCATGGCATCTGAGGCCGGGGATAGCCCGGGACGGCGGAAGCGCCGAGCTGGGCGTCCGGCTGGGCGTGCTGGGCGAGGTATTTTTAACCCCTCGAGAAACCCTGGGGGCCCTGAACCCTGAATAGTGGATCGAAGCGGAATCGTCGGTGTTTATCCACTCCTAGTTTGCCCTTCAGATCTTCAGACGCTTCTAATACCTCGGCCTAATGATCTTCCTGCACCGCCACGTAAATTCCAAAGAATCAGTTTCACAGGGATACGAGCTGAATGAATTCGGTTATTGTCATGCTTGCTCTATTATGCTACTTTTGAACTAATTCTATTATGCTGCTAAGTATCCCCGCCTGGGCGTAGAGTCGGGTGTTGAATGCAGGTTATGCCGTTGCCGCAAAGCATCATCATCGAGCAGAACATGCACCCTAACCACCTCTTTCCCTGGCTGCTCGTATGCATGCATCCCCGTCCGATCTCGTGTAATGTATGACAAACCGTCCGCGCCAGGAACATTGGGACGTGTTATTGCATGCGGCAGTGCCTTCTCCACGGGGCAGGCAGAAAACAATGACGAGCACTCGCGCCAGTGGCCCGTGGGCAGCATCAGCATCCCGATATCCGACCGTCCATCGGTTAACCGGGTGTTCCCACGGCAGTTCTGAGAATCCCACAATCCGCATAGCCGCGCTGCGCAAACGTGGCGATCACGATCAGAGATCGAAGATCGAAGCTTCCCCCTGCTCTACCCCTGCTGATCCAGCGATCCAGTGATTTCCATGATTCCCGCGTTGCTGATCCTCGTTTGTGGACGGCATGGCCGGACAGGCCCCAGGCCCCAGACTGCGCCAGCCGCCCATCATCAGCTATGATCAGCCAAAACTCCAGCATAGCGCACTAGTTATAGACTCTTGCCCTAGTCGGTTCGTAAGCGCGGCAGGCGGTCAGTCACCTGCATCCAGATGGCGCGCTCTGCACGTACTTGCGCTGTCATTCTCCCATTCTGCAAGAACTAAACGTTATACGTCGTCGGCTGGCAAACGTGTCACCACCAGACTGTCGCCTGGGGCGCCTGGCCATGGCTGACCACATTTAGACCATGAATTTACCCTTTCGGCTGCCACTGCCACTGAGCCACAGACTTACCATAGCCGCTCGCGCCTGGGCGCTGGAACGCTGGATATAGACCCCACATGGCGACTGTGCTGCGGTGCGCGGTAGTGTACAGTGCTGCACACATTCCTCACGCCACGGCACACCCCCAGCACGCTGAGCAGGCCCAGTTGATCCTGACAATGTGGAGCCACACATTGGGAGACCTTATCCAGGTATCTCCCACGTCGCGGAACATCGTTGTGGGCTATCTATAACTATGCCTGGGAACTGGTCATGTATGTGCACGTGTGCACCGACCTGGGAAATTGGAGGGATGCGCACGAAGATAGGATGTGAAGAGGATGTGAAGGGAACTCGTACCTTCTGCCACTGCAGTCGAAACGCGTGGTGCGCGACACTGAGCGCGGTAGTGCACACAGGATCCTCTCTTGGCTGGTCGCATTCTCTTGCACGCGATCAAGTGCGCAAGTGCAAGGGAGGGACATGACTTCCATGTACATCGCGTATCTCACTATCGCTTCCGCTCGCAGCGTACATCGCGGTCATGGATCTAGGCCCCAGGTCCAGGATATCCAGCATCGGAGAAGCGAGGGCTGGAACCAGCAGAAGCTCAGCTTAACCTCACCCACGGACCACCATATCACGCGATACGCGACGCGACACACGCGGTACGCGGGGGACATTCGCGCTGCGCCCTGCGGGCTGCGATATGCCAGCTGCGGCTGCGGCTGCGCGCCACCATGTGGATGACAGCGATGGGATCTGAGAATCATGTACAGTACGGTTCATTACTGTGTATCACGTCAGGAATCGGCCGTGCGCCCCGAGGCTGTCGGGCGGGGGGTGGCCTTGTCTTGCGCGATCTGTCGACACCGCGGGGACGCCTGGACGCGTGGAGGCCCGCCCGTACGTGCGCCTCCAGGTAACACGTCATCTCAACAGTTCTTATTGTCCTCGGAGGCCACTCAAGCTAGCCAAAGTGTCCATATGGATATTGCATTGCGCTCAGTTCCCGGCGGCTGGAAGATCAGAAGACTGGGAGAAGGATCTGGATCGCGTGAATCGGCGACTTCCTAGTGTCGCGATAGCTTGTCTTTCTGTCTTTCTGTTTTCCGGTCTTTCTGTCTTTTTGTTTTCCTGTCCTCCAGTCTTCCAGTCTTTCGGGGCACCTCTGCGAGTATAATTATCCACCAACGCCGACCTGACCTTCTGTCAATCGCAGACTTGGATACCTGCGCGCTAGGGCTGAGGCGCGGCGCATTGTGAAATCGAGTTCATCCTCGAGTTTTCAGAGACTTGCAGCGCCTTCCCACGTCGCCCCCGAGCTGCAAGTCGCATGGAGAGGTCACGCACTGACTCCCCAAACTCTCGCGCTTGTCCATTTCAGAGTCTGGACCAGATCACTACTCATGAGTGGTCTGTGCAAGAGGGGGCAGTGAGTGTCTGCTCAACAAGCTGCCGGCAGTTTTCCACAACCCACAATCTGAACTTCGGGAAGCGACTCAAGAAGCAGGGTCCGCCATGACTCTAGATTTTATGTTCTCGATAGGGTTGCAGAGATTGGGAAACTGTCAACGCCATCAACAGCTCGAAAATGGTTGTGCGCTTTCAATGATCCAGTGGAAAAAGCCACCCGTCAGAGTTTCCCGGACACTCACCAGCAGGCCAGAAGTGGATTCGGCGAGTATAAGGTGTAAGATGAGGCTGCGAGAGACGCACTTGCGCGGAGACTTTACATCCAGACGTCCAAGTCGCCCGCCCGCTCAACATACTGATCGAAGAAAACTCGTAGTCGGCTGGGGTTGAAGGCATTAATTGCATTTGCCCGGAACGTTGATCAGTATGAGCCCACTGGCCATGTTCCGGAAAGTCAGTCATACTGCTGCTCCGCTGCTTTGCTGATCTGCACAATAATCGGCAACCCGGTGACCCGGTGGCCGACAGGATCAGTCTGGGAATTATGGACCATAACGAGCGTCAGCTGAATAGTCAGCTGGTCAGACGAATCCAAGCCTCCAAGACAACCATAACAGAGACTTAGACAACCCCACTATCACCAGGTATCTCGTATTCTCAACTGCTGATAACCCCGCCCGCCCAGGACTCGCGGCCAGGGCTCGCTTCGCCCCGCACGCCTAGTACTCGCGCCGCACGATGGGCCCGACGTCGTCGCGCCAGACCTCCCACGAGCGCGCGGTGGGGAAGATGGCCGCCATGGTCGGGGAGACGTGTACGCCGTCCTTTTCCTGCGCTGTCAGCGTGGGGACGATAGAGGAAGCGGAGGAGAAATGGGAGAAACAAACGCGACATGGACAAGTAAGTGCCACTCGCCACTCTCCCATATCACCAGTACTCACCTCGACATAAGTCAGCTCCACGCCGCCCTCGCGCATATTCGCGACGGTAACCCGAATCTCGTCGATGAGCAGCTCCATCTCGCCAGCATGCACATATACCTTTGTGTCCGCGAGGTACTCCCACTCCTTGGGGCGCGCGCGCACGGGGGAGAAATACGGCCCCGTGCGCGTCTCGGGGGTATAGTGCCTCGCGGCGGAGCGGGCAGCGAGCTTTCCAAGCCATGGAATGTAGTCTGTTCCGTAGTTTGAGTGCATCGACGTACGCACCGTCTCGAGCGGGCCGAGGTCGCACCACGGCCCGCTGAGTGCCAGTGCTCCCGGGCCGGCGCGCCCGCTGTCTGCCAGATACCGCGAGAGCGCTAGGCAGAGGTGCGCGCCGGCAGACTCGCCGATAAACGTAATGTTCTCGGGGTCGAAGCCGAGCGTCTCGGTCAGGTATTCCCAGCCGGCAAGCGCGTCGAGGAGCGGCGCGGGGAAGGAGGTGGAGGGTGTCAGGACCTTGCGATAGTTTGGGCCTGGGGTTAGTGATTAGTGGCCCAGAGGTGTGGGAGGCTCTCCATCCTCAGACTTACCCAGGACGCGGACGCCAAAGCTGCTTGCCATCGTCCACGCGAACGGGCGCTCGAGCGGGTGTCCAAAGGCGTACGCCCTAGATGGTCAGTATGCAGTGCACTCGCTTCATACTCGATACCCACCCGCCAACAAAGTACAGAATCGCCTTTTCGCCCTCTGCAGCACGCGCTTCAGGCGCAATACCCGGCGGGGCGAGCATGAATCCCGGGCGCTCGACCGCCTCGACAGCAGGACACTCCGCGAACCCCTCGCGGCGCTTCGTAGGCTGGAGGCGGACCATGGACGCAGTGACCCCCGGGGCGCGCTTACAGCCGTTTCTGAACGCGCGGGGGACGTCCCACTCGCTCTTATCGCGTCCTGGGAGGAAGAAGGAGAAGCGGAGGAGCGCGATGCGGATAATGTTCGAGAGGAGATGCGCGCGGAGGTCCATCCACCGCGCGCGGGGGCCGAAGAGGAAGTGCTTGACGATCGTGTATGGGATCACGGCCGGGAGGGAGAGGAGGAGCGCACCGGTACTCACGCCGTTCAGCAGCGTGAGGAGGAGGCGTGAGGGCGTCGAGGGCGCGCCGGGGTCCGGCGACGTGCGCAGAACGGGCTTTGAGAGGGACATGATGTGTGGTGTTGTATCCTGGAATGCGTGGTTGATCCTCTCAGAGGTGATGGACTGTAGCTCTGGGTTATAGATATACTACTACATCGCGCAGAGACCGCATCGCGCTTCAATATCAATCAACAACAACGGGGGGTGGTCAATGCGTCGTTGCCACCGGATGCAACGATAACCGTCGCACGGTCATGTCCCCGAGCCCCGGGCACGGCGCTCATCGCCGCGTTCTGTATGTGAGACACGGAGATCGGCGGCGGACTCCGTGGTCTTTAGGACTCTGGCTGCATCAATCAAACATGTTGGTCAGGAACGGAGGTCAATGGCACGCGCGACCTGGGGGGTTTGGCTTCTGCTCTCCTCACGATCCTCACATCTATCGAGCCACGCTTCGTGCTCACCGCCAAAAGATGCAAAGATAAAGACGGGCAGTTTGTGGTGTGTTTCTTGTCTTGCTTGGATTTCAAATCCGTAGTGTAGCCTGACCGTGGCGCGTGGCGTGGTAACGCGTGAGCGCGTGAGATGTTGGGATGAGTACCTTGGCGCATGTTTGTTTCTCTATTGATAAATCCATGAAGATATAAGAAGTGAGAAGATGAAGAAGATGAAGAGTAGAGTTGCAGAGTTGAGGGATCAAGAACCAAGTACGCGCATGTGAGGTGCCGTTGGAGCTTGCGAGACGCGTGTGTACGCGAGCGATCTGGACCTGCAGATCTGTGTTACGAACCGGATCACCGGAATGGGTGTGGCTCGTGGCTCGTATCATCATCACCATCGCATCACCATGATCACTGTCACTCCGGGCCGCACATGCGCTGTTCCAATACTCGTTCGCGTCGGCCTCCGTGGTCTCTGGTCTCTGAATCTCTCGTCTGGCGCCGTTGCGTCATCAGCTCCTACGCGCATGCGCGATACGCGCGCAGGACGAAGATTGTGGCGGCCGGTTCCCGAAGCATTGGGCCGAGATGTATCCCGGATCTGAGGGTCCGAGAACCACACGGCCGAGCAGGGATCCAGGATCACGGATCAGCGGATCATCGTCACCAGCGACGAACAGCAGCTAGGAGCTACACTAGCAACCCTGTGGCCTGCACCTCATCGCGCACCGCCTCGACTGTCCTACGTCAGTTCGTTGTCATCACACTCTACCTCCTCCGCGTCCGACGAGTCCGTCCGCTCGCGCTCGGACATGCATCGTGCCGACCTCCGTACCGCCCTCTTTTGTTTATTATCATGGTCTAGGATTCGGGACCTTGCTCCTGTCTTTTGGTAGCAGACAATACGCGTTTCTCCCCGACGTCATCACCCTCATGTTCCCTTCATCCGCCAGGACCTGCAGGACCGAAAGGGTCGGTCGGCGCACGAGACCTCAAACGCATAACTGCATAACGTTGGGTGGTGACGACTGCCAGGGTCCTAAAGGGTGGAAAGCATCGGAACGGCGGTGCGGGCCAACCAGGTCATGGGATCGGCAGGACATTGTTCTTTTCTGTAAGGACCCTGCGGCTTGCGGCGTGCGTTGCGGCTTGCGTTATTGGGCTTGGGAAGTACAGGAACCTGGCGCAGAACCTGGCAGAGATAACCACGCCGGCAGCTGTGCTCTCGAGAGAGAGCCGAGACAGCTGACGGCTGAGCGGCTGGGCCAGTTGACTGTTTGGTGAATTGGGGCTGGACGCGGATGCCGCGCGTGCCAGTGGCTTGCAGTGGAGGTGTAGCTGGTGCGGGTGTGGTAATTCTAGTGGGTCACTTCGGTGGTGGTGGTGTTTATCCGCAGCTGAGATCTACTGTACCTTCAAGGCTTCAAGAACAAGGTCGGACAGAAGCCCGGGGCCTGGCAGAAGCCCTGCCGACCTGAACCTGCATGATGAACCTGCATGAACCCAGTGCCCTGGAACGCCCAGCGCACAAACCCCCAGGCAGCCTCACGAGCTCACGATCTCACCAGAGCATCATTATAAGCGTACGTGGTTCGGCTGTTCTGTTTACGATCCCACGAGATCCAGGACATTTTGGAAGCCCAAAACCTTGATTCCACTTGGCCTGTTGGAGCATGCAGGGTAGAGATTTCGTGTTTGTCCACTGGCGTACAGGGCGTGCAGGGCAGGTGAGCCGTGCGCCGTGCCGAGTGCCGGGTGGGCACACGCGAGTCATTGTGCAGCGCGCAGCATGCAGCATGAATGCCTGTTGTGGCCTTGAGAACCCAGCACTCTGCCTCCCTTTGGCTCCATGGCTCTCTAGCCCTTGGCGTGCATCTCGGCTCTTGGCAGAGCGGTGGCCAGTATCGAATATAACTCGGAGCAGGGGGTGTTCTTGGTCTTCCTCCCTCATCTCTCCCCCTCATCCCATCTTCTCTCCCCACCTCTCCTCTCACCATGCTCTCGCTCCTCTCTCTCCCCCTTCTCGCCCTCGCGCCCCTCGCCAGCGCGCAGGTCACCGCGACCGGCCCCAACGGCCCCACGAACCCCGACGCGCCCGGCTTCATCCCCGTCGGCCAGACCGTCAACCAGAACTCGGACTCGCGTCTCATTTCCGTCAACGCCATTGACGACTGGTGCATGTACGCCCCCGAGAAGCCGCAGGGCACCATTGGCGAGAACGAGCCCACCGTCGTTGCGTGGTGCACCAAGCCGCGCAACAACGCCCGTCTCATCCCCGACGGTACCATCCACGCCGCGCAGGTGAGTAGATTTTGCGAGGAAGGAAGGAGGCCAGGAGGGGGCTAGGCCAGGAGGGGGCTGGTCTGCCAAAGCCGGGAGAGGAAGGTAGACCAGGAGCGTGGGTGGACGCGCGTGCGCTGGGCGCAACGCCCAGGCCTCCAAAGACAATTGGCTTCAAGACTGGATTCTTTCATCTTTTTTGAGCCTGTTTCAGACGAGCGCCAATGACCTAGATGTGGCTCCTGCTGCTGCCACTGCCACTGTCACTGCAGTTATAAACTGAAGGTGATGCCAAGACCAAAGGTGTTGATCGCGACGCGCATCGCGTGCAATTAACTCCCGTCTCCACATCCACTTTTGGGGCCCTCATCCCTTCTAGGCGCTGGACGATTTAGCGTCGTTTAGGCCTTTTGATGTGTGGCATTGAGGTTATTGAATCCGGCTGTCGCGGCTCCTGCGCCCCTCCCAATTCGTGCCACTCCCTTTCCAGACTACAAACTCACCCCAGCTCATCCGCACCCCCACGTACATCCAGATTGCTGGCTGGTGGGACGGCACCCGCATCAACATCCAGCCGGGCGACAACGGCGGTGAGCTCGACCCCCACGGTGCGGACATGAAGGGCAACCCCGTCGGCGGCAACGTCACGACCAACCTCGCGACCGGCACCGACGTCTTCTACGAGGAGTGGATGATGTTTGTGTCGTACGACCAGTTCTGCCTGCGTATCTGCACGAGCGACGAGAACGGCGTCCCCACCCGCATCCAGTGCAACCACATCTACGACCTCATGGGCTGCCAGTGGGTCATGGCCATTGACGACTACTGGGGCATGTCCAAGTTTGTCGAGTGCGAGGGCGACATTGCTGCTCCCCCTGGCCACTACCCCCAGAACGGCTGGACCTCCACCTGGTACCAGGGCCAGAACCCCACCCCGACCCAGCCCGCCTTCCTGCCGAAGAAGTCGAGCTGCACGACCTTCTCCACCATTGCGAGTGAGTATGAGAGTGAAACGCAGGGAAGACACAGGACATTAGCTCACATCAGACAACGTCAACACGAACGACTGGAAGGTGACTGCCTCGCCTACCTACGTCGCCTGCCCTCCCAAGAAGTAAGACATGGACAATTACCATTCATTCGCCCCCCTCAGCGCCAGCGCGCAGGACATTCATGGACTTTAAATGTATATGTAGTTGAATGCAACGCATTCGTAATGCGTGTGTGTCTGGCGAGACGTCGAGCTGTCGAGGCGTGTCGAGTGGAAGGGGGGAGTGGAGGAGACCAGTTAGAGGCTCTTGTGATCGCTGTCACCCGATATTGCCGATCACCTATCAACGCCGACTTGCAAGAGGCCAGAAGGGATTGCTGCGCGTGGAGCATGGTGATCTCCTACAGATCTGTAGCTTCGCAAATCTACAGACACAGGATCAGCGGATCAGCTAGTCGTTGATCAAACGACGATACGATCACAATGTGGCATGTGGCACTCGACTATTCAAATGTGGCAGACGTCCTGGGACGTGGGCATCGTCCACATACAAGACATCGCATTCGGGAACACGAGCTAAAACAAACGCTAAGACGCAAGAGTGAGAGTGAAGCGTGAGGACAAACACAACAAATCAAACAAGCACCTCCAACTACAATAAATATCACAAATGACGCACCCTCTTCGTCTCTCGTCATATACCCCCCACCCTTCGCAAATTCTCGAGGCGAAATGGCCGAGTGGTCTAAGGCGCCATGTTTAGGTCCTGCTAGGTCCTGATACCGTGGTCTTCGGGCGTGGGTTCGAACCCCACTTTCGTCATCGGGGGATTTGGTTCCCTCCTTACAATTTTTTGGAATGCAGCAAAAGGAAAAGAAAGTTGAAACGCCGGCGAAGAGCGACATTCGACAATTCCTAGATTGCGAGGGATGTCGGATCTCCATTGTGTTTGGCATCTGCCCGATAATCTGTGTATTCTGTGCTCAGGCAAGATCGCCGTCCGACCATCGGAGGATGCACACAAGTCGAGGGCGTCGAGCCGCGGCTAGGCGCCCGCTGTAAAACCCGGAAATCCCAGACGACCGGCATTATGAGCTGAAAGGATTTACATAATCGCAAACCCCCCTCTACTTCCGCCAGACGCCGACATTGCCGAGCACAACCGTCGAGGAAAAGCTTGTTGGATCGTCAGGCCGTCTGGCCGTACTGGATGGCTGGCGGGGACGGGGACAGGGGGCGTGACCTCCTCCTTCTAAGACGTTTCGTTGTTGGGTGCGTGCTGCGTGACGCATTGGTGTTTGCTCGCCAGTTGCTGCTACATGCTGCGCGCTACTTGCTGCGCGCTACTTGCTGCGCGCTACTTGCTGCTTGCTGCTCGTTACTCGCTACTTGATACTCGCTACTCGCTACCTGCTGCAAGCGGCAGACCACATCACGTCAGCTTGGTGATCGCGCACAGACACCGCCAGCGCTCGCGCACGGGCCGCGCGATGTCACCACATGCCTGGATCGCCAGACGGTGGCGATCATGGCGTGCATGATCGCCCCATCCTTTTCTGTGCTTCTGTTTCCATGGGTATTCATACTGATACAAGCCGGTCTACGGCCATGATATTATGGCTGGGCACAGCTGCTAGGGTACTGGTCTATATCTGCGATGCGAGAGATGCAGGGGCGATCGCGAGAGATGCGCGGGGTGCGCGAGAGATGGCGTGGGCGCAAGATGGCGCGCAAGATGTCGTATGGCACGCAAGTTTATTGCTGGTCCGGACGGGGGATGGAGTTGTAGCTACGGGTCAGCACATATCCTCTCAGGTTCACTTACTTGGGCGGGATCTCCTGCATACCATCACCATGCGCGTCCGTGTACGCGGCCTCGTGGCCCTGGTTGCTCATGTGGCCCTGGTTGCTGATCGCGTCCTCGAAGACTGCGCTGCCGGCAGCGGACGAGGCCGAGTGGCCGGCGGGCGAGAGCGCGCCTGCGCGCTCAACACCCGCCTCGCGGGCCTTGGCCGCCGCGGCCGGGGTCGCGTACGGGTCGTCGGCGTAGTCGTGGTGGCCGTACGCCGCGGCAGCACCCGCACCAGCGCCGGCAGCAGCCGCGCCATATCCGTAGTTCGGGTAGGGCTGGTAGTCGCGGGCATCTGGCATGGCCATCGAGCTCTGGTTGTACTGGTCGTACGCATTTGGGTCGTACGGCTGGTGGTCGTACGCGCTGTGCTGCTCGTAGGTGCCGTTCGACGACGGCTGGTACGGGTACGGGTCGACGTCCGAGAGGGTGGGGTCGGTCGGGGCGATAAAGTCGAGGTTGTCGGCAGCCGAGTGACGGGTCGAAAGGTCAGGGTCGAACATCTTGTCGTCGAATGCGACGGCCTTGGACTTTTTGCGGCGCCAGAAGAGGCAGCCGAGGATGGTGGCAAGGAGCAACGCACCGCCGACACCACCAACGACACCACCAACAATGGCTCCAGTGTTCGACTTGCCCTTCGCAGCGGGGGCGGCGGTCCCGGAGACCTGGAAGGTTGACGTCTTCTGGATCGTGATCATCACGACGCTGCCGCCGACTTGGCTCGGCTCGACAGTCTGGTAGGTGGACAGCGCAGCGGAGCTCTGGCTGGTACCAGGCGACGACTGTGTGTTGCCGGTGCTGGTCGGCTGGTTGTTGCCGCCCGTGTTGGTGTTGGACGTCTGCTGCTGCTGCTGGGAGGTCTGCTGGTTGTTCCCCTCGGACGTAGGGGACGGGCTGGCGGACGTCTCATTCGGCTGCTGGGGCGAGGTCTGCTGGGGGGCAGACGACGTCTCGTTGGGCTGCTGGGGGGAGGCCGACGAGGTGTTCTCCCCAGGGGCAGAGGTCTCCGGAGGGGGCTCGGAGGGGGTGGTGGACGGCGTGGTGGGGGGCGCAGAGGAAGGGGTCGTCGTCGGCGGGGKGGGGGTGACGGCGGAGGGCTCCTCGGCCGTGCGCGTCGGGGGGCTCACGGGGCCGGTACCCTCATCGGTGGGGATGGGGACAGTGCGGACGGCTGATGGGGTATTGGGAGTGATAGCGGAGTCGGGGCGGGAGACGGGTTCGGACATGTCAGCTACGATACAGGGATGGCAAGAGGTAGAGAGGGATGGAGAGGAGAGAGGTGGAGAGGTGGTGGGAGGTCAATCAAGGTGATCGTCTCTGGCGACGACTGCATTCCATTCCATTCCGTTTCCCCATCCCCAGGGAGGCCGACGTTCGGGGAATAGACTCACGATCCATTTTTTGCTGCGGAGTTGGGTTGGAGTACTGGAGTAGGGTGTGCCAGTCACGGGTCTCACTAGTCACGAGTGAGTGATTGAGTGCGAGTGCGAGGTGGCCGAGGTGTGCTAGTGCGAGGTTGAGAATGGAAGAGAGGATGAAGAGGTTTGCACGAGGCGGTTGGTGTGCAAAAGAAGATTCGGGGTTGCAACCTGGCAACGGAGGGAGGGGAGTAGTATGGAAAGGGATAGGGTTTCGACCCAAGCCAACAGGGCCAGAATAACAGGGCACCAGAAGAGAGAGGGAGGGCAGTGGACGGAGGCGTGGGAGTAATTAGGGACAGCAACGGCCACTACTACTACTGATCGTCAAAAAGGTCGGGGTAAGAAGTGGTGGTGGTGGTGGTCGCAAGAAGAGCTCAGAGATGGATTGATAAACGATGGAGGAGAGAACAGAACAGAAAGGAAACAATAATAATACTGCATCTCCTCCGTCTCAAACAGTTTCTCTCTCTTCCTCTTCCGCGGAAAGGGGAGGGGCCGACCCGGCGACCCGGCGCGTCTCGTAAACATCACGCTCTCTTGGCCTTCAGTCTGGGCACTCACCCGGCGCGCGCGCAACCCGCACAGACGACGTCCCAAAGACCCAACAGGCAACAGAAACAGCCCAGTCCTGTGGAGCATGTAAAGCCCTGCAATCCTGCAATGCATCCCCTGAAAGACTAACAGAGGTCGAGCACGATCGAGCGCCGTAGAGCAAAACACCAGATGCAAAGATGCTTTTGCATGGCGGAAAATTCTTGCATATTGCACGCAAGCTGCAAGCTGCAGGCTTGTGGCTCAATGCATACACGCCGCCACCTTGTTTTCACTTGTTTTTCACTTTTCTGTTTTTCCTCTGCTGCCCACCCGGAAGACCCGGTCCGCTGTCTCACCGGACTCGCCGGACTCGCCGGAAGCCCGGGAGCCCAGCTCGCGGGGGGGCGGAGCACAGGCGCGGAGGAGCTCGGCGGACACGTGCGGCGCTCGCCCGGCCGAGGCACGACGCACAAAACTCTAATCACCCCAAATCGGGCTTGCGGGCACCACCCAGCCAGAAGGGCCGAGGGCAGACTGCGATAGCGAGGCCTAGTACGCGGGGCGACGCAGCCCGTGGTACCGTGGTCTGCCGGCGGCCAGGATGTGCCACAATGTGCCACCCCAGAAAAAGCTTCACGCGCCATCCCACCATCGACTAGTTCTGGCCCAGCTGGCCATTCTCTGCTGCGGCGGGGCGTGGGTCCATGAGCCATGGGTCTGGTGGGTCTCGGTCTCGGTCTGGGTCTCGGGTCTCGGATCCTTGTCAGTCTCAGTTCCCAGTATCAGTCCGAGTCTCAGTCTCACCCAGATCGGTCCTGCTGCGGCCCTCGTTTCGCCATTTCACGCCCATCGATCATGGACCATGGATCGCCATAGGGAGTTGGCCGCGCTCTGGCTACTGATATCACTCTGCACACCGCATTCCACATCTCATCTTCATATCTCCATATCTCCATAGATCTCCGACCTCGATGCCGGCACAGCCCATGTACCTCCCCAGTCTCCGACCATGCACCGCACTCTAGATGCTAGATATCATGAATACCACAGATACAATCTTCTGTTCAGTACGGCAGGCTGTCGTCCCGCCGAGGCCGCTTGTCCGCGCGCCACTCCTCTGGCGGGCCAGGCCGTTTCGGCAGCCGCGCGCCCCCGGGTCCGGGCCCAGCTCCACCAGCAAAGCTCGGCCCCGTCGACGCGTGCATCCCGCCCTGCAGCTTGAACGGCAGCCCGCGCCCTGGTCCACCGGGCCCAGCGCCAGGAGGACCACCTCCGCCTGGACCACCTGGACCGCCAGGTGGTCCGCCGCGGTATGGCCCGCGCCCAGGCGGCGGGCCGTGCGGCGGGGGGCGTCCATACGCTCCTGGCGGCGGACCCTGCCCCGGACGGCCGGGCGGCGCGCGCCCGTACCCGCCCTGCGCGTGCTGGCCTGCGTGCTGGCCCATCGGCGGCCCCGGGGGACGGCGCATATTGTTCGGCGGCATGTTCATGTTCGGGCGCGGCGGGCCCGTGCTCCATGTCGGCGGGCGGACAGGCTGGTGCTGCGGCGGACGGTACGCCTGCTGCGGGACTTCACGCTCGCGGCTCGTCATCTCGTGCGACGACTCGACGACCGGAATGCTGTTGTCAGTCAAAGTCTTTTTTATATTCTACCCACGTTCCAATCTTGGCTGGCAGCGGGTCGGTCCAGAACCAGACGTGCTCGAGCGCCTTGTCTGCCGACGGGCGCTTTGCGGGGTCGATACGCAGCAGCTCGACAAGAAGGTCTGCCCCGGTCCGGTCCATCCTGGGGTTAGAAATGCCACAATCAACACATGTCACACTCACGCCCACTTCTTCGCACACTGCAGCAGCGTGAGTTCGCGGTGCGTGTGTTCCCACGGGTGGTCTTTCGCCTCGGGGAAGCCCGGGAGCTGTTTCCACGCCGGCCACGAGACGTGCGATGGCGGCCCCGCGCGCGAGAAGATGCGGTGCAGCTGGTCCTTGTCCGATGTTCCCGGGAAGATGGGTTCGCGGAGGTACATCTCGCCGAGGATGCAGCCGACGGACCACAGATCAATGGCAGTGGTGTAGTGCTGGTCGCCGAGGAGCAGCTCCGGGGCGCGGTACCACCGCGTGACGACCATGTTGGTGTACTCGTGCGGCGAGTGGCGCGGCATCTCCTCGACGCCGAGCGTGCGTGCGAGACCAAAGTCGGCAATCATCGCGCTGCCCTCCTTTGACACCAGGATATTCGCCGTCTTGAGGTCGCGGTGGATAATGTTGTTGGCGTGCATGTACGACAGGCCCTCAAGGATCTGTTTGAGCAGCAGCTTGGCGACCGAGTGTGTCATGCGAAAGTCCTTGTTCAGCAGCAGGCCACACAGATCGTGGTCCATGAACGGAAACACCATGAACACCTCGCCGCGATATCCTCGGTCGGCGGGGATTTCTAATATCAGCATGGGTCTTGGACCCACTCTTCTCCTACTCACTCCTCTGGACGACCATGTCTATAAGCGGCACAATGTTCGGGTGGTGCAGCTCCTTGAGGATCTTGATTTCGCGGACGGTAGTCACGCTGACGCCATCGCGGGGGTTGTGCGTAATGAGCTTTTTCAGCGCCACCGCGCGCTTCGTCGCGAGCTCAACCGCCTTGGTGACGACACCAAACGTGCCTTCACCAAGTTTCGTCCCGATATCATACGCCGCGAGTGTCGATGTTCCAATAAAGTGTCGCCCAAACGTCTCCTTCTCCTCCGCGGCGGTCGGGAAGCGGAACAGCTTGCCGTGCGGTGTGGGCGTCATCCCCCGCGTGGCGACGGGCGTGGAAACGCGGGTAACGGGTTCGAGAAGGTTGCGGTTCGGTGCGTGTGCGCCACTGCCCTCGCGCCGGGGTGCGAAGCGGGGAATAGGCTTGGCCGGGGTTTTGAGATCTGCAGGGTCGCGCTTCGGCGGGGATGGGTCGCGCGGGGCGTCAGGTGGAGGAGGTGGAGGTGATGGTGGGGCGGGGTCAGCTGGCGGCGCTGGATCCTCCTTGGGGGGAGAAGTTGGCGGAGGTGGAGGGGGAGAGGCAGGCCGATGATGAGGCGATTTCCCTCGAGGGGGTGCGGGGTGGGGTGACGCTGCACGTCTGTGGGGAGACGGGGCGCGGGGAGGGGATGCACGGGCGCGAGGCGGTGACGCTGCACGGCGCGGTGAAGATGCAGATGCTCGATGCGGGGGAGGAGGGACCCGCCGCGGGGGCGTAGGTATACGCCGCGGAGGGGTGGGTACACGGCGCGGAGACGGTGCGCGCTCAGCGCGGGGCGACGCAGGCCGGCGGGGCGGGGAGCGCGGCGGGGAACGCGGCGGTGGGGGTGGAGACGCAGTGCGCGGGGGCGGCGGGGGCGGCTCGCTATCCGGGGGAGGGGGCGGTGGGGGACTGCTCGGCGCCGGCGGCGGCGGGGTACGCACCTCGCCAGCCTCAATCTCGCCCTCCTCGCCTTCTTCCTTTGCCGGCGGGCGGCTCTTCTTCTGGCCGTACGGCGGGCGCTCGTCGCGTTCCCGTTCCCGTTCCCGTTCCCGATCCCGCCCCCGCTCGCGATCACGGTCGCGGTCACGCACATCACGCACATCACGCGCATCGTACCGGTCGTACGGGCGGCGCTCGCGGGATCCAGACGAGTACCGCGGATACTCTCTCTCGCGCTCCCAGTGCGGATCACGGTCGCGCCCCCTCTCCCTCTCCCTCTCGCGGTCGCGCTCTCTATCGCGGCGGTCGTACTCGTAATGCCTCTCACGGGAGCGGGAGCGCGCGTCAGAGTTCCGCCTGTCGCGTTCGCGCGGCGCGTCATCGGGGATGTAGCGGTCGCCGCGGTCGCCGCGGTCGCCAAACTCGCGGTCGCGGTCGCGGTGGTCGCGGCCGTACGGCTGCTGATACGGCTGCTGGAAGGGCGGGAAGGGTAGCGGCGCATACAGCTGCTGGAAGGGCTGGAACGGGAACGGCGGGGCGCTGGGGCCGTGGTTGAAGTGCGATGGGCCAGAGTGTGAGGGACCGGAGTGCGGACCGGGGCCGGGACCAGGACCAGAACCAGGACCTCCGCCGAGTCCGCCATGTCCGCCATGTCCGCCTCCGCCAGGCCCACCATGTGCAGGCCCACCATGTCCATGTCCCTGTGGGTATCGCCTATCAATCACCGGCGGGGGGTTATCCATCCTGGCGCGCAGGCTGATAGTCTGCCGCGGGGGCGCGCCAGTATCGGGCCGGGCGGGGAGTGCGTGCGTCGGCGGCGGGGGCAGGCGCGTCGGCGAGTTTGGGGCGAGGCGCTTCGCCAGCGGCGGGGGGTTGGGGGTGGGCCATGGCCCGGGCATGGTTGCGGACTGGAGTGGGAGTGTATCGCCAAGAGGGGATATGTGCGAAGGTTGATATAAAAGATGGAGTCTAGAGTGTCGAGTGTCGAGGTGAAGTGGAGTTGGATTGAATTGTGGATTGTGGATTGTGTACGACTCTTGAGAGTGTGGCAGATGGGACGGAGCCAATTTTGTGGTGGTGGCACCAACCAAATGTGGCTGCGAAAGCGAGATGGATGCGGACATGACACACGAAAATGAAGAGTGTGTTGGTTGTCTTGCATGTCTTTGTCTCACACTTGCATTGTCCGCATTGGGTGCGAATGCGGAGGAATGGTGTTGGTGCACTGTGGGAAGAGCATGCGGCGAGGTGGGGGATGGTGGTGCGAGGACTGTCAGTCGTTCGCACGGATCCTGACGTTGAGAACGCCTGTCCGGACGCGGACCGCACTCGACAGGCCATGCCAACGGCTCGACAGGCTATGCCAACGGACCCTCCCAGCCTCCCAGCTCCCACAAATGTCCCACACATAATCATGAAACCCACCGCAGCGGTCACGAGAATACATCTTGCCCTGGATACAGTAGCTACTAATGAAATACTTTTTTGTCGTCTGGTTCTTCTAGAGACGCGCGCCGTCGCCCTTCCATCCCTTCTCGCGGGCGATAATCTCGGCAGCGTGCTCGCCAACAGCAAGGACCGTGAGCATGGGGTTGACAGTCACCATCTCGGGGAAGACACTTGCGTCAACGACGCGGAGGCCGCGCACGCCGCGGACGCGGAGCGCCGGGTCGACGACCGCCAGCGGGTCGTTCTTCACGTCGCCCATGCGCATCGTGCCGGCCGGGTGGTACACTGTGTGCGCGGCGCGGCGCGCGTACTCGCTGATCGCCTCGTCCGTCTTCACCTCGGGACCGGGGCACACCTCCTTGACGAGCCAGTCCTTGAACGGCGCCTCCTGAGCGACCTTGCGGGCGGCGTGGATGCCGGCGACAAACGTCGCGGCGTCGTATCCCTCCGGATCGGTAAAGTAGCGGAAGTCGAGGGCGGGCTTGACGCTCGGGTCCGACGAGGTGAGGTAGAGCTTGCCGCGGGAGCGCGGGCGGGGGATGTTGGGCGTCATGCAGAATGCATACCGGTCCTTGATCTGCGGGTAGCCCAGGCGCTCGGTGTTGACGGTGAAGGGGATCTGGTAGCAGTGCATCATGAGGTCGGTCGCGTCGTCGTTGGGGCCGATGGGCTCGCGGCGGAGGAAAATACCCGCGTCAGAGTCCATGGTCGTCTGGTCCTCGGGAACTGGCTTGTTCAGCTCCCAGATGATGATCGTCTCGGGGTGGTCGAGGAGGTTCTCGCCGACACCGGGAATGTCCTTGACGACGTTGATGCCGAGGGCCTCGAGCTCGGCGCGCGGGCCAAGACCGGAGAGGAGCGAGAGGCGGGGAGTGTCGACCGCGCCGCCGGACAGAATAATCTCGCCGCCCTTCTTCGGCGAAATGGTGACCTTGGAGCCGTCCTTGAGGGTGACGTTGACGCCGGTGGCCTGGTCGCCGTCGACATTGACGCGCGAGACCCACGCCTCGGTGAGAATAGTCAGGTTCGGGCGCACCTCGTCGCCGCGGAACAGGGGGTGGATGTACGCGACACTGGCGCTCGAGCGCGTGCCGTCCTCGGTGTTGTACGAGATGGAGAAGAATCCGACGCCCTCCTTGAACTGGCCGTCGCGGCGGATCGTCCTGTTAAAGTCTTCGATAACGGGAATGTCCAGGGCCGAAGAGCAGGACGAGATCCAGTCCTTGACGAGCTGGTTGCGGTGGCGCTCGTGGACCGGCTGGATGGTGTTGCGGAGCTTGTCGATCATGCGCATCATCGTGTCAAAGTCCCAGCCAGTCGCACCGCGGTACACCCAGCTGTCCATGTCGCGGCGGAAGGGGCGGAACGAGATGAGCGTGTTGTGCGACGAGCAGCCGCCGAGCACCTTTGCGCGCGAGTGGCGGATGTGGCTGTTACCCATGTGCTGCTCGGTCGTGCCGTAGTCGTAGTCGTACTTTCCGCCGAGCATGCCGAGCCACTCGCGGAGGTTGAGCACCTCGGGCTTGTCAAAGTCGGTCGGGCCGCCCTCGATGACGAGCACACGGTGGTGCGGGAGGTACGACGTGAGGCGCGAGGCGAGCACACACCCGGCGGTGCCGCCGCCGACAATGACATAGTCATAGTGGCCCGAGAGCTCGGACTGGGGGAGAGAGGACTTGCACTCCATGGTGGGATGTTTTGGATCGGAAGAGGGGGGGTATGGAGGGGACAGTCGAGATAGCGAGGGCGCCTATATGTGCGGCGCCCGCGGTGGGGAGCAGCCCACAGCTGGCGGTACACAGACACAGGCCGGAGCTGCTGCTGTTGCACCACCTGAAGCGCAGGCCGGGTGCACTGGCCCGCACCTCATACAGCTGGCACCCCAAGTCGGACCCAAGAACCCAAGCATTCCAAGGAGGAACCAAGCAAGAAAAATCGGGGGCATCTCCGATATCCGTTCCCGGCGGGTGGAACAGTAGTGCCTGCAAACAGCGAGGTGATCAATCAGTGTACTGCTTCTGCTACTGTTCAATCGACGGGCCCCTGACATTGCCCAGCAGTTATCCCCTGCGTGCTCGCTCCCTCCTGCTCCCTGCTCCCCCCTGCTCGCCAGCTGCCCCTGCCCCTGTGCCGTCTCGTGAAGTCTTGGGGTCCTCGCGGCTGTGCCGAATGTCTGGCGATCTTGCGCTGTGCCTCGGATGCTCCTCCTGGCGTACGTGCTCCTGTGGTTTCGGCCTTTCTTGGATTGGGTTGCGGTTTTATCATCGATAGCAGGGAGATTAGGGCCATACACCGCACCCGCACTCCGATACGAGCACGAGTACTCGGTGCACGGCCCCGGGAGCACGGCCCGAGCATCTGCCGAGGGTACAGGCAAGACAATGCCTTTTGTCTTGCCCCCGTGTGCGAGTTTGTGAGCGGACGGGGTTGCCATGATACGCACACGAGCTGGTGCTAGTAGTGCTGCAGGTGCTTCAGGTGCTGCAAAATGCACGAATCACATGATCCGCCCGACGAGGTGGCGCCGCGGCCAACGTCATTGTCGGAATGGAGGCGTGATAGTGCAGTAATCTTGGGCAGCAGCAAAAAAGACAAAGAAAAGCGCACCCGACTCTCCCAAGGCTGCTTACGAGAACGGCTCCGACTGGCAAAAAGCTTTTCAAGGCTTGTCTGCAGCAAGGCACACGATGGAGCCGCACTGCGCACCGGAGCGCTGGAGCTTGTCACCCCGAGCGGCCCTGCAGGTCCGTGATAATTTTTTTCAGCAGCGATGTTTTTATTTTTATTTTTTCCGTGTCCGAGATAATTTTTTCTCTTGGATGACGTCGGGGGCGTGTTGCGGCGCGGCCGCAATTCATGTCTGGGCAGGGTCGCTGTCAGAGGGCGACACACCTAGTGAGCGAGTGCATGGGATGGTGACCATGAGAGGGTGGAGATGGTGGAGACCGGTACAGGGAGCGTGGAGAGCGTGGAAAACGCGCGGTGAGCTTCATGAGTGCCTCGGTGCCTCCATGCCTCCTGGCCTCCTGGCTCCAAGGCTCCGATTGTTGGGATCACGAGGCGGTAGATTACCAAGACCATGTGCTTGGCGAGAGATCGAGACTGAATTCCGCTCTGGCCGCACTCTCCGTTGTCATCTCATTCATCATTCTCCACTTCTCTCTCCCAAAGCAAAACCCAAAAAACAAAATGACATTCGCGCGCGAGATCCACACCTTCTACGGCGGCCGCGCACATTCCGAGGACGAGGCGGGCGCGCCGTTCCAGTCGATCGACCCGGCGACAGGAGAACCCATCGCGACCGTGTACACGACCACGGCGGCGCAGCTCGATGCCGCCGTCGAGACGGCACAGGAGGCGTTCCGCGGGTGGTCGCGCACGCCGCCGATGGAGCGCGCGAGGATCCTCCTCAAGGCGGTTGCGCTGCTCCGGGAACGTAACGACGACCTCGCACGCACCGAGACTCTCGACACCGGCAAGTCGTGGAGCGAGACCTCGGCAGTCGATATTGTCACCGGCGCAGATGTGCTCGAGTACTATGCGTACTATGTCGCATCTGGTGGACTCGACGGGAAGACGACGGTGCTCCGGCCAGGAGAGAGCGGCGCGACGATCCACACGGTACACGAGCCGCTTGGCGTGTGCGCCGGCATCGGCGCGTGGAACTACCCTATCCAGATTGCGCTGTGGAAGAGCGCTGCGTGTCTCGCGGCGGGAAACACAATGGTGTACAAGCCAAGCGAAGTGACTCCCCTGCACGCCAACACGCTCGCGGAGATCTTTATCGAGGCGGGCCTTCCCAAGGGCGTCTTCAACGTCGTGTACGGCGACGGACCGTCGTGCGGCGCCCCGCTCACGGCTCACCCCGGTATCGCCAAGGTCAGCTTCACCGGCCAGGTCTCGACGGGATCCAAGGTCGCTGCCGCAGCCGCGCGCGATATGAAGAGCGTGACGATGGAGCTGGGCGGCAAGAGCCCGCTGCTCGTCCTCCCGGATGCGGACGTTGATGAGGCCGCCGACGTCGCGATGATGGCCAACTTTTACTCGACAGGACAGGTGTGCACGAACGGCACGCGCGTGTTCGTCCCCGACACACTCCTCGCGGCCGTCGAGGAGGCGATCGCCAAGCGGTGCCGCGAGGGTATCCGCATGGGCATGCCGATGGACAAGGACACCAACTTTGGCCCCGTGGTGAGCAAGGCGCACAAGGCCAAGGTCGACGAGTACATTGCGCACGGGAAGAATGTCGACCGCGCAAAGGTGCTGTACGACGGCGCGGCCGAGGCGCAAAAGACTAAACCGACACCGAACGGCTTCTGGGTCCCGCCGGTCGTGTTCACAAACTGCACCGACGAGATGCGCATCGTGCGCGAGGAGATTTTCGGGCCCGTGATGGCCATTCTGCCGTACTCGACCAAGGGCAAGACGCAGGAGGAGTGGACTGCACAGCTGCTCGAGCGCGCAAACGACACGCCGATGGGTCTCGCCGCCGGTGTGGTCGGCACGGACATTGGCCTCGCAAAGTACCTCGTCAGCGAGCTCCAGGCCGGTATCACCTGGATCAACACGTGGGGCGAGTCGCCTGCCGAGATGCCTGTTGGAGGGTGGAAGATGAGCGGCATCGGACTCGAGAACGGCCACGAGGGAATCATGGCGTACACCCGCACGAAGAGCACGCTCGTTCAGCTCGGTCGCGGCGCGTGCGCCGGCGTATTTTGTAAGCTCTAGAGTACGATGTAATGGGTAGCTGATTGGGAAGGTTAGATGCAGTAAGGACTATAAGTGCGAATGAAAGGTGTTGCAGTGCCGAAAGGGCGGCGGATGTTAGGGATGTTAGTCACCAAGCCTGGACGGAGATACAGACAAGGTGGCCAGACCAGAAGAAAGTTGAGGTCAGATATCAACGGTCAGCAGCTCAGCAGGTCGGCCGTAGCAAGTTGGCGAAACGAGAGCCTGGAAAGCCTCCTCATCTGTGATCTACACGAGGACTGTCGATGTGAGGTGGCTCGTACTGGGGTCTCCGACATGCTCGACACGAGCAGATGTACCCAGAGTGCCAGGAGGGAGATCGTGACCGTCGCCGCCCCTGACTGCCGTGGCGCTGCGGCCACGCTGGGTCTGATTCCTTGCCGACTTTCATGCGTATCTACTGCACTACGGCGTGGTCTCTGCAATTCTGCAAGCTCTGCATGCTTTACAACTTCTGTAGTGCTGTGGATGACCATTGAATGGGGAGTCGAGGCTCACTGTAGACCATGCACCGATGAAGGTGGACGGTTCATGTGTCTTGGGGGTTTCAATACGGGAGTAAAAATCCACTTTGCCACCCAGCACCCAGCCGCCCAACTCCATCCCCCTCATCGCCAACATTCATCTCGCCGCCGACATCAACCTCTTCTTCATCATCCACTCTCTCCCCCCGAACCCCAACCACAATGTCCGAACGCAAGGTGCTCCAGAAATAGTACGTGTTTCTCCCACTGTACAGTGCTGACGGCAGCTATCCCCCGGACTTTGATCCGTCCAAGATCAAGCGCCGGAAGGGGATCAACAAGAACATGCAGATGACCGTGCGTCTCATGGCGCCGTACTCTATGCGCTGTGTGAAATGCGGAGAGTACATCTGTGAGTAGAGAGAGATGGTGTATTTGGGGTTGAAGCTGACATTTTAGATCGCGGGAAAAAGTTCAATGCGCGCAAGGAGACGGACGTCGGGGGAGAGTACCTCGGCATCAAGGTGTTCCGGTTCTACATTGTGAGTGTGTGGCCGCAGATGAATACTCTCCCCAGCATCTGCAACTCCCCCTCCAGAGTCTGTTGACTAACACGCAGAAATGCCCGGTGTGTTCCTCGGAAATCACGTTCAAGACGGACCCGAAGAATGGCGATTTCGTTCCCGAGCACGGCGCGACGCGCAACTTTGACAACTGGAAGGAGAACGACCCGACAGGCAAGCTGGGCCAGCTTCCCGGCGCGGACGACGATGAGGAGTACGACTCTGAGGGGAACGACCGAGAGGCGCGGCGCGAGCGCGACGCCATGGCCGACCTGGAGCGGAGCCAGGAGGCCGCGCGGCACGAGATGGAGGTCATGGACCAGCTTTCGGGGCTGAGGCAGCGGAATGCGCGGGTGGAAACCTCGAAAATCGCCGACGACCCGACCGCGCTCCTCGCCGCGCTGCATGCTGAGAAGGAGGATAAGGAGGCCGAGGAGCGCCGCGCCGCCGAGGACGCAGAGGACGACGAGCTCGTCGCGCAGTACTTTGCGAAAATCGCGCCGCCCAAGCCGCAGGCGGCCGTGGCTGATGGCGAGGAGGCAGAGGGAGCAGAACGGAAAATTACCGTCAAGCGCACGGCGCCGCTGGCTGCTGGAGAGCCGACTGTCGACTCGCTGCTTGCTGCCAAGGGCCTCACTGCGCCCGCGCCCGCGATGCCCCCGCCTGCGGCGGCGAAGCGGAAGCGTAACGACATGCAGAAGATTCTCGGCATTAAGAAGAAGAAGTAGTGTATTAGATGTAGTGTTCTGTATTGTTGTGATGGACCCATGGGCTGGGTTAGGGCCCGGATCAGGATCTACTGAGGTGTCGCATGGGATTACGAGGGAGCAGGAGGCACATGTGAACCGGATGACTCTGACCATGTGTCCCTTATCAGTTACTGTACATTACTGTAAGCAGGAGAACATGTGAACCCTTCTCGCCGACCGGTGAGGTCGTCTTTGCTAGCGCTGTAGGCGTTTATAAGATGCATTCTCAAGCAAGCTATTCCTGCACCCCCCTCTTTTCTCCTCCTCTTCTCCCCACCTCTTACTTGACAGGCTCAATGTCCTGCGTCTGCTCGTCAGCGACATTATCCGCTTAATACTCACAAGAATGGTGCGGTAGCGCACGCTCGAGTCCTCGATGGCCTTGATGGCCTTGGCGGCGTCCTTCATGGGCATGACGTTGATCCACGGCTTGACCTTCTGCTCGGCGGCGATATCGAGCATGCGCAGCGCCTCGGTGCGGCACCCGATATGGCCCGAGCCGAGGCTCGTCCCGCCGACCATGAGGCTCTGGCTCGTAATGTTCGCGAGGCCCTCGTCGGGGAGGCCGACAAAGACGAGGCGCTTGCCGACGTCGACACAGGTAAGCAGCTCGTCGATGGGGAGCTTGGAGCTGCTCGACGTGCAGATGATCACGTCAAAGGCGCGGAACAGGTCCTTTTCGAATCCGGGGGTCGTGGCGACAAAGTGCTTGGCGCCCATGGCCAATGCGTCCTCCTTCTTGGCGTCCGAGCGCGAGAGGACGGTGACTTCCGCACCGAGGGCGACAGCGAAGAGAACAGCATAGTGGCCCAGTCCGCCGAGACCGACGACACCGACCTTGGACCCCTTGCCGATGCCGTTGCGCACAAGAGGCGAGAAGACGGTCAGGCCGCCGCACAGCATCGACGCCGCCTCCTCGGACGGGATCGACTCGGGGATCGGGAAGACGAACATCTCCTGCGCGCGGATGTGCGTGGAGTATCCGCCCTGGTGCTCGCTCTTGTCCGGCCAGTGCGTGTTGTAGCCGTGCACAGGGGTGGGGCAGTAGTTTTCTGACATCAGTGAATGTTCATGGGGGGAGAAACGGAGGGTGGTCAAGAGGAAACAAGACAAGCATCCAGAGTCCATCCATCCTCGAACCCATTGCATTGCCGCTCGCTCCACTCGTCACACTCACCATTGTCATTCTTGCACCAGCGGCACTCGCCACAGCTGCCAACCTGGGCGCCGACGCCGACACGCTGGCCGACCTTGACGCTCTTGACATTCTTGCCGACCTCGACGACGCGGCCGACGACCTCGTGGCCCGTGACGACAAACTCGGTCTGGTAGGGACCCCAGCCGCCCGAAATCGTGTGGTGGTCGCTGCCGCACACGCCGCAGCACTCGACAGCCACCGTGATACGGTCGTCGGCGAGCGGCTCGAGCTCGTAGGTCTTCAGCTGGAAGTTCAGGTAGTCCTTCGGGTCCGTGACGGCGTACCCCGTCGCCTTGTTGTTCTTTGGTGCGGACATTGTGTGGATGCTGAGTGGAAAAGTGAGTTGGGGGAAAGAGTGGTGTAATCTCCGTTGTGGTATTTATGTATTCTATCCCCTTCGACTAGCCCGTCTTTGATGAGTTGGAAGGGGAGGACTGCACCACATGAACCCCACATGCCAGTGTCGTCAGTGTCGTGTTGTCATGACCACCCCTCACTCTCCCTCGCACCTTTTCGCAGCTCGCAGCACATTGCATCAACATCTCGCCCCGCTCTCCGCCCGGCCCGCCTCTGCCGCCGGCCCGGGATCCCCCGCACCCTGAGAGTCATGCGCCCCATTATTTATCGCGAGGGGGACAGATCGCCGGCGGCATAACGCGGCAACGGTGATTCACGCGAGATGCATGCGATGCGATGGCATCGATCCGCTCCCCGAGGTCCCGTACACGTTCGGTGGGGTCTATACGATGCAGACGTGCGAATGTATAGGGAGCAGCTGCGAGTGCAGTCCAGATAAGTTGCATACAGGCAAGGAGAGCAGTGGAGCAGGCACAGACTGCGCACGGTTAGAGCGGATATGATAACGGGCCGTGGCTGGTGAGTCACTGGCTCGTTTCCATCCATCCGTCCTTTTGGCGCCCGATGCGGACTGTCTGCTATCTGGCCTCCTTCCAACTTGATTAGATAAAAGGTCATCAAACTCAACCCATCTCTGATCACTCACGAGCAGCTGGAAATGATCCACAACTCATTGCTCGATGCTCCCTATCTCTTGTCTACGCCTTGCTCCCTTTTGCTCTATAAGTAGCACTCGTCGACAATCAGCCCACGTGAGCCTCTCGTAATCCACTTAATCCACCCTTGGATCCTCTATTCAAAATCAACAAAACCTACGCTCAGCTCCCCGCCATCGACATCATGATGCTCGTCCGACCTCCGTCTCCAACTTCTGACTCCTCACATCTGATCTGACATTCCACATCAGACTCACCATCTGACATTTCACCCCACCAGACAATGCCGCCACCCGCGGCCCCGGCGGGATACCCGCCTGCAGCCCGACGGCGCGTCCTCCCGCTCAGCGCGCGCCTCCCGCCATGGGCCCACACCGTCCGCGAGCTCCTCGCCCCCACCCTCGCCGGCTTCCTGAGCTATATCTTCATTGTCGTGCGTCCGCTCAGCAATCTTGCGCCGAAGTAAGTCGCCGCGGCATGTACATACTCACGCCAGCTATGCGTTTTTGGTAAATACCTCGGTCATTTTGTTCTACTTTCCAAAGGGCCGGATCAGCACGATCGTGGAGAACAACAGTGAGCACGGGAGCACTGGGTGGAATGCTATTGTAACACTGGGTACTAATCTCTGCAGCGATAGACTTTATGGGAGCAGTTGCGGGCCTGGCGTGGGCGACCATTGCTCTCGCAATAGCGGCATGGTGCGGAGCACATTACGGTGCAGACACGCCTGTTCCGCGTCTTATTCTCGGGCTTGGTCTCGCGGTGCTCTCACTAGGCGGTACGTGCTCATCTGGGAAGTAGAACTCACTCCAGGCGGCTTTTTGCGCAGCTACGCACCACGGCTCAACGTCGCGTGCCGTGCGGCGATGTTCTACCCTATCTTCCTGCTCACCTCGGAGCAGGATATCACAAAGGTAGCTGGCATCGCGACTGTTTCAGCTGACAGCAGTATAAAGCACGAATGTTTCTCGACCAGTTCTTCGTGACGCTCTTCGCGTACATCTTCGCGACGGCTTCTGGCGTGCTTTGCTCCGAACACTCATCCGCCCCGAAGCTTGGAATCCACATCTCGTCGGCGGTGGACACGATGTGCGAGCTGATCCCCACCTCGCTCCACATGATCTTTGAGGGCTGCGAGCCGGATACCGACGAGAACAGGAATAACGAGCGGGAGCAGGACGAGTTGACTCTGACTGCGGGCTCGGCAGGGAAGGAGCTGGAGGAGCAGCGCCCGTCAGAACGCACACGACAGGAGACGCTCGCGCGTCAGCTCCGCTCCGAGATCACGGCGATGCGTCACGCGTACACGGCCTACTCGCTCGACATTGTGCACGCGCACCATCCGCCCTCGACGCTCAAGCCCATCACGCGCATATTCGCCAAACTGCAGCGCAACGCCCTCCTCATGCCCACCGGCCATGTTCCCGGAGACCGGATCCGCAACGCCCTAGAGCGCGCGCACGCGTCTCCCATATCCCCCGTTGTCAGTCACCACCTCAGCCGAACCCACAGCCCCGCGCGCTCGATGCGGCATACCAGGAGCGGATCGCGCCTCAGCACGAGTTCTAGCCGGATGAGCGTGCGCTCAGCCTTCGACTTGGGGGACAGCAGCAGCACGCCCACCCGCCCGCGGCACCACCACCGGGATACGAGCCTATCACCCACTCGGCTTGTCCATGAACTGTCAAAAGTCGCGACTCACAGCCACCAATCGTCCCGGCATACGTCGGGTGGCGGGCCACACGAGTCCGCGGCGCTCTCCAAGCTCTCGGCCACCTGCTCCAACCTCACCGACGCCATAATCGCTGCGTTCCAGGGCGCATCGGCTCTTCTCACAGAGGCATGCGACTGGCACTGGCGCAACGGCCACCAGTCCCCACCCATCCCCGAGCTCAAGTCGCAGCTGAACGGCGCCGTCGTCGACCTCCAGAAACGGCTGAGCGGTATCCTCGACCATGAGGACCCGCCGCCAAGTCCGATCGACATCCGTGTGACGTTTGCGGATCAGATTGCGGCCGACTGGCTCGACGACGAGGACCGCTTCCGCATTGCGTTCTTCATGATAGCCCTCCTGGACCTGGCGCGGGACACGCGCATGCTGCTCGACTACGCGGCAAAACTCCAGGACCACCAGAAGCCGAAGCGTTGGTTCCTCCCCGCTATCAGCTGGCCGTGGACGCCGATGAAGAGCGACACGCCCCTTCCTTCAAGTCAGTTGACGTGTTAGTATTGAACTGACATGCAGTCGACCGCGAGGTGCTCACTGGCGATGACGAGGCGGATAGGTACAACGACGGCGAGGACCTGGACTACGTAAATGCTCTACTTCGCGAGTCGCGCGAGACGAGCAAGGCGCGGCCCCGGATGAGCTCCGCCAAGAGCTTTGGCGACCGTTTCGTCGTCGCCTGGCGCTCGGTCTGGGACCGCAGCGGGATGGTACTCGGTCGCGTGATCGTGTCTCACGCCTTGCATAGCCTCAAGCACTCTCGCCATGTCCATTTTGCGCTCAAGCAGACTGTCGGCATCAGCCTCCTCTCCCTCCCGGCCTTTCTGCCTCCCGGCAATCCCGGCCGCGTGTGGTATGACCTATGGCATGGCGCGTGGATGGTTAACTCGTTCATGTACGTCCTGGAGGTGACGACTGGCGCAACGCTACGTGTCGGTTTCTACCGAATGTGCGGGACTTTCATCGGTGCGCTCGTGGGGTTTATTGTGGGTCCAGCAGCTCATTTCACGGGAGCTCACGCTAGTTCACGAAAATCGCAGGTGTAAACCCGTACGGCCTTGTAGCGTTGTGCACCGCTGCACAGGTGCCCATCTCGTACGCTATCCTGTTTACTGAAGTGGCGCCCATGGCCATCGTTTCGTGAGTTTTATTATAAGGAACGCGCTGACAGCAGGGGTGTCACTCTCGGCCCGATCGTGTTCCTCCAGTACCTCGGCCTGACGGAGGGCAAGTCGCAGTTCACGATTGCGTGGGTGCGCTTTGTGATGATTGTCATCGGTATCGCAGCGGCCGTGCTCATTGGCATGTGGGTGTGGCCGATCCACGCGCGCGTGCGGTACTTTGTCGCCGTCGCCGACATCATGGACCAGATCACAGAATACTGTGAGTGCTACAAGCTTGAACTGGACTGACGCAGACCTCCGCATGAGCCGCGACCTGCTGCGCCCATCACCTGTATACCGCGCAAACAGCAAACAATACTCCAAAATAGAGTCCTCGGTGCGGCGGCACATTGAGCGCAGCCGCATGCTCGTCGACATTCAGAAACAGGAAATCTCCCTCCTTCCGCGCCCGATCAGGCTCTATTCGGAGATCATCGACACGACCGAACGCCTAATCGAGACGTTTACCGAGGTACGCGTCCTGCGCTTCTCCCTCCCGCGACAAGCGACCGTCCTCGACGTCCTGCCTATCCGCCGCGAATTCGTCTCAGCAGTGCTAGTCAACATCTGGGCGTGCGGACAGGCCTTCCGGTCCCGCTCCCCTCTCCCGCAGCTCCTCCCTTCCCCGCGCGTCCCCCTCGGCGAAGTAATGGAGGCGACGGACGAACACGCCCACAGCGTCCGCACGCTGCGTGCGCGTGAAAACCGCCGCCGCCAGCTCGGGGACCTCGCGGACGACACCCCGCGGACAGAACATTCTGCCGGCGCGACCGCCTCTGCCGACCTCGCGGTGCTGTATGGCATGGCGGAGAACGAGGCGCTCGGCGACATTGTGAACAGCATTGATGAGCTGCTCGCCGCGGCGCGCACGCTGTTCGGGAGCAAGAGCTTTCTCGAGTCGGTCGACGCCGACCACCACAGCCATCATACCCTCCACCACGACTAGTTTAACATCATCGGTTTCGGATCATACCATCATCATCAGCATCTCTATATCACTATTCAGCCGGACAGGGTGTGTATTAGTTATCTAGATTGAGTGCATGTGCATTAGTATTGTCAATTGTCAGGAACAATGTCCTCGCAGCTCACACAGCTCGCAGTTTACTAAAAGTGCTCTCATCGTCAGAAAGATCGTCGTTGATCAGCGCGATGAGGATCAACCGGATACCCCTGATCATTCAGAAGATGGTGATCGGCGGGATGTTCCCGATCATCGCGCCAATGATCGTCGGTGATCGGGCTCGCTTGCCTGTGCTCCTGGGCGTCCACATCACACAATTACACATTCATACCTGCTGCACGCGACACGGTTGCTCGCCACTGCGCCACTCCAGATGCGACATGTACATTTTGGTGTTTCAACTGACCTGCATGCTCATACTGATACTTCTGCCAAACGATGACCAAGATCAAGACGGGCAAGAATAACGAGATAAACGACGGGGCGGCGCACCGCGCCGTGACCCCCTCGCTTCCGCGTATGCAATTTCTCTTCCTCCTGTAGCAGTTACAGTACACTTTTCTCCCACTTGAACCGGATCTCGAGTCGGGAATCTGGAATCTGGGGGTATCCGAACGGGTTATCCAACATGATGCCCTCCCGCCCCGGAACCGAGCCTGCCTGTACAAGACGACATGTACAACCGAGATATCGCGTCGCGGCGCATTCTACTTGGCCACATCGGGGTACACGTCGAACCGCCGCTGGATCGTGACCGGCAAGTTGCGGCGGGTCGTGGCGAGCAGCTCGGGGTCTGATGTGAGTGGATGGAGTCAGTGGAGCACGATACGCACCAATGTCGGCGTACACGATCGCCTCCTTCTCGTCTGCCTCGGCGATCACGTCGCCGAGAGGGTTGACGACCATAGAGTGGCCGTACTGTCTGTCAGTCGTGTCCCTCCCGATTCGGAGGCCTCCACTCACGGCCTGGTACGCGGCATCCGGGTGGCGCGAGGGCGAGCACATCGCGACGTAGATCTGGTTGTCGTTGGCGCTGCGGGTCAGTGTGGATAGATAAGAACCACGCACCGAGAGCGCTGGAGGAGAGTCCAGTGCATGGGGCCGGTGGTGGTGTTGAACGCCGCCGGGTAGATCATGGCGATACAGCCTGCAGTCAGCACGGAGCACAGAGAATGTGGAGCGGCGCGGAGGGAGCGGCGAGCGTCCGGGTCCAAGGTCGCGATGGAGCGCTCCATGCTCCAAGCTCCACGCTCCGCTCTGCTCGCTCGGACCTACCCTGGCGCGCGGCGATCATGGCCATCTCGGGGAAACGCTGGGGTGAGCGGTGACCATGGAAGGGCCGACAGCGCACTTACAATGTCATAGCAGATGCCGACACCAATCTTGCCAAACGGCGCCTCGAACGAGGTGAGCCATGTGCCCGGGGAGAGCGTCTCGGATTCCTGTTGTCAGTCCGGAGATAGGATTGCGGAGGGGGTCGAGTGGCTACGACACAAGGACATGCGGATCGCACGAAAGACGGCCAGAGTGGCTGCGACCGGTGATCATACACACCTTGAACGTCTGGCGACCGGGAATGTCAATGTCGAACAGGTGTACTTTACGGTGCTTTGCAACCATAGTACCTGGAATCAGTCTTGCGCTCTCCATCGATACGCACCCTCGGGGTTGTACGCGGTAAGCGTGTTGTAGATGTTATCCGTGTCGCCCTCAATCTCGGGGATGGAGCCTGCCGTCAGAAATCAAGCACAAACAAAACAAAAAAAGAAAACGAAGCGCAGAGCACACTGCCCGATGCTCTCTCTGCCGGACATCTCTCTGCGCTTCGCGTCCACTCGAGTCGAGTCACTTTCTCGCCTCGCACTACTCACCGCCGATGAGCCACACGCCCGCATCGCGCGCCATCTCCCGTAGGGCAGTGACGCTCTCGCCCTCGTCGCCCGCCACCTCCCTGCCGTCCCGGACATGCGGCACGCGCTCCGAGTACTCGCGGAATGCGGTGACTGCGTAGGGCGAATTCCAGATCTCGGGGAGGACGATGAGGTCGGGTTTGGGGGTGGACGCAGCGGCGGCGGCCACGGCCTTGCGCGCGACGGCGATGTTGTTCGCCTTGTTCGCGGACAGGCCGGCAAGCTGCAGGAGCGCGAGGCGGAACGGCTTGGCGGAGATGAGGGCCATGGTCGGGTCGTTGGGGTAGTGGTGGGGAGAGATGAAGCAAGGTTGGGATCGTTGAGAGCGAGTTGGCCGAGCGGTTATCTACCTCGGACTCGGCCGAGTTTGGCGGCAACTTACTTGAAGTGGGCTGGAGGACTGAAACGCAACATAGCGACCACGATCGCGGACCGGACCGCGCATCCTCGCCACTGACTGCTACACGATGCATGCGTAAGAGAGGCGAGAGAGAAATGAAAAAGTGCATGGAATATGGAATAGTACCGCGAGATGCCGCTGAACCACTGCACGGGCGCGAGTGCCTCAATGCCGGTGTCTGCGGCTGACGGTGGGGTGGGCGCCTGTTAACCGTTCTGGGCGCGCTGGGCGTGTCCGAATGCTCTGTTGGGCGCGTTCGAGGGCTTTGTTGGGCGACCCAGGGGGCACTGCGAGGGAGATTCTGCTGATTCCATGCCGGGACGCTTTGTGCGAGACAGGAGACATTCCGTTCATTTGTTTGTTCACCTGGCATGTCGCGTGTTGCACCCACAAACAATTAAAACACGCCACAGGACCTCAAGGCGACAACACGGCTGCGGCGCACAGAGGCGCAGGTATATACACTGTCTCTCGGGGTATTACTCATTCTATTCTCTGCAGTTTGTCGGTCCACTTTTCCGCCATTCGCAACTTTTGGTCGTCCCAGAATCCCACAACTGGATACTGGGGATGTCGGGATCGTCGCCCCCGTCGGGAATAGTCACGCCCGCGGCTTCGGGAATACGCACAGATCCCAGCCGTCCACTCTTCCACTCGTCCATTCTTCCAGCATCCACACAGTGCCTGCCGCCACGTCCAGACGCGCCTCGTCGTATTTCCCAAGCAAGCTGTCCAGGCGTCAAAGTTGGACAATAGTACAATAACGATGGCCTTGCGTGAGCCCTGGAACATTGAAGTGGCGCTTAGAGACGGGCCGATGAGTACTGATTCGATGTGAACGAAGGTCGCCACTCAGACCCCAGATCAATCTTGGGGAGACCGCGTGCGTCGCACTTCATGAGAGATCACCTGATCTGGACTCTTCAGTAAACGGTGAAGATAGAAGAACGAGTTAGCGACAGATGCGTGAGACATGAGCGGAGACGGGGTGGAATCCGGATAGCTTACGACTGTTTGGCCAGTCAGATGTGAGTGATTAGTGAGCGCTTTGCGACCTGCCCCGCGCTTCGTGCGATCGAGTCATGTATCACCCTCGAGAAGGGTGCGAGTGGAACGGGGCGATGGGCCATAGCTTAGCGACCCTGGTACCGCACCTCTGGATTCCGCTGGTACCTCATCTCTGGATCCCGCCCCACTGGTACCCCTCGAGAGGCTCAGCAAACAGCGCTCCCAACGGACGAGTAGGTTACGCTGGAACGCTGGACAATGCGATGTTGGGCGCGAGGGCGTGAGTTTCAGAGCAATTGCAATACGAACTCCATGTCAGTTACACATGTCACTACACCCAGCGGCGGTTACCGACACTGACCACGCCCGCGCAGTCCGCCTATGCGTTCGAGCTGGAGGTTGAAACCAGCGCGTACATGGCGACGAACAATGTAATCGGGGGTGTGGCGCGATGGCGACATTCTCCGGTCTCCGGTATCATTCCGATTCCAGGTTCCGATTCCCATTCCCATTCCAGTACCAGGTATCCAGTGAAGCGTCCATCTCCCTCGCACCCGCGCGCTCGAGCTCGATTAGAACTAATATTAGAAACACGTGTACCCCCCATCCACGACAATCTCGCTTCCGGTAGTGTACCGCGCCGCGTCGGACGCAAGGTACACGACCGCGCCCTTGAGGTCCTCGGGTTCGCCCATGCGGTCCTGTTGTCAGCTCGCGAGCGCGGCATAGATTTCCACCCACCATCGGGATGCGGCTCAGCCACGCCTCCTTGAGTGCCGGGTCGCCCGCGAGGATCACCTTGGTCAGGTTCGTGGCCATGTACCCGGGCCTACAGTCAGAAAACAGCCATACTGTAGCTCTGTAGTCCTTACGAGATGCAGTTGACACGCACGCCGCGCGTCGCCCACTCGACCGCGAGGGAGCGCGCCATATGCCGCACCGCCGCCTCTGCCCGTCAGCCATGTTTCTGCTCTTCTCCACGCACTGCTCATGTTGTACGGGCTCTGGGGCTGCGGCGTGTTGACAATCTGCGGTCAGTACTCGTATTGCTGGCCACTCACACTCCCGCTCATGCTCCCGATCATGACGACGCTGCCCCCGCGGTCCATCATCTTGCCCGCCTCGACCGCACACAGCCACGTGCCGAGGACATTGATGTCGAGCAGCTTGCGCACCCGGTCAACGGGGTACTCTTCGGCCCGGAAGTTCTCGACGATCCCCGCAGACGTAACGAGCACATCGACCTTCCCAAAGCGCTCCTTTACAGCCGCAAACGCGTCAACCACACTCGGCTCGCTCGCGACGTCGCACGCGTACCCCTCCGCCTCGATACCGTACTCCTTTGCCAGGACGGCCGCCGCACTCGATGCAGCTTCCCCTCGGACGTCGAGGATGCCGACGTGGGCGCTGCCGCTCTCGATCAGCCCGCGCAGCATCACGTTGCCCAGCCCCTGCGCGGCGCCCGTCACGACGCAGACCTTGTTGGCGAGCGAGAAGAGCGAGGGGAGCTTGTTCATGGTGTGATGGGGAGCAGGGATGTGGCCGGCCTGGGGATTATAAGCGCTCGCTGCTTGATGCTGGCCGCACAGCAGGCCGCAGATCCACAGAGCGAGGTATGCGCAGTTTGGACAATGTTTTTTTTTGTGCACATGTGTTTGTGCTTCGCTTAGAACGAGACAGCTGGAGGGCCCAGAATCGGGCCGGCGGCCGGGCCGACGCCGAGATTGTGCATCACCGTCGGCTATCGCCGACCCAGGCAACCCAGCCCAGTTGTTGCCACCCACGGTCAACCACCAGGCCGTCCAGAGATCAAGCTGCATCGTCTTGTCTGCAATGTCGTCCTCAATGTCTACCAAAAATGTATGTCGTCTAGCACAATATATTACATCTACATCCTCGCCTCGCGGACACGCAGCTCACGAAGGAGCTCCTCTGCCCGCTCGCGCTGCGTGGCATTGCTGAGCGCCACCTTGTCGAGGTACTGCGCCGCGAGCGCCCAGTCGCCGCGCAGCCCGCCGCCACCGCGCATCTCGTACTCGGCTACAGCAAGGTAGCTCGCCACAAGGTCCTCCGTCTCCAACCCCTCGCGCTCGCCGAGAGCCAGAATCTTACGGTGGTACCCGATCGCGTCGCTCCCTGGTGGCCGACCGCGCTGCGCATCCAGACTTGCGTGCAGCGCTGCAAGCTTGCGGAGGTGTTCTGGGGTCTGGGTCTTGTCCGCGCCAAGAAGCGCTCGTGTGTGTGCGGCGATGGCATCCTGCGTCCGCCCGAGGCCTTCGTACACGGACGCAAGCGCGCCCCACATGCGGCAATCGTATGGACTGGGAGTCAGAGAGTTCCACAACATAGACACCGTAACTCACCGCAACGATGTCGCCTGGTTGTAGTAGTCGATGGCGTACATCGGCATGTCGAGGAGTTCGTACGCCTGACCGAGGCCGTACCATGCGCGGTAGTCTTTCGCATTCACGTCTATCGCCCGCCGGTATGCCTCTATTGCGGCATGTGAGTTCTTCAGCTCGACAAACTCGTGGCCCATGAGTGTCCACGCCGGGAGGTAGTCGCGGTTGAACATCAGCGCGCGTCGGAAGTAGGTGATGGCCTTGGTGTGGTCGGCTCGAGACGAGTAGTAGTTGCCTGCATCAGCCTCTGATATGCGCTCTGCACCCACCAATTAAGCAGCAGACTTCCGGCCGGTTGCGGTCAATGCTCGCATACTGGTGTGCGAGCTGGCCGAGCTTGTCCTTCTTGTCCATCACGTACAGCATGTTCGAGTAGATGTCGACCTCCTCCATACGGAAGGGGTCCTGCTGTTGCACCTCATCGAACAGGCGTTCTGCTGTTTGAAAGTCTGGGGTGAGTGTCATCACCATGGCGTGCAATGTTGCCGTTCGGATTATAGTTGCGAAACTTGTCGAGCCAACTATCTCCGAATGAACATTTAAATAAATGGCAGCCTCCAGGCAGCCGCTTCAGTTTGACCACTCACCTCTCATGTGGTAAAACACCATGGCGCGCTGCGCCTTGAGATGCACGCTATCCGGGAAGATTTCCTGCAGCTCCGTGATCATTGTCATGATGAGGTCCGTAGCGGTGTGGAGGTCAAGCATGACATTGACAGCAAAGAATGTGAGCATTGGGGTCATCGGCAGCTGCTCTTTCAGCTCGATAAACTGTCATCAGCACTTGAATACGAAGGGTGCCTCACCCTGTCCGCCGAGTCGACGAGCTGTGCCAGCTGGCTCCAGCAGCTCCAGTTGAACGGCTTGTCGCGTACGCTCTGGGCAAAACAGCGCATCGCCTCGTCACGCTGCTCAAGGCGCATGTGCACCAGTCCACGGAGGTACACCAGATACGGTTCCGTGTCGTCGGCCAGCGCGTCGAGGATCGGGGTCAACAGGGGGAAGAGCGCAGTGCGCTCCTGCTTCGTGTCCATGAAATGCGGGAGCGACTCCTGCGCTTTGCGGTCGGCAGTCTGCATTAGCTCTGATCACGCAGTGTACCCACAAGAAACGCGGCGTAATTGCAGAGGAACCGCGCGCGGGGCCCCTTGGCACCCTTGAGCGTGTGCACGACGCGGTCAAGCTCCTTAATGTCAAAGTAGCTCTTCGCGAGCTGGAACGTGTCCTCCTCTAACGGGTCCTCCTCCTCTTCCATTTCGATGCCGTGCCGCGTGCGCGCGCGCGACGGGCCCGCCTCGAGCTCCTCGAACCCCGGTGATGGGAGGAAGTCGGTGGCAGCTGATACCCGTGGGCGCGTGCTGGCAATCGGAGACGAGAGGCCGACTTGCTGCTGTGGTGGAGAAAACGGGAGATACGGCGCGGCGCGATACTCGCTCGGCAGCGCGACGAGCAGCTCGGACGCCCTGTGGTCAGACGACGCGTCACATTTACACCCACCACTTGGCGGCGACTACGAGGCCGCGGTCCTTGAGCTCGCGGACCGTGGTGCGCAGCTCGTGCGCCATGCGCACCTTGTCTGCTGCGGAGACGGCAGGCATAGGAGGTGATGGAGATGTGGGAAAGAGTGGAGAGTGCAAAGTGATGAAGAGGGGACGCGAAAGAGAGCAGAAGTGGACTTCTGTAGCTTCTGTGGACATTCTCCACACGACCACATTTGTTGTTGTTGTTGTTGATGGTTCTGGAATCCGCCACGTGGCCGGCGATTCGGCAATAGCAGACGCCACCGGAATGACGCTGCTCGCCACCACCACCTTCGAGTTCATCATCGTGTGCAGTCTGCATCTTCTCTCGTACATCCACTCTCACCACCCACACTTCCACCTCCACCCTCAGCCTTAACATCCGCTTCCCGCTGCGTGCGGGCACTACACGTAAACTCTCCGTTACGCATTCGAAAGTGTTCTCACACCGTGGCCATGTCCGGCTCGCACACAGGTACCAAACGCACCAACCCTCATCCGAGCGACGACCGCGAGCGCCGCGACCGCCCCCGCGACTGGCGCGACGCGTTTCTTGACGACAGGAGCCGCGACCATGATCGGGACCGAAGGGACAGAGGCCGTGAACGCGATTACGACCGCCACCGAGACCGGGAACGGAGCCGAGACTACCGCGATGACCGCTACGCACGCGACCGCCGAGACCGCGACTACGACCGCGACCGGGACCGTGACCGCGGGCGCTTAGATTATGGCCGCAGTGAGCGTGAGCGTGGACACGGTGGCTTCCCTTCACAGCGCCATGGTGACCGCGATCGCAGAGCCGAACCGCGCCGCGAGCCACGCGAGGAGGGAGAGTGAGTATCTCTCCAGCTGCATGCTGTTAAGTGTGGTTTCCGTGCGATTCTAGCCGCTGACACCCAGAATTGAATCTCCCCCGCGCTCCCGCAGCCCGCGGCGCACGCACATGGCGAGTCCGCGGCATCTGAGCCCCCGTGAGTCGCGATTCTCAGCATCGCCCCGCCACAGCGACCGGGGCCGTGATGCGCCTTCGCCTCGTGCGAATGGTAGGGGGCCACGTTCTCCTCGTGATGATGGCAGGATAGGGTTCCCAAGTGCAAGTGGGAGCCGGGAGAACGAGCGCGCGCGCGGCGAGCGGGAGTCAGTCGCAAAGCCGAGTGAACCGCCAGCCAAGCCGGCCCCGACAGAACCTGTCGCAGAGCTGGCGCCCGTTGAAGAGCTGGACGACGAAGATCTCGAGAAGAAGCGAGAGGAGAAGCGCCGCCGGCGAGAGGCGATCCTGGCAAAGTTCCGCGCAGGGGAAGGTGCGAAACCGCCGCTTTCAGCATTGTCGACATCCCTCTCCTCCGAGCCGCCGTCTGGAGCGCAGAGCACGGTCGGAGGTGTAACTAGCGAGACGGGTGAGTCTCCGAGGTCTTCAGCCCTAACCCCAGGCGCAACGCCCCTTCTTCGCATGCTTGGCACTCGGTCTACTGCGGAGACCCCTGTGGGCGGATCACCGACGCTCGCTAGCACGCCGCTCGGGCAGAACTTTGACCTGGAGAAGCACGGACCGACAGCTCAGCCTGACGCAACGACGCCCAGTACCAATCTGTTGGCGGCTGATTACGACTCCAAAATGGATAACAAGGAGGATGAGTGGGAAGAGGTGGAGACTGAAGTGGAGGATGAGGACGACGAAATGGACATGTTTGCGGCATTCGGCGATGAGGAGCCCGTCAAGAAAAAGCGCAAGATCAAGGTCCGGCGGAGGAAGAACGCGAACGGCGAGATTATCACGGAAAAGCCGAAGGCTGCCGTGCTCGAGATCGTCGACAATGTGGACGACGTGGAGGGCTATTACCGCTTCACGCCGGGAGAGCTGCTCGACGACGGGCGGTACCAGATCACCGTCACCCTCGGCAAGGGCATGTTCTCTGCCGTCGTCAAGGCCAAGGTCCTCAAGGCGGTCGGGCAGGAGCGGCGACAGGACGTCGTTGGGCGCGAGGTCGCGATCAAGCTCATGCGCTCGCAGGAGAGCATGTACGTCGCAGGGCGGAAGGAGGCGCAAATCCTAAAGCTCCTCAACGACGCGGATCCGGAGGACAAGAAACATATTGTCCGCATGGAGCGCACGTTTGAGCACAAAGGCCATCTTGCGATCGTCACCGAGAGCATGAGCATGAACCTCCGCGACGTGATCAAGCGGTTTGGCAAGGACGTCGGTCTGAACATGCGCGCGGTGCGTGCGTACGCACACCAAATGTTGCTTGCGCTGTCTCTCATGCGCAAGTGTAACATTGTCCACGCGGATATCAAGCCGGACAATATCCTCGTGTCGGAGAACAAGGCGGTCCTGAAGGTGTGTGACCTTGGCACCGCCGCGGACGTCTCAGATGGCGAGGTGACGCCGTACCTCGTCTCCCGTTTCTACCGCGCCCCAGAAATCAGTGAGTCGCAGATTGAATAGCTGGCAAGAGAAATAATCAACTGACTCTCAGTCCTTGGCATGCCATACGATACGGCGATCGACATGTGGGCCATTGGGTGTACCCTGTTCGAGCTGTACACGGGCAAGATCCTCTTCCCTGGACGCTCCAACAACCACATGCTGCTGCTCATGATGGAAGTCAAGGGCAAACTCCCCCACCGCATGATCAAGAAGGCATCTCTCGGCGCGATGCACTTTGACGAGAACAACAACTTCTTGTCCGAGGAAAAGGACCGCATCACGGGTGCGGCCATCACCAAGACGATGGTCATCACCAAGGCGACGCGCGATCTGCGCTCGCGGCTTATGCCGCACTCGAGCGTGCAGGCCAAGATGAAGGAGGACGAGCTCAAGCAGCTGCAGCAGTTTGTCGACCTGCTCGACAAGTGCCTCATGCTCGACCCTGTGCGCCGCATTTCGCCGCGTGAGGCGCTTCTCCATCCGTTCGTCACGGGCCACTAAATTAGAGTCGTAGGAGTCATTCATAGTACAACATGTAGTGCAGATCAGCAGACTTCAGATATCCCAGAACAGAGCATTAAAATCCCTCGGCGTCATCCCTTCTTCAGCACCCAGTGTCCGAGCACACTCTCGTCGCCCCCGACGCCCATCTCGGGATGCAGCATGACGGTGCGGAGGAAGCGCTGCAGTCGAGGTCTTCGGTCCTCGAGGAATTCCTCCGAGAACTTTGCTGGGGAGTAAGCTTCCGATCTGTTGCGCTTCTGAACTCCCGAGCTTCCGAGCTTCCAAGCTTCGCAGATGCAGTCTTCACACTCACACATGTGATTCTTCCCAGGGAGGGCGGGAATCGTTTTGCGAAGATGCGGAAACGCATCCCGCAGGTCGTCGCGCAGGCGCACAAACTCGGTATATCGGCGGAGTATGCTCACCGACGTGCCGCTGCGCAAGTGGATCTCTATATCGTAAACTGCGGTAAGCGGGAGATACGACACTCTTTCAGTCCTACTTCCTGTCTCTCGTGTCTCGCCTCAACTCCCGCGTCACAATCACAATCACAACCTGCGACTCACCAACATACGCGCCGACCTTGCCACCGCCAGAAAAGCTCTTCCCCCCGACGACCTGCCACCCGCGGATCGCGACGTCGCTCGCAAACGGTTCCTGCTCATGCTGCCCGACGCTCATGACGATACGCGGCGACTTTGGTGCCCGCACGCGCGGCCACCACCGCGAGCCCTCGGACGGCGCGGGGCTGAGCGTCGTGCTCGCTGTGGCCGTGCTCGTCGTGGACGTCGCTGACATCGGAGACAGCACAGACATCGGACTATCATGCGAGTTCAAATGCGGCGGTTCGTAAGACTGCGAGGGGGAGGCTGATCTCGGACTCCGAGACTTGGACTTTGTGGACTTGACGGCCGCGCGCCCGACGCAGATACGCGCAATCTCCGCGAGGCGCGACGGCGGGCTTGCGGCGTCGCTCCCGCTGTCGGACGAGAGGGAGGGAGAACGTGTCGGAGACGGGGGGAGGAGCTCGATCGCAGGGGAGGATGTGAGGTGCGCCGCGCGGCGCGGGGACGGGCGCGGCGAGGACTGGGCCGAAGGGGAAGACCGCGAGCGCCGATCCGCCGTGTTGATGGAGAGTACCTTCGGGCGCCGGGCTTCCGCCGCTGCCCCGGTCGCGAGGGGTATTGCGTTGTCGACGTCGGGCATGGTGGCTGTGAAGAAACGAGAGACTAGTTGTCAGTCGCACTTGTGCATGGTCACCGCCTCCGGGCTCGGCATTCCAGAGATCTCGAGCTCGAGCACTGTTGAGCAATGAGCCCCTGGGCGCGAGTCCGGAGTGGTGGGGATCCTCCACTTGCACATGACGCTGTTGGGAGCAGCTTTCCCACGGTGTCCGTCCCTCCCGTTGCCGTTGCCGCTCACCAAGTGTGTCCACTCTATCCCTCGGCCAAATATCTTGCCATCACTCCAACTACCTCTACTTTCTACCTCTCAACCAAAATGTTCGGCTTCGGATCGTCAAAGCCCGCCGCTGAGCCCACGGCCCCGAACCGCGAGCAGCGCGCAAAGTGCTGGGCGATGCGCGACGAGTACTTTGCGTGCCTGGACGCCAATGGCGTGGTCCAGCCCGGCGACCCCAAGACGGCCGGCGAACTCGGCGACGCGCAGGGCAAGTGCGAGCGCGAGCGTGCTACGTACGAAGGGAGCTGTGGACGGAGCTGGGTGAGTGCCGGCGCGGGCTGGAGACTGGCGTTGAGAGGAAGGGGATCAAGGGCTGTCTTGACGCTTTTCGATCCAATGCCGGAGGGTCGGAGCCGTGCCGATCGGCTGGTGGTGATTGCGCACGGCTCCCGGCAATCGGCGAGATGAGATGGGTAATCTCTGTCGATAGGGTGACACAACTGTCTGCACACTGCCTGCCCCTCTTCCTCCTTTTTCCCCTGCTGGTGCATCTACTGACCGCAGATTGACTACTTCAACAAACGCCGCGTACTCGAGATTCGCTCAGCCAAGACGCTCGAGGCCGCTGCGAAACAGCGCGCTGATGCCGAGGCCGCGGGCTTCAAGCGGTAATGACTAGACACCACAGCAACCAAAACGCGACCGCACATCTACATAATGTACTATGCACTCCTCCACTGTAACCCATGCGCCCCGTGACTCTGACCCATACTCTTATGCGTATGTCCTACTTGAGCAGCGCCTCGATAACCTGGGGTCAGTCTGGCAAGGGTTACAGCACTCACAGTGTTCTCGTTAATGTTTGACACATTGTTACCACGGTAGTTGAGACGCTTGAGTGTGGCGATCTGGAGTGAGCGCAAGTCCACCCACAGTCTACACGGTACCCACCACAGTGGCGCGGTCAAAGCCCATGTCAGTAAACTTGACGACGTTGTCCTCAGAAAGACCTGCAAGCTCGGCGTCCGTCGCCGCTCCCCTGGGACCGCGCTTTCTGGACGGCGACTTTGCGTACGACTCGGTCCAGTGGCGCGCCGTCGCATTGAAGCTTTCCCGTGATGCGAGATAGTGCTTTGCCACTGGAGGTCAGCGCAGAGGCGAGTATCACGCACCTTCTGCGTCCTGGGGGTCATTGGGCTCGGGGGAGCAGAGAAGCGACTGGAGAGAGATGAGGGTGGATTTGAGAGTCAGGACCTGGTGTGAGATTTGGAAGGCAGGGAAGGACGAACTGGCGACCACTTGTCCTTCAGTATGTCGAGGCAGATCGCGCCCTGGGGTTAGATACAACCACGCAAGAATTATCTACCCACACTTGCAGACGAGATATTAGGGTCTAATGATCAGCATCACAGCCATAGTACATGTCAGACGCACGGTACACCTTCCTGCGCAGTCAGTAGAGCTCCATTCCACGTGGACGCACGTGATAAACTTCATCTTTACAGGCTCAAACGGGTATCCATCAGGGATCACAATGTCCACCTCATAGTAGCCGCCCTCGTACGGCGTGTCCCCCTGTGGTAAGATACATGCGGCGCCGATGAACTCACAGGACCGGGAAACGAGCCGAGAAGGTGGAACGGGTTATCGTCAACAACTGTGAATCAGTGATCAGTACGGTGAAGGTCATGTCGTGGCACAGGGGCAATAAACTGTCTCAGAGTTCGAGGGACACGGCGGACGGCAAGACGGCGAGCCCTAGCCGTGCGAGCTAAATCCATCCCGCTGCGCACGATGCTTCGACTCACGCTCGATGGAGATCAGCGACTGCTTGTCGTCCTTTATTTCTGTTGTCAGTGACGTCCGATCAGAGGCACGAACGCATAATCTCCTTCCGGACACGCCTCAGCCTCGCGTCTGCCATGGTTGCTGTAGGATGGGTGTGGCGGGGAAAACAAAGAAGCGAGCGAAGAGGATGGTGAGGAAGGGAAAGGCGTCGACGACGAGCACCGAGATGGTATTGATGATGATAGAAGGAAGACAGAAACCAAAAGGAAACGATAAACAGCAGAATCCTCGCGCACACGCGCACACAAAAGGCGTCATCTACAGAGTACGTCCACTTGCAGGTCCAGATCCTGGCGGGTGGCAACTCGGGCGACTCGGGATCCAATCACCCGTGGGAAAATGCCGCCCGGAATGCCAGGTCCAAAAAAAGTCCAGCCCAATCTCGCACCCTCTTTGCGCATCATCACAACAACCAGCGAGCATCATGTCCGACGAGGAGATGGCGACCAACGCCGGGCCGTCGGCGGGTCCCTCGGCGCCTACATCTGACGCGCCGGTGCTGTCGAAAAAGGCGCAGAAGCGGGCTAAGAAGCAGGTGCGTCTCTGCAGTATGTTTTATTTCTGACAGACAGGAACAATACCAGGCGATCAAGTTGGAGAAGCGGCAGGCGGAGCGCGCGCGGCGGCGACAGCGTGCGCAGCAGCTGAAGAGCGACTATGCGGCGGGGAAGCTGAGCGCGGAGGAGATGGAGCGCGTCGAGAAGCAGCGTGAGGCGAAGCGCGCGCGTGCCGCCGCGGACCGCGGGGAAGAGGCCGACGTGTGGGGCGGGGCGATCGTCGTCGACCTCGGGTTCGACGAGCTCATGACCGAGCAGGAGATCACGAGCATGCACTCGCAGCTCCGGTACGTGTACTCTGTCAACCGTACTGCCAAACGGCCGTTTGCGTCTGTCGTGCACACCAGCTTTAGCCCCGAGGCGAGCCCCCGTCTCTGGAACAAGATGGGCAAGGCCGAGTGGCAGAAGTGGAACCGCATGTGCTTCATGGGCGAGGATGTGGGGGAGCTGGCGGGAAGGATGGGGAAGGGCGTCACGGTTGAGACTGGGGAACTGCCAGGAGGTGGAGATGGACGGGCGGAGGGCGAAGAGGTGACAGTTGACGACACTGTTAAGGTAGACGATCCATCAAACGCGTCGTCTTCTGCTCCAGCCGCGGCATCCTCTTCCACCTCAGCTCCTATGCCATCCTTATCCTTGGCTTCGGGAACCAGCGCGCCCGCTCCCGCAGCACCATCCCCGTCCACCGCCTTCCCCGAGCTCACACGACACCTCGCCACCTCCCTCCCTGTCACCGTCCCACCAACGCACAAGCTCGTGTACCTCTCTGCCGACGCAGAGGAGGAGCTCACAACGCTCGCCGAAGACGAGGCATATGTCATTGGCGGCATCGTCGACCGCAATCGATACAAGGTGGGTGCCTGCTTCATTTCGACCCATGCTAACTGCAGAACCTGTGCCAAAACAAGGCGGAGCGCCTCGGCATCCGCACCGCGCGCCTGCCGATCGGTACATACCTCGCCAACATGCCCACGCGCAAGGTCCTGACTGTAAACCAGGTGGGTAAGGATGTGGATGCAGGCTGGCACGTCATCCAGTATTCTTGCTGTTCTAACTTGTGCTAATACCAGGTGTTTGAGATCCTCTCGCAGTATCTCGCGTTGCAGGACTGGGGCGCGGCCTTTGAGGCTGTCATTCCGCAGAGGAAGTACTTCAACAGCAAGGAGGAGAAGACTCAGAGTAACAAGCGGGCGAGGGATGGGGACGCCGGTGAGGGTGGCGGTGAGGGAGAGGCAGCCGCTGAGGCAGAGGCAAGTGGTGGCGGGGCTGGAGCGGAGGCCGTTGAGGGCGACGCACAGCCCGATGCGGACGTGTCGATGGCCGAAGAGGAGGCTTTGAACGGGTAGAGCATGCATCTGTGTAGAATATGAGCCATTGAACGCTGAATACTATCCGCGTCGAACGGAATCTCGTCGACGCCATCCCCGCAAGCTCGGCCGATCGACCAGCGGCACTGGCGCCCGCCATGCGGGGATCACCGACACGGCTTTCGGCATCCTCGGCATACAACAATCTCGAGCTTTAGCCATAAGTAAGATGGTGTCGCTGCCGTTGACACCACCACATCTCTCTCTCCAAACAGTGAGGCCGAAATCATGACGGGACTGACACCAGATGCGCACACCCGCTCTCCGCGCATTCCGCCCACTCGCGCCGCTCGCGCCCCGCGGCGCCCGCCTCTCCACCTCGGGGCCATCGCCAACCGACCCCGCCCTGGAGGTATCCGACCGCGGCGCGATCCGGTGGATAACCTTCAACCGGCCCGCGACGCTGAACGCGTTGACAGTCCGTGATCTCGACGACTTTACCGCCGCCGTGGAGGGTGCGCCCGAGAGCGTGCGCGCGATCGCAGTCACAGGCGCAGGACGGGCGTTCAGCGCGGGAATGCACACGTCGGTATTTGCAGATCTTGATCGGGACGCGGCGAAATCGATGATTACCAAGGTCGCGCGCGCGGTGGGGAGTCTCCGCCTGAGCCCGAAACCCACCGCCGTCCTCATGAACGGATACACTATCGGTGCGGCGTTTGAGATGGCCCTCGCTGCGGATCTGCGGGTGGCCTACCCCCGGATCCGGGTGGGGTTGCCCGAGACCAAGGTCGGGATTCCGTCGGTTGTGGATGCCGCGCTCCTCCAGCGCCATGTGGGGATGAGCATCGCGAAGGAGATGCTCCTCCTCGGCGAGCTGCAGCCCATCGAGCGACTGGGAGGTTTTGTTAACCGGTTCGCGGAGGAGGGGAAGATTCGCGAGACGGCGGAAGAGCTGCTTGCGGGAGTAAGGGACCTCACGCCGACGGTCATGGCTGCGCAGAAGGGGCTGCACGAGACGTGGATGAACGCGAGCCTCGAGGACAGTATCGCGCGCAGTATCGAGGTGTTTGCCGATGTGTTCGTGCACCCCGATACGCATGCGGCTGTGGAGCGGTACAATAGCAGGAAGAAGAAGTAGAGAGCGGCTGGGATTTGAATGCATTACAACGATTGAGCTACGAGTGAAGATAAATCTCCATCTCCTACGCCGCAAGCGCCAGACCCGTCGCAATGCTCTGTACGAGTGCATCGACCGCAAACCCCTTATCCGCATAATCTGCCGTCAGCCGAATCACTCACGAAACCCACCATTGAGCGTCTTGTTAAGATCCTTGAGCTTGACGAGCCGCACAACAATATGCTCCCCCTCATCGAGCTTGGGCTCAATCTTGGCCCCAGGAGGCGGGCGCACATCCACAGTGACGAGATGCATGTTCGCGCCGGTCATGCCCGGGTCCTTGACGAGCACGGGCGAGATGGAGCGCACGCTCGCGCCCTCGGAATATCCCGTTTCCTCGTGTAGTTCGCGCAGGGCGGTGGTCGCCGCGTCCTCGTTCGCGTCCATCAGCCCCGCGGGAAGCTCTGCAAGAGTCAGACAAAAAGAGTACTGCTAATACGTACCAACAACGACGGCACCGACAGGCGGGCGGAACTGCTCGATAAGGACGACACTCGCGCCCTCGTCGGCATGCACGAGCGCGAGGATGTGGCAGCTGTCCACGCCGGCAGTGGACCGCGTGGAGCGGTTCGCGACTTCCCACAGGCGCTGTCGTCAGTATGTACAAAAGCATCATGTAGGCGGGGCGGAGAAGGTATCGTTGGGCTCTAGTGCGTTATCCCTCGCCTCGCACATCCCCGCCTCGCCCGCCTCTCTGCACTTGACGCACCTCCTTCCCATCCTCGTCCCGCCAGGTGATCTTCTCGAGTTTGAGCCATTTGGCGGGCGTGGAATACGTCTCGGTGGACACGATCTCGGGCTTGTGGGACATTGTTGAAATTGTGCGGGCGCGGGGAAGGAGGCGAGGGACGACGCGGTGTGTGCGGACGAGTTGTCGGAGCATGGGAGGTGTGGACAACATCAGATCGGGACAGCGACGGACGTCGGTTTATGTGCTGACCCCCACGTCCGACGTCATGCGGCGTTCAACACCAGACGTCATGCGGAACCAACTGCCTCCACCCCACCCTGCAGAGCCTTCCCACGGCTCGGATTAGCTCTTTGATCACCGAGGTGCTCGCAACGGTTCGACAGATGTGGACGTGCCATGCATTGCAGTGACTAGTATACAAGGGCCTCGCCCGCCTGCGCAGCCGCACAGGGGGCCGCAGACGGGCCGCGGCTCGGCAGTTACAGAGGGCGTGCGCGCGTCCCAGAGGTCGGCACGCACGCAACAATAGGGTATCTCCACGGCAAGCCCGGTCTCTTCTCTAGGTGCTGGATTCGCAGCGTGGTGTGTGATGGCTGTCTTGCTGATGCGGGTCTAGGATGCGCGGGTCATTAAAGCCAGTCGACGTGGCTTGTCGAGCGGAGAGTCGGCGAGTCGAACGGCAACCAATCGTCTCGTCGTCGTGGGGCCGCGCAGGCTGGGCCCGGAGAGGGGGGATTCTACTGTCACAAACATTGAGAAAAAAGAAAGGAGCAAAAAAGAAAGGAATGGTATTCGCCTAGTGCATGGGCGTGCCAAAGTTCTGGCGGGCGCGGCGGAAGAGAAGGAAGATTTCGTCGTCGGCGCGGACGAAGGGCTGGTCCCAGAAGCCGTACGCCGGGTTTTCGAGGAGCTCGACAAAGGTGACAACCAGACCCCATGGGTGAGGGCGCTGCACAATCACACGCTCCAGGAGCACACGTGCGATGCGCTCCGGGATGGCCGAGTTGGTGGCCGAGGTGGACGCCATCTTGAAGAGGTAGAGCATGAGCGACGCGAAGAAGAGCGTGTGCGCCGACGGGTAGCGCAGCTGGTCGGCAATGACCGAGAGCATGAGGTACTGTCCCTCGGCGTCAAACGAGAACGCGAGGGAGACCAGGAGCGGGACGCCAGGGTCGCTGGGGTCAAACTCGACAACGCCAGAGGCCATGTAGTGGCGGTGCACGGCCGACGTGCCGAGGTAGAAGATGGTCGCATGCAGGAGGGTCGTGTTCCACACGGTCGTGGTGCCCTCGGGAAGGCGCTTCTGGACCGCAATGCGGTTCTTGAGCTCGTTGACAATCGCCTGTCCACCGGGGTTCCCCGTGTGTATGTAGTTGTCGATTGCGTTGCGAATGTTGCCAGTGTTGAGCGCGTTGAGGTGGTCCTGGCGGACACGAGGGAACGACTGCATCTCGGGGACGAGGTCGTCGAGGCGCTTGTACCAGTCAGGCAGGGGAGCATCAACCGCAGGGAAGGCCGCGAGAATGATGTTGCGCAGCTGGACGCACTGGACCGGGATCGCAGTCGAGAGAGTGTGGTAGAACTCGACAAGGAAGCCGGGGAAGTCGTGCATGAGCACGAGGAGAGTGCGCAGCGTAGCGCGGTAGAGGTTGCGCGAGGCAGCCGAAAGCTCGGGCGAGGTGGAGCTGATGAAGGGCGCAACGAAGCGAAGGAGCCACATGATACAGCGGTGGTAGTCCGCCCAGCCTTCCTGGTGAGGCACCGAGAGCAGCTTGGCCATGAACAGGCGGTGCGACACGATCGACAGCCAGCCAAACGCAAAGCGAGGCGCGTAGGTCGGCTGGGTGATGCCGAGCGCGTTCGCAATGCTCTTGAGGCAGCCAACGGCAACGTCGGGCATAGTGGCGTCAATGGTCGAGATCTCCGCAAGCATGCTCGTGAAGAACCGCGCCCACGGGCGCTGGTCGAACTGGTCGTCGTTCATCTGCGTACGCACAAGGCTGTACGACATGATGGTGATGATCTTGTTAAAGTAGTAGACCGTGTTCGCGACACTGCCGGGGCCGCTCTTGTCGCCGTAGTTCTTGACAATCAGGATTATCAACTTGGCGAGCGAGTCGGTGCCGTGCCACGTGCCGTGCTCCGACTTGGTGTCGCACTCGACGGCGGCCTTGATGGCGGTCGTGTAGAAGGCCGTCGAGAGGTCCTCACCGCCGAGAATGTTGTCCGTCTGCAGCCAGGTGATGTACGGGACGAACGACACCTCGGGCGAGTTGGGGTTGTCGGTGAAGAGGCGCACCCACTTGAAGAAGTAGTGCTGGAGGCGCTCGTGCATCTTGGGGTCGATGGCAGCCGACTTGGGCTCGGGGGGAACGACGCTGTCGTCGCGAAGGTCCTCGAGCAGCTTGTCGCCGTCCTGGGTGGACTGGCCAAGCTCGTGGGCCTTGAGGAGGGCAGCAACACACAGCGTAAAGTTGTTGCGCGCGAGGAAGGCGTTCTCCCCGATGCAGCACTCGCGGATGAGTGCCGCAATGTAGTCCACAATCTCGCTGCTGTGGTTGCGGCCGAGCTGCTTGGCCAGCTGGGCGTCGAGCTCCGGGGCGCGAATAAAGTTGGCCTGGATGAGGATGCTCGTCACCTGCACGTTGAACTTCCTCGAGTCCTCCGCAAACACAAGCCACGACTTGACCTCGTGGTCGACCTTGGGCGCGTGGCGGCAGAGCTGCTGGAGGATGCCAACATAAACCTCGCGGCCAAGCGACGAGTCGGTCTTGTAGAGGAGCTGCACAATTTTCTGCGCAAGGTTGAGGGTCGTCGCCTCGCGGTGCATCGACGACTGCGCGAGCATGAAGATAGTGCGGCTGAGGCCACGGAGGTCGTCGTCTTCCTCGACATGGTCGATCGAATTGGCACGGTGCTGGGCAATCTGCTTCTCGATCTCGGCGATGATCTCGTGGAAGCGCTCCATCGTGTGGTGGGGCTGGAGCAGCTGGTTCTCGCCCTCGTAGCGCGACGCGGGGCGGCGAGGGTCCGCGGGAGGTGGAGGAAGGGCGCCGTCGTACGCCATGTAGTCGCCGTTGAGTGCAGGCGTAGGAGCGGGCTGGAGGGGCGGGCGCGCCGACTCCGCAAAGTCGTCGTAGACGCGAAGCTGGAGAGGCGTGAGACCGCCCTGGCGGAGGCGCAGCGGGTCGGGGAGCGCAGTGTGCGAGATGGCGACCGAGAACGATGCGCCGTCCCAGAACGGCTGCTGGCTGCGCGAGTCGCGGTGCGCCTTGCGGGCAGCGAACTGGGGCTGGAGGTTGACATCAATGTCGCGGATGGCCTTCTCCATCGCGGCCTTGCGGATAATATCGCACGCGACGTCGAGGTTCTCGTTCACGACACCAGCGATGACGGCATCAGGGACGTTCTCCTCTGTGAAGCCGTTCTGCGACACAAGGGCGCGGATGTGCTGGATAAGGCTGGTGCGGAGAGGCTCCTTGCACGTAACCAGAGCCAGGTTGCCCGCGAGGTTCTGCACCATGAGGTGAGCAGCCTTGCGCATCTTGACAGAGTCGCCCTCGGTGCCAAAGTCCTTCTGCACGAGGTCGCGCGATGAGATGCCGGCAATCGTGACGGAGCGCTCCACGACGGGGGACACAATCTCGCGGATGGCGCGCTCGATAGAGTGGAGCACGATGCGCTTGAAGGTCGGCGCTTGAAGGACACCGAGGTCCGAATTGAAGTGGAGGAACTCGGGGAGCTGGCGAATAAGCTCGTCGACATTCTGGAGGAACTGCTCGTGTGCGGCAGCCGCAGCCTGCTCGGTCTGCATCGCCTGCATGCGGCTGAAGGGGTCGTCCAAAGAGTCGGGATAAGTGGCGCCCGCACGCTGGCCGTTGGCGACCTCGGTTTGGTGGTTGAGCTGCCTCTGAAGCTCCATCTCGAGGCGGCTGCCGTCCTCAGACTTGGGCTGAGGCGGGGGAGTGTGCGTGCGCACAATGTCCGACGGCTCAACCGACTCGAGCTGTATCTCGAGCTTGGAGAAGAGCACCTCGATCTCAAACTTCATGTTGAGCTTGAGGTCGCCAAAGTGGTAGAGCTCGACAAGCACGCGTATGATGACGAGGAACCACGGGTTGGGGATGTGGAACACGGGCGAGTCCTTGCAAGCGAGCATAAGGTTGCACACGAACGGTATGGCGACGAGGAGGCGCTTGTTGTCGTAGCCCTGCACGAGGAGATCCTTGACAGAGAGCTCGCGGTGCTTAATGGGAAGGTCCCTCGCAAGCGTGATACGGCCGAGCCAGAGGGAGACCGTCTTGAGGGTAGTGCGATCGGCAGAGGATGTGAGAGTGGTCTCCGCATTCAACAAGTCGCGGGCCTTGCGGTACGTCTCCCAGAGCACGTGACGCTCCAGGATCGGCGAGTTCAAAAGGTCGAGAAGCTGAATGTAGAGGTCGTGGCGGTTCACCTCGAGACTCACACGCACATCGATGAAGTAGTGGGCGAACCAGCGCGAATAGCGCGGCTTGAACAGGCTGACGAGTTCCTGCGACTTGGCCTCATAGTTGTTCGGCGCTATGTTGTTGATGATGAACATGATCTTGTCGCGCGTTCCAGGCTCGGGCTCGTTGAACTCGTCGTCGCCCTCCTCGATAAGAATCGGAAGCTTAAGAGCAGGGAAGGCGAGCTTGACACCGCCCTGCTGGTCGAGCTCCTCGCGCTCGACGAGGGCTGCCTGGATCTCGTTGATGTACCCAGGGTGAGACTCGTGTAAGGCCATAATCTCGAGCAACGAGCGGCAAAGACCAGGGAAGTCGACGAGCGAGCCGCGCAGCACACTAAGGGCGCTGACGCCAAACTGGTAGAGCGACTCGTGAGGGGGCGTCTTGCACGCGTCGAGCACATAGCGCGTCGCGACAAACGCGGGCGTGTCCTTGACAAGACGGGTGTCGATGATCGCACCGAAGAGGATACCCGTCATGGTCAACTCCCGGGCAGGGTACGTCTTTATAAACTTGTACTCGTCGAAGAGCGAGTGGAGCGATGCCGCGAACAGCTCCTTGTCGCGGTGGTCGTCCGACTTGGAGTACCGCACGAGATCCGCTATGACGCTGTCGAGGGTGAGATCGTACTCCTCGCTGTACATGCGGCGGTACATGTCGTCGACCTGCTCGGTGATACCCTTGCTGTAGCTCGCAACCACGAAGCCCTGCTCCTCCTTCGATCCCGGGCGGAGGTTGAGCAGACGCGGGTGCAGGATGAGAATATCAGTACGCAGGGTCTTGAAGCGCACAATGTCCTCGCGGGTGAGGTTCTCTGCCTTGCGGATGACGCGGATGAAGATGGAGTAGGCCTCGTCCGAGAGGGTGAACATGAGACTCGGCACCGAACCGGGTTGGTGCTGGTGGTCCATCTCGAGACGTATCTTGTGCTCGACGAAGTCGAAGACGGCCTGCAGGAAGTCATCGCCGTTAACGGCAACGCTGTCGCGGAGCCAGTTCTCGAGCGCAAAGTACTCCTTGCTAGAGGAAAGAGCGGCGACATCGAGCGCAAAGTGAAGATTGTCGCTCTTGAGGAGCTTGTCGAGGATCTGCAGCTCCCACGCAATCTCCACCACCTTGCCAAGGTTGTTCTCGTCCTCGCAGTAAAACTCTGTGAGGAGGTCGAGAAGGCCATTGGGGTTGAGCTCCCACATCTGCTGGTACACGAGGGCCGGGGAGGCAAGCTGCGCCGGCGAGTTGACCATGTATAGCTCCGTGAGCTTCGAGTGCATTGCGGCAATGGGCACCGGGAACGGCTTGGGGAGCTTTTCGAGGGCAATAAGCACCAGCTCTGGGGCGAGGCTGGCGGCGCGCTCGAGAAGCTCGGTTGCGCGGCGGCCAATGTCGACGCGCTCGTCGCGGTCCGAGCCATCTTCCTCGTCCGCAAGGGCGCACGCCTGGATCAGCACCTGCACGAGACCGAGCGTGTTCCACAGACCCGCGGCCTGTACGTCCTTGGCCTGCTGGCGGACGGCCTTGCTGACCTGCGCGTCCGAGGGGTACGGCTCGACGATGCGGGCGAACGCGCTTGGCGCAGGCGAGGTGGGGAGGGTGAAGAGAGGAAGCGAGTCCGGAGGAAGCTGCGATATGTTGCGGAGAACGTAGAGCAGCGAGGAGAGGTTCTGCCACGTCGCGTCCTGCTGGCTGGCGGGAAGAAGGCCGGCGATGGGAGGAACGGGCGACTGGGGAGGGACGAGCAGAAGGCTGGCTGCGAGCGGGACCGCGCTGGGGGGCGAGAGCAGGCTCTGCGGGGTGTCAAACGACTGGACAACCTTGACCCAGGGGATCTGGGTCGTGGCACACATGCCGCTGATGACACCGTGGAAGTCCACTGAGCGGCGCTCCTGTAGACCACGGCAAAGCCCGTGAAGGGTGTGGATGACTTCCTCCATGATGGCGGCCTGATTCGGCTCCTCAAGCAGCCATGGACCCCACCAGCGGCCAATGACCGCCTCTACGGTTCCCTCATCCTGGGTGAGATTGTCACCGAGCTCGAACAAAATGTCCTCCAGGGGTATAGCACCAGGCGTGCGCGGGGCACCACCGGGCGACAGTGCCGAGAGGGTCTGGAGAATGATGGCCGGGGAGGAAAACTTGATGGTGAGAGACGACAGGAACACTGTACGCTGCACCGAGTTGAGAGGAGATGAGTGAGGAGGAGTCGGGTTTGTGGGAGTCGGGGGGCGCGACGTTGTCCCACCGTTACCACTGCCGCCCCGGGGGTAGAGTGCTAGTATCAGCGTACGCGCCTCCTGCATTGTGAGGTCGTCTTGGGGCTGGTTGGGAATGTTGGTTGCCCAGAAGGGAATGCCCGAGCGAAGCACCTCGATTGCGCCCTGGAACGTCTGGTGCAGCGTCTGGAGAAGCGCGTCATGCGAGGGGTGCGTCGCCGGGAAGACATGAGGATTAGCCAAAGTGAGAGCCGTCAGAGAGAAGAGGATGGCGGGAGGGAGGTTGAAGAGGCGGAGCGAGGGCAGGGGGAGGGGCGTGCCCTGGGACGGCGACAGCACGGTAATGACAAAGTGGGGCGCGAGCGCGACATCGCGGGCGGCACGAACTGCCTCGGTCGCAAGAAGGCGCCAGGCGAGGGCGGCCGAGCCGGACGTCGGGATCTGGGGAGGAGGGGCCGCGGGGTCATCCTTGTACTGTTGCGAGTGCTGGACAAGGACCTGGATCACTGGCGACGCCACGACTGCAGTGCGGCGCACAAAGTGATGGTACATTTCAGGCCCATGGGTCGACGCGAGCTGAAGAGTTAGTACGGGGGGCGCGTGATGGATGTGTGTTCTAGAGGTCCAAGATGGTTCAGCAGTTCCACTTACCGTCCTGATCTCTGCTGCGGCCTTGTCAAACGAGTCTTCGGTAAAGGTGGTGAGGAGAAAGACAATCTGGGCGCGGACAATGGCCGCGGTGCCGTTGGCTCCACTGGCATTAGACGACGCGGGGCCACCCTGTGCTTGACCGCCTTGGGGTGCGCGTGCGGCCTGTCCCGCAATGTCGCCCGACGATCCAAAGCCGGGCGGAGGGCCGGTCCTGGCGACCCCGCCTCCCAGGCCGGGAGGAGGGTGTGACATGGACGGGGGAAGTGCGCTGAGGGCGGCGGTGTGGGTTGGAAGAGAAGGGGTGGAGGGAAGGAGAGAGGAGAGGGGAGGAGAGGGGAGAGTGTTGACCGGTAAATTAACGATTCAGCATCCCCTCGCCGCGGGATGTTTGTGGATTGAAGTGGAAGGCAGGCCAGGCCAGGCTGTTTTGGAACAATGCCGATTTGGATGGCCTGATGAGGAAGGAGGGGTGTGTTGTGAACAAGAGGTGGTGTTGGAAAGAAGAGGGTGAGGTGGTGTTGGCGAGGGATGTGATGGAGATGAGAAGACGAGTGGTGGTGGTGGTGACGACTGCGAACGCGAGCGAGTGCGGCTGATGCTTGCGTTCCAGTCGGCGGTGGTGTCTGGGTGTATGTATGTAACTGGTGCTGGTGTCCTTGAGAGGTACGAGAAGAGGAGGGGGAGAGGGCGCGGACAAAGGGCGAGCTGGAACAGCTCAAAGGCAAACGCTACGGTGTGTGTGGTGCGGTGGACGCTTGCAGCGCGCAGTGTCTTGGTAGAGTCTTAATTGCTTCCGTTTGCTTATGTTCCAAATGACTCGTGTGCGCCACCACTACTCCACTGCACTTGTGTTCTGGCCCGTGTTCTGGATGGCCTGGATGGCATAATCAAAAGCGCGCCTGGGTGTGCATCGGCGACTTCCTCCCAGCCCAGCCAGCCAAGTGAGTCGCCGGCCATCCGGAGTTTGCAAAGTGTGGCACTCTGTTTTCAGGATACAATGCAATGCATAACCCCCCTTCAACCCCTTCTCGTCGTCATCGCTGTTCCATCGCTGCATCGCTGCAGTACTGACGTCTCACACCATATGCATGTAGAAAAAGGTAAAAAAGAAATCAATGGCTCAATGGATCATGGAATGGGTCGGGCTGGGTATGTGCGCTTGCTGGTCGTCGCTTCGTCGGTACTCTTTTTGGACCTAGTGGGTTTCCGTCCCTTGCCAACTGGTTCCTGTGAAAGGATGGTCGCAGTCGCACAACGGGAAATATCCGGGCCGCCAGCGAGCAGAAACGACGGCGACACGAGTTGGAGAGCTCGCGCAGAAGCGATGAATAACACAAATAGACGGCTAATTTACCAGCTACAGCACACCTCTAGAAGACACAACACGGGGACGCTTCTCGCGGGGAGGCACGTCTCGCCTACTTCTCCTCGTCGACGGTGTACACCTCGTCCCACTCGCCCGACTCCATCATCTCCTTGAGAATGTCTAGTCCGCCGACGAGCTCGCCGTTGAGGATGATCTGCGGGAACGTGGGCCAGTCGTTGACGCGCTTGAGGCCCTGGCGCACGTCCTCGTCGCTCAGGATGTCAAACCACGCAAACTCGACGCCCTTTTCACGCAGGAGCCCGACCGTCTGCCGCGAGAAGCCGCACTTGGGTGCCGACGGGTTGCCCTTCATGAAGAGCACGACCTTGTGCTTGTTCATCAGCTCGTGGCAGCGTGCAGTGATCTCCTCCTCGGTTCGCGGGCGGGCGGGCTCGGATGCTGCCGACTCGGCAGCAGCGGACGACGGGACGTTGGCGGACGGGGCGGAAGGCGAGGCGGCATGCTGCGCGAGGAGCGAGCGCATCAGTGCCGCATCAGAGCCGGAGTGGCGCGCGAGCAAGCTGTGACCCTGTGGTGTTAGTAATTGGGGTGGAAGGCGAATGAGCCGATCACACGTTTGTAGCGATGCCATGATGTGGGACGTGAGCCGCCTTGCGCGTGTGCAGCCAACATCTAGCAAACGATGCCGGTTGTTGACTGGGGAGCACAACGCGTTCACTGTCGCAACATGTCGCGCGTCTTCCGTCACGGCTCCAATGTACTCACACGGAGGATGAGGAACGACGGCACGGCCTCGATATCAAACGACTCGGAGATGTCGGCCTGCTCCTCCGCCTCGATCTGGCTGTCAGCTTGCATCCCCATCTGTGGTTTCACTCACGTTGAGGAAGAGGACCGAGGGGAACTTAGCGGCCTCAGCGGCGACGGCGGCGTTGAACTCTGTGCACGGCTCGGCCCACGGTGCCCAGAAGTTGAGCAGCGAGACGCGGTTCAGGTCCTCCGAGAGGAGGGTGCGGAAGTGCTCCGGCGAGGTGACCTGGACGAGGTTGGTGGACATTTTGGGGCGTGGAGTGTGAGGTGGAGAAAGCTGGGAAGCAGGTTCGAAGATTCTTTGATTCTCGATGATTAATCTCTTGTGTCGTCGAGGTGCCCCGATGTCGGACTGCTGGCTGGCTGGACTGGCTGGATTTTATTATTGATCATTATTGACGTGCTCGGGCTTGGCTGTTGGCCACCAGCATCCAGCACGCCACCACAGGGGCGTGGTCAAATATGTATTAGGTAATGCTCGCGTGCATATTGCGTGGATCTGGTGTGATGTAAATCGTAAATCTGTTGATCCGTTGATCCGTGCCACTTGAAATATTCCCGCGTTGGACGTTGACGCGGAATGACGGAGGCGGAGGGAAGACCGGCAGACTGGTAGCCAGCAAAGGACATCCGATAGCATCAACAACAACAACAATAACATCAACACCACTTCCATCATCTCTTCCAACTAAACGCTACGCGACCAAAAGGAGTCACTCAGGACCCCAGAGCCCCATATACCCGCATTTCAAGTAATTCCACAAACCGAACGCGACGCGTCTTCCCCCTTCCAACAACCACCATGGCGGACGTTGACATGTCAGGTGGGTGTCCTCCTTTACGCCCAACCCACTCTGACCATCCGCTGACATTCAGACCGCAGGAGATCGGAGTGTATGTCCCACGATGGCGAGGCGCTACCGAGCTGACACGCTGACGCCTGACCTCACATCCCGCTGATTCCGTTCTTGCCACCTTTCTCATCACCTTATCTCAACAGCCGGAAGCAACGGCCGTGATTCGTCGGCATGGGCCGCCCGCTGTGCGTATTCATTCTGGACAGCTTTACTGGCCGTTTATGACGCTGACGTTGGCAGCCGTCGAGGGGTGGATCATCATTGTGACGGGACTCAACGAGGAGGCGACAGAGGAGGACCTGCAGGACCTGTTTGGCGAGTACGGCGACGTCAGGAATATGAGCATGGCGCTCAACCGCCGTACGGGTTATGTTATGGTGAGTGGCGAGCGGATGGGGCAGGAGGAAGGTCAAGGATACAGTGGAGACAGTGGTCGGGCAGCTGTGCACCTGAATTCGGTACTGGTCTTTCTATGCGGGTGGCATTTACGGTGTCACACCTGGTTGCGTCGTACAGTCGTCTACCTAACCAGTCACCGTGTGACCCCCGAAGGCGCCTTGTGGGAAGACAGCAGCTCTTGTGGAAAGACAGCAGCATGCATGCGGCGCGGTCAGACGTCTCGAAGGATGGACACCTCCATGGTGCTTTCCGTTCCCTCCATCGAGAAGATGCCCGAGAGCGCAAGCGCCGTGAACGATGGCGACCACTTGCGGACTCCATTGCACCTACCTGAAGAATCTACAAACATTACCACCCTTTCCTATCCGTACCATTTTCACTCCGTCGCACCACTGACACGCAGGGATACGCCCTCATCGAGTACGCGCAGAAGAGCGAGGCCGAGGAGGCGATCAAGGCCACGGATGGCACCGAGTTCTTGGAGAAGACGATCCACACGTGAGTGCGAGATGGAGATAGAGGTGCATGACGTGAGAGCTACCTCTTCTTGGCTCCTAGCTCCGCTCTTGGGTGTTCGTCACACACACATTCCCTGCCAGATACTCTTGCTTATCCCCCATATGTTCTCCTACTGACGCGCAGCGACTTTGCCTTCGCCAAGCCGCCTGCAGGCGGACGCGGCGGGCGCAACTTCCGGGGACGGGGCCGCGACCGCTCCGTGTCTCCGGGCCGTCGCTAATTTCGGGGTTGTGCGGGGTGTAGGGAGATCGCTGTAGTATGCATGACTATGACAAGTTGAGATGATCATCGTGGGGCGCGATACTGCTACTCGTTTACCGGGCCGTCCAGAAGCAAGACTGGAATCAAGATGCTACATGCCCCTTGTGGTGGTTAGTCCGCGATCCGTGAAACGCGGTCCTGAGGTGTTGCGGAATGGTGTCGTTGGTCGTGTGGTGCGTGGTGATCTCGGTGGTACCGACGTTCCGAATCACTTGATCACGGTCAATGGATCAATGGCTATATCGCCTGGGCATGCGCTATGTGCACTCTGCATCGTGAACTGTACACTGTATGTATGCTGCATACTGTAAACAATCAAGATAGCGTGGGACCCTCGCAGGTCCTGCAGCTCCCCAGCTTGCTAGCTACTTGTTTTGATGCAGCAATGCGACGCTTCTCGTTCAGCCCACAACCACGTTAGAATGTCCACGTTAGAATGTTTCCTTTGAATTAGCGCAAAGGGTGCCAGCTGGTCAGCTGCCCAACTGTCCAGCCAGTCACCCTGTCTCAGAACTCGAGACCGCTCGCCACCCTATCCGGTGGCGCCGATTGACGTGTGGCTGGCGCTACCGTTCCGGGCCACAGTCACAGGCTAGCGGGGCTGGCCTAGCTACCCCACACAATGTACACAATTTCGCCCAGGCAGGCAATCTGGAAATGAGGAGACCAGGGGAGATAGAAGCTTGAGTGCGGCGTGCCGCGTCATGGATCATGGATCATGGCGGTGAGTACGAGAAACAGTGTCAGCAGTTTCAGCGCAAATAGAAGGAGTAGTAGCGTGGATCACACGGTGGAATCTAGATCCATGAATGGCCTGGATGGATGGCTTGGATGGCCTGGATGGCCTGGATGGAGAGTCGCGCGTCCGAGAGTTTCCATCGGGAGGCACGAACGAAACCAACCACAGGCCACAACCTAAAGGCTGGCTGGCCCACGGGAGACCGGGAGGCGCGGGACGCCCGTACAGGAGCTGAAGAGCGGTGGCGAGTCTATTGTCAACAATCAACAAACACAGTTGCCCAGTTGGTGCAGTGGTGGAAGGGGGCGAGATTCCGGCGAGATGGAAAAAAGGGCGGGTGGGGAGATGAAAAGGGCGATGCATGCTTATTATGGTGGATCGGGGTGGAGCACACGATCACAGCCTTTTGTAGCACAGCTGGTATCGATCAGAGCAGCGGAACACACCTCCCATGCCTTTCAATGTCCGTTCCCAGTTCCGACTGCTTGTCCGAGATCTCCTCCTTTTCTCTCCATCCTCCTCTCCCGCATCCCATCCTCTCTACTCGCTCTCCAACGCCAGCGTCCCCTCTCCCCCTCCCCCAGTCCCCTCTTCTCCCATCCATCCCTGTTTCGTTCCCATCACGATAAAGTGTCGGCCCGGCCCTGAGATATCACGGCACCCCCGAACCCGCCCTTGCCACCACCCTTTGCCTCTTTGCCTGCACGACTTGTGCTGCGCGCTTCTTCGGGCCTCGGTGGACAGGCACATCTCGGCCCTCAAGCTCGCTGTCCAAAGCCAAACTCGCTGCGTCTCGCTGCGTCGAAACACACAACTTGCCAGCTGTCGTTGCGACTTGTCTCGTCGTTGTCCACTTGGCCATTCTCTGTTCTTATCCTACCCAAGTGCATCCCCGCCAGGTTACAGAACGGATACCGCGTCGCTCCGCCCACCCCCCACCCAGGCCACGCTCGTCCTGCCCCGGCGTCGCCGCCCGCCCGCACAGACGGCTGCGCCACCAGCACGCCCAGCACGGTGGCTTGCAACATTGCGACCGCGACGGCCCCCACCGCCTTCCCAGTCTGGGTTGAGATCGTCGCCGCTGTAATCTGTGAGTCGTCCAGTTGCAGTTGCCACCGCGTGCTGGGCTCCTGTATAGGGTGGCTTTGCTCTCACCCAATGTTGTCGATTGCACCGCTCGCTCGCACCGCTCGCTGGCGTTGCGGTCGCGGTTGCTTCTTGCAGATGCTCCTGCAGCGCTTTGCGGTGGCAATGATCGCTGTCATTGTCACGTCGAGCGCACACACATGCATGTCCACACACATGCGCTGTCACTTTACAAGCACATAACCTGACTCTCACAGACTCATACCCATATCCCATCTAATCTCCCCATGAGCTCCCCCGACGAGAACGCCGATGTAGTCGAGCTGCGCACGTCGCTCGCAGCAGCGAACGAGGCCCGCGTCGCAGCCGAGACGCGCTTGGAGGTAGTCGAGACAGAGCTGAGCCGCTTCAAGGAGCAGCACGCGTACGTCTCTGCCGCCAAGGAGGCCGTGCAGCAGCAGCTGCGAGAGGAGACTGTCCGTCGTGAGGCCGCAGAAGAAAAGGTTGAGCTGCTGCGCGGACAGGTGGAGCAGGCGCGGCGGAGCGTCATGGCGCTTCAGAAGCAGGACCAGGATCGTGCCGCCATTCGTGCCGCGAGCGGTGGCGGACCCTCGCCCGACACGGACGACAAGCCGAAACGCACAAATGCGTACGGTCGCGGCCGACCCCTGAGCGCCATGTCTGTCGCGTCTGATGGTGGCGACACCCTCCCCTCGCCGCCAACCACTGGTCTGCGTGAGCTCCGTCTCGGTGGCGGCTCGCGCGCACCGTCCATGAGCCAAGTGAGCCAGCGGCTCGTGGCCGAGGCCGCCCAGCCGAAAACCCCCGTACCGCCCCAATCCTCCGGCCGGCCAAGCACGTCGCACGAGTCTCTCGACGAGCCAAAGGCTCCCACATCGCCGCGGAGCATCAGCTCAGGCAGCAGCCAGCAACGCCACATACGCTCGGAATCGATCGACTCGGCGGGTGTGCGCCCGAACGCGGCGCTGATTGCCGCCCAGGCCGAGATTAGCCAGCTCCGCCATCAGCTCGACCTCCTCAAGGGGCAGTTTGACGAGTCGGAGGAGGCCCGCGTCGCGTCTGACCAGGTCGTCAAGGCGCTGCGCGAATTTATCGCCGCGGATCCGAGTGAGGCCCCACCAGAAAAGCTCTCTCTGCCGCCACTGCCGACAGACCCCGAAGCGGACGAGGTGGACGAGGCGCCTGCTGAGTTGCCGACACAGAAGTGGGGCTTTGGGATCTTTGGCGGCAAGTCGACGACTTCCCCGAGCTCCAACCCCAGCTCAGCCACCTTACCTGGAACAGCGGTATCCACAGCGTCGAGCCTCCCGCCCGCTGACGACGAGACGATAAAGAGCCCGCCAACGACAAAGAGCCCGCCGATGGACTCGTTCTCTCCGCCCCTCCCACCACAGCATCCAATCAAGGTGGACGAGGATGAAGTGATTGCCCCCGCGCCGGCTGGCGGCCTCGGACGCAGCTTGAGCAACTTTTTCGGCCGCCGGCGAGCGAGCAAGGCGTCGTCAACCACCGCATCTGCCCTATCCGCTCGCGAAGCCCTGGCAGCTGCCGTTGAGAAGGACGAGGATGAGGAGTTTGCCTCTGAGGCGGCCCGCATCAAGGCGGAAGCAGTGAAGGCGGACGCAGCGCAGACGAACGTGGTGAGGGCGGACGGAGCGAAGGCCGATGGCCTTGGCCTCGCAATTGACGGCGTGCACTTGAACCCGCCACCCGGCCCTGATGTGGAGCTCACTGCCCCGACACCAACGACCCCAGTGAAGAGTGACGAGCGTACCAGCGACGAGGCCGCTGTCCCCGCGGAGCACCCTCGCACGCCTTCTCCCAAGCCGTCGAGCACCCACTCGCGCACCAAGTCACCCATGGGCCCCCGTGGTCCGCGCCAATCCATAGGCTCCATAGGCTCGATTGACGGCTCGCCCAAGTCCGAGAAGAAGCTTGCGCCTGAAGTCGAGGAGGACGAGAAGGACGAGGACGCTCCTTCGCGCGCCGACTCGCCCCCGCTCACGAGCACCACCGACGGCGACGACCTCGCCACCCCCGAGGACTCGCCCGTGCCCCGCGGCAACGGCTTCGCCCTCGAGGACAAGCCCGTCGCACCCCCGCCCAAGCCGACCCGCGCGCCTGAGCGTGTGCGCGGCTCGCGCCGCGGGCGCGGGCGCGGACGCGGCGCCGCTGTCTAGAGACCTCGGTGCAACTGTAGAGTAGAGCCTGATAGTATGCAGTGTGTCCTAGGGTAGACTGTGGTGCAGAGGAGAGGAATTTGAGGCGTGGTTCTCCAACGTCAGCCACGCTGCTGGGTGGTCGGGCTTAGAAGTAAAATAACCGGGGGTGTTCCAGAATTCCATCAAGTTGGATCAGATGACGCTGAGCATGGAAAAGAGAAAATGCAGATGAACAAGCACGTTCTTGATTTCTTGAGAGTTCTTCCTTTCTTCATTGCTGTGATCCCACATTCCTGTGTCGGAATACCGCTACCCCATCGGCCTCCAGTTCCAGCTCCGACAGGCCAACAGGCTCGCCCCGCCGTTCTATCCCCAGCATTTCCGGGTTCCATCGCTGCACAGCTACACAGGTCCCGAAGTTCACGAAATTCAATATTCCTCACTCAGCCCGTGGTTGACCGAATTCGACGAATTCGTTGGCTTGGCATGCCGCGATCATCAAACTCGTCAAATTCGAATTTCTAATTTCGAATTCAGTGTCCACCCGATATCGAGGTATTTATGCATGAGGTATCGAAGGCGAGTAGCCATCCCAGACAAGATCACACAAAGTAATCCTACAAGCTCAAGGACGAACACACGCATAACTATAGTTACGATGGACTCGCCAACGAAGCACGTCTCGCACGACGACGAGGAGAAGGGCCTGAGCCCCACAGCGAGCACCACAAAGGCCGGAATACCCGCCACTGGCGCGGCGGCCGCACTCGCCGGGCTCGGGTGGCTCGACCGCCTGCTCCCCCTCCTCGTCCTCCTCGCCATGATTGGCGGTATTCTAATCGGTACGTCCTGGTGGTATATTATTTTCTGACGGAGTAGGTAAATATACCGACACGGGGGTGATTCTCAAGGGCGCGACGCTTGACGGCGTCTCGATTCGTAAGTCGGAAACTGAGTCGCCCACTGATGACAGCGATTGTTGTCGGGCTGCTCGTCATGATGTGGCCGATCCTCACAAAGGTCGAGTACGAGCGCCTTCCTGCGATCCTGCGCACAAGGGGAATCTGGGTACAGGTGGCGATTAGTCTGGTGCTCAACTGGGTCGTGGCGCCATTTGTAAGTCCTCGTTTTTCTCTCTTTTGCCACGCTCGCTCCCGCGCCTAACACTCCAAAGATTATGCTCGCCCTCGCACACGCCACGCTCCCAGACCAGCCGACGTACCGCACGGGTGTGATCATCGTCGGCCTCGCGCGCTGCATCGCAATGGTCATGATCTGGAACCACCTCGCAGGCGGCGACGGAAACTACTGTGCCATTCTCGTAATCATCAACTCTCTCCTCCAGATCGTGCTTTTCTCCCCCATGGCGCTCTTCTTCGTCAACGTCATCTCGGGAGAGGCGTTTCACCTCGAGTACGCGCGCACCGCGCAGGCAGTCGCAATCTACCTCGGCATCCCCCTCGCCGCTGGAGTAATCACCCGTTTTGCAGTAATGGCCATCTCGGGACGCAAGTGGTTCGAGAGCCGTTTCCTCCCCTTCTTCGGCCCGCTCGCCCTCCTCGGCCTTCTCTACACGTAAGCTTTCCCAGTGTATTTCTCTAACAGCAGAATTATCCTCATCTGCGCGGAACAAGCCCACCGGATCATCGCCAACATTGGCGTCGTGTTCCGCGTCTTCGTCCCCATGATCCTGTATTTTGTGCTCATGTGGACCGCCACCTTTGCGCTCATGTACGTCATCTCGCGGCGATACCCTTCTGTCGGGGGATACCCGCTTGCAGTGGTGCAGAGCTTTACTGCTGCCTCGAACAAGTGAGTTTTGGAAATATGTGCCCAGTCACGGTCCACGGCTGACACTCAGCTTCGAGCTCGCCATCGCGGTCTGCGTCGCGATCTACGGCGTCGACTCGGACCAAGCGCTGGCGGCGACGATCGGCCCGCTAGTTGAAGTGCCCGTTCTCCTGTTGTTGACATATGTGTCTGTCCTGCTCCGCGACAGGCTTAACTGGGGCGAGAAGGAATAGAAAATCGCTGCGTTAGAGGCTGGGTTAGTGGGGTTAGATTGGACATAATAGATGTACTCCAGGATAGCGTGGCCCGCATGTATAGTTTTCAGCTAGATCAGGGAGCACGACAACTACTGTGTTAAGTACGGGAATGCCGATGAGTTGAGGGAAGTACCGAGGGGGAGAACACAGACGTAAACAGGGCTGGTGTCTCCCAGCCTAGCGAGCCTGGCATCTGCGCCACCATGCTCACCCAGCACACCGCCATATCCCTGTCAACAATCCCATCATCCACATCCCTGCACAATCTCTCCTCCTCATCACTCCCCCCACCTCCATCCGTTCGCACCTCCAGAACGCAGTCACCACAGACCCTGTGGCGTAATGGTAGCGCGTGAGATTCCAACTGGGATACCTCCTCTTCCTCAAGGTTGTCCGTTCGATTCGGGCCAGGGTCGGGCGTTCGCGTAGCGAGCGTGTCCTTTTTCGATGGGGAGAGCAGAGAGGTGGATGAGAATGGACGATGGAGACTTCCGAGAAATGGATGTAAGCATGTGGACTTACCCGGCGGTTGATCGCTGGCTGATGGTACGGGGGGCTCCTCACACGTGGTGCACGTGCAAAATTTAAGCATAAGCTGGTCAAGGTTTGCCACTCACACGACACACAATGTTGAAAGGTCGCAACTAATGCACTGACCTCCTCAGCTTTCACTCAGTTCCCACTCTGTGGAAATACATATACATGGCACGGCGTCTCCAACAGTACAAATTAAGACTACTGGCATGGTATCTCTGCAGGGCGCGTCCCCTCTCTCCATCCGCTTTATCTCTACTTTTCCACAGGCGACCACAGGCGCGCGGGGTTGGCGTTCCACACGATGAAGGGCAGCTCGTTGTTGTCGGTGGCGTGCACCGGCGGGAGGGGGCGGTGCGTCGGGATGGACAGCTTGCGCGTCATCATTCCCGTGTCGACGAGGTACTGCAGGACGTCGCTTGCCTCGAGGCGGTCGAGGCAGGGCGCGATGCGGGAACGCAGGCTCGCCTCGGTGATTCCCGGACGGGCGGTGATGGCGCCGACGACGAGCTTGAGCGCACAGTGCCAGTCTGAGAGGATTATGTCGCCCCAGATGTCAACCCAGCGGCGCGGGGCGGCGGGGACGGGAGAAGCAGCCAGCGCCGGCGCGACGCGCCCTGGCTGGCGGGGAACAACAGTCGCACTCCAGTCGGCCCAGAACTCGCGGGCGACGAGACAGGCGTTGTCGTATCCCGCCCAGAAAACTCGTGGCTCAAACTCGCGCGCAAGGGCGTCGAGAGCGGCGTCCACTATGTCGACTGTCATACCCGGCAGCCGCGACATTGCGCCGCGCTCGAGACCTTCAATTCCGGCGTCACGCACAGCCTCGACCACGGCTTCGATCTGCGCATACGTCGCGTCAGTGGTCCCTTCAGGCCAGGCGACCAGGAGAGGGAACTCGCGAGGCTTGGGGAGAGGGGTCTTGGAACAAGTGCGTGAGGTGGTGCGCGTGACGCTGAAGTCAAACTCGAACGAATCGTCGTCTGTGGTCAGCTTGTACTATAATCCAAACTTACTCAGAGCACGAGTGTTGTAGGTAAGGCGGTTGATGCGCAGCGTGGGCAGGTCGGTCAAATCAACATCCAGCTCGGCCTCGTGATTAGACACCATGGTCATGAGCACTGCAAGGTCGCCGCCTGTACCAATGAGCGGCCACTGGGTTGTCTGCTCGGGGTTGTCGAAGCGCTCAAACGCCGCGTCCACTTCAGCCTCCACATCCGCGGGAAGCAGGTTGTCCGCCTGTTGGAGCCACTGGGTCGTAAAGCCGTACATCCTGCCGGGGATCTGGCGCACACTGCCCGAGATGTGCTTTAACAGAATCTGCTCGTTCACCAGCGCTGCTATCTGCGGCTCGTACTCGCTCCGCGGGGTGTTCAGGACCTTGGCGGCATCCTGCGTCGAGTAGAGCTCGGTCGGCGTGCCAACAATCATCTTCAGCACCGCACGCACAATTCCCTGTGTACGCGTCATGGGGAACATGTCGCCACGGTTCTTCTTCGGGTCCTCCCACACTATTGACGCCATCGAAACGTTGTGCAGACGCGTGTCCTCTGCTGCCGTGGTGCTCTCCGCCAGCTGGTCCATGCTGGTGGTTATGGACTTGAGGTACTCCCACTCGTACGTGGTGACAACGTCGCGGGGCTCCAGGGGCAGGTCGGGAGCACGTTTAGTGGCCGCCGGCGTGGCGGTCGGCACAGGCAGCTTGAGCAGGGTTTTGTTGACCCTTTCGCGGAGGAACGCAATGTGACGCTTGAGGTCGAACTCAGTGTGGCTCGTAGGGTTCTGGTCAGGCAGCTCCGCAGAGCCGCGGTGCTGTACCCAGAGGTGGTAGAAAGCGTCTTCCAGGCGTTGGTAGTACGCCTCTTTACCCGGCTGCTCGAGCAGCTTCTTCAGCTTTGTGCGCAGAACTTGGTCGCCAATATTGGGGAAGATCTGGGTCATGGCCAGGCGGCCGCGATTGTTCGTCCCACGGCAGCGAGCGCGGATCACCGCTTCGGCATCCACGATGAGCTCCTCGTCCTCCTTTGTCCAGTTGTGACGGTACCGGCGCAGCTTGACGTTCGGGTTCTTGACCCGCTTGGTCCGCTTGTTAATGGCCGAGCTGCGCACAGTGGTCGGCGCAGGGCGGATCGCCTGGTATCGGCGTGCGGGGGCAAGGCCGGACTTGACGCGGATGAACGACTGAATGATAGCCGTAAGCTCGGCGTCACTTGCAATCTCGCCAAGTCGCGACATTGGGCGGTTGGTCGTCATGTAGTCGAGCAGCTCCTGGTTGACCTCCACTTCGGCCTTCTCGGCGGCCGCGCGGACACGCTCGTCGTACACCCGGCGAGCCGCACGAATGCGAGACGCGAGCTCTTCGCGAATAGCTTCCTTTTGCTTTTGGCGCTTCTCGCGTTCTCGGAGGCGGGTGGCGGCAGCCTTTTCGCTGGGAAGGCGGCCGGGGTTGAGGCCGGCGCCGTGTAGCTGGCGTATGCGGCGTTCGAGATACTGCTCCACATATGACGGCTGGAGACCGTTATCGTACGCGAGCTTCGCAACAGCTTCTTTGTCAGTGACCTTGCGCTGCCGGGTAGTCATGTCGATAGCGGCGTCCAGATTCTTGCGTTGCTCGGGAACAAGACGAATCTCATGTCTCCAGCGGTTGCGTCCCCGCAGCGTCTTGGGGTGGTCGATACTCATGTCCAGCACACCCGACACGTCCGGGGCATATGGGAACGGCGGGACGTCCATGCGGCGGACGAATGGCGGCTGCGGCTCAAGCGAGGCGTGTCGTATCAGCCTCCATATCAAGTCGATCTCCGGGACAGTCTTGGCGCCTGTGAAGCCCAAGCACGACAGAGCTTGGTCTGCTATGTTGTAGATGGGCACCACGTCGTGGAGGAGGAAATACGTCGTGGTGGTTATGTCCGTTGCCTTTGCAAAGTGGCCAATGTGGTCTCCCGAGCTTTCGCCGACGTGGACGACGGCTTCGTCCTCCTCAGCCGGCATGAGCGGCATTATGAGCTGGAGGAAGGCAAGTAGGGAAAGAAGGGTGCGGATCATGGCCTTGGCACCAGAGCTTCCCCGGCCTGTCAATGCCGCCTTCTCCGCAATGTCCGGGGGCATGTCGCGCAGGCGCATTTCCAGATTTCCCGGGACCTGGAGCCACTGGTAGAGCTCCTCGTCGTAGCCACGGACCTGCACAAAGGCAAAGTAGTCTTTGGCGCGGAGGTCCTCAAACACGAATGGAAGCGCAAACACGCGCGGATGCCGACTAATAACAGACTTGGAGTCGACGCCATCGGTAAAGGCCTCGACGAGAGCTGTGTGAAGAATCTTGGCGCGGAGGCAGCGTCCAGACTGGAAGCCGTACAGGTACGCAGCCATAGTCGGTTCTGCAAGATACGCTTCGCGTCGCGTAAGACGTTCCTCTGGCGTGCCAGGGGCAGGACTAGCCTGAGGCGTGCTGGACTGCATGCGGAGACTGGATCTGGGCCCAGCGCGGCGGTATGCGGAGTACTCCAGTGCGCCCTTTGATCTGGCAGTCGGCACAGGCGATCCCGGAGGTGCGGTCGAGTTGGCGAGACTGCGGATGTATGTCTGCACCTCCGTCTCGTCCGTGTCGGCGATGTACAGTACAGGGACGCGAATCCAACGCCCTGTGGTGGTCGGGATGGTCGCGATTCGCTCCTTGAGACGCCCGTCATCTTTTAGCCTGTTCACCATACGCTTGAACACCTTGCGGTCCATTGCTGCGCCAACCTGAGGCGCATTTGGGTGGTCTGTCCCGGCGTACTTGTGCGACCAGTTCTTCTGCTCTATGTAGAGCTTCTGGTCGGAGAGGACGCGACCACTGTCGAGTAGACACTGGTAGATTTCGTTCGCTCGGCGGAGAACCGCAATGTCGACACGCACGACGCGGGGTGTAGGTTTTTCGCCGGAGAGCTCCTTCTTGACCTCATCCGTGATGGCCTGCAGGGGTTCCTCTTCGCCCTTGACAGAGGAGGCCGGCTCGGCGGCAGGCGCTTCAGGCGCTTCAGACGCTTCAGGCGCTTCAGGCACTTCGGCGGGCGTCGGCGACGGCGCGCCCGACTGCATGGTTGCAAGCTCCGCATCGACGTCCATCTCCTCATCGATGTCCATAGACCGAATCGCCACCTCCTGTTGCAGCTTCGACGGTTTGCCGACCTGGCGCTCACGCGCCGGTACAGTCTCCAGGGCGGGGTCAATAACCGGGGCCTGGATTGTCTGCTGCTGCTGAGAACTACGCAAGGATCGCCGAGGACGCTTAGGAGCCGGCTCCTCTTCCGGCTCGGGAGCGGGTGTGGCGGGTTCGCTGGGGGTGGATGAGCGCGATATCAGGCTCATGGCACGAGACGCCGCCTCACGCCGAGTGCGCTTTCGTGTCGTTGGTGGCTGCGTGGATGACTCGGGGGCCTCAGCGGGGGTCTCCGGCTCGGCAGGGACTGCTTCATTGCTTTCGTCAGGTCCGAGGAGGTCATCGAGAGCCTGGTCGACTTCCATGTCCGTCTGTGCGGTCGTGCGCGTCGCCCGCTTCGATGATTGTGCGGCGGTCGGTGATGATGGCATGTGAACGTCCTCATCGGCCGACTCATCCTTCTCATCGTTTTCCCCCTCGTCGTCCAGTTCATCCTCCTCCATCTCGGCATCTTCCGCTTCTTGCTCCTCTTCCTCCTTCTTCGCCTTGGCTTTACCTTTGCCCTTGCCCTTTGCCTTGCCTTTCCCCTTCCCTTTCTTCCCCTTCGCAGTCTTCCCCCTTGGTGGTCCCTGCACGTCCGTCATCTCACGGTAGTACGCTGGCGGCTTTCCTGCAGCGATCTGCTCCTCGGTAAGCTTCGGCGGTGCGCCAACGCCGGTATACCCCGATGGGCCCTCAACAATCACGTCCACGTCCTTGACGTAGATCAACACGGGCGGGAGAGACGACCCAGCGAGCAGGTTGCCGACGACGTTGCGGTTCCGAGAGCCGTCCTCGTTGACGATGTAGACATATTTACGAGGTCGGCCGCGCTCTTGGACGTCGTTGTCATATTTGAACTTGACTGGCGATAGATTCACAGGCTCAGCAGCCTTGGTCACCTTTGGCAGCTTTTCCTTCTTCGCCTTGCCCTTGCGCTGAACACGGCCGAGCGACCTGCGGGGTCCTCCAGTCGGTACCTTGCCAACGGGAACAATCGCAGCTGCGAGCTCTTCGGTCTCGGCGTAGTACTCGTCGGGCGACGACGCAAAGGCACGGAATGAAAGGTCGGCGTAGCGTCCCTCCTCCTCTGATGGTGGCGGGGCATTGAGAGGCTGGCCGAGCTGCTCCATATACTTCATGTATGCGTTTGAGTTGAACACTCGCAGACGGCGCATGCGCTGATGTGATTCGATCACGCAGCGGATTGCATGATGGCGGAGATGAGGGGGAAGATATGCCAGATCGTGGCGGTTGACCACGTGCTCGAGAGTGCGCTTGAACATGAACGACAGGTTCTTGTGCACGTCTGCAAGAGTGCAGCCTTTCAGGCCAGAGTCGTCGATGGCGGCAAGAATCTGCGACTCGATGCTCTTAGTCGCCAGAGCGCCCCCGTGGAATTGGAACGGCTCCTCATAGTCGGCCACTGTGGTTAGTTACGCCAGATATCTTGTAGCTCACCAGAGAAGGCAACCTCACGCTCATCGTGATTGGTTTCCGTCTTCACAACAGGGCGATAGTCGGGATTGTACTTTCTGAGTCGCAGACATGCTCTTGCTGATGTGCCAATGTCGACATACTCCACGATACCCTCCTCAATGAGCGCACTGATATGGCGCTGCAGCTGGCGCCGGTGGCGAACCTGCCAGTTGTAGTCTGGCCAACCGACCACTTGAAGGAGATGGTGATTTCCGAGGAGATGATTCTTGAGTCCAGGATGGTCGAGGACACGGATAAGGCGCTCCTTTGGAATTCTCCCAGCGGCAAGCTCCAGTTCTGAGAACGGGGCGAAACTGAAGCCTAAGTCCTGAGCCGCACCATATGTTCTTGCCGCTTCCGAATCGACCTCTTCTCCCGCTTGAGTTGCCGGCGTACCTTGGCGAGTGATAACCTCTCCAGAGTCACGCGCCTTGTATGCACGGTAGTGCGGATTCTCGTCCAGGAACCTGCGATACACAAGCACACTGGTGGAGGAGCCGTGCATCGACGCGGGAATCTTTGCACACAGTCCGAGCTGCACCAGCACCTTGATGTAGTGAAAGGCACTGTTCTGCGTCGTGTCCGTCATCGGCCCGAGCTCGAGCGCGGAGATGCCCTGCTCGCGGGATCGCGCCGCGAGCTGAAGGTACGTGAAGATGGTAGGCGTGATTTTGGGGATCAGAATGTCAGCGGTGCCGGCGACCAGCAACCTACCCTCTTCCTCGAGCCCGTTAGCCGATAATAGATCTCGTCCTCGGTGCACCGTAGGCGGACGCGCGAGGGATACCGCGCGAGGAGGGCGTCGAGGTCATCGGTTTTGATCGGCGGATCACCACCATCGTCGTCGCCCAGGAGACGGAACAGTTCTTGCTGCAACTCGTCCGCAAGGGGCACACCGTCTGGAATGACTCCGTTCACACCAGGAAGCGCATCCGCTGCGATCACCACCTCTGTACACTCATGCCGTGCGAGCAGGGGCCACAGATGCGCAAAGTATGCGTCGTCCACGTTCGAGTCGAGCGTGCGCAGATGGGCGCGGACGACGAGCGGGTCTGCGCCTGGGGAATGTCAGCCAGTAGTCCTCGATAGCTATCTTCCCCGCCGTTGCCACCGTCCATCGACTCCGATGTTGCATCTCGGCATCAGACGCCATGGCGTTCCATCTCGACCTCCACCGACGCGCATTCCGAGAGATGGATGTGGATGTTGTTGGATGTTCGATTCCCAGCGGCCACTTGCACTTGGACGACGAAATTTATTTTGCACAGTGGCCAAGGGACGCGTCTGGCTGAAGGGGGAAAGACAAAAGAACTCACCCAGAACACCCTCTACGACGACGTACTCGATGCACGCCTCGAGCAACTCGTGGATCCTCATTTGCGAGATGGGGAGTGGTTGTCGTTGAGGCGATCAGAGCATATGCGGTGGTGGTGTTGTGGTCGCTCGTCGTTGGTGATGGTGGTTGAGAGATTGCGGATTGTGGAGGTCGCCGAGGGCGAAATCAAACCAGGGAGCCGGGAGAGCAAATGATGGTGAGCGTGGCAGTGGTGCGAGAGTCCTTCCTTAGTCCATTTGTGGCACTCAAAATACTTCCGTTCTACCACTTAAGCGTGGTTGCACCCCTGCGCCCCTCTCGAAGCGATTAGCGGTAGCGACGACGACCTCTAACATGACGTGCACCCACTCCAATGCAGCGACGAGCCACGAGATTATCCCCGACACATTGATCACGTCGGGATATGATAACAATATCAATAACAACCTCAAGTGTCACTACTTCGAATCCCGCTCGAGGCATTGGGACCGGGGTTTGCTGCTGGGCTTGCTCCGCTCTGTCGCCGCCACCGTGTTCGTCGCGTGCCACTCCAGCACTGATGACGGACGCCGCCACTACACACGGCCAAACCTTGTCTCTCGTTCCTAGGTTATTCCGATAACGGATGCTAGTGGTGAGCGTTCATGTCACATTGTATCTCACATTCTCGTCGCTGTCTCGGTCAGCTGCACGGGTCATTCACCGCAGCTTCCGACAGCCCGAGATTATAGATTAACCAGTCCCCCCTTCTCGGCACCGATATATGTACACAGAGTACAGTAACCTGCATTCCGTTTCTTACTCCTCCCTTCCATCCCACCCACCCACCAACCTTACCCGACGATGACGAGCCCAATGCCGACAACCGCGGGCGGAGCCGCCCACGGCCCGACCTACCTCGAATACGGATGGGAAAAGTGCAAGCGGCAGCCGCTCGTCCCCATCGGCGCGGCCGCCACGACCGTTGCTCTCCTTGGCGCGACCGCATCTCTCCGCAGTGGTAACCGCAAGCAGTTCCAAAGCTTTCTGCGCCTGCGTGTAGCGTAAGTGGACAAAGAAGAGAGGATTGAGTGGAGGCGCGCCACGACGCCAGGTGCGCCAAATAGCATACGGAGACACCGGCGCCGGCGTCTGGCCCCCGTCCCTATCTGCAATAGCTCACACCCAGTGCGCAGGGCCTCACTGTTCTCGCGATGGTCGTCGGCGCGTACATGCTCACCACCAAAGCCGAGGACGCCAAGGAGGGGCGCCATCGTGCACTGACCGGTATGTGTCTTGACTGGCGGTTTCAGCCATCTCAGCCATCGCTCATCCCCGCAGGCCAGCGACCCGCAGATCTCGTCCTCCCCGCCGAGGCCGAAGTGGACGAGACGGCGCAGTTTTATCCGCCGCGAGAGAAGACCAAGGTGTCCGACTTTACCCGCCGCCTGCGCGAGGCCGAGGAGCAGCACAAGGCCGACATCGAGGCGCGCAAGCTTTAGATTTACTCATTGTGTACCATACCAACGACATGCATAGACTCCGTTCCTGCGTCGGCGATGGGCTTGAAGGCCCGAGACGGGGTTGGTAAACGATTAACCAGGAGGCCAGGAGGGACATTCCGTGCGCGACCCTGCGGCCACTTACTCGTATCGAGCACGGAATTGCGTTTCAGTCATCGCTCCTGACGTCGGAGACGCTGTCCGTGTCCACTGCTCGGAGGCCGTTCTACGAGTCGGCGCTTTATTGCGCTTGGTCATTCCATCAATCCCCCGCGCAACTGTGCTTCGCCCACATACCTTCCATCTCCTATCCTACCTCGCTTGTCGGCAGCGTCGTCTACACACTGAGACACGCCAGTGCGCCGCCGAGGCGCCACGCCGCGCTGAGTTGATCCGGCCGCAGAGCTCGTACGTGCGCGGTGTTCCAGATCGCATCGCAACATGAAGGAATACGAGTCATGTTGCGACTCGTGTGCGTTGTGGGCGTCGCCAGGTCGGGGTCTTGTCAGGTTGAGCATGCCATGGAATTGTCCGGACAGAGGCCACAGGCCACAGAGGCTTTCCCGGCGGCCGGGTCATTACTGTACAACATCTTCCAGCCCTCAGTAGATCTGCCGTGCATTGCAAAGTCCGCTGTCGGCCGTCGCTTATTGTAGGGGTATATGGCACGTTTGTGCGTTGATGCAAGCCCCGTTGCAAGCCTCGTTGCATTGAAACGAGATGTGAGAGAGAGATTGTGTGTGTGTGCGTGGCCATGTGTGGACGCGTGGACGGGAAGCCGTCGGACGAGGGCGAAAAGTGCGACATTGTCTGGTGGCCGTGCAGCTTCAAGCTTCAAGGTGACCTTGAAACACCGAACCGCGTGAACAGAGGAGGGGCGTTTTGGCTCTTCTCGATATCTAGAGATACATCAATCCTCTCATCTGTCCACTTTATCACCCTTCATCTCTCCACACTCCTTTCTGTTATTCTCATCCATACTCATCCTCAATGGCACTCGACGACAGGTCGAATCCCGCTCCGCCCGCGGGCCACCCCTTCCTGCGCCCCGGCATCCCCCTCCCCACCAACCAGTCGCCGCTCGGCAACGGCAACGGCTCAAGCCCAACCAACACATCCTACTACCGCCCACTTGCCCTCGGCCCCGACTCCGATGAGGGAACGTCGGTCTCGCGCCCAGAGTCGACGCACACGTCGCGCCCGGATTCCCGCGCGTCCGGTGGCACAGGCAGGCAGCGTCCGCCCAGCCGCACGCTGTCTCCCAACTCTAATGGGGCCGCCGACACGAACGCCACCGCGGCGGAACCGCCACGTAAGCTCTCTAGATGGGAGGAAAAGGTGCAGGGCGACCTCGCCGGTTGGCGCGGAGGACATGGGTGAGTGTCGCATTGTGCGGTGCCGGCGATGAGTGTTCGAGTGCGGAAGTCACGTATGCGATCTGGGAGATGATGGATGACATACTGCGGCTTCTGACCCTCATCTCGCATCACGGCTCCTTCCTCGCCAGACTTCGCTAACCGCAGACCCCCGCACTCGGGTGTTCCCCAGGCTGGCGTGCCCTCTGAGACGTACTACGGCCAGCCGACAACCGGCTCGATTGGCAAGCATCTCCCGAAGGAGATTGTCCGCATCGAGCGTGACTATACGCACGCCGAAGTGTGCCAGTATGTGAACGGTTTGATCCGCAACTCACAGCAGATTCTCGACGACGTTTCCCCTCGAGCTCGAATCGCGGCTGACGCCCGCGGCGTTCTCGGCCTTTGTCGAGAGCGTCAACGTCCACCTGAAGGAGGCGTACTCGTCCAAGGCGGCCATCAAGGACAATCTCATTGCCGTGGCCACGTGGTGGACCAGTCTGGCGTGGCGTACTGGTCATTTCGAGAAGGTAAGCGTTTGGAGTGCTTGCGTTGAGAACGATTCAGAGCTGACGGACAGGAACTGCGGCGGGCAGAAGAGGTTATTCGGAAGGCGAATGAGACGACGTTCAACAGTGTCGGCCTGAACGTCCTCAGCCCACGCTACGTCGCGCTACAATATGTGGGTTGCTCGCATTTGGACGAACTGACACTGCAGCTCGAGATTGAGTACTACTAATCCACGACCCGCGACGCTTACCGGCTTATAATGTTCTGTTGTGATGCACATGATACACTACGATGCTGACTGCTAATCAAGTTTTGTTGACCGCCAGCCGAAGCCAGGGACAAGGGCCTTCTTGCTACTCGGCGATCGAGCTCTGCGCTGGCCAGCGACATGTGAGGGCACTCTGCATTGACATCCAGCAACTGCCCTAGGCCATCAAGCACGCCGGCGAACTGGCGCTGACATGTGAGGAAGCTCCGCATTGACATCCAGCATCATGTCTGCACTGCTAAGCGCGCCGACACACTACCTGCTCTGCAGACGAATTTCCTTGCTCACAATTTGAGAGATAACTCTGCATTGACAACCAGCATCGCGCCTGGACCGTGATACAAAGGGATAAACCTATGGACAAGAACGCTTATTAATTTTCCCCTTCTGTTTCTTCCCTCCCGCTTTCGCTCCTTCTTCAACTCTCCTTCCCGCTTGCGGCCTTTTCGCTTCAATCCTTACTTGAAGGTACCGGGCTCGGGGCCGAAGTAGCCCTTGGCCGGGATGTCAAGCCTGGGGCAGCCACCCGCGCCCTCGCATCCGAGGCCGGTCACATTGTTGCCCCACCAGCTGATCTCCTTGCCGGGCATCGCGAGGGCGAAGAACATGATGATCGCAGAGATAGCGACACCGCAGTTCCACGCGGCCGGGAGGACATAGTTGTACTTGGACCAGAAGGCGAGGTAGCGGGGACGGATTACCTTGAAGGACACCCAGGTGACGACGAACGTGGGCCACACGTACATGAGGTTGTAGGGTGCCCACTGGATACCGCCGTAGCAGAAGGCGGAGGGGTTGAGACCACGGATGACGGAGTTGCGCGGGTACAGGCGGCGCAGCGTGTAGCAGAAGATGGCAAGGGCAAAGCCGAAGGGGAAGCCGATGAGGAGAGTCCTGAAGTGGCCGGTGAAGATACGAGTGGGGTTGACAGTGCCCCAGAAGACCGCAGCGGTGAAGAAGGTGTTGTCTGCTGTCAGCGGCGAGCGCGGGGGATCGGGACTAATCGATACTCACCACCAGGGCAGGTCATCTTGAAGTCGGCGCCACGCGTGCAGATTCCCTTGAATCCGAGGATAAAGTTGAAGACACCGGCACTGACGAACGACGAGATAAGGGAGGCGACGAGCTGGCAGACGAAGGTGTGGCGAGGGGGGATCTTGAGGTAGTGCGCAAGCTTGAGATCGCCTGCGAACGAGATGGCGTGGTCGGCAGTCATGACACCATAAGCCTTGAAGTAGGTCATGGAGATGGCGTTGCCGGGGGTAATTGATCCACCGATGAACTCGGCCAGGACGTTCATCGTAATGGGCACACCGGCGACAGCCTGGACGATACCAATCGGGACGACGAAGATGAGCGCCATGATGATACCGAACACGACGACAGCGGGCGATGTGTTTGTCGGGTACAGCGCGACACCGAGAATACCAATCACGAACGAGATGGCGAGCACAATCATGTACCACCACTCAGGGACCTCCTTGTAGCGCTGCATGAGGCGGAAGTGAACGTCCTCACCAAGCTCGGACTCGGCCTCCTCGGTCTTCTCCTTCTTCCACCAGGCGCGGCAGGCGCGGTACGCGGACGAGAAACCGCGGGTCATGTCGTGGTGGTGGTACAGGAGCGTGTAAGTGATGGCTGCGTGTTAGGGGAGCCTGCCAGGGCGTGGTGAGTCGTAGACTTACTGGCAGTGTAGGCGGCGAAGAAGGCAAAGTAGACGACGAGGTTACCAGCGCCCATCCACGGCTCCGAGTACTTGTTGTACTTCTCAAAGTCGAGACCGTGGTCCTTGTCGAGAATGCGCGACACATTGTAGAGCTTGCCACGGTTGTCCCAGGTACGGTTCGAATTGATGGGGAGGTAACCAGTGTTGAACGAGTTGGTGTACCAGAAGCCCATAATCCTGGGGAGTGAGCGTGGCACTTTGGAAACCGGTACTGAAAAAAATCAACTCACATGAAACCAAACAGGACCATGCCGACCAGGGTGTTCACCTGCGAGAAGATGGGCGTGGTGAACGCGCCACCGGCAAAGTTGTTCCAGTCAAAGGTGGGGATGGGGTTGAAGCCAAGACCGGAGGAGAGACCGCAGATGGCGTTGAGGTTGACGTTGTCGGGCGCAATCCATGTCATCCAGCTGAACACGCTCATGGCCTGGAAGATAAAGTTGGGGAACCAGAAGTAGCTGACATGAGCGCGGGCGCGGGACTGGTCACTTACACAAACATGGCGCCAAACATGATCAAGAAGAACTGGTACCTGGTCCACGAGTACATCCGCTTGAAGGGGCCGTTGACGGCACCGTTGTCGGGAGTGTGGAAGGACGAGTTGAGCGCAAGCACCGAGAGCTGCGTCGGCCACAGACAGTAACTGGGGTACACGATGAAGCGGCGGATAAGACCCGCAAGACCGTAACCGAGGAAGTTGATGCCGAGGGTGTTGAGAATCTGGTACCCGAAGTTGCGAGCATACGAGAGGTTGTAGAACTGCGGGAGGGCCGAGGTCATAACCATGCTGGCGGTGTAGGGCGTCGTGAAAGCAAGGGTGCACATGATGGTAATAAGCATGTGCTCCTTCTTGTTGAAGGGTCCGGGGTTGAGGGTGAACGTGTAGCCGAAGAGGGTCCACATGCGGGTGGGCATGATGGCAGCCATGGCCCTGCCACAGGGGTAAGCAAGAAGCTGACCGACGGCGGTGGAGATGCTGATAGGCGGCTGACGGGGACGGAAGAGACCGTTGATAAAGGCACCGAGGGCCGAGAAGATGCAGCCGATGAACCATACACGGAAGGTGAGCGACGGCAACTCGGGGTCGTCGGTCGGCCCAACACAGGCGCGCACCTCGGCGTAGGGCGAGTTCTCGGTGATAAGCAGGGCCTCCATCTTCATCGCGTAGATGAGGCGCTCGTGGTTCTGCGGGTTGGCTGCGACGTCGGGGTTGTCGAGGAACTCGTGGATTTCGTTCATCGTCTCGGTGTTGAAGTTCTGGTCGTTCTCGTGGAGCTTACGGACCTCGCGCATGATCTACGGGGGAATTAGATGGGAACGATCTCGCAAGTGTGCCACATACCGCAAAGGTACGCTCCAGAGTCATGGACGAGATCTTCTCCTCGGCGATGGCGAGATCATCGCCGGTAGCCTCGATACCGAGCCTTTGAGTGAGCACGGGTGTGGTGACATGTACTTACTGCTTTGCAAAGGAGACATCACCGTCCACCTCGTGGTCGGCGGGGAGCACCTCGACCTGTAGTGAGCACAAGTGCCACATTGAGGACCCACCTCGGCATGGAGATCCTTCTTCTCCAGGTCTTGGACGTGGGTCTTGTGGTCGCCCTCCTCGTGAGGCTCGACTTCGGGCTTCATGATGGCTTGAGTTGGGATGGAGAACAAGCTGGAGAAGCCATGATCGTGGGCCTTATATGTCGAAACCCCTCCCCTCTCCCTTCTCAGTCCTCAATGATCTCCTATCGCTGCCACTCAAGATAGCAACGCACTGTCTCTTGTGGGGCCAGTGCTCAAACATCCTGACTTCCCCAGAGGGCAACTGGGCCCCGGGATTGAACGGACGTCGCGCCGTGCTCGATCTACCCGGCATGCGTCCCTAGTCCTATCTTTGCCATTCGTCGGGACGTGCCTTACTCCACATTGTGCTTCGTGCCACACAGAGATTGTGCCAGTCAGCGGCTGCCTCGACCTCGCGATAGCAATGCTCACAATGGTGCCACATTGCGCGACGGCGCGTGACATCTGCTGACATCGGCCTGATGGTTGCATGCGGGGCTACTGGGCCCCACCCGGTATCATCCAGTTGCGCTTGACGGAGAACCCTCTTCTATCTTGAGCTGCCAAGTTTGGTTCTTGATGACTCCATGTGGTGCCAGTTTGAATCTAGGTTTCTTAGCGTCAAAGACATACCTAGGAACGCCACCGACAGTGCCACTGCTGTCTCGGCCGTCTGCACGGCCGTGCGGCGTCCTATACTGCGGGCCATATCGGTGTGGTCACCGTCATTCACGGCATCCTGGATAGTGTCTCCTGACCTGGTCGTGCCCCTCTTGACCCGAGCAGGCGTTATCCCCTGGTGCCTGGTACCCATATGTGCCATCAATGTTGCCCCATCTGCATCTGCACTGGCCATCCGCAATCGGCCACCGACTACTGGCTACCTGCCGCTGGCCTGGCCATTGGCCTGGAGCCATCTGCTCCGATACGGGTCACTAGCCCGTGTTTAGTCTTGAAGTGTACCATTCTTAGTAGCTCCACTAGTGGTATCGCGACTACTGCAAGTTGTTCCAAGCACATCATTTGCTACGCGCGACCGCTCATAGCCCATGTTGTCCAACGTCCTCCTCACGATAACCTCATGGCCACCTCATGTAACCGGTCCCCGTGACAGGTTATAGACGGCAGGTAACCGCTTGGTGTGGAATGGGAAACGTTGCATGATGATGAGACAACCAGCATTGGCACTAGCGTGGAATGGAATGGCCGGTACCGGTGGTCAGCTGGCTATCAGCTACCTCTCTACAGTTTGGGTCTCTGAAGCTCGAGGGAGGGCTGAAGTCTCGTTTCAGTGAATGTGGATAAGCGGTTCGTGATGCAGCACCAGGCAGCACGAGACCGCACGTCGACGGCATGAGACAGCACGCATGGGCCACACGAGTGGCAAGCCACGCTCACATATTGTTGTATTGTGGATCACATGGTCGTGCCTGAGTCGCGTCGAGCCTACTCAGGTAGCGCAAGCCAGCCTGCCGTACAGATCCCTTATTTGTGCCAGTGTCCAAGTGGAGCCCATCAACAAGGTTATAGATAGTCGCCGGCGCCAAGAGAGCGCACGGTATGGAGTCTAGCTATTTTTGGGTTGCTATCGAAAGTGGGGCCTATAGGCCTTATGCTCAATAGAGATCTCGGTGGGCCCATCCGAGGACGACCGAATGGCGGCGGATCGCGTATCTCGTACCTCAGCGACACACTGCCCCCGAGTCCGATCGTCGAAGGTACCCGTTACGAGCCCCGGCTGCGCGAGTAACCTGCGGCGGTCGCTCGTGTGCTGGACGGCAAAGTACTCTGCGCACGAGCCGCAGTTTTAGCGATACCGGTCGGCCGGGACATGCATGTAGGAGATGGGACGTAGATCCGAGTGTTGTTGCAGTGTACCCCGCACAACCGTCCAGAGGTGTGCGTTCGTCAGAAAAGGGGACGACGTCAGATGCAGGAACAAGCGGGTCCCCAGGTTTGTGGTTCTCTGGAAGCTCACCCAGGTTCTGATCAAGTGCTAGTGTGCATCACAGGCCCTTCATTTTTCATCGCCGTTTCCCATACGATGGTATGGTTGTTGGTTGGCTCCGGGTAGTGTTACAGCGTGTTTGCATGCTGTAATCTCATTGCTTATCGGACGACGGATCCGAGAGATAAGTGGATGCTGCGCAATTGTTGGTTCGAGCATGGCCCCCCGCCGGGTCCGGTCGGTATGCAGATCTCTCTCGGAATGGCAGTTGATCGCCGCGGATCGCCGCGGATTGCCCCGGACCGCGGACAGGATGTCCACGCGATGTTGTCTCTCATCTTATGCTTATGTTCGGATCCGGACTGACGCCGTCGCCCAAATTCTTCATCTCATTTTGGGAATGTGGCACTTTGATTACGATTAGTTGGCATCTCCACTATCTGCATCGTTGAGGTCGGTCGCTCATGCACATCCACCCACCTCTGCGTCCAGTACCGATGGAGGTCAATGCTAACAACTACGGAACGGTCTTCCATGGGCACAGGGAATGGCAATTATTCCAGAGCGTTTCACAGTCGCACAGTACCGGTCGCCTCGATACCGAGCCGTCCACGCGTGCAGCCTTACGGGCCGCCCGAAGCACAGACCGCTTGCGGGCCGCCCAGAGTCCGCTCGAAAGAAGACCTCCACGCGGCACACTCTGTCCTCTGATCCTCTGATCCTCTGTGACCGCGTTGTGCGCGTCTGCAATTCTAAACTCGTACTTTGCTCCACCCACCACTCTAACCCCTACGTTTCGTCTTGTTTCTATTATAAGCCTCGTACAAGTTCAGTTCAGATATAATGTCAAGAAGAGACGCGACGGGCGGCTCTCCCGGTTCGGATTCATTTCCGGCCTCTGAAGACCCCGCATCAGCCAACGGCCTCGCAGTGCGCTTCTACGAGGACATATGTACTGTGACAGTAAAGGTGTCAGCGGCCGAGGTGGCACAATCATCGTCGGTCTTGCAGTCCGATGATGTCAACAGTCTCCCTCAAGCTACGGGACCGCCCTCCCCGACCGGCCGAAACTCTGATGTCGCGTCTCTGAACAGTTTACTCGGACTCCTCCTGGACGATGATTCTGACGCTGCATTGGAGGAGGTGACGCAAACTCCCTACCCCAGCCCAGCTCAGAGCTCGACGCCCCTGCCGCCCACTCAGGACTCGGAGGCCCCCTGGTTCAACAATCTCCTTGGACATCTTCAAGACGAACTCACGGAACATGTGCAGGCACTCCGCGAGGCTGTGACGGGTACGCCCCAGTCTCATGATATCCAAAGGACAGAGGCACCCGAGCATCCACCGCTGGACGCAGATGCGGCCTCGAACGCGAGCTCTAATGGTCATGAACCAGATGTTGTTCCACCAGGTATGTCCCCTCATTTACATTGCTAAGTGAAGAAACATTCGTGAGCACCCAACGCAAGACCCAAAGCGACCGCAGACGGGAGAGGCGGCTGGGCCTTGCGAAGCGCGCCAAGTACCCGCTTACGGACACGATCATTATCGAAGGGTACGGCCTGCGCACGTGGATGGACGCCATGCGGCACCGCGAGGCATCCTGGAACAACCCCGACCTGCACAAAAACCGGCACAGAGAAAAACCCGGACGCAAGGATATTCGGCCAGGCGTGCGGTACCGCGGCGAACCTGGCGTGGTGGGTGCCGTGCCCTGCGCCACCAAGTCGCCTGACCTGGCCAAACCGGCGAAAACAAGCGTTTCTGTGGATGCAACTGTGTCAGCGACCCACATTGTAGCGGAGTGGCAAAATGGCCACAGTGGTGAGCGAACTCCGGATGAGCTGGCTATCGTACCGAGAGCTGTGCTGATTTTAGTGTCGAGAACAATTGCGATACGTCTCCGCAACGCTTTCCGGAGCGGACAGATAAGGGTTAACGGACATGTGCAAGATACAACCCAGAAGGAAGAAATGTCTTCGGACTCTGTTCAAATAACTTCGACTGCAAAGAAGACTTTGTCCAATATCCCGGCAGGCCAAGCACAGGCCGCGGCCGAACCCCTTCCCTGGGTCATCGATCCAGGTCGTGAGTGATCTCATCCCCTATGATTCTGGATACTCACATGCAGCCCCAACGCCGCTTTTGACACGTGTCCGAAGAAAGGTCTTGGGCGGACGTGCCGAGCCTGTCGATTACTCCAAGTCATGGGAGACGCAGGAGGGCTGGCCGCTGAGCGTCGAGGAGAAGAAGCTCATGCAGATCGACAACCTCAGCTTGGCGGGCGCGCGGGGCGAGTATGTCGAGCTCGACAGGGTCTTGCTCATTGACCGGCCTCCAGAGATTAGAGATCCCCGGGTTCTCGAGACGATCCAGTACACCTATGGCAAGCAGGCGACCAAGTGGCCGCTCACCATCAACCTCCTTACCATTCCACCAAGCTACGGCGGAAACCTGCCCAAAGAAGCCGCCTACATGGTCAGCCTGCTCGCCAAGCAGCAGGTATGCGTTAAGCGCGCCAACCTGTCGTACACCAAAGAATCGTTTGATTGGTCTGCCCGCCGCCGCCTCCGCTGGGCCAACCTCGAGATGGACGGCGCTACGGCCTTCTTCTTGATTTGCTGTATTCGGCACAACGTCGAATGGTGCCAGGAGTTGCTGCGACTCTATCATGAAAGTATTGCCCGTACTATCCGTAAATACTCGCTGTTAGCGCTGGTGGGGACTCCACCCGTCAAGCGATTCCTCAGTGGCCGCCAGCGCGCCTTCAGCTTCGATATGGACTTTACCCTCGTCCAAGCCCACCACGATATTCTTGTCGCACACATTCGCAATCCGATCCATCAGCAGAGACAAGTCTTATCGTTCACTGTCGACGATCTGCTCTATTTCCTAGGATACTCGGAAGCCGCGTGGGCACGCAGCCTCCTGTACACCCGACACACCGATGTGGCGTACATTGGCCAGCAATTTGGGCTTGTCTATGCGGCCCTGATGAGCGCCATTGCCGACACTTTGGACGACAGAACCCAACGTGATGCAGATAAGGACGCCGCACTCGCAGCTCTCATTGCCCTTACCACTGGTTCTATTTCCGTCGGCGGAAGCTTCATTCCCGTCTCCGCGGCCGGTAACCTCCTCACCGATACCTCGAACAATGTTGGGGCGGTGCTATTCGACCGCGTCACGGCTCGGCACAAGCTCCGTCAGCAGGCCCTGCAGCTTGGTATCCACCGGATCACCACAGCTTTCAATCTCAAGGTCCTCAGTGCAGCCGACAGTGGGGTCATCCCAGGCCTTGATCTGCTTTCGCCACCGTCCGACCCAGACTTGATTCCCATTGTCGTGCCAACCATCAATCCACGCGTGCTCCGACCCACCCCCAACGATATCAGCGTCTTCAAGGCCTCAGCCTGCAATGTCATCTTGCTCACCTGCCACGGACTCGATATCGCACTGGACGGACAGTTGCTTGTTGTCGGGGACGCCCCAGCAGTCCAGCTGCTCCAGGAAGACACTTATCACCACACTGTGGAGCGGTACGACCCAGAACCTGCCTTGCGCGAGGAGCTCGCCCTGCACTATCCGGAAAACGAGATTGACGCGTGGGTGCAGCTCATTGCCGAGTTTGCTCGACAGTCACAGTACCCGCAGATCATGGTGTGGAAAGAAAACTACAGGGACAATCTCGAACGCAAGTTACTCCAAGTCGTGAATCCCTGGAGCCAGCAGCTCGATCAGCTGCTCTTACACAACAAACACAACAAACCGCGTGTCAAGCCCGACCCAACAACCCCACAAGGCAGACTCCGCGTCCTGATGGACGAGCTTGCCTGCCTGATAACACGTCGTCAGATGAAGGCTATTACCCCAGCAATGATTGCCGAGCAAGTGCGGTACTTCTTTATCGACCCGCCCACGCTGATCCACTTGAAGTCTGAGGGTGGTAAAGTAACTCCTTGGTTTTTGTAATCAGTGGTACATATAGTGGGCAGACATGGACGCTGGAAATATGGGAAGGAGAGCACATGGGACACTGGAGATGGCGAGGAGAATGAGAAAGGATGAGAGAAGCGGCGAGAGGTATAATCCAGCCATAACGACTATATCAAATGTCAGCCGAAAGGTTCGTTCCGTCCACGGGCGCATACCGTCATATGTCAGCCGTCATCACTGCCTTGATTTTATTAAGAGTGCCCTGGAGTGCTTGAGTGTGCTTGTCAAGTTCGGCCTTGATTCCTAGCAGGTCGTTCTCTTGTGGCTGAACAATCTCAATATCGTGTTGCGAGTCGTCGTTATCTGTTGCCTGGTGGCGTGCAGATCGGTCACACGCCTCTTGTAATTTTCTCGCGTGTCGTTCTCGCGTCCTCCGCAGCTCGTTCGCATGCTGGTCGCGTAGCTTCTTGAGCGATTTGGCATGCTCATTGCGAATCGCTTGCATGGCGCGTGAATGTTCCTTCTGCTGCGCTTGGAGTTCCCCCTCATGTTGTTCTCTTGCCGCCTGTAGCTCACGCTCATGTCGGTCGGCGGTACGCTGCTTTGCGGCTTCGTGGGATCGCCGTGTGGCGGCTAGTTCTTCCTTTGTTGCCGCGAGTAGCCGCTTGGTGGAATCGAGGATGACAGCCGGGTCCACTATTGTTGCTTGGGGCGATGGCGTTCGCCTAGCCAACGGAAGATTGTCGGAGAAGTGTACTGAACGGTGGTTGTGAGCGTTCACGGGCGGTCCATGGCGATAGCCCATAGGCGCATCTGGCTGCTGGTTGACGAGACCATTTTCGCCAGCGATAGGCCGACGGAGCGGAACAACAGTGGTGCGCCAAGGACATTGCTGATGTTTGTGGCGTTGGTGGAATAAACATGGACCAAGCACGAGGGAGCCGTTGTCTAGCAGGTCTGGCACTGTGAACACTGCCCAAGCATTTCCACAGCGAAACTTGCAGTAGCTTTAGTCAGCAGCTATCGCGGGTAGGTATTTACGCACTAAAACGCAATGATGGGCCAGGTGTTGTGGGGAGGAACTTGGTCTGGACGGTTGACCGGTGATCTGTCGTATGGAGGGAAGGCTTCCTGCACATCCCATAAGACGAGGTTGAGGGGATGAAGGTGCGGCCATCTGCGAAAGAACTCGTCAGTGGCGGGGGTGACGCCGTAGCCATGAAGCGGCCAGCGGTCAAGCGAGTGATGGCCTGGCGGCAACTGGTGAGCCTTGGGGGCTGGGACGAGGAGAAACTGAAGCCGTGGAGACATTCTGTCTCTGGCTGAAACGGGTGACATTGTAGATGAGAATCAGTGGTGAGAGATCACGATGTCAGCGATCAGAGATGAGAGAAAAGAACGGGCAGAGAGAGAGAAAACAGTAAGAAAGGACGATGAAGAGGAAGGAAAGAATATGAATGACGATAAACACTTAAAATACGGAAAACAAAGCCTGGGCGCCTGTGAACCCGAGGATGGAAGGACAAGCAGAAGAGGACACAGTTCACTGTCGCTGCGTTAGCGGTCAATGGTAATCGAGTCAACCTCCGTCAACCAAAAGCAGACATGAAGGGGGATGACAATGGTACGCAGAATAATCTGAGGGAAGACGAAACTGAGAAATAAAAATGATATTTAGTCAACAAATCTGGAGATCTGGAGATCTGGAGTTTGGGAAGGGAAGAATATGTCAGCATGTCAGAAGAGCAGCTGCCAGCATGCCAGTCAAGCAAAAGTGCCAGAGACCAGAGGGCAGAGGTCAGTCAAGTCAACTCGAGGTGACTCGAGTTGATGAAGCTGATGGTTCTAAGAACGACAAGGAAGAGAAGTCCGTCGTTGATCACAGCAGATCCAGGGGCCAGGGATTATGTGATTTTGGTAGCTTGGTTCTCGTCGTTCTCTCTCGTGCCTTGCACGCTAGGCCCACGCTAGGGGCTAGGCACGCGCCCGCGCTCCAGGCAATGTTTCAGCTCCACGCGCTTATCACGTGATTTTTCCTCTTGTGCGGGTTCAAATTCTTTTTGGTGGAGACCAGACTTTTCCTCCCTCTAGCGGTGTGGTGTAGCTGAACGGCTGCGCGCTGGTGTCCCGCTTTTGTGCTCGCTCGCCACCAGACGTCGTTTGTCGCCATCGCCATCGACGTCGACATAACAATCCGTCGTTAGACCCATAAAAAGAAAACCAAAAAGCCGTCGTCTGCGGCCCATTACCCAACTCGTAACCCCCCACAGAAAACTATATCCACAATGTCGTCGGCCGAGGAGGTACGTCCCCCCCTATCGCATCCATGTTGTGCTCCGCTGACCTCCAGACTGATCAGGCGATCGAAGTGCGTACTGTCGACCTTGGACCCAACGAGAGCGGATGCTGACATCCAGATCTGGCGCTACCGCAAGCTCCTTAACATGCTTGCCGCGTCGCGCGGTGCTGGAACGTCGTGTATTACCCTCATCATGCCTCCGCGTGAGTCAGCTAAACAGAGATCTTCAAGATCAAGAGCTGACGATCAGGCTCGCAGATATCCCAGTACAGCAGCATGCTTACCACCGAGTACGGTACCGCGTCTAACATTAAGTCGCGTGTGAACCGGTGAGTGAAGACGAGGGAGGGAGTGGCACAGCCGGGGTCCGCGTCCACTCTGCTCCACTCCACTTGCTTTGTGCCCAGCTGACCCACAGTCTCTCCGTCCTGTCCGCCATCACCTCCACTCAGCAGAAGCTCAAGCTCTACAACCGTGTTCCCGACAACGGCCTCTGTGTGTTCGTCGGTACCGTCCTGAACGAGGAGGGCAAGGAGAAGAAGATCTCGTTTGCGCTCGAGCCGTTCCGGCCCATCAACACCTCGCTCTACATGTGCGACTCGCGCTTCCACATTGAGGCGCTCGAGGAGCTGCTGGAGAACGACTCGAAGTGGGGCTTTATCATCATGGACGGTAACGGATCGCTGTTCGGTACTCTTTCCGGAAACACGCGTGAGGTGCTGCACAAGTTCAACGTCGACCTTCCGAAGAAGCACGGTCGTGGTGGTCAGTCCGCGCTGCGTTTCTCGCGTCTTCGTGAGGAAGCGCGTCGTAACTACGTCCGTAAGGTGGCGGAGCTTGCCGTGCAGCACTTTATCACAGCCGACAAGGTGAACGTCGCTGGTCTTGTCCTTGCCGGTTCCGCCGAACTCAAGACCGACCTCTCCGGATCCGACCTGTTCGACCCGCGTCTCCTCGCCAAGGTCGTTAAGGTTGTCGACGTCTCATACGGTGGCGAGAACGGATTCAACCAGGCAATCGAGCTTGCCGCTGACTCGCTCGCAAACGTCAAGTTTGTGCAGGAGAAGAAGCTTATCCAGAAGTACTTCGACGAGATTGCCCTCGACACTGGCAAGTACTGCTTCGGTATCTCGGACACTCTCAAGGGTCTCGACATGGGTGCCGTTGAGACTCTTATCGTGTGGGAGGGCTTGGACACTATCCGCCACACGCTCCGCAACTCTGCCGGTGACGAGGTCATTGTCTTTTCGTCCCCCAACGACAAGGACCGCGAGAAGTTCATTGACAGGGCGACCGGTACCGAGATGGAGCAGACGGCCGACCCGCAACCGCTCCTCGAGTGGTTCGCCGAGCGCTACAAGGACTTTGGTGCTACGCTCGAGTTTGTCACCAACAAGTCGCAGGAGGGCTCCCAGTTCGTCAAGGGCTTCGGTGGTATCGGTGGTCTCCTTCGTTACAAGGTGTCGTTCGAGGACCTCGGCGACCTGGAGGACGAGGAGGACGAGTTCTACGGATCCGACGAGGACAGCGACATCTAAGCGCCGGGCTCGGGCCTGGGGCTCAGAGCCGTGCGGGTGGAGGAGGCCCGGAGGTCCGAGGCGGGTAGTATGGCGGCGAGCGACGGCCACTAGGGCCCTGCTCATCCAGTGAGGTGCTAAGAGCCTCCGGGGAGGCTTATGATCCTCTCCGGCTCTGCGCCGCCCGTCTCGCATCGCATCGTCGAGTCTATAGATGCCAGTGTACGCTACATTGATACATGCGGGATGAACGATGCTATAGACTGTCCCGGAGCGGAGCGTGGTCATCCAGAAACATAGGGATTTCTCGAGGCCATGCGCTGGTGGAGCTGGGATGGGAGGAGAGCCTGGCCCCACTCGCGCAAATCTGTTGGCTGGCCGTTGCGTTCGATCGCGCGTCGGAGTCTGCGTCAGAAAAGTATCATTGAAAAACTCACTTTGCACGCACAGCCGCGTACAACAGCAGGCCGCAGACGACGAGTATAAAGCACGTGACAATGACCTGGTCTCGTGGTGAGTCGCGCTTAAAGCAGCGTGCCTCGACGTCGCCCTCCGTTCCGGTGCCCGTGTCCTTGTCAATTTCGGGGACTTGGGCGCCTGCGGTCAGTAAGATGCGAGGATAATCGCAACTGCGTGCGGCGCGGGATGGAGTGATAGGTTGTGGTAAGAGTGAGCAAGAGTGCGGAGTGAAGGGCAGAAGCGCTCCGGATGATGGCCTGCGCACTTGTCACGACAACCTCCCCTGGGTATACTGGAACAATGGCATTCTCAGCGATGATGATCAACATCACTTTTGGCCTTGATCATTGTTCTGCCCGACACTTCTGCCCCAGCTCCATCTAACGCTGCTTTCCTCGCGGATGTACACCGCCTCCCTTGTTCCGTCACCCACGCAACGCACCTTTACAAATCGCAAGCTTCTGGTCGACGCAGAACTGGCGGGTACACGACAAACACGGTTTTGCGGGGTCCTCAGGCCTGTGGAGGGCGATGATGGTCGAGTTGGAGAAGCAGATGCACTTGCAGTACGAGAGGACGGGGTCGGGCCACCACCCGGCGCGGGCGGGCGTGGTGGCCGCAAAGAGGAATGCCAGCACGAGGGCGTGCACCCAGGCGAGATGCCGCATGATGGAGTGTTGGGGAGATGGAGATCGAGAGATGGAAAATGGTGCTGGTGGATCAAAGTCAAGGTTGTCAAGAGAGTGACGGCAACAGGCAGCAGCGCCTGGTTGGCAGGTGGATTGTGGAAATTGCCACTCGGCTCACCGAGTTTCTGGCTGGGGGCTTGGCTGTCCTGGCTGCTCTGGCACTGAGCTTTTTGGCCTTGGCTCTGTCTGGCTCTCACTCGTCATCATCGCATCATCACATCGCCGCACCCACCATTCACCGTCGCCGACGCAGCAATCCACTTCTTCTCCTCTTTTTATCCTTTCCTTCCACACCGGTTCCGTTTCTGTTCCCCATCCCCTGTCCGACTCGTTCAATCTTGACCGTATCGTCCGGCCTGGTTCGCATATCGCCCCCGTGATCTATCTCCATTCCCTATCTTTCATTCACCCACCTTCACCTTGTGCTCGCCCCCGCCCCGCCGCCCTCGTCCTCATCGACTCGACCCCATATGAATAAAAAAGCAGCTCCTGTTTCCTGATCTTGATTCTTGCACTTGACCACCACGGCCCCTCCTCATGACCGACCGCGAGCGCGAGCGTGGGCCGCGGCCCGACCCGCACACCCACAGCCCGACTGCCTCGCCGTCGACGTCCATCGCCAGCTTTCTGCCCAACCTCTTTGGCCGTCGCACATCGTCCAAGGCGTCCAGCGCGCAGGCGCACGCCGATGGGCGCAAGGCAAGCAGCAGCTCGGGCCTTACCCGCGAGCCGATTGATGAGGTCCTCTTGACCTCACCGCCGGCGGGCACCGCGCCGTTGCCGGGTATCACGGCGACGGCGACGGCGGCGACAGCCTCGAACAGTCCTATTTCCCCGCACGGGTCGTTCCACCTCGACACGGCGCTCTCGCTCCTCGAGCCCGGAGGCACAAAAACAACCGCCGAGACTGTCGAGATTGTCAAGGCCACATCAGTGTATCTCGCCAACATCATGCTCGACCATATGGGTGCGACCCACACGTTTGCCAAGCTTGGTCTCCGCCCGGCCGACATTCGTACGCTTTACGCACGGGCAATCGCATTCAGCGCCCCTTCTTCAGACTATCAGCTTCGCACGGCCGCGATCCGGCTCCTGGCCGTGCTCGTTGGCCTCGTGCCTCCCCCGCCGTCGGTTCTCGGTCCTAATCCGGCGCAGCTCCCGACTTCGATCACACCAAGGGCAGTGTACAATGTGCTGACGGCGAGAAGCGGCGGACAGGGCGAGGCGCGCACAAACCAGATGTTTGTCGAGATTGGGGCCCTCAAAGCCCTCACTCAGCAGGGCGCCGTGGTGGATGGCATGGATGGGATAGTGGGCTATCTCCTCAGAGTCCTCGTGGACCTGAACTCCGACTGGATAGCTTGGTGTAGTGCGGACGAGTCGACAGCAACAGAGTCTAGCCCCGCTGCCGAGCGGGGCACACCGTTTGGTCCTATCACGAGCGCAACGCCTGCTTCCACTGCGGCCGATGCAATTGACCTCATCACGTTGATTGTGCAGAACCGCCCGGCACTCTTCTCCCCCGCCGACCTCTCCCATATCGTAAGGCCGGTGATCTCGTTCGTTTGGCAAGGTGTACTCGCTGGCCACGCCCCGGCGGGGTCGAGCGCAGCTGCCGCCCGCCCACGTCACTCCCAACACGCTACGGCGGCAAGCAACCCTACATCCCCTCCAACTCTTAACGTGCGCCGCGCGACGAGTCTCACTGTTGGTCGCGTCGAGGCTTTCCCCTTCACCCCAGCCGACCGCCCCGAGAAGGGCGACAAGCAGACCGAGAAGGGCGAAAAGCAGGCTGAGAAAGGCGACAAGCAGGCAGAGAAGGGTGACAAGCAGCTCGACAAGCCTCCGAAGCCACCCCGGTCGCCTCGTTTCTCGCGCTGCTCCAAGTGGTCGCGCCCCTTCACCGCACTGTGCGCCCTCGTGAGCATGCTATTTGAGTCCACGACCCTGAACGACGACCTCTTTGACGAAATGTTCGAGCTCCTGTGCTTTGCCTTTGGTCAGGACGCAATGATCACTGGTGAGGCGTCCATGGCGGCCCATGACCTTGTTCGCACCATGCTTGGCGCGGAGAGCGGGCGTCGCGGTGAGCTCGCGCTTCGCAAGGTTCTCGAGGGAAGGTTGAAGGAGCGCAACGACAAGGACGTCGAGCGCAAGGTGACCCGCGGCGCCGTCATCATTGCCAGGCTCTGCATCGAGAGCGACTTTGTGCATTCGAGCTTGTCACTTTCATTCACTGGCCTCGCTCAGTCGCTCGTCGCCGCCCTCTCGACCCGCCGATTCCCTGGCACCGGCGAGGCGCGTGGCCCTGAATGGACACGTTGGCTGCCTGTCGACACCGAAGTCCTGTCCCTGCTTGACAACCATCTCACATCTCTGGGAGAGAACTCTAGTGACGATGCGTGGATGGAAGGCGAGGCCGCTTGTGAGATCCTGAACAGCATCTACCCCTTGATCCAGACCTTGGCGTGAGTGAGCATGTTCTGCAGACAACTGACCGCAGCCCCGATGCCGCGCGCACTCTGCTCAAGTGCGAGACAGACCCGCTCGTCGCCATGTATGGCAACGTTATCGGCCGCCTCCCGCAGTCCATCGGTCGTCTTCATTCGCGTCTCCACACGTCCGAGACCACCGCACCTCCCCCATTCTTCCACCCGCAGTACATCGACCTCCTGCTCGAGCTTGGTCCTAACCTTGACGAGGAGACGGCCGGGCTGGTGATTGACTATTACCAACGCGAGTGCCTCTGTCTCCCATTTACTTCGGGCTGGATCTCCAACATCTGGCGTCTCCTCGAAGCATTCGCACAGTCGTACGACCTCCCTATCGCAAGGAGCCGCGTTTCAAACCTCCTCTACCAGGATGTGTACACATATGTCGACGATCTCCCAGAGCACCGCGCGCAGCTGGTCGATCAGGTGATTGTCCCGTACCTGGAGAAATGGCTGCCGCAGGAGACTGATCAAGGTCTCTTGACTGAGGCACTCGGCGTGCTTGTGAGCAGTGCCGTGTCGGAGACCTTGATGCGTGAGGAGGAGCGTTGTAAGGCGAGGTCATCGAAATCAGAGGCACAAGTCGAGGCCGAGGACGCGTCTCCGGAGCCGCCACAGGCAATGGCCGCGGCGGCTGCCGGCGGCAGTTTTGGGGCTATTCGCCAAATGTTCACGACCCTCGCCGTCGAGGCGACGTGCAAGGTCGCTCCCTTTGGGTCAAACCTCTCGCTCTCGCAGGGCCCATCGCCTGGCCCGCTTCCCGTACAGTCGCCACCCGTGTCTTCGCCGTCGCCGCCATCAGCCCCAACACTGGCGCCAGCCGGAGATGTCCGGTCCGGCAGAGCTGCAACCCGCGAACAGAGCAGCCTGCGCAACCTGATACGCACCCTCTCACCAAGCCGTGAGCCGAACTCGGCCGCTGTTGGCATGACGCAACTGCTCTCTCCGCCTGCCGAGGACTACTTCTCATCGCACTCTTCCAGCTCTGGGGTGACGCAACACACCTCGTGCAAAGCGGTGTACGTCGTACAGGCGATGATTGCGACATTTACTCGCCTTGCTTTCTCACCGCAGGTTTTGGGTGGTCGCCCTGCCCGCACCCTTATCTCGCTGCGTTGCATAATCATCTTCCGCGATCTCCTCGGCCTGCTCTATCCCATTTCAGACCCAGGTCAACCGCAGCGGATGCCGTCAAAGTGTCCTCGTGCACGCCTGACGATCCTTCAGTGGGCGATGCGGTTGCGCGCGGACAGGAAGCACCGCATCCTCTTCCGCGACGACATCAACCGCTTCGTGGAGCCCTTTGCCAAGATCCTCTTCCGCACAAAGAAGACAGAGGAGGAGATGCGCGCAGCGATCGAGCACGAAGAAGCACGCCGGCGCTCAAGGGCCAACCCCCCACCTGGCCGCACCGAGGACGAGCGCGGCCGGTCAACGCGAGTTACCGAATCAGTCGTCCGCAGCCGCAGCCGCTCCAAGGCGCAGCCTTTGCTTCGCGCTACCTCCGCCGACACCCCATACAACCCGATGTGGTGCGTGCCGGAGCAACTCGCTTTCGAGGCGCCTCCGGACAATCACCCGAGTGAGGTGCTTCTCACGTACGATCAGAATCACCCGTCGCTGCGCGCCCGGGCTCCCGGTTCCGACGGCACTGTCGAGGGCGTGTGGCTCCCGGTATCCGAGTACGTGCGCGTGCTCAACGGCCTCCTCCGGTGGGAGCATGACTGGGAGATTGTGTCGTACATTCTTGTTTTCCTCCCGCAGCAGCTCGGAAACAAGCACTACTTCCACGGTATCCGTGCGACGCGTGAGGTAAGAGGTCTGCTACGTGTGTTATGTGACGGTATTCTCGAGAAAGAGAACCGCTGGGAGCGCCGTTTCCAGACTCCCTCATTCATCAAACGCACGCACATCAATGCCGCCGCGTACCAGTCCATCTCCATCCTCATCTCGTACCGTAGCGTGTTCAACCGCGCCGAGTGCGATCGCATCATCCAGTCGCTCGTGTTTGGCTTGGAGGGTAACGCTACTCTCGCGCGACCCTGTCTTCAGACGCTCACTGTCTGCGTGTACGAAATGGAGGCGTACCTCTTGAAGCATATTGGCACCATCCTCCAGGCTACGCAACAGATTCTCTCCACACCCGCCGTTGCCGTCCACATCCTCGAGTTCCTCGTCGCTCTCGGCAACTCGCAGCTTTACCGCAACTTTACAGAGGATCAATACCGCCTCGTCTTTTCCGTCGCCATCGGTTACGTCGGGGAGCATAACGCCCGCACTGCTGGCAGCGACTTTACCGACCGCGAACAGTTTACACTCTCACAGCACGTGATTGGCCTCGCCTACCACGTCATTTACATCTGGTTCCTCGCTCTCAAGGTCACGCAGCGGCCCAGCTTTGTACACCGTCTCGTGCGCGGCCTGCTCCACGCCAAGAGCCACCGCACGCCGGTGGACGAGCGCATGGAGGTATGCTTCGATTGGATTGCGCGATACACCTATGGCAACGCAGACCCGAAACCCGCAACGTCGTTCCTGTCCGAGGTCGTGATGCGCGACAATGACGACCCGCCAAAGACCATGTCCTGGCTTCTCGGCGGCGCGATAATCACTGTCACCGCACACCAGCGCACCGGCTGGGCGACCATCACCACCACCCGTGCCACTGGACAGACGAGCGTCGTCTGCAAGGTTGAGAACATTCCCCTCGTCGGCCTCGGCGAGACGAATGCCGACATGACGTCTCTGCCCGCTTTCCTCATGGCGAACAGGAAGAAAGTGAACCCCGCGCCTCTGGAGGCCCAGGAGGGTGGGGATATCGAGGAGCCAGAGGAGAAGAGCACCGATAGTGAGAGTTCCAAGTCCCCGGTGGAGAAGGGGGAGAGCAAGACTCCCACCGAAAAGGACAAGACCGCCACTGAAAAGGACAAGACCCCCACCGAAAAGGCGGCGGATTTCGAGAATGCTGCAGAAAACGAGGCCATTGTCGAATCGATTGTTTCGGTCAAGCCGACGGGCGAGAACACGGTCGACAACTCGATTTCTGGGTACGTCTGGTCGGGTGCTGCGCCCTCGCAGCGCCGCAAGGACGTCATGATTGAGCCGAGTTACCTCGGCCTCCACCTTTTGTCTTCCTACCCCAACGCCGACCAGAACATCCCCCGTGGCCGCCCGATCCCCAGGGAACCAAAGTTTGAACGTGCGCTGCGTGGTATCGATAACACGCCGGTCATCAATACGTTCAAGATAGCAGTGCTGTATGTCGGCCCTGGGCAGACTACAGAGGCCGAGATTCTCGCCAACTGCGACGGCTCGCCTCTCTACCTCGACTTCCTCGCCGGTTTGGGCCGTATCATCCGTCTCAAGGGCCAGGTCGACGTGTTCACTGGTGGCCTCGACAAGGAGAACGACTCGGACGGCCAGTACGCGTACGCCTGGTGGGACGATCTTGCGCAGATGATTTTCCACGCCCCGACGCTCATGCCCAACACGCCGGAGAACACAGCCAAGAAGCGTCTGGTGGGCAACGACTATGTCAAGATTGTGTACAACGAGTCTGGCCAGGATTTCAAGTTTGATACAATCCGCACGGCCTTCAACTTTGTCAACATCATTGTCTCTCCCTACGCGACCCGTGAAGTTGCGGATGCCGTCTCCCTCACCCGCACGGACAGCAACGCAGGCCCCGCCGTCCCGACCGTGGACGAATGGGGCGGCGACTCGGAAGACTTCTTCAAGGTCCAACTCCAGCGCGCCGACGGCCTCCCCGACTTCTCCCCGATAGGCGAATATAAACTGGTCTCGCGGCGCAACCTCCCTGTCCTCGTGCGTCAGATCGCGCACTACGCGACCTCTATGGCCGTGCGTTTCCAGCACACGCAGGGCGCCCCCGACGCCACGAGCGCAGAGTACATTACCATCTGGCGTGCGCGCTGGCGCGCGATGCAGCGTCTCCGGGAGATGTGAGTCAAAGTGTGTGTCGTGTAAGCTAATGGATCCAGGCTGCCCGCGATACCGCCGCTCGACGCCAACGACCCCACCGCAAAAGAGATTGTTCTCCGGGAGTGAGTGCAATAGTGTCTTCGTCGCTGACAGCAGCTTTACGCGCACGTTCTCGCCGCCCGAGCAGATGGCGTAGTAGGAGACCAAGAGTATGAGATGTATGAACTGCGAAGATGGGATCCGCGACAGCTGCGTGTTGGCCCTCCGTCCTTCCCGCCACCTGGGATCCACTCATCCCACCTCATAACTGACCTTGATTTCAACTAATGGCTACATGTAGGGGTTGGCACAGCTGATCTTCCTTGAAAGCAGCAGGGTTGATCTTCCGGGCCAAAGAATTCGAGCATGACCCGAGGTGCATACATACACCTCTTGTGCAAATCGAACTTCTTGACTTCGGAAGCGCACATGCGCCGCGCGCGTGCGCAATCAGTCACGCCTGATACCAGATACCAATGCTGCCCCACCAACGCTCTTTGCATCTCATCTCTTCATCCCGTGATCACGCCCCGATCGCGCGGGCACGCCTCGCCGCGCGTGGCCGGACATCCTCGCCACGACCGCGTCGGATCACGGTCGGAACCCCGTCGCGTCGGTAAGGGGGTACTATCATCGCGATGCGTGTCGGAGACCATCAATGTCCGCCGTCCCGGATCCGTGCGTATACAATCATGGATACTGGCGGCGTCAGCAGACCTCGCTCCTCGGACGGCGGAGACGCGCAATCTCCGTGGCCTACCGGTCAGCTGGGAGGGGTATACGAAGGGGTGGGTGGAGCGTTCCGCGCGATAAGCTCCATCCCCGGGTGCGGACCGATATTTTGTCGCTGCTGGAAGCAAATATGCTTATAAGGTATTGGCGGCGTAGAAGGTACAGTACATTGCGCTCTGTGGCGAACTGACTTTGGTGGCCGACGGCCATTTACACTCCCACCAGTTTCGGTCTGTGGACTTACTGTCTGCTCTCTTTCATGTTCTCTCTTGTCTCTTTGGACTGTTGGACGGCGCTATGGAGAAGATGTAGAGGATGTACGCCCTCGAGGAGATATATAAACCGTATTGTTCTGACCTGAGCAGCACTGATCAAAGATCACTAATCTCCAACTTACCAAACATCCCCCATCTACGCTCAACGATGAAGATTCCCTCTCTGCACATAATCCTAGTCCACGGCCTCTGGGGTAACGCAGGGCACTGGGACGGCGTAATCTCCGCCCTCGGCGCGTGGGGCTACACTTCCACCTCTCTGCGCGCCCTCGACCTCTCCCTCGACTCGCTCGCAGCCGATGCGGCGCGGCTGCAGACCGAGATCTCCCACGCGCCCGCGCCCGTCCTCCTCGTGGGGCACTCGTACGGCGGCGCGGTGATTTCCCAGACTACCGACCCCAAAGTCCGCGGAGTGGCGTATGTCGCGGGCCTCGCGCTCGATGACGGGGAGAGTCTCGCGGCTATTCAAGCGCAGTATCCTCCCTCTGTCGCGGATGCGGTCGAAGTCGATGGGGCGGGGTTTGTGTGGGTCAAGGAAGATAAGTTCCAGGACGCGTTCTGTGCCGACCTCTCCCCCGCGGCTCTGTTTCCGTATTTTGTCGGGCAGCACGTGCCCCGCGCAACTGTCTTTCTCGACAATGTCACAGCTCCCGTGTGGAAGGAGAAACCTGCGTGGTACCTCGTACGTAGACGACAGGTAGAGGAGGTAGGTGACTGACATTCAGATCTCCACCAAAGACCACACGCTCAGCCCGGCCGCCCAGGAGATGATGGCCGCGCGCGCACACGCCAAGACGGTGCGGCTCGACACGTGCCATGCCTCGCTGCTTAGTCGGCCCAGGGAGGTCGCGGCGTTCATTGCACTCGCGGCAAGGGCTGTGAGCGCCTGAGAGACGGTCGAGTGACTTCTATAGGGTCCCATTATACGATTGGATATGTCTGAAGCTCCGTGGAGTAAATAGCTCGAGATTCAAGAAACACGACAAGTCTTGCCATTGCCGATCAGAAACGGAACACAACACAAACTGCAGCGAGTTCGATACGTACATATGCAGAGATAATGTCCAGCGAAGCGCCGGGTGCATACTCGACTTCTAGTAGACAAATAGCAAGATACAGTGGTGCCGGTGGCGGGGGTACAGTCCCTCGTACAGTTCATCTATTTGAAATCTGAAATCGCCCTCCTCTCTCTCCTCACTCAACTACTCGCGCCCGCGGCGCGCCCAAACGAGGCGGCAAACGGGTTCTCCCCCCGGTCTTCGTCCTTCGGTTCTGGCTCGTTGGGAAGCTCCACTTTCACGAGCGGCGAGGGGAGAAGGGCGCGATCGTGCAGATCCTTCCTCTGCTCGACGACAGCGCGGGAAGGGGACGAGTCTTCCATTACTTGCTCGACGGCCGCCGAAACGCTGTTCGGATTCGACGAGGTTGCCATTTCTTCCTCCAGCGCCTCCTCGGCAGGGGTGTCCTCCCACCGGTCAGCGCCGATACCGCTTATAACGGCGCGCACATCCGGGCTGTCATCCTCGGAGAGCACGCGCGCGAGCCCACGTAGTTCCTGCGGTACCGGGAGCTTGCGGTCGCCGTAGAAGGCGCCGACGATAAACAAGTCGGCGACGGCCTTGGCAAGACCGAGACGCACGTCCACAATGTCCTGGCTCAGGCGCATCAGGCTCGGCATGAAGCTCTTCTCAAAGACCTTACGGTTCGGCGGCGGTCGGATAAACTCGCGCAGGCAGCGGACAAAGGTCAGGCGCTGGCGATAGCTCGAGCTGAAACCGAGATCGAGGAGCATGTCGTTGAGCACGTTTTGCGAGCACATGGAGCGGCCGAGAATCTCATACGAGCGCGGGACGGCGACGGTGGCGGCGTCGCGCACCGCGGCGAACGGGTCAAGCAGGGCGCTGTGCATCATGCCGAGCACGGCTGAGACTTCCGAATGGCGGTGGAACGTCTCGAGAAAGCTGGGGATGTGCAGGGCAAGCTGTTCTCTTGCCCGCCATCCGCCCAGCATGTTCTTCTCCCACGTTGTCGATAGGTCCATGAAGCACTCCCAGCCAAGAGACTGCGGGAGGCGCGCGATGAGCACGTCGACGTGCTCGAAAATGCTTTCGCGGATGTCGTCGCCGTATGTGAGGCACTGGCGGTACACTGGGAGCACATCCTCTGCGACTTGCTCCGGGTGGAGGATGTTCGCCAACTCGTGGAGGGACGCCGCAACCGTGCGCAGGACGCGCGTTCCCGCCTGTCCCACGATGCGGCGGTAGAGTCCACGGAGTTCCCCCCACCGGTCGGGGCCAACGGTAAGGCACACGCCTGGGAGGTTGAAGGCGGCGAGAAACGTCCAGTCGCAGTCCTCGGCGATCGTCGGCGGGCGCTCCTCGCAGAAGATCTGGAGCAGCTCTGGTGGCGGGCCGAGAGGGTCATTCACAAAGGTGTATATCACCTCGCCAAGGGCTTCAAGAGCTGCGTATTGCACGTTCTCGTTACCTGTCATGAACCCCTGCATTGCGGTGACGGCAAATTCGCGGCGGTACTCGTCGGACGGGGCCCGCTTGCAGAGCGAGGCGAGGCTGGAGCACGCGGATTGGAGAACGGCCGGGTTCTTGTCCGTGGCAAAGGACTGGAATGCCTCGAGAAGGCGGGGCACTTCCTCGGGCGGCGCGGCACGCACAACCTTCCCAATAGCAAGCGCGGCCTCGGCCCTTGTCGAGACATCCCCGTCCTGCCCCCGAATCACCTCATCAACAAACCCATACTTGACCACTTCCTCCGGCGAGTAGAGCTCCGACATGGCGCCGATGAAACTCAACGAGAGCGCCCGGCCGAGAGTCGCTTCCTGGATCATCTGCAGGCGGTACATCTCCGCCTCGTAGTCCTGCTCGACCTCGTCGCCGACAACCTCGGTTGTGTCGTTGAACAGCGAATCGGGAACTTCGGTGGATAATGTACCCATCCCGAGCACAATCCCGTACAGCAGCTCCTGTTCCACAAGTTGCCGCATGTCGGAGCCGAAAGGGAGTTTGTAATGCAGGTGCGGGCCCGTCTGGGAGAGGTGCACCTCGGTGTCCTGGTTGTCCCTTTCGGTGCCCCACGTCTCTGCCTCCACCGGTCCCCCGCGAAGCCGAGATACGAGCGCAATGATGCCGTCGCGCGTTGGGTTGGCGACCAACTCGTTATGGCTCAGAAGCATGGTGCCTAGAAGTGGACGGAAAAACCCGACGTGGAGCTCGGGCGCGGACACAACTTCTGGAACACCTTCAAAGAGCTTATCACCCTCCCAGAGCTTGTCGTCCACTTGGTCCTCGTATTTTTCCAAAAAGTGCGGGCCCATGTCGGGAGAAGGCGTGAGGCTTGTGCCGGGGGTATCCTCAGTGTGTGGGCCGAGGTCCAGGCCGGTGACGTTGGACATCGCTGTTGTGGACATGTCACCCGAGGACGCATTGCCAGGCTTCATCGATATCCCGCCTGCGTAGTTCGACACGAGGTTCAACAACCCCGAGTCCCCAGAGCCACCATAGGGTCGGCTCTGCGGCTGATCCAGCGGTTGTGTAGGGTGCATGTTCTCCAGCCGCTGCACACTGTCGGGGAGTGCATCCGGCCCAGGCGATTCGTTCGAGCTCTCGGAGACGAGCTGGCACGTCTGCGGTCAGACATGGATGTCAGCCAAGATGCTCACCGTAAAGTAGTACCACAAGATCCGGTGCAGGTCCTCTGCAAACGCCTCCTTCACCGTCTCGTCCTCGTCGAACGAGAAGGCCGTGATTAGCGGCAGCACGTATTCGACCGACTCGCACGGATCGACGTCGCCGAGGAGGTCACCGAGCACGCGAGCGACGTACGCGCGGTGGAACGGATACTCACTCCGACTGAGAAGGAAGATACGCTCCAGTGCGTTCAGGCCCTCGTCGTCAAAGGTCACGTCCATTTCGAGCAAGGCTGATTCTGTTGGGAGGCAGTCACCCTCGTCGACAATGCCAAGTGCATATGGGGCAGATGCGGACGAGACGCAGGGGTTAGGTGCTTCCGGCTCGTGGTCATCGTCGTCCATCTCGAACACATCGTCATCAAGGGATGTCAGATGCAGCCCTGGAACGGACAGCGGAAGAGCCGGATGGACGGAACGCGTCCCGCCATGTGCGTCCTGTGCAGACTTTGCTCTCCGTGGGACGCCCGGCCGACGCGGGGACAATAACAATTCGTCGTCGCCCATATCGCCATCCGGCTCGTTGTGTGTGGTGATGGATGAAGATGCGCCCGCCTGCCCAGCCAACAGGAGTGACGCATCGGGGCGGCGAACAATGGCAGTTTCGGACAGCCTCCGCGTGAGCCTCGGTGGCAGCTCGCGGCGGGAGATGAACGGCGGAACGAGTTCTGGAAAGTGGCTGCCCAACGCCGCCGGACGGGGACCAGGACTGGCAATCGGTGGCGAGTCGGAGATGAGGGGAATAGGGGAGACAGAATCGGGGGAGGAAGAGGGAGAGCCGCTGACGGCTGGGGAACGGGATGAGAGTAATGGTGGAGAGCCTGACGGAGAGGAAGGGGAGCGTCTACTACTATTGCTGTCTTCTGGAATCGGCCTCGACCGCGGCGGTGCAGTCTTTGGTGGCTCTGGAACAGGACTGGCCTGTGGGCTGGAAGGGAGACTCGGGATGCGGCGGCCGCGGGGACTCGGGGGACTCGAGCTGTGAGACACATCTTCAAATTCAAAATGCAAGGAATGTCGGGACGAGGAATGCCGCGGTGCGATGGCGAGCGGTAGCGATGGCCGGTGGCCCGGGCTCGAGGGTCCTGGGCGCTCGAAATCGATGGGCGGTGACGTCGACAGAGACAGTGCCCAGGCAGCGGCAGCGGCGGTCTGTGCTTGTGCTTGTGCTTGCTGCACAATGGCAGGCGAAAACGAGGGTGTCACGTACGGCGACATGGGTGCCATCGGGAAGCGCGACGGCCCGGGCAGATCGAACCCTGGACCGCGGCGAACGGCATTCGGCGCAGGCCACTGTGGTAATATGAGTGACCTGCTTGGCACTAGGGCTCTCTCATGCTCTCAACTGTATACTCACCACACTGTCCCATGCGTGCGTTTCTTCGCCGCGGCTCATGGACCGCGGGCGTCCGCCAAGTCCACCACATTCCTCGGTCTCTTCAAGCGTCGGGCTCTGCGGTGCGGAAGAGGCAGATCGCCGCGTCCACTCGTCTTCTGCGGAAAGGATATTTGACACAAGCTCGTCCCGACGAAGCGCTAGAACATCTCCACTCTCCGATGCCGACGCCGAGCTTCCTCCGGCTATGCTCGTCGACGGAGAACTACTCCGCTGCGAAATGTTGACAGACTCGCTTGAGATTTGCTGGATTGAGCGCAGCTGTGGACGCTGGAGCCTCCCGGAAAGCGTCTCCCCAAGCAATGTGGATGGGTCGTCGGGTAGCAACCCCAGCGGAGGACTTGTTGCAGGGCTGGGCCGTGTCGGTGGGCTGACCGAAGGACTGAACACCCGCGTCACCGGAGTAGGGCGCGTCGGTGAATTCGGCAGTAGTGTCGGCGGCTGAGTGGGTGGAGATGACGGGGCCGAGAGAGGGAGGTTGGCGAGAATACCATGAAGTGGCAGCTCTGAAGAAAAGTCGGCTGGCGGGTTGAAGTCTGCCGGAGGCGGGGGCGGACTGGTGAGGTTTGGTGCCGACAACACCGAGATGCTGTGCTCCAGCGACGGCCTATGTAGCATTTCAGGACTCGCGTACATGGAGTGGGATCTCCCCATGTCGCCCAATGTCGAGGGTTCCCCTGCCAACAACTGCGCCGCCAACAGTGAAGGGCGATGGACTGGTTGTGGTGGCAATGGACTAGGTGCCTCGCCCTCGCCGCAGGGGGCCGCCGGCGGAGGGCTGGCGCCGCCCCTCGGCGTCATGCTGGCGGTTTGAGATCCGCAGCCGGTAGGGGGGCAGGGCGTCGGAGGAGGGTTTACGCGCGGAGTGGTGATGCTGGCCGGGGTGGTCGCATACGGGTGATTGAGTGGGCGGTGGACGAGTGAGTGCGGGGGATGTGGAGTGCGGGGGATGTGGGGGTGTGTACGCTTTGACCACTTGTTGAGTGCGTAAAGGGAGCTGGGCGTGGGTGTGGATGCGAACCTGGATCTGGACCTAGGTGTGGGGCGTGGTGTGCGGTGGCGAGCAATGAAGTTGTGGTGGTAATAGTAATGGTGATGGTGGTGGTGGTGTAGTTTGAGACAGTGTGCTCACTATAATCACTCTACTGGTATGGTGTGTATGTGTGTGTGTGTGTGTGTGGAGTGTGTCGCTGGGACAATGCCCAAGGATCGAGGAGTGAGGAGATCGAGGGGAGCGAGGAGCCTAGGAGCACGAGCAGAGGGGGGAGGGAGGGGGGGAGGTAATAAAAAAAAATGATCAAACCGAATCAAATCAGAATCGATAATAGGAGAAGAAGAAGAAAAAAAAGAAAAAAAAAAAGAAAAAAGGCAAAATAAGGCAAAAAGAGAGGGAGAAGAGAGGGAGTCCCCTAATCCGCACCCTGCTAATCCCTACAAAGGATTACTACACTTGCGCTGTTAAGACTCTTCACTTATTAAAGGCAAGCAACGCAGATCCAAGATATCCAAGCAAGCAACGCGGATAGATCGAGGAAAGGGCCAAGGTAATGCGGGAAGACGCAAAGTCGATTGTTGTGGGTGGTGCTGTAAGCCTGGCAACTCTGGATAATTTCGAAAGGGCACTCCCAGATCAGCCTGCAGCCTCAAACACACCACTGGGTCCGAGACAGTGGACGGCTTCGAGGTGACTAGTGGCCGGCGACAGTTAGCTGTCGGTCGAACAATGGCAGCTTTTCAGAGCTCGCTTGCCGCTTCGGGGATGATGCGGTGTCGACCGAGGATGACGGGATGGCACCAGGGCTGAATGGAGGCGTGGACGGGGCGGGGGATGGAGACAGGGTGTGGCGGGGACATGGGGAGGTGGAATGAGTGGCCGAGGCTGGGTGCAGGATGAAGACTGCGGACGGCTGCAAACGCCGAGACGGGCAAGTCGGCGTTGCTGCCCGCCGGAGATCGGGGGTGTGGCCTTGTGGGTTGTGAGCGTTGTGGGTTGGGGCCTCGGTGTCGTGACCGGGGAGTGCGGCGACTTGCGGACTGGGCGGCGGTGCACTGTGCGATCGCGATATTGCGGGATGTGGAATGCGCGAGGAGGAATGTCGAAAACAGAGGTGCAGAGAACAACGCGAAGTGGGGGCAGCAGCAAGTTGCAGTGTGCAGAGCAGCTAGAGCAGCTGGAACATGAATGAGCTGGAGCAGCTGGAACAGCTGAAGAAGCTGGAACAGCACACCACCTTGATCGACGGGGATGTGTATGGTGTTGAGGTGGTGCCCGAGGCGACGACGAGAACGCGTCCTGTCCTGTCGCGGCGTTCTCCGCGGCGTCTCAACGGTGTGGAATGTGGGCAAGTGCCGACGCGGAAGTGATTGAGGAATGAGATACGAAGAGAAGCGAACAACAAAATACATTGACATGATAGATGCGACGGAAAGACATTGCAGCGACCGTGACTGCGACGGAGACGGAGACGGACCTGATGGTGATGTTGGACGAGATTCCGGGTAACTCTTGAGGCGAGGGCTCGCTCGCTCGCTCGTCGTAGGTAATGATGCATCCGAGCGTCCCGGAGACCCCACCCATATCTCATGAATTCGGTTTACGGTTTCCTGGTAGTCTGGAAACAGGACGCAGTGGTGGGTTCGGCGGGCAGCGGTTTGTAAACATAGGACGCGCAGTCCAGGATCCTGGACGCGGTGAAGGTTGCGGTCACCGCTCGCGGCTTACGGCTCCGCAGATGATCGGCAGATCATCGGTGTAGTGAGTCAAAAGTCAGCTCTGACACCTGCCTTCTGCCCCTACTCCCCTGGCCTGTGGCTCAGCACGAACGGCGCAGCGGCCAGGCAGCGGCCAACGATCCAGCGAGCGGTTATGCGCGATGCGGTTACTCGGTGACAGATCGCATGGAAGCGATCCCGACCGGCGGCGGTATCATGGATATCATGGTCTCGCTAGCTAGCGAGTTGTACACGCATGCGTGCTAAATGGGAACCCGCGAGCTGCTTTGCTGCTGAGCCGCTGACCAACACGCCCAGGTGCCGCCGGCTGGTCTGGCCACCGGATGCACCCCTGGCGGCGCACTTTGGCGCACTTTGCCGCCTCTGTACCTGTGTCCCGTACATACCTGCGTGAAAACAGAGAGATATGCAAAAAAAAAAAAAGTGCCACGCGAGCTGGTCGCAGCGGTCATGGTGCATGGTGATCGCGAGGACGGCGATAATGCGCATATGCGCATATGCGATGCTTGGCCCCACTACTCGGTCTAGCGGTCTCCATTGCGGACGGCACATGTGGCCAACCAGCGATTTGGAGATCATGAGATCAGGATCCAGGACCGGCAGTACCGGGAGACCAGAACGAGCCAGGAGCGATTCGCGATTCGGATTTGGATAGGCTGTACACAATCTGGCCATACTGTGTGCGTGCATCTGGGCCATCGGTACCTTGGGGTCCAGATCGTCCAAAGTGCAATGTCTGTCTGTGCCTTTTGCCCGCTAGTGCGACACCCATCGGTCAGCAAGACATTGTCTCAGCGAGGCTCGGAGGTCGGACATGGACAGCCTACAGGCCTATAAGCTGGGCAGGCATCTGAACGAGTTGGCAAAGAGTGGACCCCCTCCCGCTCCGCCCTATCCGTCCTATCCGTCCGCTCCTGCTCCTGTCGATCATGCAACCATGAGCAACCTCTGCCGGCATGGGAGCCACCCCCTGGCCGAAATCGTATGACGTGTTCGCCGATCGTGGCCGAGCAAGGTGAGCCGGTGATCCGGTGAGCCATGGTGGCGAGGCCATGAGGGACTGGTTCAGCGATTCGAAATGTGCCAGATCTCCACCGCACCGATCCACCGAGGTACCGGCCGTCGCAGTCGCACATCACCAGCCATTGACACTGTCCGTCGGCTCTGCTTCAGAAAAGTGCGTGGGTTCATGGTCCTTGATCCATGAGCTACTGGCCTACTGGCCGTACCTTTGTCCGCGGTCCGTCGTAGGGCCGATGGAATGACGCATTTTTGGACCATTAAGGTTGTAGCTAGGATCGACGAGTACAAGTACAGGTTTGGATTTGGCTGGATGCTGAATTGCGACTCACACTACCAGAACAGGAGGCCGGGATGGCTGCGCAGTGTATTTGAGCAGATTCAGGAGTGCGTCGTGGAGCGTAGGAAGGGGCATGGTACACTCTCTGAACTTTGCACCTGTAACAATTGTATCATGATATCAGAGTGATCGAGCCCAAACCATATGGTTGCATGTGGTTGATCAGAGAGCCTCTCAAGCTCTGCTTGAAGCTCGTATGCTCGCCGCCGTCAAAACGACTCGTCAGTCTCGCCCACTCCCGTCCGTAACGCCGTTCCGGTCGATGCCCTCTTGACAACCCCTGCACGCGACCCGTTCCAGCACGGCCAGCACGCGCATCGGTGCACACGCATGGCATCGCACCTTCCCGCCCAATTACCTGATCGCGCCTGCTCGCTAAAAAAGCAAAGCCGCCGGCTCCGACCCCATCACGCCACAGCCCTGGTGCCTGGATCTCACTCCACTCACTGCTGCAGGCACACAATGAACGATGACCCGTCAGCCATTATACAACCCACTGTACAACTGTCTGCACAATTCCATATCTATGACCTGAGAGTCGTCCGCGTGGTGCCATGATCTCGATACTTGATGCTCGATTCTCGGGATAGGGATATGTCGGATATGTCGGGGTCGCGCCGATGGTGTGCATATATGCGCCGAGCGTAACGAACATGAATCCCCGGGCTTCATCCAGCCGTGTAGGGACGACTCCGCCGGACTCGAGTCCAATCCCAGTGTGATACGTGATACGCTGATGTGTTCGGTTAGGCGGCCCTGACACCCACTCTGGCCACCATATCCCCAGCATCCAGCTCACCCCACGCAGAGCTTGCGACCCACCCCCGCCCTCAACAGACTCAATTCTTTCAGGACCCGCGATCATGCACCTTCTCCGAGCGACGCTGAGGCAAGGCAAAGCGAGCCATCATCGCCCCCCCTAGCGAGCTCTTATCTTGTCGACGAGAGTTGTGACGAAGCGTGGGTGTCAGCGTGGGTGCGTGGGTTGCCGACGGGTGTGATCACATGCACAGGACGGATCTCTGGTCCCAAAAGTCGGTACAGTGCATGTATATACTGTACAATGAACTCTTGTCATGGAAGCCATCAAGCTGAAAGCTTTACTCTTATGATTCACGACGCACAACAATGGACCAAGAGTTTGGCCAGCATCCGTATGTACGCTCCACATCCCATACGCCAAAGTTCTCGCTCCCATTTCCGTCGTGCTTCCACCTGCGCCGATTCACTGCATCACTTTTCCGATGTGGTCGGGCCCCACTCTCAGGTTTCTCGGCGATCGTCGCAAGGGGAACCAGTCTGGCCAACGTGATCAGCATGATGATCAGCATGGTGATCTGCGTGATCGACATGGGGGATTTTCCAATTAGCCAGAATAGTGGATAAGCGGAGTCGCCGGAGCAGCCACCGCACCCCAGCCGGCCAGCGCGGATCACGTATTATTTGCATTTTCGGCAGTTGGCCCTAACAGGCGAGACGCTTCAGCTGATCAGCTGCGCAGCGCGCAGCTGCACTAGTGGACACGTGCCGATCAGCAGATGATCGGCATACTGCTGATCATGCCGATCCGTCGATCCTCGTCGATCTTCGATCCTTGATGCATGAATCGGGTCATGTGTCCGTCCACCCGCTGCAAGAGTTTGGCAGCAACTCGCCGCCCTGTCGCCCCACTTCTCCATCTCTCCACTTCTCCATTCTCTCCATTCTCTCCATTCTCTCCAATCTCTCGGCCTGGACTATTATGGAACCGCGGGCTTGGCGTGGTCTGGATCTGGCGGCGCCCAAAAGTTTGTTTTGTCTTGTTTTTGCGTGGTTTTTTTTTCTTGCGCAGCGTTGGCTTTTCTCTTACTCGCTGCGCTTTACTCGTACTTGGCTTCTTGGCTTGGCAGAGCACCTGACACTGCACGTAATAATTCATAAATCTCTCGCTTCTCAATTCTCAGCTGATGCACCACCTGATTATGCAGGCACGCCACTGATCCACTGACGTTTGACATAGCACTTTGTAGGTCCAATAGCTACGTGGAAGGCGGGATTGCAAGCAAACCTAATGTTTAACACTGACGCCGTGGCCATAACGCCCGCGGCTAGCGACACTTACCGCCTACATCTCGGAATTACGTCAAGTGCCCCGGAAGCCTGCAGTTCGCTCGGAATGACGATATCGGAAGCTTGGAAGCTGGCGGATATGTCGGCGTGGATTGATGACGGAGGCTTCGGCAGTAAACTCAGACATGTGCCCATGACTCTGGGCTGGTGACGATATCTCGCTCAACGTGCTCCTGAAGAGGCTGACGCCGCGGATGAAAGTGTTGGAGTAGTGCAGACCGACTGTGTAGAGAAGGGAGAATAGGGGATGAAAGCAGTGAGATCGTAGGTGAAGCGACAGCGATGAGGCGGGCAGAGATCAAACGTAATCCCAGACTTCCATCGCCACTCACGACGGTCCATTGCGAGACGGACGGTCAGGCTCGTCGTGATGGTTATTTAAGGTCGCGCCAGGTGGCATAATCGCAGATCCGTGGGTGCGGTCACACCTGTACCAAACACGAGAGCGGGGTGGCTGCGGACGACGTGACATAAGGGCTTTTTTCGACCCGCAGACCGCCTCGAGGGCGGCGACCGTTGAGCAAGTCTTGCTGTGGCGCGCACTGGGCTGCGGGATTGGTCTTCTGTCGGGACGGGGAGCACCGTGGGCGCGTTCTTGTGCGCGTTCGTGCTGGGCTCGTCGGCGGGCTGCGCCTTTATGGTGCAGATAGCTGCTGGCGTGGTTCGGAGACAGGAGGCGCCGCCGTCGGACCACGGAGCCAAATGGGGAGACATTGTGGTTGACAATATTGACAGTCAGCCCCGTGGGGCCGCCGCAATATCGTTTATCCGCATGGGCGCCAAGTGTGACGCGTCTTCGATGCGGCCACCGAACGCGCGATAACTGTCGACACGAATGGTCGTCGGCGATGATGATCTGCTGCCCGTCTACGACGAGTACGCTCTTCTGTGGAAGAGTGTGGCTGTCGAGAGTGGCACTTTGACTCATGGCATGCTTTGCCACACCGGTATTTACGCAGCCCCCTGCTGCTCATTCAAGACCCTCACGCGAGGCAGCTGCCGAACGTCTAGGGGCGCGTACCCTCATCCCATGCCGGCGTACGGCGTACCCCCGGAATATCAACCAACTGGGGGCCCTGTCCTGTCCGGTGGGACGTGCACTTGGCAGTACTCGAGTTGATGGCAGCTGGCCCAGAAGATTGTTGGTTTTTTTTGCTGGCATTGTCGATTTGGTTAACCTCCAGCTCCTCATTTTCTATCTGCATGCCCTTCCCGTCTCCGTTGTCATTCTGGTATCCACTCATTCAGTTTCTTGATGTTAGACTTGGAGCAAAGGTCGCGTACGGCCAGAGAGCTAGCGAACTCGAGACCAAGGGAGCGTGGAGAGCTTGACGCTGGTGAATCGCAGCTGGGGACCTTAACGCGGCGGGTGATGAAAGGCGGACGTGAACGCGATGGTGGTGAAGGCTGACCGATAAGAAAGAAAGCCGCCGGTGCTCAGTCCTATACCTCGTCCCCGTCCTCACAGCTGCGTCCTCGTCAAACTCTCCACGGCCACGGTTCGCGTGGGCAAATTGGTGGCCTCGGCGGAACACAGATATTAGCTGATGACCTGCGCACACTCCCATTCAGCGACCACAGTCACACACGGCCGTGGGTGAAGCCATCATGGACGGACGTTGTTCAGATCCAGATCTGACCACCCGCCATGTCAGAGCCACACCATGGTAGAGCCACACCAACGACGTTGCATGCTCGTTAGGCTCATTCATGTCTCGGCCCTGCACCGATCGCATTCCGTGCTCTCGGATGCGGGCCGACAATGGGTTAGCGCCACACGGGCCGAGAAGGATAGATACGTGGCCGATGAGAGTCTGGAGAGTAGGCCATCAGAGCGCGGCATAGGCCAGGACTCGAATAGAAGTTCCAAGCATCAGATCGTATTTCAGATCTCAGACTTTTGGCAGTCTGAAAGTCCTATTGTCCTTTCCCATCACGACCACCGCATTCCTCGCCGCCTCCGCGTACCGTGCGCCGCGTACCGTGCACTGCTTATCGTGCACTACGGCTCAGGGGCCCTATGGCCAATCAGCGAGCAGGAGGCTTGGCGGCTCGAGCTGATGTTTGGAGATTGGAGGTATTGGGGGGAGGGTTGGGATGGAATGTGTGAGGTGGAAGTGTTTCGACTCTCATACTTCAGTTATGGGGGTCAGTATGAACACTGTTCTTTGCCCGTGTCTTGACGCATTGCTGGCTTGTGTTTCGCCACGACTTTCGACTTGTGGTGCTTGAAGACCGTTGTGGCCGGAGGGAAGGAGAGGGGTTCCCATCAACGAGGCGTTACATCGCCAGTGAGAAGCATAAGTAGATACGACATTGGAAACCAGATGCATGCATCTGCCCACCGTTTATTGTGGCCTTGTGGAATGGGTGAGGCGGCGATGAGGCAGTGGCGCAGTAGCAGTACTCGGCGCTTGGTCATAGGGCCCCGCAGTGCTTCTTGGGTAATCGAGAGTGACTGCGCTCCCGCAAGCGAGGCCGAGAAGACTCAATGGATGGCTGCCTCGATGCAGACGACGTCGCCTCATGTCGCTGAGATGCAATGACGCGAAACGAGCGGAGCGTTTGGTGACATGCAAAATCGCGCAAGATGTATATGTCAAGGAGTGTTACGAAGAAGTGGTCTGCGTGTGAGAGTGAGTCTGGAGTCTCGTACCATGTAACGCAACCATTTGGCGAGTTCACGTCTCTCGCCCCGGCGGCCGGCAGCCCCTCTTCTTCTTGCCCGTTCGCCGTTGTGCATCGCTTCCCCGCCGTTGCAAGCATCGCGTGAGTCGTATTGAGCGACCTGCACGGCCAAGAGCGGGAGGGATCGAGTGGTTATTGCCATTAACGGCGAGCCCGTTGGTCTCCGTCTTTTGGCCCACGCGGGTTGTTGTTGTGGAGTCGCGGAGTCGGGCGAGTTGTTGGTGCAACAACACTGGTCGGTTGGTTTTTTTGACTTTGATCATTTCATTGCCCCGCCCCCTTTCACCCCCTTGCGCTACATCTTTTGCCGTCCTGGACATTGTCGTCGTGCCCGCCATCCTTGCGTCGCGCGCGTCGTCTCCACCGTTTCTTCCAGCTCTGCCGTCACCCTCGACGTTGCTTCCGATTCCACCCCTTTTGCTCTCCAGGCAGCTTAGCATCCAGCAATCCCTCTTTCGTTCGCCTGAATCTTGCATCCTCGCCATCGCTATCGGTGTCGCCATCTCTTGAGGTCTCTCCATCACCAGACGCGTCCAGCCAGTCGCCCTCCACTCGTTTCATCATAACACGCACAGCAACCGCGCCCTGACTCTTCCTCCTACGCCTGCCCATCTCAACTCCAATCACCGCGCCCACGTCTTGGCGTTACCCATACACTTTGTTGTGCACCCCCGAGCAACGCCTCCGCCACCCACTCTCTCCCTCACGCGACCTCCTCCGAGTGGGCTCCCAGCTCCCAACTCCCGACTCTCACGCCCCTTTCCTCGCCCTGCACTGGCCATGAACTGCGCGTCATAACCGCCGCCGCTGCTTCCTTCAACATCACAACAACCTCGTCGTTCACTTCATTCTCGCCCTCGCCCTCTTCATCTCTCGCACTTATCAACATCCTCATCCTCGTACCGCCCACCGTTCGCAATGATCGGCATCAACGCCGAGGCGTCGTCGAGCCGCCAGACGCTTGACGCGTCCAGCAGGCCACGTAGAGCATCCAATGCAAATACCACGACGACCCCAGCATCCCCAACCACGCCGAAACCTCCCTCGACCACCGCATCGCAGCGCAAAGTCCGCACCGTTCCTCGTAAGTCGCACTCTTGTTCTGTGGTCTGATCCCAGCCTCTGCTGTATTCGATCCCCCGACACCCACTGAGGAGAACCCGCCGGCATTTGATTCTGCGTTCCCGACGCAGCGCCGCCCCGCCCGGCCCAAACACAGTCGGAAGCTACGATATGTGTCTACTGACGATTCATCGGACGACGAATACGACGACACCGACGACGACGACGAGCCACCATGGTGGACGTTTACAGCGCGCGGCATGTCCAAGCTGCGCGCGATGCGCGGGCTAGGAGACCACGGAGGGGACAGCCCGTACGAATCAGGCCGCGAAGCGCCAGTGCACCCACCCAAGGAGACACACAAACGCAAGCGACGTTCACGTTCACGCGACCCTTACGGGCGAACCCCGGACCGGATGGAGAGTGGTGACTCGCACAACTGGTCGGGTGGCGAGCGCCGCGGCTCCGCAAATAAGCTCTTCAACCATCGCCCATTCCGTCTTCCCGCGGCCATTCCCCGACGCTCTACCGAGCACTCTCGCGCAACACAAGCCTCTCCCAAACGGCCTGACGCTAACTCATCGACTCTCTCAACTCTCACACGATCCAACTCTGCGCCCGGCGCGCCCCCTAATCTCGCCGAAGGTATCGAGCGCACAGACACACCCGAACCCATTGTTACAGATGGCGGGGAAGACGCCGTTGTCGTGCGGCCCTCGCCGCGGCGCTCGTCAACGGCCTCGATGAGAAGGTTTCTTCCTACGAGGACGCGCTCGAGCGTTGACGGTGTCGACAGCTTCACCGATTCGGAGACGGCCATGGCGGCATCGCCCCGACTTCGGGCAAAACAACGGATGTTTGCTTTTAGCGGTGTTCCCGAAGAATCCGGCGTCGTTGATCTGTCGGACGATCTTGCGCCCGGAAGTACGACACCCCACGGAACGCCCACCACACCCACACCACACCACCACCGGATGCGCCGCCTGAATGCCAACAACCTGCGTATTCGCTTACCACCGCCGATTACCCAGCACTTTGCGAATGGCTGGCCGCACGCGGGTTCGTGGCAGGACGCTCTGCGAACGGGCGATGTCTTTGAAGAACACAGTCACGGTGGGACTCCCGGGGTAACCGGTGCGCCTCGTGGGACCCGGCCCGCGAGTCTCAAGTCGCCCCCAAGTCTCAAGAATTATCCAGCGTTTGGCCGGCCTGCGAGCCTGAACCGCCCGTCGAGCCTCAAGAGTCCTGGGCATACCACTCCTGTTGCGCAGACCATTCCTAGCCCTGGCGGGCAGACCCCGCCTCCGCCCGCTCCAGCGACATACAGTCCGCCGGCTGTGGTACTGCAGCGCGAGGCGGATGGCAACGGCACAAGTACGGATACGGACGGCGGTGGTCGTGTGTTTGAAAAGCCAGTGGCGCGTCCACCAGTACACCGTTTAGCAACCGAAACGCGCCCGAGACCAAAGCGCAAGCAAAAGAAGGCAAAGAGATACGGGAGGTACCGCCCGGCACAACTGCCGCCCACGCCCGGTGGCCTCGGCTTTACTCCCTCCATCCGGAGCGAAAAGAGCAGCTCTTGGCAGCAGGTCCCGGAACCACCAGCAGACCACGAGAACGTCAACCCCTTTGACCGCATCGACGAGGAGTACATGCTATCTCCGCAGGCGAGCCGCCTGTCGGAGAAGGGCAGCTCTGGGAGCTGGGGGTGGTGCTTCGTCGTGCGCAGGGCACGCCAGAAGCGCGCGCTCGACGGCCTCACGGTCCACCAGCGCATCCGGCGCATGCTCTTCCTCGACGCGCGTATCACCATCTACATCCGTCTCTTCAACCTTGCGATTGTCACGACACTCCTCGCACTGGCAGTCACAATCCGCCGGAGACTGCACAATGTCGGCCTGCCGGGCATTATTGGCCCGTCCACGACGCTCATCATCGCCTACGCCGCATTCACAATGCTACACGTCCTCACCGCCATGTACAGAGAGTACTTTGGCCGCCCAATCGGTCTCTGGGGCCTACGCTCTAAGATGCTCTGGGTGTGTTTGGATCTGCTGTTTGTCGCCCTGTGGTCGAGTGCCATGACTCTGGCTGTCAATGACTACATTGATACACCACTCGACTGCACAACGCTCTCACCCTGGTGGACGAAGGGGAATGTATACACCACGGTCCGACGGTCGCTCCCGCCGCACATCTCGTCGCGGTTCAATGTCGACACCCCTGTGCCCGAATACCTCAAGACGTCGCCGGAAATCGCCGACGTCTGTCGCCGCCAGGTTGCCTGCTTCAGCATTTCCCTCGTCGCCCTCCTCCTCTACTGCGGCAACATGGTCCTCTCCCTGTTCCGTATCTTCGAAACCGTCCGGCGCACAGCCAGCGGCGGCCGCGGAGTCATTGCCGCTTAAAACACGTATAGTCCCCACGCATGTGCATCACCCACGACCGACACGATCTACCCATCATCTGTTAGACTCTTGGGATACCTGGATACACGCCTGTAGCATGTGATGCATGATGATATCTATAACTCGATTACTCGACCTCCATAATCTCGGTGCCGAACATGCCTCCGTCCATCTCGCTGATGGTGTAGTCGAGGATATAGCTCTCCTGGACGAGGCGGTCAACACGCCCCATGTGGCGCTCAGAGTAGGGGATGAGCGAGTCGAGGAGCTCGCGCATCGAGATGGTGGGTGCGGTCGTCTTTTTTGCCGCAGCGCGCGCCCGCTCAGCCGCCTCGTCGTCGTCACTGTCGCTGTCGCTCTCCTCCTCTTTCGGAGGGTTAGCGGCGGCCTCGAACGCAGCGAGGATCTCCTCTTGGGTCTTGAGACGGAAGATGGCGTGGAGGAGCGCCTGGGCGACGGCCGCGTTCTTGGCATTCGCGTTCCAGTCGCGCACGTGCTTGAGGAGACGCACGAGGTCGAGCGGCGGGAGTGTGCGCACCACCTCGTCAATCTCGGGCGACACGGACGCGGTGACTGCTTCGTCGGTATCCGTTCCGCCGTTCGCGGAGGTAATGACCGTGCGGAAGAGGGAGAGCAGGCGGCCCGGCTGGGACATTGCGAGCGCGAGCTGGATTGCGCGCCGGTAGTCCTTTACCATGACAAAGTTGTTGAAGTCCTGCTCGGACTGCACGGCGGCAATCAGGGCAGCGTTCTTCTCGTCCTGCTCTGCGGCGGTCGAGTCCTCCCAGAAGGTCGCGACCGAGTCTGCGCCTGCGGACAGAATCGTCTCCTCGGACGGCGAGACGGCAAGTGCCCATACCTGGGGTTAGATCGGATTCTGTAGATTCTTCTACCCACTTTGTCCTCGTGGTTGTCGAGCGTAGCGACGCACTCCTCGTCCTTGATGTTCCAGAGCTTCACAAGACCATCGCCCGCCGACGAGACGAGCTGCATTCCCGAGCTCATAAAGTCCACGCGGAGCACCGAGTTTGTGTGCCCCTCAAATGTCTTGAGGCACGTAAAGTCGTCGAGGCTCCAGAGCTTGATCGTGCGGTCGGCCGCGCCGGACGCGACGATGCGGTCGTTGCGCGAAAACTTGACAGTCCACACACCGCGCCGATGGCCCTTGCACGTCCCAATGTGGCGAACTGCACCCTGCGCTGCGGCCCCGGAGCCGCTGTACTCGACCTCGAAGAGCTTGACGAGCTTGTCCTGCGAGCCGGAGACGAGGAAGCGGTCGTTTGGCGCAAGATCCAGCGAGTTGATGTCCTTGTCCGCGATACGCAGCGTTGCGAGGGAGCGCACCTTGAGCGGCTCGTCTGCCTCCTTGTCGATCTGCGAGAGATCCCACATCTTGACTGTCCGGTCCTGCGACGCCGTGAAGAGGAAACGGCCCTGTCCGGGCTCCATCTTCTTCGAGAAGACGACGGCCCCGACAGCCTCCGCGTGACCCTCGCAGATGGCGACACAGCGCCACCCGCTCGGCCCCCCCGGCACCCAGATGCGCGCGGTGCGGTCCTTGGCGCCGGTCACGAGCCACCGACCGTCGGGCGAGCGGTCGAGACACAACACCATGTCGCGATGTCCGCTCAGCAGGCGGGCGTCAAACTCCGAGGTGGAGTACACTCTCACGAGCGACGAGTTTGTTGCGAGCACGACGTGTGTCGGCTCCTCGCCCTCGGCGCTCAGGAAGCCAGCGTCCACGATGTCGTCGTTGAAGCCGATCACCTGCCGAGACGGGGCAAGTGTGGAGAGGGAATGGAAAATGATGTTCTGGTCGGCGTGCACCGACACCAGAGACGATGTAGTCGCGTCGTACCTGGAGTCAGCGGAGCTGAGATTGTCGCTCAGTCGCGGTCTACTCACATGGCCTGAATCACACCCCGCTGCTCGTCCTCGTCGTCCACCGCCTCGTCCACACCCTCGACACCCTTCATGACCGCGACCTCGGTGGCCTTGAGGACGTCCCAGACGCGCACCCGTCCCGCGTCGCCAGCAGTGTAGCACAACAAGCGCCCCGCACTGCTTCCCGTCACAGCCTGGTCCCGAGGCAGTAGTCCCAGCGCCTCGACCTGCTCGTTCGCAAGGAGGGTCTGCACGATCTTCGGCGCAGCAGCCTTGCCCTTGCCCTTTCCGTCCCCGAGATCCCACACCAAGACAACCTTGTCACGGCCGCCGGTCACCGCCCACCGCCCATCGTCCGACACGGCGACCCCACGCACTACGCTCACATGCCCGTCAAGCACTGCTCTCGGCTTCGCTCCGCCACCGCCGCCGACCACAACACGTGCGCCCGCGTCCCGCAGGTCAAACACCCGCACCTTGGTGTCTGTCGATCCCGTCCACAGCTCCATCTTCTGCCGCTCGTCCCCTGTTGTCGGGAAGGAGAAGTGCAGCGCCGAGACGGGCCCGCCGTGCCCGCGGAACAGGTGGGTCACGTATCCCCCTGCAAGATCCCACACCTTGACTACTCCATCAGATGATGCCGTCGCGAGAAGTGTTGAATCAGGAGACACAGTAGCCAAGAGAATCGGTGCCGAGGATGCCCGGGGGAGCGCGCGCGTGTACGTCAGTAGCGGCGGCTTGGGCGTCGTCGCGACCTCCTCGGGCAAAGGGTAGTACCGCAGAGTGTTCGACTGATGGCACGTGATGAGCGTTGGCGGCGCGGTGTGATACGACAGCGCGAGTGCTGTGATTGCTGTTGTGTCCTGCGTGTCAGAGGTTTACAAGCCTAAGCCACCTCCTTGTAGACTCACTCCCTTCACGCGTGCGACACCCCGGCCAGTGCGGATCTCGGTCACGAGCACCTCCTCGCCCATGGTCGTAATGAGCCACTCTCCATCGCGCGTAAGAAGCACGGGCCCACCGGTGTACAGCGGCCGGATCGAGGTGGGCGATGCGCGGAAGCTGCTGTCAGTTGCGTCTTCGGACCACGGAGACAAGCGGCGTACCTCGTCTTGAGCTGCCGTTTTGAGGAGCCGTTCATTGTGCTGAAAGTTGAGCACAGCCGGTCTGAGAAAGTCGTTCGGCGTCCTGGATTGGAACGTGTAGTCTATGCAGCCTACGCGTCGATGGTGTTGGAGAGATGAGAGGGAGAGCGTAGTCTCTGGAACATTTGTTCATGGTGCTCGATCTCGATCTCGAGGGTGGACATGAAGATCGACAACTTTCTGTTATCCGGGGGGCACAAATTGAGCCAAATATTTTCCACGTGATGCCACGTGGTGTAAATGCGGGGAATGCCCAGGCCCTATGCGGGGTAGGCTCACGCGCCACGACGAGCTCGACGACAGCGGATGGCCACCGACCGACTGCATGACAGCATGCGGCAAACCGTAAGATCGTTTAACGCATCGATGCGCATCTCACTCTTCACACCACACTCATCTCGTCAACATGTTCGCGGCCGCGTCGACCCTCTTCGGCAAGTCGTCGACCCTCTCCGCATACACGGTACACGGGAACGGGCCGTCTCCGTCGGCGTCGAGCACAAACCTCGCGGCACGGGCGGGCGGCTCGGGGCGCGCGTCCCCGGCCCCGGGGGCTCATGCGCACCCGTTCCAAGTGGGGCTGTGGAAGGTCATGTCCGCGACGCACAAGACGACGGGGAAGGACGTGAGCGTGTGGGTGTTTGAAAAGCGCCAGCTTGATAGCTTGAGGGGCGGGAGGGAATATGTCATTGAGCAGCTCAAGAAGGAGGTGAGTGAACGCCGCGAGGTCGAGGCTCATCGCAGGCGACATCGCTCTCCCGTCTCCGCCATCCCGATATTCTCCACATGGTCGAGCCGCTGGAAGAGTCGCGCACAGAGCTTACGTTTGTCACGGAGACGGTCACCGCCAGCCTGGGCAACGTATTCAAAGAGGCGAAGAGTGGCGCATCGCGCAGCAGGGACGGCGAGGTTGACCTTGACGAGGTGGAGATTCAGAAGGGAATACTCCAGGTCGCAAAGGGTTTGGCCTTCCTCCACACACAAGCAAAGAGCGTGCATCTCAACCTCAACCCCGATGCGATCCTTATCAACGCCAAGGGCGACTGGAAGCTCTCGGGTCTCAACCTCATCACCCCACTCACTGGACCGGACGGAGCACCGACCAAGGCTCAGTTTCCGGAGGTTGACACGCGCCTTCCCCCGCAGGTTCAGTGGAAGCTCGACTATCTTGGTGGGTACAAGTGCTGTCAATCCGTGCTGACTTTAGCGCCCGAATACGCGCTCGACTCGCAGCTGTCGCCCGCAAACGACCTCTACTCCCTCGGATGTGTGTTGTTCGCCGTGCACAACGGCGGCCGGCCGCCGTTCTCGAACAAGGGTTCCATGAGCAGCTTGCGTGAAAGTGCCGAAGGACAGCTTGTGCGAAAAGAGTACGCACGCGGCGCCTTATGGCAACGTTGCAGCAGCGAGCTCAAAGGTGGGTGGCTCACTCCAATACGACCCACTAACTTCCAGAACTTATCCCCAAACTGCTTACCCGCACCCCGAGCGGTCGAATGTCGCTTCAGTCCCTTCCCAGCCACCCATTCTTCTCCTCTCTCGCCATCTCTACCCTTAATTTCCTCGACCCCACAACGTTCGCATCCAAACCCCGCGAGGAGAAGGCGACCTTCCTCCGAGGGCTCGTCCGTGTGCTGCCCAACTTTTCTGACCGTCTCAAGAAGGGCAAGATCCTTCTCAGCTTGCTCGAGGAGATGAAGGATCCGTACCTGCTCCCCTTCCTCCTCCCGAACGTGTTTGAGATATCCAAGGTGCTGAGCAAGGAAGAGTTTGCGATCGTGCTCCCCAAGTTGCAGCCGCTTTTCGCTCTCAAGGACCCAGCCCAGAACATGCTCAGTGAGTGGAGAAATTGTTATCGGGACACGCTAACCGCAGCGCTTCTCGAGAATCTCCCGCTACTGGAGGAGAAGACGACGCCAGCAGTCTTCAGAGAGAGTGAGTTCATATGTCGTCCTCCGCTTACGCAGGCGTCATGCCCCTGATCTACAACTCTCTTGAGAGCGAGCATCTCCAGGTGCAGGAGCGTGTGCTCAAGACGGTTCCGCACTTGTGCGAGATCCTGGACTACGGCACGGTGCAGAATGTGCTTCTCGTCAAGATCGCAATCGTCTTCACTCGCACGCGCATCCTGTCCGTGAAGGTGCAGACGCTCGAATGTTTCCGCGCGATGGTCTCGACCCTCGACGCGACAACGCTCACCACCAAGCTCGTCCCACTGCTTGCGAAGATCAAGACCAAGGAGCCGGCCGTGATGATGGCGACGCTATCGGTGCACGAAGCCATGGGCGCCAAGGTCGGCGTTGAGCAGATTGCCACTCTTGTCCTCCCACAACTGTGGTCCATGTCCATCGGACCGCTCCTGAATGCCGACCAGTTTGGACGTTTCATGACGGTCATCAAGTCGCTCGGCGCACGAGTGGAGAAGGAGCACAGCCAGCATCTCCGCGAAGTGCGCAAGATGGAGGAACAGACGAGTGGTCTGACGAACGGCGCCTCAGACAATCCCTTTGACTTTAGCAACTCCCAGGAGGTCGACTTTGAGTCTCTTGTCAAGGGTGGCGGCTCCTCGTCAGCGGCGCCACCTGCAACCTCGCCAGCTGCTGATCCGTGGAACGATGGGTGGAATGACACGCCGGAAGAGCCCTCCCTGGTAAGCTATAAGTACTCCACAGTTAGCTTATCTAACTTCAGTCATCACTCTTTCCCGGACTCAGCGTATCACCCGGACCCTCGGCCCCGCCTGCAGCCTCGGGATCGACTTCCCCGCGGCGGTCGACCTCCAAGCTCGGAGCTCGCCCGGTGCCATCGTCGAACTTCAACCAGGCGGCATTCAGCCCACCGACACAGTCCCGCCAGCCTTCCTTCTCTTCCACCCTGCAGCCAACATCCTCACAGCCACGTCCGGCACAGGCTTCTGCCTCCTCCGGGCCAAACTACAACATCTCCCTCACCCCCCAGGTACCGAAGCCGAAACCCATGTCGCCCACACTCCCGACCTTTACTCCCATGCAGCCGGTACGCAGCCGCTCCCCGTCGCAGGCGCAGCCGCAGCCGAGTTTCGGCAGCGGTATGGGCATGGGAGGGGGCGGCAATATGGGTGGCATGGGTGGAATGGGCGCTATGGGCGGTATGGGAAGTGGCATGGGCAACCAGTCATCGTCCCTGTTCGCCGCCATGTCCGCCACGCCTCCCGCACCGAAACCCGCGGCACCAGCGCAGCCATCCGCACCCGCACCGCCAGGCTGGGGTGGCGGCGGTCTCATGCAGCCCACTGTCGCACCCAAGCCGGCATGGGGTGCAGCGCAGGCTGCGTCCGCCGACTGGGGCGACTTTGATCCCCTAAAATAGAGTGCATGATGTGTAGATGTACATTAGTTGTCGTAATGAGGATATCAATCGGTGGTGGTCGCTGTGGGCCCACTAGTGGCGGACTCGGTGATTGTCTCCGTAGGAGGCTGGGCGAGCTCATCGCTCTCAGCCTCTTTTGCGTCGCCCTCGGTCTTGCCCTCTTCCTCAAGAACAACAATCTTGTTCCGCTCCCGCGCCTGCTCCTCCGCCTCGCCAGGCCGCATCTCGACATTCCGCAGCATATCATTAGCGACGAGGAAGCGGATCGTCTGCGTAAGCTGCGACAGCGTGTTCTGGATCGGATTGGCGAGTAACTGGAGAGTCAGCAACGCACAGAAATATTAACGCACCGCTCCGAGCATGCTCGGCCTCGCGAAGGGGTTGGCGCGTTTCTGCGGCGGCTGCCGTGGCGGCGGGGGCGGGGGCGGCCCGGACTTTGTCTTTGAAGGCGATTTGACTTCAACTCCGGCTCCAGCCCCAGCTCCCCCGCCACCTCCGTCCCGCTTCTCAGGCTTCTCGTGGCGGTACCGACATCCCGCGCCGTGCCTGCACCGCCCGCGCGCAAAGAACTTGCAGATCGGGCGGGTATCCTTCGGCTGGGGCGCGGGCTTCTCCTCCGCCTCGGAATCAGAGTCGGAGTCGGACGAGTCAGACGACGAACTCGAGTCCGAGGAGCTGGACGAGTCCGAGTCGGAGCCAACATCGCTGCTGTACGCGACGAGGGCGGGCTTCCCATCGACGTCAACCTTGTCGGCCTTGCCCATCTCGATCTTGTCCGCTTTCGCGGGCGTCCTCTCCGGCGCGGCGGAACGCTCTCCCCTCCCCCGCCCTCGTCCCCTCGTCGCCTTTCCCCGGCCTGCAGGCTGCTCCGCCACATCGCGTCCCCACTCCTCGGCCGCACGCGCAGGATCGACGCGCTGCTTCTTCCGCGGCCCAGGCCCCGCACTCGCATCCTCCTCCATCTATCGTCAGCCCGTTTCTGCTTCGTTTTATTCCCCACCTTTTCCTCTACTCGCGCTTTTGTCGGCCACTTGCGCTTCCGCTCCGCAATCCACGCGGCAATCTCCTCGTCCGTCTCGAGCGCGATCCCCGTCCCCTGGATCGTCGGCTTGACCCCACTCCGCGCCATCGCAGCGAGGTATCGTTCCTCCTCCTCGCTGCGCTCGGCCTTCGCGCCCGCAGGGAAGAGCAGGTGCCGGTCCCCCTCGTGCTCGACCACCACTGGCCCCGGTCCCGTGAACCTGCACCCCGGATGCGAGCAGTTGCGCCACGCCGCGCTCGGAGCTGGCGCCGGCGCCGCTACCGGTGTCGGTTGCGGCGCGGTTGGAGCCGCGCCATACCCGTAGTTGTACATGTAGTTTGCGTACGGATACCCTCCCGCAGCATTGAACCCGCCAGCAGGGTACCTACCCGCGGCGTACCCGGGATACGCATATCCCGTAGCAGCAGGATACCCGAACCCGCCAGAGGGATAGCCCCCTGCGGCATTCGCATAGTTGGCGGGGTTGGCGTAGTCGTAGTATCCCCCGCTCGTGGTTGCTGGAGCGGCGCTGCGCGCGCCCCGCCCGCGCGCGTGTCCGCGACCCCGTCCGCCCGATCCGCGATTCGGAGTGCTCGAAGCTGAGGCGCCGGGACGCGGCGGGAGCGGGTTCTGCCTCGACATTGTGGATGGTGGGAAGAGTGAAGGTTTTGTTTTGGTTTGTTGCCACTGGATGTCACTGCGTTCCAACTTTTGGGATCACGTGAGGGTAGAGCTGCATTAGTGGGTTCAACTACGATTTCTGGGGGGTTTAATAGGGGTCTAGTGGCAGTTCTAATGACTTCCGAATGCCCGAGACGGAAAGGTTCGAGCTTCCAGCCCGGGCCGTCCTCAGATCCGTAGGTCATGTCCGGCATCGTCCTCGAGCTCATTCCCCGCCGTTGCTGTTACTGTTACTCCATCCCACACCAGATCACCACCGACCACACCAACCATGGAGACCCTATCACGCCGCGAGGAGGAGGAGGTCGAGGCCCATGCCAAGTCCGAGGCGCTGCGCGTGTGCGACAGTTTCGTGCGGGGTGAGTTCTGGAAGGGAGGGGTTGACGTGTGGATGTAGGCGATGGTGGTCGGGCGGTTCATGATGAGGCCGCACGCAGCCCTACATCGTCTACATCGTCGCCATCGTCGGTCTCCATGCCTTCCAGGCTTATGGTGCTTTAACCCTCGATTCCAAGGACCGTTCAGTCTGACGCCAGCGTTTGCCGAGTGCGCACAGGGACGCACGTTCTCGACGCCATTTGCGTGTGCCGATCAGTTCAAGGCGATGAACGCGTGCACAAAGAACGAGTGAGTGTGGCAATGAGGGGAAGAAGACAGAGACGTTTCATGCTCCTTTCCGCCCTGTTCCCTTCCCCCCCGAATACCAACCTAACTCCAGACTCACGACCGAACGCCTCGACGCGCTCAAGCTCGAGTACATTGCGAACCGCGCCGAGCGCGCCGGCCAGGCCGTGGACCTGCTCACGCTGCAGCGCCGCGCCAAGCTTTTGCGCATGGCAGGCAAGAAGGACGAGGCGGGCGCGGTCGACCGCCAGATTGAGGCGATGCGCAACGCGCACCGCGAGTCGATTGCCAGCCAGCGCCAGGTGTAGTTGCCAGACAGCCAGAGGATCTTGTTGGCGGATGTGTAGCAGTAGCACCAGCACCACTCATAGATGATTGCATTGCATTGTTTCCAGTTTCGAGTTTCCAGTTCGTGTCGTGCAACACCAGGATCGCAGGAGAGTGTCCAGTCTTATCGGGTGCGGCATCTCCTCATTTCTTGCCGGGTTCGCTCTATCCGCATCTCCCCCCATCTCCCACCATCTCCCCCCATCTCCCACATCTTTCCGTATCCTCTACCCCCAGCCCATTTCTACCAATGCATATGCCCTACTCCTAAGAAAAACGCCTAGAATCCCCGCATCTCAAGCCACGCCTTGACCTCGGCAACGGCATGGCCCTTGATCACGACCTGCCCGCTCGTCGGGCGGACAGTCACGCTCGGCGGGGGGCGGAGCGGGTCGAGGTGCCCGTCGGCGAGGTACTGCGCCAGGTCGTTACGGAGGGCCTGTGTGTGAGCCAGCGTAGAAAGTAGAAATGATACGGGAAGCGGAAGAGAGGAAGGAGTGTGTGTGTGCGGCTGATTGAGGACGACCCAGCCGCTTCCCCCGTCTCCTATGCTCCAACACTCCCCTCTTCCCAACCCCCCTCTATCCACTTCCACTCACCGAGACATTCCCCCGTACCCGCCGCACGAGCGTGGTGTGGTTGTTCCCCCCATTCCGGATGTCCGAGTACACTGGCAGCTGGCCGGTCGTCGTGCGCTCGACAAAGTACGGCGCGCGCAGGCCGTCGGTCGTGAACGCGCGCGTAAGGCGGGAGGAGGAGGCGAGCGCGCGGGCGAACATTGTTTTCTGATGGTTTTGGTTGGGTGTTTGTTGATGAGAAGGGCCGGTCAAGTTGGTTTTGAGGTTGTCGTGCTCGATGTCGATGCTCGATGCTCACCCCCGAGGACCCAACTTTTCGGAGGACGAACGGGTCAGGCGAGATCAAACATGTCCGAGCCACGTGGTATTTTGATTCCGTTCGTCGACCTCCACCGACCACATCCATTCACAACAAACCGCGGCTGTTCATAAAACTCGCTGGAAAACTGCGATGCGAATGCATACGCCCAGTGCTACGTTCTTTGTGGCTACTGCTACTCGACTCTCGGCGCTATGTAATAATACACACTACAAAACAATGCTATAGCTATGGCTGGGATACGCCACGGGACATGGTATCGCGCACGGCGGGTCGGCTCACACCTGTCGTTGCTCTTGGTCACGCTCATGCCCCGTTGCTCTTGCCCTTGATGGCGCCGTTGGCACCGTTGAGCTTCGCCTCGCCGTCCTTTTCTCCCTTCTCATCCTCCTCCATTGGGGCGGGGAAGCCCATCTTGGCGGCGAGCTTGCGGGCGTAGGTTAACCGCACGGAGCGCTCAATCTCTGTCGTGGCGTCGCGCACAATCACATACAGGTCGTCTGCGGTCAGCGCCCATTCTGCTACGCCGTGCACTCACCCTTCCACACGGTAGCCGGGAGGTTCATGTCCTGACACGGGAGGAGGCCCGTGAGCGACATGACCGTGGGGCCGGCCTCGACACGCCCCTTCTTCTCCTTGTCGTCGGGGCTGTAAAAGTAGGCCGAATCCGTCTCGAGAAGGTCGGGATAGATGCGCCCCACAATGTCAAAGATGTCCAGGAGAACCTCGGTCGCATTGACGTTCAGGCACCGGAAGTAGTAGCCCTTCGGCGCGGAAATGTTGATCGGCGGCATATCGCCAGACGGCTTCTCAGACTCTGGAGCCTCGCCCTCTGCCAGCTCGTAGAGATCCCCATAAAACACACAGCGCCACTGCTGGCGGTCATTCGAGTTCTTCGTCTTTTGGTGCGCAAACGACTCGTCATTCTCATCTGCCACCTCAAGCGCGATGACACTACATGTCAGTTCGGCTGCTGCCATGTCACCACTCACCGTATCCGCAAAAGGACGCCACGGTCCTCTGCACCAGGACTGGGATCCAGCAGCGCGCCACGCGGAATGTCCTTCCGGAGCTTACGCAGCAACACAAAGTCGTCCAGCCAAATACGCTCTCCACGCAGCCAGAGGCCCTGGAAGAGAGTTTTGCGGTTGTTGGCTATCTCCGTTATATCGTCAGCCGTCAGCTGCGAATGCGGCGGAATGACAAGAATCTTGTCGGTCTGCGCCCAAGCCGATGCAATGACCTGATGTCAGCCTGTGCAACCCCATCCCACTCACCTCGCCAACACGGAGGCCAACGCTCAAGCGCAGCACGGCCGCGTCCCAGTTGCGGGGGAGATCAACAAACTTCATACGCTCTCCCCAGCGCCGCTTCCAACGGATTTCCAGCGATGTGCCTCTGAGATCGCTGGGTTGTGGCTTGTCCTCCGCAGCCTCGCGGTCGACACCCTCGTTAAGCGTCCGGTCGCCCTCCTGCCCAATCTTTCGCCATCCTTCGGGCCCGCCGAGGAGCTGGGCGTTCGCTGCCCACGGGAGGATCTCCGACGTCAACACCTCAACCTCGGCGGCATTGCTGAACAACCCCAGAGGCCGGATATTGTGCACCCAGACCTTTTCAGCCGGGGGCTTTTGCAATGACTCTGGGAGCTTGGCGCCGAACATGGTCCACGCTTTGGACATGGATGCGTCCGCGTCCCCCGCCGGCATTTTGTGGTTGATGCTCGAAACCAAGCCAGGCCAGTGTGTAATGTCTGGGAAGCCAGAGCCTGCGGGCGCCGGAATTGTTTCGATACGGAAGAAGATGAGCTCTCCCTTGCCTGCGAGTCAGATTCAACTCTTTCGGGGCGCACGTACGGTATCGGCGTTTGGTGCGGTAGTCTATCGTGCGCTCTGGGACTGACATGCTGTCGTCCTTGCTTTCCAGCCTTTGGCGCTTGTTCTCGGCATCCTCCTCATCGAGTTGACGCTTCGCTGTCGTCTGGTGCGTCTGGCTGCGCTTCTCCAAAGCAATCTCACTTGTAGAGTTGTACTTGCAGTTGCACTGTCGTCAGCAGAGACGCAGGTCGGAATTCGCAGTATACCTACGGTCGTGTGGTCATCCAACGGGCGCGACGTGTCCATGAGCCAGTCGATGTGCTCCTGGATCTCGGGGAAAGAGCGGAACCTGTTCGCGTTCACAGAGCCCTGCGGTCAGAAATGTGACTCTCTCCACCAGCTCTTCGGGGTGCTCACGAAGATATAAAAGTCCTCACGGATAGGACCCTCAGCTCGCGGTTGCATGTGGACAAACACTTTGTAGCCTTTGGGAAGGTCCATATAGGCAAGGCCTGTTGTCAGCGCCTTGCCGGGCGCACGCAAGATACACCGTGTACGCACCAGGACTCGGGAGCTTGAGCTTGGCGGCAAGATGCTGGCCAATCTTCTTCTGGAAGAACTTGACCTTGGGGTGGGAGCTGCGCGTCAGTGTGTGAGCAGACACCAGACGCCAGACGCCAGACACCAGACGCCAGACGCCAGCCACTCACTCGTCACATTGCTCAAACCACGCGTCCTTGTCGCTCCGCACATTGACTTCAGGCCAGCGCGCCGGGTCGCCGTCACTGCGGGGCCACCGGAGCTGGCTGTGGGATGTCTTGAAGTTGGGCTCGCACATCGTGCGTAGGATGCCGAGTGCGCGCTAAATGCTGTGGGATGGATTGAAGGAAAGGGAATGGGAGGGGGAGAATGCGGATGATGATGTGAGAACAAACTGGGGACAAGTCGCGTTGGGAACCAAGCAACCCCGCAAGCCACAGACGCGCTGCGCGCGAGGTAGGCAGGAGTGACTGCCATGAGCCTGGCTAGCCTGGGTGAGTGCCAATAATGTCATCCCACCAAGCGAAATGAGCCAGCCAGATTTGATCCCGCTTTCCAACCCTTCTGAGTCCTCGATCTCCGACCCATTCCAGAAAAAAGTCCCTCTGTCCGGCGCCATACTCCGTCTCGTCCTCACCATCACACCCGCCACACACACTGCATCGCCGAGCGCCGAGCCCGTACATCGCGTCGACTACCGAAACAAGGAACACATTTCGGTCGACTTTTCCTTCCTCCCCCCTCTCCACCCCTCCCTACCCTCTCGCGATGATCGGCCTCAAGGGACGCCTAGCGGTCATTGACAACTCGGGCGCGCTCATCGCCGAGTGCGTCAACGTCCTCAAGGTCAAGACGCGGTACAAGTCGAGCGGTGTCGCGACTGTCGGTGAGTGGAGTGGGAGTGGGTGTGGGAGCGGGGTGTGCGTGCGTCCCCGCCCCGCCGCATGCCGCTCTTCATTATGTCTCTAACCGCAGGCGACGAGATTGTCTGTGTCGTGAACAAGGCGCGCCCCATCACGCAGGGCGCCGCGGCGGGAAGCAACGTCAACAAGGTGCGCAAGGGCGATGTCCGCCGCGCAGTGATTGTCCGCACACGCCATCCCGTCACGCGCCCCGACGGCCGTGTTATCCGGTAAGTGACGCCGGAGAGAGCTGAGCCGTTCTCTCTCGGATCCTTCGCTTTCCCTCTTTTCTCTTTCTCTTTCTCTAATCGCAGCTTTGACGACAACGCCTGCGTTCTCCTGAACAACAAGGGCGACCTGCTCGGCACACGCATCAACGGCGTCGTGGCACAGGAGCTCCGCAACGCCGTCGGCGGCACTGACGCTAACGGCCGCTGGTCCAAGATTCTCAACCTGGCGCCCAAGGTGAGCTGCCAGAAACCAGGGACACAAGAGCTCACGCGCAGGTGCTGTAATTCTAGCATATTGCATGTATGGCATACCTCTCCGACATTGGTCGAATGGGGGAAGAAGTGAATAGGGGATAGGAGGCCTCGGGGCCGCGATGGCCAGGAAGGAAGAGAGGAGGCGAGACGTGCGGAGAAGGGGGGAAGGGTGACGCGGAGCGAGGAGTGACGCGGAGCGAACTCAGAATCACCCAGGAGCGAAAGCGCAAGAAGATAGAAATGCGGCTCGAGGAGCGACAAGGAGCGGTCGGGCGAGCGACTGGGCCGGTACGACGCTACCTCCTGGTTCCTTTCTATTCATTCCAGTCGAGGACAGCAGCCGTGTCCCGATGTTTCGACAGTCATCACTCACATTAACTTACAGACTTTTCTGGGACATCGAGCTTGATGACTTGACCATCATGACTCGTGACTCACGCGACCCCTATGTGGCTTCGAATGCCTCTACTCGGCTGAACCCCCTCAGTGGACTTCTGAACCCCGAACCCTCTCTCATCATTCAATCTCCAGCGATCTGACAATACTTGTTCTTTTGACGTCAATTCTCCCCTAACCACACCGATCTAAAGCTGCCGACATCAAAAATCTCCCCAAACTACCACCCCACTCTCCGTCCTCTCATACAGTAGCCAGAGGCAATACATGCGGCCGCAAGCGGCAAAACGAGCGTGGTGCGCGGGACGTGTACGCCGCGCGAGTCTACCGAGTCTAATCCAGTAATGGGGAGCAAGTGTATCCAGGATTCCAGGAGGTGCCGCAGCCAACAGGGGTTTGTGGTCTAATGCGTAATATAAGCCAGTGTAGCCGGCGCCAGCGCCGCGGGCGCCAGGCCCGGGTTCAAGTTCGTTACAGTCGTGTGCACGATCGTGTATGGTGCAGGGTGCAGAGAATAAACATGGACTCAAGACATAAACAGCGGGCAGCACTAGCGCGGACCTGTCGGCGGCTGGGGCTGGGACTCGGGCTCGGGCGGGCCGTAGATGTCGCCGTACGCCGGGGGGAGGTGGAGGTCGCCGCTCGCATCGCCATCGGGCACGGCGTCGTCGAATGCGCCGGCGTCGGCATGGCGCACGATCGTGTGGCGCCGCGAAGGACCCGCGGCCGGCTCTGATCTTGTCGGCGAGGTGGACGTCTGCGCGACGGCAGCAATAACGGCAGGGTCGCTCGCTGCCGGCCCTGGCTCGGTGGTCGAGTACGGCAGGTCGGCGCGAGCGCGGACAACAGCAGGGGCGGAATGCGGGGGCACAGCGCCAAAGGACATGCTTGACGGTGGTGGGCTGGTCATCCGTGCGCGATCAATGGGCGTGCCTGTGGCCGAGCCCGCCCAGCCCGAGGGTCCCACTCCTGGCGACACGACGGTGCTGTTGCGGCCCTCCTCCCACTGGACCGGCGCCTTGGTGTCGACCAGCAGCCGCGGGGCGGGGATACGTCGCGCAGTGTTGACTGTTCCAATAGGTGACGAGGCGCCTGAGCTAGAGTCGTAAAACGCCTGCGCGCCAGGCGCATGCGCGTGTGAGGCATGCGGCGCATGCGGCGCGAGGGAGAGAGTGGACATGAGGGAAACTGGAGAGGTGGTGGCGCTTGGGAGGTATGCGGCGCTCGAGCCGCGTCCCGGGGCGGCGGGAGAGACAAAGGCAGAGGCAGATGAAAGTGACGAGTGGACCGAGTGTAACGTTCCCGGTTGGGACAAAGGCGGGTAGTGGCCCATGGCGGCCATGGGGCCGACCGCGCCCATTGGAATGTTGCCAAAGGCACTGTTGTTGCTGCTGTTTGTCTCTGGCGGCCCAAAGGTGCCTGTTGAATGGTTTGAAAACGCAGTGTTGCGGTACGCGGCTTGGGGCGGGACAGGGTGGTGCATTGTGGCGCCGGGGTCGTTCTCGAGGTTGTATTCGGAGTTTGGCTGCGTGACGGTGCTGATGGTGCGGGCGATCGTGCTGCCGTCGTGAGCGTACATGTCCGCCTCCGAGTTGTCCGCCCACATGGACGAGCGGTCGCTGCTGGGATATCCGTACCCACGGCGAGGCGGGACGAAGAGGCCCCCCTCATTGGGATGACCGTAGCCTGTAGAGGGACGGGTCGAGGCGACGCCGCTGCCAAACGGGTACTCTACGCGGACCGAGTCGCGCGCCTCGCCGTGGGTGATGTCGTGCCGGCGCGGAGGGAGCGGGTACGGCGAGAGTTCCGGCTCATTCTCCTTTGTCTCGTCGATGGAGCGCGACCATCCGGCCCGGGAGAGGCGCGAGCGGCGACGGAAGTTGAGCGCCGCGCCGGCGGCGAGGTCGTCCTCGAGCGCTGCTGCGCGGTGACGCCGGCGCTGGCGGCGCTGGCGCCCGAGGAACCAGCATAGACCGCCGACCAGAATGACAAACACTGCGCCGCCAAACGCGATGCCTATCAGTGTCTGGCGGCCGAGGTTGAACTGCGATCCCGGAGAGGATGTCGGCTCAGGTAGGGCGGAGGTGGATGACTCGGCGGGGAGAGAAGAAGAGAGGGACGTCGGTACCGACGCGGGTGTCGTCACGGACAGGGATGCGGTTGTCGATGGGGCCTCGGAGGTGGTGTCAGAGGTGGCGGACGATGAGGGTATCGATGATGAGGAAGTCGGAGAGGGAGAGGGGGAAGATGAGGAGGATGACGATGGGGAGGGGGTTGCCGACGATTTGGTGGTGGTGACCGACGACGGCGCAGCCGACTTCGAACTAGCCACTGGCGGCCGCGTCAACACGGAAGACACGGGCGCCGCGGTGCTGCTTGTCGGCGCGGAGGGGGTGATGAGCGGCGGGATGATGATGGCCATTTCCGTAGACGCGGCGGGTGCTGACAGTGGTGATGAAGGAGCGTGGGGCCGGCCGCTAGCCGGAGTGATGTGCCAACAAACAAGGTCTTGGAGATGGCGATGAGATGAGAGTGGAGAGGAGATGGAGCGTGTGATGGACTGAGTGTGTGAGTGTGAGTGTTCTCTGCGTTCTGTGAGTTCTGTGCGCAGCAGACTTGGAGCAGGGCGCAGCAGACCGACCCGAACTGCGCTAACAAAGCTGCGCTCCTGCTCAGGACATGTCCACCCGAATACCTACTGCATGCAGCTGGCGCCTCAGGCTCGGTACTCGCGCACCCATCGACTCCTCGCGTCAACCCGAGACCAGCGACCTGGCAACCTGGCAACCTGTGACCAGGATGCATCAACAATGAGCCGATCCGGAAACCAAACCCAGAAAAACGACTTGTGCTTCGAGTGCTTCTGTCGCGATCCGCGCGATCCACGCGATCCGCAGAATGTCAGAAACTCAGAAACTAACGCATCAAAGGGCCTCCACCCCCTTCCTCTCCCCCCCCCTCCCCTTCTTTCGGTCCCTGATTGTCCTTCGCACTGATCGCTGTGCGTTGCGCCCGCCCCTCGTGGACCCTGAAGTACTTCAAGGTACCCTGGTGCCTGGCCCAGAATAGTGGAATCCGGCAGGAAGGGGGCAGAATTGCAGAAAACGGGGGCCTGGGGGAATATGCGGGACGCGACGTCCAGCTGCGCCAGCGCCAGCTACGCACTGTCCATGCTGTCCAACACGTCGCATCATGTCACTCTCCCCGGCTACTTCTCTGCCTCCCTCCCCATCACGCCCGGATCCTGTCCCGCGCTGTGGCGAGCGAGCGATGCGACGCCCACTTGCCCTCTTGTCGCTGCCCATCTATGCTCCACCCTGCTTCCGAGCTGCGAGTTGGGAGGGGTGTCCCATGTCCCTGGTGTTTGCCCATTCTGTCCCTCCGTTCTCCGAGGGTTGAGGTCCGCGCTCAGACTCCCCTTGTAGCCTTTGCTCTCATCTCATGGTCTCATGGTCTCGCGACCACGACTCTGTCCTTCTCTGTCCCTATCGCTCAGATCCACGCAGCCCCCACCGTCGCATGCCACTCCCAAACGCGCCCCTAGCGTCCCTCCCCCCTTGGCCCCCTTGCCCCTCAGAATGGCAAACCTTGATAGGAAGCTGATAACAGAAGCGGAGAGCGAGCATCGAACATGGAGCATCCAAATGTGAAGGTAAACAAGTCCCGGTGCATGCATACATGTATGGCCACCACCTCGGACAGGCGGCAGTCCACGGCCGCGCATGCGAGGACTCGAACCGCCGCACAGATTATACAAGAATGCCTACAGAATTTTCATCAGGCCGGCGTCATCCGCCGGCTCGCAAGAAGGGGCCTCGATGGTCACTGGATAGTTGGCCTGGGTGTGAGCGTCGGTATGAGCCCCGACCTCTTCTCACGGCTCCACTCGCGCTTCACTCACCAGATTTTATCGCTCTGGAAGCCCTGCGCGATTGCCCGCAGCTCGGCGACCTCGACGCGCGGCCGGGCAGGCACGAAGCCGAGGACGCGCTTGGCGCGCGACCCGTCCAGGCAGATTGGCATTTCTGGGGTCAGCGGTGTGCACGTTTGGAGCTTTGGAGTCTGGAAACTGGCGGCAGGAAACAATTGAACAAGCAAGCTGCGTCGCACCAGTCGCTCGCGCAAAACTGTAACAACAGTACGCCACTGCGCTTATCGGCATGCTCTCGCAATTCTGTCAGTTTTGAGGGGGGCGCCACGCTAGTGCGAACGCGACGTAATCGGTAGAATCCTGGCGCGCAGGTGGGCATCTTGCGTCCTGCCACACCCTACACTCACTCCGGAACGCATGTGCATCGAGAAAGGGCGAGATGGGAGATGAGTCGATCGGCGGGGTCGAGGCCGCGAGCATTCTGGACCACGCTTCGACGTGCTGATGTCAGTGGGGCCTCTCGTTGGGCCGGAAGCATAGAAGTTGGAGAGCCCCAATGGTGGGCCCCTGAGGAGCCTGCCCTGAATATGGGTCTTGCCTGTGTTCTGGACATCATCTGGACATGCTCCGAGATGACTTTATTCCGAACAACCCCCTTCGGTCTCCAGCCCCTTCGGCCTCCGGCCCACCCTCAAAGTCCTTCGGATGCTCACCTTCTCGTTGACGTCCTCGACCATTTCGTTAAAGTCAGTCTGGGGTCAGCCCTGTCAGCGTCTAGTCCCACCTTTGCAAACTTCTCCACGAGCGACACCACCGTGTTGCCGAGAAAGCCGTACTTGACGCCCCAGACCTCGGCGACGGCAGCCGCGAGGCTGTCCTGTGTCGAGTCGCCGCCATCGGTGATGTTGAACATGGGCGCCGCGACGGCATCCTTTTCGGGAACGACGCTTTTGATCGTCTTCCAGGTGTCTGTGAACGACGAGGCTCGGCGGAGCGGGCCAATGGCGAATGGCGAGGACTGCGAGGGGGTGAAGGGAAAGGAGAGGTCGCTCGGCGCGGCCTTGATCGCCTCGGCACGCGGCGTTGCAATGAGATAAAGGCCCGCGAGGTAGAGGCCCTGCGCGACGTCCACCGAATGCACGGTGTGGATCCGCAGGTCGGGGCTGAGGTCAGACTGGCACACCCCCCTCACTCACTTGTACAGAAACTTCATCTCCTCCTGGAGGTAGTGGTAGACGTGACCGACCACCAGGCGGGGGACGACCTCCGAGTCCCACGTGCCGGGGCCATACCACGCTGCGCAGCGCACGATCCCAAAGTTGAGGTCCTCGGCAGCGGCCACGGCCGCAATGCCACGCAGCGTCTCGTGCCACCAGCGCCCGCGCACGCCGTCGGGCTTCAGGCGGTCCGTCTCGGTCTGCGGGCTGTTCTTCATGTCGTAGAACGGCTGGTGCAAGCGGACATATGCAGCCGGTTTCCGCGCGCCGAGCTTGGCCGCCGAAGTCGCAAGCGCAAGCGCGAGCTGGTACGTGTGTGAAATCTGGATCTGCACGTCAGCGGCGGCGGTAGCGTGGCGTGCGCACGAGCTCGGGCTTGTCAAACCCCATCTCGCCAGTTAGGTCAAACACGACGTCGAAGCGCTCCCATCCTGTCGGCTCGCCGTTCCACTCTGCCGGGGGGGTGAACACGTCCGCATGGCGTTCCACCGCGCCGAGGTTGGCCTGCCGATACTCGAGTTTGGAGCCTGGCGCGTCGAGCAGCTCGAGAAACGCCTTGTCAATGTATCTGGGTGTGAGCGGGGCCGCGACTATCGCACATACGTCGTGGGTGGCTTGACGGAGAAGCGATCCGCTGCAGGTCAGCATGGGCCTGTGTGTCTGGTGGTGAAGCGGCGCGTGGAGGGCCAAACTCGGCGCGACTTGGATGCTTTCCAGGTCACTCTCCCCCGGCCGGAGCCCGACGTTGAACAAACGTCGGGCGCCACGGCACAAGAAGCTGCCAGATCGGGTATGGATGACGATCTGCCCGGCATGTCTGTGCGCGCGTAGCTACCTCGTGTACCGAGCCAACAGAGTGACTGGGGTTACGACTGGGGCATCGGCGGCGCGGACACTGAGCGCCGCGAGGTGTAGATAGACAGCGTGTAGAGTGTAGTGCGAAGTGAGCGCTGGAGATGGAGTACGTACCGAGACGGACGAACTGGCGTTAGCACAGGTGATGGCTACAACTCACTTTTGCACGCTTGGCGTTCCCGTCTACGAGGTATGCCGCGAGGGCGCGCGCGACCGTCGTCGTCCCGCCTGGTGTCAGAAGGGGAACGGATCTCGCGTTGGGGATGGAATGCGATCGGACCGCGGAACGGAGAGCTCAGCCGCGGTTGACGATAAGAACGGACGTACCGAGGATGAGGGCGACGATGGGCTCGGAAGGAGCGGGCGGGGCCATTGTGAGATGGGAGGAGAGGAGACGAGAGAAAGAGCGATAAGAGGAGCACGCCGAGTCGAGAGATCGAGAGACAGGCAAGGCAGAGGCAAGGGATTGCACGGTTTGCGGCTGACACGCAAGACACGCTGGACACGCTGGATGTGCTTTGTCGGTCGATGATCAATGCACGCCAGTCAGGTTGCAGGTTCACAGGTCGTCAACCTGAGGTCAGTTACAGAAGGGATCCGAGGGCCGAGGACCTTTCGTTGCATTCATCCCCTCCACTCGTCATCGTGCACGGTTCACAGAACTCACTGCTCGTCGCTCGTCGCAAAGGCGGCAGTCGCTCTCCCTTCTCGGCGTCTGGTCGTGCAGTCCGGTTGCCGGTTGCCATGCCGCCAGCCATGCAGCCATGCAGCCATGGCGCCAGGCCGCCAGCCATGTCGTGCATGTCGTGCATGTCCGGATGTCCGTTGCCCCGCACGCACGGCCCGCGGCCCGCCCCGCGCCGTAAAGTGTCCGATTTTGGGTTCGGCGCCCCCAGGAAACATCCATTCCGCCTCCATTCCACCTCCACTCTTGAGATGGGACCAACACTTTGACGAAGAACAACAAAAACACACTTTACTTTACAACATCTAAAACTCCCTCTCACCTCCCTTCATCCAGCCGCCGCGATGGGATACTCAATGTACGTGTGCTATGCGTATTCGCTGACGCCAGACTCATGCAGTGGACGCTTGCGCCGTCGTCGGGCGGGCGCATGGGTATCAGCGACCTCGTGTTGTCCCGCGTCCTCGAGCACTATAATGTGAGTGGAGGAGGGGAAATCTGTCTTCGAGCATAGAAGAGCAAGGGAGAGACACCGGCGGAGACGAAGAAGAAGCTCCTCCGCTGACACAATTAGATATCGCACCCGATGCGCTCCACGATCCAGCTGCGCACCTTCCGCGCCACCTTCCCGGTCGAGGACGCTGCGCCCGGCGCCCCAACGAGCGTCACACGCCTTCTGACGACGGTGACGCACTCGATGCCGCTGCCCCACTCACGCGAGGTGCCGATAACGACGACGGCACGGGATAATGTGACGTACCTCTTTCTCGAGGATCGCGGGGTGCCTGTTCCCCCCGGCGCAGCACGGGAGGGGAGTAAGGACGAGGAGAAGAGGGGGGATAAAGAGGGGAAAGAGGAGGGAAAGGAGGGGAAGGAGGATAAGGGAAAGGACGATAAAGAGAAGGACGAAAGCAAAACGAATGGCAAGGCGGAGGACAAGGACGAGAAGCCGAAGATCGACGACGTGGACGGCTCGAAGAAGGATGCCGATGCGGGAGACCAGAAGAACGGCGACAAGGAGGACACCAAAGACGCAAAGGACGCAAAGGACGCAAAGGACGAGTCGATGGCCGTGGACGAAGTGCCCGCCAGCGCGCCGAGCCGGACACCCTCGAAATACAAGATTCTGGCCGTCAAGCCCGCCACGTCCGTCATGCCGACGCTGCACCAGCTGCTGTCCCCCTTCGTCCTCGGTCTGAGCAAGGCATCACGGGCAGCGGCGAGCACGACCGCCCAGCCCCCCGCCCCGTCCATGCTGCAGGGCACGCCGCTCATGATCACGACGCTCACCTTCCCGCCAATGCAGCATCCCCAGCCGGCGATCAGCTTGTCCGTGCACATTCTCCCGAGCGCGAATGCGCAGTGCATCTACCTCGAGGCCGAGTGGGACGCGAGCGCGAGCGTCGCCACATCCCGGGCTGTTCTTCGCGAGTTCCTCCTCGGGTGCGTGCCCCTCGACATGGCGGGAGAGCCGCGCTTCATGTACTGGGAGGACAGCGGGGCGCCGGGCGCGGCCCTCGACGCGCAGGATGCCAAGGACGCCGAGGTCGAGGCTGCGGAGTGGTTCGGGATAGAGAAAACACGGAGAATCACCTTTCTCCTCGCAAAGGCGATGCGCGAGAACCAGCAGATTTAGTGCAGTCATTGATAGAAGGACATGCAGTGTAGTATGTGTAGTTGGAGAGATGCATCTGTGTAGGGGCGAGAGAAAGGTTGCTGCGTGCCACTGCACGGGGATGGGACTGTGGGGTATGCGTGCATGGTACTACTACTACTACTATAAACCCAATGAGTGGAGGCGTTAGATGGCGGTCGCGTTTCCATAGGTGGTATTAGCGAGTCCGCGTGCAACGAGCGCAAACTCGTGCAGTGCTTCGCGCATCTTGCGGGTCGTACGCGAGCGGAGGACGACACCCTTGAGGCGTGTCTTGGATTCGGCCGTTGCGCGGGGGTCGGGGAAGTTTGGCTGGTGTGTGAGTTTAGGAAAAGAGGTCGCGCAACTCACCTCTGCGAGAATGGCGTCTAGCCATGCTGCCATGTCTGGCCCGGGGACGCGGGTGACGAGCGATGCGAGGAGCTCGGCCAGATTCGGGATGACTGAGCGCGGGCCCTCGGAGCCCGCGGAGAGCAGAACGGCGCGGAGGATGCGCGGGCCAAATGTCGCGATGAGAGGTTCGACTGCGTTCTCGAGCGGGGACGGGTAGCGCGTATTGGCAAACAGCGCGATCTGGTGTGAGCTGCGTGGAACACGTGACAGCTCTTACGAAGAACTCGGCGGCGGTCTTGAGCGAGAAGCGCTCCTGGGCCCCAAGTCCCATGATGCCCAATGTCATGTATGCCTCTACAATCTGTTCCGGTAGACGGAGGAGGACGCCGGGGAAGCGTGATGCAAGCTGGTTGTCAGCTTGTCTCCCGGTGGGAAGCTTACCGCTGAGGAGAACTTGAACCATGCCTCTACGACATCAGGATTGTCGCGCATGCCACCCTCGCGGCCGAGGATCTGCCCCGCAATGACCGCGAGACGGTTGCCTGCGTCGGCGACGATGGTCCACCGCTCCGTGTCCTCCTCCAGCTTCTGCTGTTCTTCCACGGGCGTCTTGTCCTTCTTGAGCTGTAGCGGCGAGGTAGCCGTGCCAATGCGGAGGGTGAGAGTGGAAGCAAGCTGCATCCAGAGGGCAGAGGGCTGGCGCTCACATGCCGCGCACACGAGAGCCAGAAGCGGGAGGGCAGAGAGGGAGATGAGCGTCTCAGTGGAAGACATTGTCGCTTGCTTGAGTAGCGACGACATTGCGTCCGCAACCTCGCCGTCGCCATTCCACACTTGAACCACACCCGAAATGGCCTCTTCGGTCCTCTGGCGCAATGCCACCATCCCCGGGTCGGCGCGAGCGACAGCCACTGCCGCAGCCTTGGCTTCATCATCGCCATCCAAGGAATCAAACATGTCGTCGTCCGACGGCGACAGGCCCTTGAAACAGGCTGTAAGCGCGTTCATGGCTTGAACAAGCTGTGGAGCACCGTCGGTCGGGTTGCTGTGCGCCACGGTTACCGCCTGGCCCAGGCGGTCAACGATAGGCCCAAGGATGCCCTGCACTGGCCCAACAGCGGCAGTCGGTTCCAATGCCTGGATGACACTCGTGATTCCCTCAATGACCTTGGACTGTTCCTCGGGCTGCATGTCAGTTGTGTGCCAATGGTTCTGCTGCAATGGTTATCTCACCCCCAGATCACCGATCTTTCCATGCAGCTCCGAAAAGGCGCCAATGTGGTGCACCAGCTTGGTGCGGCAGATATCACACAGCGCCTTGAGCGAGTCCGCCGCCGAGGGAGATACGAGCCGCGACGCGGTCAGTGACGGAACAAGGTATGACAGGACCGGGAGGAGATGGTCCGGGTGGAATTTGAACCATTCCTCGTATGCGCCTGATGTCAGCTCAACATGGTTTTTACAAAGCAGCTCACGGATGAGGCAAACGACTGTCAGGCGGAGACGCTCCTCCCCGAGCCCGGAGACAGGGCGGCGCAGGAGTGCATTAATAACCTGTTCGGAGAAGAGGCGCGGGAGGCTCTTGTCCTCCCCAAGAGGCACAGCCTCGCCCGAGTAACGAATGCAGTGGAGTGTCGCTTCAATGTCCTGCCATGGTGCGTTGGCAGCAATCTGCTCCGACGCGATCTGGACGAGAGACGCCAGCATCTCATCTCGGAGAATGTAATACGCGCCGACGATGACTTCGCCCGCGTCCCGGCGCCAGGTGTCGTATGCCTCGCGATCCTCGCGGTCCAGTCCGCCGAGCGACGACTCCTCTCCGCTACCGGGCCACCGCACTTTTCTCCTGGTCACCTCGACCAGTTCCCGGAAGAAGCCCTTCGCCAATGCCCACACTGGGCTCGTTGCGTGGTCAGCGGAGAAGGCGTCAGAGTCCATCATAGCCTCCTGTATCAGAGGGTAGATAGGAAGAGTGAGCTCCGACACCGACTCGTCCACACCACCACTGCCCTCCCATCCAGTGATGCGGAGAACAGTACCAAGGAACGCCTGGACGTCCTGCTGTTGCAGCCTTGCCACAAACCACTCGGAGGAGTGTTCCCCGAGCGCCGCAATCATCTTGGTGAAAGCGATAACCTCGTCAGAAGGCTCTGGTGGTCAGTCTGCCAAGCTCATTTCAGGAGTCGTATAGCTTGGTCGCACCATACGTACCATCTTCGGCAGAGCCTATAAGCGCTTGTCCCTGTGGGCCAATCACCCATGCCAGCAGAGGCTCTGTCACAACCTTTGTGCCCTTGCCGTAGTTGAAGATACTTTCCGAGAGAACCTCGACCATGGTAGCAGACGCAGCGGGGAGAGGCAAAAGATTGATGAGGTGGGGGACAAGAGCCGTGATCTCATCGACGCCAAGGCCATAGTTGATCCAGCTGTCGGCACAGCGGCACGCAGCTTCCGCGGAGCGCAGCCTCTCCTCTGGCGATTCTATCCCATTCTCGCCCGACATGGACTGGATAATCGTGCCCATCACCGTCGGGAGGTCAGTGTTGATATGTCGCTTGAGCGCGGTTCTCCCAGTCAGCACAGCCAACAGAACCATACCCACCGCTTCTGTTCGCTGATTCCCGCACGCCTGATCTCCTCGACGCAGATTCCGCACCATTCCAACGCCCACAGCCGCATGCGGTTCTGAAGACGCGCCTGCTCCGCCAGGGCTACCGGCCCGCCTGCGCTGAATGGTGTAGGCGTGTTGTAACCTGAGACAGGCGCAGAGGGTGGGAGCTGGGTTGCCGCAGCGAGGGCAGCCTCAATTGTGCCCAGCACTGTGGTAATCGGGGAGGGAAACTGGTAGAACGGGAGACGAAGGAGCAGCGATGCGAGCTGCTGTCAGCCGGGAACACCTCTCGAACGTACACATCCAAAGAGCTTGCGCACAACAACCGCATTGCCTGCCTGGAACGTCTGGGCATTTGTCGGGCTGATGGCATTGCTGAGCGTTTCGAGGAGGAGACCAAGCAGTGCCGGTTGCAGCTCGGCAGGTAGGGACTCCCTACGTTGTCAGCATACTCAGAGCTAGACAACAGCAACACTCCACCAATACCCACCAGTCACGCGAGATCTTGACTTGCGCAGTGTGCGCGGAGAAGAAACGGACATTCGCATCGTCATGGTGTCTCAATCCGGCAATCAGCCCCCACGCCTCGGGACGCGACTGCAGTTCCTGGAGCTGCTGCTGGAGCTGCTTGGCGAGTGCGGGGTTGGAGCCTGTAGCTGGGTCGAAGAGGTGCAGAATGGTCTGTCGTCAGACGGGCTTGGGCGCCGGCAATGGGAAAGAACCGAGAGCGCTCGGGAACTCGACGTACTGATGCGACTTGGTCGACGTCCGACTGCGGGAGAACGGGGAAGCTCAGCGTCGTAGCTGGTGCCGCCTGCTGAGAGGGGTGTTTCTGCTGCGCGTTCATGCTGTGTGTGGAGCAGCGGCGACGGCGACGAGATCTATGTGAGTGGTTGAGAACGAAAGTGATCAGTCCGCGGCCAGACAGTTGACGATTTGTTGAAAACACGGCCCGGCGCGCATACCATGCACACCAAAGATGATGATCGAGCTGTCGCCGCCCCCAGGACACAGCAAGAGGGGGGTTGAGGTAAGTCTTTAATAAAGCCTTCCAGCTAACAGGCCACATGTATGGGACCGGGATGACGTCACGGCCATATGATCTTCTCGTCCACATTCCTCTGTCCGATAAGACACCGCCAACCACAAATTTAGAGATCGTCAAAAGATCAAAGATCACCGAGAGGATGACCGGGGCTTGGCAACTTTGCCACTGCTCTTCTTGAGGTTGCACAGCATGCACCCCAAGAAGGATACAAAACGGCACCACATGCTCATAATGGCCTCTTTCTGCATCTCCCTCTCACATCTCACCCTGTCTACTCACAACTATCATGACTCGCAAAATTGTCGTGTTCGGCGTGACTGGCAACCAGGGCGGCAGCGTCGCCCGCGCTCTCCTCCGCGACAGCGGCTGGCAAGTCGTAGGAATCACGCGTAACCCGGATTCCGCCAAGGCCAAGGGTGGGATGATTGCTCAGAAACAAGCTGACTCTAGCAATGGCGGACCTGGGAGTCACCGTAGTCAAGGGTGACCTGAGCGAGCCCGAGAGCTATGCCACTGCCCTCTCGAGCGCATATGGCATGTTCCTCATGGCTGACTGTGGGTGACACTCCGCATACCCATCACTGACGACAGTCTTCGCGGTCTACAACGGTAAAGACAACGCCGCCGAGGCGCAGACTATCGAGGTGGCCGAGTGCAAGGCGGCCGTCGATGGGGCTCTTATCGCTGGAGTCAGGCACATTGTGTACTCGAGCCTCGAGAGCTTGCCGGACCACAGGCTGCATGAGTTTGACGGCAAGGCGGAGGGTGAGTTAACGCAATGGCTAGTTCAACTCACCTGGGGCAATTGAGCTGACGGCAGTGTCGGCGTATCTCAAGTCGATAAAGGCTCCTGCGACCAACGTGTTTGTCTCGTACTTCTTCAACAACATTAAGTTCTTCCCGGTGTCCGTCAAGGAGGGTGCGTACATCATCCCCGTCGACCTGCCGGATGACGTCCCCATCTATGGCTTCGCGGTTGAGCAGCTCGGCGAGTGGGTCAAGATTGCGTTCGACAACCCGGACAAGTGGATCGGTGGGTATTTGCCGCTTTGAGACCCACGTACTCCCTGAAGAAATACTAACTCCAGGCCACGACATGCAAGCCGTCGCGGAGCGCACGTCGTACGGCGAGATGGCAGCTGTGCTCTCTTCTGTCACCGGCAAGAACGTCACGACGCCACACAAGACCGCCGAGCAGTTCCTTTCAGACCCCGGTATCAGTCCCGAAATGCACAAATCCTCAACCGCGATGCTTGAACAGTGCGCTCGGATTGCGTGAATATTCTACTGACCCCAGCGCGTTCCACCCCGACATTGAGGAAGGCCGCCGCGTCTTCCCGGGTGCATGGGGGTTCCGCGAGTGGGCGGAGCAATCGCCTGAGGTCCGAAAGATGTTTGATTGCTAGTGTTGAGCAGGGAGGTTATTAGGGTCAGCTTGAGAAGGGATCCCGAAGAGACACAAAATAGGAAAAGGACCGGAATCGCACGACAAAAACAAACAAAACAAATAACGAAAAACAGCGAACAGCGAACCCAGGACCAAACAAGATCCTATCTCGGTCCTTTGTACGGCTTCTGATGGTGTTCTGTACAAGATGTATACGCGTCCCGAGAATGTTCATCCATCTCCTTCTGTACGCAGTGCGGAAGTCCAAAGCCAACCTGCGGATGGGTTGCAGCCCAGGAGCAATGATGGCTGGCATGACATTGGAAGGACAGTGGGGCGGTGACCTGCGGATATGATGTTGGGCGTAGTGATCGTGGGGGGTTCACTTTCCCCAGTGGATCTCATCCGCATGCCTAAAGCCGGGACTAATAGGCGGGAGAAGAGTCTTGTTTTGGCCTAACTGCTGGTGGCAAATTCCGCGTTACGCCGATCCAAACATTGATTACCGCCTCTAATCATGCTAATCCTTAATGTGTGGGTAATTGCTATTAGATTTCTATTACCATTCCAGCGATCGTTTAATACGAATTTGAATTTTTCGCCACCCAGAGTTGGGGGGCAAGATGGGTGTGGTGGTTCAGGGACCGACCACTTGGGGGGGATTCGACTGGGCGGATTCCTGTAATGTGGTTGGCTGAGCGAGTTGGCCACCCAACAACCAGCAAAACTCAGGAGCAGCAGCAGCAGCAGGAGCGAGAACAAAGCAAGAGACACAGAGACAACCACAGAGAAACACAAACCACATCGCACTTTGTGAACACGAGTTTGTTCTTCTCTTTCTTTTCAGTCACACATCCAACCCTCTCTCTCGCATCCATCCAAAACACTGCCCAAACAAAACCACGGGCACTTTATCCTCTTCCCATACCCCGCTGGAAAACTGCTGTGCACGACAAAAAAACGAGCTGATCGAATCGACTCGACTTGGCAGCTCCGCCGGCACGGAGAGAAACCCAGATCCAAGAAGCGGTAAAGGAACCGCCAAGGGCGAGAAGCATCTCCATCAGCTCCGATTCCGCGCAACCTGCTCTTCGCAGAAGCTACCGTCACGAGCTGCGCGCTGAGGATACCAAAGGCAGACGCCACCCGAATCCTAAAACAACAAGGACTGTCGCAGTCGCTCACTGCAATTGTCACTCGCGCTGTTCTGATCTCCCCACCTCAAAGGCAAGTGTTCACAACAACAATGATCTCTACAACATCCATTTCACAAGCTTACCCCATGGCAGCTGGCCACCCCCATTTTGACAAGCACCAAGCCGACTGTGAAGACTACGAGGACCACGACGACCCGCAGCCCGAGGAGACATTTGCCCAAGACGTTTCTTGTCACCTCTGGCTCGAACGGTCGCTCCATCTCGATTCGCCGCCGCAGCACTGCTTTTGGACCGGTTGGCATACAATCTCCCCGCGACTGCTGTCTCCCTCTGCTGTCGTACAGCCCCTGCTCCGCGACCGCCGGCTGAACCGCACACCCTCCCCGACACCCACCATGTCGAGCGACGACGATCCGGCAACCGACGCGGTGTTTGTCGTGCCGCCGAAGCACGACCGCGCCAGCCACGCTTCTGCCCAGCCGCAGCCGATCCCCAAAGCGCCAGGCGCAAAGTCGGATGACGGCCCCAGCTCGGCGTCGACGGTCAACTCGTTTTCCACTCCGAGCTCTGGCGCCTCGCGTTCAAAGGACACTTGGCATACAAACTCAGTAACCACAGAGCCGTCGAGCATGGAATCGCTGAGCCAGACGACGAATGGATCCCACGCCGCGCCCCGCCCGTCGCGATGGACCAAGGCGCGGTCGACATCCACCGAATCCTCCCTCTCGCTTTCTGGAATCACCAACTTTGGCTCCACCTACAACCAGGATGGATTCCCAAACTACCCGGTCTCGAGCGAGGACGAGCACATGGCAATGGACGAGCAGGCTATTGCCAAGCAACTGGCACTGACTGACGAGGCCGTGCGTGCCATCAACGGCACACCGAGCGTCGTCCAGGCAGGCACCCTCGGGCGTCCCATCACGACGAGCAATGCATACGAACTTCCCCGCAGCATGGCGGCGTTTGTTCGTCGGCCGGGAGACGGCACGGGTGAGCGCGATCTCCGCACTGGGCGTTCGTTTGTGAGCTCGGGATCGAGCACGTCATCGGAGGAGTCTGAGCACCTGGCGAGTGTACAGTGGGTTTCCACAGCCGTTGGCTCCACCCCGCAATACAGCTATTCCCCGTATCCCCGACCGCTGCCGCCGCCGGCAAGACCATCGCCAACAATGCCTCCGCCATCGTCGACCCACAAGGGACCGATATCGCCCCGCCGCAATGGTGGCGGGCTTCCGACGAGCGGGGGACACACCCCGAGCCAAAGCTTTTCCATGCCGCGGCCCCCATCGGCAAACTCGACGCAGCAGCCGGCTGGCGCTTCTGGCGAGGGATCACCTGACAACAATGACGACGACGACCAGACAGTCGGTGGGATGCGGGAAGGATCGCCCTCGTCGTCATCTGCCTCCGGGCTTGACCTTCTTTCTCACGCGGCGGCGCACCACGAGCGCACGAGGTACAGCAGCAGTACGCGGCGCAAGGCCGGGGCCGAAGCTGTGGCGCAGTGGCGTGAGAGTGGCATCCCTACGGGTTCGCCCCGGATCGGCGAGATGATGGGCCACACGGGCTATGGTTCGCCAGGGTACGACAGCACGCCGAGCGCAGAGGGTCCCGTGGCGGACGAGACGGTGGAGCCGCCGAAGAAGCGGCGAAAGAGCAATATGATGGAGACGCCGGATGCTGCTCTCCGACAGCAGCAGGGCGATGCGGACCGGTCGACCGAGCGTGCCGAAGGCTCAGATTCCGAAGCGAGCGGGAGCGGCAGCGAGTTCCAGGGCAGCAAGGGCCGGAAACGGGCCAAGGGCAAGCGCCCACGTGTGCGCGCGACGCTGCAGGTCCCTCCTGCACCGTCTCCGGCGGCTGGCAAGCCCACGACGACGCCGAAAAAGACGGGCAAGGCGGCACCAGCGACCAACAAGGCGATAGCTGCGCGGCGCGGGAGCGAGGCGAGCGAACCGGGCGCTTCGGCAGGGAGCCCCTCGACACCCACGAGCTCGGCGGCCAAGCTCGCTGGCGGCGTGCAGTGCGACTATGTCAACCCGCTCCCGCCGTACCAGCGCTGTCCCGACGTGTTTACTCGTAAATACGACATTCCACGACATATGGCGCGGCACGCGCGGCGCGAGGGCGATCTCGTCGCCGAGGGCAAGCTGCCCGAGGAGAAGGCGCTGCTGTGGAAGACGATCCGCGACAAGCCGCGAATCCGGTGCAAGACGTGCGGCGAGTACTTTACGCGCCAGGACGCGCTCAAGCGCCACCAGAGCAAGCAGCACCACTAGGGAGGGACTGGGGGATGGTTGTAGAAACACATGACACGGCTTGGATATTGATTCTGACATATGCGGTATTGACAGGGCAGGGCTATGGGATTGACTGGCTGAGGTTTGACCGCTGGACAGTGAGCGTCTCGGAGACTGATGGGAAGCAGCGCGACCGGCGCGCAGCGTGCATGGATCAGGAAAAGTGCCGCCGGAACGACGACGGCACTTCATCGCACCACGGATGAAGCGGCATCGGCGAGCGGAAGGAAGCAAGCGAGGCGTGCGACGCAGACTGCGAGAGGGAGTGGGATTTGTTGCGGGGCGAGTGGGGCACGAGGGGCGACAACGGCGAGAGTGGCGAGAGCGGTGACAGCGGCGAGAGCGGGGAGAGGGAAGGCGAAGTGGACGGCGACATGGACAGCCCGGGCAGTATGCCGTGTCCCTGGCTGTGCTGGCAGTCATGCTGGCTGCCGTGACTGCCGTGGCTGCCGTGGCTGCGCGCGTGCCATTTCTCAACAGGAATCGGGGGGATGGCGCTCGTACTCGCCCGCCGCCGGGAGAGCCACGCCGAGGGCGAGGGCGGGAGCAAGTCCGCGTCATCTGGCGGGGAGAGGGCGTGGGAGGGTGTGGTTGTGGTGTCTGAGGGGGTGTGGGAGTGCGCGTGAGAGGCGTGGGAGAAGTTGGAAGCGTTGGAAGCCTCAGAGGTGGTGGAAGCGGGGTGCGAGAGACATTCCACTTGGTTCCCTTCACCTCCAGTCCCCGCGCCGAGCTGTGTCACCTCAAGCTGCGCGCGACGCGTCCCCGCCTCCGCCGCAATATGCGCCAGCATGCCGACCACCTGCCCAAGCTGGGAAGGGAGGGTGAGTGCGCCGGCCCAGACGTCCGCCACGAGCTAGGATTAAACACTACCACTCTTGTGCAACCTACCAGCCTCTCCCCGTCCCGGGAGGCAATCACGAGACGGACCGCGCTTCCGCACGCATACAGCCCATACACCGTATTCACCGTATTCACCGAAATTTGGACCGCAGCATCCAGATATCCAAAGAGACGGACCTGCGCCGCGCCGAGATTCCCATCCAGCGGGGCGAACACGCCCACGAACCACGGAAACGCCGGCGCTGCGGGATCTAGCGTCAGCGGATTCTTTGCTGGACATACGGCCACACAGCGTGTGTCTGGGATAATTGCCATTATTCAGGCCGATGACGAGCTCTGGACCGGGGGCGCGGGGAAATCTACCGTCACTACCAGCCGCGGAGTTAGTCTTACGCCTCGATATATGCCCCGCCCGGGGGGATCAGGTCCGCGAGCGCGGCGGCGTATGCTGAGCCGGCGGCGCGGCGGGCGTCCAGGGCGTGGAATCGCGAGACGGGGAGGGCGGTGTGTGACGGGATTGGTTGTTGACACTGTTGTTAGGTTGGCGGTGGACGACTCACGCTGACCACGCCTCTGTTGTCTATCCCGTGCTGGCCCGCGCTCGCGGCGCTCGCGGCGAGGAGGGCGGCCGCGGCGCCCTGTAGCCCCGGGGCGTCGGCGAGGAGGACGTGGTGCACCCCCTTTGGGGCGAGCCACTGCGAGCGTTGGGCGTTCATCGTGCGTGGGGGACTGGCTCTGGTCTGATTTTGGGATACTGTATATGTACCAGACGTCGTTTGGAGTTTTCAGTACCAGCAGCAACTGATGCCCTCCAATTTGGGGTCGGTGCGAGGTGCACGAGTGCCATCCCATGTTCCTCGCAATGAGTAGTGCTCTGCAGTCCCTGGCCACATTACTGCCGCGCGGCGAGGGATGCTTCCTCTAGTGTTCGTTCCCACCACCTCGGCCCGTCTGGTCCACACTGTCACGTCACACCTCGCTGCACCCCGCACCCCGCACCGCGCTAAATATCGCAATCAAGTCGCATTACAGCCCTCAGGCGCCTACGTACTGCTGCCGCTACACTGCCTCGCCCTGGCCGCCACGCGTCGCTCCAGGCGTGAACGAGTGCCAGCGAGGGTTGAACTGGACGTCTGGGGTTAGTATAATCTATAGCGCCGCGGCGTCGCACACTCCGCCCGCACTCACCAAGAGCCCGGCCACCGTACACATAGCCCATGAAGCGGTCGTTCGCCTCCTTTGCCTCGCGCGTCTCGGTGAACTCGACAATGCCCTCGCCCTTGCTCTGCTCGCCCTCGTACAGTATTTCCGCAAGCGACACATTGCCGACCGTCTCAAACAGCTCGACCAGATCCTCGTTCGTCGTCGACCACGGGAGCTGCCGTCAGATGGGAAGGTGGTAGCTACTCACATTGCGCACCCAGATCTGCTGGCTCGGCTCGGCGGGGACGGCAGAAAAGCCAGAGCCCTGCGGCGGCGCAGCGGGCTCGGGTTCCACCTTGGCGACTGGCGCTTGCGCGCCAAAGCCACCCGCCGCGGGGTATCCGCCATTGCCCACGCCGCCGCCCATCCCCATGCCACCGCCAACACCCACCCCCACACCACCCCCAAAGCCGCCGCGGAAGCCGCCACGTGCGCCAAAGGGCGGACCACCACGAGGCGGCAGCCCACCGCGCATTGGGACGCCGCCCCGGCCCCCGCGGAAGGGCATGTTCGCGAAGCGGTCCTCGCGCACCTCGATAATAGTGCCGTTCCAGTTGTAGCCATTGTACATTTCTGAGATCAGTCATGACCGCTCTTTATGCACTTACGAATGGCGGCAGCGGCACTCTCAGAGTCGGAAAACACGACAGTTCCATTTCCCTTCGACCTGCCGTCGGGGGTCATGCTCACATCTGCGCGTATGACCTCGCCTGCCTGGCGCATCAGGTCCTTGAGGTCCTGCCACGACGCCAGGGGCGGCAGATTGCCGACAAAGATGTTGCGGTTCGTCTGCGCGCCAAAGCTGCGCGACTCGCCAGTCGCGAGGCCGATCTTGCCAGGAATCGGCGGTGCCCCAAAGCGTGCAGTCTCCTCGCGGTCCTGATGTTAGCTCAGTCATTCAGTTAGCTTACCTCGCGGATGAACACCGCACGGCCCATGAAACGGCGCTCGGTGAGCTCCTCGATTGCGTGGCGGGCCTGGTCGCGCGTCTCAAACTCGACGATTCTGATGTGAGCTTATGTGAACCCAACCACACTCACCCGCAGCCCTTGGACGTGCCGTTGGGAGTGACGAGCACCTCGGAGAAGACCACATTGCCGCCGGCTGAATGTTAATCGTGTGCGTGGAGAAGTGGTGCAGGAGTTGCGCTGCTGGGCTGGGATCGGGGTTTCCTTCTCTCGGTCCTTCTCGCGTCCGTTTGAATCAAGTGGAACCTCCGGGGTAATCTGTCCGAGTGATTCCCCAGACTCCAGGATCCAATCCTTCCATCCAAAATCCTCACGCGTCCAGCCAGAATCCTCGCGTCCATTCCAGTCCATGCCGTCCCGCCATCACATCACCTCGCTCCGTCGCCGGCGCGGCAAATTCCGCGCCATCCGCCCATCGGACACGCCGCAGTTTGAGGACCGACCGTCTCCGCGCACCGCGCTCCGCGCTCCTCGCCAGAATCTTCGCCCGCGCAATATCCGCCTTCCTTCCCTCGCGATCCCAAGCGCGATCCCAAGCCCGTACCTCCAACCCCGAATCCCACTCCAAGCTCCATCTCGAATAGACGCACCTCCGCTCATAAACTTGCTCAAGTCGTTGTACGTGCAGTCGTAGCTGAGGTTACCGACATAGAGGCGGTTCTCGCGGCGCGACACGCGCGCATGCGCCTCCGCCTCGGCCGCAGAGGCATTCATCGGGCCCCCAGCAGAGACGTACGTCCCGAATCCGTGGATATCCTCGCGCTCCCTTGGCGTACCGGTATAGTATCCACTCGGCGCAGCGCCAGCCCCAGCACCACCAGCAAACGCCCCACGCGGGGGGAACCCGCCGAATCCGCCGCGTACGCCCCACCCGCGCCCGCCGGACGGCCGCCGCCGGAACCCCCCCTCCTCGCCGGGGCGGTACAGGTCGTCCTCGCGCGTGCGCCGCGCCGGCTCCGTGCGGTTCCGCTCCGCCCGCTCCCGGTCGCGTTCCCGGTCCAGGCGGTCGCGCTCCGCCCGGTCCTCGCGACTACCCCGGTCGCGGTCGCGGTCACCACGGCGGTCGCGGTCCCGGTCCCTATCGCGCCGCTCGCCGCGCCTGTCGTCGCGGTCCCTATCACGGTCCCTATCGCGCCTATCGTCGCGATCGCGGTCGCGGTCGCGGGAAGGCGAGCGCGAACGCCCCCGATCCCGATCATGCTCCCTGTCGCGGGACCGGGACTCGCGGCGCGGCGAGCGGCTCCGTGTGCGCGAGCGCGAGCGCTGGCGTTAGTGGATATGTGGGTGTGCACTCACGCGGCGGTCGTCGCGCGGGCGGACGGGCGACAGGTCGCGGTCGTTGTCGCGGTCGCGGTCGTCGCGGTCGTAGTCTGTTATTAGCGGGCAAGGGAAGGGAGGAAGACGCGTCGTGTCGCCGACAGTGCGGCACAGCGGCGCATTGCATGTGCGAGATTCGGAGTTGGGGAGTGGCGGCGGTACGCGTACTCACCTCTGTCGACGTCCATATCCGCTTGATCGCTAGATGGGTGGATGGATGCGGAGAGGATAGGATGGGGATGTCAACAAAGAGGTGTTGTTGGTAGGGTGGTGATGCAGTAGTAGTGTGAGTCAACCTCCGTGTGTCGTTCCTCATGATCCCCCAGGTCCAAGCGACGCCACCCGCAGTTTTACCGAGTGTGGCACTTTGTGCGCCACGCCTTGCAGTCACCATCATATCCATCATATGAGGTTGTCACCTTGTTGTCTTGCCATTGATCATTATCAGTTGTCGGCATCTGCGGAATGCATTCAGGAGCATCACATTCATGCTGGCTCTAGTACTCTAATGCAGCTGCGTCCGGAGCGGCCACAGATGTCGACAGTCGCCGGAAATTCACCGCTGAAGACCTTGGAACTTCCTACACGTCTATTCTCTGACCTGTCCTCACGCGGCGCGTCGCGCGTCACCCTCCTGAACTCGTAGCAGCTTCGACGGACATTGCATCTACGCTGCCTCCCCAAGCACCCAAGTCTCAACGCTCAGAACCTCCAACCCCCCTATTCCCTCCCCTGCAGTCCACTACATCTCCCGCCCCTGTTCTCCCGCGCGCCCACTTCTAGCCCATGCATCTTGGTATGGATTGGTTAAGGAGCACTCTACGATTACCTGTAGTACTGGCGGGTCAGCAACAACTTCTTACACTGCCACTCGTACTCACGTGGTCCGACTGGAGGTTGGCGGCAATCTCGGCCTCGGCGCGGTCGCCGTTCTGGAGGAGCTTCTCCTTGTTGTAGAGGAGCTCCTCGCGAGTCTCGGTCGAGTACTCGAAGTTCTGGGCTGCGGTGTTAGTGTGGTCTACAGTTGCCCGGGGGGGGGAAGAGAGGATTAATGGGATCTCAGAAGGGACGAAAGAGCTGCTGGCTTATACCGACATGGATGCCTAGCCAGGACAGTCCGATGAATCCCACTTCGGCCTGATTTCCCCCCTCTCCTCCCCTTACCCGCCAGGACTCACTCTCAACAATAGCATCAACAGGGCACGCCTCCTGGCAGAAGCCGCAGTAGATGCACTTTGTCATGTCAATGTCGTAGCGGGTCGTGCGGCGCGAGCCGTCGAGGCGCGCCTCGCTCTCAATGGTGATCGCCTGCGCGGGGCAGATGGCCTCGCACAGCTTACACGCAATGCAGCGCTCCTCGCCGTTCGCGTACCGCCGCAGCGCGTGCTCGCCACGGAAGCGCGGCGAGAGCGGGCCCTTCTCGAACGGGTACATGATCGTGTAGGGCGGGCGGAAGAACTGCTCGAGAACGATCCACATGCCTGGAGGTTAGTAGCCAGAAACGGGAACGCGAGAGGAGAAGAGAAACGGGGGTGATGGGTAAGGCGGGGTTTTGGAGTGGCGAGGGACAACGGGGGACGGAGGTCGGATCACGGCTCCCGGATCACGGATCGCAGAGTGGCGAGCTCAAGGCGGATCGGCGCCATTCAGGCTCCGGAGCCCAGCAGCGACCGAAATCGCCACCGGGACAGCAGACGAGCCGGGGGAGCGTGACCCGCTGCGCGACCCGCTTGATCCAGCGACTCCAGAGTGTCGAACGTGCGCCGGATAGTACCCCACTCGATCTCCGATGACCCGTCCGTCCCGAATACGCCAGCGCTCGTCAACGCAGCCACGCCGACAACGCAGCGGCGGCGGTGATCCCACTGCCAGGCGCCATTCCTCCCGCACCGCGCAAGTCGTACGTCGAGGCGAGAGGCGAATCGATGTACGGAATCACACCAGCCGCGACACCACCCGGGGTTCCAGCTCACTTCCCCTCGTTCCCAATCACTTCCTCATCTCTCATACTCACCGCGCACAATCTCCGTAAAGAAGAACGCCTGCGCCGCCTTGTCGAGCGCAGACGGTCCCTTGGAGTAATCCGGCTGCTGCTGCGCACGGGCAACGGTCGAGGTGCTGAGCGACCGGGCGGGGAGGCGGAGGAGGGGAAGGGGGAGCGGGCGGGGCGCGGCGGCGCGCAGGCCCGCGCTGGCTAGGCGCGCGAGGGACATCGTGGGCGGCGTCGTGGGGCGGCGAGGCGGGGGATGTAGTGGCCGACGATGATGATGATGATGCTCGTTCTGCGCGATGATTGTGATGGTGAGCGGCTTGCCCAGCTGCTGCTGTAGCTGCAGTCGGGCTGGCTGGGTGCAGGGTGCTGGGGTGGAGAAATAACCCCGACAGTGTGGCACCTTTTTTGCTCGCCCAATAAGAGCCAAGGCGAATCACTCCACCTCACAAACTCTGTTACTGTTACAGTGGGCTTGTGGCTCCAATCATGCATGTCCTCTTTCATCATCATCATCATCACCCAACGGCCAACACCACATGCACACTACTGCCAGTCCCGCCAGGCCACCAGGCCGCCAGGTCCATGAAATGACAATTTGCATTTGCATTACCACACCCTCTCTGCCCACATCTACAGTGCATACAGATCTCTATGTCTACAGCTTGGAGAGCACCAGGGGCTCGAGGGGGACCGCCGCCTTGCTGGGCGTCAGGCCGGCCTTGAACGCGTTAATGTCCTTGATGAGCACGTTGCCCTCGCGCAGCGTCGCCTCGGCGTCGGCCGGGTTCGGCGTCGCAGCCTCCAGGCCGTCAATGAGCGTGTTGAGCTCGGCAGCTGCCTCGGGAGCGAGGTCCGCCTCGGCGACCAGCTTGCGGCCATACTCCTGTACAGCCTTGAGTTCCGGGTTCGTTGCCGCCAGCGCGCCGAGGCCTGCCTGGTCGACCGCAACGCCGTGCTTGGCAAAGCCGGCCATGATCGCCGCTGCCGAGGCCGGGTCAAACTTGGTGCCCTTCGCCTTGGCCTGCGACGCCATGTGGATCGAGAGCTTGGAGCGCGTGCTGGAGGCGGGGTGCACCTTTGTCATGAAAAAGTCGAGAACCTGCGCCTTTGTAACCGCCTTGAGCTCGCGGATCTCCGTGTCGAGCTTGCTGAACTCGTAGTAGTTGTCCGTGATGCGGTGCCAGTACCTCCGTGTCTCCTCACCGAGGTTCTTGGGCTGCTCCTCGCGCTTCAGAATCAGCGTCTGCCGGTGGCTGTTAAAGTCCTCATCCGACATGTCCTCGATCAGCTTCTGCACAGACTCGAGGAACGACTCGATGCGCGTCTCGACGTATACCGGGTTGCGCTCAGACTGCACTATCACCCGGATACCGTTGCGCACAGTGAACACCTGCACAACGTAGCCGAGCTGCTCCTGGGTACGGAGCACGCTGAACGCCGGCTCGTTCATAATCTGACCAAGCATGGCGTTCTGGGCGCGCGTGGAAAAGTCGGTCGACTCGCGGGTCTCAACGTAGTAGTCGACAGCATTGTTCCGCTCCAACGGGTTGGCGACCGGGATGTTCCACACGTGCTGCGAGTTGGGCGGGAGCTGGAGCGCCCGGCGGGGTGTCTTCTCAGCGGGGACCAGCGCCCTGGCGGAAAGCACACGCTCCATCATCTCCTGAATCCCCTTGGCCTCGGCCGCGTTCGTGTTGCCGTGCACCAGCATTTCCAAGTAGATGCGACTGAACACCTCCCGCGCAAACATATCCACATCTGCCGGCGTGACATCTGAGAGTTAGACAAGAGCCTCTATTCAACTCACGCTCTACCTCCGCAAGGCGCTCCTTCGGTGTCCACATGCGCTGAGTGGTGGCATACGCCTCCCAGTAGTGGCCGAGATGCCACGGCTCGCCGAGCTCCATGTTCTTCCACTGGAGCTTGAGGCGCTCGACAATCTTCTCGAAACGCTCGGGATCGGTCTTGAACGTCGTCAGCTTGGTGAGCATCTTCTCGAGGAGAAGCGCCTGCTTGTCGGTGAAGCCCTGGACCGACATGCTGATGCTTTCGCCTGCATACCACGTGTGGAAGTGCAGGCTCGCAAGATCGGCGTCGTACACCTCCTCGACGTTTGCGTCGGTGAAGAGGTCGCACAAGAGGCGCGCGAGGACGGCGTTCCGGGGAGTGACGTCAAGGATCGGCGACTTGGCCTCGATGAAAATGTTGGTCTTGGGAACCCAGAAGCGGTCGTCGTGCTTGAACCAGAGACGGGAGAGCTCAGTGTCGGAGACGAGCTCGGGGCGGGTCGTCGGCTTGGCAACCTCCTTCTTCTCCACATCAAGGCGCTCGGGGATGAACGGGTTGGGTCCGGGGAGGTGGAGTTCTGGGATGGCAGCTCCCGAAACAGCCTCATTGATGAGCTCCTCTGGAAGCGGCTGGACATGGTACTCGGTGCCATACACCTTCTCCTTCTTGTCAAACGTTGCAGTCACATCCTTGGGGAACTCGCGGGCGGTGATGCACACCGCGGCGCGGGTCGGGTCAAGAAGCTGCGCAGCGTCGGCGAGCTGCTTTGCGTCAAAGTCACCCAGAAGGTACTGTGCGGTGACAATGTCCTCGCGCTCAACCGGCGTCTGCATCCAGCCAGTGAGTGACATGACGTAGTTGCGGGTTTTTGTACGCTCCATAAACTTGAACGAAATGTCGCTCAGCTGGCGGATCTCGTTGAACGACGTCTCGTCCGGGGGGTTGTTGCGCAGGAGCGCCATGTAGTTGAAGATGGCCGCCGAAACGTCCTTCCAGTGTTCTGCGTGTCAGCACAACACCTCAAATCTCATGCCTCCTCAATCTCATGCCTCCTCAAATCTTATGCCTCCTCAAATATCATGCCTCCACACTCACCCAGACCCTTCTCCGTAAGCTCGACAGTGACCTTGAAGAATCCGAACCCGTTGCCATCACGATGACACCCAGCGCGGAGCGCATTGCACCATCCCTGGCGCTTGAGGTACGAGAGGACCGAACCCTTGCCCTCGTGGCCGAGCAGGTGGCTCAAAAAGTTGAATGGCTTGGTGTCCGGCAGATGCTGCAGATCCGGGACGGGCACAACGACCTCGAGCCCACGGACGTCACGGACAGGCTTGGCGAAAGCGACAACCTGAGATCAGTCGCCGAGCACTCCCAAAAACTCACGCCCTGCATATCCGGACCCCACGCCATGTCATCGAATGTGACGCGCACGCCATCAGGTCCTGTCTCCGGGCGGCCTTCGGTACGGACCGGGACATTGCTGAACTTGTCGCGGACCATCTTCTCCAGGGTGTCGAGGTCCTCGCGGCCCGCGACCGCCAGCTTCATGCGCCGCGCACAGTAGTGGTGCTCCCACCACTTGAGGAGCTGGTCGCGCGGGTCCCTGCCCTCGGCCCGTGGCTGGTTCCACAGGGTGTCGAGGTTTCCGGTACCAAACTTGCCATACACATGGCCTGGCTTGGAGAATGACTTTTCGAGCTGGAAGAAGCGCTGCGAGTCAGGGCTGCACCGTGGGGAGAACGATCAAGGGATCAAGGACCTTATCAGCTGGAGTCCTAGGCTGTAAGGCACCAAGCTGCACCACAGACGGCAATGGCGTTGGAACGTTCCGGCGGGACATGCCGCAAACGCTGTGCGCGTGCGCAGCAGCCAGCCTCACAGCTCAGAGCGTCGCGACGCCTCAAACCACACAGAACAGCTGGCACATCGCCCCCATCAGGTACTGAAACCGCCATCATGAGGATCGAGGACCATGGAGCGCTCATCGACGCCCATTGTTCACACAGTCCGAACACAAAGTACGCACCCACATGTCACTCTGGAGGTTCTTCTCGTGCTCCGAGTTGACGGCCTTGATCTCGCGCTCGGTGCAGTCCTCGGAGAAGAGGGGCTCGGTGAAGAAGCCGCAGAAGCGGTCGAGCGCGCCCTCGAGCGCGCCTGGCGCAACGTCGAAAAAGTAGTTGGTCGAGGTCATGCCGGTCCACGCGTTGCTCCCGCCGTTGTTGGCCGTGAGGTACTGGCGGTAGTCGTTCTCGGACGGGTACTGCTGTCAGCCGTGAACGTGGCCGCTGATGGCTGAGGTTCGGGTCCGATAGCCACCACAGACTGTCCACACCACACACCTTCTTAGTCCCGAGGAACATGAGATGTTCGCAAAAGTGCGCGCAGCCAGCGAGGTCGTCGGGGTCGGAGAGGTGGCCGACACCGACCTCCATCGACGCCGCGGCCTTGTCGGCCTTGGGGTCCGAGACGATTATGCACTCGAGGCCGTTCTCGAGGGTGAGGAAGCGGTGGGGGCGGTCCTCGGTGGGCGGGAGGCGGAGGGCGACGGGCCCCCGCGCGCGGGGGATGGGCGGCGATGGCGGGAAAGACGGCATGCTGAGCGGGACCGTCATGCTGGGAGTGGGGGAGTTGGGGAGGAAGGTATCGCTGAGCCAGGCGATAAGCGCGAGAACGGCAGAGATGATGAGCAGCATGCAGCCGCGTGTGCAGCTGCAGTTAGGCTTGGACGTACGGGGTGGGAGAGTGGGCGGCGCTGGTGCCGCTCGTGGACGTGGTGTGGACCGAGCGGGGCAAGCGGGGCGAGCGTGCGATGGCGAGTGCGGGGCCGGAGTGGAGGCCTGGAGCCAGAGAGCGACGCGAAGTGATGGAGGTGGAGAATGACCGGATGGGAGATGCGTTCCGTGCAAGGAGGATGCGTCTCGGTATGGCCGGTATGGAGCGGAGCATTACCAAGACAGCAAGGGAGCGACGACGAGAACGAGAGAACAATGAAATGTGTTGCAATGGTGGTGGAACAGGTGTGATGGCAATCGAGATTTGGAGCAAAGTAGTGACAGCGACCAGAGCGCCAAGCAGCAGTGTTGTCGCAAGCGTCCAAAAGACACACAACCCAAAAAGGCACGGTAGCACGGGCCACCGGGAATTGCCGATAAACACCTTGACCTGGGGGTCACGCTACCACAAACAAACGCCACCCACACCCCTCAGAGCACAGAGAACAGTGCATACAGACAGTGCATACAGACCCTGCAGCTCACAACGTGATGCATGCAACGCAGGGCTACAGAGCTTGGACTCGGACGTCAGTACACCTACCTTTCAGTCTGAATCAAGACTCGTGGTCACAGCGTCGAAAGGATGGTTGAGAGCAAAGGACCCGGATGCGGATCGACAACCGTGGAAAGGACCCCGACCGGACAGAGGGCCGGTAAAGGTATTCCAGCTATTGCTCCAGTTCGGAATCCATCATCTCTTCTTCTCTTGTGCTTCGGACACAGCCATGCCTTTAAGAGCACCCATTGTGCCCTACACCTGAGCCATGTTTCGCTCTTTGCGCAAAGTACCAATACATGCATCTCTAGATTCGGACGCCTAGGCCTCGGTCGCAGCCTTCTTCTTCTTGCGCCGCTTCTTCTTGCCCTCGGTTGATGCCGGCGCGTCAGCGGGCGGCGCCGGCTCCTCGCGTTCCTCGCGTTTCCGCTTGGCGCCAGCGACGGGCTCCGCCTCGGCCTCCTCGCCTGCAGTCTTGAGCTTTGCGCGCTCCTTCTTCCCCATGCGCTTGCCCTTGCGCCCGTCGCCGAGCGGCGTGGCGTTCGCGCCGCCGCCGCCGGCCTCGGGCTTGTTCCGCTTCTTGCCCTTCTTGTCGTCCACAGGCATTTCGTCGCCCCACTTGCGCTGGGAGACCTTGGCCTTGAGATTGCGCACGCGGCCGCCGAGCCCGCGCCCGGCGATACCGAGTCCGCCGCGGCGATACGGCGCGAGGTGTTTCACGGATACAATCTCGTTGAGCTCGGCGTCGGTCGCCATCAGGATCTCGGCGGGGGTCAGGCCAAAGCTGACGGGTGCGGATTTCGTGTACTTGAAGCGCGTGCGGAGGTCGCCGATCGTGTCCTCGCCTTGCAGCGCGTTGAGCTCGTTCGCGACGTTCTTGAGCTTTGCCGCCCGCTCCTCGACCGTCAGAGCGGCAGTGGCGGCAGCCTCCTCCTCGGCGCGTTTCTCCGCCCGCCGCGCCTTCTTGTCCTTCTTGCTCTTCTTTGGCTTGGGCTCGTCCTCGAATCCAATGAAGTCGGCGTCCATGTTGATCGGCCCGTCGTCCTCCTCGTCGTACTCCCCCTCCTGCTCCTCCCACGGGGTAGGCTCCACCCACCCGTCATCCTCCTCGTCGGGATAGTCGCCGAGATCGTCATTATTCCACTCCGGCTTCCCCTCGTCATCCTCAATCCCCTCATCCTGAAGTCAGCGCAGCTCTCTCCCTCTCTCTCACCTGGTCAGCCTTGGCCATCAGCATGGCGGTAACCACGCGTTCCCACTCCTCCTCGTCAAAGTCGCCGTCCATGATACGCTCGACTCCCTCCCAGTCGACTCCATCCCCGAGCTCCTTCTTCAGCGACTCGATCATCGCCTCCATCTCGCGCCGCTTCGCGCCCTTGAGCCGACGCGTCTCCTCCTCCTTGGCCGCCTTCTCCGCCGCCTTGCGCTCCGCCCGCTCCTCGCGCTTCGTCTTGCGCTTGTCGTCCTCCCGGCGCACGAGTGTGTCGATGTTACGCGGGTGTGTCAGAATCGCACCCGATCCAGGCTCCTCGAACCGGAAGTTGTACTGGTGCTCAAACTCTTCGGCCCGCTCGTCAAACTCATCCTCCTCGTCCAGCTTGCCCCACGGGTGGACCTTGCCGTCCTCCTCGCCGCCAGAATCGGAGTCAGAATCCTCCGACACCTCATGGCCCACAATGTCCTCGTAGGTCGGGGCCTCCTTGGAGTCCTTGGCGATCCAGCCACGGTTGAGAATGTAGCTGCGGTCAGTGGGTGGAGCTCTTCAGTCTTTTGTACCTACTCCATAAGGAAGTCCTCGTCCGCCTGGGCCCGCTTCGCACGGCGCTCGGCAAGCTTCTCCTCCTCGGAGCGCTTATCCTTCTTTTCCTTCTTCTCCTTCTTCTTCTTCTTCCCGCTCTCCTCCTCGGCCTCGGACTCGACATCCTCGCGGTAGTCCGTGACGGGGGCATCCGCCATGCCGAGGGCGCGGCGCACCTGATCCTCGCCACCACCCATCTCGAGCAGGAAGGCGCGGTACGCCGCGTCCTCGTCCTCCGCCTCCACCGCATCCTTCTGGCGCTTCACGAGGAACCCTTCCTCCTCCTCCTCGTCTGAGTCCGCGAGCGCATGGAAAGCCGACACTGCGTCTTTGCGCGCCCGCCGCTCCGCCTCGACATTCGTGAGAGGCTCCTCCCCCTCCTCCTCCGATTCCTCCTGTACGCCAGCCAGGAGATTCGCGCGATGAAGATCCTTGAGCAGGAACGGCTAAAACGTCAGCTCTGCCTCTCCTCCAATCTCAATCTCACCTTCTCCTCCTTGGCAGCCACCATGCCAGTAAGCCCGCGCTTATCCGCCGCCGCCTGCGCCTTCTCGAGCGCAGAAGCAAGAATGTTGTCCCCGTCATATACGCCCTCCTTGTTCCGGATCCGCGCGAGCGTCTGCAGGATAGCGGCGTCCATCGCCGGCGTGAGCTCCGCGCCGTGCTCGTCCTCCACCGTGTCGTCCGAGCTGTCGGACGAGTAGTCCGACTCGGAGGGCGTCGGCTCGCGCACCGGCTCGGGCTGGGATTTCGACTTTGATTCTGCCGTCAGTGGAATCCCGGCCATGGACCTACTCCTCGCCATTTTGCTTGATTGTGTTGTCGAGAACTGGTCGAATGGGTTATCGAAAACAAATTCTCAAAAACCCAAAGTGGAGGTCGCCGTCATAAAATAGATGCTTTCCTGGGTGAGATATTTTTGAGATTTTTTGCAGCCAGGAGCCACGCGACAGAGCTTGTTGCACATCCCACGTGTCATTTTTTTCTGCGCGTTGCACCCACGGCCCGCGACATCCCCATTGAGAGGCGCCAATGATAAGTGACCTAATCTTGGGACAAGCTCCCTCTCCGCCCCCCGCTCTTTTTCCATCTTTCCGTCTCCAACTCCGAGCGTTTCTTGCCGACATTTTCTTTCACCCACCGCCATCGCCGTCAACCACTCCACACACCACACCACCCTTCTCGCCGACACCCACCGCGCACCCCCTCCCCCTCCGTCCCTCGTCTCCCCCTCCCCATCCTCCCCACCGCGATGCTTTCCCGAGCCGCCAGGGCGTGTCGGCGCACCGCGCTGCCCGCATCTCGGCTGACGCACTCGTCTGCGCCCCGGCCGTCGGCCGCTGCCGCCGCGGTCGCCTCCTCGTCATCGTGGGGCGCAGCAACCGAGGCCGCGCACCGGGTTCTCGTCCCCCCAGCCAAGGGCACAGCCAAGGGCAAGCAGGCCCGGCACGGCGATGTCGAGGACCCGCTCGCGGCGATTACGGCCGAGATCGGCGAGCTCAAGTACTCGCTCTTCAACATGCTCGGCAGCTCGCACCCGGCGCTCGATTCGGTGGCCAAGTACTACTTCAACGCGGAGGGCAAGCACCTGCGTCCGCTGCTTGTGCTGCTCATGTCGCAGGCGACGAACGGGATTGCAGGGCAGGGGTGGGCGGAGGTCGAGGCGGCTGCGCGCAACGGCGTGCGGACAGGGAGCGGAGGCGTAGACGACGCGCTGACGGACGTCGCTGGCGTGCTCAACGACTGGAACCCCGAGACGATGGGCAAGGAGCGCCCAAACGCGATGGTCTTTGCCGAGCCGTTTAGGATACGCTCGACGCCGGCGCCGCCCCCGCCAACGACGCCCTCGCCGTTTGCGGACATCCTACCGACTGGCGGACCAGGCGCGCCGGTCATCCTCCCGCAGCAGCGCCGCCTCGCGAACATCACCGAGATGATCCACGTTGCGTCGCTGCTGCACGACGACGTGATTGACGCCTCGGACCTGCGCCGCGGATCACCCTCTGCGCCCTCTGCGTTTGGCAACAAGCTCTCGATTCTCGGCGGCGACTTCCTCCTCGGCCGCGCGTCCGTCTCGCTCTCGCGCCTCGGCTCCCCCGAGGTCGTCGAGCTCATGGCGTCCGTAATCAACAACCTCGTCGAGGGCGAGATTATCCAGCTGCGCGCAACCACCTCGCCAGCGACCGAGCCGACCGACGCCGGATTCGAGGTGTACATGCGCAAAACGTACCTCAAGACGGCGAGTCTCATGGCCAAGTCGGCCCGCTCGGCCGTCGTCCTCGGCGGGTGCGGACACGGCGCCGGAAAGGACACGACCTGGGTCAAGGACGTCGCGTACGGCTACGGCCGCAACCTCGGTATTGCATTCCAGGTGAGTACCGCGATGCGCGATCGGGTGTGGCACTGTGTGATTGTGGCACTTTGGCAACTTTTTTCTTTTTTTTTTTCGTGCTTCTTCTGCCGGGAGTGAAACACGTTTCCTGAGGGCGTCATTTGTTTGTGTGGCATAGACATCTCTGCGGGAACTCTCGGGACCAGCGGATGTCGGACAAACGTGTGGTTCTGAGATGTTTTGGAAACGAGTATCTTATGGTGGTAACGTGTGCAACATGACACACGCGTGCCTACGGAACCACGCACACCACTCGTTCCTCGGATATCTCTTATCTCTGGAACACCATCCGCTCCACATGACCCCTCAGACCTACCTCTCCGGAAATCCCCCCTCAAGCACAATCTAACCGCAGCTCGTGGACGACATGCTCGACTTCCTCCCGGCAACCCACGACCTCGGCAAGCCCGGATCCGGCGCCGACCTGCGCCTCGGCCTCGCGACCGCCCCCGCGCTCTTTGCGTGGGAAGAGTTTTCCGAGCTCGGCCCCCTCATCGCCCGCAAATTCGAGGGTGAGGGCGACACGGAGCGCGCCCTCGAGCTCGTGGGGAAGAGTAAAGGCATGCAGCGGACCGCGGACCTCGCGCGCGCGTTTGCGGGCGAGGCGCGCGCACTTGTCGAACTCCTCCCCGAGAGCCCGGCGCGCGATGCCCTCGTTGGCCTGACGCTCAAGGTCGTGGACCGCGTAAAGTAATTCCGCCGCCATTCCGCCGCTGCTTTTTGCTTTCTGCGTTCTGCTTTCTTGCCACATCCCATGCCTCCATACTCTCCACCCACGCTCCGCACCATCACCTTGTAGACAAAATACCCGGACGCTTCCGGATTCTTGGACTCTTGGATCTCGGATCTCACCCCGAGCTTGAGCTTGTGCCGCTGCTCGCCACACTCGAGACCCACCGGCCGTAGATGCAGGCCACACGATCGATCACATTGCACCGCTATGCATTCACATCTTAAACAACCAGTGACACGGAGGAGGAAAAAAAGACGCGAGAGACAAAAAGTAAATAAATATAGGCAAAAACACGATACCGGCCCTTATGCCGGATCGGGCGAAGGAGATGAGGGGGGAGGGTGAGAGGGATACTAGCGGTACAGTGCTGTGAGCTACGAGCTACGAGTGTGTCGCTGTCGCGGGCATCGCGGAGTCGACGACGCAAAAGATCCCCCGTGGCCAGCACCGGGGATCACCTGCTGTGAGGGCTGGCGCCTGCGCCGATCGCTGCATGACAGCTCAAGCAGGGCGCCAGCGCCCCACGGTGTGTTGTGGATTGAGTAATCGTGACGAGCGCGAACTCGTCTCAGAGAAATCACAGGGTCGAAGGCCTTGAGATGCTCTTTGTTTAGCCAACAATGGCAAGGGTCCAGTCCTTGAAGTAGGCCTTCTCCTCCTTCTGGGGGGCGTACGAGAGGTCGCCGCCGCCGAAGAAGGTCTGGGACATGATACCCTGGAACGTAACGTCGCCCTGCAGACGGATGTTGAGGTTGTCGACGCGGAGCACCGACTGGCCGTTGATGAAGACCTCCTGGAAGCCGTTGGACTGTCCCGGGTCGTTGAGCCTGACGCGCTGGGCGACGGCAATCCACTGGCCCTTCTGGAAGTTCCACGAGCCACGACCGATCGAGTCTCCAAAGCTGGGGTTGCAGACGGCGCCGTTCTGGCAGTACGAGTTGTGCGCCGCGGGCGGGAGGTAGTTGTAGATCTCGCCGGCACCATCTGCGCGCCACATGAGACGAGTCGAGAAGCAGGTGTCCGACTTGCGTCCGCCCGAGCAGCTCTTGGCGTCCTCAAAGTTGCTGCCACCGTAGAGACCAGGGAGCTTGCCGCCCTTGACCCAGTCAAAGTCGTCGGCAAACATGATCGAGTACGAGAAGAGGACGTCGTTGGCCTTGGTGATGTCGACACCGTTGTTCTGGCCGGCAGTGTAGAAGCTGAAGCCCTGCGAACCACCAACCTGGTTGGCCTTGTAGTTGCAGATGAGCGACTGGCTTCCGTCGGGAGCGTTGCCGAGAGGGGGCAGCTTGCCGGCCTGGAGCTTGAGGGCGTCAAGCATGGGGATGGCGCCACCCATGCCGGGAGCGGTGGTCCAGAACTGCGAGGCGGAGACGGGGAAAAGAGCACCGTCACCCTTGAAGCCGCCGCCAGAACCGCCGGTGGCTTCCGGGGGTGTGCTGGTAGTCGTCGACGAAGATCCCCAGGTCTGGGCGTCGTCGACGCTGGACGAGGGAGTCCAGGTGTTGCCGTCGGTGGGAGTAGCAGAGCTGGACTCTGTGGAGGACCAAGACTCCTCAGTAGACCACGAGTCGGGGGAGCCGGTCTCAGAGGCCGGAGGAGCCCAGGTGTCGGTAGTCTTCTGGCCCTTGCGGCTCCGGGTAGATGTGGAGGAAGAGTCCCAAGTGTTGGATTCGCTGCCGTCGGTAGGAGCCGGCGCCCAGGTGCTGCTCTGCTCCCATTGCTGGGTGCTCGACTCGTCCCAGGACTGGGATGTGGACGACTGGTGCCACTCCTCGGTCGACGAGTCGCCCCACTGCTTGGTCGAAGAGTCACCCCACTTCTTGGTGGACGACTTGGGCTTCTTGCCGTGGCTCGACTTGCCGCTCCAGTCGCTCTTGAAGAAAGAGTCCGAGGCCGGGGTGTGGATCGCGGGGGGAGTGCCGCTGGACTGCTTGGGCTTGCACATCTTGCGGCGGATCATGCGCTTGTGGCCCGAGACGGCGGCGCGGCGGTGGTTGTGGGTAACGCCAAAGCCGACCATGCGGGGGGCAGCGGCACCGGCGGCACGCTCCGCCGGCGAGTTGGAGCCGCCAGACATGTCGATGGCGAGAGCCGAGACAGCAGTAGCGGCGAACAGCGGTGCGAGGAGGAACGAGCGCATGCTGATAGTTGACAGGTGTTGTAATTAGAAATAAGGGAAGGGGATGCTTATAAGCAAGTCGTCAGGCGTCAAGGACAGACAGGTCGGATCGTCGAGTACAGGTATACTGGGGTCGAGGGCTGCTGTAGTGCCGAGATGGATATGGATGGGTAGGCGGAGATGAGTACCGACTGGGAGTTGGGGGAGGAGAACCGAGACGTGACGGACGTGGGTCGTTGTCGGTGTCGTCGCGAGCTGAAAGAGTTGGGCGGAGACGGGGGAGGGGATAGGTGTTTCCAAAGTGACCTGCACGCTTGGAGACGCAAAGAGTGTAAAGACCGTCGCAGACGGCGCCAAAGGCAGGTTGACAAGCGACCCGAAAGGAAGAGTTGAACGGTGGGATGGAGAACGGTGGATGGGGAAGAGACAAGAATGGATGGTGAGCAAAGGAGGGTATATAAAATACTGCACCACAGAATGGGGGAGGGGAGGAGGGGCCACAGGGGGGCGGGACGTACGAGCCGCCGCTAGAAACAGCGAAGAAGAAAAGCGCACAGACCAGCGGTGCACTTCGCGATGGCCCCCCGGAAGGGAAGAAGCATGGAGGATGGATGATGGGGGCGGGAGAGAAGCCGCCAGCGACGGCGGGTTAGCCGTGCAGCCAGGGGTAACAGGGTAAAAAGGCTCCTTTTCTCTGTGTGTGGACCCGGATCTGGCGCAAATAGCACCAGGGGGCGCACACACAAGGCTGGGCAGCCTGGGGCAGCAGACAACAGGCAGCTTGGCGTTGGATTCCAATCATTGGCTCCACGAGGATCGAGGCTTAGTGCAAGGGGTAAAAGGACAGAGAGTCTCGGGCAGGAACAGTTAGAGGGGGGGTGGACCCAGAAGCATACAACAGCCAGGGGCACAACACCCCGGTACTGCGCGAGGGGGGGGGCAAGGATAGATCTACTAGTGAGTGCGCATCTGTGTGTGGTATGTGAGCGTGTTCCGCCGCCAACGCGGTAAGGGTTGACGCGGACCGGGGTTTCCCTGCAACTCTGGCGACATGCTACTGGCTCTGGCTCGGTCGCTGGGTTCCTTTGCCGTCAACCGCCTTCCCTGGTTTTCTCCTGGTACCTGACCTGGCATAACGCGCTGTAGCAACCAAGGACACACACACGGCACTGGGTACAAGCTTTTACGCGGATGAGGGCCCCTGCAACCACACGACGTAGATGGGTGTCCGTGCGGGGTACAGATTCACTGCAGAGAAGGGCGGAGAGCCCCCCCAGCTCCCAAGCTGCTGTTGTGCTCGAAAACAACACAGGAGAGTGCACAGAGGGTGGGTCTGCCCGAGAAGGCTGCACGACTGGTGTTTTTAGGAGTACGCAGGGCGCGGCGCGTGCGTGGCATGCCATCCCGGAAGCCAGCCCCGAGGCGCGTTTTCTTGAATGCTGCTTGCCCCTGAGGCTCAGGTCTGAATTTAGACTATCCTCTGCTCCTGCTCCTTCTTCTTCCGGCTCGCGTTTCCGTATAGCCTTCCTTGCCCTATTGCTCCTCACCCTGGTGGCTGCGGCTGTCTTGCCGTCCTCCTACAATGGCTTCCCTATGCACCACAGCCAATCATTTCTCCTCTTCCTTCTTGTTGGGTCCCCAACCACCCCTCCCACACGCTCGCACGGACCCCCGCAACGCGTTGAAACGCCAACCCGTCGGACGGGCCCTGGACCCTATTCCGCTCAGGGTCTGGAGTGCGCCAACTTTCTGGCTCGGTGGTGTGTGTGTGCTCATTTTAGCCCAGAACGGCTGACGCGTAGGCGGAAGAGCAGAGGAAACGCCAAGCAGTCATGAAAAATGGCTGGACGCGCCTCGAATCAAAATTAAAATTACACGTATAAATGTAAGAGAGCGTAATGACACGTATTAATAATAGTCAATGTGGAATAGAGATGGGGGGTGCAGAAGCATTGTGCTGTCTATTTTCCAGCGTGCCATTGTACTGGTCCATATTACCTAATATTTTGAGAGATGGCTTGACAATTAGTCCAGTCATTTGGACCCTGATGATTCCATCCCAGACTGCCAGCCTTCACATCTTCACACACCTCGACGCGTTACCTCTCTCCCATTCCTCTCTCCCTCTCTCTTCCCCTTTTGCTCTCTCCCATTCAACAACCAACATTACTCCACAAACTTTTACTTTTGATACAGCATCCATTGCGCATCCTCCACACCTCTCTCATCCTCGCATATCTCCTCTCCGTCTCGCATCCCCACCTCCCTCCCCCTCTTCGACAAACTCATCCCCTCTGGAAGGGGCTCACTTCGACAACAGTGGACCGCTGGCCGTTCCACTCCTTTCACTCTCTTTCGCCTCCCAACGTCGTGGGAACCCGGCACTCGTCGTTTGTAGTGCACCCACCGACCGCATCCGCACCGCGCACTCATTCCCCTCCCCTCTCGACCTCGCTACCACCTCTCGGAATGCAGTCCCCGGCACACGACTCGCGGATGCTCGACGTCCCCCGCACCGTTGAGCGCCGCCGCCGCGGTCGTGCTCTTGACGTAATGGGGTGAGTACGCGGCTGTTATTGTTTTTCTTTTTCTTTTTCCCTTCGTCATCAGGGACATCCACTCACACACACAGCTTTCCCACACCCGACCACAACACCCAGCACACTCATCTGCCGACACCGGTCACTCAGCGTCGGAAACCTGGCGACAAGACCGCCGCAACGACAGACTCGCTCCACCTTCCGACCCCACAGACACTCCCTCGTAAACGCAAGTCGGCACCGGCCGACGATGAGGAGCGCGACCACACCACTTCCCCGCCATCGCCGTCGGGACACACGACGTTTGTTCTTTCCCATGCCCCTGCCGAGAGCTCCGAACCGGCGTCCGTCGTCCGCCGTCGTCCAGGACTATTATTTGCGCAGCAGATGGGCTTCCACATGGGATCCTCGGCGCAGCCCGCAATCTTTGGAGCACGCCTCGGCCCAGGGATCGGCATGGGTGGAGGACTACGCGGCGCACACGGACATGGGAATCCATTCCTGGACGACGCGCCGTACACTGGACCATATGTGCGGCCATCAGACCCGCGCTCTCCAGGAGCGGAAACTCGATACATTCCACAGCTGTTGCGTCCCGACGCGCAGCGCTCGCTGTCACCACACCCGCGCGCACGGCCACGCAAGCAGGCTGTGCGCATGCTCGTTCCCGAATCCCCCGAGTCGTCGCGTGCCGCACAGCGGCGTAAACAGATGATGGACGAGGTGGACAACCCTTTCCTCTCCAAGCCTGGCGAGGTTGTCCGTGCCCGTCCGACGAGCGAAGACCACCCGCTCGTCACGTATGTCTTCCGCGGCGCGAAAAAGGTGTTTGCCAACCCGTTCATCCCCCCGAATGCGCCATATGCGCCCGCGGACCTTGACCCCGACCACCCAGACTACGAGGCGCACCCGTGTCCCCCACCGCGTCTCCTCTGGCCGACAAAGGACTCGCCCGAGCCCCCGCGCCGTCGGCGCTCACATGACGAGATGGAGGACGACTCCGAGTCGGACGACGAAGACTTTGTGGCTGTCGAGCCGCGCCGCGGTCTGCTCTTCACCGAGAGCATGAATGCGAGTACTGGCCAGTCCGACGTCACCCCCAAGGCGCAGTCGAAGCGCCCGCGCCTGACCGACAGCGGTCTCTAAAACGATAATTAGTCTAGGGAGTCGTGTGGGTCTGGAGTAAGTCTTGTAGTATACCGCCTGGAGCCGCGAAAGTTCCATAGAGCGTGCAGTTGTGTGCTAGTCATGTTTGAGCCTTTGAGCTTTTGTCCACAGTTAGTAATTCCGTATATACAGCATTCAGTAGAGTATCGTAGCAGTACAGTAGCAGGGTGGTGGGGTAGACGCCGGATGCATATGGCGTATGGCGACATGACAACGTGCGAGACGTGTGGCAGTGATATAGTGATAGTGATAAGGTGATACGGAAAGGAAAGGGTCAACCGGCCAGCGAAGGTTAACACCAGCCGCAAAGGGTACCGGAACGGCCCCGGCCCGAGCACAATACCTGCGACGAGAATGGTCTCTCAGAACAATCACAGTTAGACGCGGCGACCCTGCGTCCGGGGCGACCAACCCAACTTTATCACCGGTGGGCTCGGCGGGKGGAAATAGAACATGTAGAGTTGGGGCGACAGTAAGCTGGGCGCTGTAGGGAAGGGCTTGATGCTCGGTCTTGGAGTTGGAGTTGGAATTGGTTGAGGCTGGACGCGTGAGTCTGAGTCTGGAGTGATCGACGATCGCGACGCGATCGCGACGGGGCTTCTTCGCTTCTTCGCTTTGATACCACCTCGCCACCTCGCGACCTGTGATAAGCACTCCGCGAAGCGACTGATACCGAACAGGGTCTGTGATAACGACTATTGACCATTGTGAACTACTCCTGCTCTGACACTCACTGATACGGATGCCCATTTCGGGTCCTAACCCTCCCACTGGCGGTCATGGAATCATGAAACACAGGACATGACATGCCCAGGACATCGACAGATTCCCTCCTGGCCGCACTACTTCCCAACGGCCCTATTCCATGGAACCTCCATCCCCCTCCTCCCGAGATCTCCATCTCCATTGCGGACCAGTGTCCAGATCATGTATCCACCAGGCCCCTCAAACGCGACACCGAGGTCGCGTCGTCATCCCCATCTTCAGCACTGTATGTGCAGATTTGCAGCTGGCAGATCGGTGACTTTGACCTCGCCCTGACTTTGGGCCAGGGCGGTAAACGGAGTACGGAGCGGAGCGCGGAGCGCGGAGGGATTGTACTCTTTCCCTCCGCTCCGAATGTCCGCTGTACAGCGTTGACCTTCTCTCGGGGTCTCAGTCTCCGTCCTCGGGCCTCGACACCTCGCAGCAAGCCTGATACAGACGATGGTGGATGCCGGCATGCAGTAGTGGATGGATCCGATTTCGAGGCCCGCAGCCAGCGTCCAGACCATGAATATATGAACTGATACTGTCTGTACCTGTCCCTCGTTCCTGCTACCGCACGTCGCGAATCGGGGCACGGGGGACACGGGGCACGCACTGGGGACACGGGGGCCAGCTACAGCGCGCCGCGTGCGGCGCGACGTACTCCTTGTAGCGCTCGCGGGTGAACAGACGGGACGGGGGGGTTACCTGCTCCGTGCACCGCTCCGTAGAAGCGTGTTTCGGGGCCTCCGACGGGCTCCGAGCTATGTAGATAAGGTTGGAGATGAGTTCGAGCTGTAGGCAATGCTGGATGAGGCTGTTGTTCTGTAATGTACTGAAACACCAGCAGCTCGGGACCCAGCGCAGTCGTCTCGCTGGAAGAAGAGCAAACCTCCCCCTCTCGAAGCCTCCGCGATGCGCGACCCGGCGGAATCGCGGTCCTCGGTCCTGAATTCGCTATGTGCTGTGCAATGTTCTGCAACCACTCACGAAGAGTATCAAAAATATCGCTGCTGCATCGTCCTTTACGGGGCTAGTGATACATTTACCTCCGAGACCTCAAACGCCAAACGCATCTGTATAGGGTCCGGGCTACAGAAACCGAGCCGCACAATCCCTTCTCATAGTCTAGGCAGTGCAAGACTGTAAACGGCCCGCGACCGGCTCCCCCATACCCCATCCCATCCCTCACCCTTCCTTCCGGCACAGGCACGCTGCCGGCATGTCGCGCCAGTTTTGCGGATTCGCGAGTTCGCGGCCTGCGAAAGCTGCGACACGCTCCCTGGATTGTGTCCCGTCCCGCCATGAGGCCATAAGGCGATGTGCATGGTGCGTTCGGCGTTGTTACCGGTGCGCGTTAAGCCTGTAATCTCTTCAATGCCTTGAGGACGACGACGATTGGTAGACTGGAATTGGACAGGTATTTGGGGCCATTAGTGCACCACATGAATTAATTTCGGACGCGTCGTCGCATTCCGCGATTCGTGCGTATACTTTTCATGATTGTTTCATTTTATTTGTTGGATTGTCGTCGTCGTCGTTCCTCGGCCGGCTCTAGGGATCTTAAGCTTTCTAGCTTAGCTCTCGCTGGGCTGTACCGCGTGATCGTCCTGGGCTTGTAGCTGTACAGTACATCCATTGGCTCCAGCTGGCAGATTTGTCGCAGGTTTACGCTCAGACTGATCGCGTGGACGCGTCGCGACCCGGACAGAAGTACTGGCACCTCGTGTGCTGAAACGTCCCGGAAACATCTGGGTACTGGGCCTGATATTCTGGCCATCCACGACACGGCTTGGCGGTGTGAGGGCGAGGGGCTACGAGGAGGAACGTACCTTCGACACGCGCGGTGCGACTCGGTCGAGTCGTGTGCTGTGCTCGTGGCGTTTACCGCGGCTTCACTGCCCATGCCAGCTCCGTACCTCCGTCACTCAGCGATGGATTGCTCGCGGATCGCGGATGCTGGTCTCGTCCATGTGCTGCATTGTGGCACATAGCGGCCGGACCATCTTTCCCCCTACATCAGTCCCCGACTCCGAGACATGCAGAACCGTATGACCCCGAATGGGAGCAATGCGGCTTCGGGGGACGGGGCTGCGGGTGGCTGTGTCCTTGTGGAATGAAACATATAGTGGAATACTGCGAACACCCATAATAATAAGAGAAATACCAGAATCGTTCGGACTCGCGACTCAAGTTCAGACCAATCGTGGTAATGAGTGTGCGAGACGTACAAGGAGCAGGTCACTGACTTTGAGCACCTCTTTCCCCGTCGATCTCCATGGGGCCCAAACTCGAGTACCCCGCCCAGCTCGTCAGGCCATACCCTGTGCAGAAGCAATGGTCTCCTCTCAGAGGATGATAAACACACTCCCGCTGCACTTCGTCGCTGTAGCAAATGCAATTGCACTCCAAGTTCAAGCGCAGTCCACCACGGGCTGCGCAGTCTCACTGTCTAACCCTCCAACAGCGGCACGTTTCGCACCTGCCACATTCCACTCCACCCCTCCGCCACGCGCCATCGGTGGGCCTACCTACTCCGCATCCGGCGAGGGAGCATGTTAAGAGGGACAGAGATCGGGGACCGAGGCGGTGGAGGGGCAGCTATGTGGCGCGCAGTGGCGGATTCCGAGTGTGGCGGCGGAACGCGTACGTCAAAGCCGAAGCATCTTCCATTCCCGGGCTGCGCATCATCACATTGTCCTCTTCGTCGCTGCGATATACACATTCACAGGCAGAGTTACATGTCGAGCGATAGTGATACTTCCGCAGAGTCCACCTCCCTCTGGAATCAAGGCCCTGCGAGAATCTCGCTTTCGAATTTCTCCCTTCTCACCCTGTGGTGCCACCTGTGCACTCCTGCAATTCGCCAGGAGCGTCTGTCCTGAGAAGGGCATCTGGTCTCCATCAGGACTGTAGCTTTGCCTCCTTTTTGTCATGTTCTTCGCGTTCTCTAAATGCATCATGTACGCGCCCTGCCCGCCCTGCACCTCCCATGTGTGGCGTGAAGTTTTGCGCTCTTCGCAAATCTTCGTCTGCGCGATTGTGTTCTTGCTGGGCTTGTTGAGAGAGGAGACGACCCCGAAGGAAGTAAGAGTAAAGCCGTTGAGAGGATGATCCTCAACTAGCCCCGATCATCGCAGCTGTACCGAGCGGAGCGCGGCGCAACATCCTCACGAAGACCTCTCAACGCGAACCGGCCTCTCGGCGCAGCACAGTCTCCTCGCGCTCCCCGGCCGCCATCACCGCCGTTCACCGACCACTCCTGGACTCTCCGGGACCCACAGAACACGAAAAAGCTACATCGTAAGGGAGTCGAACCCCTGCCGCGTCGATGGCAACGACGCATGATACCGTTTCACCAACGATGTTGTGATGTCCGAGTCGCGGAGGGGTGGCTGTGTGTGGAGAGTTGAAGGTGGTGCGGTTCGTGACTGATTTTTTTCTCGGCCTCGTCAATTGTCATGACACCATGCCGGCGGAGAGCCGGAGAGGCTGCTTTGCTTATCGTACGCACGTGGAGAGGTAGCAGGGACGGAGTGTCAAGTTGGAGCATGCGTCATGGCTTCGGACATCAGTAAGATGGCAAGACCAGCCCAAAGGTAAAAAGGCTTCGCCGAGGTGATATTTCACTTCTAGGCAGAACCTTCGCTGTGAGATTTTGTCAGCCTCTGGCATGCGAGTGAGTAGCTTCTGCGTAGGGGTTGTTTTGGTCTTGTCTTGTATTTTATTCTATTTTGTCGTTTTATTAATTATTTCTAATTTACCTCCTCCATGGTCTGCCGCGACCTGTCTGTGGGGCCTCTTTCCCCGCTCGGGACCTCCCTCCCAAGCAGCCATCGCCGACTGCAGGCCCGGGACATATGCCCAGAGCCCAGAGACGGGCGAGTATACCTATGAGAGGCTGTCACTGACGTGCCGGGGAGAGGATGTTTCGCATTCGTGGCCACTAACAAGGCAAAGGGGATTGAAAGACGTGGCCTGCTAGTTTCTACCAGCCGAGTCTCGACCATAGACGTAAACATACTCCAGCACGATCTCACCCCTTTCCAGCGAGTACGCTTCGGTAGTCAAACTCGGTTGGGTCAGCTGCAAAGCCCTCGAGCGTCAATCGTGAGCGATGTCAGTGATTGTAGACCAATGTCAGCACGAGTGAGGAGCGTTTGGCACAAACCGTTCTGGCACAAGTTCGCCACAGTCCATTCCCCAACAGATCACATCACATCCCATCTCCACATCGCCGACGGCCCCGATCTCCCCAACGCCGACTCCGAACGCCGCGCCGAGGAATGCGGACCTCTTTTCGACGCGATCGACGCCCGGCTTTTCCAGGAGCCCGCCCCTGAAGGGCCAACACCCGATGCCGGACGCGTCGCGATCAGCGGCCCGGCAGCCGCATGGGTACTCACCGATAACGATACCCACGCGCCTCCCGATCGATCAAAATCAAGAATCAAGATCAAAAATCAAAATCACGCTTGTGAACTTCACGCAATCGGCCATGTGCGCGGCGCATGTCGATCGACGTCGATCGGAGCACCGGAAGTTGGCCGCCGGCATGTCGGGCCGTCGGGGTTCTCGGTTCTCGGCAGTGTCGGGACTGTCGGCGCTCGGCTCGCCGCTCCCGGCTCTCGACGGCTGCTGTCGGCGGCGCCGAGGCATGGTGTCAGGCCAGATATGTCAGAATGTCAGAATGTCAAACCATCGCTATGTCATGCCACACTCGACATGCCTGCCACATTCGACGTATGCTCGATTCCGCCAGAAATACGCAAATACACAGATGCCATGCTGCCGCGTGGGCGATCTGACTGAACGAGGCGCTGTATACTGTCAGCTTACCGCCGAATGCTGACCAGAGTGCCAGGGTGCCCGAGTCGGCCTCACGGCGCCAGTGGCGTCGGGATGTCCGCGCCCTCCGCGGCTGATCGGGACCCCCTCGGCATGCTCGGCATGCCCTGTGCCGACGCTTCCAGGCGTCCAGCTCGCGCGCTCGGCGGTTCCATGCTTTGCTTCCTTTCTCCGCGGGGCGCAGATGGAACAGCGCCGAGGTTGCTGGCTGACTGCTGCCACCGCAACCAGCTGCAGGGCGCCAAGCTCCGAGTCTAGCAGTCGCCCACATTCCCCACATGCTCCACATTTACCCACATTCCAGTACCCACACGTGATGGATGCACTCGTTGTCGGAGCTCGCGGCGGAGAATGCATCTCGGGGGCTAGTGTTAGTGCATCAGCGTCTTCCATGCGCGCGCTTGCGGCTGCGCTTCGCTTCTCCGTCGTCAGCTTGCATTCTGTTCTCGGGTCGTTTTTCGCCCAGCATTCCCCAGATGTAATTAACAGCAAGCTCGCAAGCTTCCAAGCCGAGCGCGAGATGCTTAGACACTTGGCATGGTACTTCCGGCGATATCCCGCGGAGTCCGGGATCGAACGCCGACCGGAGCACGCGGCGCCACCAGCGGCTCACATGACTTGTGTTGTGCGCGAGGTGATCGCGATACGCGCCGAGCTGCCCCACAGGGTTGTGAGTGGAGTCACGGGGTTGCGGAGCGAGCTGGGCAACAGGGTGCGGCGATGGGGTGGGTTCTGGGGTTGGGGTTGGAGCCGCCGGAATGTGCGTAGCATGAGGGTCGGTGGAGCTTGGCTTAGTCTGGGGATGTGAGGTCTGTACGTATCACGCTGTGGGGCTCAGCTCATGTGATGCGGAGCACCAGATTCGAGATGGGATGTCCAGGTGGGCCGATGCATTCATTGAGCTCAATGTGAATGATCGTTATTGCTAGAGTATGGCCGCGGTTTTGGAAGGTCATCCATCCCGCTTAGCGTGACGTGGCAGTGGCGGCATGCGGATAAATCGAGGTAGGTCGAGCTACCGAGCTAGCGAGCTCGGGACTGATGTGAGTGGGATTTCATCTGGATCTGGATGCCATCAGTAGATCGGTGGCGGCATATGCGACGAGTGGCGTGAGCAGTAAGCGCGTAAGCGACGAGTGGCGCCGAGTGGCAAACGACCGCCAGCGGATGGAACATGGCGGTGTATGGAGAGTTGTGGAGAGTGGAGCCATGGAGAGTTCGTGACGCAGCTGGCTGTGCAGAATGAGCGCGGCATCGGGATATTGGGACGGCACACAGAGAGACGATCTCCGCGGTCGGCGTCTTCCGAGCAATACGTGTCATGTTCGAGAGCTTCTGCGAGCTGCGGTTCTGCGGGTCCCTCAATCAACTTCCCGGCACTCTCGGATCGTGGAGATGGACGGAGATGGGCCCAGTCTCCCGGTCTTCCATCAGAAGGAACTGCTCGGCGATCAGCGAGGCGTTCGCCTCGCCGGCCGCCGCTCTGGAATCACCGCCACCGGCCACCGGGGAGCGAGTGGCGGTGTCTCGGTCCAGCATTGTTGTCTCGGTACAACGGCCCATTAGCGACAGTCCGGAGCCTGAGCCTGGAGCCAGCTGGCCAGCCGCGCCAGGCCGCTGCGGCACTGCGGCACTGTACAAAACTGCAGATTTGCCGCCCACTGCCGCGCGCAGCACATGCTGCCGCGGCCCACCGCATGCTGCTATTCTACATCCGTCTTGCAGCATCATGTCGCCGAGCAAGCCGAGGCAGCCGCCGTACTGGTCCAGCCCCATCGTACCGCCGTAGCATAACGGCGTCACAGTCACGCCGGCCCTGCGTCCCTGCGGCCAGACCAGGCCAGGCTGCAGATTGCGCAGAGTACAGATCTCAGTGCACGATTGCACGCACACAGCACGCAGCACGCAGCGTCCCGTACACACCCGCATCAAACTTTGTCGGGCCATTTTCGCACAACCGGTGCACCTGTCGCAGGGTTTCAATCGCCGGAATCGCGGGGCCCACTCCCGCTGCCGAGTCGGACAGTCGATGGAGGCGACTCTGGCGAGCTCCCGACCTGCGAGCCGATGCTGCACCAATGCTGCACCATCTCCTGCACAGCCGGGTAACGGTTCCGCTGTGCCTCCACCAGGACACCCTACCCGAGTCTATTCGAGTCATTGCGGGCATACTCTTGCCCCTCCACCATCACACCGATAGATACGAGATGGCGGATGCAGGGAGAATGTGGGGCGAGCGGGGTTAGTCTCCTGACCCCTACTGATCTGATGATCTTCCCTGTGTGCGATCCGTGATACAGTGATGGGTAGCGCAATCTGCATGCATTGCCGACGCTAGATCGCACGACAAGTAATGTGCATCTGTGACTCCTCTGCAGTTTCCAGCTTCGAGCTAGTCACCTTGTTTCCCCCGAGAGTGATAGCCATTCGCCGATGCCGATGCACTGATTGTGGAGCCATGTCCCCAGAGCCCTCGCAACGATGCCGAGATTGAAGATTAGGGGGTCCCCAGACTCCAGCTATCTGGTTGGCGCGGGGTATCGGTCCGTGGGGATGAAGGTTGTGCGACGCTGATAGGCAGATTACACTAGACTACCAGAGCTAAACAGAGATACGAAGGCCAAAGCCGCGCAGAGCACGCCAGCGCAAAAGAAGGGCCATTCTCGGAACAGATTGTGGACCCTTCAATTTCGTCACTGATTGGCTCCGAAAAGGGCCGACCGGAGGATCGCGATAGATACGGAGTTAGCTAGGCTGGTAACTAGCCCACAGAGGACGCATGCTTTCCGATATCCGGACCCCCTGGTGGTTCGGCGTCGGCAGAGCTCCGATGACCGCATGCGCGCCAGGTGCTGCGGACTGCGTGCGGTGCAAGGAGGAAGGATCGCAAGGACGCAGCCCACATGCATACCCTGGTGCATGTGCTATTGCGATATGCACCATGCACCATGCCATGCATGCCATGCAGCGCGTGCAGCCAGCTCGAAAAAAAAAGAGGGGCGCCAGGCACCCGGATAGACCAAGTCAATCTCCGAGTAGCAGATATGAGTCCACGGGCTGATGGGGGAACTTCATAATTGGAATCAATCAAGGAGGACAGAATTGGAATCACTTAGTATTGAAGGACGAAATGTGGGGAAAAACGAAGATGAGGAGTCGTGTATACATGCGGGGCCCGAGGAGCGAGGAGGTCAGACGAGGGACGTCAGTGGGAGGATGCATAGCGCGCATACCGTGTCGATGTCTCGGTAGAGGCAAGCAAAGAGGGCCGACCATACCACCGGCCCGGGATATGGGATGCATATGCAGCGATGACGGTGACGATGCTTGCATTAAATCCGGCTTTTACCGACCCAAAATGCCAGAGTCGATGCATCGATGCGAGTCGATGCGAGATGATGCGAGGGTGGACGAGCTGCGGGAAAAGACGGAAACTGGCAGTGAATCCCGGTTCCCCGCGGACAGCCCAGGGCCGGAGGTGGAGGGAAGGCGGGGTAAGCGTCACCCTCCGTCACCCCCCAGCATCACATCACTGCTTGACCGGGGAAGGAGGTCACCGGGTGCTCGGGTATAGCAAACATTGCACTCAGTCTGGGGGGCCCTGCGGCCTGCGGAAAAGTCGCGGAGAAGCCATAGGCACAAGACCAGAGGAAGATCACACCCGCGGAGTCTGGCTGCGGGGGAGCCGAGAGTCAGCCAAGCCACACTGTGGCCCACCGGGGATCTAGGCCCCCATGCAATGGCCCACGCATAGGAGCTGCGGTCCGCGGATAGCACCCGACCGCTTGAACGGGTTTTGACGGCCGCGCCCTCCGCCTCTGCTGCCCCGCCGGTATGCTTGCGTGCCGTGCCTCGCCTCTGCTCCTGTTCTGTTCTCGGATCGGTCCATTCTCCCGAGGATGACGGCGCTCGTGCGGCCGCCCGGCTTGTTGCGGCCTGATAGCTTGTTATTGCGAATCCGAGCCAGTGCGCCAGCCAGCGCGCCAGCCCGGCTTGCCGCGGCCAGCCGCGAGGCATTACACGCCGTCGATCCACCAGTTGTCGTCGATCCGTCGTCGATCCACCACACTTCCCCCACATTCACGAAGGTGGCCCGGCATTGAGCATCCGGCCCTTTCAGGACATTTCTCACTTATCATGCTCCAGACCTAGATTACTATATCTCTCATCGCTGCTTCTCGTCTCGTGTCCGATTCCCGTTTCCCGACTTGATCGTCTCTATCGTGCTCTCATAATATTCCCCTCCATCTCCTCGCCACCGCCACCAACCAGCTCGCTCGCCACCATCGCCAGCTCGCTTGTTCGCTTGGTCCATCACTAAGCCCAACCACCCCGTCATTAACCCTGCACACGGACCCTCCGCCAGCTCCGATAACAATCGGCTACTCATTAGCGACCTTCCGCGTGCCCACCACTCTCGAGTTGAACAGTCCACCTTGAGTCCGACTGGCACATCCCCCACATTACATCCCAGATCGACACTTGAGCTTTCAGCTCTTGATCATCTCTCATCTCGTCCCTCTTGCCTTGTCGATTCGCCGCTCGCCACGCTCGACACAGCACCACTATCCAACCCCAGTCACCCGCACGAACGGCACCGCCCATTCGCACGCTTCCCCTTGCCATCCCGCGTCGAGACGAACAGTGCTCCGTAATCTCGTGCACAGCGCATCGTAATCATTTGATCACGGCCGCCCACCTGCCCAACCCGACAGTATCACTGAGGCTGTCCTTGGTCTGTGTTTGCGACACCAAGTTGCGACCCCGACCCCTATCGGATAACTCCCCGCCGCTAGGATCAATTCCAGCGTAGCAGTTGTTCGTCACCATAGCACACGTGTGCTGCGCTCAAACTGCACGTCCGCAATCCCGTGCAGTTGTTAGGGTTTTCCCTTCCTCCCCTTCGCCGCAGCATAGCCTGCATCGCACCCAGGAAGTACCCTCCGAGGTCCGCCCCTTGGTGCACAGTCGACTTTGCACGGCGCATAATAACCGCCGTTAAGCGACTGCGAAGTCTGCACTTTGCTCCGCTGCGCGCCGAACCCTGAACCGTCGGCTCCAGAAGCGATTTTACCCTGGCTGGCTCCCCGCTGCGAATTTGCAGTGTACAGCCTAGAGCGTGTCTAGCTCTTGTCTAGCTCTCCTTGTCTAGCCAGTGTCTGACCTGCAAAGTCTAGACCTCCAGCCAAAAGACCCTTTCCTCCACCCCACACCACCTGAAAGATCTGCAAACGCGTGCATCCCATCAACACACTACACACAAAAGTGGCGTCTGGCACTGCGTTCTATTTCCTCTGCCCCCGTTTGGAACAGAGACACTCTTCTTTTTCAGCAAACCACACATACACACATACTCTAGCCGCCCACACATCGCATCCACACAATCCACACAACACAAATCCCCCCCGACGCCTCACACAAAGACACACCACGTCTTAGCCCCGCTATTCCTCCCTCGGATCCCGTCCTCAATCCTCCGCGGACACACACACACTCGACAATAAAAGCCCAGATCTGAAAATCCCCTCGCATCTGGATCGACGCCCATCCTCGTTCCGCGTCGAGTTTCCTCTTGGTCCCTTTGCACACAGACCCACACACCGTACATTGTTCTAGTCTGTGTGTTGTCCCCCCTCCGCATTTTTCGTGTGTCGGGAAGACAAGACTCGCCTTTTCACCTGATCCAGCAGCAACAACCAAAAGGTGAGTACAGGATTGCATCCCACAAAGTCACAAGGCACTCTGTGCAGCGCGTCACGTTCATCCTCGTTATGGACGGAGCGGAAACATACCTGCACTCCAAAGGAGACTAAAAGAGCGGGACACGCAACTTGTGACCAGTCACCACTTCCATCTACCCAAACTCTATTTATTCTTCCCATCGGACCACGCTCTGACCCAAACACAGCCATCAACTCTGCTCATCACCATCCGGCCGTTTGCCACCACCCATCCATCACCACCCCCACTACATGATTCACAATGGGTGACCTTGCATCTTTTGAGAACTACTGCATGATCTGCGACAGGCTCATCGTGGCACCACCAGAGCCTGAGCTAGCAGAAAAGAAGCCAAAGAAGAAGACGGGTGCCATTAGGGTGAGCTTAAAATTCGACGCGTCGAAAAAACCAACCGTTTCCCATGCTAACTCCCCACAGATAAAGAACCCTGATGGCTCAACCACCATCCGCACAGCCAACGGCGTCAAGACGACCCGCCCCCAGCTGCGTCGGCCGTCGTCTGAAGCACCGAGTAAGGTGCCTGCAGAACGCCCGCGGCAGCCAAGCACCGACGGTAGCATCCCGGTGCCTGCCGCCGCACCCGCGGAACCTTCAGAACCTCCCTTCGTGTCCAACATCTACTGTTCGCGCAAGTGTGCCGAGCAGGATGCCGGTGCCAGCGGCCCGGCTGCGTACGAGAACATGGCGCGCATGTTTGGCCTCGGCCTCACCAACTCGTCGGATGCCATCCTTGTGCCCGGCCACATGGGCTCGATCATCACCTCGCCGCCTTCTCCCCTTCTGAGCGACACCGAGACTGGTTCTTCCGCCGCCTCGGCGAATGCCAACGCGTCGCCCGCATCGGTTCCCGCCTTGGACCTCTTCCGCGAGGACGTGACTCGCCACCGCCGCACCTCGATCGCACACGCCTCTCGCTTCAGCATCACGCCGTTTGAGCCCGTTGTGCCTGCGCCCATGTCTCGCAACAGCACAAGTACCAGCTCTGGCCGTCCTCGCTCCACTGTGTCTGGCACAAGCACCGATTCGCTTCTGTCCCTCTGGCAGGGCGAGCCGGAGAGGAGTTACTCTAGCAGCGGTGCGCAGCGCAGCGGCTCGTACCGTCGTCTGTCGTCCGACACCCCTTCGACCGCGCCGCGCCCCTTCCTTCCTCGCGCTGCCGTGTCGCACGTTTCCCTCGGCACTCTTCCCTCGTCGTCTGCGTCCATGGCCGGCTCGGCCCCGAGCCACGCTGCCGTCCTCATGGCCGGCTACGTGTCTGCCTTCCCGGCCCGCGATGGATCGCCGTCGCTCAAGCCCGTGTCGGGCCTCCAGACCCCGGACTTCCGTTCGTCGGCCATCAACTCGCCACCGGCGGTCAGCATCCGTCCGCGCCCCCGTACCGGCTCGGCTGCGAACGGCTCGTGGGATGCCTTTGCCATGTCTGAGGTTATTGAGCGCACTCGCCGCAGCGCCCGTCTCGGAAGCAATGCCTCGTCGACCGACCTCGCTAACGGTGGCTCGAGCCTCACGCGCGAGGCGAGCTCCCCCGAGCTCGAGCGTTGGCGCGAGCGTGCCGATTCGATCGGCCACGACGCGACTCCCAAGCAGAGCCTTGAGGACGGTGGCTGGCAGATCCGCTACACGCGCCCCTCGAGCCGCAGCTCCTCGCGCACCCGCTCTGCGAGCCGCGAGCCGCGCACCGCCCCTGTGCCCGAGAACGAGCCTTCACACGCGACCTCGCTTGCGCGCCCTATCCCCTCGCGCCCTCTCACCTCGTCCCCGGCGACGATCGCAGGCTCCAACTCGACCGCGCACAGCCGCACACCCCAGGTCTCGTCGCGTCTCGCGGCCTCGAACCGCTCCACCACCGCCGTTCCAGACCTCGCGGCTCTCCGCATCGGTTCCCCCTGTGCACCCGTCGTGTCCACCGAGAACGCCTCGTGTGGCGACGCGTCTCGCTCGCTTCCCCGCGCCGGCTTTGACTGGAACGAGGCGTGCCACCGCACGTACGAGCTTCCCCCCGGTGTTGTCGTCAACCCCAACAAGGGTCTCTTCTACTTTAACGCGTAGGAGGACGGCGACCACCACTGTACACTATCACCACCGACTCAGACATTGCCCCACCACGACCACGATGGACATGGCCGTTCACAGTTATTTGTTATCATAGTACCCGCGCATTCTTGCAATCAACCCTGCCTCACAATAACCGCATACCACGATTCCACGACATAATCCCAGCACTCAACACACATGGTTCCCGCATTAGTTTGTCATAGCAGCATTCAGCATACTTGTATTGCGTTGTAGTTGGCATGAAGTGCATAAGAGATTACACACAGAAGCAACAGGGGTGAAGCAAGACAGGGGCGCAGAAGGAGACGGCAGGAGACGGCAAGAAGCAAAGAAGGCGGGCGTCGCGGCTGGCATCAACACAATGGTTGGGGATAAACAAGGGTGGCGAATATCAGACACAAAAGGAGATGCTTCTGCGCCCAGCGTCATTCATATAAACAGGATCGCCAGATCAACAGGGGAAATGAGAATCAGATCGTCATCAACCAGTCAGGTGAACTCGCTAGTCATTGTCTCCAACGCGCCCCGTGCCCTCTCGCGCCCTTGTCCCCATGTGGTATCTGCGACTCCGCTGATCCGCTGATCCGCTGATACGATGATCCGTTGATCCGCTGATCCCCAAATCCGCAACAGTCTCGATCCGAGATGCCATCGCCGCCGAGCTTCTGCGCCCCCGAAGATCCAAAGGATGTGTCGTGTCTTGAAACCAACCGCTAAGGGGCGAACATGCCTTCTAGCGCGTCAGAGGACCAGAGCATCAGAGGGTCAGAGGGTCAGAAGATGTGGCAGGATCACTTCGAGGTGATCATGTGCCGCTGCCCCGTGCTCGCTTCGTTTCGATGTGAGGCGCTGTTCCAGAATGAATCCTCTGGTAGCTACACCGCCCCTCATTTGTCTAGCGTTGGACAATGCCCTAGTTCGAGACACAATGAGACGCTGTAATAGTAGTAAACGAGTGACGTTCAAGAAGATGGGATATGGTTCTGGCACGTCGCGCTAGTTAATGCCCCACAAGGCATGACGAAGCTCTGAACGAAGACGCGGGATCGGGCGCGAGCTGTCCGCCGCACGCTCTAGCGTCTCGGACTCGGACGTGGACGCGGGATTGCGGAATTGCGGAACTGGACCTGGACGAGGACGCGGATCTGACCCACTAACTGGGCCGTCGGTCGGAGTGAGTCTTTCCGCCCGCCGCCGGGTTCGGACGCCGCGATCGCGGAGAAGCAAGCTGAGAGCGGGACGCATGCTTCTCGTTGCGGGGACGAGGGGGCGAGGAGCGTGAGTCCCGAACAGCCATGCCGCTCGGTATGCAGTGGTACTTGCAGGGGAGCGGTGTTGGTAGCCCCAACCTCCCAGAGGAGAGACCTTCCAGAGCGTCGGAATGTCCCAGCTCTCCCAGACCTGTAGGCCGCGCCGCGTCGCCGCGTTATCCTGGCTACGGTGGTCAACTCCTGGTCGCTCCTCTCGCGACCTCGCAGACTGCGCGAGCTGCGGGACGCGGTCCTCAAGCGCCACAACCGGAGGGAAGCCGAACAGGCCATGGGGAGTTTCATCACAGTCTAGCTGAAACCTGGACATAGACCCAGAAGGCGAGGAGATGCCACGAAGGTCCACAGGAAGTGGTGTTTCGGGGGAGGAGCATAAGGTGGTTGGATGCTGCGCGCCTGCCCCCTCGCCGCTGAGCCCCGGCGTCGCGACCTCGCAGACTGCGTACTTCGATGAGCCAGCACACCCCTACCGTTCGTCCGGGCTGTCCACAGCGGAGGGTCGAGCGGTGGAGATGTCGCGCGGTATATCGCTACTTCGATTGCGGCACTTCGTGGACTATCCATACTCTGATACCCGAGAGTGGACTCCAAGTCTGTGAACGCGGATGACCGCAATCAGTCGGGACTGCCGTCGATCGCGACGGGGTCAGTCGTTGTCCGTATCCTGGCCAGATTCGCGAACGTCAGCGGCGAAGAGGTCTCGATCTGAGGGGTAAGCATTTTGTATTCTGCCATTCCCGATAGCTGGTAGCTGGGATGGTAGTGTCCTGACTGACGAGGAGGCTAGCCTGTTGATGAAGCCGGCTTTCAGGATATAGGATCCCCTACAAGCCGTCCCAGTTGCGACGAAATGCGGCACATTGGCCAGACGCGGCGTAACGCACTGCCTTGTCGGGGATATCAGTTCGGGGATATCAGTTCGGGGATATCAGTGACTGATGAATAGGATATATCTGGGAGCGACTGCTGACAAGTGCGAATGAGACGGAGTACGGTTTGTCCGCGGTCCTCGACTGCTTGATAGCTGGGCAGCTGAGAGTGAGAGATGTGAGAGGACAGCAGTGTGCAATGACATTCGAACAGCAAGCTCGACAACAACAGAACAGTGACACGGCGAACATACGAAGCGGGCTCGAGTCGCTCAAGGTGGACCTGCACTGGGAGGTAACGGATTGAATCGCGGATACAGCCTGCCGGACTGTGATGGCTATAGCTCAGTCGCCATGCCTCAGTCGCAGCACTGGCGATATGTTCGCGGAGTGGTGTTTGACTGGCTTCACCAGCTTCACTAGATTTCACCAGATTCCACCAGATTCGCTAGTTTCGGTGTGGGCCTCGCTGTGAGCTTGGGCGTAAACTCCGCCATGGGCTCTGCCATGACTTTGACCGTAAGCTTGGCCAAGAATTGCCAGGGAGCATCGGCGGTGAGCGATGTGTACGTTCTCTCTGGAGAGACTGCAACCGCCTCTAGACAAGCCCCTGGTAGAATGCAAGATACATGTGCTCACCACCGTACATTGCGCTGTAAGCGGAACTTTCACCCCTGGGCTGGCTACAGTAGCCGCTACGAAACCGTGGGATGAGCTATCTGCGCCTGCGCGCGCATCAGCGTCAGCATCGGCTTCGGCACCGGCAGTAGGATCAGCGTCGGCATTAGTGTCAGCATTGTCATCGGGATTAGCGTCAGCATCAGCATCGGCATCGGGAGCAGCACGAGCATCAGCATGGGCATCCTCTCGAACCCATCGCCAGCTCGACTGCAACTCGCTATCTGGGTTAATACCGCACCGCGCCCGGCCCAGAGGCCGGGGCAGCTTCGGCCGTCCCCCTCAGCCCTCAGTCCTCGCCGCAGCCCATCCCCCTTAACCTCAAAGCCGATCGCCAGCTTATCTCGATTCCGATCGCGCTTCTCGATGTCGTATCCAAGCTCCAACCATCACGCCTCACGCGCGACGCGACTGTTCCTGCTCCGCCGTTACGCGTTAGCTCGCACACGACTGGTAGCTGTGAGTAGGCATCATCTATGACGGATGCGGTTGTTGTACTCGTGGAGTGGGTATCGCCAACAGACGGGCGATTTCCGTCCCAGTCATCTTCCCACACCACTCCCAGCCCAGCCTCAACCCCATAGCATCCACCCCATCCAGCTAGCCAAACCCCCCAAACCCCACCCCCAGTACCCGCGATTGATGTAAGCTGTCAGCTGCCAGCTTGGCGTGACGCGTTGGCGTGACGCTCATGTGCGCTTATTGTGGTAACGGCTGTGGGGTGGTGTGGGGTGTGGGGGAGAGTGGAGAGTGCATTCGCGTCGCGCGCACCTGGCGGCTCGCGGCTGCGTGGTGCGTCATCTGATCATGAGGCCGTGAAGGTTTTGTCAAGGATCAAGGAATGTGATGTGAAGAAGAAGGATGGAGGGAACGGAAGCTCGTGAGCTCGCGAGCTAGGGAGCTCGCAAGCGTCGGAAAGTGACGAGGCGTGCATCATCGATCATAGATAGATCAGGACAATGGAGAGTCAAGTGTGGAGCACGCAGCACGCGGCGCCATGGCGCCCCCCGCCTCGCTTAACGTACCCAGAATATCTGCCTGGAGCGATGACGCATATCGGAGAGTACGTGCTGCGGATCTCAGAGATATGGGGGGCAGCACTTATCTGGACTGTGCTGGATTGGATCTGTGCTGCATTGTCTTAACCGATCTTACCACAGTGTCACGGGTAGTGTCAGATGCCCCGGATATCGATTCTGAGATTCTACGGTTATGTAGATGCTGGGAATCAACTAATCTCTGATCTGCTGGGAACGATCACTCAGCATGCCCCACAGCGGGGCCTGGGCACCTCGAATGGCCGGTATCGGGGCATGCATGCCGCTGACGCATCTGCGAGCTGCTGCTTCTCTTCCCGCGTACCGGAGAACACAGCATATTGTAGCAGTGAGAAAGAGGCCTAGAAAGGGTCGCACAAGGAAGAGAGTGAATGAGAGCGAGTGTGAAGCATGAGAAGCAAGGAACCATTCATCATTCATCACGGCGCATCATCCCAATCCGCACTCTTGTTGATCACCTGCCCGCCACGCCTCCCGCCAAGCGACACCAGCGCCCAGCTTACCAGCCTGCCCTCTCGTACCATCTTTCTCGCCGGGTGCTGTGCATCTTGGCGGGCGCCGAGGCCGCCGAGGCCGCCCGGGGGGCAACTTTCACAGCAAGCGACGCGCTCTGGGCATGGGAATATTTTTCTCTTTTCCCACTTTTTCCCCAACCGTCACTTTCTCTAGTACTCTAGTTGTGCAGCTTCGTATGCATATCGCGTCCGATCACGCGACCATGCATTGGAACCTCCAATAGCTGCTCCAGCGCTACTCAGAACTAGCTGGATACGGACATTCCGCCCAGCGGGCGGGCACTGCTTGAGATCGCGCACTTCCCGATACGGGCTCGGGGATGCCCCGCGCCCCGCCGGAGGCCGAGGCCGAGCCGCCACCAGGAGGTCGGAGGATTGCGGTACAGCACAAATGATGTCCTTCAAGGGGGTGGTTATTCATGGCATGGACAGAGAGTGCACGTATGCATGTGTTTCGGCTATATCACAAACAAAAGTCCCTCATGCTGTTCCTCATGCGCCTCTGCTGGCCGCTGGGGCGGCATCGTCAGCGGGCCGGCGGCCACGGCGCAGCGCATGGTAGTCACTGTACTGTACAGCACAGCGGCCTAGCGGTCCAGCGGCCAGCGGCGGCCGCCCAGGAACGGTGCACAGGAATGATTGTATCCCGCGGACAGCACAGAAGCATATGGCTCCGGGGGATCGGGCGCCGTTGGGCCGCTACGATGAAAAACAGTATGCAACATGCGGCCGCCGGCGGGCAGTGATGCAGTACCGTGCAGTGACTGTGGTGACGGCAGCGGCCAGGGGAAATCGGACAAATCCCTGGGCTTGCCGCAGGGCGCGAGGGGAAGAGAACCGTAAAGCCTCAGCCGCGAGGCAGAAGAGGAGCGAGGGGACTCCAGCTGTCCAGGACTCTCGACGAGGTGGCTGTTCTGAGTCCCTGGTTGTCGTTGGTGCTGTTGCTGTTCTCTTCTTGTGCCGCCCCCCGGATGCATGCTGTACACTGATTGTAGGTAATCTACATCTGCATCATCTCATCCCCCATCTGTGGAGCGCGTCGGCGAGGAGACTGTGCCTGCCCTGTGTTATGTCGGTCCTGGGGCGTGGCTAATTGGAGGTAATTGGGGGCTAATTGGTGGTTGTCAGATCTGTAAATGCTGCTTCCAGCAAGCAAGCATCTGTGGTGGTGAGATGTAGAGCGTGTCGCGTGCAGGGGGGAGGAAGATTTGCGTGAAGACACACTTCCTCTACAATTCTACAAATCATGCATGCTCCAATGCACACGGAGAATAAGAAATACTGTTTACAGACGCCACCCGGCGTATGCGCACCGAAATGCATGGCATGTGCGGGGAATGAGCAGAGCAGAAGGCGAGATGCTGACGAAGAATCGCAGGATTGCAGGATCGCAAAATCGCAAACAGAGGGGAAAGGGCACAAGACGCACAGGCACTCATCGTCGCCCGCTGGTGTGGCCACTCGGCCACTCGGCCACTCGGCCCGTCTGCAGTTTCTTCTGCCCGATGCAGATGCAGAATGATAGCTAGCTAGCTAGCGTTGTACGCTGTGAGCTTGTTCGCAATGTAGATTCCCCGCATGCATGCATCGGCCGCCAGAGAGATTGAGCGTCAGTCAGCGGTGGTGACGGCACACCCACCCCTTTGCTCAGGTGCCCTTGACAGGTACCAATTTTTTTTTTTTTTTTTTGTAGTGGATTGGGATGGGCTGGTTTGTCAGAGGATCAGAGGGTGCTACGCCTCTGGACCAGTTCCTGTGCTATCTGTTTGCCCGCTTTTGCAGCCTTTGTGCTGATACAACTACAGTACTATTGCTGGTGGCGCGATGTGTATCTGTATCTGTTTGAATGATGGTTTTTTGAATGCCCGACCCTCCTCCCCCACCCCACTCTTCTCTCTCTCTTGTGTCACTGCACTCTATCTATCCTTGTGCCCCCCGAAACAAGCACTCGTATCCTTTCCAACATTGCCATTGCCATTTCCATTTCCACCTCCCTCTGTCCCGTTCCCCGCCGGGCCACCCTTCATTGCGAGGCCTCTCTCTCCTCCTACCCCTCTCCATCACGTCGCCCGCTCCGAATCCTCACCCCTCAGTCCACTTCGGCCGTCGGCGACATCGACACACACACACAGACACACACACTACACACCACTCTCAACCACCTAACGCACTCTACCACCACACACACCACATCTCACCTCCCGCCTCGCCTTCCCTCCCTTGCCATTCTCTGCCCATCGACCCGTGATCCCCGATCCTGTGTGCGCAATGCAGCCGTAAGTAGACCTTCCTTGTCCCTTCCCCCCCCTCCTCTTGCGCTCTCGGGTCAATCAGCCGTTCCCTCCGCACTCCCATCATCAATTGTCGCGAGGCAACTAGCGCGTTACCACCTGTATTATCTTGCCGTCTCCCTTCTTCACTGTCACTCTCCCCCTCGTCGTTATCATCGATCCCCCTCGTCGTTATCATCGATTCCAACTATCCTACCATCCCCTCCTTGCTCGATACCGCAGTGACTGTGGCTGCCGACGACTGTACTGCTGCGCCCACCCCGACCTGTTGTTGTTCCATCACTCCACCGCCACAGTCGACCCACAGTCCACACCACATCACCATACCCGCACACACCGCCGCCGCCCCCGACACTCATTGTCCACCGGCCGCGAGACCTTCCTTCCCTCCCATCTAATACCCCCTCGCGCACACCCACTCCACTCCCTTGGTCTACATTGCTGACACGACCTCCTCCCCATTTTGATCGATTCCCATTTCACACCCTTTACACACCTGTCACTCGTGCTCGTCCCACTGCCGTCCCAACCACGGCCTCGTCGCACGCACGGTCCACCGTCACTCCCTCCTTGGCCACCTGGTATCACCTGCCGCATTCGACACACGACGGCGCCGGCTGACACACACTCGCCTGATTGTGGCGAACCAACCCTTATTACCCTTTGCCCGCCATCCAACATTGTTCTGATTACCCCTCGACATTTCTTCTACTGAACACACACACACCTGTCAACACTCGCCGACACTCTCACCTGTAGATCTTCAACCCTGACCCCAGGGCCGCGCAGGCTGCGGAGCCGTACTGCTACGGTTTCGTTTGGTTCGGGCAACATCAACGGCTCCCTCATGGCACCAGGCGACATCCATCAGGAGGTGGACGCCGTTCCCGATCTCGCAGAAGTCGGTGGCGCGCGCTTCGACTCTGGCCGTCTCGAACCCCGCCTTCCGGGACGCAAAAGCTCGAAGAGTGTGTCTGGAACGAGGCCGCCGCTGTCGACCTCCGCTTCCTCCCATCGGGCGTTTTACCCCGAAACGCTCGGTGGCCCCTCCACCGGGAGCTCCTCACCGCAGGCAGGCGGTCGGACACGTAACGGACTGAAGCGGCGCATCTCCACACCGAATCTCGCCAAGCGGACACTTTCTGTCGACGACGAAGAGCCGGAACCACAAGAGCAAACCCCGCTGCCATCCACGCTGTCGGCCACATCAAATGTCACGGCATTTGAGACTCGGGCTCGCTCGACATCAACATCCATTGTTGTCCCCAATACCCTTACCCTCGAGCCCGAGTCTCTAACCCAGCCTGTACAGACCCTCACCTACCAGCCCCATCCTATCATCACAACAACCCTCCCCACACCCCCACCATGGGCATCCATGTACCTCACTCCCCCCTCCCCGGCAACAACAGACACCCCCCAGCCACCAGCACCACATTCTGGGGTGTTAAACCAGGTGTATGATTTGGGAGAATCTGTCGTGACCAGAGTGTGGGCCTGGGCGCAGCCGCGACACACGCGCGAGCGCCGCGGCTCGCGACGATCATCAGATGAGGATTCTGAGAAAGGGTTGGATGGGAGCGAACCAGAGACGTTTGAGGACGAGGACGAAGGACAGGAGCGGGTGGGCCTCGGCCACACTGGCGGGCGATACTGGGGCCTGTTCAGTGATGAGGATGACACCTACTTTACCCTCCCGCCAACACCGCCCGACGACACTTCCGCCCTCCCCTTCCCACAGTCGCTTCCGACGCCGGCTCTTTCTACACAATCTCTCTCACGAGGGTCCAGCCGCCGTCGGAGCCGTCGCTCTCGCTCAGAAGACCTCCAGGGTGGGCCTGCCGACGGTTGGTGGGTGCGCGTCTACCGCACCTGGATCTCGAGCGGCACAGGCACAGGAAAAACCACAGAGGTGCTTCGCGAACTGGGCTGGACGGTAGCCCTCCTCGCCGGCCTCTTTGTCGTTTCATTCCTTCTCGTGATCTATGCGCTCCACTCCATGCCCATGTAAGTCCTGATGCTGTGACGATGGTGCATCCGGCTGACATCCAGCACCCACCTCCAGTCAATGCCAAAGAGCACCACCGACCTGCAGCTGCTGTCGGCTGAAATTCGCGCATACATGACCTCGAGCAATAGCGGCTGGTGGCACACTGTCAGCGTTCTCACCTACATTGGCTGCTGGAAGCACGCCTGGAGTGTTCCCGGCGCGGTCGTCCTCAACATTCTTGTCGGCTCCGTGTTTGACCCCGTGCCAGCACTCCTGCTGCTCACGCTCATCACGGCGTGCGGTAGCCTTGGGGCGTACTCGCTTTCGCGTCCATTGGCGCCACTCATTGCTGTGCTTTTCCCAAAACCCCTGGCGCTTGTCCGTGCGGCACTTGCCCCCCAGTCGGTTCCCCGGGCACCCGGATCGACCGTGGTGGTCAATGGCGAGACCGTGACCCCCCTTCAGGTTTCGGACGATCCGGCGGACCCTCCGCTTGGTGGCACAGAAGACCGTCCGAATGTGTGGCGCCGATTGCTGCTCATGCGCGCCATGGGCTTCGTGCCGTGGTCGGGCATGAACGTCGCTTGTGGTGTGGTCGGCGTCGACTGGCGCACCTTCTGGCTCACGACCGCTGCGGGTTCCGCCTCGTGGTCATACGTCACTGCATCTGTCGGCAACATTCTCTCGCGCCTCGCCCTCCCCGCAAGCGCAGCCGCCGCCGAGGAGAACCCGGGAGAATCGCTCACGTCTCTGCTGCGTGACCCGACACTGATCGCCAAGCTCTTCCTCCTCACTCTCCTCACACTGGTTCCTGTGCTGCTCAAGCGTCGCGCGAACCCTGCTGTCGTGGATGTGTCGGACGACGACTCTGAGGTCTCGACGCCTCTGATGACCGAACGTCCTTCCGCGCTGGGTCTCGACACCTCGGGCATCAGCACCGACGACGAGGCCCCGCCATCTCCGCTTGCCACCTCGCTCGCGACATTCACCCCCACGCCAGCCGTCTTCGACCTCCTCTCTTTTGGTCGCACGGCCATGCGCCAGGGAGTGCGCTTTGTCGCCGGCTCGGCGCGCAACGCCGTGGGCAACGCGCAGCGTCTTGTGGGCAACCTGCGCAGCTAGAGCTAGAGCATACGTGCTAGAGCATAGTCGAGCTATTTCACCGCATTGGTGCTAATCAACATACACCTCATCACCCTATAGTCATCCATTCCATCCGCATCGCGCGCGGCGCACTTGCATTATCCATTCTCCTCATATATTCTCGCCATTCACCCATTCTCCCGTATCCCTTGTTCACACTCATCACCATTCCATACCTGCGTACCAGATTGCGTACATCAATAGATATCTACGCCATAATGCCGTCTGGGCTGCAGCCCCCGCGCCATTGTATTTCTTTTTTGTAGGTTGACAGGGTCATAATGCCATTCATGGGCTATGATTGTAACAAGCAACCGAAGCAAGCGACACAGCCGAGATGAGTGTTGGGGAAGTGGGGAAGAGGTTGGACAGGCGCTGGCGCGTCCCTACAGCTCATTCCAGCCTGTTTCCCGTCTCTGGGGCCCACGATCGTCGATCGTCATCAACGAAGCAATGCGGAGCCGAGAGTCGAGCCCGACGGCCACCGTGGGCGTGGCCAAAGAGGTACGAAATGAAGTGGGGGGTGGCGCGGGTGGCCAAGGCGCCAAGCCGCGGTGCGGATCCGTCGATCCGGTTGCGGGGCCCGTGGCACGTGGGTGGCAGTGTGGCAGCGCGCAGCTATGCAGCTACTGCCGCCAGCAGCCGCGACAGTGCGGCAGGTGGGCAGGACGACCGGGGGGGCGGGGACATGATGGGCTGGTAGCTAGTGGCAGCCTAGCTGGGTCTAACGGGTCTAGCTGGCCCTAGTGTGCATTCTGGGCTGCTAGCGGCGCCGGTGCCGCGGGTGGAAAGGATAGTGCATTGGACAGGGGGAATATTGGGTATGATGCAGCTGGACAGAATGGAAGGGAACTACAGGACAGGCCACGGCTGGATGCCACTCCGCACAGCTTGCGTTCTCAAGTGGTGTGCATCGCAATGGGGCAGTGGCGGGACACTTTTCGTGCCTCCAGCATCGATATCATCCAGAGCTTTGGAGGCGCCAGGCGCAGCGGCAATGCAAGTGCGCCATATTGAGATATATTCTCAACTCCAATATGGCGCATCTACCGTCGTGGTGGCCGTGGTGGAGCGTTGAAAGTGGCGGTGGGTGTGTTTGATACGCGAATGATATGACGACAAGTGCGTGAGATATCGTGATATACAAATGGCCCCTGATAATGGAGATCCAAGGTAGCAGTTACCTTACCATGCCTGTTGGTCTGCTGAGCCAACATCTCCAGTGCTGCCTCATGAAGCTCTGTCATGATGTTGCTGATGCTTTGTCTCGAAACAAATCCCTCATCTCGCGCGGGATTCGAACCTCGTACCGGAACCGACACTCAGCGTGACCTCCACTCTCCAGCCAGAGGAACAACAACACCCGCGTAACCCCTTTCGATCGTTTCGCCACCACCGAACCCAACCAAAGCACCCAAGGTCAACCCACCTCCCCTCACCCTCACTCTCTCCCATATCATCCCCACCACCCGACATGCAGTTAGCGCGGTATCAAGTCTCGACGCAGCGCCCGCCGCCTATCTTGGGGATCACGTTTGCGCACGACGGGCGCGTCTTCGCGGTCGCGACGGAGAGCGGGTACGAGGTGTGGCGGACGTGGCCTCTGGGGCTGCTGCGACGACGATGTGAGTGGGACGACGACGAGACGACGAGGTTTGATTCTTTTTACTTTCGAATCTCAGGCTTGGACTCTGGCTGGCGAGTATCTCAATACTAATGGCAGCACTCCCGGGCACCCTCGCGCGCGCGGTGCCGCTCCCGCACTCGCCGCTGCTCGTGCTGCAGGGCGGCGGCGCGAACCCGCTCTTCCCGCCAAACAAGGCCGTAGTGTACCATGATACGCGGGGCGCGGTTGCCGAGCTGGAGTTTGGGTGAGTGGGAGCCGGAGAGCAGGGGATAAGGAGAGAGAGAGAGAGAGAGTAGCTCCGGTACTGGAACTCGCACCGAGGTGTCAGCTCCTAACGGCAGGGAACGCATCCGGGGCATCGCGGTGCGCCACCGCACGATCGTGATTGTGCTCCTCCGCCGCGCGCTCGCATACGAGTATGGCGCAGGAATCGAGAAGGTCGGCGAGTGGGAGACGACCGAGAACGAGCATGGTGAGTGCGCAGCCGCAAGCTGCGGTACCGCATGTTGCCACCGGGATTCCACTGACGCCAGGCCTGTGCGCGCTGAGCACTGCGGAGGGGAGCTCGCTGCTCGCCCTTCCCGGCCGGCAGGCGGGACACGTGCAGCTCATCAACCTGCGTTCGTCCTCTGGCTCTCCCAACACGTTCCGTTCCCCGATCCTGCTGGCGCACACGCACCCCCTCTCAGCGCTCGCATGTTCCGCCTCGGGTTCGCATATCCTCACTGCATCGGAACGCGGCACGCTTCTCCGGGTATGGGACACTGCGCGGGGCGCACAGGAATCCGAGCTGCGGCGCGGCGTCGACCGCGCCGAGATCTGGGGGCTGCTATTTGAAGACGCCGTGTTTCCCGCCGAGGGCCGCGACGCTCTCCGGCGCAAGGGCGGGCGCGTCGTCGCGTGGAGCGACAAGGGCACGGTCCATGTGTGGGAAACGGCCCGACCAAAGACCACCCCCGCGCTCGTGAAAGCGCTCAGTCTCCCAAACTACTTTTCCTCCTCTGCAAGTTTTGCGCAGTACTATCTCCCGAGGAAGAACCCGCACGCATTCTCAAACGCAATCGGGGCGGCGGCCGACGCGGCCGGCCTGCCATCCATGAAGATGAGTGAGGACGGGGGAGACGGCGAGTGGGCGGAACGTTACGTCGTGTCGTGGATCGAAGTCGAGGTCGATGTGAATGCCGAGGAGAAGCCGATGGGATCACGCGAGGAGCGGCGGTCGGGCGACTCGACGCGCACCGCGACGCCGAGCCTGCGGTCCCAGACACCGACGAATCCGGGGCTGCACCGCCGCAGTTCGTCGGGGTCGGGAGCGGGGAGCGTGCGCGCCTCGGCCTCGGTCCGGATGCAGGGTACGCGTGCGCGGCGCGGAACTGGAACAGGACCATCAACCCCCACGTCCCCTGCTAAGCGGCGCGAGCGCCAGCTTGTCGTCATCACGTTTGCGGGCGACTGGTACCGTCTCCGCCTGCCGCCCGACGACGACGAGCGCAAGAAGTGCGAGCTGGTGGAGTATCGCCGCCTCGGCGTCGGCGGCGGCGGGTGGTAGACTGATTTTCTTGTATGAGCATGTTGTAAGCATAGCCACGATGGTATGAGTGTGTGTGAGGCGTTGTTCGGTATGAATGCATGGATCAAGGTATTACAATGTACTCCTACTCTACTCGAGATACTCCTTGAGGCTGCCGGTGACGCCCTCGATGCGGGTGAGTACGCGACGGGCGAGCTGCTCAACCTCTGCATTCTCATCCTCGATGAGCTCGGCGAGGAACTCTGCAACCGTCTCGGGGACGAACTGGATGAGCTCGTCGGCGTGGCGCTCCCACATGGCGTCGAGGGCGCGAAGCGCGGCCATGCGCTCGCGCGGCTCCTCGGCGCGCGTGGCGAGGAGCACCGCGTTGTTGACCCTCTTGAGCGTCGTCTCCGAGGTGGTCGACACGGCCAGGGCGGCGATCGCCCCCGCGGGCGGCGAGGTCGGGGACGAGGAAAGGTCCGGGAAGACGGCAAGCTGCGCGATGAGGCGCGGGAGGAGCTTGAGGAGCAGCGCATCGGTCCAGTATGCGCTGTCGTCGACGTCCATGCTCTTGCCGAGCACGGCGAGCATGAGCGCCCAGAGGGCCGAGTCGTCGGCTTGGCCGGCGGCATAGGCATCCAGCGACTCGTCGACAAACGGCATGAGGGTCACCATGTGCGGTGTGATGAGGTGACGGAACTTGTCGAGCAGGCCGTCCATGACGCGGAGAAGGACCATCTGGCGTGCGCGGGCGTGCGCGCCGGCTTCGGGGAGATCGACCACCGCCCAGTCGTACAGGCGGCTGAAGAGGGGCTTGAAGCCGGCCTCCGAGAGCTTGGTGACGAGCTCGAGGAAGGAGGCAATGGACGACTTTTCGAGGGCGGCGAGCGTCTCCTCGGAGAGCGTGCTGCCGTGGCGCTGGTCGAACACGTCCAGGAAGAAGGCGAACAGCGGCCGCGTGAGGGACGGGAGCACCTTGCGGTCGGCGTGGCGCAGCGCGTTGCGAAGGAGGGCGAAGAAGGCTTCGGTCGGCGCCTGCGCACCGCCCTTGAGCGTCTTCCACAGGTCCATGACCACGGGAATGAGGGTCTTGGTCGGGATGCGCTTTGCGATCGCGGCGAGGAGGTGGGCCGAGGCACCCTCGTCCGCGGCGCGGTGTGCGGCTGCGGCACCGAGGAGCGCGACGAGCTGCTTGGAGTTGACGAACGTCGGCACCGTGTCGACCAACGCGGCGATCGTGTCGAAGGCAGTGTGCGCGACCTCGGGAGTGGGCGGTGCACGAGAGAGCGCAAGGCACACGTCGAGGATGCTCTGGATGTACGGGATGCAGCGCGGGCCGAGGCGGCGAACCAGTGCAGCGAGGAGGGGAAGCACCGACGTGTTACCCTTGGCGGCATTGACGACGGTGGGGACGATGCCCGCCAGGGTGGCGATCTCCGCCGGGATGGCGGTGGACACGACGCGGTCCAGTGCTGTGAGTGCGTACGGCGCCTTGGGGGTCTCGCAGAGCGCGGCGGCACGCTTGATGATAATCCCCATTGAGGCCTTTCCGCGAAGCTCGGGCTTGATGAGCGGCAGGCGGGCGGAGAAGAGCTCCAGGGTACGTGTGACATCGTCGCCGTCGCGCTCGAGCACAGTTGCCGTGATCTGGAGGAACGAGTCCACCGAGAGGAGCTGCATGGTCGTAGCCAATACCGCCTCTGCGTTCTCGTCCACACTCTCCACCAGCTCGGACACGACCTGCAGCACAACCGCTTGCGGGCACACCTTGCCCTGGAGGCCCTTGGCGAGTGCCGCGGCAAACTGGAAGAGCACAGCAGGATTGGGGTCGTCGAGGAAGGACTCTTCCGAGTCCCGCTTCGCCTCGAGGACAGTCTCGAGCAGCGTCTCGGAGCGCACAGCGGCGGGGAACGCGCCAGCCAGGCTGAGTGCCAGGTCCGACTTCTTCTTGTCCGCCAGGAGCAAGCACACGGGCGGGAGGAACTCTGTACCGAGCGACTTGACGAGGTGGACAAAGAAGGGCAGGGTGCGGTGCTTCGGCAGGCGGCCAGACATGTCCGTGAAGATGGCGAGGAACGTCTTGGCCTCGTTGTAGAGCTCGAGCTTGGTATCCGCCTTCTCCTTGAGCGATGTCGCCATGACAGGCACAATGCTTTCCACCGTCTTCTCCACGACACCAAAGCTGAATGCGTCGTCGCGCTGGAGGTCCGACGAGCCCATAAAGGTGAAGATGGGCATGATGTTGTGAAGCACGGCGTCGGGGATAAGGCGAGCAAGCTCGGATGCAACGAGCAGCGCGCGCTGCGAGGTGCGCGGGTTGGAGCTGGCGCGGATAACCTTGATGATGACCTCGAGACCGATGTGGGCGCGCAGGATCGCGTCGGCGCTCGTGATCTGTTCGATCTGCAAAAGAATACCGCGGAGCGTCTCCTGCTCGAGGTAGTCCACACCCTCCTTGATCGCCTGGCGCTTGGTGAGGACAGCCGACAGTACGCTCATAAGCGAGGCGACAAGGTTGGCGTCTCCGCGCATCTTCTTCCAGTCGCGCGACTCGACAAAGACAGTAATGTCCGCAACGGCGGCCTCGGTCTTGTCCTCGTCATCCGTCTTCGCCTTCTTGCGCTGCACGGGCGAGTCGAGAGGCGCAATGAGTGTAGAGATGACAGAGATGCACTCGGTGGTGGAAAGGACCAGCTTGGCAAGCGTCTCCTTGGACGCAAGCTTGTCGTTGATAGACAGGCCGTGAAGCGACTGGATGAGCGCGACGATGTAGTCAGCCTTCTGCACAGGCTTGAGCGCCGGGAAGAGCGACTCCATCCGCTGGAGAGAGATGGTGCGCTGCTCTGACGGAGTCTCGACGACCTTGAGGAGGAATGCCCAGGCGTCCGAGTCCGCCTCAGTGATTGCCTGGGCGTGCTTATGAGCAAAGGCATCGAACAGGAGGTCGAGGTACTCGGCCTTGTCGGCAAGCGGAAGAGTCGCCAGCCACTCGGTCTCCTCGAGTAGCGGGAGAGCACCGTATACGCGGGACACATTGGTGGTGCGGTCAAGCGAGGAGAGAAGCGAGCGGCGGGCAGACAACTGGCGCCACGCAAGAACATGCGACATGAGCCAGTCAACCACGTCGCGCCTGTACGCGTCCTTCTTCTTCGCATCGAGAGCCTTGGCGTGGATCAGTGCAAGGCGGCCGGCATCGACGACCATGTCGTCGAGCTCCTCCTTGATGGTGTTGAGGTACTTGCCGAGGTCTGACGGTTTGAGGAGCTGGGCGAGGTCGGAGCGCGAACCGTAGATGTTCTCCAGCGCGTAGATATCAGCCGACGCGGAAGCGGGAGTGATAGTCTTAAGAAGGGCGGCCGCGGCGGCGCGGACATGGCGAGCCGGGTCCTGGAGCGCGATCAGAGTCGCGGGGAGAAGGAGCTGGAAGTCGGTGGGTTTGTTGGCGTACGCCTTGATGAACGCTGCGGCGTGGCGGAGAGCGGCGACGCGGAGCGCCGAGTCGACAGGCGAAGTCCACACGGACGCGAGGAAGACGAGCGAGTTCTCGCCCAGCTGGCCGAAAACCGCCTGGAGAAGGTGCTTCGAAACCTTGTCCGCGAGGTTGGCGCTGTTGGCCCAGCGGTAGAGCGAGTGTGCGATGGTGGGTGTCTCGCCCAGGTAGGCAGTCGACGACTGGATGCTCGCCGCAGCAGCGAGAAGCGAGAGGTAGGCGCGCTGCTGCGTCTTGCCGTTCCCGGGCTTGGAAGTGACGGTCTTCAGGAGGCCCTCGGAGAGCGGCGCCTCGACCTCAGACACGTCCTTCAGCGGCTTGCCGGCGAGGTAAGCCTCCAGGGTGTCAAGCGAGCGAGCCGCGACGGTCGACTGGAACTCGCCAGAAGTCGAGACGACCTGGCCGAGAAGAAGGGTAGCGGCCAGGCGCGTGGTGGGGATGCCCGCGGCGATGTTCCGGATGAGGACATCGACCTTGGCGGCAACGTCGGCACTGGCGGTAATCGCGGTCGCGACGGCGGCGAGCATCGCGGCGTTAAACTTGACAGCATCGGCGTCGTACTTGACCTTCTCGAGGAGCTTGGACGCCTTGGACGCGAGAGCCCACTGCTCGGAGCCGAAGGCACGACGCTCCTGCGTTGCGAGGAGGTTCGGCAGTAGCAGCTTCTCAAAGACGGACAGGTCGGTGATGTATTTGGCAATAAAGCCGAGGTGGAAGGTGAGAGCAGCAGGGCTCGGCTTGGTGGCAATGAAGGCAGGCGTGACAGCCTCGATGTACTCCTTGTCCGTCACGAGAGCGGCAAGAAGCTCGGGCTCGGCATACAGAGCAGACAGCACGGGCTCCTCAATGTCGCGGAGACGAGCCATGATGGCGAGCTGGGCGGAGCGGACCGTCTCGTCCTGGAGGAGTTCACGGACGTTGTCCTTCGTGACACCAGCGCCCTGAGCGACGGCGTACATCTCCTTGACACCCGACACACGCGACGCGACGTCCGCAGAGTGCACGTCCACGAAAGCCGACTCGGCAGACGTCCACTGGATGAGAGCGGGGTCGGCCGCCGAGTCGACAACAGCATTGTCAACGAGGAGCGGGTGGCGCTGGCGAAGGGTGCCAAGAAGGGTTCGGGCAGTCTCTTGTCCGCCGGACGGGGTTTGGAGGAGCTTCTCCGCGAGAAGGGTAATGATGGACGCAGGGAGGTCGGCGTCAACAAGGGTAGTCAGAGTCTGTTCCGAGATCTTGACGTTCTCGATAAGGGCCGAGACAACAGCGGCGATAGCGTTGTCAAAGCCGTACTTCTGCATGGCGGCAACAAGGAGCTCGCCCAGCTGGGGAATCTTCGCGAGGCGGGCGGGCGCATCCTGGCCGAGCCCCTCCCATCCCTTGCGCGGGTCGAGGAGGACGAGGAGGGTAAGGACGCGCTGGGAGGGGTTCGCACCAGTTCCGGGGGTGAGGAGCGACTCAACGACAGCAGCGAAGGGTGCATCGGCCAGACGGACACAGCGAGCGAGAAGCACCAGCGGGGGGTACACTGCTGCGTTGACCTCTGGGCCGGCACCGCGGCGCGAGAGGATGGTGACAAAGGCCTCGACGAGGATCTTCACCACACCCTCCGGGACGCGGCCGGAAGCCTTGGAGCGCTCAAGAAGGTCAACGAGGGTGGCGCTCCAGAAAGCCAGGAGCGCGCGGTGCACGACATCCTCGTCGAGTGCCTTCTTCACCGAGGTCGCGAGGTCGGTGAGCAGACGGAGCGAGGGGTCACGCGCAGACGACACGGCCGAGACAATGTACTCGCGGGGAACGGCCTGCGCCTTCTTTGTCAATGCGGCAAAAGGGGCGTGATAAGCCGACGTGGTCGGAAGAGTGAGGATCGCGAGTATACGCGCAAAGTTGCTCGAGTCGTGGTACGGGAGGAAGACTTGGAGAAGGACCTCGGCGTTCATCTCGTGCACCCTGTTGTCAGACATCAACTAACAATGTCCACATACCTGAACCTCCGCACCAGCCATTCGATGCACTTTCCGCCCGCCATGATACCGATCCACTTGCCGAGCCTGCGGAGACACCGCTCGAGGGTCTTGTCAAGCACCTCGTTCTCCTCGGGGGAGAGCATCATCCGGTCGTTGCGCTTCGCCGCCTCTGAGAACAGCTCCTCCTCAAACTCCTCCATTCCCTCGTCGAGCTGCACGAGCTCGTCGAAGCCCGACTGGCCGAGCGCGTGCACCGCGTCCAGGTCGTGTGTCTCGGCGACCTTGGCGGGAAAAAGGTACGATTTGCTCGACGGCTGGCCATACTTGCTCGTCAAGCGGCCGGCGTCGAGCGACGCAATGTTCTGCAGCTGCGCTGCGAGAGAGGTCGACATGTCGACTTTTGGGGGTATAGGTGTGGGTTATGGAAGCAAGTTGAAAGCGCAGAGATTTGGATCTCGAAGGCGATGGATGCCATCCAGGCCGGTGTCCAAGAAATCGAGCACTTCACAACTTTTACGCTCGCGTGGAGCGGACATCTTTCTCATCTCCGTGGATCCGCCAGGCCCAGGTGCTGGAATGTTGGCGAGATGGTGACAGCCCGTGTCCACGAAAGCAACCACGATCGCCACCAGCATCGTGCATTGTGCATAACCATCATGGCAACCACGAACTCGACGTCGTCAACATTAGAGCCGGAAAAGCGCGTCGATGAGGTGGGGGCTGTGGGAGGCACCTCGGAGGAGGAGGTGCCAGCCCAGGCCGAAAACCCTGGGTTTGTCGGGCTGCTCGTCAAGAGTGTGTTCGAGGTGAGTCCTGAGATCAACGACCGCACAACCGAGTCGCTGACATTCAGCCCGGAGCCAACTCGGCGGTAGTGCTCGCGATGAACCTCTCATTCTTCTTCCTCCTCCTCACGCTCTTCGGCCTCGCATTCCTCACCAACTGGAACAAGCACGTCCTTATCCTCATGGGAGTCAACCTTGGCCTCTGGATGATGATGCTATGGTGCGCTATTCCGGTCTGGCCATTGCTGATCCCAGGTTCGTCATGGAGCTCACAAAGGTGCAAAAGAACCCAGAGAATATGCCGCTGGCAGACCCCCTGCTCGCGGACACGCCGGCAGAGACGACAGAGACTCGCAAGGACAGGTAGATAATAGATGCTGCATGCTATGACGATACCCTCCTGCTATGCCCCCAACACTTCCTTCCAAGCGCTCCACGGCTGCTCCTCGTTGGCGTTGAAGAGCCTGATCTCGACATTCTCGCACTCTCGCCCGAAGAAGCCAGTCGCCTTCCACGCATTGAGCTGCTGAGCAGAAAACGGGCCTGGGGTCAGATATGATGACCATACCCACTCACCAAACACTTCGCGCTCAACAGGGCGCTGTGCCTCAGGGAGAGAACGCATGTACGCGAGAGAGAAGCGGTACTGGAACTGGCGCGTATCCGGTGGCGGGCGCGGTGCTGCTGGTGCCTCTGGCTGTGGGAGCATGCGCTGGATGGACTCGCGGGACAGAGAATAAACGTCCAGCTGGCCGATGGCAGTAAGGTCGGACACGATGGCCGAAAGCCTCGCAAACGGGGTGGCAGCGGCGTCACTGCAATGTCAGCTTAAACCCAGTGAAAGAGTGCTCACCCTGCCTTCCGCTCCTTTTGCCGTTCAGCCCACGACTTCTTCTTCCCGGCGTCCATCTTCTTCTCGTCCTTTCCGAGCCGCTGCAGGGCCTCGAGCACAGTCTCTCCGCGCTCCATGAGCTCTATAGCTTCGCGCATGAGTCCTTGCTCGCGCTCCTCGGACCCGACCCCCGAAACCTCCTCCTCACGCTGCTCGCGCTCCTTCTCCAGCCGCTCGCGTTCGCGGTGTGCTCGCCGCGCCTTCTTGATAGCGTCCTTGTCCACCTCCCCGAGCCACGTGTCGTGGATGTCGTGCGGATCCGCCGAGTTCTCGACATATGCCTCCCCGTCCGCCGTGAACCGTCCAGTCTCCATCTCGTTCTTCATGTTGAACGGCGTGAGCTCGCCCATGTCGCCATCGAGCCCCTCGCCCTTCGGTTTTCCCTCGTCCTCACTATCGGAGTCCTCTTCCTCGGAGCGCTTTGAAAACTCCTGTCCCTTGATGTCGTCAAGGTCCATAAACTCCTTCTTCTTCTCCTTCTCCTTCCCCTTGCCCTTGTCGTCCTTCTCGTCCTCAGCTTCGTCGGCGAACATGTCCATCTCGTCGTCTTCCTCGTCATCCTTCGCCCCGGGCCGGCGCGAGGGAACGACACCCTCCTCGTCATCAGAGGAATCAGAGCCGTACCCCTCCGTGTCCTTTACCGCGCGCTTCTCGCGTTTCTTTGCCCCGCGGCTCGTCTCGGTAATGTCGGCATCGAGAAACTGGTCCTTGGCTTCCTGTGCGCCGTTCGAGCCCGCTCGCGTCGTCGGTGGTGGTGACGCAAAGCGCGTACGCTTCGGTGCCGCGGAGGTGTCGCCTCCGGTGCGCTTGACGGGCATGTTGTGAGTGCTAAGTGGTTGTGTGGAGTTTGATGCAAACGTTGACCTTGTGTGGTGCTGCATTGTTTTGACTTCTGTGGTGGTGTTGACGCGGAGGCAAATTGATCTCGCCGCCGCCGATCGTGATCAGCCAGACTGCTACAGCGTGAAGGTGCCCATGCCATCGCCGTCGCCCACTGAACCGCATTACAATACAATATGCATATCCTCGTCAATCTAATGTCTACAGCTGCACTCCCCGCGGGTAGCGCTGGTGAACGCCGAGCTGGGATGTTAGTAAACTGTGGTATGGATCGTGTGGGCGGAGGTGGCACTCGGGCGAGGCAGAGAGCATGGTTGCTGACGGACGACGGCATCTGCGGTCCGACCATCATCGCCTGTACTCCGCTCTGTCGCCTGCCCGCTCTCATCCCTCCAGTTGATTTTTCCTCATGAGTACAGCTGAACGGACGAGTCCGCCGTCCCAGCGATGAAACCCACCTGCAGACCACAGAACACCGTAAAGCACGCATACACAAACGCCGCGGTGTAGCAAATCTTGGAAATGTGTCCGGTGTCGGTCCCGACAGGGGCGTGCAGGTTCTCGGCGTTACGGGCGTAGAAGGCGCCGAACGCTGGCTGTCAGTACGGCAGTGGAAGAGGGAAGCCGCCGTGGGCGCAGGACGTACCGGCGAGAATGACCGTGCCGAATACAGAGAGGACGAGGCACTGGGCCGCTGCATTGTGAGCTGGATACCAAGACAGAAGCTCACCTGAAGACGCTGAGACGACGGGTTTGATGATCATCTTGACCGGATGGCGTTGTGGGCAAAGATCAAACGGACGAGTTGGACAACTGCCTCGGGGATGCATCGATGACAGCAACGGCGTCACCACGGTGAGTGACGACGAGACTGGGAGGCAGGGCGGCAGGGTGGCAGAGGATGGAATGCAGAGTGTGATAAGGCAAAGCCCCATTTTAGACACGTCATTTATTATTTTTCTTCCTCCCCCCACCTCCACAATGGGTTAATATTTGCCGCCCGATAATTTCAAGCAAAAGTCGTCCAGTGCAGCGCGAGTGCAGCACAAGGACCTTGACAACTCGAGTCTGAAGAGCTCTGCTCAGTCTGTTCTCCCCATCAGCTCCATCCCACAACACCAACAATGGGAAAGGGCAAGCAATCGACAAAGCCCAGCGGAAAAGGAAAGCCGGCAGGGCCGGCAAAGTCCCAACCTCCGGCCAAGCGCGGCGACTCGGTCTCGGATGCGCTGCGCCAGGCGGTCAAGGACCTCGGCGGTGATGACAGCGATCTCGAGCTGATTGCCGGCGTCGACGACGATGAGGGCGACGCGCCTGTATCCAAAGGCAAGGACGATGAGGTGCGTATTGAGCCGTGTAGTGGTGCCGGTGCTGTGACTGATGACAGAAATCCATCAAAGCGGCCCTGGGAGAGTTCATGAAGGGACTCGACTTCAAGGCTGTTGGCGGTGCGGCTGTCGCTGAGGATCTCGAGGAGGACGAAGTTGAGGAGGAGAGTGAAGAGTCTGAGAGCGGTGATGAGGAGGAGGAAGAGGATGAGGATGAGGAGGAGGACGATGATGATGATGAAGAGGACGAGGAGGACGAGGAGGTTGCGGAAGAGGACGAGGATGAGGACGAGGAATCCGACGAGTCGTCTGAAGAGGAGGCACCCGTCAAGCCCACCGAGAAGAAAGCGGCTCCGAAGGCGGCACCTGTCAAGTCTGCCGACTCCGACCCCAAAAGCGGTCGCAACATTCCTCCAGTGTCGGCGTGGTGGACTCTCGTCCCCGAGCTTTCCACCCCGTCTAAACCGCTAGGCAAGGCTTCCTTTGGCACAGTCAACACGCTCCGCCAGAAGGCTGAACGTCTTCTCTCTGAGCTCCCGAAGCCGAACCGCGCCGGCAGCTCCTCGGACACGGCATTCATCTCCCAGATTCTCTCCAGTGGTACCCACCAGGACAAGCTGTCCGCGCTTGTGCTGTTGGTGCGTGAGTCGCCAATCCACGCCATCGCCGATCTCGAGCGCCTTCGCAATATGGCCGGCTGGCGTGATGGTGCCCCGCACAACGGTGGCGGTCGTGACCAGCGCATGGCCACCATTCGTGCCCTCGCCGACTGGTGGGTGACCGGTGGTGGAAAGGGGACCGGCAAGTTGAAGTGAGTCAAGATACTTGGGGGCACAAGCGCTAATCACAGATACTTTGCCGACCAGCCGCTTCTCGCCCACCCCGATATCTCCGACCGTCATCTTGTCGTTTACGCTTTTGAGGACTTCCTCAAGAAGTGGTTCTTCAACGTTCTTCAGATCGTCGAGGTGCTCTCGCACGACACCCTGCCCTATGTCCGCACCAAGGCGCTCGACGTCATGTTCCAGCTTCTCTCCGGCAATGCCGAGCAGGAGCAGAACTTGCTCCGCTTGGGCGTCAACAAGCTCGGCGACTCGGACCGCACCGTCGCGGCCAAGACGTCGCACCACATCCTCCAGCTCCTCCAGGTTCACCCTGCAATGAAGGCTGTGGTTGCGCGCGAGGTCTCGGCCATTGTTCTCAAGACTGCGCTCACTGGTGCGGCTGGCTCGTCTAGCTCTGGCGCCCATATCAAGTTTGAGGACAGCAAGGACGACAAGAAGGAGAAGGAGAAGGACGCCAACGCTCACGGACGCTACTACGGCCTTATCACGCTCAACCAGATGACACTCACTTCCAAGGACAAGGAAGTCGCCGGCCGTCTTGTCGAGGTGTACTTTGAGGTCTTCCGCGAGATTCTCGGCGAGGAGCAGGCCAAGGGCGACGACAAGTCTGTCAAGGGGGAGGAGATTGACGAGAAGGTTACCGGAAAGGTGGAGAAGTGGCGCGGACGCCGGAAGGGCGCCAAGCCGAAAGGCGGCCGCAAGACCGCCGAAGAGGATGAGCTGGTTGACTCGTCTGAGGCCAAGCTCGTTGCCGCCGTTCTGACTGGTATCAACCGTGCTCTTCCCTTTGCCAAGATCGACGAGGAGCTCTTCTCCAACTACATGGAGACTCTTTTCAAGATCTGCCACGCGGGCACCTTCAACACCTCGATTCAGGCGCTTCAGCTCATTTTCCAGGTCTGCCAGGCGCGACACTCGGTTAGCGACCGCTTCTACCGCACACTCTACGAGTCTCTTTTCGACCAGCGCCTTCTCACCTCTTCCAAGCAGGCCATGTACCTCAACCTCCTCTTCAAGGCGCTCAAGGCGGACGCGTCGCTGCCCCGTGTTATGGCCTTCGTGAAGCGGTTGCTTCAGATGCTCGGTATGCACCAGCCGCCATTCATCTGTGGTGCGCTCTACCTCCTCGGCGAGCTTTTCGAGAGCACTCCCGGCCTCCGCCGCATGCTCATCGAGCCCGAGGACGACGGCGAGGAGCATTTTGTGGATGCCGACAAGAAGCAGCCGGCAGCCAAGCCTGAGGGCGAGAGCTCAGCACCTTCGACCGCGTACGACGGCAAGAAGCGCGAGCCGCTGTACGCCCACGCCGACACCTCGTGTCTGTGGGAGCTGGTGCCCTTCCTTAACCACTTCCACCCTTCCGTTTCCCTCCAGGCCTCTCAGCTACTGATGGGCCAGCCGCTCACTGGCTCGCCCGACATCTCCCTCAACACCCTCATCTCCTTCCTCGACAAGTTCGTCTACCGTAACCCGAAGAAGACGGTCCAGCCCAAGGGTGCAAGCATCATGCAGCCTGCAGCAGTCACGGACCAGAGCGGTATTGTGCGCTCGCGCGGCCCGCGCACCGACGAGTCGGCGTACGTCAACTCGGAGGCGTTCTGGCGCAAGAAGGTGGAGGACGTGCCTGTCGACCAGCTCTTCTTCCACAAGTTCTTCTCGACCAAGCTGGCGAAGAAGGAGGCGTTGAAAAAGAAGTCCCGGGACGACAGCGACGACGAGAGCGACATGGACGCGGACTCTGCACCCGAGCTCCCATCCGATATTGCCGACGAGACGGACGAGGAGGAGGGCGAGGGCAAGGACGAGGACGACGAGATGGCGGACAGCGATCCCGAGGAGGACGAGATCTGGAAGGCAATGCAGGCGTCCATGCCGGACGCCGGCGACGACATGGGCCTCAGCGACGACAGCAGCGACGAGGACGTCGACGTGGATTACAGCAGTGACGAGGAGGAGGGCGAGAAGGAAGCAGAGGGTGATGAGGATGAGGATGAGGAGGACCAGGAGGATGACGAGGACGACTCTGATTCCGACTCTGACGGCTTCCCATCCTTCGACGACGACGAGGACGACCTCATTCCGCTCGACGAGATGCCCGATGTCGTGCTGGACGAGGACGAGCCCGAGCCGGAAGAGGAGGAGGATGCCGAGGCGGGCGCCAAGCGCAAGCGCCGCGAGGAGCGCAAGGAGCGCAAGAAGAAGCGCCGCGAGATGCCGGCGTTTGCCAGCTACGACGACTATGCCGCGCTCATCGAGCAGGGCGGCGACAGCGAGTAGACGACTTGATAGACTATGCACGGGTACATGCGGAAAAGGTACAACTTTTTGGAATGCTATGTGGGATCTACAATGCGCTAACCATGCCTCACTACAAGTCTGCTGGGGCTAAGCGTTTCCGGGATTGGGGGAGAGAATCCGGCAGCTGGACGCCGCTGCTCCACGCCCCGATACGAGCCTCCAAGTCCTTGCGCCTGTCGCCCATGAGGGCGAGGTTGTCTTTCGTGAGGGGGCTGCGGGCGCCATGGGGAATCTCGTCATCACTGGGTGGTTTCCTTTCATCGCCGGGAGGTATCACTCCCTCGCGGCCTGGTATCACTTTGGCGGATGATTGCTTGAACCTTTGCTGGGCCTGCGTTTTGAACCACTGAAGCCAGCAAAAGTCCTCCTGCCCGGGAACTTCGGAGACGCAGGCAGGCCATTCGAGGTTGGTTTTGTCCACCCCCTCGGTGCCACAGGTCTTGCATTTACAGTGCGTTTGTGTCTCGCTCGCTTTCCTCGCGTCCACTCTACTGCGTTCCTTCTTGACAGCGGACGCCAGGAGATCGCGATCCACCCGCGCGTACTTGCTCGCCAAGATCCACCAGAGCCAGTCTCCGACCTCGACGCTCCGCCCGCGGCCTGTCTCGCTAATCGTCTCAATGAGGGAGATGAATTGAAGCAACATCGGGAGCCGGTCGATGCTGCCCTCCCATATACGTCTCGTGTCCTGCTGTCAGGTTGCGTTGCACGTAGGGTACCTGGCCATTTGAGCATATGTATCACTCACAAATGAATCTAACCCGTTGTACCGCATTGTCCACACCTGCCAGTCCGTGCCCGTCGTGACCACTCCGTATACGGATCGCGTGTCGTCCATCGGAGCAAGACGCGGCAAGGCGGAGTCCTCGTCGTCAGATGTTCGACGCCGCTTGCTCGCCCGTGTGTCGGGATCATCTCCGGTCATCTGGCCGCTTGTAAGGGTCGCGTGCGCAGCGGTGGCCTCGCCGTGCAGCCTGACGTACAGCTCGAGCGACACCCGCATTATCGTAAGGGTTCGGAGCACTCCATCTCTCCCACCAGGGATATCGACCCAGAGAAAAGGTAGCCAGACGGATATTGGCGATAGGTCGTCAATGCTGAAAGTGCCGATATCGAGGCGCACATCGCAGAGTCGGGCAAGGATAAAAAGATGATCCTGATAGGCTTTTTTGCCATATAAACCGTCCCACGGACCTTGGCTGGGTCCTCCCAACTGGGCTGGGCGCACGCGCAGCCGACTCGGCGGAAGGCCCATACCGAACATCTCGTCAAAGTCATTCATTTTCGCGTGCAGTGTTACCCGTACGGCGGTCGTCAATTTCTTAGAGTTCGCGCTGCTCGTCAGAATAGTCCCACAAAGGCGAACAGTTCTCACGCGGTAAACTCAGTGGGTCGCGCCATAACAGCACTGAAGATGTCACAGATCAACTCGTCAATGGCGGTCCACGTCCGGTCGTCCATCAACAGACACGGCCGATCAAGGAGCGTTGACACCTTGTAGACCACGGACGCAAGTTTGCGCAGTTTGAGATCCTCGATATCCTTAATTGAGTCAGGGGTAACAGTCGAGAAGAACGCGTGCTGCGCATCGTACCGAGTCGCCCAGTCGTCGAGCAGCGGTGTCGTCGGGCGGAGTGACACGCCGTTCCGCTTCAGCATGGCGAGCACCTCCTCAGGTAACAGCTCCTCCTTCATCGCGGCCGTTACCTTGATTTCGATCCACTGCGGGGCGCAACGCTCAGCTTCGGGATTCTCGAGTGTGGTGAGTTCGATGGACTGAGGTTTGTTTCGGCCCGGGTTTGTTTACAGACCCGAAACGATGACATCAAAAGCAAGTTCGAGAGAATAAGTCCTGGGGGCGACAAAAACAGATCGGGAGAAAATACCAAAAAATTGCCCCTTGAAATATTCCCCTCCCCACCCAGGCCTCCGCCAGTCCACCAGCCAGCCACCGAATGCTCCCGCTGGGCACCTCGCCGCGGCTGACCGCCTCGAGGCCATCTATTCGTCGCTCATCGTCGTCCATCATCCCGGCCAACCACACATCATCGGTGAGTACGACGGACGCCGCGGCGCGTGTCGGTGCTCCGGAACACGGCGCGCATGGAGCTGGAGGTCACAGATGTTGAGCTCCTGTTCGCGCGCCTGCTCGGAGGAGCGATACCGCCCCGCCCACACCCCGGACATTGCTAACGGCAGTCACCATGTCGAACGGATTCCACGGCTTCAGGCAGTACGTGTCGCGCTAGGCGGATGGAGGTGAACGAGAGGGTTACGGAAGGCGACGGGGGGCATTTCTCGGGTTGGGCGCCGAGCCCGGCCGCCGTCGCCAACCGTCGTTGAGGACGGCCCACCGCGCATGGGCAGTCGGATAGACGTCGCGACCATGTCATCCGGCGTGCACTCATGCGTCCGAGCTCCCTCCTTCTCTTCACTGTCCTAATACCCCTGGCGATCTGCTCGTGATCGCGGCGCTGACACACAGGGACATGCCCCCTCCCGGCGGCTACGAGGCGGTCCGGTACAAGCGCTTCCTCCCGAGCCGCGGCCCCAGCGGCGCCTTCATCTTCGCCGCCTGCTTCACTGTCTGCGGTCTCGGCTTCTACCGCCTCGGCCAGGGCAACAATGAGCGTCGGTGAGTGCAGCGTCGGAAGTGGGGACTCTGGGGTCCAAACTAACATTCCAGTGAGCTCGCGCGCGAGAAGGCCTGGTCGCGCATCTACCTCGTCCCCGCCATTCTTGCCGAGCAGGACCGCGACGCGTTCCGCAGGTCACAGGCGGCCCTTGCGCGCGAGAAGGAGATCATGAAGGACGTCCCCGGCTGGGAGGTGAGTGGTTTGAGAGAAAGAGCGGGGCGGGCGAGCCAGACGATGAGAGTCAAGTCTCGGTGTGGATGGGGGCCATGCTTGTCGTTGCTGTGGCTCCGCCTGTGCTTGCTGGTCAATTTGCAGTCTGAGCACGCTCACTCAATTCATCCGAGTTGGAAGGGATACCGCGGCCAGCTTGTCACGTCCTTGCTTGTCCTCGATTCTCTCCCTGACTCCATACTAATCCGCAGGCTGGCGCTTCCGCGTACCACACGAAACGTTATACCCCCAGCAACATTGTCGTTCTCTAAACAACCCCCGCACAGAAGCGGCAAAAGGGAATGTATCAGCATGGCACGGAAGCGGAGAAGAAGCGGACCCCGGCGAGGAGAAAGAAGGAGGAGGGAATGAGGTGGAAGGGAGGAATGAGAGGAGCTGGGCAGGAGTTGTGACCGGGAGGCCTGGCGACAACCAGGCGAGGTGCAGAGGAGTTTCTGAGCCGGGTTCTTGAGGCCGTCAGTCAGACGAATGCCTTGTGGGTTCTGTGTGGGCCGAGCTGCTCGACGAAGCCACAGGCTCGAGTTACAGAGGAGTACGCGTTGCCATCGGACTCATTCGCGAGAATGGAGTTTGAGGGATATCGAGGGATGACGGCGGGGTTTGGGTGAGGATGCGCGAATGGTCGCTGGTCAGTTCTGTTATCGGCTTTACCTCAATTTGATGTGTTGCTGCCAGTCGCTTGCTGTTTGTAGGAATCATGCAGCAACACGGTTGCTCGCAAGTTAGTTGCACTCGTATCCTGCAACACGTCTTGACAATCATGGTCAGTAACAAACAGCATCGGCGGGCTTCAGTCAGAGTGCCACAAGCAAAGGACGCTATGGTAAGCCACACCGATGTTGATCAGTGGATGTATGACGCGCCAAACATGTGGTGCAGTATGTGGCATTAAGGCATTTGCTGCATAGCTGCTTCTCAACATCTCTCGCTCTGGAACATGCGCAAGTGGCGCCAGCCGCGCAGCCGCTCGCTACCAATTTGCGGGGACACGGGGGGAGGGGAGCCTGGCGCCCGCGCCTCTGTTTCTGGAATGCACGCCAGCGTCCCGGCGTCCCGCGAATAGCTCGACCCCGTCTCACCCAGGTTCCATCGGCGTCTACCTGGCGCCGAGTGGGGATGCTCCAACACCCGCTTCCGTCCGGTCTTGCCACGGCATTGCCCACACCAAACAGCCCAGACGACTCTAGTCACCCACTCCGCAGCCCTTCACCCCATCCATCCACCTCGACAACCCATCTCCCAATATGTTATATAGAATGCATGACGTCGCCCGGGGGCGGAAAGGAGAACAGCGAAAACGAAAAAGTATAGAGAATGGGCTGCAGGATGGCTGCTGGCCCGCGCTGCGCGCGCTGCTTAGGCGCCGAAACCGTAGAGGGTGCGGCCCTGGCGCTTGAGGGCGTAGACGACGTCGAGCGAGGTGACGGTCTTGCGCTTGGCGTGCTCAGTGTAGGTGACCGAGTCGCGGATGACGTTCTCAAGCTGCGGATGTTAGGAGAAGTCCAAGACAACAAGGCAGGGCAACTTACGAAGGTCTTGAGGACACCACGGGTCTCCTCGTAGATGAGGCCGGAAATACGCTTGACACCACCACGACGGGCGAGACGGCGGATAGCGGGCTTGGTGATACCCTGGATGTTGTCACGAAGAACTGATGCTGTTAGCAAGGCTCGGATAAAGATGAGGCAGCCTCGGCGTCGGAGTCCGAGTCGAATGACCGCTGTGACTGTTGTACTCACCCTTACGGTGACGCTTGGCGCCGCCCTTGCCGAGACCCTTGCCACCCTTTCCGCGACCGGACATGTTGATGAGTTGTTAAGAGGTAGAGAGGTAGAGGTAGAGAGAGGGGGAAGTGTTGGAGACTGTTGTGTTGACGGATGGAGAGAAGTCAAGAAACAGGTGACGCGGATGGTTATATACAAGAGAAAGAGGAGAGAGGAAACAAAGCAAAGGCAGAGGCGGTGGCCGCAGTGTGGGATTTCGGGTGGCGTGTGCACAATCAGCGCAGCGCAGCACAGCGAGCACAGTCAACTCCCCATCCACCATAATCCATGATCCATAACCCCCCAAACACAGCCAGGGCACAGGGAACACAAACTCCGAGAAACAAGAGTCTAGATCAAAATATCACGTGACTCAATCTTACAGCTGTCCACAATCAACTGATTCTGAGAGCCAATCAGCGTCGGCCAGTCCCGTGAGCGTCTGCAGATGTGCAGATGATGCAGATCATTCCACCGCTCGGCGATATCGTCACTCCGCACTCCGAGTGCGAGTAGTGATCTGGGAGTCCATCCATCCATGCCCATCCACAAGTCCGGAATGCCTGATGCCTGATGCCTGATGCACGATGCGTAACGGCAGTCTTCGCATGCGGTCGCAAAGTATACATGCACACCACGTCTCGCGCGCGTGCATACACCCTCTCCCCAGAGATCCCAGAACCAGCACTCGTCACTATGCCCATTCTGGAAGCGGCACGCAGTCGATTCCGGAGATCCGGAGGCGCGGAGACACGAGTCCGCCACTCGGCCCAGCCAAACAACCTACCTCCACCATGAAATCCACAATGCCAGCCACCTCGTGCACCGCGCACCGTGTACCGTGTACCGTGTAGCGTGATGGCATGAAACACCAACGTGCCGGAGTAAACAACACACAACGGCACACACAGCCTGCAAAGCTGCAACATTCCCGGCGCGATGCGGATGCACCCCCACCGGCGGCGCGCCGAGCCGCTCGCGGTGCAGCTGCTCGCGGTGCGCGACGCCGCGGGCGAGCCCCTCCCGCTCCCGCCGCTCTTCCCGACCACTACCGCGGCGCAGGAGCGCCTCCACGAGCGCATCTACCACCTCGTCGCGCTCGCACTCCGCGCATACATGCAGACATGGTACGGACGCCTGGCGCCGCGCGACGGCCAGCTCCTCCCGACCGTGAACCGCGACATTGTGGTTCCCCTCCTCTCCCCGCTCCTCACCCCACTCACGACGGACGAGGGCCGCGAACGACTGGCCGACCTCCTCCTTCTCCATGTGCCCGTCCTCCTCGCCACCCACGTCCGGACGTACTGGGCTGCCCGCGCAGACATCTTCACTCCCCTCCCGGCAGCGTACCACGCGCGCCTGCCGACCCTCGCCACTACGCAAGTGGGGGAAACCTACGTCCTCAACCCGGCATATACCGCCGCGCTCGTCGACGCGCTCCTCGCGGCTCGCCTCCCGGAGAAGGACTACGAGTCGAGCGCAGAACGTCTCGTAGTGCGAGAGGTGCTTGCGCGCGCCGTCCTTGGAGGCGTGGCCAAGCGTCTCTCCGCGGCGTGGTTCTATGCCGAGCTTGGGCTCAAGCTCCTCCCTCAGCGGGATGGGAAGCGCACGCCGGGACGCACGATTCTCGACACGCTGCACGCCACGTACAAGGCTGTCATTTCAGTCGTGACACTGCTCTACGGTCTCAGCACATGGCTCGTAGCCTTCCTTTGCGCGTCATCACCCCCAAAGGCGAAATACACGCGCGTGGCGGACGGCCCGCTCGCGCTCTTCTCCGCACTCGCAGGCGTGGACGGGCGAAGTGGACTGTCCCCGCCCCCATGGCCGCTCCGGGTGGCATTCGCGTCGCTCGAACTCGCCACCACCCTCCTCGCACCAGTCACCGACCGTGTCGTTCCCGCCCTCATCACCTCGGCGCTGAATGCCGAAACAGGGTTGCGGGTTACGGCCCTCCTTGAGCGCATCCTCTTCCCCAACGGATGGCCCGGCCCTCCGCCCGTCGAGCCGAGTCCAGAGGAAGCGGCGGTGCTCGACGCGCGACTGCGCGAGCGGATCGACGAGACACTTCCCCGTTCTGTCAAATGGGCGATCTCGCCCCTTCCCGGCGAGACGGCCGGCGACGCGCTCGCGGACATCCTCGCCGAACCCGGGTGTAATGCCCATCTTGTCGGCATGCTCCTTACTGCCATTGTCGGCGCGCTTGTGCCCGAGCTTGTGGCGGAGGATACTCCGGCGTCAGATCAAGGCGAGAAAGCCGATGCGGTTATCGCCCTCGAGATTAAGGATGCTGTCGAGACCGAGGTCACGGAGCCTGCCGCAGTTGGAGCGGTGGTTCCTGCTGTCGCCGATCCTCTAAGCGACCAGAGTTAATCGTCACCTGTGACTCTCTGAGTGCCCCGTATTGATCCCCCGCTGGCCCCGCTTGTCTCCGCTTCCCAACTTGTTACGATCGCCCACGAACACTTCCACTCCTTCCAGGACCATATAATCCTCTCACGACCTTCTCTGTTGTAGTCTCTACATCCGCTCTATGGGTATAATATGCAGTCATGACACATACAAGTGCGCCTGCGGCACAGTCGACAGCGCGGTGAACGCTGTGCTATTATCGTAGCATTTAGAAGTCCTTCCACTCGTCGTCCTCCCAGTCATCCTTCTTCTTGGCCGGCGCCTTGGATGCTGTCGGCGGCTTGGCGACCGCGGGAGACGCCGTGTCCGTCGTCGGAGTCTCGGGACCCCACGCATCGAAGAACGCGTCGCCCGACGGGCTCTGCCCGACCTGCCCGTAGCCCTGGTCGCGTGCCGAGCCCTTTCCGATCCCAAGGCGGCCGATCTGCTCGTTGAGGTCGACGCCGCCGCGTGCGCGCGCCACCTCGTTGACCTGGCCCCATCCGTCCGCGGCACGCGCGCCCATCCACCCGGCAGCCCCGCGCGCCTGTGTGCCCGCGTTGTTGAGCGCGCGCTTCATGTCGTCACTCGCGCCCTGCTCGTACAGCTCCTGTGCGCGGGTCATGCCCGGCTTGACGACGCCCTCGTTGATCTCGCGGCTGGCGGTGGCGACAGCAGACGAGAACAGGCCCCAGCCCTTGCTCAGCGCGCCGAGCGGGTTGCGCTGGAACTCGTCGAGTGTCGGCGCGGCGTGCGATGAGAGGTGGTACGACGGGTGGCTGCTTGACGCGTCCGGCTCGGGGGTCGAGCCGAAACCCGTGTACTTGCCGCCCTGCGAGGGCGGGAGGTCCGCGGAGCGCATGGAGTTGGCGTTGCCCAGGCGCTCAAAGAACGCCTCGTTGCCGTTTCCGCTAGTCTGGCGAGGTGCGGAGCCGCCGGCAAATGGCGAGCCGGTGCGCGAGGGCACGTTGCTGCCCGAGTTGGAGGAGATGCCGCTGGCACGAGCCTTGCGCGTCGCCTGCGACGACTGCGGGCGGGAGGGGACGCCCCAGTCCGCCGGGGGCGAGGAGGGCGACCACTCCTTCGGCGGGTCGGCACACGCGGCGGAGAGCTGGGAGTTAGAATATGAAGCTGCCGAATTGATTGTAGCTCCTTCACCCACCTTGTCACGGTACTGTGCGGCCGCCCACGAGTTGTACTTCTCCGACATGCCCATGCCCTTGGTGTAGCCGCCCTCGGGGCCGTAGCTGTCCATAAAAGTCTTAAACGCCTCATTTCCGCCGGCCTTCATCTTCTTGAGCTGGTCATCGGACCACTTGTCCATCGTGATCGAGCGCACAAACGAGATGTGCACGCCGAAGCCTGGTGTGAGAAGGATCCATCACGCGGGCTTACTTCGGTGGACACCACTGCACTCAAGACAGATAAAGGTGCCGTACGAGACGGACGCCCACTGCGGCGACGGCGCGTTGCAGTCGACGCACACTGGTGTCAGCATGGAAGAGGATGTTCACCCACTCCTGTTGGCACCCGTGCCCATGAGCGCGAGCAGCTCCTTTTTCTGATAGTTTTCGGCCATGATATGTGGGATGCGTGCCGGTGTTGAGAGTGGGGAAGAGGGATCAAGAATCGAGAAGGAACGGGACGATTGCGCTCTTGAATAGGACTAGAAGGTAGAAAAAAAAAGAAAAGGTTGGATGGATGCGTGGAGGTGTGCAATGTGGTCTGAAATGGTCGGGACTTCGGGAGACTCTGGGCGCGGGCAAGCGGGAATCGTCGTGTCCCTGGCCCTGGCAGTCGTGCAGAGTGCCGCAGAGTGCAGACTGGGCGCTGATGCAACAGCTTGTGTCATACCCCCTTCTCATCGCACTTCCCTTCCACAGCATTGTGATGCATTGTGACGACTTGTTCTTCCAACGGCACACGCTGTGCAGATGTGCACATCCTCTCAGATCACGGAACGCATGCGAGGTTGGATACGACTCTCTTGCGACCTGACGTTGTGTAGCGTCCCTTTCCGCCGCCCAGCACCCAGTCGTGGTCTCTGCCAAAGGATCCGCCGATCGTTGGTGAATCCGATGTTTTTCCGTGCTTCCATTCCTGACTTGCGGCTTGGCACAGCTTACAGCTTGGAACCTGGTACACAACAACACAGTCACCTCGCGCCGCATTCTCGCTCTCGCTGCATCTCCCTATCGCCGTCCACGGCCACAATAATCACAATATCACACTGAAACGCTGCAAGTTAGCCACCACGGCCCACTCCCCAGCTGGCCGAGAATGCCAAAAGACGCCTCACGCCCGAGCGGACCACAGTCCAACCTCGGAGCTGGCCCTAGCACCAGCACAGCCGCCGGACCCAGCACAGAAAGCACTCACGCAGCCCCGCTCAAGCGCGGCGACGCCTGCCTGTACTGCCGCCGCCGGCGGATCAAGTGCAATGCCGCCAAGCCCGCGTGCCAGAACTGCACCAAGCTCGCGCGCGAGTGCGTGTACGACACGGGCAAACCCGTCAGCCGCGTCAGGCAACTCGAGGACCGCGTCGCCGAGCTCGAGGGGCATCTCCGCGCCAGTGGGGGGTCGGTGCCGACTCCAGCGGCTAGAACCGGGACACAGGCGCCCTTCCAGACACCAATGACTCATGTTACCTCTGCAGGATTCCCGGACCGTATAGGCACTGAGACGATGGCCGAGCCAGTGGGCGGACTCGCAGACGCGGGCATTGCCTGGGACACGCTTGATCCGTCGCTTGTTACGCTCATGAACCAGCTGTCCGAGACATCTACTTCTGGGCTGGGGAGTCTCGCGGTACCCCAAATGTCCCATCAACACCAGCAGGCGCTGCACCAGCATGTCGCCGATATTCCGCCCATTGTCGACATGGTGGTCCAGCGCGTACCCCTTCCCGGTCCGGCACCAGTCGCGGGGCAGGGCACGCCGAGCGATGTGGACGGGTTTACGCCGATTGCGAGCCGTGCGCCGGCGTCCCTCCGCCCGCCGATGGAAGCCAAGGTACCAGAAACTGCCTTCCTTCGTGATGATGCCCATGGCCGTCCTGCGCTTTTTGATTCAACCTTCTCTTCATACACCTTCTCGGCAGACTCTGACCCACACGCCGCTTCACAACCATCACAATCCTCACAGACGCCGTTCCGCCCACAGCTCACATTCAATATTCCCGTTGGGGGGTGGTGGGATCCCAACGACATCCCCGCCGCTGCCCGCGATCAGCTGTCAGTCGAATGAGCCTCTGAAGCTCTGAATGGCCTGAACTAACCTCCAGTCTGCACTCATTCTTCTCGGGTCAAAAGATCTTCAAGATCTTCCATGTCCCCCGATTTATGGCGAGGTGAGTGAGCTGTTCCATTGCCCCGGCGAAGCAGCTCGGAGCTAACAACAGCCTCACTCTTCCTCCCTCGAAGCGCCCTCACCCATGCCTCTTGAACGCCATCTACCTAATGTCAGCATTCAAGTCACCCAATCCGGCTCTCAAGTCGCTGGAGTCCCATTTCCTCAATATCGCAATTACGCGGCTTAACGAAAGCGTGTCGGCGCTGGACCGGCTCTTTGACGCCGTGCGGGCCGCGACCATTCTCGCAGTGTACCGTTTCCAGAAGACGCAGTACCAGGCAGGAGTGCTCATGACCGCACAGGCATCGCAGCTTGCCTACACTCTTGGTCTCCACCAGATTCGCAGTTCGGTTTGGCGTCCACCATCCGAATCGGAGGAGGGAGGCGGCCCATCCACCATGCGTAACCGGACCTGGATGTGTTCGCCAGCAAAGGATGCTATTGAGCATGGAGAGCGGATCAACGCTTTGTGAGCTAAGACAACTGCTCTGTTTGCAACCAAGCTGACCGCAGTTGGGCGCTGTACGCCGTGGACCGGACGTCCGCTCTCGCCTCCCAGTGGCCGGCCATAATCTCCGAGGACGAGATCATCACACCATATCCGCGCAACATGTACGAGTACGAGATGGGTCTCGTCTCGCCGCAGGACGATTACACGCTGAGCTCAATGTGGGATAACACCCGCCCGCCACAAATTCTCCCACCCCACACCCTCCACTCTCACCACATACTCTTCCTCCGGACGCTGAGCTTGTTGGAGCGCGCAAGCAAGCTGATGTACCTTCCGGACGAGGTCGGGGTTGACCTGCCCGTCACCCCGAACGATTTCGAACACGCCTACACCTCTGTCTTCTTCGATATCGACCGGTTCATTGAGGAGAGCAACAAACTCATGTCCAAGAATCTCCCAGCGCCGACGAGTGACGCCTTTGCGAACTCTCGAACAGCACGCATTCGAACGCCAAAGGCCTACGAGAAGGTCCACCATGGCCTCATGAGTATTGAGGCCGATCTCCCGCCAACCCGACGCACCAAATGGGGCGAACCTCCAGACGCCACGCCCGGCTGGTGGGAGTTTGAGCTCTGGTCCACAGAGGTTGCGGGACTGGTGAGCTGCCTCATTTGGGTACAAGCTAATCTTTCCAGATGTTCATGCTCGGCATCGCGTGGATGTTCCTCTTTGACGTGTATGCCCCGTATGCGGACAATACAAAGGCGGTCAATGTTGCACGGCGCCTCGTTCGCGGCGTACGCGCAAAGCCTGCATCAGAGTATAAAGACTCGGATGAGAACCTGATTGTGACTGTCTGGTGGGTGTGCATTTCGTAAGATGACGACCCACTCACTCCAGCCTGTCATTCATATCCATGATCCTCGTGAGGGAATTGCGCCGCCTACACGGTATCGGACAACATGCGGAGGCGGCGGCGATCCAGAGCGACCTGAACGCGGTGGTCGAAGCCTTGAAGATGATGGGTCTTCCTAATTTCAGTCGCGGAGAGACGGATAGTGGCTCGGGGAGCGAGCCAAGCGGTCCTAGCCGCACTTCGCCACCTAGCCAGCCGAGCGGAGAAAGTGCTGGCCCATCGGGACCGTTTGACTCGAACACGACGTCCGCGGGCACCTCTGACCCGACCTCGCGTGCATCTGTGCCTCCCACGACCACGTTCGAGTTCCGAATGGCCGAGGAACTGTTCGTGCCTGCTGACCTGCTGCCGATTTTCGAGACGGAGAACCACGACAGTGACAGAATATAGGTCAAACGTAGGTGTAGGTAGTTCATGGGACGCCAGATCTAGTGCCATGCTATGATCCGACAGTTGGCCGGACTCAAGATGGTGAGATTCACACTCGACACATTAATGACTACACATTCATCTCGTGGAGACTCGACCACAAGGAGCCAGGTCTGACCCAACTCACTCAAAATTCTACATACAGTAGTCACCAAAGGTCTCTACGCGATTGTCCTGCCGGCGCCCCTTACAGCTCTCTAAGCAGAGTGTCACTTGGAGCTGTTCTCCTCACAAGAGGAGCCTCTAAACAACTGTAACCAAGTGGTACATGGATGTGGGAAAACATCCTCACTGCAGAACGTTCTCAATCGTGTGACGACTTTTGGTGACTGCCGTAGGTGTGCTGCATGTGGCCAGGAACACTTGAATATCTCAATCCTCACCCGGGGAATGGTGCCTCTAAAAGTAGACATTAGGGACATATCGTCTGCATTCACTTTTACATCACTACCGACTATCGATAACCATGCTCCTCTACTTCTTCGGGTGCAACAGGGCCTTGGCAATGGACTGGCCGAGGTCGGGGTCAACCCGGATGAACATGTCTGTAGAATCAGTACCCGCCACCTGAGGGGCTCCCGAGAGCAAAACTCACGAACTGCGGCCTCCTGGAGCTGAGGCAGGACGCCATCGCCGAGCGAGTCGACCACGTTGGCAATAAAGTCGGCCTCCTCGTTCTTGTCCTTGAGGACACGCCACATCATGCGGGCCTGCTGGAAGTCGGCCTCGGTGACATCTGCGCGGTACCCTGCGACGATGCCGGTGAGCTCCTCGTCCCAGTGGCCCGTGCTGTATCCGCGGGTGCCGAGCTTGCCCTTGAAGTTGATGGGCTTGAGCTGCGACCTGACGTAGTTCGGGTCGTTGCCGTAGTTTGATCCACACCGCATGGCACCGTCACGCTCGTACGGGCTGTACACTGGGACCACGGGCTTGTTGCACGGCAGCTGCTGGTAGTTTACGCCGACACGGTAACGCGCCGCGTCGGGGTACGCGAACATGCGTGCCTGGAGCATGGGGTCGAGCGAGGGCGCGATACCGTTAACCATTGTCGAGGGCGAGAACGCGGCCATCTCAATGTCGGAGAAGTAGTTCTCGGGCTGCGTGTGAGTCTCCAACCCTGGAACAATTCATTTGCTCACGTTCTTGTTCAGAGTAAGACGCGCCATCTCCTGCAGAGGGTAGTCCTTGTGGGGCCAGACCTTGGTCATGTCGAAAATGTTCCACTCGTACTTCTTGGCATCCTCGGGCGGCATGACCTGGGCGTACATGATCCACTGAGGGTAGTCGCCGGCGGCAATGTGGTTCCACATGTCCTTGGTGTGGTACTTGGGCTCCGTACCCGCCAGGTGCTTGGCCTCGGCGAGCTTCATGCCCTTGGCGCCCAGGGTGGTCTTGAACTGGATCTTGACGTACGAGAACGAGCCGTCGTCACGCGTAAACTTGTAGGTGTGTCCACTGTAGCCGTTGAGCTCACGGACCGAGTTGGGGATACCACGGTTCGAGAAGAGCATCATGAGCGCGTGGATTCCCTCCTGGTTGGCAGTGTGGAAGCTAACGTCAGTGACAGATAGGCATAGAGGACACTCACTCCCAGAACATGTTGTTGTCGGTGCAGTTCTTGGCGGGGCTCAGCTTGTGCGAGCGGTTCATCGACGGGAACTTGATCGGGTCACGGATGAAGAACGTGGGCTACAGGGTGAGTACTCTGGTGCTGTGCAACTACCCACAATGCTGTTGAAGACAAAGTCCTGGTTTCCCTCCTCGGTGAAGATCTTCATGGCCCATCCACGGACGTCGCGGACCGTCTCGGCGCTGCCGCGCTCGGGGCCCGTGATGCTGAGACGCCAGAGAACCTTGGACTTCTTGCCCACGCCATTGAGGAACTTGGCGTTCGTAAGGTGCGAGTTGTCCTTGGTGACCTCGAGCTCTCCCCATGCTCCGACGGCCCCAGAGTGCACGGTGCGTTCGGGGATGCGCTCGCGGTTAAAGTGAGCCAGCGTCTCGATCAGCTGCGTGTCCTGCAGCAGCATCAGGCCCTTGATCGGCGTGTCGTCGCCGAAGCGCTGCGCGGTGGAGGCATCGCCCATAGGGCAACCTGCTGTTAGCGCCCATCGTGTGGTATGCGGAGGTGAAACATCCGGCGGTAGACTCACCTTCCTGAAGGGTGTAGGTCGGGGCGCCGGACATTGTTGTTCTGTCTGTTGTTGTTTCGTGCTTCGCTTTCAATCCACTTTAGACTGTCAGTGGGCTGTCAGCTGCGACACGCAGCCGCGCTTCGCGGTTTAAATAGTTCTCCACAGTTGCTTACTGCTGAGCTGCTGAGAACTCCCTGCATCCCTATTGGCACGATGCCATGGGACATTTGCTGGCCTCGTTCGATGCTCCACGCAAACACTCATGTTCCTTGAACGCAAAGAGCATGTCCTCTCTCTGTCCTTGGGTGTTTCCAGTGGCTTGCTCCACTTGATTGCTGGGAAACGACGCATGACGCAACGTACGCGGCAAGGATCTTAGCCCAGCTTGACGACTCCCCCACCTGGCAACTGTCGCAGCACCCCAAGGTAGCAAGCACTAGCGTCGGACTCTAACAGGTAAGGGCCAGAATCGGGCGGACGTGAGCGTCGTGCATGGTGCATGTGCATGTGCATGGTGATGACGTTCTCGGCCCGAACTGTACTGTACACTTTCCGATATCAGACCGGAAGCAAGCCCGGCAGGGACTGCACGCCCGGATCGGGAGCTTGTTTTTGTGTTCTCACGCACGACCGGCCTCCACATTTGTTGCGGCCGACAACTGACAGAACGTACAGAAGCAGATGGTAACTCCAACTAACCACACAACCCCCAAGAGACAGGTCTCTGTCTGCGAGCGGACGGCCCCATGACGACATCAGCAGCCCGTAACGGGATTAACGTTAGCCAGGCTGAACTTGGGTTGTGGCGAGCAGGGCGAAAGGCGACGTGTGCTCGCTACGAGACGTGCCTGTGACATTTGACCCAATCAACAGGTTGCCCATTGTACCAACCACCAGCTAGGTGTGTGCTATTTACAAGTGCCATCTGTGCATCCCGCGGCATGCTCGCAGATACATGCACTCGGTAGTAGCCGGCACTAGCTGCGGCCCTACAGTTCCACGTTGGAACATTCAGGTGGAGTGAATTTAAGGTGCGGCTGAAAAGAACGGAGAGTCTCAAGACCCAGGCCCAGGCAGGGTGGTGTCAGGGTGAACGTTTGTGGCACTTTGTGGACTGATCGTTTCGGGCTGTGTGGCAGCAGAACGTGCTACCTGCCACACTCCCAACTTCGCTCCTTCTGCAGTTGTCGTCGCCTACTTGTATCAAATCGACAGACACCTCAGTGCCATCGGTGCACTCGTATTCACCGCCAGGGTAAGGATACGAAGTATATTATCGCTGTCGGAGAACCGGCGTCATGGGTGTGCCAAAAATGGGATCGGAGACGTCGTTCCAGGCTCCAATCGGGCGTTCTGGAATGATGGATACAGTGATTAATGATGTCTTCGCCGTCCCGTAGCTACTGATTAGCATTCTGATCGCGCTTCTTTGGTACTGATCACCATTGGGCCCCGAGGTGAGTCACGTCACGGTCGCGGTTGGATACTATTGTGGCACTTGTCCCCATGGCCAGTACCAATTCCGGAAGGGCAGAACATCTAGGTCGAAAGTCGTGGGGATGCGCGGTGTCTCTGTCTCCCATCTCCCTTCCTCTGGCACATTGCCAGAATATCTCGACGGGTGTCATCGGGCCCGCAAAGGACTGTGCACACGTCAGACTTTTGGCAATGGTTTGCCCGCGTCCCCGGACAACAGGAAAGTCGACGACACCTCTCTGAGTTGAGCTGCTCGAGTGCTTCCAGAAGGAACGATTGTTGTCAGGTGTACGGTGACTCCTCTGCTCGGTGTGGATCGAGAGGTGGTCTTGACGTCCAGCGCGACACTCGCATCCTCAACCCCTCGATCCCGGAACTTGCCTCGCAGCCGGGCTCCAACTAGGTATTTAACTGACGCTCCCCTCTCCCGTCTTGTATTCTCCACCCACAACCGATCACAATGCCCTACCACAAGAACACCCACCCCAAGGACGCCGAGCAGGAGTTTGACTTTATCATTCTCGGCTCTGGTGCCGCCGGCTCCACCGTCGCTGGCCGTCTCGCCGAGAACTCCAAGGCGCGCATCCTCCTCGTCGAGGCCGGTCCTGGGTGAGTAATGGCAGTTGGCTTGTTTCAACAAGAGCTTGTCTTATGTCCGCCTATCTTTGCAATTTCTGACACCAACTACAGTGACCCCCAGGATGTCAACATTGTCATGACGCCCGCCCTCGCCATGGAGACCCGTGGCTCCAAGTGGGACTGGAACTTTAAGACCACCATGATCGACCGCCCGGAGTACACCCGTATTGAGTGCCCCAACACCCGTGGACGTGTTCTCGGTGGCTCCACCTCGCTCAACTACTTTACCTGGCTCCGCGGTTCCGCTGCCACCTACGACAACGAGTGGACGCGCTTCGGCGGCGCCACCTGGGGCTGGGACGGTGTGAAGGACTACTTTGGCAAGTCGTGCACGTGGCACGATGACAAGGGTCTCTTCAAGGACTACAAAGACCTCCCCAAGGCACTCGGCACCAGCGGCCCGCTGAACGTCGCCCACGCCGACCTCCTCGAGGAGACCAAACCGTTCCGCGACAACCTCCAGAAGGCGTGGAAGTCGCTCGGCCACGAGCTCACCGTTGACCAGTACAACGGCAAGCAGGGTGGTCTCTTCCACTCGGTCAACTCGGTGTACGGAGGCGAGCGCTCCATCTCCGCCTCCTTCCTCAAGGGCAAGGACAACATTACCCTCTGCGCCGACACCGTTTCGAAGCGCGTTCTCTTCGGCAAGGACAAGCGCGCCGTGGGTGTCGAGGTGATTGGCCCCGACGGTCGCGAGTACAAGTTCTACGCCAAGCGCGAGGTCATCATCTCGCAGGGTGTCTACGAGTCCGCCAAGCTTATGCTCCTTTCGGGTATTGGTGACAAGGACCACCTCGAGACCTTCTCGATCCCGTGCATCATGGACTCGAAGCACGTCGGCCAGAACCTCCTCGACCACCCGATCTTCTCGCACGTCTTCAAGATCAAGGACGGCTATGGTCTCGACGACATTCTCCTGCGTGCTGGCCAGCTCAAGGACAAGGCTATCGACCAGTACAAGAAGAACAAGACGGGTCCCATGTCGTCGCCGCTTCTCGAGCTTGTCGGCTTCCCGCGTATCGACGACTACCTCGAGAAGTGCCCCGAGTACGTCAAGCTCAAGAAGGAGAACGGTGGCAAGGATCCCTTCGGTCCCGACGGCCAGCCCCACTTCGAGATCGACTTTGTGCCCGTCTTCGCCTCGGCGTTCCAGTGGCACTTCCCCGACCCCCCGAAGGGCAACTACCTTTCGGTCATTGTCGACCTTATGCGCCCGCAGTCGCACACCGGAAACGTCAAGCTCAACACGACCGACCCCTTCGACCAGGCCCACATCAACCTCGGCTTCCTCTCGCACGACATGGACATCCTCGCGCTCCGCGAGGGCACCCGCTTCATCGGCGACCTCTTCTACAAGGGAGAGGGCATGCGCGACATTGTCGAGGCCGACTACCCCTGGCCGCTGGACCGCAAGAGCGACGAGCAGATGCACCGCGAGATCCTCGAGCGCTCCCAGACCGGCTTCCACCCCTGCGGCACCAACCGCATGGCCAAGGACATTGGTGACGGTGTTGTTGACCCCCACCTCCGCGTCCACGGCACCCAGGGCCTCCGCATCATCGACGCCTCCATCTTCCCCTTCATCCCCGACTGCCGTATCCAGAGCGTCGTCTACATGGTCGCCGAGAAGGGTTCCGACTTCATCAAGGCCGCCCACCCCGACCTTTACAAGTAAACGAGCAGCCGGTACGCGGATGAGCAGGAACAATGGCTGCACAAGAAGGAAGGCAGGCACAAGGAGATATAAAAATACGAAACTCCAGATAGTTGAATGAATGACGGTAGTACCTCTCCAACATCAATAGATCCACATTGACGCAGTCAACGAGGCTTTCAATGGCCTCTACCCGTAGCCTAAAGCCTCCGGGAGTGTTAGACAATTTTGGTCTGCAAGCTCTTAGTCTGAAAGAAGCATAACGTAGACGAGCATTCCATCTGTCCCATCCAACAAACGCCACGAACGCCCGTTTCTGCCTGACATCCAGGAGACATAGCTCAGCTGGGAGAGCGAGCGACTGAAGTTCAGTTCCAAGGATCTTCTAGATCATCGCTAGGTCGGGTGTTCGATCCACCCTGGCTCCAGGAGCCTGGCAAGTTCGTCAGGTAGCTCTTTTTCTAGTCTCTTGACAGAGCGAATGAGGGCTGAGAGGGAGCGTGGAACGTGTGCAAGCTGGCGGGCTCGCAAAAGACAAGCCCCCTGCCACAGCGATCAGCGATCAGCGATCAGATCTACGCCGGCTGCCAGTCGGAACTTGGACCGTTATCCAATAGTGGGCCTCGAGACTTGCGAGGACCGTCCACATCAGGCGGATCAATCCATGCGATTGACGGCGATGTGGCTAGCGTCAGCCACGCACGCCCCCACCTAGCCATTCTCGCACTTTCCTACTATGTTTCTGGTAACCTTCCGATGCGGAGTGTGCATGCAGAACTACGAGTCCAGCCAGCTAACGCCGTTTGTGGACGGATGACGCTTTCCCGTCGTGTGGTTGGTTGCCTGTCGTGGTGGAAAGTCTATGATGTAGGCATGATGTCAATATTACGGCATGGGGAGTAGACCGGTAGACCTGGCTTTTGTTGCCTCGTGGATGGACTTTGCAGGTCCCAAGCTCTCAAACCTCTGCTCTCATCTCGGGCTCCAAGCTCCATAGGGCAATGTTGGGGAGAGCGCGGCCGACGATGGCCATGATCTCTGGGGCAACGAGGACGACTCATATGGCAACTCGACTCTGTCTGTACGTCGCCCATCGCTAACTCCATGAACAACACTACACTCCGCACGCTGCCCCGAGCCTGTCGCCTGCCTCTCCGCCTCCCAAAGCCGACTGTATCCCTCCAACAGCAGCGCGCACTCTCGTCGCTCTCGCAATCGGCTCGTCCCCGCTCGTTCCCATCTCCTCGCCGACCGCCAGGCCTCACCCCACCACCAACCCTCACCAGAATGGCACAGACACAAGCCATCCAGGCGCCGCTGACCAAGCAAGCCACCTTCCTCATCCTGACCGTCAACGCAGGCAAGGAGGGCGACGTCAAGGACGTGCTTGGCGATGTCGGTGATTTGGCCAAGAACGTCGCATTCCGCGACGCATCGGCTGCGCTTTCCGTCACGGTCGGAATTGGCGCCCGCGTATGGGACAAGTGCACGGGTCTGCCCAAGCCGACCGACCTCGCGCCGTTTACGGAGATCAAGGGCCCGACACACACTGCCCCGTCCACTCCTGGCGATATCCTCTTCCACATCCGCGCCGAGCGCCGCGACATGGTCTTTGAGTTTGAGCGCCTCCTCCTCGACCAGCTTGGCGACTCGGTTTCCGTCGTCGATGAAGTCTTCGGGTTCCGCTACTTTGATGCCCGCGACGTACTCGGATTCGTCGACGGAACCGCCAACCCCGTCGGCCCCGCTGTCCCCGACTCGGTCCTCGTGACTGATGCCGAGGACAAGCCGTGCTGCGGCGGCTCGTACCTCGTCGTGCAAAAGTACCTGCACGACCTGAAGGGGTGGAACAAGCTGTCGACAGAGGAGCAGGAGAAGATTATCGGGCGCACAAAGATGGACAATGTCGAGCTGCCAGACCAGCCGGACGACGCGCAAAAGCCGCACAAGCAGCTCAACACGATCACGGACGAGAGCGGCACCGAGTTTGACATTCTCCGCGACAACATGCCCTTTGGCGCGCCGGGCAAGGGCGAGTACGGCACGTACTTTATCGGCTACTCGCGCCGCCTGTGGGTGACGCAGAAGATGCTCGAGCGCATGTTCATCGGCGTGCCAAAGGGCAAGCACGACCGCATCCTCGACTTTTCTCGCGCCGTCACCGGTTGCACGTTCTTCGTCCCCAGCGCGGACATGCTCGACTCTATCGGATAGAACATAACTTACAGACGACAGACAAAGTAGAAGTTATGCAGCTTGTGCCAGATAGCCGAGGACGAGGGGAGGCGTCCTGCTGACCACAGACAATGGCAGGGGTCTGGTTGGTGTGCCATTGTGGCTTACGCCAGTGGCGCCCTCTGAGCCTTGCGTTCCGCACTCGCAACGCCACCTCCTGTGCGCCTCCGATTGTCAGCTCGGTTGCGACCTCGGGGAATAACAATGGCCGTTGTGCGGGTGGGGGAGTGGGGGAGCACTCTGGGACCGGCAGCGATCACAGTGAACGCCGATGGCAGCTGACACGGCGCGCACCCATTTCCGCATCTCATCTCGTGCTTTCTTCTACATTGCCCAACTAACAACTGACCGCCCACACTCAATTCACTCATTCCCTGCGACAAGATGATGAAATTCATCCCGATGCCGAACGGGATGCGCGAGGAGCTCGGCCCAGTGGACATGCCCCCGCCCGCGACGCTCGCCGAGATCAAGGCGACGCTGGCGGACGACTGGGCCAAGTTCTCGCGCGACGTAGCAGGCGCAGACCTCACCCCCTTCGCGCGGCTGTTCGTCCAGGCCCTCCTCATCATCCTCGCTGTTGGGGCCGCACGCACTGTTCGCGCACACTTGGACAACAGACGGAAACGCACACCACTCGCTCACCTCCCCCACAACCCCACTTCTGGCACCGGACTGATCGACTTTACGCTCGGCGAACCCGCGCTCTGGACCACGGATCCGGTCGCGGCCGCGCGCGTCCTCGACACCACTGACCCCGTGTTCCGTCCTCTGGCACCGCACGGCGTACTTCGCACACTCGGCGTGCCTGCCGGTGACGCCAACAGGAAAGGGATGGCCGAGACGCTCGCCCGCGCACTCGCCCCGACTGACGCGGCGGCTGCCCTCGACGCGGCGTATGCTCTCCGCGAACACTGGGCGGATAAGGGAACGGGACGGGAGGAGAAGATGGATCTCCTCGGCCCGGCACATATCCTCGCGCTGAACGCGTATGGTGCCTGCTCGCTCGGCGTCGACTTTGGCGCTTTTGCAAGTCAGCACAGGGTCGTCCGTCTCGCTGAGGCAGCCCGCAAGACCGCCCACTCCCAGGCGGGTATCGCTGCGGCCCAGGATTCCTCCCCCCAGCTCGGCTGGATCGTGAGTCGGATGTGGACAGGCTGAGAAGGAGGGCCTGACGGTAGCCAATGGCCAACCGGCGCGCCACAAAGCGGTTGGCATACGCCATCGAGGCGCTGTGCCAGGACCGCGTCCTCGCCACCATCTGCGACGTTAATGCCGCCAGACGCGAGCGCCTGCAGACACTCGGGACTGATGCTGGGACTGGCCCAGAGCCACTAGAGGACGATCATAACCTCCTTGAGGCACTGGTTCGCCAGCGTCACTGGCCGGTCAAGGAGGAGCACCGTCTTGGCGAGTATGATGTCGTCGGTCCGGTTGCCGTTGTGGTGAGTTGCGACCCAGAGGAAGCATGGTACGGAGGAAGCCCTTTGGCTCTTCCTTGCACGAGCTGCGTTCACTCTACCACACTCACACCGCTAACACACAGCTTACCGACGGCGCAACTGCTACCGCAAACCTCATCGCCGAGACACTGCATGCTCTTGCTCTCCGCCCCGAGGTCCAGTCCCGCCTGCGCACAGAGGTCCAAGCCGTGAACACTGACCGCCCCGATCTGTGAGTGGGGCGCAGGACAGCTGTCAGAGTCCGGAACCAGCTGCTTCCGATATTGCTCAATTGCTAACTGCCAGTCAAACCCTCATGTCTCTTCCCTTCTTGTCAGCAGTTACATGCGAAGCGCAGCGCCTCCACCCTCTGCAGCCTGTGGTTGTCCGCGAGTCGACTGCAACTGCCACCATTCCGCTTGCCACCCCTCTTCCCGGCTCAGACGGCGGAGCGTGGGGAAAGGAGGTGCGCGTTCTGGCCAACACAAAGGTGTTTGTCTGTGAGTACGGATTTCTTATGTTGGACCCTCCGTTGACAGCAGCCTACACCCCAGCGCCGGAGGACGCGAGCTTTTACCCCGATCACACCCCCACTACTACTACGACACCCGCGCCGCCCCCGACACCCTCAGTCGCAGAGGCGGCACTCGCGGCCCTCTCCGCCCCTGCCGAACTTATTCTCCGCGCCGCGCTCTTTGTTCTCCTCCGCGCCTTCTCGTTCGCCCCCGCCCCTGATACCAAGATCGAGCACAAGACTGTGGGGTGAGTGTGTTGCCAGCTCCCCACAGCTCGCACTGACGTCAGACTGTATCCCTCTCCCTGCGTTGCGGGGGAGAGCGGGGCCCAGCTCCCCCTCCTCGTTCGCGACGTGACGCACGCGAAATCAGCCTCACCTGAGAAGATCGGGAAGCGCCGCGCCGCTGGGCGCTAGTGGTTTAGACTTTTCAGGATCTTGCCCGGAGCACAGGAGACGATGTAACCAGCTTGTCAGGATTGCCATAAGGCAGCGCCGTAACGTATCTGCAAAGGAGTTCATTGTCAGAACGTCGACTGAGCGATCTGAGCTTGATGAACCGTCGAGTCCGCGACACAGGTTCACACTGAGTGATCGCTGATCGGCGGCGCCCGGCGACGCCCGGGGGACGTTCTTGCGCAGTATCCCAGAGGCTGAGGCATTTGCTGTTGTTTGCTACTTTGCTATTGTTGCGCTGATCTGTTTGCCCGCTGATCGAAAATGGTGTCGATCAAGGACAACAAGGAACCTCGACTGATCAACAGATCAGCAACTCAGCAGATCAACAAGGCCTGGGGGGCACGTCATTTTATTCTCCGATCCGAAGGGGGTTTCTCGTTGGTTGTCTGGGGAGATGTTATTTCCGTATCTCCGCATATCCGCTCACCTCTCCAGCATGACTCTGCCCCAAACTGGCCCCGCGCACACGACTGGTGGGCGCGGTGGGGAAAGGAGGGGCCTCGCTGGCAGCGCACACGCACCTCTTGTTGTGTGTGTTCTCTCCTCTAATCGTTCTTGACTCTATCCAATATCCCATCCAGCATCCCAACTCAGCATCCATACTCATCATTCATCAACTGATATCATCACAGTCAGGAGGCAATGACGCGAGTCACACATCTCTCGCCCAGGATCTGATTTCTGATCCGTGGATTGGGCTACCAGATGGGAAGCACTTTCGCAGCCGACCGGTCGGCCCATGGCCATTCATCATCCATCCGTCTGGCCATGCTATGTGCATGCTTGCCCTACAAGGTCAAGATCCATTCATGATGTGGCAGACGCGAACACTGTTTCTGATCTCTGTCGTGTATCCCCGCGCCCGAACCCCATAAGTCTGTAGGAGTGCTGCCATTGCACTCGCCCACTTGGGGCTGAGCGCTGCGTTGCTGACTGCCTGGATGTCTCCCTTGTCACATCCATCAAACGCGCCGTTCCCGCGGCCGTGCTCAGCAGACCCGGTGCGGGGGCAGGGCCTGACCGGGCGGTGATGATGGCGTTACACACATCCACCATCAACACACAATTCGCACTCCCACACAGCTTTGCACTCAGGTTGACTCATTTCGCATCCATCATCCCCCAGTCATCCGGTGTGCTTCCTTCCCACATTCTTGACCCCTTACCGCACGATTCAACAGCCCATGTACGATATATAAATCAGCCTCTCCGCGGTCCTCACCTCGTTCTCCACTCACTCTCTCATTACTCTTGACTTTATCAGCTCGACCGCGACATGCGACATGCGACTAGCGACTTAGACACGACTACGACCTTCGACACTTGCCCTTCGCCGCGTCGACCTCGCGATGACCCCTCCCCTATCCCCATTCCTCGCACGGCCTCCCGACCCCGACTTCCGCCGCGTCGACCTCGCGATGACCCCTCCCTTTCCCCTTCCTTCGCTCGGCCTCTGCGCGCCCGACACATCGACCACCGCACGACACACGACACACGACATACGACTCGACTCGACTCGACTTGCCGGGACGCGACTGGCATCTGGATGGATCGGGGGTGTTGGATGGCTTGGATGGGTCGCGAGCGGTGGCGTTTAGGACGATTGGCGGCGGCGGCGGCGGTAGAGACGGTGTTGAACGTTACGTTTCCTTTCCCTTTTCCCTCCCCTCCCTACCTCACAAGCACTTTACGTTACCCTCTTGCGTGGGGGCTAGCGCCATTCACTTCGTGACATATTGATACGCCTCTACCTACTTTTTGCAGCCCCGTCTCTGTGGCGGTGGGTGCGAGGAAGGGGTGGACAGACCTTTTAGTGTTGTAATGGTGCAGGAATGAACATTATTTATCTGCTGGCACTTTGTCTTCATACTTCTGGGAGTTGTGGTCCTGTGCAGATAGGACGAGCAGAACGGGGCAAATGGTAACGAGCGATATGGCAGCCAGGTGCGGATAAACATAAACCCCCAGGACATATTCATGCCCCACCACGGAGATACCCTCAACTCCGCCCCTTTCTCACGTGACCATTTTCATCTTTCCATCTTTGTCCCTGCCAGATGGCACACACAAACCTCAACATCCAAGGTCCTCAACAAGAGACCGCCATAACAAAAACTCTCGCCTCTACAAGTTTGCCACCAATCCATCCCCCCCATCCCACCCCGCGCCGACCCGTCCCTCTATACCCCCTTCCGCCACTAGAAATTCACGATGTCCGACGACGAGCGCATGGGCGACTACGATGCGGGCGGATACGACTTTGACGGCGAGGACCCGGACCACATCGAGTGCGTTGTGTAGTTGGCGGGGCTGGCGGGGCTGACGGCAGGTACGATGCGGAGCTCGAGCCGCGCGACGAGGAGGAGGACATGAACGACGAGAATATCATCCTGGTGCGCAAACAATTATAAACTTCACGTCTAATGATTTCCAGTCGGGCGATGTCCCCGAGGACGCAAAGCAGCGCACGGGCAAGGCGGCCAAGCCGAACGAGCAGCGCATCACGACGCCGTACATGACGAAATATGAGCGCGCGCGTGTGCTCGGGACGCGGGCACTGCAGATCTCGTGAGTGGATTGGTGGGGTGGGAATTGGGAGCTGGGAGCCGGGAGAGTGGGGGAGTGGGATGTGGATGCGGATGGGGTGGGATCAATGTTGGGCGTTGGTGGGGAGGCTGGGAGGGCTGAGTGGATGTACGGTGGGAACGGAGAGAGGGGGAGGACGCCAGAAGAGGAGCGGCACAAGATGATGGATGGGTAATCGCAATTCCGGCCCGAAAACATCATGACGAATCTCCACAAGTCCTCTGTCCAGAACTAACATCCAGAATGAACGCACCCGTGCTCGTCGCAGTGGAGGGCGAGACGGACCCGCTCGAGATTGCGCTCAAGGAGCTCGCAGAGAAGAAGATTCCGCTCGTAATCAGGCGGTACCTCCCCGACAACTCGTTTGAGGACTGGAAGGTCGAGGAGCTCATCGTGCAGGAGTAGGCGGGATCTCGTGGACGCTTTTTGCAGAGTGGACGGCGGCGCGGAGACGGGGTGGTCTCGGCCGCTATGCATTGTATATAGACAGAAGGGCTGGGTGTTTATTACTGACAGGGTGTGTTACTCGACGCTGACCGAGAACTGCGTGATAACTCGACGTCTCGGTCTCAAAGTACGCCGCCGGACCCGTGTACAAGACCATGCATGGTATCTAATAACTGTAATGCCTCGCTTCTGATCCCACCCCTTCTAATCCGGCAGCTCGCGCGTCACGAGGCGCTCAAAGCGGCTGTCCTTCCACCCGTCGTGCTCGAGCCACTCAAACAACGGCTCCTCCTGGATACCAAATACGCTCAGCTTGCCGTCCAGCGCCTCCTCGTACTCCTCGCCACGCAGCTTGGCGCGCTCGCGCTCGCGCTGCGTAATGGCGTTCGTGGCGGCGTTCCGGCCCTCGAGCACCGAGAGAATCTCCTCCTTGTCGGGATAGTACAATCTGGGGTCAGCAATGTCTGTGTGGCCAGCTAGTTCTGCAATCGGCTAGCTGGGCTTCGGGCTTCCTGCTCACCGTGGCTCGAGGAAACCGAATATGGCCAGGGCCGCGCGGAATATGTATCCGTCGCCGTCGAGAACGATCTGGTCCCAGAGACGACAGGCCATCGCGAACGGCACCTGCTCTACGAGGACGGAGCGGAAGTAGCTCTCAGGTAGCCGCAGACCGAGGTTCTTGCAGTTTGCAAAGATGCGCGGGAACATGTCGGCTTGGAGGTTTTCAAACACGCGGTAGTAGGCGTCGATTTCGTCGCGCACCTCGTTGTAGAACGCTGACATGCACGGGCGGGCGAGGAAGTTGAGCATGGACAGAAAGGCGACCGAGGGGGAAGACGCGAGGAGGAACATGGCGGCAACAAACGACACGTACGGCGCATACCCTTTCGCCTGGTCGGAACGGTACACGACCCACGCCGAGATGAGATCCCGTAGGTCCTGCCGCAACGGGCTGCCCTTGTGGAAGACGTGTAATGTCGGGAGTGTCTGGTCAATATCCCGTTCCATTTGCTCCGCAATCTCCTGCGGGAAGCGACCTTGCGCGTGCGCCTTCTGTGCTCGGCGGAGATACCCGCGGTACGCGTCTGTTGTCAGCAGAGTACAAAATTGAGAATGGATAGCAGCAACCCCATTGAAGATCACCAGCGGCGCTGTACCTCAATGGAACACACTCCTACCATGTCCACACTCACCCTTGTTCAACGCCAGCGTGTTCCCAATCGCCTGGCTCCATGCCTGCCCGCGTAATCGGGGTGGGACGCCCTCAAACCACAGCTGCCGGGTGATCGAGTTGCTCTTGACACGCGCGACCGAAAAGTCCGGGTCGTTGAGGAGCGCCTCCCACCGCGGCGTGATGGAGATGATATGGCGCTCCTTCTCCAGCCGCTTCTGCTCGCTGACCTTGCGGCGCTCCGCCTCGTGCTCCTTGCTCTTCGCCATCATGTCTTCCCACTCGTGCAGGTGTTCCTGGTCCTCGTTCTTCGACTTTGGCGGAAGGTGCTGCGGGCGCGTGCGCGAGATAAACTTGTCGAGCGTCGACACGCCCTTGACGCCCAATCCCTGCGGATGGGGTGCCGAGGGCGGGGCGACCGGGGAGGGGACATTCGAATTCGGCGTAGTGGGGAGAGTGAAGGGATGGGGGTGGGCCGGGGGAGCATGTCGTCGTGGTGTCGAGACGCCCGACGCAGACCCCGGCGTACTGGTCCGCGATGGCCCGCCGTTCTCCTTCTCCGGCGGCGGGTGGACGGGTACAGAGCCGTGCGCGACCGGCTGGCCTTTGGCGTCGACGCCGAACCCGCCCCATTCGGGTTTCGCCTCGCCTCCGCCGAGTTTCCACGAGCTGCGCTTGGACGCGGACGGCGTGCTCTTGTGTCCCACCTGGGCGGGGAGCGGCGGGGGCGGTGGCCCGTCGTTGTCTATCGCGATGGACTCGAACGGCGCGCCTTCATCTGGCGGAGGCGGTTCGCCAAGCACGCTCGGTGCGCTTGCGCTCGCGCTCGCGGTCGCGGACACGAGAGACGGGAGCGGGACCTCGACGCTGCGGAACTTGGGGGATGTGACGAGGTGGAGGGAACCCGGCGGCGAGGTCGGGGAGCGGAGGGTGGGACTGAATGCCCCAGAGCGCCGGGAAGTGGATGCGCGCGAGTCGATGGAGATGCGGGGCTGAGGGGGCTGAGATTCTCGTGAGTGGGGCCGGGCGGGGGATGGGGTCTGGCGCCGCGACGAGGTGGACGATGTGGGAGTGGGAGAGGAAGGGGAGATGGCGACGGTTGTTGTTGGCGGGACGGGCGGTGCACCAGCGAGTGCAATGTCGCCGCTGTCGTCCTCGTCCTCTGGGACTCCGATGTCGCCGTTACTTGGCTCAGGCTGCGGCGACTCGATCTCGGGCCCGCCGACTGTGATATCCTCTGGTACGGGGGAGTCCTCGCGCGACGCCATATCCTGGGAGAGCGATGGCGACCGTAGAGGAGGAGAAGAGGGGTCTCCCGGCGGAGAGGCCGGGGGCGAAGGTGATGCGTCGCGCTGCAGGTCAGTTTGGCTGTTTGATGCACGGCCACGCACCTCTGACATGACGAGCGCGCCGCGCGCTAGCGATATAGATCGAGGGCAAGTGGCGACGATGCGAGAGGATGGAGGAATGGATGGTGCGACAATGTAGCTCGCTGGTGTCGTGTTGACAGGGACGTGGCGTGGAGAAACCACCAGCCTGGCTCTAGCCTGGACTGAATTACTGAATTTCGGCGGCGTCACCTCTGTAGCACTTCACAACAACGCAACCGTTTCGGGCAACCATCTCTACGCTGCTGCCCCCTTTGCATGCTGCATGCAACGCGTCGCTTAGGTTCACACAATGTACATCGTAGTATTCTCTAACGACTCTCCGCTCTACATCCTACCAGAACTGCGTAAAGTCGGGATGCACTCCATCCCGCATACGGAGAAGGACAACATTCGACGAGGTGGCAGAAAACTGGCCATCAGCAAAAAATCGGGACACTCCAGCCACCCTGTGGGTCCCCTCCACCTCCACTTGCTTGTGCTTGATCGACTCTTGCTCGACCTCCTCACTCACGGCCGGCCTTGACTGCACTCACCCCGTTACCAATGAACACCCCAGCGCGGCGGGCAATCTCCATGTCGGCCGCCATGCCAATCTCGTGATGTTTCCAGTCCGGATACAGGTCCGCCTTGCCCACAATCACCTTCTCCCAGGCATCGCTCGAAAGCCAGTGGCGCACATCCTCTGCCCAGTCCGAGGGCGCGTCGGTCATAATGTAGATTGAGCGCAGCAGCGGGTGGTTTTTGCGCATTCGACGGGCACGGGCAATGATGGCGGTCACGTCGGGGAGACACTTGGCGCGATACAGGCCCATGCGGGTAGCTTCCACCATTTCTGGTGGTGGCGGCACGTTCTCGTTTCCCGGCAGCAGTGGCAGCTTGTTGAAGCTGACAAAGGGACTGGGAATTAGCCAAAGGACTGACTCTGGAGCTTACTCTGAGGTCAAACCCTTGGCTGGGCAAGTCTCGGTCCAGCCGTCCCCACGACGGAGATGCAAGGCGAGAATGTGTCTCCACGCCGGCGTGCGGTGTGGCTGTGACGTCGCGCGAAGGTACTGCTGGAGATCGTACGGCGCCGAGTTGGGAGCAATCACCGGCATCATGCGGTTGACAAGCGCGAGGACCGACGGCGCAAAGGTGAAATGCTGCAGGACGGGTGACTCGAGAAGCTTGTCGACAATCTCCTTGGGCGCCTGGCTGTCGAAGAATCTGCGAGTTAGGCCAGGCTTAAGCGAGAGCTCACTTGTCATCAAAGACATCGCCGACGATTCGAATACAGCTCTTGTCCGAACTTCGAAGAAGCATTGTGAGCTGCTCGATGCGAGCGGAACCCTCGCCAGCGAGCTCGATCGTCCCGTCTGGGTGGTTATCGCTCTTGATCGTGTGGACAACGTGAGCATGCGGCGGGCATACGGACCGGAAGTAAACGTCACTGCCGTGAGTGGGTGCCCAACTCTTATACCCACGACACGGCTCTTGGCGTCTTGGAGAATCGCTCAAACCCGTTCAGGACCGTGCCGACGAGAGCGGTCAGTGGGATCCGGGCCGATCGCCAAGGCCAGCGGTTGAGTTTGAATGGGAACATCTGTGTGTTAATCCCGGCACCTCTCCCGCACACGCACCGTCTCATCCTCGACGAACGGCTCAAACGCGTAGGATCGGTTTCCCAGGACGGCGACATGGTGCTGGAGACTATGGTCAGCTCTGCTGTAGTTTAGCCTCACATCACGCGTTGCAGCAAGTGGTTGAAGCCTGATGTCAGTAGTCTCCAATGCACGCCCCTACCTGTTCCCTTTGGCGTATCAAACCTGTCGTCAGCAAAGATCTGTGACGAGGGAGATGAGCGAGCAGGGCACGAGCAGGGCACGGGAAGGGCACAGGCCACAAATCGGAGAGCGCACGGCGACGCGTCCAGCCACGCGCCCTTCCTTGTGGCACTCGAACTCTGCACTCCGGTACTCCGGTACTCCCACCCCGCACACCGGCACGCACCTAACATATCGCCCGGCGTGTCCCTCTGGGAACGGCAGCGTGCGGTCATGTTGGGGGAGGAAGCGCTCGAGCCGCTTCTCGGCGGCATAGCTCGGCGGGAAGGGCGGGGACGAGTGGAAGAGCATCCACCCGCCAAGGACGAGGAGGACGAGCCATAAGCGCAGGTGCGTGCGGCGCCAGCGCAGGCCTACGCCCGTGTCGAGCTTGAGCATGCCGAGCGGGTTGGGGAGCGTGACCCGCATCGAGGAGGGGACTCGGGTACTCGGGCGGACTGTCGGCTGAAGAGGGGACGAGAGAATGGTTGAATACGGGCTAGACTAGAGGTGAGGCAAAGGAAGGCATGCAGAAGGGCCTGTTGGCCGTTGGGGATGTCCTGCGCGTCTGCGCGTCTGTTTTGTCGCGCGTCGTGATTCACCGCCAGCTCGGTGAATAGCGAGAGTGAGGTTGCAGTTGACAGATGTGCAGATGATCCTCCACCTCCCTTTGAAGAGTACATTTGTTGCTCGACGCGCAGCAAAGAAGGACATTGATGGCATTTTACTCTAGATGACACTCATTCCGCGCTCTGGTGCTCTGGTGCTAGTACGCCAGTGCGCCAGTGGCCAGTGCCCTGCGCCCATGCCGCCCCACGCCCCCGCCGCTGCACCTGGGGCCTGGGAGACAGAGCTCTGGCATGTCACTGCACAGGGTCAATGGATCAATGGGATCAATGCAGGCCAGAGACATCCTGCATCCAGAGAAGCACGGCGCACGCACGTAGCATTCTGAGAATTCCAACGAGTTGTAGAGCTCTTGTTGGCCTCTACCGGAACGAGTATGGGCCCTTGTTTACCCTTTTAGTGCACTCACAAACCCCCCGACCTGAATTGCGCATAACCCCCAGACATGCCAGATAGAATTGCAGGGCCCCGCGACTGAGCCTGGCGCGCCTGGCGCCAACCACGAAGTCTGGTTCTCGTACCTCTGGTAGCTCACGTACGTCTGGTACCTCTGCCAACGCCTCGTCGGAATCCTGGAATCGGAGGTACGGCATCTCTGGCTGCGTTGCCCGGGAATTGACGAGAGGACCTGGAGGATCTGGTCTAGCGTCTACTGGCCAGATGAGCTTGGCATATGCCGTCAAACAATCCCCAGATCCCGAGAGGCGCAGAGTGTGGTCAGTCCATGTGCTTGGCCTGTTGGCCTGGTCCATACAAGGCACTCTGCACTCTTAGCATTCTGCACCTGTTGACAGAATCCATACATGCGAAGAAAACTACTAGTACACTAGTAGCGCTTGAAATGTGATCGACGGGCGACACGCTTGTATGCGATCGCGCCGCAGCCTCACAGTCTACACACCTAGCACACCTACAGTGGTACAGTCCGAGTCTGCCGCCGAGGTTCGGCAGAGCCACTACGCCATTACGCATCGTCCTCGCTCTCCTCCTCGTCCGACAGCTCGTCCGCCTCGCGGGCGATCACGCGCTCCACCTCGTCCTCCCAGTTGATTGTGAACGCGAAGAGGAGCTCGGCAGCTGATGTACAGGCCAGGGCGAGGGCCGCGCCCGCCCAGAGACCGGCGAGGCCCCAGCGCGGGGACCCCAGGCCGAGCCACGCGCCAAACGGCAGGCCCACGACGTAGTAGCCCACAAAGTGGATGATGGAGCCGACGTTCTGCCGCCCAAATGCGCGCAGGCAGGCCGCACCGACATTCTGCAGGCCGTCAAATAGCTGGTACGATGCCAGGAAGATGGCAGCATCCGCAGCCTCCTTGGCGACCTTCTTGTCGTCTGTGAATATGCGCGCCAGCTGATTGCGGAAGATAAGGACCGTTGCGCCTGTTGTACCGCAGACAGCAATTTCAAGGACGAATCCCGCGCGGACTGATCGTCTTGCGCGCTTGATTGCGCGCAGACCAAAGCCGAGCAGGTTGCCGACACGGTTGGCGATTCCGATGGAGATGGCATAGGGCCTGTCTGTCAGCGCGGCTGATGTGGGGGGTCCCAATTAGGAATGTACCACTCACACCATGGCAACAAGATTGTCGAGGGTCGAGATGACGGCCTGCGCCGCGACCGCCGTGTGCCCCAGCCGTCCTGCGAGGAGCGCGATAATCTCGAACGCCCAGAGCTCCGAACCAAACATGAGCGCTCCAGGAATGGCGAGCCAGAGAATGGTGCCCCATTCCTTCCACGCCTGCTTCGACAAGCCATCCCAGCATTGCGCCGCGCGTGTCTTCAGGGCGTACGCGACGATCAGCAGTCCTGCGATCCATAATGTCAATGCCGTTGCCAACGCCGCGCCGGCCGAGTGGAGGGGCGTGTAGTGCACAAAGTATATCGCCATGCCGGCATGGAAGGGGAGGAGCGCCAGAAGAATAAGCGGTGGCGGGTTCATGATACCTGGTCGTTAGCATTAGTCGCGGATGGCAGCGGCCTGCGGCACCCACCCTGAACCTGGAGGTACGCCTTGATGGACTCGACGAGGCCGAGAGCCGGGAGAAGGAGCGACGCGAAGCGGAGATACTCCTTCATGCCTTCCACGAGGTCGGCAGGCTGCCCGAGGAATAGCAGAAAGGGGGCAATGTTCCACCAAAAGAGCACCACAAACGCCGAGGTGAGGAACGTCAGGATCACCGTGCGCTGCAGGATGTGCCCGATGTGATGCCGCTGCTCAACCTGGGTGTACAGCGGCGCCGAGAGAGTCGTGAACGCCGCTGCGAGCGCGAGCGGAAGGGGATAGCCTGGGGTGTCAGCGTTGGGCTAGTTACACAGGGGTAGCACCACAACAGTACAGCAGGGCAATTGCTGGGCAACCATGTCGTTGTTCCCACCAGAAATCTCTATGCACACGACCACGTCTGACGAGTGTACGTGGCCATCGCACAAGACTCGGCGGTCTGAAGCCAGCCATCGAGTCGGCAGCGCGGCCGCAGCGCACGTCAACATTGCGACGCCCCGGGCCGGGATCCGCGGATCGCCCTGTTCGCGACTACATTCCCCAGAGTACGGCCCGCATGCCTGCGTGCTCGCGTGCCCGCAAGCCACTCCCCCTCCATTCCACTCACCAGTGACCATGATGAGCAGGCTCGAGTTACCCGCGACGGCGAGTTCGGACGGTCCGAGGCGGGCGACGATGAGGATGTTAATGGTGTTGAGGGCGTTTTCGAGCATGAGCCCCGCGGAGAGGGGCACGCAGCTGCGCACGAGGACGCCGAGCTCGGTCCACGTCGAGGCGGGGCGGTCGAGCCCGGGCAGCCCGTGTAGCCGCGGGGGTGGGACGGGAGGTGCGACGGTGTATGGCGGGGTCGGCTTGGCTGCTGCGCCGGGAGGGGCGGGGGGGAGGAGCGGGGTGGTTTCGCTCACGCCGACGACTGCGCCGCTCGGCACGCGGGCCGAGGCTGGGGGCCCGGACGGGCGGCGGGCGACGCCTGGACGGCCGGGGACCTTGGACATCCCGATTCTATTCTATACACAAGGTGGAAAGGAGAGTGAGAAATGCGGGGGAGGGATGTTGTTGTGGTGTGTGGAGAGTGTTAAGAACTGACCGGGGTTGGCTGGTCTTGGCTCGTCCATATTGTTGGGTGATGGCCGAGCCTGCAGGCTGTAGGCGGCTCGATGAATCGGGCCGACTAATCAGGCTAATAAGAGGATTTTTCTACTTTCTAATTGTGGAGTAATGTTAGCCCCCCAGAGGTGACTGCCTCGCGCCTAATGGGCCAATGGCAAATCTTCCAATCACACTGCCGGCAGACAGAGAGCAAAGGCCAGACCGCCGCGCGCTGTTGCGTTATGCGTCACCGCGAATTCAAAAGCTCAAATGAAATGTGTTGAGATGATATACTCGCATCCTCGTTCCTCGAGATCGCGCGCTCTTCCGAGTCCCATTCCCACAGATCGGCGAAGTCTTGCTCCTCACATCATCCGCCTCGAGCTCGATACCGCCGGGGACAGCTCCTTCCGGCCCTTCCTGTGCGAAAGCGTTTCTTTAGGCCCGTCAACAATCTTTGAGATATCAGGAATAGGAAGCCCGTCCACGATGTCCCGCTCCTCGAGGTTGTCCCCGAGATTGCGGCGAGAGGTCACCACGAAGAGCGAGCTTTCGGTCGATGGACGCGGCGAAGACGCTGACTGCGAGGAGGAGGACAAGTGAAACGCCCATGCTGAGTGTTTACATGATGTGATAGCTGATGGGGAGTCTGGGCGAGAGGGCTGTTGAGTTCTTGGGATTCTGGATGAGAGGGCCCGGTTTATATACTGATTCTGTCCTCAATCCGCTGTCACTGAACTGTCATTGAAAGCGGTTCGAGTCCGCAGGGTTCAGATACTGGTTGACTGTAAGCGAGGAAACTCGAGCATTGGAGGGCCGCTGATAGGCCCATCGGCCACAGCCACGACGGCCACCGCCGCGACGGCCACGACGGGACTCCAGCGGCCCATGTCGCGTTCTGTACTGTCGAAGCAACGTCGACCGTGTCGGCACCAGGCAAGCGATGCTTCGATGCTCATGACATACCCTTGCTCACTCACAGCAGCCCTATAGTCGACCGCGACGTTGCTCCTGAGATGCCCATGATAGATTGCCAAGCCATATGGGGCAAGGGGTACATCTCAACAGCGAGATAAGGCGTCGGCCGGGGCGCGCGGCCCATGTGATGGCGACGAACATCCAGAGGCCCCAGGATCTTTACATCCCCACTCGCTTTCTCCCCACCGCAGGACCGACTTCCGTTTGGTCTCCAACAGGGAAAGCAGCAAGATGCACCTCATCGAGCTCCCAAAAGTCAGTCCGCGCATGTTCCACTAAAGCCAATGTCGTCGTCATAATGTTTCATACAATCCGGCCGTGGTGTCTAATCTTATCTATAGCAGCTCCTCTATGCCTTGGCTTTAGGCGGGTTGAGTCCACCAACAGGCTCGTCGACCTCGTATCCATTCTCGTCCTCCTCCCTCCCCCGCTTTGCCTTGGGGGGACTCAGCCCGCCAACAGGCTCGTCCACCTCGTATCCATTCTCATCTTCCACCGCGCGCCGACCAATCTTCTTCCCCTGGCGCAGATCAATCTGATCCTGCTGCGAGAGTAAGCGGGGATTACTCCCAGCTCCGGGGGGCATCGCGCGCTTGTGTTTCGAAGCTGCCCCCCGTCCGCCCCCCGCCGGTCCCGGGACGTATTCGCCCCGATACGCGTCGCGCTTCCCCTTCTCCTGGGGATCGCTTGGCGGGGGTATGGCGCGGTTCATGTCGTAGTCCATCAGCTGGTCGAGGGTCGCGCGCCGGAGGTGGGCGGATGCGCTGGCCGGGACGTAGATTCGTTTTTGGTGGGGTGCTGCCGCTGCGAGGGAGGCGGTGAGGAGGAGGAGGGGGAGGATACGCATTGTGTGGAGGTGGGGAGTGGGTGAAGTGGATGTGAGTGAGTGGGGGAAGGAGGGTGGGCCTCGTCAGTTATGCGTTAGTTGGATTTGCTCAGTGATGGCGTACGTGTCGATGGGGGGAATATCAGCCCGCGAGCTCGGGACGCGCATTATATATCCACACCAGAAGGGTTCCCGAGCAACGCCCTGCTTCCCCTTCACATGTGCGTTCTGGGAAGTGCACCGCCCCTCGCACACTGGGAGAATGAGTGGCCCAACAGTGATGTGATAGTTGTTGTGTTGAAGCTGAAACGCCCAACTGTGCTGGATGTGAAACGCACCGCACAGGATGCAGGAATGTACACACCTCGCCACACTGCCACTTGCCACTCGACACGTGTGGTATTTGCAACGCGACCACGCGGGCTACATGCTCCACCCTCAACAGTTCCACATGCTCCACACATGCCATTCCCGCATCTCGAGCACGACTGCATCCCGTGCACCCAGAATATCAGAATCTTGCACTGCAATGTCAAGCGAGCAATGGTGGACGCAGAGGGAACATTCAGCCCGACCCTGCGCGGATCCGGATCGCCCATTAGCGCCGTGTACCTGCAGATCGCCGGATGATCGTCCGTGTGTGTGTGTGTGGGTGTGTGTGTGGGTGTGGCCGAGATTGTGATGCCACAAGTCGGCTCGATAACCGTGCAAGATGTTGGTGGTGACAAACCTGCGAAGCTCCCACTCTGTAACGCGTAATGTAGTAACGCGCGTGTTTCCTGGCGAATGAATAAGAACGAAAGGCATCCCATTCACTGTGCGCACTGCGGAGACTGATACCGTGTTTATAACCCAGTCGGCCCTCGCTGATCCTGACCAGCCGATCCTCCATCGGGCCGTGCGCCTGCGGGGTACCGCGGATCGCTGGACGGCGATCATGTGGGGATCCGCGAGCTGTTTACAATGCCAGAGATGTATGTACAAGCAGATGCACATGTATCCTCTCCATCGCCTGGCCAGAGTCAGAACGCGCTCAGCGCCCGTTGTTGCTCCGACCGGTCGGCGTCATGATGTCTCAAGTCTGTGCCAAGTCCATATTTCCCCCCCTGGATGGCCAGAATGGACGCCGAGATTTTTCGTCGAAATATTTTTTCTCTCTTGCAGTTCTGTTGTTTCTCCTCCCCGCCATCCTCATCTCCTCGTGCATCACACTTCTCCCTCTCCCTCGAACTCTCGTTCTCGCTCTCGCTCTCGTCATCACGCGTCGCAGTGCTCGCAGCAAGCACGCCATTGGCCGCCAGCCAGTAACAGACCCTTGAGGTTAAAAATTCACAGACCTTGCAAACCCAGGACCGGAAGAGGTGACGTCGTGCGCCCCGTCCACCCCTGCCGCCCGCCGCGCCTGCCGAGGAGCCGTGCACGCCCCGGCCTACGAGGTGCGCTACACCGCGCCAGCGATAGTACTAGCAGCCAGCAGCGCTGGTGAGCTAGTCGGTCATTATCCACTGTCACTGTCACTGTCACCTCGATACTTGCCATTACTTGTTACTTTTGTTGCTTGTCGTCTTGGACATTGCACAACGTGACCTCTACCAAGCGAACCGGCGTATCCGCGTGACTAGGTACTACCCTCTCTGGATCCTGACTCGAGAATTCTTCACTTGACCTTTGCCCTTCTCCGCAGTGACCGGCTCCACATCCATCCCTCCATCCCAGACGCATCCATCGCCGCCACCGAGCATCGCGTGCACAGCGTGATCCCACCCTTCGTCCTCGCCTGACCTCTCCCCCCACCCCGGCACCTTCTTCCACGATGCCGTCCGAGTCCTCGCCCCTCCTCAAGCCGGCCTCGCCCTCCATCCAGGCCGCGTACACGTACCTCCCGCCGGACGAGGACGACGGCCGCGAGGTCGAGGTCTGGACTCCCGGAAAGAGTACTTTCAACCAAACAGTGAGTGCAGGAGAGCTGTTGGCGTCGAGGCGGTAGAGCATTTTCCACCTCAAGCGCCAACTTCCTCACTTGCAATGACACAACGCTTACACAAGCTCCTCAACACGCTCGGCGACCTTATCGGCACGGGCCTGCTCGCGACGCCGATTGCGATCGCCCACTCGGGATGGGTCCTCGGACCAATCTTCCTCGCCATAGTTGGTGCAGTCACCCTCTGGACGTGAGTGTAAACCTCAGCTGGATGGCTTCGCCGCAGCTGAGCTCTGTGACTCGCCGACATCACTAACGCCAGGCTCAAGATCCTCCTCCGCATCATTGAGCAGGACCGCCGCCTGCGCAACTTTACCGATGTCATCGGGTACGCGCTCGGTAAGCGCGGCGAGAAAATCGTGACTGTCCTCTTCGTTATCGAGATCTGTGCTTGGGTGTGAGTCGATGAGCTGCTAGGCGGTCTGTGCGCCGCTCGGACGGACAACCCCGAACTGACATCTCCAGCATTGCCCTCGTCGTCCTCTTCTCCGACTCGCTCGAGGCCGTGTGGCCGGTGTACACTTCCAACCAGTGGAAGGTGATCGGCCTCATCGTGGTCATCCCCACGACCTTCCTCCCCCTGCGCTACCTCTCGTTCTCGTCCGCCCTCGGCATCATATCGACATGGCTCCTCGTCGGCATCCTCATCTTCACCGGTATCGTCACCCCCCACTCCCCGGGCAGTATCCGTGACCCTGCGCCGACCGACATCTGGCCCTCGCACGGCATTGTCAAGCTGGGCACCGTGTTTGGTCTCCTCATCTCTGGAGTGAGTGGAAAGGTGGATTTCAGTGCTGACTCCAGTTCGGCGGACATGGTCTCATTCCTAACCTCATCCACGACATGAAGAACCCTAAGAAGGCGGACCGCATGTGCGAGCTCGCCTATGCCATCGCCATGGCGGTGTACGTCCTTGTCGGCATCTTTGGCTACCTCATGTACGGCACGAACGTGAGCGACGAGGTCAGCAAGGACCTCGCGCGCACGCCCGGCTTCTCCCCGCTGCTCGCCAAGCTCGCCGTGTGGATGGTCGCGCTCAACCCCCTCACCAAGATCGCTCTCGGTATCCGTCCCGTGAGTCCTCCCACATGGCCCCACTGACCCCAGCTCGCCGACCTCTGCTTCACCTGGCTCGGGCTGCACCCGACCGTCCTCATCCCGCAGACGGCGCCGACCCCGCGCTTCGTCACGCGCCCGGGCACCCCCGTGTCCGACGTCGACTCGGACGAGGAGGCGTACGTCCCTGCGCCGGGCACGTCCTCGTTCCCGGACCCGGGCACGTCGACCTTCTCGGTCGTCGCGGAGAACCGGCACGAGCGCTCGGAGCGCGTCAAGGCGTTCCTGCGCCCATGCATCCGCGTCGCGCTCGCGTGCCTCTCCGTCGTCGGCGCGCTCGTCATCCCGTCCTTTGAGTCGCTCATGTCTCTCCTCGGATCGGGCTTTGCGTGCCTCACGCTCATCGTCATCCCGGTGTGGGCGGGCGCGGCCGTTTTCGGCTGGAAGTGGTGGGACGTCGTCGCCATTGCCCTCGCGTCGATTATCGGCGTGCTCGGCACCCTGGCGAGCTTCTGGCCCTCGGGCGCCCCGAGCTAAGGCCGCAATAACCAACATACCTTGAACTCTGACCACTGCTTGATGCTTGACTAAAACGCGGCCCACCACCGCCGAGATCCCCATAGACCCCGGACCCTGCCATAATGTAGATACTGATACTCCCGCATGTACGGAATCGCCTGTCTGGAGGGAGCGAGGCGCGAGGCCGGGTTGTTGTCGATGTCTGACTTGTGAACTCTGCAAGGGAATTACTGATTACAGGAGATACGGCGGTACAATATCTACATGGTTATTTTGTGCTCGCCTCACCATTATATATTTGTCGCTCGTGGATGCGCTTCGGTGCACACCTCTCAACTTCTCTCTGCAGCCCCCTTCTCTACCTCCAATCGCAGCTGCGTTCTCTCACCACTCTCTCCAAGTATCTGCCATCAGCTTGCCAACGACCAGCAAAGCTGACCCACCTCACGGCACGACGAACAGCTCTCCCGCCCCCGGCCCTTGAACACTACCCAATCAAGCACGTTTGCGGAGCGGCACCTCAAGGCGGCGGCGCTTCTCGCTGGCGGGTTTCGGCCTGGCCGACCGTTTCCGGACCATGGGATCCTGGCGGCTGTTTCTTGTAAATGTGCTGCTGGTCGTTGGTGGGGAGGCGCCCGTAGTCTCCGCCCCTCGTCCTCCATCACCTCCTGTTGGGTCTTCATGGCGCCATGCCACGTCCTGCTGCATGCCATCTATCGTACATCGCAAAACAAGACCTAATGAGTCATGAGTTGCTTGCTTGTGATATAAACGCGAACTGTGTTATCGGTCGTGGACGTGTTGTACCTTGGCAAAGAGAGATTAGACTCCCATCTCGGCGGCGGTGATCTCGCTGCGAATGGCATGGGAGCATGGGAGGAGGGTAGAGAAGCGGCCTTGTTAGCTTAAGTTAGCTTGTTGGGCAGGTAGCATGTTCATGGTGAGCAGTCGTTTTGTTGACGTTTCTCGAATCCGGATGTCCGATCTCCGCACCACATCACCATGCGCCACACACGCAGAGGCCACGCCGCGCATATACAATATCCCCACTTTCCACTCCCATCGCCATCAACATGCTCGTTCCTCGTCGGATCTTGTCCGCCGTGCCTGGTGACTGCACCGCCTCCATCCCACAAGCGACCCATCAGACCATGCTTGCCATCGTGGTGAGAAACGAGAAGAAAGAACGGCGAACGGTGAACGGCGACTCCGGTCTTTGTCTTTATGGCGAAACCTGGCGTCAGGCAGTAATGAGAGCAGACGCCGGCGGCCGTGCTCGCGTGCTGCGTGTCGCTGGTCATGAGGCTGGACGCGCAATTCCATGTCCATGTCCATGTCCATGTCCATGTCCGATACATGGCGCCGCCACGCGCCCCTGTTCGCGCTGTTCGCCTGCGAGTTCAAGAGCGTGAGCGCGTGAGTGTGCGGTCGTGGCGCGTGGCGCATACCGCCCACGCAGCAGGTCGCACAGCGCTAGCGCAGCACAGAGCCTGGTGAGCCGAGCGCAGCACAGTTGCGTGTTGCATTGCCACCCACCTCTGACAGCGAGCAGGAAGGGTGGAACGGTGTGTGGCTGTTCAGACATTGTAGAGGGACAGAAGTGCCAGAAGGGACGCGTTTCGATGTGTCTGCCATGCTGCCACTTTACATCTACACGTTCACATATCGCTCCAGCGGTGCACTGCATACAGCACGGACGCGCGGCGCAGTAGTGCGCCGCTGACAGCCAGGGTGTTTGGAGTGCGAGTTCCCCTTACCGTGCCGTACCTCCATTTCCGGCTCCCGCTGGCCGCTGGCCGCTGGGCAGTGCCATCCAGAGATCCAGCGAGAGAAAGCACACTCTCTTGCTTGTACTCGTTTCGTCCTGCCCCTTACCTGCACTGGCTGCGAGGGATGTAACCTTTTATTACAATATATGCGGGGCGCGTCCCGCGTGGCCGTGCGACGGGGAGCGTATATAGTATTATATAGTACTGCATTAGGGGGAATATGAGATGGGTATGGATCGGTCAGCATCAGTTTGTCAAGAACATGTTGGCTAGAGAGCAGACGCTGGCGCGCTAGATTGCTGCACACATTGAGGTGGCGTCCAAGGCGTTCACAGTGGTGGGAAATCTGGGAAATCTGGGCTTCAGGTTTCAGCTTTGTGCTGCAGAGCGTGTCACATCTAGACAATCGGACATGGTCTGCTCCACTGCTCCACATGTGCATATGCCTGCATGCATGTATTTTATACGTGTGCAGTGTGATGCGTATTGCACTGCTCGTAGCAGCATGCAGCAGCACCCTGTCTCATCGTGTATCATGTCTTGGGAGAGGGGGGGCAGATGTGTGCCCAGGTTTTGCAGTGGTTGCATGGTGCCTGCCACACGCACGCACGCACGCACTACCTTTTTGGCTGTAGCAGGCTTGTTACACAGCATCGCCTTCCCTGTGTGCCTGCCTCACTCTCACTCACAACTGCGCCGCCTCTCCTCTGTCGCCTTTCCCCTCTCTTCTCACCACCACCACCACCTCCTCCTCTTCCACATCTCCTCTTGTCGTCGTTGCGTCTCCTCCTGTGCTCACTCGTGTTCATACTACCATTTCATTTTGTCCTCTCTTTACCTTTATCCACTGTCGCATACTTTTGCATCTCCGGCTGCCACCACCGCACTCACAGCTCACGCTCCACGCCAATCGACCACGTCAATCCTCAGTCCTCCACTTGGCCTCGCGGTAGCCATCTACCAACACCCGTGTGGCTGGCCTCATCGAGCACCTCTTCCCATTCCCATTCCCATTCCCACCTCCAGCAACGACCTCTTCCCTCCTCCCACATTCCACTTACACGCGCCCCATCCACGCCCACTCACCTCAATCTGCCCGTCGCCCGTCGCCAGCACCACCTCCCCCTTCCCCTGCCCACACCCACTCCGCGCGGGGCAGCGCCGCACCCCTCACGGCACAGGGGCCTCCGCCCCAGCACTTCCATGGCCAGCGGCGAGCGCGCCCCGTCCGAGCGGTCTTTGCCATTGGACGCGGCGAGCGCCAGCACATCCTCGTTTCCCGGCGCGTCTACCACCGAATCCCACACCGCGAGCAGTAATCCCCCACCGACAGGCGCGCCGCCGTCCTCGGAGACTTCCCTTCCGTGGCCGCCCGCGCTGAGCAAGTTGCACCGCCCGGCCATAGACTCGCTCTCCACCACCGCATCCGACAGCCTCATGACCCCGCTGTCGCCCACCGCCCCGCCGCCGCGATTCGGCTTTGGCGCGTTCGTCGACTCGCCAACAGTTAATACGCCGCCGAGGTATCATGGATCCCCAGCGACTGATGGCCCGTCGTTCGCGCAGCGCGCAATCGTCGGCACACATAGCCACAAGTCGCCGCTTTCGGGCAACGGAGATGTACAGTACAATATGATGGAGCCCCACTCTCGACAGCGACCATCACCACTGGACCTCCAGAGTGTCAAGACGACAATGGACCACGCAGAGGCGCCGCCGTTTACTGCCACGTCTACCTGTAGTGGTGGGTGCCGTGGTGTTGGGACCCGCTGACATTTAGTACAAAGCAACCTCAGCAATGAGCTGCTTGACCTCTCGAATCTCCGCCGGTCGATTCAGCAGAACCTGCGCGACCGCCCGCTAGGCCATGGCGAGAACGACCTGGACCTCGAGTCAATAGGCGAGTCGGAAATGAGCCCCGCCTCCCCGGATCGCGGCCGAAACGTGTCGCCAAGCAGTGCGATTTCCATCATCCAGGACTCGCCCCAGTACCTCGTCGTCGACACGCGCGTGCTCGAGGACTATGCGCCTGCGCACATCAAACGCTCTGCGAACGTGTCGATACCGACACTATTGTTGAATCGTCTTCGAAGACAGACTACACGCGCAGGAATCGCCGGATGGGTGTCGCTCACGCGTTACGTGAGCACAACAGCGGGACAGGCATTGTGGGACAGCGTTGATCTTCACGGGAAATGGCTCGACCTGGTCATTATCGGCGTCGACGCTGATGATACGGACGCACCACACATCCTGGCCGAGATTTTGGAACCGCTGGTGACTCACGGGATGGTGCGCGTCGTCGAGGGGGGTTGGACTGCGATTGCAGATGAGGCGCGCACAGCGGGGCTTGTCGTGTCCGAGTCTGTTCCCAACACCGACTCGGTCGTCGTTTCCACCCCTGCCCCTTGCGCCCGCACGCCCGTGAGTCGAGAACGCGCTGTTTCTGGCTCTGTCCTCATCTCGCCTGCGACATCTGCGCCCGCGCCGAGCCAAACAAACGTCCCGGCAATCCGTCCCCTCCCCACCCTTCAGAGCGTCCGCAGCGTGCCAAATCTGAGCATCAACACCCCCTCAGCCACCACTCCGCGGCGCCCGCCAAAGCTCCAGCTCCATCTCGACACCGCATCCGCCACCACTCCTAGCGCAGCACTGCCCACTGGGCCGCATCGGGCCAACCGCCCAAAACTTGGCGGGCTGACAATAGACGTCGGCTCGTCACGCATACCCACCGGTCCCCAGAGCGCATTTCCATACACGACTGCGCCGACATCAAAACCACGGTTAGCGGGGCTCAGCATAGCCACTGGTGCGAAGACGAGTAATCTTGCACCGCCCGCAGGGGAGCCATGGAATGCGAATACCTTGACGCCACCCACGCCGATAGCTGCGCCGAGCAACTTTTCGAATCTCCCGCCATCGACACCCAACGCAGCGAGCCACTCGTCTGGGCCGATGACCATCTCGCGACAACCACTACTAGCACCCATTGACATTTCCACTATCCTCCCATCGTTCCTCTTCCTCGGGCCGGAAATCACGACCAAGAAGGACGTTGAAGAGCTGCAGAACCTCGGCGTGAAGCGCATCCTCAATGTCGCGATCGAGTGCGATGACGACGAGGGACTCGGCCTCCGCGACGCGTTCGACAAGTACTACCGCATCCCGATGAAGGACAGCGTCGACGAGTCGGGAGTCAGCAGGGGCATCCGCGACGCGTGCAAGATCCTGGGTACGTGATGAGGCACAACAGTTCTAACCGCAGACGACGCACGACTACACTCTTCCCCAGTGTATGTTCACTGCAAGGCTGGCAAGTCGCGTTCCGTGACTGTCGTTCTCGCGTATCTCATCCACGCCAACGCATGGTCCCTCCACACGTCGTACCAGTACGTCTCCGAACGACGGCCCGGCATCTCCCCGAACATCGGCTTCGTCGCCGAGTTGATGGAGTTCGAGGCGGCCGAGCTGGGCACAAAGCAGCCGGGGCGGGAGGAGCCTGCGTCTGCGACGCCAGCAGACGCAGGGGAGGAGCCGCTGGTCCCGCGCGAGAGCCGCGTCGGACCGCGGTATACTCGCGAATCTCTCCCCCCTGAATTTGGCAGCGAGCGCCTAGCCGACGACGACAGCGACGGGTCCCCCGTCGAGGAGCCCGCCGGCGAACATGCACCAGAAGGCGCACGGCACCGCCGCAAGCCGCAGCCCGGTATTGAGGTCCGCAAGAACGGCCAGTGGGTTCTCCGTCGGTGAGTTCTTCCCCCTTCCTTCCGGGGCTTACGCCAGCACACCAGTCGACCGCGTGACGCTGCAGCCTGGCCGGCGGTCGTCCAAGGCCGGCCTCGAATCCATGATGATGCGCCCCCTGCGCCGCCCCGACGCGTAACCGCTATCTTATCTAGGCCCCAGGCCCCCACATCACTGACCTTGTGACCTTGTGACCATGTCACCATGTCCACCATCCGGGGCACAGACACTGACTTCCCCGGCATACCCGCCCGCCCATACCCGTCCGTACATTGTAGTGTAGTCCCATTGGCGCTTGCATGCACGATTAGTGTAGCATACTCGCGCAAAGAGCGGATGAAATCGGGGGAGCGGAGCTCTGTGGCCTGCAACTGATCTGCTTCTTAAGACGTTCCTGATCACCCAATATATGTTCTCCGCAAAAGGCCGCACCGCGTACCGCTTCTTCCACAAGCGCACACACTGGCTCGCTGTCATTGCTGGCCGCTCCGAAAGGGATCATCTCAATCTCCGTTGGCTTGAGCAAGAGTCCAGCTGAGGTGAGCTGAAACCTGCACCAGAAGACCATGCTCTATCACAGTCGTCACAAGGCAACGCCACAATGTCTCTGTTGAAGATCTCACTATCAGAACGTCAACCGAGCGATCACAACCTTGTGAGCCGTTCAGTCCGTGACATGCTCCCTGACTCTACTGACAATGACACCGCGAGGCGCCGCGACAAGCCTGGTGACGCCCCCGATATCGGCTCTACCAGCTCTTGACAACGCGCCCTAATAATACTCTTCAATATGCAGCATGTTCACTACGAAGCCCACAGTTCCCCGCTCGCCAGCTCGGCGAGACCGCCATCGCGCGCCGCTAATACAGTAGTCACCGAAGATCGTTATGCGATTGAGAACGTTCTGCAATGAGAATGCTTCCCCACATCCATGTACCACTTGGTTACAGTTGTTCAGAGGCTCCTCTCGTGAGGGGGAACTGCTCCAAGTGACACTCTGCTTCGCGGTTTGCATGCACATGAGCTGTAAGGGGCGCCGGCAGGACAAATCGCGTAGAGACTTTTGGTGACTACTGTAAAGCGGCGGCTATCCCACATCCGGGATGATACCCTCGCGGCCAGATGGCTCTGCTCCTCGCGGGCGGCAATCTCCTTCGCGGCGCGCCGACAAGACACATTCCGTACTGCTTGGTCAGCTCGAAGATCTTCACAACCTCCTCCCGAGTCCCTCGCCTTCACTTCCTCGCCTCCTCGATTCCTTGGTTCCTCGGTGCATTTCCGGCGATTTCTCGTTGGATTGTATTTTTTTTTTCTGGCTTTCTTTTTCTCTCGCGCGCCGACACTGGACTCCAGATCTCATTCCCAGCACCTGAACAGTGCCAAGCCAATCGCGATGGCGAATGTGTTTATCAGACAGCATATCGCGAGCTAGCGGCAGGTCCGCCTTGCGGCAGACCGATTTTGCGGCCTTTGGACCTTGAATGAAAGGGAAATGGACGTATGAGACAATCGCAAGGGACACATCATGATTGTCCGGACCGACTGCGCAGCTCAGAGTGTCTAAGGTCAGCTTGGCAAGGGACGAATTCACCGACACCATTCCACCATCTTGATTCACTGTGCTCGTTCGCGTCCCGAGATATCCCCGACCCTTGCCTCGCGCTCGACGAGACAACGAACAAACCCTGATCGAGTTGACCGTGACCGAGTTGCGCGACTGCTGGCCCGTGGCAGAATGGCGGTGGTTGGACATGCGCCGAGACGCAATATTTCGCAGCCGCTGAGCGCGGCCTACCCAATACGCCTCCACGCTTCGCCGGCCGACACCGAGCACGTTATCTCGGACAAATGCGCATCTCGCCTGTCTAAGGTGAGCTTGGCAAGAGACGATTTCACCAACACAATTCCACCATCGCGATCCATTGTGGGGAGCGCTGGTGCTCGGACCTATCTCTGGCCCTTGCCTTGCCCTCAAAGAACGCCCAAACCCTGGGCCGAGACGCAATGGTTCGAGTTCGCGGCCAATTCAGAACACCACCTCGCCTCGCCGGCTGGCGCGGAGCACGTTATCTCGGACAAATGCGCAACCGGCTGCGCCAGGTTTGCGGTGTCTTGGCATCGCTCCCCATCGCCGGGTGGCAAGTATCGGCCAATACAGGAGCGGCGTCTGTGTAGATTTCAGTGACTGTAGGTGACGGTGCCAATGTCAAAAAAGTGAGACATCAGAACAAAAAGGTGTGTGCACCCTTACCGGATCTTGCTGCTGTTCAGACGAAACATGAACGCTGCGGTAACCCCTACAACACCGCAGGTAGACAGTACAATCAAAGTCTTGCTGGACATGTAGCGTCTGTGGTGAGCATGGAGTCAGTGTGCAGACTATCAGCATCAAGAAGCAGCCCATTACTACTCTAAGGTCGAATGCAACCACCTCTCCGCTCCTGTCATCAGACTCAGGCCAAGAGATGCTAACATCAAACAATGTCCGTGCCATATCGCTAGACGGCGCCTCGCTTGGCCGCGGGCCAGCCTCGGCCAAGTTCGCCGCTGAAAGAAATAAGATTTCGCCCCCCATCCCGGGGCAGAACGCCACGATCCTGTATCCTGGATTCCGTATCAGCGCGTCGGAAATGTTGGATCTGGTATCAGGTTCAGGTATCAGTCACCGCGCCACCGCCGCCACCGCCGCCGCCGCCGACGGCGCCGCCTCGGTCGAGATCGAGGATCGAGCACAGGGGGTGGTGGCGGCACACGTCAGCTTTCGGCGCCATGGGCTGGCGCCCTGGGTTCGTTACGAGTCGTAGCAGGGTTTGCGGGGGAGGCGAGATGGTGCGCCGTCCCGTTCTTTGTTGTTACCCCATTCCCCAACCTCCCCTAGCCCAGGTGCGCAATGCGCAGCACCCGATCTCGGAGCTCGGCGCCGAGCGTGCGGGATAGATAATGGTTGGACAGAGACCGTAATTCGAATTCAGGAAAAGGAGTAGAATAGAAGAAGAAGAAGAAGTGAGGGAACTGAATTTGAAGAAAAATAGGAATTCGAGATGGGGTTGAGAAGAAGCATCAACACGGCATTGTGCTGACGCGATACAGTATCTGCGAGCAGAGTGAGACAAAAATGCCACAGCAACATGGCGGGAGCCTCGGCGAACCTCTCGATCAGGACAGGTAGCGGCATCCGAGCTCCCGAGTGCGATGAGTGGGTCCAGTTCGCACCCAGCGGACCGAGCGGAAATTGGGGCCGGTCGGTGACAAACTGCGTCCGATGCGGATTCCGAGGTTATCCATGGTCTTGGGCGGTGGGGTTTAAGGTGAACGCAAGGGCGGACGTGTGGTGTCTTACAGACGGGACGCGGGACGGTGTAGGCATGTCAGGAAACGTCTCGTGACTTGATGTAGGTATGTCCGGTGTTTGATGAGCCTGTGAGTGCTTTGTCGGCCCTGGCTTCGGGCCGCGGACCCCAATACGTTCAGGTTTGATATCTCCTGTGTCTGGGTCAAGGTGGTGTGAGCACCTGGCATCGATATTGGACGTTTGATTCGAGAGCTGAATGCACATGGCCAGTCAGTGTTCGCACTGTGAGAGGTGAGGGAAACGGACTGGGGATAATGGACAACGCCAAGATATTCCCACTAGTCTGGGGCGTTAATATCGTAAGTACGGTCTCGGCAAGTATGGTAACAACGTGCGTGACGTTCGGTCGGGGACCACACTCTTCACCCCAGTTCCTACCTCGCCAGCAGTCGTTCTTGATGCAGGTAAATTGGCGCCAGTTAATCGCGACGAGTGCTGACAGCGCTGATATTCTGATGCTTATGATTGTGAGAACGAAGAGCGTGCTTTAGGATACGTTCTGGAAACCCCACTCTGTGTGATTCACAAGACCCTGCTTTTCACAAGCCACATGATCAACATTGGAATCGTCATGATCGTCATTTAACCCGACATGTGGCACTGACCATACCTGACCTAAACAGCATAAGAGTCCAACGCAATCAGATAGGTACCAGCTGATGGCGTGACAGTTCCATAATGCCAAGCAGTGCGTCCGTCGATCTCAGCGACACAGGCATCGCCGCCTGCCGACGGGAGCCGAAGGGAAGCGCCTTGAGTCCGCAGTTCGGAGTCATGGTAGTCGGATCACCCGATCGAGGAGTAATGGTGCAACGCTCGACTCTGGGGACGCCGGGAGGTATCGTTGCCCGCGCACACTTGAACACACGCCGCCAAAACCAGGAATCACCTGCAGATCACCTTTCCTCCCCAATCGACCCTGCTGGAAGTATGTAATATTTTGTTCCCTTGTCTCAAGCCAGAGAGGGTCGTGACGGCACCGAGAAAGGGCGTTACGCGACTGTCTCGGATGCGACCTGCGGAGTGCGACTGGCGACAAGACTCGGAAGTACTGTGCTGTACGTGGATACGTACAGTACACCAGTTTCCCAGAACACCGGACCCAGATGTTGCCAAAACAACGAGTCCGAGTGTATCTCCAACACAACGGCTGAGAGGTGTTGTTTGTATCGACTCCGCATTAGCGTTTAGCGTCAGTAACTAACCACAGCGCGTTCCTCCGATCATCATGTCCGGGGATCTCGGGCGGAGCGAAGTGCAAATGTCTCCGATACTTGATCTGGTACGCCTCCGCGATATGTGCGCGATCTGCCCACGATTTGTGATGAGCGGGAGCAAAGAAGAAACAGCAGCAGCGGAAGTACGAGTCAAGATCTCGCGGGGTTAACATTAACGGTAAGCATGAAGACGTACCAGTTTCTCTTGGGTGCCGATGCCGCCGGAGCCGGGAAGGGGATCGTGAGCTCTTGCAGCGCGCGCTCGAGCTGCAACCCGACCCCGGTGACCTGCGACCTGCACCGGTGACCTGCGACATGTGACGGCGATCTGCGAATTGTAACGGTGACCTGATTTGTTGTGTTTGGGATGAAGGGAGTAAAGGTCACGTTCACGTTAGTGCCAGGTCGCGACTGACGACGTATTTTACGCAAGAAGCGGCCGAAGCGGATAAGGACCAACAGGACGTGGCCACTTGCCCGCCTGCCCGCGCTCACGAATGGATGAATGTGGCACATGTGGCACTTTGTTATGGCACCGTGCGCGCATCGCCGCACTTTTGAGCTGTTGGATGATCCGATCGAGGCTGCTCCGTCGCGCTCAGGCACGGCCCTGTTTTGTCTTGCTGTCTGCGTGTCGGAGTCCCCGGAGGGCGGCGATAGAGCTGCGGCCTTACGGGAACGGACAGCACCGCACCGAAGACACAGTTGCGATGCTCCGTGGTCACTATGGGTACACTACATCTTGGCCCGAAATGCGGATTGGCAGCCACATGCAGCATGTCGCCTGGACGACTTGTTCCTGCGTAGTGGTGTTCCACAGTATAGCCAAACCCAGCTGGGTTGGAGTGCCGAGAACGAGATCTGGATATCTAAAGATCCGGCCCACCGTCTCCGACGCAAGCAATTCTGGTCGCCAGCACCCTTACTCCTATGCCAGTTGTAGTTCTGTATGCATGAGGGGCGTACGAGATCTGGAGCCTACCCCCCTAGTACGACGCCGCTGAGGCACAGGGGTCCAGAGCATACAGTATGTCACACCCAGAGCTAATTGCTCTAATAATGATACGGCCATATTGTTAGGCCACGCGCCCGCTGCCGAGAGGCCAGTGCGCGATCACGTACGCTCTCAGGGCCCGACCTTGGAACTCAAGTATCGGCTCTGCTAGACTGAGTCCGATCAGGTCTGCGAGCTGTCGGAGCGTTGGTGCGGCAAGGAGGCAAGCGCCCGGCGCTTGCGCACCCAAGGCGGACATTTCGTGTGGTTCGCAGATCGCAGATGCACAGGAGGCATGACGGCCAGGCACACCCACACCTCTCCATCCTGCATTCTCGGTCGTCGATGAAGAGGCACCAAAGCCTCCGGTCGCCTCAACTGAATTTGGCTCCAGCTGCCCATTAACGCCATTAACCCATTACGCCCATGTCGCGTGGCGTGCCCATTCTGTGCGCGATCTGTGCCTCGTACTTATTGCATCGGGGGTTGGGGCCAACCTTACAGACTCACTCAAGGCTCGGGGCTCGTGCCGTCGGCGCCCTGTAGCCCCCGACATTACAGTCTGCGGGAACAGGATATCGCTCGTCGGAATTACGTGAACCTAAGGGTTACTACCCGCCGAGAAGAGGTACCTGGGGCTTGGCCGTGAGTTGCCGTTACAGGCCGTTGTGTGCTTGCAAGATTGTGCCCGTTTGCAGCGACCCACAGGGCCACAGTCTGTGGGCGTGATTTGTTGTCCTGCGTGCACTGCCGTACGGCGACCTACAGTGTGATGAATTCGTGATGTGTGCCAGCCTTGATTACATGCTTTTGCGGACCGAGATATCCATCCCGCCGTACTGTAGCGTTCTTCGTTCGTCGAGTGAACGCCGCAGGGGTGGGCCCTGTGTTGCTTCTGCCCTGTCCGTCCGCTCGAGAGTGTCACCCGGTTACGGTATTGAACACAGCAGCTCACCCTGACACTTATCAGCGCAGTGATTCTGCCTGGCACAGAATGTCGTACCACTACTGGCCGCCGCTGGTCACTGCCTTCACAAAGAGGCAACCTACTCAGGTTTCCAGATGCAACAGATCCTGATCTCGCCGAAGGAATAATTGTATTAATCAGCTTTGCCTTGGAACCCGCACGATGGCCAGACCAGCTAATCAGAATCCTTCCTCGCCGGCAGTTCCGGCCGCCACAGCCACACTTTGCACTTTGCAACTGCCAAACCACGTTACCTGTCCTCGAATTTAGAATTCAGGAGAGGGCTAGACTGGGTTAATTGGGTTACCGGCGGATCGCGGCGCACAGTGAGTGCCGATAACACATGGGGGGAAGCGCAAAGGAGATGGAAGCCGCCTCGCGTGACATGCGTGCTCGTAAGGTTGTAAGGCTACAATGTAAGGTTGTATAATGCTTGGTGGAACTCTAGTATTGTTCGGAAGCCTCGTGCTGCATCTTCCCTGGCGTTCTGGGTTTGCAGATAGAAGGAAAGAAATCGAGTCTAACGTCAAGTTTGGGCACAACTGGTTGTAATTTGTCACTCTGTGGTCATAATAAACAATGCGCGATCCACTGCCATCCACTGCATGGCTACTCTATTTGCTGTTGCCAGGTCGTCATAACATGCACCTAACGACTGGGACAGGGGTACGGAAGTGGACGTGACGTGCTCATTAGCACCAGCAGTAACGTGCAGTCGCATGCGGCACGCCTCTTCATCGCACATGTTATTTCTCCGCTTCGGCAGCCATTGACGCACGGGTGCGGCGAATGGATCAAATGGATGAGATGATGGCGTTGCGCCTCCCAAACCCAACGTCATCAGAAGGGGCGTGGGAGGCGACAGATCGAGACAGAGGCGTTGTGGGAACCCCTTTGGAAAACCCTCATGCACCGCATTTGCGAGTGACCGGCGTGCTGGAATACCCTATCCGAAGAACGACTGCAACTGGAATCACATCCGGTATCCAGCGCGTGCGTACTCTGAGCAAAGTTTCCGTTTGGGCGCACCTCTCTGACCTCCAGGTCTGTACCCGACGTATCCGACAAAATCTCACTGGAGAGGAACAAGCGCAAGCTCCAACTCTCGAGCTTGGTGCACAGTCGCCAAACATGCAGTCACCCCGCTTTGTTGTTTGGTGTAGTGCAGAGGGTTGGAAGCTTCTGGGCACCGTGCGCTGGGGTCATCGTTTCGGTGGATAATTACGAGGCTGAAAGAGAGTTTGGCGCCCATGCTGTCAAAAGAAAAATCAGTCACAGAGAATGTCACAGTTCATTAGGGCAATACCGTGTGAGCTGGCGAGTATGAGCGAGACACGAGCTTCTTCTATGCATACAATAACGTGGGGGTTCATCAGCTCGTGCACATTCGCATGACAAGCACCCATGCTTACAGTCCCCGTGCACGCGTTGCCTTCTCCGGCCCCAGTTCCCATGATCGTGGTAATACACTTTTTGCCCGAAGAGGAGCCGACCGACACTGGCCGAGCCGGGGCAGAGTGGGGCTTTTTTGGCGAGCCGCACAGCCAAAAACCAAACAATTCCAGGATCCAGAGTTTTGGAGACGGATCAAGGGCCGAAGGGGCCGACAGAGTTGAGGCGCGCGACGTGGCGTGGCGATGTACGACCGAGGGACCGCGGGCAGGCACGGGGCCCGAAGAATGGCCAACAGTTCGTACTCGCAAGGCAGAAGACGGGAGGAAGCAGGAGGGTACAAGGGGGAAGTAGTGGGGTGTTGAGGAGCCGACAGGGAGTACAAGCAAGGGAGCGCAGGGAACGAGTGAACAGGGAACAACAGAAGGGATCAGAAGAGAGCAACCTCTCGGTCGATCTCATTCTGTCCTGTTCTCTCCGCGCTCCACCGCTCTCCGCCTCCACCAGCGCCCAGCGCCATTTCATGACCCATACACCGACATTCTGCGGCTTTGAGGCTTGCGGCTTGCGGCTCAGTCGCGCTCCGTGCTTCTTGCGCTCCTGATCGCCAGATCGACTCGTTCTGGTTGTTGGGTACAACAGTACATCCTGCTCATTTGCATCATTTCCGACCAATACCGCGCGCCGTTCGAGCTGCATTTTATTTTACTCCAAAGCTAACATTGCTCGGCACGGCACGTCCCAAGCACAGCAGCACAGCGCAGCCTCCCATCCCGACCCACTCTGAAGCTTCGACGGTGCGCGCGCGCGGTTACCAGCTCGTGTTCTTTCCCTGTTCACCATAATCCCGTTTGCTGAGATCTCATCTCGCGCGCGCACCTCACCTCACCAACATTCAACAATCAGCGATCAGCGAGGCACGCCCGGACGCGCCAATCAGTCGGATCAGCAAACGTCGATCACGTCCCACAATTCTGGCTTACGGCGCTTTCTTCCTGCCGCAACACCGCTTCCACCCTCAGAACAGGCTGTTGGCCAAGCACGTCATACGCACCCGATCTCAGCACGTGCAGCGGAGGACAGCGTAGCTGGACGGCAGGATACACAGCCAGCATTGGCGATAAGGTGAGAGCCTCAGAGCCGACCCGCGTTCACAAAGGGCGAGGGTGGACTGCGAAGAGGTCTCTTGGGACCTGCCACCGTGCCGTACACTCTGTTCCAGTTTGGCTTGTCGGATTAGGGCTGTGGCCTGAAAAGCAGGATCTGTGTGCGGGGACAGATTGAAGGAGAGGAGAGGAGATAGCAGGAACAGACTTGCGAGATAGCCCTTGTGGCCTTGTGGGCCTTGTGGGCACACCCAGAGTGCCCCTATTCCAAAGTATACCGTAACTCCCGGGCCCGACAGCCGACTCCGCGCCCACGGAACAATGCTAGATACGGCTGTTTAAGCACTGTCTTCAGGTCAATCTGCACTTATGCCGACTTGGTCTCGTACTAGCCGACCCTCCAATCAGGCCAGCAGCAACGCAACAGTGCTGCTGCCACTCCCAAGAAGGCCCATCAGGACAGCGTCCATGGGGGCAGGTGGTACGGGTGTCCCCCCCATATGCACCGCAACCAGACCGCACAACAACACATTTCCTCTTGTTTTTGCCCTTCCCTTACTTTCCGCCTCTGTAGATCCCTCTTGGTTCCACAAGATCACGGCGTGTTCGAACGCTATATCCTTTCCCGGATCCACAGGCTGACCTCAGCTCCCTCTCCGTCCTTCACTCTCTCCTCGCTCCCCTCCCCATTCTTTCATACTTTTACGCCTCTGCCTCTGCCTCCGCCTCTCAGATCAACATACACGCAACTCTGGCCCGCTGGCAAAACGAACAGGCAATTCTCCAGGCACCTACCCTTTCTTTAAAACAGACGTCGTCTTGGCTAGTCACTAGTGGCGGGTTAGGCCTTGTCTCTCTGGGATCACTCTTGCCTATAATTCCGCAAGCAGCAAACAGCCTTTGGCACTTAACATACCCTTCGATGCTCTAGTTACCATAGTTCCTTTTACCTAGCACCCCGACAGTACCCTTGCACGACATTTTAGTACCGACACGACCAAGACAGTACCCGCCCGGGAGCTACCACTGGCCCATTATCACGACCCCGAACGACCCTCTCGCCGTCTCCGTCTCCCGGCTCTCCCTCCCCCCAATTTCCGCAACACCTCCCCTTTGCCTTTGCTCGTTCTTTCACTCCACGCAATTGCACCCGACAATAGAGCGCTCCCAGTTCACATCATTCTTTTGAGGTTAAGCAGCGAATTCTTCGGTTGCATCTCTTTTGTCCCTTTCCAACATACCTTCCTGTCAACTCTCCATCGCCCACCTAATCACTATAGAGTTTCGAAAATCCTAATATCCCATCCCGATACCTGCCCCACTTTTCATCCCCTAGGCCTCCGCCCAGATTTCGTCTCTCTCGGCTGACGTCTTGTGCCTTCCGACGGAAGGTCAGTAAGAACATCGTGAAGTCGCTGGTAAACACGACACGGTGATGGAGTCGCCGGGTCGTGGCGCAAGTAACATGTCTTCCCGACGTAGACCCCCATCAATATCTGGGCAATCTGTTCCGCCAGACGGCCGCATGGGCGACCCTCCTCCGATACCGCCTCCGCCACAACCACCGTTGGATCAGGACCGCGGCGGCTCTCCAACTTCAGCACAGGCCGCTCTACACAGTAGTCAGCAGGCTCCTCGTCGCGGCCCGTATCCGACACGAACTCGTTCCACAGATCCGACCGCTCCTCGACGCAGACCATCGCCAACCGCTCCGCCACATCATCTGCATCCCTCGTACACCACTTCGGCACCCCCTCACCATCCCTATGGATTTGCGGTTGAGCGCCATGACTTGCCGCCGCCAATGAGAGCCCGCTCTGATCCATACCGATATCACGACCTCGACCGCAGACCACACCCATATGACCCGCGGTATGATGCCTTCCGCCGTGATCCCAGAGATCCCAGAGATCCCAGAGATCCTCGCGATCTGAGGAACCCGAGAGATCTACGAGACCCGAGAAATCCAAGAGAGCCGCATGACGTGTTAGAGCCGCTGCCTCGCGGCGAACATCGCGGTGATCTTCGGGCTGATCCTCGTGCTGCTGATCCTCGGAATGATCCTCGGGATCCTCGGGATGCTCGTGCCGATCCGCGAGACCCTCGTGATCTGCGTGATCCTCGCCGCGAGCTGCAAGACGTTCGTGGCGACCTCAGACCACATTCAGACGAACCGTATCCATTCCCTCCATCTCATGGTCTCCGTGGTGGTCCACCAGTCCATGGAAGCCACCATCCATCCCATGCCCCTCCCCAACTGGAACCAGTGTAAGTGTCGCCATTAAATCCGCTCAGTGGATGCGGGCGTGGTGGAATAAGAGGTTGTAATAGGTACTATTGCTTGGCTTGTTGGAGGCATCGTTTGGTGGATAGTGGGGTTTTTTTGTTGCTGGTGACAGGCCCTTTCGTCATCCATCCCGTTTACCCCTCTCAACTGTGTTCATCCTCCATGTTCCATATTCAACATAACCGTCCTACACTTCCACAAAAGCACCCATAGTCTCCGTGATGGTCGCTGATGTCTAGACCCCCGCCCTCGCATTTCCGACCCGACTCGAGTGGTGGGCCGCCGCCATCGGGACATGGTCTCCCCCAGCCCCGCTTTCCTTCACCGCCCACGGGGTCTCCACGGTACGTGCAATCCTGGTTGTGGTCGGAATATTTTATTCCATTCCATTCTCTAATATTGTACATTTGGCTGACAAGTGCTTAGACATGCGGAAGGGCGAACGATGATCACGCCGGCGCCCCCTTCGCGGGACATTTCCCTCTGGCACCGCGACCCCGCGGAGGCATACCTCCGTGGATATGAGGACGCGATGGCCGATGTTGGTGAAGGGTATATCACCGTCGATGGTGTCGTTCGTGAGTCCTGGGTTCCACAGTGGCTGGTCCATTTTGCTGCTGGCCGGAATGACAGCTGGCAATGAGGAATGGGATGCCTCGATTGTCAGAACATATTTATTAACATGCTCAGACAACCGTGTACCAATTGGACGCCCAGAACGCGACTGGCGCCACGGTGACAAGCTGCGGGATGGTGAACGCTCCTTTGGGCCATACGGCGATCCTTCTCACGATGGGTACGCGGACCGGCGCGAGCCCATGGGAAAGGGCATTCATTCGCGCCCGGGTTTGCACCCGTATCACCCCGACTACCACTCGCCTGCGATGGGCGGTCATGGTCTTCCGCCGTATTATGCGCCATCTCCTCCTCGCGGACATTATTCACATCACGCATTGCCACACGGCCATCACCCGTCTGATCCCTATGGGCTTCCGCCTGGAGGTCACCCGGTTCCTATGCTCGGCCGACCGGGCGCGATCGCGTCTCCTGCCGCTCCTGCTCCCCAGATGCGCCACCGCCAGATGATTTCGTGCCATCCTTGCCGGTCACGCAAGGTGAAATGCTCTGGTGGTCATCCGTGTGAGGCTTGCATCAAGATCAAGCGTACCGCCGAGTGCGCGTACGAAAAGACTGTGCGGCGCCGTGGCAAGGGCAAGAAGCACGACGACGAGGGAACCGGCGCGGATCCGGAGGCCAGTGGCACGGACGACAATGACAAGGCGAGCGCCCGGGCGAGTGTAAGCGTTGAGCCGACTGCGAGTGCGAGTACGAACCCACGGCCTGCGAGCAACAGCATGAGCGCAGTTCCGAGCGGGGAGGAGAGTGCTTCATCTCAGTCTGTCCGGCCACGGGACGCGAGCGAGGAGGAACGGGACCACGAGAAGGATCGTCGGGACGGTTACCATCGCGACGGGCCCAACAGCAAGTCTGCTTCCAGTGCAGACTTGGACGGCCACCGCCGCCCCGAGAAACGCGGGTCTCCTCACAATATAGAATTCGAACGTGACCGGAAGCGTGTCCGCCCCCAGAGCTCCGAGCGCGAACATGACAAGGACCGGTCGGGCAACTATCGCGAGAAGGAAAGGTCTCCACGAGGGCGGGACGGCGAGAGGGAGCGTGAGCGTCCGTCGGCTCGCTCCCCCGTCAACCACAAAGCATGAGGGGAGAGCGCGGGTGAACGACGGCGCGGGTGCACTGCCCCCATACCCTGTAGCATAATTCTCTTGTTTCGGTCATCATCTTGGGCTCACTGTCTTGGCTCATTCCAGTATCGTGTCGTTAGCTTTCACATAACAACCAGCCATCCGATCCGTCCAATACGAGCTCGTCGAGCCGTCCAATGTACACCTCCATCTCCATTTCCTGTTCTCTGCAGCACGTGCTGCAGACCGCCTGGCAGCACACATACATTAGCAACAAATCCAAACGCTTATACAATCCATGTCTCCTAAATTGCTCAACTGCGAAGGTAGCACGTACGAAACTGCCCGTGGTCGGCCCCCGATTGGTGGACGATCATCCCGATGCCACTCGTGATCGTGCTGCCACGATGCCACCCGTGATCTGTTACGCCGCCTCTAAGATGTGCCATACGCCATACCCCATGTATACCGCGCCTCGTCATCGTGAGAGTTTACGGTTGGCGATCGTGATCGCTCCAGCCAGCATTCCGGCGCAACGTTGTAAATTACCAGCTTACCAGATCAATCACCTGCTCAAGCTCCAGTCCGAGTCGGCATGCCCGTGGCGCCCTTACCTGAACGCGTGGCATCGCACGTGCCGCTTACGCATTAATATTGTTATTACGCATCGCATTACACCATTACAACACCCCATGCGCGGCTTACGCTCACGCTCAGACTACAATTAATTGATGAGGCGCGAGGCACCGCAGGCCGCGCCGTGACTCCGGGAACCGAAGACGCTCCGCAGCGCCGCAGATCCGCAAACATGTCCGTAGAAAGTGCCCGTGTAGCTCCATGTAAGAAATGGTAGGGCATTTGCAGTAAACAGCAGCTGGCATGGAAGTTCTAGGCTTGCGTCACGTAGTAGGCGGGGATGCTGGCCTTTGGTGAAACTGCGAGAACGGAGGGACTGTTTAGGCCAGATTCGGTGGCCAGCGGCTCACGGCATGTTGGCATGTCACGGCCCATGGACCTTCCTCCGCCCCGCAGTTGACCACGGTCACACCACGCTCCTCCTGTTCGGCTGGGCGCTGGCCCATTTTTGTCCCGAGCATTTAGCAGCCATGCTCCGGATGGTGGGATGGAATGTTGCGACCAGCAAGAAAAAATGAGAATAAAAAATTAATAGTAACACTGGCATGCTGGCAGGAAAACACCCACCATGCACACTAATTCAAAGTACGCCACATGGAGAATAATGACTTCATCCTGGAATCCTAATTGTAATCCTACAGTAACCATATGGCGTCGTCTGGATCTCCTGGATCTGGGATCTGGGATTCCAAACAAGCACATGTAACACTCATCTGGGGTGCGGGGCAGGTGATGGCCAACCGCAATCTGTTTCTTCAACGGGCTTGGAAAAAAGAAAATTGATCGCGCGCTCCGAGGGTAGGGTCCGACTTTCACACTAGATGCGACGGCGAGCCGGGTACTGCAGCCTGGGCAAGACATGGCTGTGGGCAGCACTGGACGTTGCCGCGCGCTTGTGAAGTCCGTCGAGTCCTCCTCACATCCAAACTGGCCGACACTAATTACAAAAACGGACAGTCGAGTGCGCAAGCAAAATGCTATTCGTCATCGTCCCGCTGGTCTGGCGATCATGGGATGCAGGATGCACCAGCGTCGTACTTCGTGGGACACATACAGTTGTACTGAGCTGAGAATCTGGCCTAGCACCACACTACGGGCCGCGCCGGGGAAGGAAAACTGACATGTGTGAGTGGCCGCCGCGGCCACTGCGACATGTGGGCGGATCAGCTGATACATGATGTGATGATGCAGTCACGGCGTGCACTGTGGTCGTGACCTGGAACTGAAAGACTAACAAGAGCTACGGCACGGTGCGGCGCTACAGAACAAGAAATGCAGCTACATACATACTAGCTCACATGAAGTCGTCGTCGCTCCAGTCATCCTTGGCGGCGCCAATCGCGTCCTCTGTGAACATGCCGTCGTACGAGCGCTGCGCCTTCTCCTCCGCCCACTTTGCCTTCTGCTCGTCCACAATGCGTTGCTGGTGTAAGCCGGGAGAAAGTGTAGGATAAACAGCTTTCAACGTGGCAGTCTCCGAGGTGTAAACTGGAATCTGCCCACGGTGGCCCCATCCCCCAAAATTACTAGGCGCGGTCGCTACCTGGGGCTGTGGAATTGGGTGACATTTTCCCTCTGTACACCCCATTTGCTGGCAGATGTGGTCGCCAGCTCGCCAGCTTGCCCGCACAGGCGGCCAACAGACTCCTGCCACCACTCAGCTCCACGATGTCCACATCGGCATCACGAGCTCCGGGCGGAGAAAGGGGCTGGCAACCAAACACTGCAGGAAGTACAATGTGTGGGCCAGGGACTGAATGCACAATAACGATATGTCTCGGATGGAGAACCAGACAGGGCCCGACAGGGAACGATAGGATCACGAGCGTGTGAACCGCCAGGCGACACCACATCCCACAGGTCCGCACCACCGTGACCCTCGTTATCCTCAGGCTCAGACTCGGCCCGCGAGCTCGGCCCCCAGCGGCTCGCGGGTGTGCTGGCCGGGGGTGGGCGGAGGCTGAATGCAGCCGTAACGCTAACGAGAGGGCCGAGATAACAGCCGCGGCTAATATTTCGGCGGCTGATTGGTGCAAGCGGAGGGTGAAATGTGGAGAGGAGAGGACGTGGGTGAGAGGAATTAATCCTAGGAATTGTAGGACCATGTGGCGTCCGCCGCTGGAACCGTACCACGAGTCTGGATTGTGGTGTCGTGCTAGCTTGCGGGTCTGTGTTGTTTTTGGTTTACACCAACCACACACATCGCCACGCACTCCATTAAAAATAAAACCAACCCCGGGGAGAACAAGAACAGCACGTGCGGGCGAGACATCACAGCCCGAGACTTGACTCACATTTTCAATCGCCGCATTCTTCTTTTTGCGGCCTTCGGCGCGGAGACGTTCCTGCCGCTCGGCCTCGTGGTCGACCTCGCGCTCGACTTTGGACTTGTTCAGGCGGTTGACGATGGCATTGTCGCGTGTAGGGATTTTTACTGCGTGTGAGTCTCTGGTGCCGGGTCAGGAGAAGACAAGCACGGGTCAGCTGGTGATGGGATCGAGGTGTCCTTGCACACGGTCATGAAATTGTCTGCGTAACATTCCGGTACGCGTTTCTGCAGAAACGTAGACGGATTCTCAGAAGATGTGGTTTAGGACACGTTGCTGCGACCATTTGTGAAGATGCAAGACCACAGCGCAGGAGTTCGTGCAGTTCGGAGGAAGGTTCGAAGGAAGTTTCGAAGGAAGGTTCGGAGGAAGGGTGACACACAACCCATCGCCAGCCGGATTTCACGGCGGAGCAACACTCTTCTTTACAGAATTTGTGCTTCGGAAAAAGAAAACACAACAGTGGGGCCATCACAGCGAGATCACAACAGTGGGTCACACACAGTGGGGCTCGCCGCGTCCACGCCCTGTGACTGTTGCCATCGACTGCTCCTCCTTCACCACCTTGTTGGAAAAGACCGCGTTATCAGATCCACAGCAGTGTCAAGCGACGAAATTGCAGCAGATTGCAAGCCAATACCTGCCAGAACTGCTGGCACTCGACGCTGGCGCACTGGACACCCAGAAGAACACAGCGTGAAACGCAACCGGACGGTCTCATCCCTTGCCGCCCTCCATTGAAATCCACCTATCCGCTACATCACTCACCCCTTTTGACTTTCTTGTCAGAATGGAACGACACCTGTCCGACCGCCATATCTCCCGTTTTCTAGATGTTAGTCGAGCTCGCGCCGCGGTCAGTTTCTCAGCGCATACCTTGAGATTCGTGAATGGCGTATAGATGATCTTTAGTCAGCCACGTCGCAACCGGACATACAGTGACGTTGTCCTTCTTGTTGCCTGGTGTCAGTTTCTTCCAGCTCGAGAGAGGCATCAGAGAAGGTCACCCAACTCTACGGTTGCAAGCATACATACCCTCAATACTGTTGGCCTTGACCAGCTGCGCGGCGTCATTGACAAGCGCAGCGGGGAGAGCATCCCACGCGCCGTGCGGCTCGCCCTCACTTTGGCGGAGGTACACGTGTGCCGATGAGAGCTTGCTACAAAGTCAGACTGATCACATGCGTCGTCCGAGACGGAGCGTCGAAGGGACAGAGCGATACGCACTCGACGTGGAACCATACGTCCGTCGGCAGGCCGTACTTGAGCAGCTCCTCATCTGTGGGCTGTGTCAAAAATTGTGCCCAGTCCCCAGCCACGGTCATACCCACTCTCGACCTTGTCGCGTCCCCTGGAGTCAGCGTGAGGTTCGCGGGTCAGCTCACATGTAGATCGTCACGGGCGGCGAAACCGCTGCGGGGTTAGCGCGGAACTTTCCAGGGCGAACCGTTAGAGGTGAAGAAGAGGACCATGTTAGTGCGCTGTCAGTTGCGATTTTGAGATTGAAGATGGTAAAGTTGCATGATGCTCGATGCGGCGATGCCGAAGGGGACTGCAGCTTGTTTTTATCGGGCTCTCAAGAGATCGCCGTCGCGTGGTCAGTTGATACCTCCACTTTTCTGTTGGGGCCCCACGACTCGCACTCTCACCGTAGGGATATCTCCGTCTTGTCCCCGTGCTTGTGGCGGCGTGTTCCTGGCTGGAGCGTTGCTGATTTCTGAACAACAATGACACTTCCGGGCATGCAACTCCACTCACCATCATCATCATAAACACCACCCTCAACGTCGACATCCAGCACCGCGATGGCCGACATCCCCGCAGTCCTCCTGCGCCCCTTTGACCTCGCGAACCTGCCCTGGTCAGGCGGTCGCGTCTCCGAGAAGGCCATCCGGAAGCGCCGCACCGCCCTCGGCGGCCAGCTATTCATCGACCGCCTCCTCGCCTTCGCAGGCATCGACGGCCCCGCGCTCTACCCGCCCTCGGCGCCGAGCGGGCTCCGCCGCCTCCTTGGCGCCATCCTTGAATTCGACGTCGACAGGCTCAAGCGCGACTGCTTCGTGTACTACCTCGCTCGCGATGCGGACGCCGCCGCCCCGGAGAACGAGGGCGGGATGGAGGTCGACGACGCCGCGTCATCCGCGTCTGCGGCCTCCTCGGCGTACTCCCGCGCAAGCGAATTTGCGCGCGCACGCTGCCTTCCCCGTACATGGCGCACGTACATGGACGGATACTGGCACCTCGACCACGGGGACTGGGACGCGGCGGTCGACTGCCTCCGCGACCCATGCCTCCGCGACGTGGACTTTGCGAGCGAGATAGTCGAAGCCCTCACGACGCAGGTGTCGCCGCCGTCGCACGCCCTCGCGCTCGCACATTTGTTCCTCTCGCCCCGCGTCAACGCGGGGAAGATCACCGACCAGATCCAGGCCGATGCCGCGCTCCTTGGGGAGACCAGCGTTGCGGGTATGGCCGCCGCATTCGACTCCATCCGCACGCTCCCTGCCGAGGCGGAGCGTGACGCCGCACGCGAGGCTGTCTGGTGCTGGTCGCTTGGCGCCCCGCGTTCCCCAGCAGGAAAGGGAGCGCACACGGCACAGCCCCGCGCGCTCCGTGAGCTTCTCCACCTCGCACTCTCTGATGAGGAGCACGCGCACCTCGTCACCTTCCTCGCGCACCCGCCGCGCGAGATCTCTCCGCCCGCCCGCTCCCTCCTTCACGACCTCGTCACCCTCCGTCTTGTCCACGCGGGCAAGTACGAGGAGACGCTCGCACTCGACCGCGAGCTCGCTGGCACAGATTCGGCGCTCGCGGCCGACCGCCAGCGGCGGCGCGAGATGGTGCGCGAGTTTATCGATATTCTCCCGGCCGCACAGCGCCGCATCCTCCTTGGCGACAGGCTTACGAACGGCGACGCCGAGGACGTTGATATGGGCGGGTCCTGGGTCGAGGTCGAGAAAGAGGGTGAGGAGCGCCGTGAGAAGGAGGAGAAGCAGAAGGAGAGGGAGAAGGAGAAGGCGGACAAGGCGAAGAAGGCGCAACAGAAGCAGATTCCCGACGCGCCCGCACCGTTTTCGACACCCATCGCGGCCCCCACACCGATCCGTGCGCCTGCCGTCCGCAATCTCCAGCAGTCGGATCCTGCCCGCCCATCATCTCCGTTTGGCGGCCCGCCGCGCTTCCCCGCCTCGCCGGCCATTGCTACCCCCCGCCCAGCCGCATCAGGGAGTGGCTCGCCTCCGCGCTCAGCCGTGGGCACGAGCACGCCATCCCCGCCCTCCCCCGAGCCGCTCGCAACGCCGCGCGTCGCATCCACTCCAGCACCCGCGCCTGCAGTCCCCGCATCGCTCCGCACCTCTCCCCCGCGCACAGTGCACGCGTCGCCGTTCCGCGCCCCTGCGTCCACCGCCAAGCCAGCGCCCCGCAAGCCGAAGAAGGTGATCGACGACACGCCCCGTAAGACAAAGAAGGCCGCCGCACCGGCACCGGAACCCGCGCCGAAGAAGGAGGAGACGACACGGCGCTCTTCCCGCCGTCGCGTGGAGGACGACGAGGAGGCACTTATCCGCGCGCCGTCCGAGCCCCCAATCCCCGAGGACGCCCCCGCCCCCGCCCCATCGCCGAAGCCTGCGCGCCGCTCGCGCCGCACCATCGCCCCGCCAGTGTCCGAGGACCCGCCGAAACGCGCCACCCGCGTAACCCGTGCATCGACCGCTGAGGCCGCCGAGGCGGACGACGAGCCCCCGATCCCGGGAAGCTTTACGGCGTCTACGCGGCGGAACGCGGCCAAGGCGTCGCTTGGAGAGCCTGAGCCGGCGCCTGAGCCGAAGCGCGCAAAGAGCAAGGCGACGGCGACGCGGCGGACGACGCGGGCCATGAGTGAGGCGATGAGCGAGGCGGACGAGGTGGCGCCCGTTGCGGCGCGGACGCGTCGTGCCGCTGCTGCGAGCGAGCGGGGGAGCCCGACGCCCAGCATTGCGTCCTCTGCTGCGTCGCCGACACGGACGCGGCGCACGCGCCAGACGAGTGCCACGCCGCGTGCGACGCGCTCGCGCAAGGCCAAGGAGTGAGGCGCCACTGGCGTCAGGCCGGACCGCTGGGCCTTTTTGTTCCTGGTTCTGAGCAGGTCTGTGCGCTAGATCATGAGCTGTGATACGGAGAGATAGAGATTAGGAGAGAGGGGGAGAAAATGTTGGCCAGAGGTGTAATCGTATCATTCCTTGGCCGTATTTCCACAACATGCACATTCTACATCACGTCTGTTCGTCCGGTGCAGCATACATTGTGATCGGATGCATAGGAGGCAAAGGGGGAAAGGGAGAGGGAAATTAAACGGCGACAACATCTACTCGCACGAGATCATGAGAGCGACACGGCGCCGTCTCTAGCACCTAATGGCATTTAAATCTGCGTGTGTCAGCTCAATGCAAACAAATCATAGCAGCTGGACGTACGTATTGGCTGAGCCAGCGGAAGCCCTCGCCGTAGCCCTGGCGGTAGACGACCGAGCACATGAAGACCTCGATGGGGCGGATGTCGCGGAGAGGAACCTTGCCCTGGGAGGTTAGTGCATGCCACAAAAAACAACACCCACCTTGCCGGTGGTCTGGTAGAGGCCGAGCGCGTGGCGGAGCTCCTCCTCGGAGACGGCACCGCTGGCGTCGATCTTGTTGCCGAAGATGAGGAAGGGGACGTTGGCGAGGGCCTCGATGGAGACTGGTGTTAGTGAGTGAAACCTGGCGCGGGACATGGGCAGCCGAGCTCGGCATCATAACGGTAAGCTCGCAAGAATGTCACACGGGCGATGAGCGCGTCATGAGGGGAAGCCAGACGACGGCGCAGTTGTGCGGTTCTGACCAGCTGCGCAACATGACAGTATCACCTCATTTCCAGCAGCAGCCACCGCACCCGCCCATTCATGCACTCACGCAGCGAGTCAAGCTCGGCCTTGCTCTCAGCAAAACGCTCAGTGTCGGTCGAGTCGACGAGGAAGACAATGCCGTCGACCTCGGGGAAGTAGTCACGCCAGAGACGACGCGCCTGCAAATGTCCACCGAGGTCGTAGGTCGTGAAGCGGACGTTGCCGATCGCGAGCTCCTCCGAAGTCGGGTGGAGCGTAGGCTGGAGAGTGGCAAGGCGGTCGTTCTTGAGCATGTGAAGGAGAGTCTGGGACGTTAGAGAGCTACAAAGTCGGGGGGTAAGCTCACAGTCTTGCCTGCGTTATCGAGACCGAGGAACAAGAGCTTAGCGTCTGGATGTGAGTATGTGCGCAGAATTCTGTGTCAAGCGTAGTGTGTATCGTGACGTGGACGCACTCTTGTTCATAAGGCCTGTGACGCGTCAGTTGAGATCAAACGGTTCGTGACAACTGCAGCATATGACTCACCGAGCTGGGCAAGCACATCCCAGAACCAGTTCTGTGCGCGTCAGCTATCTCTCGCACTGCATGCAAATCCGTGCTCCACGCGGAGAGAAGAGAAGAGAAGGCCCAGAGGCAGTACAAAGCGGTCACGATGATGGCCTTTGTCTGGTGGGATTGTCGACGGCTGCGAATCGAGTGGCCACCCAAGAAGCAACAAACTCGGGCCCAGGGATCCCGAGTCATGTCGCCTCATGTCCGACCATTGAGCACGACCCGCTGCAGACCACAACCGCCAAAACAACTGCGATAAAGCGGCAAAAGGCCACTGCAGGCCAATGAAAAGCTCCGTCTTCGACGCGTTGCTTCATCTTCCCTCTCATCCCGTCCACTTCCCGCGCAGTACTCGATTTCGGGCAAAACGCACGAGAATAAACATTGTAAATCGAACTCTGGGGGATCAAGATCGGGGTAGTTGTTGCGCGCGCGCTCGTGTCGAGATAGGTAGTGTTTTTTTAGTAGCAAAGGAGGAAAAAAGTGAGAGAGAAAAGAGAGAGATGGATGGATGGCGTGGTGGCTTGGAGTGCCCGTTCACAGTGACGAGACAGACACGACAAGCACGCACGGAGATGACAACCGGCCCCCGCGCCGGGCGGCAGAAGGCTGCAGGCCTGCAGGGCTGGGCCCGCACAGCTCCCACGCGACGGATATGCCAGCGTGGAACAGAACATCCGTGGGTAAGTCAAATCTCACGTGGCTCTGCTTCCGTGGGCGTGAAGTGCTTCTCTGGGTTGGAGCCCCGCATTTCCGGAAGTTTCCCCGCCAGGACGAGTCGGATCATCTGCGCCTCTCGACCCACTGTCCTCGATCCCAACTCTCGTCGCGGATCGTGTTTCTTTTCTCACAATCCACACTCTCAGCACACACATACCGCCATGACCTCATCCGCCGCATCGCCTTTCCCAGACGGAAAGGGCAAGCCCGTCTGCGTCTTGTACGTCCGCCCTCGCTGGCAGGCCAGCAGTTAGCGCCACACACGTGCTGACCCGCAGCTGCGCGTCCTCGCCCGGCAACGACCCCGTGTACACCACCTCGGCGGAGGCGCTTGGCCAGGCGCTCGCCGCCGCGGACATTCCCGTCGTATATGGCGGCGGCCGTCGCGGCATCATGGGTACGTTGATTGGCGAGGCGAAGCGCGATGTGCCTGGAGCGCAAGTACAAACAACGCCTCCTATCCGCTTTTCGTCCCGGCTCGCTGCCAAGCCCGTACTGACTCTGACCACAGGCGTCGTCTCGCAGTCTACCCTCGAGGCCGGGGGATACGTCCACGGCGTGCTCCCCAAGGCGCTCGTCACGCGCGCCTCGGAGGTCACCGCGCGGCCGGGTTCGCGCACGTCGTCTCCCGTACCCGGCTCCCATGCCGTCAGCGCCGAGGGCAAGGGCTCGGACCTCCTCCCGGTCGACTGCAATGGCCGCCTCACGATGGAGGTCGTTGGTAGCATGCACGAGGTGGGTGGCGTCGGAAACGGAAATACCGCGGCACAGCCGAGGGGCGGTGGTGTTGGAGACGGGGGAGACTATGGGTCACAGTGCCGCGGAGCTTTGAGCGTCGTCGAGCTGCTTGCGCAGCCTTGATCGCATTGTTGGTGACTTTCGATGTTTGGACGCGTCTTGCGTACCAATGTTCCTTCGAGGAACCGATCACTGTATCCTAGCGCCCCTTCTACACGTCCTCTTACCCGAAACATCCGCCACAGGCTATCGTGGCGCCCACAGATCCAAAATATGCCTCTTCTGACCTTCCATGCGCCCAAATTCCCGTCCATACTAACACGCAGCGCAAGTCCAAGATGGCAAAGCTCTCGACGGGCGGCTTTGTCGTGCTCCCCGGCGGGTTCGGCACGTACGAGGAGCTCATGGAGATGATCACGTGGAACCAGGTGGGCGACCGGATGGCAGGCCAGCGCGCCGCGCGGGGTCTTGATGTGCATCCGCCAAAGAATGAGCACACGACTAATACCAGATTGGCATGCACGCGCTCCCCGTCATTGTCCTCAATGGTGAGTTACCTATATGACTCCAAACTCACAACAGTCGCAAACTTCTACACGCCGATGAAGGCCATGATCGAGAACGGCGTCAAGGCCGGGTTCATCAGCGAGAAGAACGCGCAGCTCGTGCAGATTGTCGACCTCGGCTCGGCCGAGGACAATGCGTCCGACGAGCGCGCGGGCGAGTGGGGGGCGCTGGCCGTCAAGACTCTCCGGGAGTGGACCTTCCCCGTGAGCATTTCTGGGAGTGTGCGTGTGCTGACGGCAGAACGGCGCGGGGTACGGATTCAAGTGGGAGGACGAGCAGAAGGCGAGCTAGACAGAGGATGCATCTGACATGATAGACCAGTGCAGCGCCGTCAGCGACAGGAGCGTCAACGTCAGCGTCAGCAGCATCAAATTCGTCACTCACAGAGGTGCCCTATCTCTTCAGCACAGGGCGATACACCTCCCCCTCGCCATCCCGCACAGAGATGACCCAATCGCACATCCCGCTGTGGAAGTATCACGTCGCGCGTCTGCGGCGCGCCCACGACCACTTCCACACACACGACGCGGCGTGGGCGGACTCGGAGTGGGTTGGTGACGACACGCTCTGGATAGCCGTAAGGGACGCAGTTCAGGCGCGCGAGGATGAGACCAGGGGTGATTGGAGGGTATGTCGCCGCGGAGCGAGATACTCATACTTATACCAGATCCGCATCGTGCTCCATCCGCACAAGCTCGAAGTCCAGGTCCTCCCCGCGCCAGCTGGAATCGGTATGTTTCCCACCCCTACATATAATCTTTACTCACGCCAGCGCCGTTCACGCCCCTCCCGCCGGCGGAACGCACGCCGACGCGGAAAATGTACCTCGACCCAGCGGAGAGTCCCGCGCCAGCAGACGGGCGCGCGTACCGCGAACACAAGACGTCGCGGCGGGAGGTATACGATGCGGCGGGCGCGCGGGGACCGGGGGACGTGGCGCATCCCGAGGTCGTGCTCCATTCTGGGGGGCAGCTCCTCGAGGGCGTCACGAGTAACCTTGCTATTCTGCGGGATGGGCAATGGGTCACTCCGCGCGCGACGCTGCCGATCTTGCCTGGTGCTATGCGGGCTAATCTGCTGGATCTGGGGGTCATTGTTGAAGGGGACGTCAGCGTGCGTGAATGGGAGGCTGCGAGGGATGGGGGACGGGTTATCGCGTTTAATGCGCTCCGGGGCGTGTGGGAGGCTGAGATTGCGTAGAGAGAGGGTTCATGCATTTTCATCACTTGTCGTGCTATCGTTGCTTCTATGCTCCTCGTGCACTCTCCAACAAATGCATCAAGACACCCATGAATGAATGGAACACAAGGCAAATCAAAGGGGTGCGGTGAGTGAGTGCGTGGGGGCCGTGGCCGTGGGATTTTGGGGGTGGGGTGTTGTATGAGGTCTCCGTCAACAATGGCAAGCAGAGCATGTATGAGGGCAGGATGCAGGAGATGGTGCGGGTCGAGATGGTCACAGCGACAACTATGCGGGTTCTTCGTACACTGGGGATGTTTTCGTGCGGGTCCGTGAGGGTCCATGTATGTCCAGCAAGAACAATGACTGTCCTACGAGATACTTGAGTCACATCTGAGTCGGTCCGTTAGAGGCCCATGACGGCGGTACACGCCGCCCACAGTAGGTCGAGTGCCTGGCGGCCGCTCTCGCTGAGCCCCGAGCCACGCCACTCTTCGTATCCAGTCGGGCCCCACGAACTGCCACCTGTGCAGAGGCCGAGGCGGTCGAGGCCTTCGAGAACAAACTCGACGCCAGCCTTGTGCGAGTGGCACACAGCGATGACTGTCGGGAATGCGCGGCCGGAGAGGACAGAGCCGAGGACACCGCTGTCTATTGATGGGGAACGCGACGCCTCGCTAGCGATCATCATCACCGAATCGTCGAATGGTGGCGTGTGCAGTCCGGGAACGGGCTTACCGGTGCGGCGCTGCTCGGCCCACTGCTCAAGCGCGATAACAGGCACTTCAGGCTCGGAACGCAGCTCCTCCGTGTCGACGACCTTTGCAACCACGCGGAAGGACTGGAAGGGGAGTGGCTGACAGTTGCGTGAATCCCGTGATGACCGTCCATCCGAACCGCGGTGCATGTCGAGGTCTAATGGCGGCGTTGTCGTCGGCGGTGGGATAGAAACCGTTTTGGACGTGGCAAGTGGGCTCTGCGGATTGCTTTCCGACCGGTGACCCCGCGGACGGAGGAGCTTTGGCAACCGCAGAGTAGTACCGTGTGGAGACGTCTCCTCGCGCTCGTGGTGTGGGGACTCGGGGATCTTGAACAGCGTCGAACTCGAGCTCATGCGTGTATCACCCTGTGGTGGGGGGGTTGATAGTGGTGGGCCCTTCGGGCCGCTGCTGGCATCAAACGGTGTGAACCACACCAGCAGTGCCTGTCGCGGGCCGTCGACAAAGAAGGGGTTGATGAACGGCTGTGCGACAGCCGGGTGCGGGTTAGGGGTCCGCGAGCCGGACTCGATGGGAATAACCATCGCAAGCGCCTCGTCGGGCACCACTTCCCACGCCTTACCCTCCTTCCAGGGCCGGCCTCCGTTCTGCTCGTCCTCAATGCCCAGACCAAGGGAGCCGAATGTTGTGCCTTCAGGCCAGTCTGCAAGCTCATCCGCGGAATCCATCGTGTGCTTGCCGCTCGAATGCTGAGATGAGGCCGACGCAGTATCGCTCCGGTCCGAGGGTCGCTCAGTAGGCGATGGACGCGCTGGTGAGTACCGATTGCTGCCACTTCCGGAATGATCCCGGTGGGCGCTCCCGCCATTGGCGAACAAATGCCTGTCTCGGCTCCGCTCCTCGTAATCTTTCACCAGGCTCTGGGCACGGAACAGTCCCCGCTTGAGCACCCCACCAATCGTCTTCTTCGGCCGGTCGTCCTCCGAGTTGTCCCTGTCCTTGTCCTTGTCCTTGCGGCCGCGCGACAGGCGTTTCAGCTCTTTTGGGGTGTGGTGATGGACGTGCGCCTCGTCCATGGGGCTGTTTGGCGATGACACTGATGGGCGTGCTGAATTGAGACGAAAGGTGTGGTTGGGGACGGTGGACGCGTGTTGTGGATCATGCGAGTGGCGATATGATTTGACATGTCCTATAGGGATGGCCGTTGCGCCCGAGTCTCCGCTGCCAATGCGTTTGCGCTCGGGTCCTTCGGAAGAGTGCGTTGTCAAGACGCTTTGGCTGCTCTGCCGGTGCTTTGCAGCAGCAAAGCGGCGCGACACTCTCCGTCCCTTGCTGGTCAGCTCGCGCTGCACGGGTAACGGTAGCTTGACGCCACCATTCTCCGCATGCGCAACCTTGGTTGCCAATGTGAAGCCACCACAGGCCGCAAGAACAAGAGGTTGCGGCTGCACAGCGCTGCGCTCTGCGTCGGACGTTTGGGGATACAAGAGATGATGTGGGCTCCGCAGCGGCTGCTCAAACTCGTACTCTCGAGCGCTGGTCTTGCGGATGCGCCAGACTCCTCCGCTCTCCACGGAACGAACGTCGCCATTGGGGTAAATCTCGTACCGACCTGCGCCGGGCGAGTCCCACTCGGCACGAGGGCGAGGCCGCTCGCGCGAGGACGACGCCTGGGAGGACGAATCCGGGGCATCATCTACGCCAGGGGACGAGTTCTGCGACGATCCCAAGGTGCTGGCTCGGAATGTCCAATCTCCGCGTCGGTCCCCGTACTCGTCGTCAAAGGCGCCGACAAACTTTGCAAACGAGTCCTCCTCCCCGATCGGCCCACTGGGGGGCTGCAGGTCACTGGCCGGCAGCTTGGACGAGTTACTCGGACTACCTTGCCTACCGAGATTTGAACGGGAGCCGGCAAGGATAAAGTCAATGTCAAACTCGGACAGGTCGACCGGAGCAGGAGGGTGCAGCGATGGCGGAAGGGGTGCCGGTAGAGGCTCTGACGAGACTCCCCGGGCGTTGAGGAGGTGGGTTGCGCGATGCAGCGCCAAGGTGGATGGGAGGAGACGAGGGACGGGGTCGGAGAGGGGTAGTAGTGGAGGAAGTGGGCGGACAGGCGTCTGTATAAATGTGTCAGCAATGCAGCATTGGGGGGGTCAGCTCGAGATGGTGGTGGCTCACAGCGTCGGGGTCAATGCTGTCAGGGTTGTCCCAGATGCTTTGGTCGTCAAAGGATGGGGTCGTTTCTGCTGGTGGCGTCCGCATGGGGATGCTGATGGGAAGCGAGGGCCTTCGTCCTTGTTCGTCCTGAACGAACGCGGACCCAGCTGCCGCTGCGGCAACGGCGGCAAGAGCGACGGCTGACACGGGATTGATGCCAGAGGCCCCTGCAAACGCAGCGCCTTCTGGTGGCTTGTTAATCCTCTCCCATAGCAGTAAGCTCTGACGTCGAGTGCTTGCAGGCGATCCAGGCGAGGCGCCAGAGGGGCCCCCAAGACTGAGCCGCGCACGGGCGCGGCGACTGTCCTCGCCATAAGTCGCGGCGAGAAACGCCCGCCGCTGGCGATCCGCTTCCTGCTGCTCGGTGGCTTCGAACACAGACAAGTCCTTGCGTGGTGAACTTGCGCTGCTGGACACCATGCGCAACTGTGATGTCGACCCCTCAGTGTCTGGTCGCAATTCGGTGGCAGCCGATTTTGGTGGGCATCCAAACTTGAACGAGCTGTCGATCACTGCCGTGTCATCGATACTTCCGCGTTGGCTAGGTAGTGTTGGGATCCATGGGTCAGCGGTGCGGGGAGTGGCGGGCCCTGTCCATGCGCCATAGTACAGGTGAGGCAGGGATCCGCGGCGAGGGTTGCCTCCGAGTGTTGCAGCGGCCGAGGCACGGCGCACGTTGGGCATGGAGTCGATGGTACGGGAGGTGAGGGAGAAAGCGGCATCGGCCATGACCGGTCGTGTTGCGACACGACCTGCCGCGAGCGCGCGTGTTGGTGATGGTGCTGACAATGTTGGGAGGGAAGGGGTGAGGGATGAGCGGCGCTTCGAGGCATTAAAGTTTGCGGGGGGAGCGAGGTTGGGTAGTGATGGTGTGAGTGATGATCTCCTGCCTGACGCGAGAAAGGCGGCAACAGTGCTTGGACTGCTGCTACTACTGCTACTACCAGCTGCTGCAGCGCCGGAGGCTGTGGAGAACATTGCGTAGTGAGCCGGTCGAGTCGCGGTGAGGTTTGATGCGACCGATGCGGACGAGTCTCTGCGCGATGGTTCCGAGTGGGCGTCGCTACTGCCGGCGGCATTGAACCCCAGGCTGCGGATAGGGAATGCACCGTCGCGCGAGCCCACCTGCGGCGGCGGCACGGGCGAGATGACGTTCAGTCCGAGCGGGGTGAGCGAGCCGCGTCGTGGATGGTGAGTGTGGATGAACTGTGAGGGATGTGTGACAGAGATGACAGATGGTGTGGGCGGCGCCGAGCTGGGTCCATCGAAATGCTGCGTCACACTACAAATGTGGTTAGCGCCTCTTCATCTACAGCAACGGCAGCGGGACGTGCAGCGAGCAGCGTGCAGCATGTAGTGTGCAGCGTGCAACGCGCAGCATCCAACATGCAGCGGATGGATGCACGCGGCGCAGCGGGCACGCCAGGCGCATGCGCGCCGTGCACACACTAGCCCGACACGACTCGCGACTCGATCGGCAGCAACAGCAGCAACACCAAACGCACCTATCGTCGGGAAAGGGGATCGCGGCAGGCACAGGCTGCAGTGGGTCAATGTCGGGATATCCGTTGCCAGTCGTGTTGGCTTTTCGGCGCACTGCAATGGGGAGCCTGTCGTGCGAGGCCGACGATAATGGGAGCGGAGCGGCGGGAGTTGTCGGCGATACGCTGTCGTATGGCGAGAGCTGAGCAGGCGAGGCGGCAAAGGCAGCTGAGAGACCAGAACCGTCAAGCAGAGGCAGGCCTGTTGCGACCTCGAGTTGCGGGGGAGCTGTTGCCGATGATGTTGTGCCGAGTGCTCCGTCGGTGAAAGCTCTGGTTGGAGTATGTCCTGGGGGGAGCACGGGTGTCGTTGGCGACGGACCGGTGACATGAATGTTGGAGGTTGGCGACCGGTGGACTGGGGAAAAACTCGCGGTAGGCTCAGACCCAGATGGCATGGCCGCAGCAGAGGATGTCGAGGCAGTCGCGGTCGCCGCCGGTGTCTCGGGAGGGTCGTCTGGCGCGTGAGCTGGGGACATTTCTGGCCGCGCTTGTTGGCAGCAGGCCGCAGGGTGACTGCAATTGAAATGCAGAGATTTCGGAGCGGGCGAAAGAAGCTGGGCCGGCTGATGCGCGGGGAGGGGGTAGGTCGGCCGCGGCCTGCCCCCCTTTAGCTGGTGCAGCGCAAAGTCGTGGTGAGGAAAGGCAAGCCGAACAGCGTGCGCAAAGCTGGTTGTCGGGTGTGGTGGACGGAGAGCGACGGGATGGCGGCGATCAGACGGCGCGGAGAATGGTGGAGAGGAGATGAGGTGGCGGGGAGGGGAGTGCACAGCGATGCGCCGTGTTACGCTGGACGAGGTGCTGAGCGATGGGTTGGGAGAGATGTGTTCATGAGAGTCGGGATTGTTGCAGGATTGTTGGCGGTTGTGGTGGTGAGGAGGATGAAAGTGATGGCGGTGACGGCACAACGAAGGAAGGAAGGAAGCAGGCAAGGAAGCAAGGGCGAGAGCGACAACGAGAGGGGGAAGGGGGGGAGAGGGAGGGAGGGGGAGATAGGGAAGCTAGCGAGAGGCAGGGAGAGGAAGGGGGTTGAAGGGAAGGAGGGAAGGCGAGGGAGCAGGGTGCAAGCAGGGTAGATGGGCGAAGGATCAGGAGCTGCCCAGCTGCTACGGAGAAGGTGGTACAGAGAGGTACCGAGGGTGGTTGGGCGGGGGTGGATGGGAGAGAAAGTGAGGCCTGGCGGAGGAGGATGAGGAGAATGATTGCCTGAGAGAGAAAATGGGAGGGAGATTGTGGTGGCCGAGGTGGAGAACGAGAGAGGGGGGGAACATGGAAATAATGGGCAGGATGGAACAGGGAACAAGGGACTAGAGGAGAGATTGGAGAGGAGCCAGCCAGGCAGGAGCATTGAGCACTCTACCGGGGGAGGGCAGAAGGGGAGGAGGTCCAAGCACGCTAGATAGTCGTGGGTGGTGTACAACGGTAACCCTGTTGGCGTGCCTGGCAGTCGTCCACAAAGGAAAGGAGAGGCAGCCAAACCGGCAAGAGAATGTCTGCCACTGCCCAGCAATTAAGCAAGCCATGCATCCAGTTCTGTAGGCAGAGTTGCCGAGAGACAACAATAGACAATGAGAGGCTGCTATAAAGGATGTGCAGAAGACCGAGGGGGCTACCTTTTGCAGAGAGCTGAAAGAAAGTGGGGCAGATGGCTGAGCATAAAGGGAGACCGACACCTGGCTGTGATTGAAGGCTCCGTGGTAGGCCGAGCGACTCGGAGCTCGGAGCAGCTGCGCAGAGTACTACTGGAAACTGTGTGGCCGCAGGGCAAGCAAACCCAGGGGCTCTAGGAGGGCCCAACACGGCGGGCAGTACCTTCTTCTATAGACAGGCACCAGGCACCGCTGCTAAAGCCAGGCCCATCCACACCAAGGCAGAGGATCAGTCTCAGGGGCGCAGCGAGGAGCGACTGCCTAGACTGCAACAGAGTTTCTATTCCCGCTATTATAGCCTCCCTTCCCCCCCCTTGGATGGGGTTTTTTTTTTCTTTGCGACTCCTTTTCGTCTTCTCCTTTCCCGCCGGCTCATCCCATTTGTATTCATCTCATGCATCTACAGCATCTCAGAGTTGCAGCCAGCACAGAGGTGTGCGGATTAGAAAGTGAGGTACGAGGTGTATTTGTATTTTAATTTGTAGTATCCTTCCACATATTTGTATTTCTCGGACGCATAGATCTTGGCATTCTTATCAGCTGGCCAGCTGGAGCCAGCTCGAGGGTGGATGTCACCGCTACCGTCTTCGCGCAGTCAACGCGACTCGGCGACTTGAGCTCCACGCACACGCGCACACGCGTACCCCAAACTTGCTGCCGCAAACCGCAGCAGCGGAGCGTCCGCAAGTACCGGGGGTGCGGCTCGCTATGCTCGGTGAAGGCCCCAGGGCCGAGGACCTCCGGAAGTTGACACGCGGCATGCGGTCGGGGCATGTAGCATGCGGAGTGCCCTGTTTCTTTCCTATCTTGTCGGGGCGCCGGGTATGCAGAACTGCGGACGTGGGGGTGTATACTACCCAAGCCGAGGGGGCATGACATCTTTGAACGGTAATGTGGCGCTCTTGCTGAATCTGGTACAAGATGCATGGCTTCTATGTGGCTCAAGTGGGTCTGTCTGTAGGTGATTGTGAGTTTCATGGGGTGGGGGAGAAGAGTGGACGCGTATGACGCTTGGCGCATCAGCAATGAGTGGATGAGCGCCAGAGCGCCAGTGGCTCAATCGATTAATGGATCAGTGGTGGATTGTGGATCTGTCGGATTGACGAAATCTGGATCAGGACTATTGGATTTTCTGAACCTGCAGATCGCCGCTTCCCATTTCGACGATCACCCAAATTGATCAGCGGATCAACAGATCGGCGAGCACGAGCCTCGAGTGATCTGCGTCGCCCAACGCCAAGCCAACGCGTCCGGAACTCGGAACCTTGCATCCAGACAAATGCTAGCATGTTAGTGCATATGCACACCATGCAGTAGTGCAGGCCACGAGTCGACACGACACACGGTGTTTGGCGGCAACTCGCGGCGTGGGCTGCAATCATGCAATTCAGGAAGCATGCAACGTGCGTGTTAACATTCGTCATCCATGCATTGGCATCGAGGAGAGTACGTATGGGTGGACGAGTCGTGTCATGCCGCGGAAATGCCGTCCGGTCCCCATCGGCCAAGGATCGACGCCCGCGGCCAAGGAAGTGCGCTATCTCCCGGCTGCTCTGCTGGGACGTTGGGGCCTTGGATATCTCCGAGTTCAATGAGTAAGTGGTGCCCTCTCGGCATGTCGAAAAGCCAGTCTTGCAGTCGTGAGTGCAGGTTGCAATGTTCTCGCTCGCGGGACCACAAACATGCAACAAGCACTCATGTGCTCAGATCCATATCCCAGAACATTGCATAAAGCGGAATGCCATATGCCATGTCGTCACAGGTCGAGGCGCGAGGCGTCGTACACGGCGGCGCGGCAGCGGCGCCAGGCTGTTGATAAAGCGCTAAGGCACAGGTACGTCGGCCTGGATAAGCTGCATGTACCGTATACCCATACCGGGGCAGGACGGCGCACGGCGTGCACGGCGTTTGGACTTGGGTGCTGGAATGCGTAGCGCAAACCTTGTTGGCCCATGTCCGGCGAACCTTGCTGGCGGCTGTTGGAGCCGATTATGATTACAGATTACATGTCGCGCCGACTTGAGAGCTGGGTCTGATCGAGTCCCGGTGACATGAAAGCGTGGACCGCCGCGCAACGCGTTCCGCGGTCCGAGATGGTGGAGCCGCGATTAGATAGATCTTTGATCATTCTCGTAGTCCACCAGTCGGAAGCGTCGGCACGGAAGCCAGCAACCCCGCGATCGCAGAGGCACGCTCCATTCCTCGCGCTACGGGACATCGAGCCTCTCGAGTACCTAGGAACAAGTGCACTGCCTGGCACCAATAACAGTTGTCCCAGAGGGCACCCAGTTTCGGAGCACAACCGCACACAGCAACGGCACAGGCGACAGGCTCTCGATTGCTCGCGTGCCCGGCCCGAGCGGAGGTTAACGCGATCAGCTGATAGACCCCGAGACCCCCGAATACGCGCCGGCAGCATGCATGTTTTGTGATCAGCTGACGCCCGAGAGGGTCGATACGATCGATACGAAGCAGCGCAAGGCTCCACCCATGCCATTGTTGTGATGATGAAACGCGCGGGCTGCGAGTTTGGAAACAAGAAACGCCGAGCACTGGTCGACGGAGACTGCCGATTATAGCCCTATTCCGTCTACATGCTGGCATGCCCGTCGGCCGTCGGCCCTTGGCCCTTGGCCGCGATCCTCTGTCAGCTGCTCAGCTGCTCATGTTTCGTTATCAAGGCTCGCGATCCTAGATCCACTATCCCCTTCTCGTCATTCTTGGCTGCCGTCATAGAACCCGACCTTCGTCGGGCTCGGCGCTCGCCGTTCGACTTTTGTAGCTGTATGATACGCTGCCGAGACCTTCACAGCGCGCACAGGATGCCACAAAGCAGTTGGGTCAAGGGGATGTGAGCTCCAGCGGACGACGCGCTGCTGGCGTCATGGCTGGCCACCTGCCACATACGCTCCATGATCCTGCCATCTCGAGATCTGCGCGCTTCCGAGCCTCCGACCTTCCGTCGGCAGCTCCGTCGAGTGCCGTCTACTACCTCAACAGCAATGGGGCATACCCAACTTGTGCACCTCTGCAATTCTGTCGCCCTTCGGCACGGCACATGGGCATGTGGGCCGCCACACGCCGCCAGGCGCGCCGGGAGTGGCGCGCCCTGCGTGTCTCAGGTATGCTGGGACTCAATTCACGCCAACCCCGCGACCCGAAGGACCTGGATGTACACATGTGGTGGTGCGAGCGCGAATGGCCAGTCTCGAGCGCCCAAGGCCAAAGGCTCGATGGATGAATGGCTTGCCCTTGTTTACTGTAGCATCGTGTGATCTGCGCGCCACACCTCCCGCTGTCTCGCCTCTTGCCGACAGAATCTCAGATCTCAGCGCACATCGCGCAATGATCTCAGCGGCCGCGGAGTATTCAGTCTACTTGTATTCAGCGGTGATCATCAGATTCAGTCGCGAGCTCCGACCGCAAACCGAGGTCCTGACTGTGGCTTGCGGGTTACTCGCCATCGGCAAGCTGGCGCCGCTGCATCACGGGCGTTCTAGACTCCTCGCGAGTCCTGAGATTCTAGCCATGGGGTTTGAGCTTCGGCCGCCCTCGCCCGATCTGGTACAAATGTCCATGTACAATCGGGTGCTATTGGATCATGGATCATAGATCATGGATCATTGGATCGACACGCGACTGATCCGGATACAGTAGTGGACGCGCCGCCCGGCTGGGGCTGGCGCATCGCGCACGTCCCCTCCATGCGAGCCATAACGCAGCAATCGGCCGTCCACTGCCGTCCACTGCGTGACACGGATCCTGAGATGACTGCTCTGCGGACCGTCGCGTTACAACTACAGAGGTGTGGCTTTGTTCGGGGGAAGGGTCGCAAAGTCTAGGTTGGAAAGGGCGTGCTGTGCTTGTTGCGCGGATGGGTGCCTTGACCAGGTCGACGGGTGGGCTTGTGTTCCGGTTTGGGAGGCGGCTTCGAGCTGGCATATTTGGGGAATAGGCGGCATAGATCCATGGTATCTCCTCCCGAATCCACTCAAGCTCATTGCCTTGTTGGATCTGTTGTTCTGCAGATCTGCAGGTTTAGAACGAGGTGCAAGCTGATAACAGCGCTTGGGGAAGAGATACGAGGCACGATATCCATATATCCGCGATAATCTCAATTTCCGACCATCCCAATAGGATCCAAAGCGTTTCGTAACAAACCAGTGCTAGCAGGGGTTGTCCGAATCGTAACGCCAAAGCACTAACAGACACTAACCGCGGGGATCCGCGGCTCGAGATCGAGATCCAAATCCGCATATCGTAAATGGTGCGACACCGAGCGCTAGGAGATAGGATCGCTAGAGAGCTAGGACAGTAGCGCCGCGTTCCCGAGTCTGGCCACATCGGATACTGTCAGATGCGCGGATGCCCAGCCGTGCATCTGGTGATCTGGTGATCTGGAATTCTGGAACTCTGGAATGTACTGTATGTACTGAACAGTGATAATCTATATCTGTACATCTGAATGGCAGATCCGCAGCCGCCAATACAATCGCGATCGATGATCGTCGTCCCGCTAGCGCGCATAATGGCGCAGCGATCGGCGCGAGTGGGAGGTCCTGACGCCGATATTGATAACTTTGTGGCCAGGCTTGCTGCAGTACTGCAGTGCGTACCTTTGCAATACGCACTACGCCCACGTCTCCATGTCGTACATACTTCCCTCGGGTTGTGCGACTGTTGCGTACCCCCGAAGCCTCACATCGTCTCATCGTCATGTTCTCTACGCACTTCCCGCTCGCGCCTAATGTTGCGCAGACGGGTCACTAACAGGAATGCTGATAGCCCCTGCTGCGGTATTGTAACCTGACGGAAACGGAGGAGGGAAAGGCCACTTTCGCCATCCAGCTCACTCATAGACAGTCTCTATGCTCCTTTCAAATGCCTCTATACCGCGCTTAATACCTCCCTCGAGACTCTAGTTCATCCACGTTACGCCTTTTGCAGCCATGACCGTCGGCGTGAGCTGCTCCTTGGCAGCTAACAACTCCTCGGCCGACTAGAGGAGTTTCCCCTCCCGGGGAAACGGTTATCGAGCCTTCAGACCCGCTCGATGGGCTGCAGCACGCAGAGAGGTAGCATTTCCTTTGCAAGGCTCATCCACATGGCGCTGGAGGGCACACTATCAGCAACCGAGCCTCAACTGGTCAACCAAGGAAATCCCGACACTGGTTTCGCTACCCGAGATGCTGGTACATGCCATCCACAGAGCGAGGGCCGTCTCGAACGGATACGGGGTGGGGTTTCGGGGCGTTCCGGATAGACGCTGGTCCCGTCCACAACATGGCATGGATGGACGCGATAAACACGGAAGCTTGGGTGGCGCACAGAGCATGAAGCTTAGAGGGTAAAGCTCAGCGAAGGGAATAACGAGCAGCGCCGAGGAGACTGCACGCACTGCTGTTGATGCGGATGTTGACGACGAGCTGAAACCCGGGTGCGGCTCAGCAGCAGGTACAGAGCGGGGGAAATGATGAGCGCCGAGAAGGCTGCCTGGACTGCCCATATCGAGTCCCTTATGCGATCCGTTCTCTCAATTCTTTCAGGCGCTGGACAGCCTGGGCCGTTGTCTCTTGCACATCTCGGAACGGTGCTGGAAGGTCAAAGAAGCTGAGTGTGGGGGCAACTGACTGGGACTGTCATTGGCCTCATCCTCATTGGCCTCATCCCCTTTCTCGCTTTGCTTCTCAGTCTTTGCCTCGAGCCGTCTGCACGACGGGCACTAAAGAAGAGCTGCCCATGGAAACTTGCAAGTCGTAGAAAGCGCGAGAAGGTCACTGTGCTGAATTGTCCGGCCGGAGCTCGTGAGGCCTGCTGCCATTGATGCGCTAGCTGTTCTAGCACCTGGGGTCATGATCTTTCGTTAGCCGCAGTAATTCTCTCCCCTGTAAGTATCGGTACACCTTCGTCGCTATCCCATCACCTCTCGCCTTTCCCTCCGCTTTGAGTTAGTAACCCCCTCCGTATATGAATGCCAATGCATATGCTTCTCCCAATCCCGCTAGTTTACTCGTTGATCTTGGCAAGGATCTCGGCGTCCTTGAAGAGGTGGTACTCCTGTAGTGTAAGCGTCCTGAAACCAAATACTCTCGAAGAGGGCGGTAAACGGCTTTTCCTTCTCATAAATAGCTCAATCCCGCCTCCATCTGTACTCACCTCCTCGCCGACCTTGATAGGCGAACCGCCCCAGCCGGGGAGGAGCACGCGGTCTCCGGGCTTGACCGAGACGGGGACGACCGAGCCGTCCTTGGGGCTGGGGGCGCCGGGGCCGACGGCGATGACGGTCGCCTCGGGGAGGGGCGACTGGGTCACGCTCGAGGGGAGGAAAATGCCCGAGGCGGTCTTCTGTGGGATTGTTAGTGAGATGAACGGGAATGGGGTAGGGCGCAGAGCGCGGGGCACAGAGCAGAACACAGAGCGGAGCGGCAGAGCAGAAAGACAGAGAACGGAGAAACAACAGCGGAAAATCAGAAGCAGCGCGCGGCAGTCGCCGCGCTCAATTTGCGCCCCAAGTAACAGCATCTGGACAGTCTGGCATATTCCAGTCAACTGGAATGACCGCCCGCCGAAACGCTTGCAGCGAGCCAAGCTCGCCTTCCCGCCTTCCCGCCTTCCCTCTTGTCTAAGCAGCGCCCCGGTTGAGATATCACCGCGCAGGCTAACCCGGCGGAGATACCAAACGCGTAACGCCGCCAGCGACGCGCCAGTGACAACCCAGTCTCAACCGGGACTCCGCCTCATCTCGCAGCTCGGTGCAGCTGGCCGGACCATGGCATGCAATGCGCCATTACGCGTTCTTTCCAGTCCCGCAGTCCGTACGCCGAGCCGCAGTCTGCAATATTCCGTCATGTTCTCCGCCTTCCGTCTGCTGGACAGTTGCGGGATAGTTGCTGGACGCTTTTTTCCCGCTGCCTTATTCTTTCTGTGCCAAAGGTGCCGGCACCGCCTGCGAGAGCGAGTCGTGCGAGATGGCCGCCTGGGAAACGTCTCATCTCCTTCTGCATGCTCATTCTGCACGCTCCATCTCTGTGCTCCATCTGCGCGGTCGCTATCGAATACTCACGGTCTCAGCCTTGAAGCGCTGGACGAGGACGCGGTCAAGGAGGGGCTGGAGGGAGCGGATGGACTTGAAGGTGGCGGACTGGGTGTGAGTTTCCGTGTGCTTGTGGTTAGTTGGCTCACCATCTTTTTTGTTGATTAGATTGGGGGTCTAGTTGGGAGAAGAGAAAGAGAATGCAAGTGTGGGAGAGATATGAGGAATGGACGGGGAGCAGGTGGTTGGTGGCAGCGTGCAGCGAGTGGATGGCGAGCTCCGGGCCAGACTTTGCTTGACTTTTGACTCGTGGTCTCCTCCGCGCAGCTCCGCCTTAGCTCCGTGCAGTGAGCAGTGAGGACTCACCAATTAATCTCGGCTATTCTCGGTTGCTCCTGGTTGGCGGATGGGATTCCACGGAGCCTACGGAGCCCAACTTTTTTTTTCTCTCATCTTCCACCTGGTAACTTCTGGAACTTTCCCACGGTCGCGCTAGAGCAGCTTAAAGTGATCGGCTAGTGCGCCCCCTCCCCGACTTGCTCCCTCCCCCTATTCCCGAATCGCATATCCCATTTTTCCCCAGCCAGGCTCACTGTCGCAACCGCTGCCGCTGCTGCCGCTCGCTCCTGTATCCCCGCCGCATACATCTTGCCTTCGTTCTGTATCTCTCTTTCTTGTAACTTTCTCCCCCCGTCTCTGTCCGCCGCCATGTTTGCCCGTTCCCGCGCCGCTCTCCCCCGCCCTGCCCGCCTCGTCCAGTCGGCCCAGCGCCGTAACATGGGCTCCAAGGACGTCGTCTTCGGCAACGAGGCCCGCCAGGGCATGCTCAAGGGTGTCGAGACTCTCGCCAAGGCCGTCACTGCCACCCTCGGTCCCAAGGGCCGCACCGTGATCATCGGTGAGTGCTAATAATGTGGGGGACGTGAGGGCAGTGGGTGGACCGTTTCGTGCTGCTCTAGATGGGATAACAAGCGCGAGATCTCACCTCGGTCTTTACCCCGAAGCTCCATGTTTTCCCACCGACCCGCCTCTGACAGCTACTAACCCTCTCAGCGCAGTCGTTCGGCGGCCCCAAGATCACCAAGGACGGTGTTTCGGTCGCCAAGTCGATCACCCTCAAGGACCAGGTCGAGAACCTCGGTGCCCGGTGAGTAACCTACTTTTTACGCGCTGCTTCAGTCTCTAACCCCAGCCTCGTCCAGGACGTTGCGTCCAAGACCAACGACACTGCCGGTGACGGAACCACCACCGCCACTGTCCTCGCGTCGGCCATCTACGCCGAGGGTGTCAAGAACGTTGCCGCTGGCTGCAACCCCATGGACCTCCGTCGCGGTGCCCAGAAGGCCGTCGACAAGGTCCTCGAGGTCCTCGAGGCCAACAAGCGTGACATTACCACCTCGGAGGAGATTGCCCAGGTCGCTACCATCTCTGCCAACGGTGACAAGCACGTTGGTGCCATTATCTCCCAGGCTATGGAGAAGGTCGGCAAGGAGGGTGTCATCACCGTCAAGGAGGGCCGCACCATTGAGGACGAGATTGAGATCACCGAGGGCATGCGCTTCGACCGTGGCTTCATCTCGCCCTACTTCATCACCGACGCCAAGAACCAGCGCGTCGAGCTCGAGAACCCCCTCATCCTCCTCTCCGAGAAGAAGATCTCCGCCCTCCAGGACATCCTCCCCTCGCTCGAGATTGCCGCCCAGGCCCGTCGCCCTCTTCTCGTCATTGCCGAGGACGTTGACGGTGAGGCCCTCGCTGCCATCATCATCAACAAGCTCCGTGGCCAGCTCTCCATCGCTGCCGTCAAGGCCCCCGGCTTCGGTGACAACCGCAAGTCCATCCTTGGCGACATTGCCATCCTCACCGGCGGCACCGTCTTCACCGAGGAGCTCGACATCAAGCTCGACAAGGCTACCCCCGACATGTTCGGCTCGACCGGCTCGGTCACCATCACCAAGGACGACACCATCATCCTCAACGGTGAGGGCGACAAGGCCAACATCACCGCCCGCTGCGAGCAGATCCGTGGCGTGATCGCCGACGCCACCACCTCGGAGTACGACCGCACCAAGCTCCAGGAGCGTCTCGCCAAGCTTAGCGGCGGTGTTGCCGTCATCAAGGTCGGTGGCTCGTCCGAGGTTGAGGTCGGTGAGAAGAAGGACCGCTACGACGACGCCCTCAACGCTACCCGCGCTGCCGTCGAGGAGGGTATCGTTCCCGGTGGTGGAACTGCCCTTGTCAAGGCCTCGGCCCAGCTCGACGCGATCCAGGTCGACAACTTTGACCAGAAGCTCGGTGTCTCCATCATCCGCAACGCCATCCGCCGCCCTGTCCGTACCATTGTCGACAACGCCGGTGAGGAGGGCTCCGTTGTTGTTGGCCGTCTCCTCTCGGACGAGTTCGTCGCCGCCGACAAGTTCAACTGGGGCTACGACGCCGCCACCTCGCAGTACCGCGACATGATCTCCGCCGGTATCCTCGACCCCCTCAAGGTCGTCCGTACCGCCCTCGTCGACGCCTCGGGTGTCGCCTCCCTTCTCACCACCTCTGAATGTTGCGTGGTCGATTCTCCCACCGAGGAAGGCAAGGGCATGAGCATGCCCCCAATGGGCGGGATGCCTGGGATGGGGATGATGTAAAAGACGCACAATCCAACAGGAAATCGCGTCAAACTTGCATAGTATGAAGGATTGTAGGCATTATGAAGCACTTCTCAGAGTGCGGTACCGGGAGCAAATGGAGCAGTGAATGAAGGAGTAAACGCAGCGAGAGAGAAGAGTAGCGAGCAGCGGGCAACGAGAAATGATCAGAACAAGGGAGATAGCAGATGCAGAGACGGGGGATGGATGTTACAGTCGGTTCCCGTCCCAGGTGTTCGAGCCTCTCAGTGAGGAGTCAGCTGCGGAACCAATGCATCTGTATTTACGTTTCAAAGCAGCCATGTGCTCTGCACACATGCATACTGTGCTCCCTGCGAAGTTTGGAGGCTCTCAGAGACGTATTGCATGCGTAAGAAGGAAATCTTTGCAGAAGTTGTGGTCTGAGAAGGAGTTGAAAAACTCGGATGTGGCACTTTTGAGATCTGTGATGGTGCCACCAACTTTTCATCGTTATCTGTACCAGCAAATTTCTAATTGCCGTTCCTGAATTATTAACAGCCATTATCAATGGGCTATTCAGATATTACCTCCCCTAATCAAACTTCCATGTATGCGTTATCTTCATGAAGACATCCACTTACAGTACTTGCATCGCGGCTTGGTAAATCAGAGAGCTCAAAGGTTACGACTGATTGTAACAATTTCCAGCTGTAGCGTAAGTAAGTAACTGCGTCGCAGCTTCCCTACTGCGCAGATCATCTAAAACGAACATTACCTTCTCCATATCAACTCCTACATGATCCTACAGTGTGTGACTGACTCGCCCTCTCGTACTGGACACATAAATCTAGCCTCATCGATACGACTCGATCTGAGGTTTGTGATAGACGAGTCCCGTTCCCGCGATCCGACAGTCGATCCCAGACTGATCCACAACACTACAACTCGGCCGTTGATCGGTGGAATGTCCCGGCCGAGGAGCTCCTTCCGGGCTCCGCGGGCTCCGCATGCCCCGCGCCGCACACGTGCACACAACCATTAACCCGGTTCTCGAGGTCTCGATGCCGAAGCCCGCAACATTGCGCCCAATACATGCATTTCACGCAATGCACGCAATGACCCATGCGCAGCGTCGGAGAAACTATGGAATTGTCGAGATTCAAAAGCCATTCGTGCAAGACTGATTGGACGAGTGCCGACCGGAAAAGCTGAATAGTCTAGCCGAGCGGAAAGCCGAGTGCCGAGGTGATACCCGAGCCCTGAGGAGGCTATGGATTTCCGGATTTCGACACACAACACTTGGATCCACCTTCCCTCTCTCGATTCTCTCAATTCTCTCATCTCTCATGGATCTCATGATCTCTCACGAGGTCATGATCTATCAACTTCTCCACATGTCACCACCCCCGCCTCCATCCCAGTACGAGAACATGAACGGTCGCCACATTATGTCCCTCTAGTCCTCTAAGTGCTTCAACCTCCTCCTTTCGGCTGCTTATCGTGCGTGTGGTTCTGAACCCAGTTGTAGGGTCGCTGCCTTCTCTGCTGGCAGGGGCGGGGGGGAGGAAGACGGGGGCACGCAACTTTTTGACTACGCACGCGGGCACTGGTGCTAGGTATTGACCGTCGTTCTATAGGTGTCGCCGGAACTGACAGCGTCTCATGTAGACCAATCGATCGTGCACACAAACCACTCATCGAATACCTTCCCTCAGATAGCCCGTGAAACCATTCCTCGACTGGCGGTATCTGGCTCTGACAGGACCTCCCGCGTCAAGATTCGTCCCTTCCGCCCCTTCCCTATTTGACCTCGTGTCTTCGTTGACCGATACCAACATGCAGAACCGGGAAACTCTCCGTCAGCTTGCAAGCCATCTCGCGTCATTCATCAAATTGCTATATCTATATTATAATACCGCCAGAACGAAACTCCATTCCGTGCTTGATACGTGCTGCGCCTTGCGACCCAAAACGACGACGCTTAGTTGACGGTGCGTCGGTGTCGTCGGTAGCGGTATCGGTGTCGGTGTCGCTGCTGCTGATGTCCTCGGTCCTTGTCGCCCTTGCGACGTTTTTTGTCGCCCGCGCCTCGTTCTGGCCATCAAGCCATCAAAGCGAGCCCGCTTCGCTTTGGGAGTCTCGCGCCCGAGCCTTTCGCGCTTGGCGTTAGCGTGCTTCTTCTTACGGGCGCCCTCCGCGCTCTCGTCGTCGGAGTTGTGCACGCCTTTTTCCTCCTTCTCCGCCTTGTCCGCCGCGTACTTCGCCCGACGCGCCGCATTCTTGCGATCAAGACGGGCGCGCTTCGCCTCCGGAGTCTCGTTCGCGCGCCTATCGCGCTCGGCCTGTGCGTGTCGGGCCTTGTTGCGCGCCGCATTCTCGCGATCAAGACGCGCACGCTTGGCCTCGGGTGTCTCGCGAGCGAGATAGTTCCGCTGGGCTTGTGCATGGCTGTCCTTGCGCGCACGCTCCGCCGCCTCGTCCGAGTCGAGCTCTTCCGCACTCATCTCCGAAGCAGCCCTCGCCCGACGCGCATTGTTCTTCCGTCTGGCCGGTGCTTGCTTTGCCTCGGGAGCGAGTTGGGCTTGCGCGTCGTTGTCTTGCCGTGCACGCTGCGTCGCCTCCTTGTCCGAGTCCGAGTTGAGCCCGTTCGCCCTCTGCCCGGCAGTAGGCCTCGCCCGACGCGGGGGGTTTCTCCGCGTGACGGGAGCTTGCCTCGTCTCGGTGCGTTCCGTGGCGGAATCCTCCGCTGACTGAGCTGCGTCCGCTTCGGGGGGAGGGGAGGGCGGAGCGTGGTTTGCCGGTGATGGTGAGGCTTCTTGCAAAAGAGGTTTCGCAACGGTGGAAGGAGGTGGAGCGCCAACGGAGGGAGGGATTTCCAGAGGCGGGCGGGGGCGCAGCGACCGGCAACGCCGGCGCAAGAGAGGTAACGAAGGGGAGCGCGGCGTCGGAGTTGGGAGAAGTGATTGATGCAGTCGGCGGGCAAAGCCGACTTTCCCTCTCTTGACGCCTTATGGCTTTACGCTGGCGTTTAGCGGCGCGAGCAGCCTTGCGCTCCTGCTTGGCCAAGCGAGCGGCTGCTTGGCGCTCCAGATACCCCTTGTTGGCCTTGTTATTGCGGTCCATGCTGGCCCGCTCCTTGGCGAGTATCTCGTAAGCCATATGCGCCTCCCTTCGAGCCTTTCTGTGGGCGTTCCGGTTGCTTGGAGAAAGAGTCGAGTGATTCACGACCTCGCTGGAGGCTGGAGGCGTCCTGATGTGGCGAAGACGAACAGCATCGGCAATGATGTTGCACAATTCGAAGAAGGGTGACTGCGCATTGTCGCCAACGTAAAGCGAGGTCGAATCCCGGACAGCAAAAAGCGCCAAATGTTTGCAAACCACCTCTTCTAGTTGCCAACTAGGCACAAAGGAGCCAGAGAGATATTCTGTTCCTGTGCGGCCAAGTTGCAAAGCGCATTCGCCGGCATCGTCGGCGAGCTCTCCTGCTGCCTTGGCAACGCGGGGCTCCTCTTCCGAAAGTATCCCGAGTCGCAACCTCTTCTCCAATCGTTCGACCTTGACCCCGGCCCACCACCTGTGGTGCTTGTTCATCCGCTCCCGGGCCAATCTGGTGTGGCCGGAGTACACCTGGTTGGCTTTGGTGGGGCGGAAAAGCAGCCTCAAGTAGGTGAGGCTTCGATCGCGGTCCTCCGTCGGGAGGGGGTCGAAGGCCTCCAGCGAGGTCGCTGTCGGGGGTGATCGACCCTCGAGAGGGTCGAGAAGGCTCTTGAGGAGCCGAGGTTGACGTACGTAACGAACGCGCGGAAGAGCTCCTCCCGCGACTGTTCGCGGCTGGCCAACACGGTTTCGCCGGCGAAGGCGCGCCTCCAGGGCTCACATGTCGTCGCGTCCCCCTCCAGTTTGGCCATAATGGCATCAAACTGGTTGCGGAGGGACGCCTGCTGGCCGGCGGGCAGCTCGGCGAAGTAGTCAGCAGCCCACCACTCCGGGTACTGCTCTCGGCAGGAAGACGGCACCTGGAGGTCGAAGTGCTGGTACATACGGCGCCTCGGGTCCGAGGGAAGGCGGCGCGAACTCGGGGGAAGGTGGCGCGAACCCGGGGGAAGGTGCTTGAGGGCACTCGGGGGATTTAGCACGAGCGGCCTTCTTCACCTATGAGCGACGTGGGTCCGGGAAGTCGAAGTCCGAGTCCGAGTCCGAGTCCGAGCTGGGGACGTACTCGCTAGCTCCGCCGGACGTGAAGTCCGAAAGCTCCGAGTCGCTAACCTCTGTCAGGTCCGAGGAGTCGGACTCGTCGCTGTCGTCGCTGTCGTCGCTGTCGTCGCTGTCGTCGCTGTCGTGGCTGTCGTCGCTGGACTCGAGCAGCGAGTGGGTGCTGCTCGAGTCCGAGAAGTCGAGGTCGGTCAACTCCTCATCCGACTCGTCCGAGTCGCCGAAGCCCGGGACTTGGGGACGCTCGACTCCGGAAGAGGCGTGGGACGAGCCTTGGCCCGCTGCCGCCGGGATGATGCCGGCTGACGGCGCGGGGCGGGGCGGAATGGGGCGTTCCCCTCCTTGCTGGTGCCCGCTGCGGCCCGAAGCCGAGCTCGCAGGGTTTCCGCGAGCTCCCGCGGAATAGACGACGGGAGGCGGGGGTCGCTGTCGACCAGGCGGATCGAGTCGTAGTGGGGGGTAGGAAAATGGTGCCGCACCCACAACGGACTCTCGGTAGTGCCGCCAGGTGCAGGATACACCTCGACGGTGTGGTCGAGTACGACAACGATGTCGCGCTTGCCGATTCTCTCCATGTAGTCGACGACGTCTTCTTCGTCGTCGAACTCCATACTGTTGAAGAAGTCCTCTGGCGTCGCGACGAGTGCCGCAAACTCTTGTTCAGTCACGATTGTGTGAAGACTCGAGGGGACAGGGCCGCGTCAGTGACTATCTAGTCGCGGTTGAAGGTCTTTATACTCACGTTGCAAAAAGGTGGAAGCTATTGATGAACAGTTAATGAAAAGGCATAGTTATAAGTGAGGGGTTTCATTGAAGGGCAAGAAATATTAAGGTCTGTGGACGTGCTGACGTTGAGGAGGTGGGGAGAAAGCAAAGAAGGGGGAGGTCTGTAAGGAAGATATAGTAAGAAGAGGAACGGGACGAAGGGGCGCAGCACTACTGACCAAGCAAGTGATCGCTACTAATATAAAGCTCTAACTACAGAAGGGATTGCTATGGAAAGGTATAGGAGACACCAAAAGTCTGTACGGGTCAAAGCTAGTGGAGCAGACGCGCTACAGCCCGCTGGTGGTGCATTGTTGATGCAGCTTGGGTAGCCGTCAGAGAAGCAGGACGACCCAGTAAAGACTTCAGTACCTACAACTGCGGGTATTGGGTACAGTATGTTCACTGCAATAAGGTGAAGAGACTGCGACTCCTGCAGCATTTGGGCAACGAACCAGACCATGGCCCTCCAATGTACCGGCGTCGTCTTGTGTTTATATCTTTTCCGTCCTAAACCGGAAAGGGTGGCGATGACGGACGGGAAGCGAGAGGGTACGAGGAGACCTGGAAAACATTTCCGACAGCCATTGGTACGCCATGGAAATGCGCACGCGGCGGCAGGAAAGAATGCGAGCACGGCCTCGACCCCACGAAGGTGTTGGGCGGTGAGACTGCCTTGCCACCCCTCGCCCGATCAGCTGGCCTGAGGACTGCGGAATTTGTGCTTGCCTCGTTGACGCCCGCCGGAGGATAAGCCAGATTTTCAGCAACGGCCAGAAGCAGACAATGCGCTCCACCTGGGGAGTTGGTGGCCTTAATGCTTAATAACCGAACGGCGTGGTCCAGGGGCACTGCCTTGAGAGTGCCAGCTTCTCATCTTCGCCATTGTAATCAACCCCGGGGCATCTGACAGCTTGATCTTGATTCTTGATTCGAATATTGACTCTTAAACGATCCTCCAAACTGAAAAATATGGAATCTCAATTCGTATAGTGGCTAGTATGCTCGCTTGTCATCTAACATGACCGCGGGAGACCGGAGTTCAATTCTCCGATTGAGAGGAACTTTTTGTGCGTTGCACACTTTATTGCAAGTGTTACGGAGAGGAAGTGTTGAGATGCACAAATGCACAAAGCGTTCCATGTTGACTGTTGTATCGGTTGAGAGTGTTGACGAAGATTAGCGCATGATTAGCGGTTGATTGGCGTGGTGGTTGTGGCGCTTGTGAATTGTCGCACCAGGAACCTGAACTGCATGTTAAGCTTGTGCAGATCGTCCACAGCGCTAAAGAGAGGCCTCCGCAGAGCACATCGATGTGACCGCACGTCCTGGCTGGTTCTGGGTAAGCGGCGTGGGGCATTGAATGCTGTGAAGCCCCATCGCGACACCCATGGAGCTGCGATCATGAACGGGTAAATGCCGTGATTTCCTCACGGTTCTTGTCTTGAGCAAGAAACAGTCATCACCAGAGTATTTCAGGTAGCTGTCCTGCCCGCCTTCTCGCATCTCCTGTGTATGCAGACTGCACCGCAAGGCAATACAGCAGAGTAAAATTTGGAGCTGTTCCCCTTGCAATAACGATCTCAACACGCAAAGACTTTTGGGGTTAGGGCCTATGGACCGTGGAGCACAACACTCTTGTTGGACGTGCGTCCTTGACAGTCGTGCAATTTTGGTCGGTATGCATAAGTGCTGTTAAAAGACCGTTCATATACCGGCCTCGTTCGTTCGCTCGCTCGACGCATCTGTACCGTCACTAACACTCGTCTGATTCTTTATGTAAGTTTCTTTGACGCATGTTACAGTAGTCACCCAACGTCTCTACGCGATTGTCCTGCCGCCCCCCCCTTACAGATCTCGTTCATGCAAACTGCGAAGCAAAGTGTCACTTGGAGCCGTTCTCCTCACAAGAGGAGCGTATGAACAACTGTCACCAAGCCGTACATGGGTGTGGGAAGCATCCTCACCGCAGAACGTTCTCAATCGTGTAACATTTTGGTGACTACTGTACTCTCTACGCATCGTTCTTTCCATTGTCGTTTAATAAGTCTCAGGCATGGTCAAGTCCTAAACGCAGGACGTCTTTGAGGTGAACAAGACATGCCGCCTCTTATTCGCTCCGTCAGGACACAGACTGTTCCGCCCGAGGCCGTTGTGACCTACGGGTTGGGGCACGGATGTCATGACCAGGTCCGCGTGAGTCTGCACGGAGTCGATACTTTGGTTGGGACTCTGCTGCCATGACTCGGTCCGTGTCAGTCTGCACGAGCTCGATACTTACCGACGTACAGTAATGCGTGTCCCGTGGAAAGCAACAAACTTATCGCTCCGTGGCTCGTTCTCTCGCTGGTCGTTCATTGTAGCGTCGCCCACATCTCAATACACCTAGGTACAGTTTTAACTCGTCCCTCTAATGCATCGCGTAGTTCCCGTTGTTCGACATGTTTGATGAGCAAGCAACAAGCTTAACTGACACACGGCGAACAAAATCAGGACATACTAAAAGAGATATGCCGCACCACACTGCCACAAAATGACAAGGATACATACTCCCGTAACTTGCATACGTTTGTCTGACATGACATGAAGCCATGTTCTAGAATCTGGCAGTCGAGAGACTTCAGGTCCGGGGGTGTCAGCGGGTCCATGTATCTGGGGTGGTTATCAGCGACCTTCTAGAATTCTAGAACGCCTCTGCTGCCGTACAACAGGTTCCGGCGGAGGTTACCAAGTGTGCATCACGCGACAGTTGTCGAACATGAATGGCCCCATCCGGCTGACTCTGCCGGCATCGTCGCTAGCGCGACCGTTGGTACGCAACGTCACTCAGGATTGTCTGTCTCAGATATGCGTGTACTCCTGGATCTGTGAATATCTCGGGGTTTAGATCAGGAGTGTCATGGCGTCCTGTATCACTCTGTAACCGTTGCGGACGCGATAGGAGAAAGGGTCGAACTGCGGAGGTTGCGAGGGTGTGTCGGCTTGACACATGCGTGGGGCGAGGGGGTTAGTACCACGCAATCTGGGGTTGAACGCTATGCGCTGCGCAGTAGCTGTAGTGCGGCCGCTGGCGGCACCAGATGCGCAGCGCAAGCATCAGGGAACGTTGTAAACTCGACAGATCTCACAAGATTGGGGCGACTGCGCATGGCAACGAGAGTGAATGATGCCCTGCTTCCACACGTCAGCTGTCTTGTTTGTGGCCTTTCGGTTTTGGTCGGCCAGGACAGACCTCGTTGGTTGTCGTTGGAGCCGTCAGCTTCCGATGTGAGCTTGGAGAACGTAATGCTCGGTACTGCATTCCGGGGCCAAACCTTCCATTATTCCACAAACTCCGGCATCCCATCCTAATCTCAGATCTGCCGAGGCTGATCTCGTCCGTTGTCGAGAACAACCGCAACAAGCATGATGGGAGTGACGTTATTACGAGATTGGAAGCGCAGCACAGAACTGTGGAGCCGGTTGAGTCAACTCCACCGGTGTTTGTGTCCGGTAAACGTGATCGGACGAATAACGTCACTGGTTTGCTAAATACCTCGCCCAAGGATCGCACAGATCTGGGTCTAGCGCAAACCTCCGCGGCTATTATTCGCAGTGGACGAAATGGAAACGACGGCTACTGTCGATCGGACGGTAGTCACCTGCCAGGCTAGTGGGTCGAGTACAGTCTCGGCCATTCGTGCTCCCTGTCTATCTCACCCTCAACGCCGCTCCGCGCGGCGTCGATGCCCGAGGGCGGGACCGTCCCCGGGAACTGACGGCCCTGCCGGGGAAATCGCGGCAATGGCCCAGTTGCTCCCGGGCGGCATGACGTTATCCGGCGCTCTCGCAGCTGACAGTAGCGCGGTCAGGAGAGGCCAGGATGGGTCAGGATGGGTCAGGATGGGTTCCAGGGTGGTTCTCCTGAGGGAAACTAGTGCGTCATTCCTCGACCACGATTGGGACGCAACAATGACGACGTTCATGGCCGTTGTCCGTCGACATTGCGGTTCGCAATTGTGTAAATGGTCAATTGAAGGAATCGAGGGGAGACGCGTCCAAGTCCAGGGCGCAGGCACGGCATACACTGGCTGCTGTACTATTAATGTATGGGACAGTCGGGGCGCGATATGAGATAGACTGAACAATAAGGCAGCGGGATGTAGGAGGTATTAGGGTAAGATTACAGATAATGGCCGTTGATCGTACTGCACATACTGTACAGCACCAAAGGTCACAGGTGGCAGAAGGAATGGGCGCTAACGTGAGGTCCCGGAACAGGAGTGAGTGATCGCAGTACGCTATGACCGTACCTGGGCCACAATCTCATTCCCTTGCATAGACACATGGAAGCGGCCAGTTGCTCGATGCGCGCAGATGGCAGGATCAAAGGACCTGGTCGGTCAAGGGGTCGGGTATTTGCCAGACGTCAGTGTGTGATGGACAGGAATCGCCAAGAGACAATGACGAAGTACAAGCTGGTCCGGTGACCATGCCTGCAACGCCTTCTGTACAGACCAGAACGCAATGTATCTGCTATCGAGCCACGAGCCCAATGGGCACGGAATACGCCCCAGCGTCGACCACCCCAACCTCGACCACCTCATTGTGCAGTCACATGTGGCACAGGTGGCACATCTCCGACACAGTCCACACCTGCCACCGGCATTTGGCGCTGTGTGGAGCGGGGCTGCCGATCAGCCTCTCTAGAGAAACTGGAAAGTGTGGTGCCAGCCCGGAACCGCCTGCTTTCGGATGCTTTTCTCAGGTTCTTGAGCGACCAGAACAGACCACACCTTGTCCATCGATGTCATACGCCCAGGCCCGGGGAATGCAGCTTGTACATGTGTGCGCCGCACATGTGTATGTCTTGCAATTGAGCATCTGACCAGCTGCCTAGAACAGGAACACAGCGCCGCATACGCTGTTGTGCCAGATTGTGTGCCGGACCAACAGGGTGGCGCCTGATTGCAGCGGCTTCTACCGTTGTGGCAGCTTCAAACCCAATCGCGATCCACACAGTTGTCTGACTGCTTGACCGTCGGCGTCACTCTGTAAACACTCCCACAATCCGGCCCTGTGATCCGCAAGTAGCTTGGCGTTCCAGTTTCCACTATCATGGGCCCCGTGGGCCGGTGTGCAAGGCACGAAGGAGGTGGTATATCAACATTCCACGCGAGGCCAGGACCTAAATTCCAAGCAACTTGTGGAGCTGCAATCCGTGGAATCGTTGACAACGTTACAGTGCTGACAAACCACTGCTGCGGGGAGCAATGAAGACGACAAAGCCGAGCAGAGAACGGGGTCTCGTGATCCCCATCGCCGAGGAGGAGATTGGGGGCAGTGGACATTACCGCAGGTCGGCGAGGCGATGTCAACTGCGATACGCTGTATCCTTCCCAATGTCGCTTCTTTACAGATCTATGGCCGTCGACTGGAATGGAAGGCGTCCCCAACAATCCAGTACTCGAGAAGATCTTGAAATAACGACTGTTGCTGCCCGAGATCTCAACCTCGGCATTTGTCAATAGTGGGTCGGTGCATCCTCCTTCGTTAACCAAGAACGGAATATCAGATTGTCCGTCGCTTATATGTATTCTTCGATCCTCGGTACGCACGACCAGACCCGAGAAGGAACCTCCGCTCCGGGTCTTTGCCACGCCCCTCATTCCGACATGCTCTGGCGCCGCGAAGCGCATTCCGCAGGCGGCGGCGCTCCTCGTGCCACCCGCCGCCGCCGCCGCCAACGTGCCATGCCACACGCCGTCCAGAACGCGGCGCAGAACGCGGCGCCGGACTGCCGGTGTCTCTTCCGGACGCGGTTCATGGCAGACCATGGCCTCCGCCTGCAGCCTACCCACAAAGAGTATGTCTACTGTATGGCTCCCGCGGCGTAAAGATCCTTCGGCTTACCGCGGGCGTTTACTGTTACCAAAGCTGTGGGCCACCGCCACTGGGCCATGCTGCATGCCACACGACGAGATCTTGCAATCAGTTAATCAAGCAATCTGCAGTCCTTAGCGCTCTCGATCTCATATCCGCAGGGCTGCACGCCACCGCTAAGTGATCCCAGATCTCGGGGTAAATGGCATATGACGGCTGGCTCAGTTGATCTCATCTCATCTCATTCCAATGGCCTGAAAAGGAGTCCACTGTCCGTGCCCTGCAACACCAGAGCAGCACAAAACCAGCACATCAAACTGGCTAGCCGGCACAGCCGCGGCGTGCCGCCGATGCCGTCCATGTACCCATGTCGCCCAAGCTCGTGAGCTCGTGCCCGCGTTCCGCCCTGGGGCTGTGGCGCTGTGGCAGCCTGCGACGGCGTAGCGTGAGACTGTTCTCACCCAAAACGCCGCCGCCTGCGCCACCGGGCAATTCATGGCGCCATTTAGCGAATCACAACAATGTGGGTGTGCCATGCATGCCACGGGGAGTGGGCAAGGGGACAAGGGGGGAAAGGGGTTCTCGCAGGGAGAAGCATGCACACCGTAGAGGTCGGGCGGGGTAGAGAGGGGTGCCTGTCCTGGCCATATGCCTGCGGTTCCTGGCCGTAGGTGATTGCATGCACACCGTGACGGTCGTCCTCTTCAGTACATCCGCTTTGGCCCTCTGGCCTCTGGACTCGTTACGGGGGGCTCTTCGCTGACCAGAAAGCGTAACATGACGTGAAGGGGGCCACGCCAGAGGCACTCCAGCCGGGGGGGGCAGGACATTGCAAGTTCCCTGCTCAGGAGACAAATAATCTTATTGTATCCCAAACTCATGCTTAGCGGAGCCAGTGTAGTACAACGGTTGTGGAGGAATCACGGCACAAGACCCGGAGGAACGCAGACTGAGAGCCAGAAAACTGGTTGGGGGTGGCACGACGACCCAAGATCCAGCAGAGAGAGGCACCCTCCCGGGTCTGGGCGCTCATGAGGGCCGAAGGGGCCGGAAAGAGGGGCATGGGACACTCTCGGGAGCATAACGTGCACGCCATAAGCCACATCGCACCCGCTTGCCCCGTTGCCGCTGCCAGAGTCCTGACGGGCTCGCGGGCCTGCCCGGGTATTATCCCATGCATGGTCATTTTGCGTGGTCTTGTATTGTCGATTGTATACGCTGCCCCCCTCGGCCCAGTTGCATCCACTATGGGACAGGGCATCTCCAGGGATCTATTTCAGGTGCACAGAGCCTGCGGAACGAAACACCATCATCAGTAAAGTGTGGTCGGAGCAGAAGACGGCAGGTATGTGCAGGTAGCCAGCTGAGCAGGGAATGATAGGGAGGTACAACAGCCGGACGAGCTGCAGGACACTCGAAGCGGCGGCTGTTTGTTCACGTCGAGTGAGCATGAAGCTCTCGGCGACGATCTAGCGCTAACCTTTAGTGGAGTGCGAAAGGGGAGTGCGTGTGTGCAACCAACCCAGGCCGGTCCTCTCGGCGCTACGGCGATTGTTGATATCATGTGGACTATGCACCCAGATCGGAGTGGACGACGAGCACAAGTGTGCCCAACAATGTCACACCCTCGCGCAATGCGCAATGCACAAGGAGCAGCGAGGCTTTTTTGCGTTTGTTAGTCTACATAGTCAGTATCGTCTGCATATTCTGCTCGATCGGCATTCCACACATTCTGAACATCAGCACTGGACCATCAGTTTGCCTCTCCTTGATCGTCTCGCTACCACTCGTTCACCCCGAGATCGCCCTCTTGTTTGGACGCGTGCTCTCTCTCGGCCACTCCGTTCTTGTCATTTATCATTGCCATCACACCTCTCCTCCCCTCTTCAGCCAGTGTCGATCAATCACCAGCAAGCTTGTCCCGACCGACCCTCTTTCTCATCGCCCTGCTCCCTTGTCCCGAGAGGCCCGCGGCCTATCCATCTCTCCCCTACTGCGTCCCCACATTCCCCCACCCGAGCCCCCAACGCCTCCAATCGCCACTGACGCCTCCCCTCCCCTTGTGCTTCTTGACATTGCCCCTCGCCGCGACACAGTTGCTGCCCCGCGCGCCCGTGAACGCCGGATCCTGCCCTCCGCTCGCCGTCCCCATCTCCAACATCTCCTCGGATGGCGGTTGCGTGGCGCCCACACCACCCTCAACTCGCAGCCTGCAGATCCCCGTGCCCGTCGCCGCGCGGCACATACCCGCATCTCTAGGCATACCCCGACCGCCGACCCCGACCCATTCCCAGCAGAAAGCGGCGCAGGGCTCGGCGTTGGGACGGGTGGGACCCGCGAGGGAGATTGAGAAATTGGAATTTGAGAGGTCGAAAAAGATCAGGAGTTGTGGCTTTGCCCGGAAAGCACACGGCGTGCTGCGATCCTGAGGGACGGATCCCATCTTCGGCATCCCGGCATCTCATCAACTATCCACCTCAACGCGCTCGTCAAGGTTTGCACCGGGACACGATACCTGGCTCTTATCTCGATCAAGGGCGAGTGTTTGATTCCCAGACGCATCTTTGAAGACACGGCGTCGAGAACCACAGCAGGCCCTAGAAGCGCGTACAACAAGTGCGCGTCCCGATCATCCCGATCGTCAACTTTGTCCGCTACACCTGCACTGCTCTTCTCGTCGCACCCTTATCAGACCGTTCACTCGCGCGATCTCGACCTTTAGCAAGAGACTCGCCATCCTCCCCTCTGTCGTTCGAGTAGCGCGCAAGTCCCGAGGCCGCACCCTTGAAAAGTTCTTGGGGCCCTCCTGTCCAAAGCCCCAGGAGACCGTTTCACGACGCATTCTCGCCATTAGCAAGCCACAAGCTCACAGACCCCACACTCCAGCCCACAGACCACAGTCGACGGCGACGCCACCACGCACAGGCCCTCTCCAGTGCACGAAACCCACAAGAAGAGAGGGTAGAGAGTCGGTCGAAACAGTCCTTGTGAGATCACTGTGATTCACTTCTCTTGGAGCTGCCACACCGTGCCGTTGCCATCATTGTCTCGCTCGTTTTCGCTCCACCGCGACTCTCTTGTCCTTTCTCCGTCCTCTTCGGTTTTGTACATACCTTGGTTTGGCTGGAGGCGACGACGGCGAGTGTGCAACGCTGCAACCAAAAAGCCTGTGATCTGTGGTTCCTTTTCATTATTGGGTTGCCTCGTGGACCTGGAACGCCATCGAGCAAGCCATTGACGCCTCTTTCCTTCTCCTCCCTGGCATCCAGTCATCACTTTTTTTTTCTTGTAGCTCTTCTCTTCCACTGCTTTGGTCCTCACGGCCCTCGCTCCAAGGGGCCAACAGCCTCAGCTCCACGCGTGGTCAGGAGGAGTGCTGTGTTATACCCTGCACGGAAGCCTCGTGTCGAGTAGTTCTTCACGGGTCCTACCCCCGAACCACAGCTCCCCACAGCCTACAGGTCGGTCCCTCGGCCGGTCCCTCCGGTCCCTTCTGGTCTCCAAGCCACTTGCGCCGGCGGCGTCGATTACTCTCACGCTCATATCCTCGGGCCTTGGGACCCCGTCAATTGGCATATCATCCCCTTCTCCCCCTCGTCAACCGCCCCGTCGAGCCCCTGCACTCCAGGCGTTTCCAGACGCACCTTGCACATCCGGCACGGCACGGACAACCGCCTGCAAGCACATACTGCACATACTTCTGCCAGATCAGGTGCTGCCGGTGCTGCGCGCCGACTACACTTCACCCGGCTTTGCTCGAACCCGCGCGCTCTTAATCTCGCCGTGCTGTTTGCGACTCCCCTTCTCGTCATTCCATCCTTGTTGTTGGTCCAGTTTCTCTTTAGAGTTAGTTGGGTTTTGGGAACCCGAGACGACTCCCGACAAGCATACAATAGCTCAGATCTCGAGAGTTCCTGGGCGCGACCACCAGACGCACACACGAAGACGACGCGTCGACATCACCACACGGCCATCCTCCACAGCACAAGTCGTTCGTCCATCGGCGTCCGTCCACACGCTGCATTTCTTGCAAACAACAACCGCTCATCATACTCCCTATTACTCCGACGCTATCGCACATCCGTGCATACCTTCTTCTTTAGTGCTAGTGTCGCGCGCCTCCCCCTTGACCAGCTGCTTCTTGGACCGCAAAGGCTCACTTTGAGACGAGTTTTCCATAAGCGGTCACCATCTCATACCCTCATACTCCGACTTGGCCGCATTCAGCAGCACACGGTCTGAGCTCCTTTTCTTCTCGTCTTTCGCCACCTTCCACTCTTCGGCGCCTCCCGCCCTCTCATCCCACCCGCCCAGCTGTGTGCCCACGGCCTCGGCTTTTGTGGCCCTCGACGCCCTCACCCTGCCTGACGTCGATAGCGACTGGCGCATCCGGCGTACTAGTCTAGTTTCCACTTTGTCATTAAGTGGCCAAAGAACGCTTTCCACCTCTCATCTCATCCCACACCGACTCCCTCTCGCGCCGCTATCGGACAGTCTGTGCTCTGCTCCCCCACAGCTTTCATTGCCCGCCCTCCGCATTTCGACTTAGCAGCTTGCAACGCCAAAGCAAGCCGCATACACCTTAGTGCGTCGACGGACAAAGGATCACCAGTATAATAAAGGTCCAGTCGAGGCGCAGTGTGTTGTCCTAAACAATACATCATCTCATCTTTTTCTTTGTCACCTCTCTCCATCTCTCTCCATCTCTCTTCCCCTCTCTACATCTCTCACTCGCTCTTACAAGGAGAAGTGATAAATCCCTACGCCACCGCCCCTCCTCTACATTCCCTCTCCGTTGCTCTACTACGGCCCGCCACTCTGAACAGCACGACTAGACCCTATCACTACGCATCACGCTGTTCGCCACCACAGCCCCTATCTCAAATCACACCATGGCTCCTCACCTGGGAGCACCCTTCAACCCTGGCGCCCCAGCCTGGGGGTACGCGACCGATGACCGACTGGCCCCCATTGCAACTGGTGGTGCCCATCCTGCAATGACGATGGGGCACCAGAACAAGGCCATGCAGCCGCCTGTCATAACAGTGTTTGACGTCACTCCACAGCAAGGCATCGAGGGGACCCCGATCCGGATCATTTGCGATCTCAACTTCAGAAACCACTCAGGCGATACGACCGGCAACCGCGTCCGAGTGACGTTTGGCAAGGCCATAGTGGAACCGAATGTGGTCGCCTCACCCTCGTCGGATACAAACTACATTGTCACCGCCCTTGTGCCGCCCATTCAGGAAACCGGATCCCAGTCCTGGAGTGTGCCCATGCTGTTTGAAGCATATGAAGAGCAGCACTGTATCGACCGGCAATCCTTGGGCGACTTTCACTATCTTGCCGATGCAGGTGAGTAGCATTTCGATTTGTAGATGGATCCGCAATCTCTTGATCAGAAAAAAAGGAACAAGCATTGCAAAGATCAATCAAGCTCTGGCCGTTACGTTATGGTCAACCATAATCGCGGAATTCAATAAGAACAAGGTTTTCACCTTGTTTCTTTTCGTTCCCGCACGCGCGTCGTGCATGGCAGATGCCATAATAGCCAGCACGACTCTCTCCCCAACCCCATCCATCCACATCAAAGTTACTGACAGCGACAGGCGGAACACCAAAGCGCACTGCACGCAAAAAGCTCGAGACGGATTCGCCCGGACGCAAGGCCCTTACCGGTGTGCAGCGCACTCCTATCCGCAGGCGTCGTGAGGATGGTGAGTAGAAAAGGACAATAGCGCCACCGCCATGGGGGCTCAGCTGACAATGCCAGATATGCCGTACCCCACTATTGCGGCCGGCGCCGCCGCCTCGTTCGTTTACGATTCACCACCACAAGCTACTGTACTCCCTCCCTCACAGCCGGGATTGGTGCGCACAACCCAAATGCTCTCCACCTCGCCGCAGGCCAGCGCGTACATGCGCACCAAAGCGCGTCTTGAGATTGATGGCGACTTGAACACGATGAAGGCCAACTGGTGGGTACCTTGACCTTTACCACCCACTAACGACAGGTCGCCGGACATGTGGGCCAACCGCCGCTGCCTGGTGCAGTTTACTCGAAGGCAGGAAGGCGCTGTTGTGCGAGCATCGTTCAAGGCGGTGGAGGAAAAGGACTGGACTCCTAACATGATAGTCATCTCATGCCTCTACCACGACGCCCGCAGCGATTGCTACTTTACCTCGGTCGACGCCATCTATCTCCTCGAGTGCCTCATGGGCACCCGCTACACTACCGAGGAGAAGAACCGCATCCGCCGTAACCTTGAGAGCTTCAAGCCCACCACACTGCAGAAGAACGAGGGACAGTGGCAGGACTTTTACGCGCACATCATGAACTACCCGAACCCAAAGCCGAGGAACATTGACAAAGGCCTCAAGGTGTTTCCATGGGTTCATCTCGAGCAGGCTCTCAAAAAGATTTTCGCCAACTACGTGAGTTGATAGACCGCAATAGGATATTGTTTCGGGTGCTGATAGTCAGTCGGCTTATCTGAACCTTCCCTCGTACGGCATGCCCGTTAATGCCGACCCGACACAGGTGCCATACGGGCACCAGGCCGCGCCGCTGCATGACCCAATCACATATGACGACCGCAGCATGATGCGTCATCCGCACCCCTCGGCAGGCAGCGTCGACGAGCTTTCGGCGTATGTCGATATGTCTCCGGTCGCCAACTCGGCTCCCTCCTATGGGCACCGCTCCATTCCTTCTTCGGGAGGTTCCGCATCCGCCACCTCAGAACTGGTCGCGGCTCCCTATGCGAATGCGAGCGCAAACCCTGACAGTGAATTTACCAACTACGTCAACATGTCGCCTACCGTCCCCTCTGCGGTGCCTCGAGAAACGTACAGCGCCCCTCTTGGCCTCTACATCCCCTCGCAAGTTGACCCCTCCCTCGGCAGCGCCCCGGGCTCGAGTGCTCCCAGCTCTCTCGCCTACGGCGACAGCCGATCCAACTCGGACCTCCATGTGACTTATGAAGGTGTTGGTACACAGTACCCGCCTCCATAAGCGCCCTCGATTCTTCCTGGGGTGACAATATCCCACTGGGACTGTAGCCATTAGTGTCGCGTACTCTTCTCTTTTCTCGGTCTCGGCCTCTTGCTCCCCATCCACACCCCCTAGTGCTCCCCACGGATTCAGGCGCCTGCACTTCTTGATCATAACCTAACCCCAATAGTACTGGTGTGCCTTATCTGGTTCCAGTTTCCGTGTCTCAAGCCTATCAACTATTTTCTCGTTCTCGTCCCAGTCCACTAGTGTCGTGTGTTACCGTGAGAGTGACGGCAAGCGCCGGTGTATGCATGTTACGTTATCGACTGTGAGAAGTGAGTTGTACACACTTGCAGATGAGCATTTGTTTGTGGCGATGCGCGATCCGAGCGTCTCGAAGACTTGTCGACCGCGCGGCCCGAAGCCGCAGCAAAATTGGGTCAGGTCGAGCATGTCCTCTGGACCTGACTCATGGTATCCTGGCCCCTCTGGTCCCTCTGAGCCCCTGGGGGAGGAACCACACGCGGACCGTCGCACGCGCCGACAACGTAGTCCCCGTCCAAAGCGGTTAGTCAGCCGCGAAAGAAGCATCGAAGCAATAAGCAAAGCCGGGGCCACGCGCACGGGCCAGAGGCACACAAATGAATGAACAGGCACGCGCCAACGCGCCAGCGCGCCAGCACGCTAAGTGTGCTAGCGCGCCTCAGAAGCACGGTCGCGGCACGCCAATGGGCAATGAGATGCAATCTGTGGCGACGTGTGGCGATGTGTGGCGATGTGGTCGCAGCACGGCCTCAGGATGGCAGGAACGCAGGAGTGGGGATCATAGGATGCAGGAGCAGAGGACGAGGGCTCTGCGCTGAGCCGGGCGCTCGGCACTGTGTGTCGCTGCGTACCCTCCTCCTCGCCTGCCCCGCGTCGTCCGGCAGCCCGGCCGACCAGACCGGGTCACGCCCTGGGTCACCAGGTCACCCGGCAACCAGTTCACAGGCCACAGGTCACAGGTCACCAGGCCACAGGCGACAAGGCGACAAGGCGACAAGGCGACAAGGCGACAAGGCGACAAGGCGACAAGGCGATAAGGCCGCAAGGCCGCAAGGCCACAGTCGAGCCACTCGCGCACGCGCGTCTCGTGACACGTTCTCCAAGCCGTCGTCCAGTATCCCCTGGGCCCCATTTGATTCGACGCCCCCAATCACGATTGCGATCGAGTGGCGGCTGGAAAATGTGTGTGTGTGTGTGTGTGTGTGTGTGTGTGTGTGTGTGTGACAGTCACGCGGGCCCGCGCGGGGTTGGATGAGGGACGGCTGGCGTGCTGGCGTGCTGGCGTGGGGGCTGATGGACTATAGAGATCCAAGTCTGTCCGTCTGCCCGTCTGTTCGTCTGTCCTAAAATGCGGCCGCAAGGGGCTGCGGCGGCGTGGCTGGGATCGATTTTTCTCACCCACCACGATTATCATGATTGTGGCGTCCGGTTCCGTGCTCGCTTGGGGCGTCATCTTGACCGTGTCGGTTCAATTGGCATTTCTGCCAGATGGCTCTTTGATCTTTGACGCGTTGGTTGTCGCAAGTGCGAAGTGCGCGACGTGTCGCTTGGAAAGTCGACTTGGAGCGGGGGCAGCAAGGTTTGGGGACGCTGGACTTCTGGCGCGCGGCTGGGAGGGTGAATGATCGGAATATCACCCCGCACAACTTGGCATGTAGTCTGCAAAATTGTTCCACTGACACGATATCAGAGACGCGTCTCTGTGCTCTTTTTGGTGTCATGTTGCTGCTCCACAGGACGATGAGTGGGGGAAGATGCAGTAAGAAACTCACAAACTGACCGGCCAACGGCTTGCTTACATGAAGATGGTGAGATGCGGGGACGAGGCAGCGAGAGCAAACCACAATTTTTCTCCCACGCCAGAGGTCAAGATCGGGATGTATCAACAAACAAAACAAATGGTCGAGAACACAAAACAGATTCTGACATTGACCAAAACTGACATACGGTCTGACAAGCTTCACCAGAACGATCCAGAAGAGTCTGTCCCCCACGGAGGGTGGACAATAGACCCACTTTTACAAGGCACTCGTCGCCCAAGAGGCCAAGCAGTTCCAAGAACAAACAAAGTCAAGGGGCAGATCGAGAACAAGAAAACACGAACAAGAAGAACGGCTCTAGGAACAGGAACCCCCTCCCGGGCGATCACGATCAGCGGTGAGTAGCAGGTGATCTGCGCCGTCCGCTCCGTCCACGTCGTCTATACGTCTACGGTAGCTACAGTGCGGACGGCCGCCACACCCGCATAATGTACCCGCACACTGCAAATTTCGCAAACCGCAAACCGCAGACCCGCACACGAAACGCTATTGTTCCGCCACGACAAACGCTAAACGAGGTCCCGCGATGCGGGCGATCGCCATTGTCGCAAACCTTAGCTCGGAGGGAAACGAGGAATACGAGGAACAATAAACAACCGCGGCACCCGTTGACCCATCAACACATCAATCCCCCACCAACTGCCGCGGCTCGTCCGGCCCGGAGGTAATCTAAGTAAACTACGTGGGTTCTGGCCGTGTCCTGCCGCGTCAACGTGGCATGTAGCCGTCCATACGCGTCCATTACCACTACACCGCAGCGATATGCGATACAATGGTTATTAGCCGTCGCCAGATCGCATCGCTATCACGCCGATCAATCACCCCGCCGACTCACCGCCAGTGTGCCGGACGTGTGCCGGGGCTCTGCAGATCGCCGTACCTCTTGTCCGGATGCTACCAGTGCGCCTCGTTCCATCAGGCACCATCAGAGGTTGCTCGGCGTTGTTCCGCCGTGCCCTCCCTGTCGTCCTCTCCTGTTGCTGATGAAATGACATGTCCTAACACAAAGAGCCCAGTAAAAATAACCATTAGTATACCAGCGGAGAGATGACGGTATCGACCCGATCGACACGGAGCGGTACGGTCGTCTCGCTCGTCACACCCGAGATTTTTACGATCAGACGGCAGATGAAGAGAGGGGAGCAAAAAAAAAAAAAACCTAGTGTGATTGCGAGAACTAATCCCCAAATCTACGGCTACACACTCTAACGGCTGCAGCAATAGTTCCATGGATACCCAATGCCTGCGTGGGTAGGCTGCTTGCGCGTGTCTTGTCCTATGCTCCTCTTTGGGGGGCCGGTGCCTGGTGCCGTGTGCTTGGTGCATACAGAGTCCATGGCCTCCATCAAACTGCCACCTTCCTCGATCTCGGTCCGAACCGGTCCGCAGACCGTGACGACCATCGCTCGCCCACGTCAGCCGCTTGCATCGTTCCACAGCCGCTCAGGGAGCGACCTTGGAGATGTCGGCAGTCACCACCTTGCCCTCGAGAATGAGCTCGGCCAGCACAAGACCCGTACCCGGGCCCTGCGTGATGCCCCAACAGCTCAGGCCACCACCGACATAGACGCCCTCAACACCTGGCACCTTGCCAATGATCGGGCGACCGCGGTCGGGGATAGGCAGGAAGCATGCTGTGGTGGATTCTACCACGGCGCCCTTCTCTGAGCCAAGCATGGGTGAGATGGCCGCAGCCTGGTGCTTGAGCCTCTCAACAGAGTCAGGAATGGCTTTGACTTCCTCTGCGGTTGGAGGCAAAGGCGCATCAGACGATGCGCCACAGCTAGAGGGGTCAGTAACTTGGCAAAAATACTTCCGATCGCGATCCAACTCACATGACCGTTGTGCCGTCAGGTCGGGGGTAAACCTCAGGTTCCGAGACAGCGCCGTCGATCAGGGTGAGGTCGACGAACAAGCAATGTGGGGTAGTGGGCTCCTTTGTGCGGATGAGAAGGGTGTGCGCCATCTGGCCATCGACGGCCAGACCGCGGGCGGAAGAGGAAGGAAGGAGCTCCTGTGCAAGACGGCCAAGCCATGGTCCTGCGGTGAGGGCCACTGTGTCGGCATCAATGATCTTCTCTCCGCCTTCCTTCAAGGCAACCATGATTGATGTCGGGCGACGGTCGTCATCCAATGCCAACGCACGCGCAGTGCCAAGAACCAGCGCTGTTCCAGGCTCTCGCAGGAAACGCTCTGCCAGGAACCGCACAAGAAGCCGAGGGTGCACCTGAGCAGTTGTCTTGTGCGTACCCAACGACGAAGACGCTGCGATGCTTCCACGAGGAAGCCATGGGACGGGCGAACGCGCATCCTCTGGAGCGGGTGTCGTGCCATCAATGGTCACAGACTGAGGGTCAGTGTGAGGCGCAACGGGGCGAGACGGGCCAAGTGTGGCGAGGTGGGCGGGAGTGCGAATTGCCCTTATATGGCAGTGGAATAAGGCCTTCGCTTAACACTTACCAGTGTGTCGACAGTACGGTATCCCCAGTGCTTTGCGCCACCGAACTGCTCAGCGAGCTTTCGGTGAAGGTCAAACGACATGGCAGAAAGACCTGGGAGTGTCAGCTCAGCACAACGCGACATGAGACGAGAATAGCGGGGTGACACTCGGTGGCTGCCAATTGCAGATTGCACATGGGTGTGTTCCGCATGGTTCCCTGTACCACTTCTGTGTCCTCCAATGACAGAATTCAACTTTTGTGGCTGCAACACCGTCTGTACTGCTGTATCTGGAACTCACTGGCTGTCGCAGGGCCGTGCCAATCGCGGGCGAGGAAGCCACCTGCATTGCCGCTCGCGGCAGAGGCGACACCCGTGCCCTCGATGAGCGTGATGGTGGACCCCTCTGGCCGTTGTGGCGAGATGGCAAGGAAGTAGGCCGTGCAAACGCCGACAATTCCACCTCCGACAACGACGATGTTCTTGGGCCGCGGATGCTGGGTGGGGCTCTCCGCGTGGTTGGTGGTCTTCGAATCCTTGCTCGCGGTGGACGTGGAGGACATAAAGGTAGAGTTCGATGCAGATGTTTCCTTGTTGGCATCCACAGGCCTCATCTTTGGTGCTTCCGGCTTTGTAGGCGAAGCGCTTGTTGTCGTGGACCCACCCACTACTGACGGGGCTCCAGCAGCCTTTGCGTTTGCTGAACGATGAGGCATGATGGTGCGAGCGATGCGGAGAAGTAAACGAGAGGGGTTAAGCGATGAGCGGCTGATGCAAGCGGAGGGCGCAGACCGCGAGAAAAGAGAGAGTGAGAGAAGGTAGGGTGATAGGGGGGAGAGATGGGCACACAACAGTGGTCGATGCGCGGTATGTGTGTGTGTCTGTCGGTATTATGTGGGCGAGAGAGAGGAGAGGGGGTTCGAGGTCAAGCCCAAACGGTCGGATACAGTGCAGAATGTAATCCAGAATGCAATGCGATGCGAGTTGGCTTGGATAGACGGTGGATGGTGCTTTGTGGACCAAAGGATTGAGTTAAGATGTGATGAAGGAAGAAACAGGAAAAAAATAACAGTGACAAGATACCAGATGGTCCAAGCTTAGAGATGGTAGTAGTTGGCGATGATGCTGTTGAAGGGGATGGTAGTGGCAATGATAATGGTGACGGTGATGAGCGTGACAGAGGCGGTGATATTGGTGATGGTGACGATTGATTGATAAATGGGATGGGTAGATGGATGGTAGACTGAGAGTTTACACCTCTTGGGATGAATAAGAAGAAGAAAAAAAATAAAGCAAGGGAAGAGGACGGAAAAAAGCAAGGTAAAACGGAGCAACACCAAAGGTATGTGTGGTGGTGGTGACGCGGTGAGCGAGCCGAGGCGAAAAGGAGGTGGAAGGGTGGATGGATGGATGGATGGATGGTGGATGATGGGTTGGTGGGTTGAGGCGGGGAAAGCGGGGGGTCGGAGAGGAGAAGTGGGTGCGGAGAGGAAGAGAGCGAAGGGGGGTGATAGATCAGAGGAATCTTAGAGGTGCAAAAAAGAGTGGCCGCGCGGAGTGGAGAGTGGGAGGCACGACGGGGGAGGAATTGTGACTGGCTACCTATTCACTCTGCACTCCAGTATGGCTCCGTGGCTCTGTGGCTCAAGCTCGCCGAGAGTAAAAGCGGTCTGTGCATGCAGTACGGAGCACTTCGAGAGGTCTCTAGGTCACTGTCCTTGGTCTCCTCTACAGAATCACAGCACAGGATCACTGGAGCCACAAGAAAGTATTCACCCCAATCCGCCGTCATGGTCGTCATTCATCATCGGCCACTGGCCACTATCCATGATTCACGACAAGGGATCAGAGCAGAGCCGCAAAAGGACTCGAGGACTCCGAGGGCATCGGAAAGCCGTCCTCCTGCCTCTTTGTTTTGTTGTCTGGTATCTCCTCGGCGATCGACAGGACCTAGGGCAACCAAAACGCGATTAAACGATTGCATGCTGTGAGAATGACCCACAAGTGATATCAGAGCTGGACTGCAGAGCGGCGATAGCACACACTAGGAAGTGCGAATGGCGGCGAGTGCCGGGGCGGAGTCGTGTCGGGGGCCGGGCGAACAGCGGTGCATCCCATGGCTTGGGATCCTGGGATCTTGGGAGACACAAAAGGCATATCAGGAGGTAAAAAATAGTCACTTGATGATAACACGTCATTTTGGTATGTAATTTCCAAGGGAACACCGAGGAGACCGGATAACTACAGGGAACGCACGCTTATTAGAACCATGCCAAACAGTAGTAAATACAAATAATAGTCCATGCAGATCTGGTGATCTGGTGGCCGCTGATCCGCTAACAACGCTCGCTGCCTGACCTAGTCCGTTAGCGGCCTCGGCCGCTCGGCTTGCAGTCGCTGGGCTGCGGGGCTGCGGCCAACCCCGTCGTCTGCTCATCGTCGCCACCCAGTCTCGGACCAAAAAACCCTCCAAAATGGTCTCAAAGGGGATCGCCAGTGCGGGCATCGCGGCGAGTGCGCTTTGGCGTCAGCAGGACCAGCTGATCCGCTGACGGCGTTTCCCCGTCACCGAATGTCGCCGGCAACCGGCAGTCTAGTCAAGTCGAGTCTGTCAACATATGACCGACATCGCGATTGAACTTGGCAGTCGGAATGTACAACACAACCAAAGGAAAGCAAAGAATTTGAGAGCGGAGCTCCGCCATCGGTGACAACCCATGATGAACGATGACCTCAACCGGAGCGTTCTTGAGACTTGTCCATCTTGGCTTTAGTGATAGCCCGTAGAGGATGCAAACTTGGCACAGTCTGTGGTCCTTGGCGGCTTGGAAGCAGCTTGGATCCTCGAGGTCCATCCCATGTGCGCAGCTGGTTGGAGGCGGGCCGCACAAACAGTGTGACGTCACAATGCGCTTGCTTCGTCTTGTCGCCTGGGTGGTTCACCATACGAGCATACCAAATATAGTCGGGATCTGGATGGAACTGGTGACCCATACCCGTGAGGAGTGAGCGACAGTGTGCGGTATTGTCGTCGTCGCCGGATACTTCCTCGGTCATCCCATCCCATCGCCTCTCTTTCTGCTCTCTCATCGCTTCTCTTCTCTCCATCTCTCATTTCTGGAGACATATCTCACACGTCTTCCCTCCATCTACAACGTATGTCCCTCTCCTCTCCGGCACTGACTCCCAGTCTACATCAACAACCCACAATGTCCGCTCCTGCCCCCGTCAACATCCCCGCCCCCGCCCAGGAGGACTCTGGTGTGGACCTCGCGCACGACCTCTCACCCAAGAGCCCTGTCGACCGCCACCGCCTCACCGACCTGCTCAACCACCGTCCTGTTGCCACTGAGCTGCAGGAGAAGGGTATCCTCAAGGGTGAGTTGTGGTGGGGTGATGGTGCTGAGAAGGGGAGGTGATGTTGGGGATACTGGCAGTTGGATATCCCCAACAGCCGTCAGGCGGGAAAGACGACTCTAGTGTTGTAGAGCGGGGCATTACAACAATGGGGACCGCTGTTGGTCGCCTGCATGCTCTTTGCTTCCTGGACAATTGTGTCCTTCCATCCTTGCCGCTCCCACTCCCACAGGATATGCCTTCCGTCGCATTCAGCTTGTGCTCACACCAGGCGCCCCCAACGACGCCCTCGCCGGCAAGAAGAAGGAGCTCGAGAAGAGCATGCTCGAGGTACGTCCATTGGGATGCGAGCCGCTGTGCACCGCCACGGCCGCCTGATGCGCGATGGATCGCTGTCTGTTGAGCAATGCTTTCGTTCCGAACAGTCTTATTCGCGACCGGCTCGTCGCTGGTACTGCATCATCTCGATGATAGCCGCACAGCTGCCCACAGGCAGAATCCGTGGCGGACCTGTTCCCAGCCTACGCCCTCCTTTGACCCTCCCACTGACGTCAGGATCGCCTCGAGAAGGAGATTGCGGCGCGCCCTCCTCCTGAGGAGCTGGTCAAGAAGGGTATCCTTGACCGTGAGTTTAGTGTTTGCAGCGCCTGCGGGCAATATCGGTCAAGACCAGCTGGAGAGAAACTGACTTCCAGCTAACGAGGCCCCTTAAGTGTACTCGACTGTCGGCTTTGAGCTGCAAGGCAGCTGCCCGAAACGCTGTTGTAGGAAGTCCAATGATTGATGATGACTATATGAAGATATGAGATTGTGACTAGGGGTTGGTCGACTACACGCCGGGAACGTCAACCGAGACCCAGCGACATGCGCTGGGAGACGAATACAGGGCGCAGATGCAGGATGTGTGCAGGAGATCTTGTGGGGCTCGCGATTGAGCCGTACCCATCCATCGTGATGTCTGGTTCTGTCTTGAACGCGCCACTTGACCACGGGCCAACCGGACGTAGAGGGAAGGGTCGTTGAACGTCAAAGCTAGCTGTTGTCGCCAGAGACGTTCTGTCGCGATCACCATTTCACTCGCCGCGTACCCAGCGCGTATTCCGGTGTGACCTACAGGACACTCGCCTTGACGTGTCCACAAAGTCGCCTCGCGAGTTTGTAGCGTATCGCTTCGCATGGTGGTGCACTGTAGCTGCGAGAGGTGGATGAGAGAAGCTGCTACCATCAGCGCCACACCCCAATCTCACCACTCACCGACACTACTTAGTCCTCCTCCTCGTCCTCCTCTTCCACATCCTCGTCCCCGCCCTCTTCGCCAACAGGCCGCTGCCCCGCGCCCATAAGCTTGGCACGGAGCACGCACCTGTCCCTGGTATACTTCACCCTCTCGCGCTCGAGCGCAGGCTTGACCTGCACAGGGATGGTGTCGATGACGCCCTGCGCCTTGAGCGTCTTGAACAAGTACAGGCGGCGGTTATTGAGCGAAAAGTAGAATGGGCGGGTTTCGCCCGTTGTTGGTGCCGGCGCATCATCCTCGTCGTCCGAGTCGCCGCGCCGCTTGCTCTTCTTCTTCCCCCCTCCTCCTCCGCCCTTCCCCTTCCCTTTTCCATTCCCATTCCCATTCCCGGCCGTTTCGTCCGGCACCGCCTCGTAATTCTCAATCACGGTGATGTACGGAATATCCTCTACGCGCGTCGTGCCCGCGACGACCTCGGCGAGCGTATCTGCGATCCGCTTGTTGCACCCCGTGAACACGGGGCGCACGCGCGCGTGCGTAAAGTAGATGGCGTCCGGGTCCATCTGCGTCAGGTGCCGGTTCGTCGCGGTCTTGCGCTTGCCGTCGGCCTTTTTGCTCATCGTGAACGGGGGGCGAGGTGTGGAGAGTCTGGAGAGATGCCGGAGAACTAGGTAGTGATGCTAGAGAGCTGCATTCGAGCACTTGCTCTTACCTTGCTGAAACGAGCTGGACTAGAAATCTCAGAAGAAGGGACCTCTAATGACGTGTAAATAACATCACCATTTGCCACCCTCCATTGCGTCACCGCGAGACGCGTCTCAGGCCAAGCCGCGTTCCAGAGACGAGAGATTCAGCGCCATTGCATCCACTCTGCACACCTCTATCCGCGATGCGCAAGCTCCGCATCCTGTGCTTCGGAGACTCCCTCTCAGCGGGATACTCGCGCTGGGGAACAGTGTACCATCCGTACTCCCTAGTGCTGGAGAAACGGCTCGCGGCCGCGTTGTCCCTCGAGGCAGAGGTCGTCGCGGACGGCGTGCCGGGCCAGCTCGCGAGTGACGGCGAGTTCCTGCAGCGCATGCGGGCGTGTGCCGGTGAGTCCGAATGTATAGTAAGGGTAGTCATAGGGGACTGATGGTAGCGGGGAATTGGGACTGGGCGGTCGTGCTCGGCGGGACAAAGTGCGTTCTTTCTTTGCCTGCCTTTCTGACGCCAGTGATCTCGGGTATGGACGTGGCGCCGAGGAGACGTTCGCCGCGCTGCGGGATACGTGGGGCGCAGCCCTGGGGGAGGGCGGAAATGTGCTCGCCTTGACGGTTCCAGAGTGCCATGCCGTTTCGGGCCGTCTGGACGCGACGCGGGACGAGCTGAATGCGAAGATTATGGATTATAAGGCGGACAGGTTGTGGGTACAACGCACACGTCTCACACCCGCTTATCCCAGCTACGCATTCGATCTCAAATCGCACATTCCGTACCACTCTCTCTCGCCGTCCGAGCGGGAGAGGTACTGGGACGACGGGCTGCACCTCACGCCGGAGGGGTATGACTGGATGGGCGGGCATGTCGCCGACGCGCTGATCGCGATTCTCGGAGAGGTGTGATGTGGCCGTCGTCACTAGACAAGTTGTACAGTAAGGCATCAGATGACAAACTTGTGACATTCTCACGCCGATGCTTTATTGACCGTCGTGAAACACCGTGGCATCCCGAAGGAAATGTTGCCACTTGCTACCTCACTGCTCATTCGTCATTGACCAAGCAGTTCAACGGCCAAGCAGTTACTTGCACCAAACTCTGACGCGTACACGTGCAAGTGACACTCCCACGCCCACGACACTGAACAGCACCTTCCTTCGGCTCTCTCCATTGCTCCACCTGCTCGCACGACCAGGCAGCCGGATCCGGCGCGCCGCAGTCGCAGGCTCACGCATTCCGCATGCGTCAAACGTCGGAGGCCGAGACCCGACGGGCAGATACCGACGGGCACGATTGAGCCCGTGAGCTCGTGACTTGCGAGGAGGGTATAAGGTGTGGTATCGTCTCACTCTTCCGAGCTTCCGAGCTTCGAACCGTAGAGCTTCAGAGTTTCCGACGGCATGACGTGTGCTGCTTACATGCCACAGGCCTCGCCTGGCCATCCACTAGCTCACGAGTAAATATCATAGAATCATAGATCTCACTACTCGGCTCAGCTCACGGGCATCTGCCTCCGCTGCACTGCCGTCACTTTACCGTTTTCCGTGATCTGCAGATCTAGAACACGCCGCCAAGACATCTATTCATGGTTACGCGACCGCTTCCGCCGTCTTGTGACCTCCCCGAGGCGGTGCACACGGCGACGGAGGATGAATGCTGGACAATGGTAGAATGGTACAGTAGAATGGTGAGTGGTAGAAGATGAATAGAGGATCTCTAAAGACAACGGTATATAAGCTGCCAGAAGACGCTCACAGTCCTCCCAACCATCTTGCACCATGCTCGTCAAGACCCTCGCCCTCACGTTCCTCCTCGCCGCCGCGGCCACGCCCACCCCCGAGGCGGAGCCCGACGCCGCGCCCGAGCAGGTCGCCGCCGCCGACTCGACTATCTTCCCGCCGCACATCAACCCCTGCCGCTGGCTGTGCAAGAAGCCGCCCTGCGTCACACCATGGGGCACCTGCTGCCGTGAGTGGAGACAAGTGGAGCGAGTGGAGTAAAAGTCGAGAAAGCCGTGTGCCAGGCGCTTTTGATTGTTTGATCTTCCGGTTGGTTGCGGTTCCTTGACTGACGCGCAGCGGACGGCAAAAAGTTCTGTCCCCGCGACTGGACGTGCTTCTCTACCATCACGGGCCGCGACTACGCCTGCTGCCCGCCCGGCCACAGGTGCAGTGAGTGTGGGAACGAGATGGGCGCTGAATCCAGTTTCGTAAACGGGGGAAGTGAAATGAGAGGACAAGGCGGCCGCGCCAGCCGAATCAGAAGACGCAGTTATGGCTCTGAAGTTTGTTGTGGTAATCTAGGAAATGTGCGTCTAGGTGATGATGATGTGATTCTCGTGGTCTCGCATGTTCGACTTCTGGATGTCCGTTGTCCCGACCATTATGCTTCTCAGAGTTGTTCGACCCCCAAAGCGGTGCTATCGAACAGTGATAGTAGTGGAGACTGGAGACTGGGTCTTGCCCATGTGACCTCCCCTCACCCTTATCGGATGTCGCGGGATCACCAGGTAAGCCGCAGATGGAGCACGTCCACTGCCGCTTCCGGACCTCCGAGTCAGCCGAAGGTTCACGGAGAGCAGCCAAACATACCCTGTACCACATATCTTCCCCTGCCAGACACGCACGCTTTCACGGCACATCAAGACATTGCCTCGCACCGTTCCCGCCCGCCCGTAAGGTCACACCATCCGAGCCTAATATTCCCCGAGACGGCAACTCGCCGCCGCGCACGCGAGCGAGCACAAAGGGCGGCGCGCGGCGTCGTGGCGGAGGCACAACGGCGCCGTTGCAGCGGAATTCACAATTCAGCCAGGAATAAATAACCTGGTTATTTCCTGGGATCCTGGGATCCTAGTGTGATCGGACGTGAACGTGACGGGTCATGCCGTCATTGCTGAATGCAAAGTTGGCCAAGGTTGGCGTCCATAAGAGTCTCTAGTTTCTCCCCAGAATGCACATCTCTTCTCCCCAACTCCCACTCCCACAGTTCTCTAACAATGTCGATCCGCGTCGTGGGCCACGGTTTCGAGATTGCCACGCCGGCCGTCGACGAGGGCCAGGCCGTGAATTACAAGTACAATGGCGCCGACGCGAGTTTTACGGTCGACGGGTTCGACGACGCCGAGCGCCGCCGCGGGTGGAAGCACCTGGGCTCGGGGCACGGCGACGTGCTCGCGTACCGCGTCGACGATGCGGTCGTGCTCCTCCGCAAGCCGGGAATGGACTTTATGGGCCAGATGCCCGACGAGCGCAGCCTCGCGGACGTCACGCTTGCGGGCTCACACGAGTCGTGTTCCCTCACCGGCGGTGAGTTTTTGATCTGATGGCGCTGACTCCAGGCTTCATCTCCGAGTGCCATACTGTTGATCTTGCACAGCAGCTGCGCGACGGCATCCGCTTTGTGGATATCCGTCTGCGGGTCATCAACAACGAGCTGCAGAGTGAGTAACTATATAGTGAGGGACTGACCCTGCAGCGTACCACGGCGTGCAGCCGCAGAATTCGACGTTTGCGCAGCAAGTCGAGTGGATCGAGGGGTTTTTGAGGGAACACCCCCGCGAGACTGTCATCGTGAGCATCAAGCAGGAAGAGGACAACCACTCGGAATTCACCAACCGGATCTACGACCTGATCCACTCGTCGGGGCTGTGGCGCTTCAAGGGGGCCATCCCGCGCCTCGGCGACGTGCGCGGCAAGGCCATCCTCTTCTCCCGCTTCGCCTGCCCGTACTCTGAGGGAGCCGGGATCGCGCCTTCCTCCTGGCCCAACTCGGTGCGCGAGGGCTTCGAGTGGGACTGTAATGGCGTCCCCTTCCGTATCCAGGACTGGTGAGTACATCAGCTTCTTTCACTTTCTGATGGGAGGTACGATATTCCCGGCGCTGGTGCCGTGGCGGACAAGGCGCAGGCGCTCATCGACCACCTGAACCCGACGACCGAGGCGCGCGACGGGCAACCATTCACGCTGAGCTTTGCGACGGCCTCAAAGTTCCCCGACGCGACGCCCAAGACCGTCGCGACCGGCGCAGGCGGCGGCGTCGCGGACCTGCTTGGCGCCGGGGCGAATCTCTTTGCGGCGCTCAAGAGCGGCGGGAACCCGGCCCCCGCGCAGCAGGATGTCGGGGTCAATGCCCGCTTGACCAAGTGGCTCCTCGAGCGCGCGGTCGAGGGGAAGAGGCCGAGGGCAACTGTCATGCTCGACTTTTACCGCGACAATATGACGGAAGAGGGCAATCTCGCGACCCTCCTTGCTGCGCTCAACTTTACGACTGACTAGGAGCGTTGGATAGGAGGGTAGTGAATTTGGGTAGGAATAGGATATTGAATGACAGCGAGCAATCTGAATGAAGCGGCAGGCTGCGCTTGGCTGACCCTCACTCTAGCTGCACGACTCACGGTCCATCAGTGTTCGTCAGAGGATCAGATCCGGGTCAATGGGAATGACATTACGGCTAAACTGTACTAAGGAAATGGGTTGAAGGGTTACGAGGGGGAAAGGATACGCGGAGCAAGTAAGAACCGGAGATCAAGTGGCGGGAGCTCGGGATGGTAGGAGTGGGTTGGGATGGTGTTGGGGAACGGAGAGGCTGCGAGAAGGGCATTGGATGCAGAGCGACGAGCCCGCAGACACTGACAAGCGGCCTCGAGCGCTCCACGCTCAGCAGTTGCCCCAGCCCTCCTGGATGACATACTTGCAGTGCTCGCAGTGCGTCTTCTGATCAAACGCGAGTCTGCCGTCAGTTATCAGTCGTCAGTGCTTTATTGACACTTACGCGACGAGACCGATGGGGAAGAGGATGATGGAAAGCACGATACCCAGCGCGCCGGGGCCTTGGATGGGCTTGTGCTCGCCGCCCGTGAGGGGACAAAACGTCGCTGTCGCGCCGATGACCACACCCTTGAGATCTTTCTGCACGCCCTGCACAGCCTGTACAGTCTGCACAGTCTGCACAGTCTGCCCGCCGACTGTCGCCACACCGACGACCATGCCGCTCTGCTGCCCCGGCTGCGTTGTGACCATCCCCGGCGCGTATGTCCCCACCGCCATCGAGGCGGGCTGTACTTGCACTTGCTGCATCTGTGGCTGTGGCTGCTGGACGATCTGCTGCGGCTGCACGTGGACGACATGTTGCTGGGCCTGCTGAGCCTGCGGTGCGTGCTGAACCGTCTGAAGCTGCTGCACGTGCTGAAGCTGTACCGGCTGTACCTGCTGAACTTGCTGGACTGGCTGTTGAGTCGGCTGCTGGATCTGCTGCACTGGCTGCTGGGCCTGTTGGACATATTGCAGCTGTTGGGCCTGCTGGACTTGCTGAAGCTGCTGGACCTGCTGCTGCTGAATCCCCTGCTGCACACTCACGGGCAGGGACGAAGCAAACACCTGGCCATGAGCGTACCCGTTTGTCTGGTGCGGGGGCTGGTGCGGCGACTGCTGAACACTGTGGCTGGGGCTCTGCCCAAGCTGCGCTTGTGCCTGCGCCTGCTGCGCCTGCTGGAGCTCGCGCTCGGCAGCCGTAAGCCCACCAAGCCCGCTGTGTCCCGTCTGCTGCGCCAGTGGTGAGAGGGAGGGGGAGAGCTGGGGCGAGAGCTGGGGGGAGGTGAGGGGCGGCGCGGCCACGGCCGGGGGCAGCGGGGATGGCAGCGGCGAGATTGAAGGGGAGGGGTGTTCGAGCTGATTCTGATGCTGTTGTATTTGAGGATGCTGGACGGGCCGGACGTTCTGGAATGCCATCTGCGGCTGGGCGGGGACTTGCGCAAGTTGCTGTTGCTGGACTAGCTGCTGCTGGACTTGCTGGAGTTGCGCATGTTGTAGCTGCTGCACATGTCCTGCCGGCTGTTGCGCAAATTGCTGAACGACCGGCTGCTGGTGTACCTGCTGCTGCCCAAGCTGCTGGACGACCTGCTGATGAGGCTGTTGCTGTTGTTGCTGGGCCATCGGCTGGACGAGCTGTACCTGCGGCTGCTGGACGACCTGGAGCTGCGGCTGCACGAGCTGCACCGGCTGCTGGACGAGTACCTGCTGCTGTTGTGTAGAGAGGCCTGAGTGGAGCTGTATGCCGCCTTGGAGCTGGAGTTCGCCGAGGTGGACCCCGCCTTGAAGCTGTACGCCCTGCGGTTGCTGCTGAGGCTGAGGCTGCGGCTGGACAATGACCTGCGGCTGCTGCATTACGACCTGCTGCGGCTGCTGCTGTACCAATACCTGCTGGTGCACGGCCACAGGCTGCTGGACAGAAGTGGAAGTCGCAAACGTCCCCGAGAGCGCGAGGGAGAGCCCGCCGTCGTGCGCCGCGAGGAGGGGGGAGCCAAAGTCCGAGTCGGAGTCCATCGAATGGAGAAGGGGAGGGGCGAGGGGATGGACGGGGGGAGGGACACGTCGAGGGCTCGAGGGTGGTGGCCGCGTATCAGAGTTGCTGGACACGAGGTCTACGAACAACGAACAACAAGCAGCAAGCGACAGGGCGATGGCGAGAGCTGGACACGACGTCTGTAATATTGTAATACTCGCGCCGCGTCGAGTGTGATCTGTGATGCTCAGCGCAGCGCTTAACGCGAGGCGCTGGACGAATGCACTGCCTCGAGTAGTTGTCTCAAAATGCCCGTTTAAACGCGCTCCGCCCGCTGAGTCACTCGAGCTCGAGCCTCCCCTCGGTCTAGAATTCGAGCTCGGGAGTACCGCTTTCCGCCCGGAAACTGGGCACCTGAGGCCAGAGAGCACATGGCCAGCACGATGCACCAGGATGCTGTCCCGGGTCTCTTCTGATTCCAGCAGGATCTCTCGATCCATCTTGGATGAGTGGAAGCATGAATGTGGGGGAGAGAGATGGGAGAGATTGGATTCCCTGTGCCCGATTGTATTTCTAATTGCAATTTAACAATTAAGCTTATACGACGGGGCGGTTCGACGGTATGCGCAGCCACGGAACACACAAGAAATCGCAACCACAAGTCTTCCCGGATATACCCATCCTACCTGGTCCGAGTCCAGCTCCCATAAATGCCATGCCAATGCATACAGATACAACACACCGATCGATGCAGTCGAAAAACGAACAAGAAAACAGATGGAGACACATCAGAGATCCTTACCATGTTAGCGGGCCAATCGGGAACCTGCGTGGTCGGTTTAGTAGAGTAGAAGAGACTCGAGGCAGGGTAGGTGAGCAGCCGTACCGTGGCGTACAACGAACACTCCACGCCCCAAGTTCCGAGGCAGACTAGCGGTCCATCTTGCTAGTCGACCTGGCCCTTGAGGTCCACGACGCGGTACTTGTCGACGCCGCGCGCACACCCGTGCTGAGCCCGCTTACAGTCCCAGATGCGCTCGGCGAGGGGCACGGGCGCAATTGGCTTCCACGGGTTCTTGGGGTTGCGCGCGGCGGGTCCCTCGGGGACATTGGTGTACACTGCTGCGTGGTGGTCGGCGAGGAAGGCGTCCGTGTCTGCGTCCTCGGCAAAGGCGAGTGTCGTGGTCAGGTATGGTAGCGGGAGGGTGAGGTAACTGATGTCAGCTGAGATGTGGCGTTGTAGCTCACGCTTTGGACATTATGGCGAGTGCCTGGGCGCGCTCACGGTCCACAAAGTGGTCCATGATGTACCCGCTCATCCCCGGCGCGGTCATGAAGAGACGGAAGAACTTTGTGTAGTTGGACGTCGCCAACGCCCGGGCCACGGCAAGCGCGTGTGCAACACCGGGGTCCTCCTTCTCCTTTGGCGACAGCTGTGCCAGGAGGGATGCCATGTCTGGTGTGAGTTGGAAAATGGGTTATTAACTCACCACTCCGATTGCGCGTGTGCAGCAGATAGATGATGCGGTAGGACAAGAACTCTTCGGGATGCCCCTTGATGCCCAGCTCGTACAGCTGGCGCAACATGGACTGACACTGGTTATACTCGCCGAGGTCTTTCTGGACTGTCAGCTCAGAGCGAAGGCGCAAGCTCACTGCTTCCAATGCAATACGGGCGTGAATCTCGTATACCTCGACAGTAAACTCATTCTTGATTCGCTGGACCTGGCAGTCAGTACAGCTCTCAAAGCACTGCACGCACAGTTAGATCTTGGCGGACACTCTTAAACTGGTCGACGGCGTAAGCGTAATTGTGTTCGGTCTTCCACTTTTTCTTCAGCAGCTGCAGGGTCTGCTCCAGGACTGGGAGCGGGCGGATATCGGCCGGAGATGGTTCCTGCGGTTAGGAATGGTAAACACACTCGGTACCTACAGAAGTCAGGCGGAGGTACGACTTTTCGAGCTTTGTGCTCGTCCCACGGATAGTGTAGGCGTCCCAATCAATGACGTTCTGCGTGTGAGCTCGTCATCAAGTCCTAAGCTCACAGGATCCATCTCCGCCTCCGAGTATCCCAGCCCGCTCTTCCCCCTGAGCTTCTTCTTCCCAGGGGTAGCATACAGGCCCGCTATCCTGTTTCCGAGAGCGCTGCCATTCGACTCATCAGGCTGGAACCAGTGCCCGAGGTCGTTGGCCTGCGGGCCGGCCGTCGTCGCTGGCGGTGCATCGCGCTGGAAGCGCGCCAGGCGGCGGGCCTTTGCCTCTTCCTCTTCGGCAGTTGAGCTCGCAAAAGTGTACGCCGAGGGAAACGCCTTCTTGCTCGCATTGCTATTCTCGTGATGGCTGTTTTCGCTGCTGTCAGGATAAGAAACACTGATTTCACCCACCCCTTGCGCTTCTTGTTGTTCTTCTTCTTGCTCTTGTTCGGGGAGACTGTGGGGTTAGGCGCGGGGTACGCGTACGAAGCAGGGGTATGCGCGGAAAGGGGGGCAGACGTGCGGTGCGTTTGGGCAGTGAGTCTGTGTGTGAGCTCTACATAGGTGACCTAGCTCACGTCTTGAGTTTGACGGTGGACCAGTCTGTCGAGGCCACCGTCCCGTCCTTGTGGGCCTGGAAGAGGAGCTGGTGTGAGCTTGGGGATGGGGGCAGGACGCACATCTCGCAGTTCCTTGTTCACCGCATCCTTGTTAGCGCTTGTCGCCTGCGCGAGACACTGCTGGACCCAGGCTCTGTGTGTGAGTTGTGGACAAAAGCGGTCTACTCACTTTAGTTCTGGCGGCCACGAGGAGGAGGACATTGCGATGCGGAGATTAGTGAGGCCGGAGTTGGGTGTGAGAGGTGATGGAAGTGGGAGTGGGGGGACACACAAGGTGAATGATACGGATGGGAGAGAATGGTCTAAACTTCTAATGCTGTTGATTGTGATGGGGAGGACGATGCTGGTGATGGCGACAAAGGACGGATTGAACGGAACAATGGTCGAGCACAGGACACAGCCGCACGGCGCGCAACAGGGCAGCTGACTGGAATCCATCAAGTTCCAAGTTTGACTTTCAACGCCACTGATCATGGCAAGAGAGGGGAGCTAAGGGACGGAAGCAAAATAACGCGTATCCCACGTTTTTCAGAGTTTAGGATAAATATCAAAAAAATGGCAGCTCAAATAATCCAAAGTCGGTCGATCACTTGCCACCCGGCGTAACCCTAATGACGGCATCTACTCATGACGTCACATCTGGTAAACACATATAATAGAGGAACACGTCCCAGCGTTACGCGACCCCTCCCAGCCCCTCCCAACCCCACTCAGCACAGCATCCTCTTCCGACTCTGGAACACCTCCCTCCCCAGCATTCTCCTCCCCCCCATCACATTCTCACTCTTCCCAACCTACACGCATGGCCGCAGCCGCTCTCCGCCCAATGATGGCCGCCGCGCGCGAAGAAGCAGTACGTCCCCGCCCTGCGCCCGCTAACCGCAGGCGATCATCTCCACCGATGCGGCCGTCGCGGCCCGCACGGCCGTGACGACCGAGGCGAGCACCGCGGTACGCGCAGCAGGCAAGGAGACGTTCAACCCGCTTGCTGTCCGCGAGGCGGCCGAGAGCGCCGCACAGCGCGCGGTCCAGCGCGGTGGTGAGTACATTACTGGTGGACATCGAAAAGCTGGGGTTGCGAGATGAGGCGTTGTGGGCGAGCGAATCCCCGGATCCCCGGTCCGCCATATGGGACGCGTGACGGGCCCACAGAGTTGCAGAGTCTCACTTCGAGACGGGGCCTCTGCGGTGGCGCGTGGGCGCGGGGCCGTGTGGGGAAGAGGGGAGGGTTCAGGAGTTTGGCGGTTTTGTGGGAGGGGGGAGTGGCGCGGCGGTGACTAACCCAAGCTACGAGCTGACCTCCAGAATCGGGGCTGTTGAACGGACTCGCGCACGGGCGGCCGGAGACGCCGACCAAGGCTTCGACGACGGCGGTATCGCAGACGGTTTTGTCGGAACTCGGCGTTGAGACGAGCACCCTCACGACGCACGTGGCCGGCGAGGGCTCTGTTGTGTCGCAGACACTCCAGCACGATCTTGGGATCACGCTGCGCGAGACCATGTCGAACGCCGGAGAGACGGGCCTGCAGCAGTTGACGGTCCAGGCTGCGGAGGCGGGCGAGAACTTTGTCGAGGGCAGGCTGCACAATGCCCCGACGGCGGCCATGGGGGCCAAGCACGCGAATGCCGAGGCGTAGAGCGCGTAGAGCGTGGTCTTGAGCTTGTCCCCGTGGTTTCGCTCCGTCTCAGCTCTCTGAATCTCCGGCCTCCGCTTAGCTGCACTATCTCTGTCGAGCGGCCAAACACCACCTACCCCGCTTCGACGCCCTTCTCCCTCCACCCTCCTTCCTCCTGTTCCCTCTTTTCGGTCGTTCGTTTCTCATCGCCCTCTTTCGTTCCTCGTTGTCTCCCGATACTTCCCGTCTCTCCACCCTCGTTTCCCCCATAGATGTTGTTATTTGTTGACGCGGAGATTATGGATGTATGCATGTGATAGAAGGTTAACTGCACCCAATAGGAGATGCTGGGAGCTAGAACTCTGGTGCGGCGAGCAGTGATGGGACACCCTCCACAAACCCCACCTCCTCACAATACTGACCACATGACGACGAGGTGCTAGCGAGACAAATACTATATAAAGCTACCAAGGCATGCTCTAAAGCCACCAAGCATTCCCACATCACCATGCTCACAATAGCAGTGACAGGCGCCTCGGGCACTGTCGGCCGCGCAGTGGTCGCACACGCGCTGGCAGAGGGCCACCGCGTCGTTGGCCTCGACCTCGCCCCGAACCCGACCACGACCCACAAGAACTACACCTACAACCCAACACAGCTCACAGACTACCCCGCGTTCCTTTCCGCCACGAGAGGGTGCGACGCGCTCATCCACCTCGCCGCGACGTATAGTCTGCAGAACCCCAAGGATCCCGACGGCCCGCTGCTCCGCGAAGTACCGGAACACGTGAGAGTGAGGGAGAGTGTTTGTTGATGCCAGGTGGTGCACAATACCAACTCGGCGATGAGCTACAATGCGCTCGCGGTCGCTGCCGAACTGGGGATTTGGCGGGTCGCGCTCGCGTCGAGCGTCAATGCCATCGGACTGAGTGAGTAGAGACTAGAGGCTAGAGGCGAGATGCGTGACGCGACGCGTGCGTTATATGGCTGGCGCGAGATTGTCATGTCGATCACAGGTTAGAGGATGAGATCGTGGCCTCGTGGATCGCACAAACCTCCCGACCTCCCCCGCCACTCCTACTCACACCAGTCTTCTCGAAACGCCCGCAGTTTGACTATCTTCCCCTCGACGAGAAGCACGCGTGCCGCCCCGAGGACGCGTACTCGTTGTGCAAGCTGTACGTCTTGAAAGAAAAGCAACTCTGATTCCTAGGGAGCTGGAACGCCAGTGCGACGCGTTTGCGCGGCGCCACCCGTCGATGCGGATCGCATCCATCAGGCCGCACTGGGTCATCCCCGAGTCGCTGGCGTATGATCCGGTCGCGCTCGACGCGCACGGCGGGACGGCAAAGGACCTGTGGGGGTGGGTGAGCGAGACGGCGACGGCGCGGGCCTTCCTGCAGGCGCTCACGGCTCCCGAGGAGACATTCCCGCGTGGCCACGAGACGTTTTTCATAGTCGCGCCGACGACTACGCGGCAGGGGAGCAGTGCGAAGATTCTCAAAGAGACGTTCCCAGAAGTGCGGGATGTCCGAGGAGATTATTCGGGGAACCGCGGGTTCTTTGATTGCAGCAAGGCGGAGCGCATGCTTGGGTGGACTGAGCGTGCGTTCCCGTGGTCGCCGTAGGGCCGTGGGGCCGTAGGACCGTAGGACTGTAGGCCACAGCCGGATGTGACTTTGTATGCTTTGCAGTGTTCTATACATGAGCGTGACGCTTCTTGGTGTGTCTGGCGATCTGGGGGTCTGGATCGTGACGTCGCCACCGGTCATCTGGCCATCTTCTGGGCATCTAGACGCCCATTCCAGAGCTTCCTTCGCCACCGACAGCCGCGGCACGAGCTGGCAGCTGACAGTGATGAATGCTGCGTTGTCTCGGACTGACAGATGGCCTGGACGCTGGAATCCAGGCTCCGTGGGATCCACTTGAAGGTTGCCTTTTGGGTTGGGTTGGGCGGGCTCGGGCTGCGCTTCTCCGCTTGTAACTTGAGCTAGCAGCGAGCAAGCTACGGCCGACAAACACGAGACCCGAGGAGCTGAGCTAGCTGTCTGCTGCAACTCTCTTCTCTCTGTTCCTTTGTGAATCTGGTGTCTTAGACATGACTCGACGTGTGTGTGTATCCCTCGGGTCCCTCGTCTCTCCATGTTTGGCACGTCGGCACAAACAACCGCCACTGCCACGGCTGCCAGGGTTGCAAAGCTGAGCCACACCCGCATCCGGAAGCACGTACCGCCTATGGTGCTGGGCATGATGGGATGATGAGATGCGTGTACATCCTGCTTAACAACTTGGGGGTGCATATGAGGAGCAGGGGGAGTGCACAGACGAGGTGTAACAGTGTTCAGCAGTGTTCCTTTATGCGCAGTGCAGAATACGCAGAGTGCCCCTTTTCAAACATTATTGTTCCCCTCATACCCCCCCTCCCCCTCTCTCTCTCTCTTTCTTTGACCGTGACTGGCACTGTTACATCCTGTCTGTGTCTCTGTGTGTGTGTGCGCAAGCTGCCTTTTGTGGGATCGTGGACACTAGGCGCGTTTCTTCCCTGTGCTGCCCAGTGCGGGGTGCGCGTTTGTGCCTTCCTCCCTGAAAGCACTCTACACCCGCGCGTACCCGCCTTCCCTCTACTGCCGCTCTCCTACTGCTTTTTTCGATCAGCCACCCAACATAGCCCATCCCACCCACCGCACAGGAGCTGGTGCCGCATACTGCATCCCATCCACATCCACATCCATCCACTACAACCAACACCATCCTCATCATCATCACCAACATCATCATCCTCACCACCACCACCACCACCACCACCTCTCGCATCCTCACTCCGCCCCCTTTCTCCCCACCCCCTTCGGCCATGGCGAAATAGCCCCGGCGCCGACACGACGCCACCATCGACACCAAACACCCACCCACCCACCCGCGTAATCGATTCGACTCGCAGTTGTCAACACTTCCTCCCCCCATTCCCCCCATCCGCGCATATCCTCCGACACATCCTTCTTCACCCCTTGTTACCGAAAAAAATACCTTACAGTAAAATAAATCAACACAACAGGAAGGAAAAGAATCCTCGATTCGAGACCTTCTTGCTCCCACTCCTGAACGACCGGCAGTTTTAGCTCGCTCGCGCATCCCCCTCACACCCCGTCGCCGCTCGGCCCCGACCACCGCGTCTTGCCCAAGAGTCCACTGGGCGTGTCCGGCCCTCATCCTCCACCACCCCTCTCACTCGCTGCCTCCTGTTGTCCTCCCCCGCACAGACGCGCGTGCACCCTCCCCCCTCGCCTTCCCAATACACACCCTGGCACACCCCCGGCTCCGCTTTGCGACACCTTGACACACCCAACATCTGTTGATTCCTTTCATCCTTCCCGTCCGTCGTCTCCGGCTAGGACGCCGTCGCCGCCGACATGTCCATCCCCCCGCCGGGCGCGATCACCGCGCCGTCAGACGACTGGACAGATGACCCCTCATTCGACCTATCCCCCGACAGATCGTTTCCAGGGTCCTCGCCGAGCTCGTCGACGTCGTCGCGTGGCGGACGCCTGTCGTTGAGCCAGACAGGGGGACATCCCGGCTCGCCACTGCGCCAAATGCACAATCTCCAGCTCAAGCAGCCTCTTGTCCCCGACGCGGAGGACGACGACTTTGATGACTTTGACGACGACGCGTTCACCGATGCCGGCGCGACCATCAAGGCATTGCCACAGCCTCTGTTCACTCTCCCCAATGCTAGCTCACCCCCCGCGGCATCATCATCTGCCACCACCTCCCCCATGCGCAACCTCACGGCAACGGTAATAGGCCCTGGTCCGGCAGGCGTGGGCACCATCACCCGTCTGGGCTCCGCGAAACCCTCCAGCCAAGCCCTCCCCGCTGGATCCGTGCGCGCCCGAGCAAAGGCGATTGAGAAACAATGGGAAGCGGACGTCGACTTGGATGCAATCTCCCCGTCACGCTTGAGGAAAACGTTAGCTCCAACCGTCAGGAAGGCCGTCATGCCCGAGGCAGACGCGCTCGACGACTTGGGCTTTGACCTCGACGATGACGATCAGGCAACCCTCAAAGCCGGTGCAACCCTCAAGGCCATGCTTCCTCCTCCCCGCAACCGTAACGGCAGCGGCGGCGACACTGTTAAAGCTCTGCCCACCGCGTTGTTGAAAAAGATGCAGACCGCTGCCCAGACCCAGCCGCCGCCGGGGCCAGAGGACGATCTCGAAACGGATCTCGTGCTTCCCCTCAACCTCACCAACCTCACCCTCGCCACCCAGTCCCAGCCCGCAATACGCCCCCGCCAGTCGATGACTTCCGTCACGACCGAATGGGACTCGCCAAGTACATGCAGCGGCGGCAAGGCTGGCCGCTTCAGCTGGGGCGACGAGAGCGCGCACCATGGGCGAACGTCAGAAACCAGCCTCACCAGCGTGAGCGAGGGGCCACCGGATATGACCAAGGACGACTTTATGGACGACGAAGAGGAAGATTACGAAGTAGATCTCGTTATCCCCGATCCTTCCTTCTTTGCCTCACGCCGAACCACCACCCTCAACTCGATTCTCGACAAGAAGCGTAAACAGCAGTATGCGCCACCACCTCAGCTTCTCCAGCTCGACTCTACGCGCGGCGGCGGCGACGACTCGTTTGAGGATGGTCTTGTGTTTGACAACCCGCGAGCAGAGCTCAGCCAGCGACGGCTCGAGAAGAACCGCCGAATGCGGACCATTCCGGTGCCATTTACGCTTGGTGCTGAGCGCAAGACCAAAGCGGCGCCCACGCCGTTGGAACGAGAGAGGATGGGTCTGGGGCGACAATCACCGTCCGTTCCCACTAGCGCGCGCGAGGGCGCGAGCTCATCGCTGGGGCGTGCGTCCGGTCGTCGAAACCTCTCGGCGGGCTCGCAAAAGGACGCGCGCAGCCGGCCAACTAGTCCACTCGCGTCAATGCGCGAGCCGCGCGACCCCTCACAGCCGCGTCCCTCGCGCAAAAGCTACACGTCTGCGAACATGCCACCAATGCCGCCGCCGCCTGTCCCGTCGAGTTCACGGCTAGAACCCGCGACGCCGTCACGGCTGCGTCACCAGAAATCCTTCCACCATCCCGCCCCGCCACATTCTCCATCTCTCACTCGCAAGCAGTCGCTGGCAAGCCTACAGGACGCCATTGCCGCCGGCCACGTCCGACCTGACACAGATCTCCCACCCTTCAACCTCCACCAACTACGGCCGTCAAAGTCGAGCTCACGGTTGGCAATGCCGACAGCATCGTCTCTAGCCAAGATTCGCCCGCCGGTCCCCTCTGCCCAGCCGCCACGCCAACCGTTCCCGCGCGTCCGCGGTGCGATGGAAATGACGCGACGGACAAAGCAGTGGGGCGATGGCACCGAATTAGAAGGCATCGAGGATCTGCGCGTCGAGACCCCGTCAACTCCGCACTCTGCGAATTACCCCAAGCTGGGACGCAAGTGTATGTCATTGAGGTTTTGCACCGGACTGACAAGTAGCCCTCGAAAAGTCGCCCGGCGCGAACAAGGATGAGCCGCGGAAAAAGTCTGGCGGAAAGCCGCGTCGGCAGCGCCAGCCCGCCATGCTCATCAAAAACCTGGGTGCGGTGGATAAGAAGAAGGGTGAGTTAGGAATCGTTCAGCTGAACTGACATCAGTCGTTGGCGAGATGACCTGGAACCCGCAGACGCTGCGGTGGGAGGGCAACGAGGCGATCTTACGCGACTTTGACACGGTTGCGTCGTCGGCGCGCCCCGCGCTTATCACCCATTTCACTGGTTCATCTGGCACGCACTCGCCGCTGACTGGTGGTGGTGCCGCAGCAGTACGCATTGTCGGCGACATGAAGTTCGACCCGGAGCAGATGCGGTGGGTCTCGCTCCTGCCGCCGGAGGAGGACGAGCCGGATCCGTTCGAGGGCATGGCGGACGACGAGGACGACGAAGGGCAGAAGGGCACGCTCACCCGCCTGTCCGGCCGCAAGCTCATAAGCATAGGCTTGAGCAGCGGTGCCTCCACCGCGCCCTCGGCACCGTCAAATCGCTTCGTATCCGAGTCGACACAAAGCATAGCGACCACCACCGCGAGCTGGGAAGACCGCACGCTCCCGCAGGTCGGCACGGAGATCCCTCCCGAGCTGTGGATCGAGTGCCGCGACGCCGAGGCGCGCCACCGCCGCGAAATGCGTGGCTGGACGCTCCGTCCAGTCCAGAGCGCATCAGACCTCCGCGACCGCGACCGGAGAGAGGAGAAGCGGCTGTGGGAAGTGCGCAATCTCGCATTACGTTCATAACTGGGAGAATCCGACCGGAATTCCTGAATCCTCTATGGCCACCACACCCTATCTATACCCTCGACGCTGGGCAGCATTGCCTGCTCCCCGCTGCCCTGCGTCCGCCATTGTCATGGATAGATTATGACCCTGACGACACGATTGCTAGTGAACTATGCATGTACTATGATTATTACTGGAAAGAGTCGGGAGCGTCGGAAGACTCGGAAGAGTGGGAGTTGGGGATGGGGATGGGGATGGGGGATAATTCCGAATTACATGAATACAAAGCTGGGGTACTGGGGGCGGGGCACAAGCATGCTACGCATGGCGGCGCACAGGCCAGCTACGGCCCGCCGTGCGCGACCCGGGCGTGAGGTTTCGATTTCGCGTTGCTTCGCGTCGTCGCAAGAAGCACGATCCGCCGTGACGCGCACCAGCCACGGTCACGCGTCACGACGCGAGATGGGAATCGTGAGATTGTGGGTCGCGAGGATGAGTTTTGCGAGATCGAGTTCGCCAGTTGGCGAGTTCTGTACTTGTGCGCAGCACGCTTCGAGCCCCGAGCCCACGCCCGTGAGCCTTGATCCGCCCGGCTGGATGATCGATCGTCTCATGTCGTGCGAGCATATCGACCCCCAACCCACCCATCCCCCCAGCTCATGTCTTGCGTCCACCGTCCACCTGAATCTCCCATGCTCGCCGCGAACCCTCCACTCCCCACCCACCCTCGCACCCTTCACCCTCCTCCACCTTACTCCGCCTCCAACTTCCCTCCCCTCATCCCAGCCGGTCAGTGTCGTCGCGAGTAAACAGGCTCCGGCCCTCGCGCTCCTTCTCGCGCTCGTCCTTGATCATGCGCGCGTCGACGCGCGCGTCCTCGCCCTCCACGCCCAGCATCGCCTTGGGCGTCTTCGCCTCGAGGACCTGCACGTCAGTTATGATAGCCTGGAGAGAGCTCACGTATTGGTTGTCGCAGTGCGGGCAGTACTCGTCGGCCTCCTCGTATTCCCTCATGTCCTTGCGGAACGCCTTCTTGCACTGTGTGTGAGCGAACAGTGGAGATAATAAGGTGCTGGGTCGTGAAGCAGTAGAGACCCAGCGCAAAGTGCCCAAGACGCTCCGCGCGCTGCGCTCGCTTCGGACGCACCTTCTTGCACATAAAGACCATCTCGTACGTCCGCCGCAGGTTGTGGTCCTCCTTCTCGGCGTGGCATTCCGGGCACTGGCGTTAGTGATGGGGTTGACTGCACACCTCGGACTGAGCGTCGACATTCCTCCTTCGCTAAACGCTTTCGTTCTCCTCCTCTCTCCCTCGGCCCCCTCCCACCCGCGCTCGCTCACTCACGTCAAACCACTTCTGGCAGCACGGCGCGCGGATCGCGACCTGCGCATTGAGGATGTGTTTGCTGCCATTAGCGCTATCGCCACACCCCGAGCGCGCGACGCGGAAAAAACGTACCACATTGCTTGTAGAGAGTGCAGGGGGGAGTGTGAATGTCAAGAGAACACGTATTGGCGAGCAAGAGGTTGAGATTCACGCTCTTTGGCTCATCTTCTGGGTTTTTTGCCGCTGGGCTTTCTCGAAGTTGCTTTGAACAACGCGACGCGCCATGGAGATTGGGGAATCTCCGCTCCATCCGTTAATAGCCATGGCAGCAGCACGTGTGGCTGTCTAATATATGACGTGTAGTTTAATAAAGGATGTATCTTTTCCCTTATCAACCTTGTGTATGTGACGCTTTTGTCTTCCTTTCCCTGCTGCTGCCATCATTACGGGCTGCAACTGTCTCCATTGTCTGTCGCCATTCGTCACTGGCTGCGATTCAAAATCCGCGCGCTTCATTGTTGTCTTCTTCTCCCCCCTTCTTTCTCTTCTCTCTTCTCTCTTCTCTCCCCATCTCCGCCCCTCTGCTCACCACCATCCATACCTTTCTCCCCACCACCCGCACCCTAGCAATAGATGGATAACTGCCCGTTGTCCCGCTGAACCTGCTCCACCAAGATCCCGGATCCTTCGTCGCAGCTGCACGAACTCGTTCCCAATCTTTTTATTTATTTTCATATCTATTGTCCAATCTCAATTCTCCCTCTCCATCCTTCCGTCCTTGTTAGATGTCCGATACCGCCGCTGTCCCGGGGGTCCCGGACCCCGAGCCTGCGCCCGTGCGCCCAGACGCTAATGATGCTGACGCTGCCTCTTCCGATGCTCCTCCCGTTGACCCGCCAGCCCCAGCGGCAGCTCCAGCGGCAGCGGCAGCGGGCTACGACCCGTCCGTGCCCGCTGACGAACCGGTAGTGGGCGGGTATGACCCCTCGGTGCCGGCAGATGAGATGGGCGGAGAGGCGGTGCGTGCCGGTGGCTACGACCCGTCTGTTCCCGCCGACGAAATGGATGCACATGTGCCAGCAGCATACGATCCCTCGGTGCCGGCTGATGCCGAGGAGGCCGCGGCCGGGGGTGAGGGGGAAGAGGAGCCCGTGACGGCCGTGACGGCGCCACCGCCGGAAGAAAGCCCGGCACCTGTGGTCGCCGAGGAGGCACCCGTCCAGGAGGCGCTGCCCGTCCAGGAGGAGTACAATGGTGTCGAGGATGCCGAGGCAGAGGTCAAGGTCGGCCTGCCAGAGGGACTCACGGACGAGTCGCCAAGTGTCGTTGCCAATGCCGCCCTCGTGCGCCACTACCGCCAGTGTGAGTCACGGACTTACCCTGCTGTTCTTACCCCAGACCCCTCGGATTCCGCGTCCGCCCTCTCGCTCTTCCAGTGGGCGATACAGAAGACGGAAATTGTCGACGCCCGCGCGTGGTATGAGGTCCTTGCGGTGGAGAATCCGACTGCGGTGGGTGTGCGAATACAGTGTCATCTGACCCCAGGCGCAACCCATGCTTGCTCTCATCAACCTGGAGCTCGCGCTGTCCAACTTTAGCCAGGTCGAGGCGCTCTTCGCCCGCGCCCTCGGTAGCGCAGGCACGCTCATGGCCGCGCCGAATGTTAATCTCTGGAGTGGGTGTAAATGTACTGTAAATTCCTAACCCAACAGAGGCGTACCTTCACTACATCCGTCGACAGAACCCCAGCGAGGGCCCGAATGCGGAGAAGGCGCGCGCCGTCGTTACCCAGGCGTACGAGTATGCGCTCAAGGAGTGTGGTATTGACCGCGAGAGCGGCGAGCTCTGGCAGGAGTACATTCACTACATTGCAGAGCACAAGTCGAAGAATCCATGGGACATTCAGCAGCAGAACGACACGCTCCGCAAGCTGTACCAGCGCGCGGTGGCCATTCCGCTCAACAACGTCGAGGCGCTGTGGAAGCAGTACGACGCGTTTGAGAGCGTGCAGAACAAGCTCACGGCGAAAAAGTTCCTCGCAGACCGCTCCCCGGCGTACATGACCGCGCGTACGGCGCTGCGTGAGATGCGCGGGCTCACCGACATCATCCCGCACCCTATTATCCCGCCAATGCCGCAGTACTCGGACAATGATCGCCGCGTCGTTGCCGCCTGGCGCGCGTACATCAAGTGGGAGGAAGGAAACCCGCTCAACACGGACGACGAGTCGCTGGTGGTGCAGCGTGTGGGGTACGCACTGAAAAAGTGCATGGCGCAGATGCGCCATTACCCCGAGCTGTGGCACTACGCGGCCGCGTACCACTTGAGCGGGGGCCGGACGGATGAGGGCGTGGCATTCCTCAAGGCCGGCGTCACTGCGTGCCCGAAAAGCTTCCTCCTCACTTTTGCCCTGGCCGAAGCGGAGGAGGACAAGAAGAACTACGCCGAGTGCCACAAGATCTTCCTCGCGCTGATCCAACACCTCGACACGGAAGTTGAGGAGCTCTCCACCCAGATTACCCTCGAGGTTGAAGCTGCAAAGGGCCCGGAGATTCCCGCCGCGCCCGCCAGTGATCTGGATGGCGAGGAGGGCGACACTGCGCGCCTGATCCGGGAACGCGAGGAGCGGGGCAATCTCGTCCAGGAGCGCCGCAACAAGGACATTGAGGGCATCAAGACGGCCGCCGGCATCGTGTGGGTCATGTACATGCGCTTCGCGCGGCGCGCCGAGGGCCTCAAGGCTGCCCGCATCGTGTTTGGCAAAGCCCGCAAGTCGCCAAACGTCACGTGGCACATCTTCGAGGCGTCTGCGCTCATGGAGTACCACTCGAACAAGGACCAGACTGTCGCCGTGCGCATTTTCGAGTTTGGCCTCAAGCTCTTCTCCGAGGACGTCAGCTTTGTCATGAGCTATCTCAACTTTTTGCTCTCAATCAACGACGACACGAGTGAGTCGAAACAGCGGGGAGGTATTAAATTCCTTTCTCTGATGTGGCTTCCTCTCCACCTTCTGGATGCTAACTACAGACGCCCGGGCCCTCTTCGAGCGCTCAGCACTCAAGATTCCCGCCGAAAAGGCCCGCCCACTATGGGACGCCTGGGCACGCTTCGAGTACATGTACGGCGACCTTACTGCGGTGCACAAGCTGGAGGCGCGCTTCATGGAGGCGTTCCCGAAGGACACACCGCTCAAGCGCTTTGCCTCGCGCTACTCGTACAACGGTATCGACGAGATTGCGATCCGGGATCTCGGCTTTGGCCGCGCGCAGGCAGCCCCCGCACCCGCTGCGGCCCCCGCCCTGCCCCCCTTCCCGCCAACAGGCCCGCCGCGCGCTCCAAGCCCGATACGCAACTCGCCACAGAAGCGCGCGCTCTCCCCTCCCCGCTCGCCCGCCCGCGTCGACACGTTCAAGCGCGCACGCGCCGCCTCCCCGCCCCCGCCGCGCGCCGGCTTCCAGCCCCCGGTCCCAGGCCGGTTCGCGCCCGGTGGCCGCTCCCCGCTGCCCCCCGTCCGCCCCCCGGTTCCAGTCGCGCCCCGTGCCGCCGGATTCACCCAGCCCCCCGGAGGCGTCCCCCAGGCGCTCTCGTGGTTTATCGGCCGCCTCCCCACAACCAGAACATTTGATGGGCCAATCTTCCGCGCCGACGACATTATCGGCCTCTTCTCCAACATTGCACCCGGCGGCAACGCCATCCCGGCGCCTGGCGCCGGACATGCACCGCACGCGCCGCACGTGCCGCATGCGCCTATAGCGAGGCCGCCGATGGGCCGGGGCGGGTTCCGTGGCCGGCGATTCTAGTAGTCTCATCATGATGCATAATATCCACCTCCATTACATGATCTCCCTCTGATGCATCTCCTACCGCCAGCAGTCCACTCTCCGGCGGAGCACAGCCTGCATCTGCTCGGCATCGAGCTCCATCGCTCCCGCCCTCTCCTTGAGGCTCTGGAGGGCGGACGGCGCGCCCCACGCAGCGGCCATTGCCTGCGGGAGTGTCGGTGCGCCAGGCTCGGCGTCCGCCTCGCTCGGCAACGCGAGGATATTCGCCATGGCAGCGAGGGAGGCCCACGGCGCGTCGGTCGGGATGTTGCTGTCCTCGCCGACGCCCTGGGCGGCCGCGAGGCGCCAGTCATCCACCTCGTGCTGGAGGGAACGGCCGCCCTTGGCTGTGAACTTTGACCAGCCGGCAAACACGGCGCGCTGCGTAATGTGGTTGGCGAGGTGGGCGGCGACGCGGCGGTAGATCCTCGCGACGGTCGGGCGGGGGAGAGATGTGGACAGAGTTGAGAGTAGCGACGAAAAGGCCGCGAGCGCAGCTACGAGGGAGCTGGACGGCGCGTCCTCCCTCGCTGTGTCGTTTGGCGTCGCGGATACCTCGTCGTTTGCGGTGCCGAGATCCCACCGCCGCGTGAGGTGCTGCTTGAGATCGGCCTCGACCTCGGCCGACACGAGGCGCACCATCATGTCCTCGGCGCGCGCGCGCAGCGAGCCGTACTTGTCCATCTGTGGGTCCCATACCGAGGGTGCCGCGTCCGAGTCTCCGATATATGCGGACATTTCGACAAATAGCTGCCGTCAGAAGGGATAGCTAGAAAAAAAAAACGTACCAGTTCATTAGACCATGCACGGCACGCGGCGAGGATGTAATTGGCGCTGACCTGGGCCTTTATGAGTTTCTCGAGGCCCGCACTGCCCGCGAGGCGGGTGCTCGTGTCTGTTGGCCGCTGACCAAGCGCACCGGGGATCATGGCGACGAACGCGCTCGAGAGCGTCTCAAACGCGTCCAGGCTGCCCCCCACGCGGGCATGGTACGCCGCGAGCAGGGGGAGCTGTACGACACGCACAAACGCCACCTGGTACTCGAGCGCCGGGAGGGGCGCGTACCGGTCCGTAATGGTCTCGAGGAGGGCGCGGACCTGCCGCGCACTCTCGGTGGTGGGGAGGCCCGTGTCGTCCTCGGAGAGCTGCCACGCGTCTGGGGCGGAGATAATGTCGTTGAGCGACGTCTCTGCGACTTTTATCTCAGCGTCTTGTGTTGTGTGTTTGCACTCACACTTTTTCTCGCCCTGGAGCCACTGCTCGAACCAGTCTTCTTCGCGGAGGACAACGCCCGCGAGGCCCTCCCACTCGGGCGCGTCGGTGCCGCGGTAGAGGCTCGTGCGCGCGAGGTCGAACCCCGCTGCCCGCGCCGTGTCGTCAAACAGCACGGTCTGGTACACTGAGTGCGCGAGCAGCGCGGGGTGCTTGAGGAGGTGTGGGATGCGCATGCGCAGGAACCGCAGCAGGATCGGAAAGAGGAGCATCATGAGTTCCGACTGTGGTCAGTTAGAAACACCCCCACAGTTCCCACCTTGACGTCTACGGCGCCAAAGCCCGCACGCGCAGTCAGCGGCTGGAGATAGTCGCGGATAAAGCCCTCGTGCTCAAACACCGCGTCAGTGATATTCGCGAATCCCCACTCGGGCTTGTCCACGCGGTTCGTATTCCGCCCGCCCATAAAGTGGTATTTGAACCGGAGCTCAATCGGCCCAACGAGGGTTTGGAGGGGGAAGAGGCCGTCGCCTGCCGTCCAGTCCGCGACGGCTGCGCCGAGGCCGAGCCGCTCGCCTTCCGCCTGGAGATGCAGGAGCTCAGTGTACGCGCGCTCGAATGCTCGCCGCTGCGCAGCAGGGACAGAAGGGTAGTCGATCCGCCGCGGCCACCCGATCGCCTCGGCGGCAGCGAGGAGCGGCGCCGCGAGCGCAAGCCGCAGCTTTGTCCACGTCTCGGCGCGCACTTCCCGAATCGCGTCAATGAGCACCATCCCCGGGGGGAGCGTGCCCTCCAGCTCAACGACGGCAGAGTGCAAAGCTTGGAACTGAGGCAGCGCAGCAAGCGGCGACGGCGTGTGGTTCCCCGGATCGAGCACCGTGTCCCTAATCTCAGCAATCTCCCACGGCTCAAACCCACCGCATCTTGAGTATCCGCTCCATGACCGACGCCCACGCGAGCGCCGCCCGGCTGCGCGCAAGCGCCATCTGCGTGACCTCAATCTTCTCCAATAGCGTCGGCCCGCGCTCTCCCTCCTCCTCGTCAGGCAGGGGTGCATCCGAGGACAGCTGGGCAAGGAGCTCGCCAACAGCGTCGCTGAGCGCGTACCGCTCCAGAGTAAGCTTTTTGGCGCGGTCAAGGATATCCGAGAGTGCAGCGACCGCGGCATTAACAGCGGCCGGGAGCGCTTCTTCCGCTTTCCGCAGCCTGTCGCGCTCCTCGGCCTCGCGGTTCGCCCAGTACGCTATATCCTCGTCGAGCGTCCGCCGCGCGCCGAATGACAGGCGTTTCGGCCCGCGGAGCGCCGCGAGGTCCGGATACGTGCTGTCCAGATAGGCGCGGACGTGTTCCGAGGTGGTGCGTGCGTCGATGCCGCCCGAGAGAGAGCGGATTTCGGTCGCGAGCGCGGTCATTGTGGGGTGGGTGATGACAGGTTTGGGTACGTCCTTTGGGATGACGTTGAGCGGTCATCGAGGGATCGAGAGGAACGGGAGACGTTTGGGTTATGCACGTGGTGGACGTGGTTTCTGCGTGGTTTCCACGATGCATACATCACAAACTGACAATTATCGCCACTCAGGCACTCAGGCACGATCCAGAAATTCTATATAAACAAGGCCATGTCGCTCGTTTTGTGGCACATCCCCCACGTCGTACAAGCCAGAGTACGCAGAACGCAGCACCCCACCCACCATGCGTGTCTCAGTAGATATCGACGGCTTCGGGACCAACAGCGTGGTATGCACGCTGTCCGCCCCGGAATTCAGCTACATCGTGCGCGAGGTCGATGCCAATCTGGTGCTGGAGCACTTTGGTGCGTCCGGCGCGGCGCCGCTGCGCCAGCGGCGCCAGCGGCCCCGGACTCGGACTCGGATTCTGGAAATTCCAGCACCGAGACTGTCCAGAAAGGAGTCTGTCTCCCGGCTGTGACGCTCGACCGCCCTGCGACCTGGAGATTCACAGGCTACAGGGCGAGGACTGGCGACGACGGGCAGCGGGATCTCCCTCGGGGCGTACCGTCCCGGTTCATGACTCGAGAGAGGGACGTTTGCGAAATGACGCTCATGTTGCACGATGAGGGGGCAGTTCAAGTCTCTCTCATTTACGTCATTTTCCCTACTGCGCTGGCCCGCTGCATTGCGATCACGAACAACTCGGACGAGGACGTGTACGTCGAGAGACTCGGCGTCGCGGTCGATCTCCCTGGCGCGCTCGAGATCGTACACTTTTCAGAGGGGCGCATCGTGCGCGCCAAAGTCGACGAGACGGGGTAACTCTGGCATGATTGAACATGTGTTGCTTGCTGGCTTGTCCGCCTCTGGCATCTCTTGTTCGCTCACATACTCACTTCCAGCGTGGCCCCGTCGTCACCCTTCTTCCTCGTCTCCCCGGGAACGACCGAGGAGACCGGCGCCACCTGGGGCTTTCACACACTGTACGCCGGGAACCTGACTACGATGGTCGAGAAGACTGCGGGGGGCGTACGCGCCATCTTCGGCATGGAGGTGGGGCGCCTCGCGCCCGGCGACAAGTTCACTCTGCCGCAGATCGTGCTCACATACGCCGCGGGGTTCGGAGGCGCGTCGCGGGCATTGCATACCACGTATCGCAACCCGACGCCTACCGCCACATCTTGGGACTGTACGCCGTCCTCCAGCGTCTGACGACGCGCTTCCCTCACGTGCAGTGGGAGGCAAGCTGCGGGCGGGATGTGGACCCCTCGCTGCTGTTCTATTTCGACCAGATCCTACTGCCGGATATCTCGAACCCCAGCGACCTCCTCACTGTGCTCGGCACAACGCTTTCCGTCCCTCCAGGTCTTTTGGCGGCCCGCGTGGGCCCCGGGCCGGCACTCGAGTTCCGCGCACATGCCGCGATGATGTGTGGCGGGTGCAGGTTGGACGCCGGGGAGGCGGTGCGGGACCTCATTGCGCTCGCGGCCCAAGTCCGCCCGATTGTGGTTAATGGGGAGCAGTACCGTCTTTCCATGGGGCCCAACCCCGTTGTGGAGTATGTGCACGATAGGCGCGGGGTGCTCTTCCTCTTCCGGATCGGTGACGGGGAAATGCGCGTGTGTCTCCGCGGCCTCGAGACTGAGAGGACGTACGTATTCCGAGACGGAAGCGAGAGACGAGTCAGCGGTCGCGAACTGATGGATGTTGGGGTCGAGTTCGATGTGCGCGGTGCGTATCAGAGCCGGGTGGTGCTCTTTGAGGCTGTGGAGTGAGCAGTGGAGTGCCGGACCGCTTCTTTGAAACGAGATACCAGAAGGGGTGAAAAAAGCACCAGAGTAAGTAAATGAGATAAATGTCAATAAAAATCAATAAAATACACGCTCTCTGCGTCCATTGAAGGATGTAATACACGTCGAGGGCCACAGTATCCAGGACAGATCCAGTGCACAAGTAATGTCTTGCAAACTGACATATTGGGCCCCGCTGACATCTACTGTACTGGCCACCAGACCCCGCATCTTGCCGCATCTTTATAGACGACCTTCTGGTGTCAGTGGCCAGTAAACAGTAATCAGTCACCACACCCCCGGCCATCCCACCCACCTTTCCTTATCATGCTCAATCTGATACCCGCTCCCTAGCTACGGCCTGTTCGGCGGCCTGGCTGCGTCCAGCATGTCAATCACGTCGTCCACCTCTTCAAAGACACAATAGCCCCTCGCCAGGTTTGCCAACTCTACCAGCTTGCCATCGAAAGCCAAATCCTCCGCAAGGCGGGCCCGCTCGTCGGCCGAAAACGTCTCAAGGATTCGCACCATGTACGGGGTCCTCCAGTACGCCGCGCTTTTGCGGACCTCTGAACTGAGCGTGTCGTCCGCAAGCGCGATGCTCTTGTAGATCTTGCGCGTCGTCTTGATGGCACTGCATTTCGTCCCAAACGATCCGCCCCGGCTTTTCTTCAGCATGTACTGTAGCGCGTCCTGGATCTCCATCTCAACCCCGCCAGCAGCCATGAACGCCCGGCTGCTCGGCCCCCGCGCCGCGCGCCCATACAGCCCATGCCACGCCGACTTGCTGTAGTGGTCGAAATCGTAGACTTTGGCGGCGGCCGCTGCGCGCTGCGCCTCGACGGCCTCGACGATGCGTTTCTCAACAGTGACGAGGCGCACCCCGCAGCCAATGAGCAGATTGCACGCATTTGCGCTCCCGAGCTCCTTGACGAGCGCGGCGATCTCCTCTGGAGAAAGGCGCGGCGCAGGCGCGCGTGGTGTGCGTGTACTCGTCGCGCCCGATGTCGTTGATAGAGGCGACATTGTCATTGGCGTCGTGGCCGGTGCCGTCGATGCCGTCGAGATGGTGCGTTCGGCCGGCATGGTGCGCTGGCTGTGGGGTGGCTGATCCTCGGCGGTCTCGCGAGATAGGGAGCTCCCCATGCGGTGGATGATGTGGGTGTGGGAGGATGAAGTGAGTGCAGAACGGATGTACAGTATGCTGCATCATCACAGTCGCGTCGCGACGCAACGCGTTGATCGACCGCGTCGCTCTCAACTCGCGTCGAAAAGGGCAGTCGCGTGGTGGATGTCCCAATTGCCGATTATTCGGCGATCACCGCCCACACTTACACGCAAGGGCAATGTTGTCCATTCAGCTCCATCCTCCACACCTGCCAAGCATGACAACATTGGAGGACATTCACCGCGCCGCCCAAAAGTCATCTTGATCATCTTCGCTCTTCCCTCTAAACTACACACTACACACGACTTTCCAAACCCAATCTCCCGTCGCGTCTCCATGCCATTTGGCCCCCTCAACCCGCTACATGCGCGCCTCCTCGCCGCCGAGCCGTACGCCCTGACGCCGGCATGCGTCGCCGCCCAGGCACTCCCCTTTGCACTTTACGTCCTCCAGGCGTACCTCCTCCTCCGTCCGGGGACGCGGGCGCTCCGCGCGGCGGTCGGCGTGCTCGCTATTGCGGCAGCGGGGCGCGCGTGGGCTGGGTGGAGGTTTGTCGGTGAGTAGTTGCTGCTGTGGGATTCAAGGATGGGATCTCGTACCGAGACGCGAGACGGGCGCGTCGCGGGCGCGCGCGCAGAGCTCCAAACTCTTCTCTTCTTGTACATGAACTCACGGCAGACCCCGCGCTCGACGGCCTCAACGTCTCGACGTGGATCTGGTTTCCGCTCGTCCTCCGCCTCATTGAGTGGTCGCACCGTGGTTATGTCCGGCATCTCGTCTTTGACAACCGGTTCATGGCGGCGGTGGACCTGTGCTTCAATTGGCGCATGGTGGGTGTTGCCGATGGCAAGGAATACGAGGGAAAGCGGAGCAATGGCGCGGTGAACGGCTCCAACGGCGTGAACGGCTCCAGCACAGCGAACGGCAAGCACGTGTCGAACGGCTCCAATGGCTCCGGAGGCTCCAATGGCTCCAATAGCTCTAATGGCTCGAACGGCTCAACCGGCGCGAACGGCCACCACTCGAACGGCCCCCACTCGAAAGGCCACCACGCCAACGGCCACAGCCATACCAAGGAGGCAAGCTTCTATCCGCGTTACGTCCCCGTTCCACCACCGCGGCCCCGTCCGCTAGCCGTCGCGCGGCATCTAGCAATCGTAGCTATACACGCGGTGTGTCTCGACGCGTGCATCGGCATGCTCTCCACTCTCGCCCCTCTCGTCTCAGCATCTCAAGCAGCCGGCGCCGATCCATTCGAGTACGCAGAACAGCACGCGACAGTCTCCTTTGGTGGCTACAGCGTACAGCCCCACTTTGGCGTTTCCGTCCTCTGCCTCGCGGCCGGCGGAGCTGGCTTTGCGGCCCTCTCGATCATCTACCACGCGTTGGCGGCGCTCGGCACCGCCACTCTCTGGCCGGCGCGGTGCTTTCCCGACCTCTTTGATTGGCCGTGCGCGTGCGAGTCCATGTGCGATCTCTGGGGGCGCAGGTGGCACCAGATCTTCAATGTGGGTAGACACGAGCTGTGATGCCTCCGGATTTAGCTCCAGAATCGTCCAGAATCTTTCTGACAGCAGCACACATTCACCGCCACAGCATTTGCGCTCGCCGCGCTCCTCGGCCTCCCCCGGCGGGCTATGCGTCTTCCTATCGCCTACGTGTTGAGTACAGCACTCCACGCGCTGGGCAACATTACAGCAAGTAATCCGCCGTCGCCGAGCGCAATCATGCAGTTTTTCGGCCTCGTCGGCGCCGCGTGCTATGCCGAGACGCGCTTCAAGGCGTTTACGGGTCGCCGCGTCGGTGGCGCCGCGGGCCGTCTGTGGACATGGAGCGTCATGCTCTTCGGCCTGCCGTGGGTCGTGGGCGCGTGGCTGCCCGTCATTGTGGGCGGGAGTGCTGGCCCCGTGGGGCGGTTCGTTGCGCGCGGAGTTGTCGTCGCTGTGTAAACTGGCACTTGTAGTGTACACATCCCGGGTCCACCGCTGCCGTTACACCTGTGTGGCAGACTCATCTTGTGATGGTCCAGTCGTAGATATCCGCCCGTTGCGAGACGCACCTTCCAGAACGCACTGTTCGCCACTGCGTCCTGCCTTCTCTCTAGAGGATTAGAGTGTTGCCCTCCCGCGCGCTGTTGACGGTCCGTAATCACGAGTAATCATTGTCATCATGTTCTTGCATTTGTGATAGATACTCTATACAACGATGTATTGGTCCAGGATCATAAAGCCTGCCTCGTGGGCACATCAACATCAACATCAACGGATGGTTGCGCCGATTCAACATTGGAACACGTTGTGTATATGCATAAGGTGCGCCCTGCCAGGATCTGCGAGGCCCAGGCTGTCCGAGTAGGACGACGAGGACGATCAAACGGATCCGACGATCAGGAGAGATACACACAAAGATCGTCGCCGTGGATCGTCGCCGTGTTGACGAGTCGCCACCTATCGCTAACTAATTTAGGATTCTACACCAATCACCATCACCAGCCATGCACCAATATTTCCCAATGTGGTAATTTCCCGTACACCCTACCATACAAGGTGTGTTGACGGTGTGGTTATCGAGTGACGAGTAGGTTCCTCCCACTTGTAGCCACTGTCCCCTTTGCCTGGGGGACCTGCGGTTCGATTCCTCTTGGCGAGGTTTGACGCAGCGGTGCACAGCGGAGTTTAGGGACACTTACTGGCTGGAGGTATGCCAACCATCGCCCGCGGGTGGATAATACAGCCTCTGAACGCGGTCTGGGCCTCCCCGCAGCCTTCTGTTTTTGGGCTGTGGGCTGTGGTAGCGGGATCGCGGGGATCGCGGGGCCCGGCGGGGTGTGTGGCGCCTAAGTCTGCGGGGCCAGACGTGGAGGCCAGTATGAGCTGTATGAGGTGGTCAGATGTCAAAACACGATGTCCAGTGCGATGCAGAAACCTCCAGCGCGGTGCGGAATTGCGGAGCGCTATCGCAGTTCATGTCGGTCAAACAGTACCAAAAATACACACAAAGAAGTGGGGACGGGGGGAATACAAGGTGTGTCCAAGTCATGTGTCGTGAGACCCGGCTCCCACAATTGTCAAAATACAACGTCACTCGAGAGCCCAGGAATGCAAAGTAGAGTCACACGATGGTTCTTTCGCAGCCCGAAGCGGAGGGCCCGAGCGCAAGAGGACCACTGCGGACACCGAAGCAGATCGATCACCGCCAAAAGACGATGGATCGCCGCTGCTTTGCGACTGTGAGACCGAGCGGCGAGGCGTCCATGGACTCGGAGGAGAGTGCAGGGGATGTGAGGGGGGTGAGTGGCGGCGAGGAGGAGGCGCCAGAGGAAAAGGACGTGGCGCGCGAGGTAAGGGTAGGGGTAGGCGAAGGCGCCTCGGCATCAGTGGATGCCCGGGGGGTCACGGCCGCCGAGATGAACTCGTCGCGCACCTCGTATGCCGGTGTTTCGGGCGGTGTGAGGAGCGAGTGCGTCGTACATGTGCAGGTATGGCAGTGCGGGCGGATGGGCAGCTGCGTGGCGGCCGCGTACCGCGAGTACGCTGGAGGGGTGTCGCCGTTCGTACCGTCATAGTCGAGCCGGTTGACCGCCATGCCGTTGATGTGGGCCATTCGTGAGATAGCAGTGTCACGGTACAGGTAGCAGCTGGGTAGGCCAAAGTAGACTCTTGCGTCGTTGAAGGCCTGTAGGTGATGCGGGTTGATCTGAGCCTGTCAGCACTCGCCAGGGGACCCAAACGTAGTACTCGGCGTTGGGTAGCGCAACACACGACCAGTGTGCGGTTGCGGATAAGTTCACGCACCTCCTTCTCCACCTGGAGGACACTCATGTGGACCGCGCCGAGGCTCTTGAGGCGGAGAAACTTCTCGGCCATGTACGACCGGGCAATGGCAAAGACGTATGCGTCGTCGACGGCGTTCGCGAGCGAGTGGTGGACGGACACGGCACGCTTCATGGGAGGCACTTTTGGCTGTGGTGTGAGCTGGTGCCCAACGAAAGAGGAGGACCAGTCGCAGAGACACGAATCCGGTTCGCGTCCTTGTGTCAACTCACAATAAGTGGGTAAGGGCAGTTGTCGCATTCGATAAGGCCATCACGGTTGACCTTTTCGAAGAGGTAGATGTTGGCTCGCTTGTGGATATTGTGTGGTCTCGGCATCGTGGGCGGCGTCTCCCGTGGGCGCGTGGGATGTTCTGTGAATGTACGAGGTAGTGAGTCGAACGTTGCAGATGGGAGTGCAGAGTCAATGAAAGTATGCTCAATGGTCGGTCACCGAGACACGTCCGCTGGGGGGCACCGCATGCTTCCTCTTATACATTCTTATCGCAGCACAAGGGGGGCATGAGACCATGGCACTGGTGGCACTGGTGCACTGTTTACCATGAGACCCATGGGCCATTGGGATATTGGGCGCCATGAGGGGGAATGAGGCGCGAGGAGAGATGTCCTACGAAAGGTCACTCTCTGTGTGAGGGGGACATGGCGCGGGAGGGGACCCCAAAATACCAGTCTCGCAATTGTGTCTTGGCGCGCGCCCCCTTCCTCCCCCCCACCTGCGGGCAGATTCACAAGTCACACAATCAGAGGCAATCGACAGGACGGTGCGGCAAGAGCACAGTGCGCAGCGCAGTACAGATCGCGCAGCGCAGTACGCAGTGAGCGGTGAGCGGTGTTTGTGATTTTGTCCCAGAGCCATTGGCCACAGAACTCTTGCGATCTCGCCCATTTGTTCCAAACATGGAAGAAGTCGCACGAATTGCACGAAACGCACAACGTCGTGCGCAGCCCCACTCCGCCCGCTGCGGGGTCCCAGAATGGCCTGAATGCAAGCCATGCAAGCCGCACGCCAAGTGGTGGCCGCAGTGGCCCGCCTTGACCCCGGTTTCCCCCGTGCCCAGACAAGACAACCTCCCCCCCCGGCGAGGCTCGGCTCAAGAGGCCGCCGAGCGCGCGAGCGGGACCGCTGTACCGCTGGGCCGATTCCCACAGTCGCAATCTCTCCCACTTCTGAGGACTCTGCATATAGCATACCGCACATGAATAGCTATTACGTGTGTGGGCCCGGAGCGTTTCCTGTTTTCCTGCTTAAACACTACCGCTAGCGCTCCTAAGCACGCTAGCAAAGAATACCTGGCCGCATCGCCATCGAGTGCTTATCATGCTTTAACTGCGATCGCCCACCGAGCCGGAGAATGTGGGGATGGATGGGCATGCCGCCGGGGATCGCGGACGGCGGACGGCGCCCACCGCACCTCAACCGGAGCGCGCACGGAGTATCGTACGCGTTTGGCGTATGATATCAAGAAGTGAGAGGCATTGTTGGCACCGGAATCACAGGTTTGGGCGTCATTGGCTGTGCCGTGCAGTGAAATGACAACAGATGGCGTCGTACTGTATGTGCGATCTGGGTGAGATGGAGAATCGGTCGAGTCGGAGCTATCCGCACATTGGATCTTCGCGCCAAGGTTACGGTCGGACAGCAGGTTGCACAGCTGCCCACAGCTGTGCGGGGATCTTGTATGCGCACTGCCATCCATCTGCATCCCATGAACTGAACTGCACCAAAGCATCTCAGGTGATCAGGCATCCGCTCCGCGGAATGTTATTTCCCGGCTCGGAGTCAGATTGCGCTCTCAAAGATCACAAGGGTGATTCCGTGCTATCCGTGCCATCTTCAACTGGGCAACTCACAGTGCTCAAACAAGCAAACAAGCTGCGGGCTGCGGGACGATCTCGCGTCCGACGAGAAGATCGACTCAGAACGAGACTCCAGACGCCGGACTCAGAAATGCAGATCACAGGTGGCAACTTGCCAAGGCCAAGTTGACCAAGTGAACGGCTTGGACCAGCAGCTCGCCCGTTCAATAGCCGCCCCTCCAGCACCAAGCAATCAGCACCCAACAATCAGCTCAGCATCCAGCAGTCCTGGAGTCTTTCTCCGCCCTGTCCCCGATCGTTCCGAGGGTCGAGGGGCTCCGCGTCGCGCGTCGCGCCGCCGGCCGTCGACGCGCCGTTCCTACAGGGATAGATAAGGCATTGTTGACGCTAACGGTAATCTGGCGTCCCTTGTTGGGCAGGTAGTCCGATAACAGTTCCAGTTCCAGCCTACCGGACAACAGAGTACGCTATAACACCTTGCCACTCCGATTTATTATCCACTTGTGCGGACTTCATCATGCTCAGTAAGCATTCGGCTATCACGAACACTAATGCAAAACAACAGCAACAACCAGCCGATCGCGTCGCCTTTCCGTTACGGCGATTCGGAACACACGGAGGCGGGGCGCAAAGTCCACACTGTAATCCGCTGGAGAGGGAAGGAAAATCCAGGCGAGCAGAGCGAAGAGCAAGCCGCAAGGCGCGAAGCACGAGGCGCAAAGCCAGATCTACCTGGGCCTGATACATGGCGTTTTGCACTCAAGTCGGAGGCCGCGCTCGCGTACTTGGCGCGTCTGGCTGGCGCCGCGAACCTCCGGTATCCGGTGGGCTACCGCCCACCATCATGCCGCATCCCTGGTCATCTCATGCCGAGGGGTCGGCCGCAAAGTCACATCCAATTCCCTGACCTTCCCCTTTGGAGATGAGAAAACGATGGCCCGAAAATCAGGTAACAGCTACTGACCCTCGTATCTTCACTCATCCACGACAAACAGGAGACGCAGATCCTCCGCCGAGTTATTCCCGGTGCAGCTTAAGTGACTGCGTGGGCTAGGGTGTCCGAGCGCGTCCGAGCGGTGGCGCGCTGCGGTGGCGTTTCGGCCTCGCCGGGGCGACTGTTGCGGGCCGAGTATTCGAGTGCCACACTCGATGCGGCACTGGAGCCGGAGCGGCATTTTCGGCCTCGGAACTGACTTTGTGTTCTGTCTCGAGATTGCGAGAATGAGGTTGTCACGTCCCCAGCTGGCCGGGTGGGCTGGTCGGGCCGATCGCGGCGCCTCGCGGAGGTTCTCCCGCCGCGACTTGGTGCTGGTTTTTATCCTGCTGTATGATGAGCAGACTGACAGTCACTTGGCAGCCTGCGCTGAGCCCAAATACTGTGCTTCTTGCACAGGATGGAGAGGACAACGAGGGAAGCGGGCTCCTGCGTTTCCAATACGAGATGTGCGCACGTGTGACACGTCTTGGTACGATACTCACCTCTGACGGCCCAGAGACAAAATCGCAGAGGTAGATCACCAGCATGCCCCCGCCACGCGCCTACTGGTTGTATCCCTCCCTGCAATTCTGGGGCGGAGACAGTCACTGACGCAAAGAGTGACACTGACCGAGTGGATGAGATTTCCGATGGCATTTGAATTATGTGGTAGTACACTATCTATACACAAGGGGTATACACATCTAGAACCCAAGAGAGGAAAGGGTGACGTTGAGGATGAGCTGCAAGGACTGGGTGGCGGAAACGAGGGCTTCAACGTGCTGGTCAGGGCGAACGAGGAGCGCGCTGGCCTTGCCAATACCGTAGCCCTCCAGCCACGCCTTGCCGGATTTGCGGTCTACAAAGTCAAAGTCTTTGCCGACCTCGAGCGTGACGAGGGGGACGTTGGCGCTCGCGAACAGCTGCTTGAGCTGCGCAGCCTTCCTGCCCCACGACGAGCCGCTGTAGTATAGCACATAAGATGCGGGTGGCACCGTGTCGAGCGTTGAGTACTGCCAGCTGTTAATCTTATCGATCGGGAGATCGTTTTGGAGATACGACAGGTCGATGGGGGGCAGGTCTTGCACACACGGTTGCTTGCAATTGATCCACGCGTGGACGAGACGTGCACCTCTGCGGAAGAGCGGTTTGTAGTCGGGCGCGTCGGTCGGCTGCCAGCTCGAATCGTAGACGTAACCTATGTGGCGGTTGAGCTAACTGTCAGCGGACACGCAAGCTTTGTCTCGTGGACTGAAGTAGACTCACGTTGTCAAAGTGCTCGGCCTGCTCGGCAATGAGGGTCTGGATGTAGGCAAGCTGGTTGGGGTCGTTGAGGGCGGCAGTCATCTCCTCACGGGCGATCGCCGGGTCAGGGTGGGTGTTCCTGACAGCTTTGAGAAGCGCAAAGATCTTGCGGCCGTTCTTGACTGACTGAATGGCGTTGCGAATCGCGACGGGACGGCGCTCGTCCTCGTACTGCTGGAGGACGGCGTCGAGGTTAGCCGAGCCGTGATACCATGACACAAGCTTGGCGACGAGGTTGTGCGCGTCGCCGATACCCGAATTGAGGCCCAGGCCACCGGTAGGCGGGAACGAGTGTGCCGAGTCGCCGGCAAGCACGACACGCCCCGAGTAGTACTGGTTGGCGACCTTGCGGCGGAGGACCCAGGGCATGGAGCACTGGAAATCTACGGGAATGTCCTGCCCGATGGCGGCACGGACAATGTCCATGCACTTGTCTGGCGAGAAGGAGGCGATGGGGTCGCGCTCCACGTCAATATTGTGGATGAGGACGTGGTTGTACTCGATGTCGTAGGCGATGATGAACCCGCGCGCCTCGGGGTCGAGAATCCAGTGCAGCATGCCAGTGTTGGCTCCAACGACCTGGCGGAGGTCGGCGTTGAAGTGGATGGTCATCATGGTGTCCGCTGCGTAACATCAGCATAGTCCGGTAGTCCCCTCTCATGAGCACAGAGGCACGCGTGCGTACCGGTTTCCTCCCCGTCCGACGTAATGTGGGCCGCCTTGCGGACGCGGGAATTGGCACCATCGCAGCCGATTACAAGGCTTGACTCGATATATATCTGTTCTCCGGTGTACGTGTCCTCGACGGTCGAGATGCAGATGGTCTGGCCACCGCGCTCCTCCTGGCATGGTTAGTGATCGTGGCCGTGTGAAGTGTCCGGGGCCTTGAGAGGGGTCATTCTCGCACCCGGCAAACTCACCTCCTGGTGCATAATCCACGTCCAGCCCTTGCGGTAGTCGACGTTTGTCTCGTGTTCCATCATGCTCTCAATCATCATCTCGAGGTCGGGCTGCGCCACATTGTGCACCATCTGTATCGTCAGGCACGCCGATCTGTGGATGTGGCATGTCGATCCGCGAGGCGTAAAGCTCCGCACTCTGCACGTTCAGAGTGCCACAAGTGGCACAAATTGCAGTACAGCTCACACTGGCAATGTAGCCGCCGAGTCGGTCTCAAACCATCAGGGCATTGCGGCACTCCGGCACATGGTGTCGGTGCGCGAAAGGGGAGACGACAATTCTCACAGACACTCACCTCCGGGCTAGCCTCAAGGACGTCGAGCGACATGCGCTCATACGGAAGAGAGCCGATCTGCTCCCCCGAGAGATTGGTGACGAAGCGGACGTGCATGGCGTCCTTGCGGTGCGCCGGCAGGCGGCGGATAGCGGAGACCGGGAGGCCCAGCTGGCGGGCAATCTCAAGCGAACGCGGGGAGAGGGCATGCGCCTTGGGAACACCGAGACGGCGCATGTGGCGGGTGATCAGGATAACGGGTACTGCGGTCAGTTTGCGGCCTGCCAACCCCTTCCTTTTCTCGCTCCCACTCACCATCCTGCTTGGCGAGGGCGTACGCCGTGAGAAGTCCGACGGGGCCGTTGCCGACGATGAGAACGGGAAGCGGAGGTTGGCGGACCGGCATGGTTGGTAGACTACGCTAAGGGTTTGTGAGGTCTGTTCCTCTGTTTTTGCGTTTCAACGTTGTCCTCGTCGTGTCTCTTTACAAGATACAATGCGATGGGAGAACGATGATTGTACTTATCTCCCAAACGTAGTGACCGTGGGGGTGGGTAGGTAGGAGAATTGGGTCGTATGATGAGGGGGTTTGTCGCCGGGGGCGTCCGCCCGGCGCCTATATGAAGGTAACGCGACCCCCGTGTTGCGAAGAGCCCGTCTTTCCGAGCGTTCCAGCTTTTTTGCTGGTCTCAAGATTCCGCAATCACAACGAGAGCTGGAAAACAGAAGCAGCGGCCGCCGCTCAGACCTTCTTCCTATCGGCTAGATTCCAGTCCACCCCCCGCCTCCCCGTCCGACTCTCGCCCGCCCTTCTCTCTTTGTCTCCTCTTGCTTCCTCATTGCTTCACAGTCACTTGCGAGTGCTCCCGCTGTTGGCCGCACAGGCGTTGGTGCCTCTCCGGGTCCTCGTCCGACGCCACCGCAGGATGTCGGGCACCTGGAGAGTCGATCTGCGTCCACCTACGGAACGTTCGATCCGAGGTGCAGAGGAGCCAAGTGAACTGCCTGCCGCCTGGACTCTGAAAAGGTTCTGGAAATGAGCAGTGGCGGAAGAGAAGGCGGTACTGCAACAGAATTTGGCGTCGGCCGCCAGCGCCCCGCACTGGCTTCCTGGCGGCGCGCATTGCGATCCAGTAGCCACACGACCAGAGATCCAGAGTGCGACCGAGAAAGCCCTGCACGCGACCGACTGTTCACCAACACCCGAATACAATGACGGGTGGCAACTCGTATCAGAAGGGACAATGGACATGGAGCTTGGCCAAGCGCCACATCTTGAAGGACAGTCAAGTGAGTGGTGACGTCTGGCGGAATGGCGTCGTGGGTGAACCCCGAGTGGCGTTGAAACTGGACAGCATTTCGTTTTGTCTTGTCAGTCTGTCCTGTCTGTACCCTGGCTCAAGTCCATCCCCCTTCATTCTTCTTTCTCTCTCTTCTTCTGTAACATTTTTGCGCCTTCCTCTCCAGACCAATGCCTAGTGCCTCACTTGCAGGCTATCGGGCGGCCAGACCCTGGCAAGTTCCGAGCTTTCGGTTCAACCCAAGCAACTCTCGGCCTTCCTGTCTCATCAATTATGGCCGTTCTTCTTTTGTCTGCTCCGCTTCCCCTCCAATTCCAGGTTTTCAGGCGGGTTTCCAGGGACTCGCGACGTTTCACAAAAGACTATCGAAAAGATAATAGAGATCTGTAAGTGGAAAAATAAAAGATCAGGTTTCCCGGCTCATTGCACTGAATCAATGGACGAATGTCGACACCCACTCATACTTTGCATACTGTCTGACATCCGTTACTGCTGAAACTCATCCTAGTTCCCCGACGAAGGCCGTTTCGCCAGGCCGAGCTCCCCGGCTGCTCAAACAACACGTACAGCACAGGCATTGGGTACTCGCATGTGCTCCTGCACGTGTTCACAGACGCTTCCGACGCGCCTCCTATTCCATTCCGCAGCCACCTGCGACAATACAGAACCTTTTCTCTGCGGTTCCCGATCCTTCGGAGATTCGGAAACGTCTCCATGCTCTCAAAACTATCCTGTCATCCCAAGCGGACCAAAGCGTCGCCGGCACCACCGCTTAGTCCTGGTCTTGCAATCAAGAGGGCCATCAGCTTTGGAACTGCGGGCGGTGGCAGGTGGTCCGCTTGGTCACTCCCCTGTCACCGTTTTCCTAAAGCCGACAGCCAGCGAACGTGCACCGCACTGCGGGAATGGTGTTGCATGTTGGACTCGTTACGAGCTCCATCGGACTTCAGCCCCGTTACGTGATCTGGAGGCGTTTCGAAGGCACGATCCATCACATTCTTGTCACCTTCAGGCCTCTTTCTCGTCCTCACAGCGCGACCTATTGGAATGCTTCGACTGCTGTCCATTTCGGACCGCTCCAGTGTCTGGACTTCCTCATCTTCTTGCATGCTCACAATCGTGGGCGAACCCGCAAAGTGTAGGAATGCGGTTCTCATTGCGGGCCGTCAACAACGGGCCGTCGAGATGAGGGGCTTCGCGCAACGCAAAATGTCTCGTGACGTCTCCTGCCATGGGACGGGATCCAAAGATTCGAACTGAGTGGGGGAGTGCACAAGACTGCGCATGTCAAAAAGACTGCAGCAACCCACTGGGACTGTGCACGGAGATTATTCCTAGTGACTCATGGTGAGTTCCTGATGGTGGCCTGGGCTCCCAGCTGGTCAGCCCCAGCGTCACCCAAACCAAGACCATGTGAGCCCCGACCAACGCCCAAAGTGGCTGGAAGGAGGGCTGGCACCTGCCTGTCCCGATCGCCAACACACCGGCAGCCCCAGGGTTAGTGCCGGGTTCACTGACCACACTGACGGACATCAACGTGGAGCCTGTAGCATGGTCAGGCAGGACCTTCGGGAACAGGATTTTGGGCTGGTTTAAACTGGCCGTTGCGCAGTTGGTCCTCGTCGGCCTCGCACCTCTGGTATTCCCACGGATTCGGACGTCTGTAAGCTACTCGCATCTACGCTTAAGTGGCTACTCCACACCCTCGGCCTGGCTGTGATGGGGTCCAGTTGTCATTCTGTTAGTCCTGTCAGTGAGATGCCACCTGACGGATAACCCCCCGATTCATTCTGCGCCTTACTACAGTACAGTGCTACTACTTTGACTACACTTTATATCATCATCATTCCGCGCGTTACGCCGTCGTTCCTTATCGCGCTCCGCCAGAGCCGTGAGTTCAGCGAAGAGGGATACCTCAGTAGGCGACGTGTTCGCACTGAGTTTGCCGTTGCCATCGGGCCTGCTACTGCCACTGGGTCCTTGGCTGCCGCTCGGTTCCCCGCATCTGGGTCCGTTGCTGCTTGTCGAGCCACCGCTGCCATTGGAGCCGCTTGGATTGGACCTCGTGCCCCTTGGGTTGACGACATGCGGTACGCTCAGACTTGTCCTTTCCGGCGGAGTCGAGCGGGGGCGGGGACCACCATTCTGTTCCGTCCCGGGAATGACCTTTCTCTTTTCAGAGCTGACCTCCCCCTTTTCGTTCACCATGTAAGACTTGCCATGGAGTCGAAATCCGCCGTCGAGATAGGCGGCCAGTCGGCTGGCATTGCGCATACCTGGAATCCTGAGAATCGAGTTTTGCGGATTTGCAGAACACAGACTGTGGTGTGTAAGTTGTGACTCACTCCTGATTCCCGACACTTATGGGAGCCGAGTGCACTCACTAGTGACCAAGAAGCGAATGCCCCGACCGTTCACGGGAGAAGATGCGTCCCGTGAAGCGACCATACCTTATCTCTTCCGTCTGCTGTGCCCCAATGTCAGGATTAAGGACTCCATACTTTGCCACAAAGTCATCCTTGTTGGCAAAGTGTTCTACACGACCAAAGAGGCCGTCGCGGCCTTGATTGACGCGACCAGGAGTCGGCCGAGCGCGGCTAAAGTGGTCGGCAGCGCTTGCAAAGGTATACACTTCGAGACGCTGTAGCATCTCACGGGAAAAGTCGGTGATGAGTTGATCGACCCAAGCTGTGGCAATAATACCACCTTGCGAGTGTGCGATGATGACGATCTTCTCAATCTCGGGATCGGCCACAGCATGAAAGATATGCTGGGGCGTGAGCTTGTTGTGCAACTCTTCCACTCACCTTGTAGCCGTTTCGTATGTTCGCCGTGTTGAAATGTAGATCACGCATGAGGATGCACTCTACGAGGTCAAACCATGCCCCAAGCGACCGGTTGTGGATCGCAGTGACTGGTCGGCCGGTTTCCGCGTGCAAGTGGTCGATAGCGTCCTGAGCACCGGATCCCGTCGTGGCAATACCATTGACGCTAATGTAAGCCATTGTCACTGCGGGGATAGGCTTACAAGAACCATTTCTCCGCCTTTGGACGGTTTTCGTACACAAGTGTTCGCAGCGCTTTGGATTCTCGAATGCAAGGACCTTGGAAGCGGTGTGACAGTAAGGCGAAAAGATACAGCAAAAGGATGACGAACACGAGTCCCGAAAGCAACACCACGATACACAGGAGGGTGAGGCCGATCGAAACGGATACCATCACCAAATGGCCAATGGAGACGATTATGGGTGTAGACGGTCCGTCGGCGCCGCCAAAGAGCTTGGGGATTGCCCAGAAATGTTGCAGGAAGAAGACGAGATCACGGTGCATGAGTTGCCACGGGGATCGACGATAACTGAGGGGTCCCACAAGACGCTTGGTTGCCTCAAGCATCACCCTCCCAGCGCGTCCATTCGCTTCCATCCCAGAGTTTTCTGAGGAAGGGCGAACAATTGGGCTGGCGGGGATTTCGAGTCGAGGCAGTGGACGCACCCGGTCTACGCTTCTCACTATCGTGTTGCGTACCCCACAGGCGCGGAGTGTGGCAGATACTTCCGCCTGTGCGAGCGACTCCTCATCAGACTCTGGTGCTCGTCGTACGCCCCCGAAGGGAGGCCCCGCCGCACGATAAATATCCTCATCGCTATCTGTCGATGGTTCCGACTCTGGTGAAGTCGAGGCGCCTATTGAATGTCAGAACGGCCTCCTTAAATGCCTGTTACGTACCGTAACCCTCTGAACCGGGGGACAGCCAAGATGAGCGAAGCGAGGGTGGAGCGCTTCGCGGTCGGTCTTCTCGTCTCATCATGCGGAACTCCTCAAAACTGATTTCGCCAGGGTTGTTAACCTCAATAGACTCGAACATTTCTGGCTGCCTGCCACTTTCGACATCAACATGGCGCGGTTGAGGCATGGTAGGATGTGAGTCGGAATGGCGTATCCGCGGCCGGTGCCATGGCTCGTTGCGTCGACCACCGCCGAAAGTGTTCTCTGACCAGTGACGCATCGATTGTCCCAACATCGCCCAGGTAGTTGTCGTTAGGGGCGATTCTCGTGTGTCCTGCTGCTCGCCCACATGAGCTGACACGGGACCGGGGAAGCGGTTGTCGCCCTGCATGTCGTCCGAGGGCAAAATTGGGGACGGTGGGTACGATCCAGGTATATTGAGGTTGTCGTCATCCAAACTGTCCGATGCCTCGGCATGTGGGGTGGTGGCGACAGGCAAGAGGCTCTCGCCTGACCTCCCATCATCGACGTCCTCGCCATTTGTAGTGTGAGACTGTTGGGACCGCGCTACAGGTATCGCAGTCTGTGGCTCGTCTGCTGGGTCGTGGTCCGCAAACGCTGGCACGGACACCTCCGCATCGGATGCCTCGGGGACTGTCTGAGTGAGCATCTGTCCCGGGAACTGCCACTTTCACAACTCACGGTCTCTCTCCGAGCTGCAGCCTCGGACAAAGATGTGGGGCACTTGGCGGATCTCGGCCATTTCCACCTGGTTGGGAGGCATGTTGAATCGACTGGCGAACACACAGGACGCGGATAGATGTAAATGATGAAGAAGGATAAGAATGAAGAAGGAGATCACGATCGATAACACCTCGGAACCGGGGTGCATTATAACCTCGGGGTTGTGGATTCCCAACGTTCCTCGCATCTCTCAACATGCCCCGCAATCCCGCGCCGGCCGGGTTGCGGAAGACGTTCTGCTCATATGACTTCTAGCCGGCTGTCAGCGTGCCGTTGCGTTGCGGGCTTGGCCGACGCCAGCTTCAGCATGCTCAGCAAGCGCAGCGGCCCGCCGACAGGCACAGCATCACACGAGCTTAACGCACTTTAGCGCAAACCAGCGTCGAATCGATGAGTGTGTGATGCGTGAACCAGCTTGAATCTGGGCAGTAGTCTAAATGGCGGGAGCGTGAATAACCTTCTACTAAACCCACTCATGATAACGTGCCTGACATTCCTGAAGGCGGAGCCGAACTGGGGTAGAGAAGCTACGGTATACATGGACAGGACCGGGTGTCAGTCACCACATGAGCGCTGTTAATTATTGAAATATGAGATGGGAACGAAGATTGAGTTTCTAGTCGAGCTTGCGGACCCGGTCGTCTCCGATATCTCCGGGCCTGCTGTATCATCCTCATGACCAGGCAGCTCCCGATTAATCTAATTGTGGTTATCCGAGCTTCTATCAAAGCTGAGGATCAATTCTGGAGTCAGCAGCAGCCAGATTGGGGCACGCACCATGGAAGAAGCGCACGCCTTCGACGTGCGTGTTTAGTGTGATCCGCTCGTTGACCGTATGCCCATTTAGCCGTGTTCCGAGACGCGCGGGAGTCCAGCGCAGAATGTTGGTCGACACATTCCAGTAGTGCTTCGTATCTGTGTTGGCGGTGGAGAGCGACGGTGCGACAACGGTATGCCTTCCAAACGCGGACGCGACGGCAGATGAAAAAAGAGCCCACTCCACCGTGTCCCACGGCGTAATCGGACTCGGCTCAGTTGTGCGCAGCAACTCTAGCCGTGCAACCCCTTCACTGCCGTTACGGAGCATGGTGCCAAAGGAATCAAAGCCGAGGTCGTACTTTTCCGCAACTGGAAGAAGTGACTTGGAGACAGCTTCCATGTGTTTTGCGACCGACGAAGTCGTCTGTTGTCTCAGTTCGGGTTGACTCGACTGTCTCACCTCGATGCGCGAGTTAAACACGACTTGAGCCTCTTCCGGGAGCGCATTGTTTTTCACTCCACCGCGTACTACTGTTGCCGCTTTGCTGGTTTGCAGGATAAACCGCGATCGCGGGCCAAGTGCCGCGACACGCTGTGCTAGGTCGTGCATGTCGTTGCGCTTGAGCGCACCGTGGAGCCAGTCGGGAACAGCATCCTTCTTGCCATATGAGTCCAGACAGTGGAGATAGCCAAAGTACGGATTGTCAGGTGTGAGGACGGGGGCGTACAGGTCTGCATCCTCGAGGGCGGTGATGAAACGCGCGAGGAATCCAATAGAGGTATGTCTCCCGGGAACTGATGAGTGGCCACCGGGTGACTCGACGCGGATGCCAACATCCGCATATCCTGATGGTCAGCTTCTGCACACTCTATTGTGGATAATAGTTCGAATGTCTGTCTCAATTGATGATTGGACTGGCTATCTATGGCCAGACGCTCTCTGAGACAAACCACTATCTAAGGTCGGAGTCTGTCGGCGTCCAGATAGTGCCTGGACCGTGTATTACTAGACAAGCACCTCAGCTCTGCGCGTTCCATTGTCATTTCCAGGAGATCTCTCCCCGTCGGCAGGATCCAGTCACCCCACACGGAGATACAGATCGGACCCAACCCAACAGACCAACTCCCCTTCAAAGACTCAAACCTACCCTTCTCAGCTAGCGCCGGCAGCGCAATCAGCGGGCCATATTTGCTGTCGAGTCCGCCTCCCCCTTCGTCGACAATCGCGGCAATCCCGTGCCGCCCATACCGTTCCTCGAGGACCTTGGCGATGCGCGTCGCGCCAAAGTACCCGTGCGCCTCCTCGTCCTGGCCAAATGCAATCAAAAGCGTGCGGCTCGGGCGGAATCCCGAGGAGAGGAGATGTTCTAGCGCGGAGAGGATGCCGATCACGTTCGACTTGCAGTCTGAAGAGCCGCGGCCCCACACCCATGTCTTCGAGTCAGCATTTGGTGCGGCTCGTTCTTGGATAGCCGTGCACCATTCCACATAACATGATGAGGGAAAAGCCACCATAACATGTGCCTGACCATCTCCCTTGACCGCCATCATGAGTAATGCTCACCCCATCAAAATAGCCCTCAAAGGGCGGATACTTCCACTGATCGAGCGCAGTGGACGCAGCGACGACGTCAAGATGGCCCGCGAGCATCAACGGCGGTGCGGATGACTTCCCTTTCAAAGTGTAGAGGAGAGAGTATCCACCAACGACCTCGACTTTGGCATGCTTGTATCTGTCCATGAGCGCCATCAAGTTCAGGACCTACACAAGGGGATAGGTCTCACGGAGAAAGTCGTGAAAGGGCGGGAACGTGTCCCATCGCGGATCGCGCTTTTCCCCCGGGCCCGGCTCCGGCTCCCCAAAGTCATCGTACGCAACGGTCGGGAAGGTGATTGCCCGCGTCAGCCGGTTGAGGCTCAAATGCCAGAATTCCTCGGTGTCGTAGAACGATGCCGAGTCGGACGGTGGCGAGTACGGCGGTTGTGGGCACGCTGCGCGCAGAGCGGACGGAGCAAGGGGGATCTGGAGGGCGCTGCAGAGCGCGACCAGCCCGCTCCCGGCTATCAAGAGGGCTACCATATTAGAATAAGTTATTGAGGAGGTGAGTTCGCTGTTGTCTGTCGTTGACGCCGTCGTTGTGTGACCTGTTCGGCATCAGTTCTTGGGAGTTGCGAGTTCTTGGGTTGCCGACGCAAGCGATGTGACGTCATAGTAGGAATTCTGAGTCATTGTCACGTGCAAAAATGGGTCAGCCAACAAAATTCACAAAAAAAAAAAAAAAAAAAAAAAAAAAAACGCTAACGACACAAATGTCAACCACACCGTGCTCGCCACCACATCCCCTCTGCTCGCCATCGTTATCAGCGCTCTCGCCAGCAGCGGAACCGCCAGCCTCTGTAGCACAGTGGTAGTTGCGCTTGTCTTGTACCGCCCATGGGGCGCCAGCAGAGAACAAGAGGTCCCGCGTTCGATCCGCGGCGGAGGCAGCTGGCTGGGGACGATTGAAGCGCCTCGGCTTTTTAGACGTGGGGGGGCTGGGTGTATCTGGGTTTCTGCATGCTGGAGACCTGGAGATCTAGAGCTCTGGAGCATCTTGAACTCTGAAAGCCCGAATGATCTCGAGTTATCTGGACCATGAGAAGATGGAATAGTGTGGAGGTAGACGATGTGGCGCCGTGGTTAGGATCGTGACACTGATCGCGGGAAGAGCTGCGACGAATCGTTACATGTTACAATGTCGTCAAGTCATGCAAGTCAACAAGTGTCCAAGACGGCGCTGTTGCGCTGCGTATTCATGGTGCATCTCGGAGATTTTGTTGTACGGCGGATGATAACTCTTGTACGTCATCCAAGAGATCTCAGCGCGCTCAGCGGTCGGTGGTGTCCGACTCTTGATATCCAAAGGCCAAGATCGCAGCCCAAGATCGTGCGTGACACAAACGCACCACGCGTAGCACGAACAATTCTGATACTGCATTCCCACACATCCACACCATCCAAAGTCACAAACAAACTGTGGCAACCGGGACATGGCATCCATCCATGTCTATCAAGCGCCAGACGGAGCCATCTTCGGGCTTCATCGACGCGGCGGCCCGGCTGTACAATGCGGCATTCAACGTGCGGACGTTCTACGTCATACGCGCCGTGTTTGGCGATATGCCCGCGGACGAGGTCGACCCCATCCAGCTCATCAAGTACAAGCAGTATGTGTATCGCGGGATATGCAACCACGAACTGTACGCTGCGCATCTCGAGGGCGATACCGAGCCCAGCGCGATCATGGTGCTCAAGCGCCCGGTAGATGACGGCCCGGCGCCAGAGTAAGCACGAACCCAGCAGGCAAGCTGCCGAGCCTCGGCAGCTGACACTCCTCTGTGATCTGTGCCTATCCCGGCTGATGTGTGACAGCAACAACCTGCCGACCCCGTACGACGCCGAGCTGGACGCCTGCATGCCGCCTGACGCCGAAGCGCGCGCCAAGCTCGTGAGTGAGCCCGTGTGCCTGTGGCCAAAGTATGTGTTACCGATTGCTGACCCCACAGCTCGACGCCCACACTGGGGCCCTCAAGAAAGCGGGGTACGGCGACGCCGACAAGCGCAACTACCACGTATCGTACCTCGCCACCGCGCCGGACGCGCAGCGCCGCGGGCTGGGCTCGTCCCTCGTCCGGCACGCGATCGAGCGCGCCAGGGCCGAGGGCCGCGAGGTGTCGCTCTCGACCCATACCGCTGAAAATGTGAGTTTGTGGAGTGGGAACTGGAGCTTGGAGGTAGAAGAAGAGTCTGGAACCTTTCCCGATGTGGTTTTAATCCCCCAGGCTGAGTTTTACACGCGTCTCGGATTCAAGATTGCGGGGAGGGACGAGTGGATGATTGACTCGACGCCGTTCAAGTGGTGGGTGTTGATGACGGACATGGCTGGCGAGCGGGGCCCACAGGCTCAGACTGAGCGGAGTCAGTAAACGGAACGCACCGCTGAGGGTATATGGCACTCGTATCCTTCTTAGACGTTGTTGCTATTCGAACCGGTGACGGAGCGCTTTGAGAGTCAAGCCCGACGGCCAAGTTGTTGCACGACGGCGGTGGGGTAACATAAACGCCCGGTCTCCGGTCCTGAGTCCGTGCCCACGGATCGACGGAGCTGTTCTGCGCGTAATCTTCCAGGTTCCGGGGGCAGAACTCTTCAACGGCATGGGCCTGGACTCGGGGTGTATCTGGGGTTGGAGCGAGTACAGTGGCCAATGGTCCCTTCGCTGCATGTTTTGGCGTAGAGAGCTGGGGGACCGAGGGTGCGGAAAGAGGTGCTGAAACTGTGGGCAAAACGCGTCGCCAGGGTGTCAGAGGCCGGGAAGGGTGCGAAACATCCGGCAAAAGGCACCCGATATTACGTTGTACCTCCGGTCCTTGCGAGGGTTTGCCTAGCGACATGTATGGGGTTTCTCGATCGCATTGAGCGGTGCGCGTGGTCAGGCGGCACGGCGCGTCGACAAGGAGAGGACAAAGAGTTTGGACAAAGCGATGGGACAAAGAGATGGGACAAGGAGTTGGGACAAGTTGGTTTTACTGTGCCACGGATCGCCTAATCATCGCTGTGGGCTGTGACTGCCCAGAGACATGTGGCGGTGTGGGCTGTGCTCTGTGGAATCGGAGTGGCACATTCAAAGAGTGGACACCGCCATTGGCAGTTTGTGACTCCTTCAGGGCGTCGCATGTTGGACAAGGTATCAGATCACCACGGGGTAGTCGGCGCGTCGACTGGGTGCGATTGTAGACGTTGCTAAGAGGTTAAGGCTTTGGGGTGTCATCGTCATCGCGAATGATCATGATGGGGAATGCCCCTCCTCCCYCCCCCCCCCCTCCCCCCCCTCGGGGACATGTTGAGCGAGGAAAGAACAGTTAGTGATAACAAGCATCCCGTCCGTTCCAAGCCAGTAATGCAAAGCACATATGATGTAATCGAGGCCCAAGGAAGATACATGAAGTGAGGGGGAACATACAGATGCGTATGACTTCGTGAACATAAAAACTCGTATGGATGAATATGGATGGGAGCGATGGTGGTTAAATGAATGAATGAACGCAGGACACAGTCCCGCGGGATGAGATTGCGCGTCTAGCGCTGGGCCCCGAAGAGGAGAGGATGGGGCATTATGCCACTTAGACGGCCTTTTCGCCAAGACGGCCGACGTTCTTGGGGTAGTCGGCGTTGGGGCCAAAGTTGGGGTTGCCGTTGTACTTGCAGCTGACGTAGATTTTCGTGTCCTTCTCGTCGCTCATACCGTCCTTGTCCTGACAGCCGAACTTCCAGCCACAGCCGATCTCAGTGACATTCTTCCAGACCAGGGTGGTAAAGTGACCGGTCTCGAGGGAGAAGCCGGGCGCGCGGTCCTTGTAGATGTTCCACTCCTCAGCCCAGGCGCAGGCAGCATCGTCGGCAGGGAACTTGACGGGGTTATCTTCATCGCTGGTCGAACCCCACCTCCAGTAAAGGTTGTCGCTGCCCTCGTGCCTGTTGTCGCACTTGCCGGTGTGGGCAGCCGCCTCCTGGGCGAGCTGGGCGTTCCACTTGACCGGGTGAGCACCGAAGAAGGCGCGGAAGTAGTTGTGCCTGTCGAGCAATGCCTTGGAAGCCTTGGAGTCACCAGACACGTCCTGGGGGGTCGAGTCGGCTTCGAGGAGAGTACTCTCAGTAGCATTGAAGCTGATTTCGTTCGGGTCCATGTTGGAAGGGGGGGACGAGGGGGCGGAAGCGAGCGAGCTGGTGAGGGTGGCAGTGTCCGACGAGACGGCGGGGGCGGCAGGCTCGGTGGTGGGAGCCTGGGGGGCGGCGGTCTCCTGAGCAGTAGCAGTGGCCTGCTCGGCAGAGGAAGTCTCGGCGGAGGGGATAGCAGTGGCCTGCTCGGCAAGGGAGGTCTCGGCGGAGGGGGCCGAGGGGACCTCAGCGGAGGGGGACTCGGCCGAGGGCTGAGCAGCAAGGTTCTGCGTAGGGAGGGCCTCGGCAGTGACGGTCACGGTCTGGGCGACGGCGTTGCAGTTCTTGGGGCCGCGGTGGTAGGACCAGCTCTTGCTCCAGCCACGGTTCTCGTGGGTGGGGGCGGCCGCGACGGAGGTGAGGGCGGCGACGAGGCCGAAAAGGGCGATGTTCTTAACCATTGTGGAAGAAAAATGTTGGTGACAGTTGTCGATGGTGTTGAGGGTGGGGTAGAGTCGGGTCTACGGAGGTCACGTACGGCGAAAAAAAAAACAAGGGAGAGTTATGTGCAGCGGTCAACGCGTGCTACAAAAGGAGGAGGTAGAAGATGTTACTTCGAAAAGTGTGTTGAAGGATAGAGAAGACGATGTAGATGGGCAGTCTCTTATATATCAATCATGCTCCGCGTCGAGCGAGACGACGGTCAGTGCATCAACAGGCAGAAAGCCAAAGGAAAACCGCTCCTCGGAACAAGTCCATGACAGCGTAACGATCTCAATCCTCGTCTCCTGTCTCTGGGTGTTCCACCGCTCGCCGTCCGCTGTCGGGTACGGACTGTCGAAAAGAAATGGACACGGTCTGGGCTTGGGTCCTTGGGCAGAAGTGGACAGAAATCGCCAAGGCTGCAAGGAACTGGCGAGCTGCGAGCTGCAAAGCTGCCCGCGTCCCCGGGAGGTTGACAAGGGGTTTGAAACGCGATTTCTCGTCAACAAACTTTCCCTCGATGCAAACTCTGTTTTGCAACTGCAGCATCCCATCCCCCGCCCCTTCTCCCCCGTTTTTAAAGTTTTGCCTTTCTCCTCTTTTTTTTTTTTTCTTTCTTTGCTCTGCTCCTACCACCGAGGGTCAAGCGCTTCTCCCCCTCCTTACTCTGCATCATTCCACCCGTCCCACCACAACTTTGTGTGCACATGCGGCGCGGCCACTTCGTAGAATTCTAGAGTTTGCTGCCCTTCTTGCAGATCGTGAATCGTGAATACCATCAATAGCCCACTGGGACGAGTGGCGGAGGCGCAGAGCTCTGCGAGCCAAAAGCGTATCTGCAGCCACGGCCATGTATCGAGTGTAGAGTACGTATGGTAGCTGGTAGGCGTTAGTCCGGACCGCAACCGCAAACTACTGCAGAGTCAGAGGATCACAGGACGCGTGCTGTCTGGGGAATCACAACACGTACAGTACAGAGCAGCGCCCCCGAACCGCCACAGACCCGAGGTGCACACATGAGATCTTGCATGTCGAGGTGCTTCAGATTTGCCACCTCAGAGCTCGCCCGCCGTTGCACGGTATTGCCATGCACTGTATGCAGAGTCTCTCTCAGCTAAGGAATTCGCGACCGACACGGCTTCACACAACACGACTGCACAGAAGCCCATAATGTCGTGTGTGGCCTGCAGGGCCGTAGACCGCTCTCGACTGTGCCGTACTGTTTTCAGAATTGGCCCATCACAGATCTCTTGTCCTCAGAGGAACCGTGTGTCAGTTACTAGGATGGTGATCAGTCTTGCGGCCTTGCGGGTCCCGGAAACAAACCCACAAGAGCCCCAGACAGGCCAGACTCTAGAAGAATCTCAAACAAGATACCCCGACCTTGCCGCTCGACCGGGCGGGTTGTCACTGGCGGTTGTGGACGGTGTGCACGGGCAAACGAGGCAAACGGTCAGGAGCTAGGAGTGTTTTCGACGGCCTCGCCAGCGCGCCAGCGAGTTTTCCCTTGATTTCTGGCCTTTCTGGGCGCGGTGAAACACAAACGCCCTCAAACTTTAATACGGCATTGTACGGCATGGCCCTTACTGTGCCCCTGGCCGGTGCTCACCACATCATCTGCCACTGGGAATGGCCGTTCCATAGAGTCATTCGGCAAACCTCTGATCCCCAGAGTCACCTCGGTGCGAATGACGCTCCGCAAGGACTTTTTCTCTCTTCTCTCGTTGCTTCTCCAGGGGAACCGCGGGCCGTCCGGATGCGTTTCGGCCTGCGTCCTGCTAGTCTGCAGGCGATGTGTCCATTGGGCGGGAATAGGATCCGGCGGCACCCCATATGGCATGATGAGGTCTGGACCACTCCACTCGATTGCCAGACTTGAATCAACTCTATCTTCCTGACACCACGACGGCGCAATATGATGCGTAACAGCCATGACGCAACGTCCTTACACCTGCGCTGAGCGCTGAGCGCTAAGTAGATGTGGTTGAGCAAGCAACGGCCGAAACGTGCCAATCGGGAACAGACAGTATTGGATCGTGCCCGACAGCCGCTCATCCGAAAGCGTTGATAAGGAACGGGCCGGGGGGGCGCTCCAAGATCCCACTCGGATCACTACCAGCTGTCTCGACCCGGAATCGTGACTGCCAAGCAGGGGCAGCGCAGTGAGCTTGCCGACTTGGTTTTAGGAGCCCACATGAAAAATTCATAGAATCCTTCAGAGTGGAAGGAAAACTACTTGACGGACAAACAAGCTCACTCCGAACGCTACCTCCATCTCCACTTGACCCACACTCAATAGGGCCCTTCTCGAGGCCTTCTCGTGAATACCAGCGCCAGCGCCCCAGTTATGCCAACTCTATCTCGGCCAGCCCTGCACATGCCCTGCCGCCCTGGCGAGTCAGTCGCACCCCGCCCCATCTCCTCGTTTCATGCTGCGGCCCATGTGGAGCGCGCCGCGGCGCGCACTGAAGGATTGTGGATTCCAGTCGGCGTGCCGACAGACTTGGCCAATAGCGTTTGCAAGCGGCATTCCTGTTGGCCCGGGCATGATTCAATTCACAGTCTGGACAAGAGAGGCAACAGAGGCTGGAGGTGATGGAAACGGCGCCCACTATGTGATCGGTGGGTTCGGAAATAGAGCCTCGAGGCCGCCAAGCTCCGAGATCGCCGATCCGGGCCGTCGGCGAGAAGACTGGGGTCCCGGGATCAAGGTATTGGCTCGAGGCCCAGAATGATGGATACGGCAGACGTTGCGCCACTCTCATCACCTCACAAACCACCAGCTCCACACTTGACAGCTCGAAGAGTGAGAGGGTTCAAGGCCGTGGAGCTTGGAGCACATGATCACGATCGTCATGGCACTCCAGACTCTGCTGCTTATCTCCACCAGTGAGGCAGCTCGAGAAGTGGAAACTGCCCCTTGGAGTAGCTGGACATCGAGCAGAGTGGAGTTTCAGTGGTGGTCACCCCAATCGGCGATTTTCAAGGTTTATGCTCGAGTGTGGCGGCGATAGACATGGTCGGTGCTTCCCTCGGATCGGGCTTGGATCAGTCCGAGAGGCTGCTGGAGGTCGCCTTCGTGTCGGCCAACGCGGGGCGGTAGTCTCACTGCTGCAAACTCCGGAGGGGACGAGGACAGTCCCGAAGACGGACATCACCATGCCTTGGCTGTTTCTATTCTGGACGTCTCCACATCTTCCAGAGCGAACACTAATCTTCAATGCGCCTACGGCGCTGGGGCTGGGCGCTGCAAGCGGCAGTACGACCCCACTCACTCGACAGGACGATGCACTTGAATATATCTCTCATGTGTGCCGTGCCGTGGCGCAACCGTACTCGCACCAGAATCGGAGTTCAGTCTCGGGACCAGCTGACACCATACCGAGCCCCCTGGGTACCTCTGTGGCGGCGGGGCTCCTGCGCCACAGGTGCCTCCAGCGTCTGCTTCGGACAGAGTCGTCGCCGATCCGGCACTCCTGAAAGGCAAACTCTCTCGGCGCCACCATCGCGCTCACTGTGAAGACCACTTCTCGTAACCGTGGCGCGCGCGACAGATTCACTCATGCCGTAACGTGGCATCGAGCGGAGGCGCATAGGTTCGATCGGGGTGCATGAGTGGCCTGTGACGTGTCAAGAGTGGATGAAGAAGGTCGATGGTGGGTGATGTGTCTGAGTTGAGACGGGCGTCTTGCGAGGAGAGTCGTGGCGGCCTTCCGGACAGTGTGTGATGCAATGAGCCGTAGGACAGTAGCTGCGAGCTACACTGTTCGTCCTGCGATCCGGCGAGTATGACTTTGGCTTACCAACGCTGACTTCGCTTTCGGGGTCTCTGGCAGTTCGGGGTGATATTCTTGTCATCTCCCTTGTCTCCTTGTCACCAATGTCCCATCAACGCGCTGACTGAGCATGAGCATAGCAGAGCGCATCCAGTACGCAAAAGTGGCGAGGACGTACGCTCAAATACTATGGACAACACGCTCGCTCTTGCTGTTTGCTGCAAGCTTACTCGCCTGGTCATGCTGGTCAGTGCATACAGAGCTCTACAGGGAGGACTGTGTAAGAGATCCTCCAGCTGGGAACTGGGTGGATGCCTCGGACGCGACAAAGATCCACATCTCGGCGTGGCGATGAGCAGTGCGGTCATCGGCCGCGAGTGGGGGCTACGCGCGCTGCCCGTCGCCCCCGAGTGTGGACGCGGTCATCGGCCATCATGCTACATGCTGAAACCCCACTTTTGACATCGTCTCAGTCGGCGCCATGCATCATGTGATGGCACTAGTCGCGGGTACGACCGAGCTGCCGAGCTGGCGGGCCGGGGATCGCCGGTGGGATTGCTGCGCGCACTGCTGTTGATGTTGTGGGTGTCGTGGCTGCCACCAGTACATGCTACCTGCACACAGCAGACCACGCACTCGCACTGGTGGCTTGCTCGTGGATACTTAAGAACGGAGGACGATGCCCACTCCAATCCAGATCACCCACCATGACGCTCACTGGCTCCCCCACAAACGCGTACTTTGCGCCGCTGACCGGCGTCGCGCTCATCACCGGCGCGGCCTCGGGGGTGAGTGGAAAACTCGTGCCGGCCGTGTTAACTGTAGATTGGCGCCGCGACCGCTCTGTCCTTTTCGCGGGCCGGCGTGCGCCGCCTCGCGCTTGCGGACATCCAGGCCGAGGGACTGAAAAAAGTCGCCGCCTCCCTCGGCGAAGGACACGAGGTGCTCACCCTCGTCGTGGATACTGCTGAAGAGGCGCAAGTCGACAAAATGGTAGCCGATACGGTTGAGCGGTTCGGGCGCGTCGACTATGCGGTCAACTGTGCTGGCATCGCGGGGTCTCCGGGGGCGTTTAGCGAGTCGGACACGGAAAACTACGACCGCGTGATTGCCATCAACCAGCGGGGCGTGTTCTTGTCCATGAAGGCTCAGCTGCGGGCCATGGCCAAACAGGAGCTCTCGGGAAGGTAGGATACAGCTAGGGGCGGGTGCTCACGGCAGCACGCCGATAAAGCAGCAGCGAGGCGCGATCATCAACATTGCGTCCATGGCTGGTGTCAAGTGCCTTCCGGCCTTTGCAGCGTACACGGCCTCCAAGCACGCCGTGATTGGGTTTGCGCGCTGCGCAGCGGCAGAGTACGCGTCGCAGCGTATCCGGGTCAACAATGTCGCGCCAGGCTGGATCGAGACGCCGGTAAGTGCCAGAGTACTTTTTGCTTTTGTTCTCTCTGATGGCAGATGACGGCAACGATCCCCAGTACACTCGGGACGCGCTCGCTCGACGACATGCCCAACGTCCCGCTCAAGCGGGCTGGCCAGCCGCAGGAGATTGCCGACGTGATCGTCTTCCTGGCCAGCGAGAACGCCAGCTATGTCACGGGTGTGACTTGGCAGATTGACGGCGGGATTGGATGCACCTAGAGAGACGAGGGGATTGTGGGATTCAGAAGACTTGATAATGGGCATGGATGATATGTAACTGAAAGAGTGGGATACTTTAAAGAAGACACGTTTCAGCTGATAGTCATGCGCGCATGCGGGGCTGCTCGCTGCTGCGACGCTTGAGCTCGCGATCAGACTTGGTGTTGCCACCATCATCAAACATGACGTCAGAGCGAGGTGTTGCAAAAGGGGAGGTCCAGATAATGGTAACCAGCTCCATCACCCCCAGGATACAGCCAACGTTGTCCAGCTCGAATCCATCCATCCCTGGTCATCTGTCGGCCGCTCCGCTGTTGCCACCAACAAAAACAAAACAACCCACCGAAGGGCTCCACTCTCCATTCCACCCCCACCCAGAATGACAGACACTCCCCCCTTCCTGCGCGACACCTCGCTCGCGATCCCGTCCCCGGAGCGCATCACCGCCCTGTGGGCATTCACGCGTGCGCAGCGCGACGCCAATCCGGCGGGGTACGAGAGTAATGTGCGGTGGTGGGGCGGCGCGCTCGGGGCGCTGCTCGCTGCCGGCGGGGCAGGCGGGGCGGGCGAAAAGGATACGCTTGTGCTCAAGGTTGATGATGCGCTGCTTGGGCGGCTGGCGAGGGGGAATGGTGTGCGGCCGCGGGGTATTGGAGGGACGATTGTGAGTCTTCATAAGAATCAGCTGTCCCGGTGTTCTGAAGCTGATGACAGGATGCGCTCGCCACGCCGACAGGGCCGTTTGTCCCCCTTCCTCGGTTTATGGACTCGCTGACGCCGATTGAGGCGGCGCCGGGGATTGCATCGCGCCTTGTCGGAGCTGGGTGGGGCATCATTGCGCGCCTGTCGCCATTTGGTGGCGAGGCGACCGAGGACGCACTCTGGAAGCGGGCGAAGGGGAAGGAGTTTGTGTATCTCCCAAATGTCAAGGTAAGTGCGCACCGGGGGAGTGAGGCTCCAACGGGTGCAAGGAGAGAGTACCCGCTACCCGACCAACCCCATTCCTCCGCAAACTTTGTTTCGTTGCGCTGACGCCAGACTGCTGCGACGGCGTTCGAGGAGCGCACAACAGAGAGCCCGCCGATAACCTACACTGATGCGCTGTACACGCGCGCGTCCTTCCTCAAAGACTTTGCTAGCCTCACGGACGCACCTCTCACGAAACATGATGTGGACGTGCTACTGACGTGGCTAGCACGTGATGTCGGCTCTGTGGTCGTTGATGGCGATGTGAGTAGACCCATCCCATATCACCCTAACCCCAGGTGATCAAGCTCCTCACCGCGGGCCAGGTGCCCGCCGAGCACCCAATAAGCGAAGCGGACCGTGGCGCGCTGAGTGTGCTGCGCACACTCGCCAGCGTCGACGCGCAGATCGCCGCCGTGGAGAAGGAGGCGGCCGAATGCCAGGTGAAGGCCAAGGCCAAGCTTACGGCCGGACAGCGCGCCAGTGCAGCAAGCTATCTGCGGAGCAAGAAGCAGCTCGACGAGGTCCTTGCGAAGCGTCTCGCCGCGGGAGAGCAGCTGCGTGCCGTCGTGCGTGCACTGGACCAGGCCAAGGGCGATGCAGAGGTATGTGCTCGACGGTCGTGGATGAGCACTGACAGCAGGTCATGTCCGCCTACGAGGCGTCCACCGCCGCTTTGGCGTCTGCACTCGCCGACCCGCGCCTCTCGGCCGACCGTATCGCGAGCACGACGGACGCGCTGGCCGAAGCGCTCGCGGACCAGAAGGAGGTCGACGATGCGATCCAGATGGGCGGCGCGCTCTCTGCCCCCGATTTCGACGAGGACGAGCTGGCCAAGGAGCTCGAGGCGCTCGCGCTCGAGGAGAAGGAGGAGAAGGAGAAGCGCGAGAAGGAAGAGCGTACCGCAGCCGCGAAGCGGGCAGAGGAAGCGAGGGCTGCGGAGGAGAAGCGCGCGGCCGAGGACAAGCTGGCGGAGGAGAAGCGTCGCGCGGAGGGCAAGCTCGCGGAGGCGATGCTGAACAAGCCGCAGGAGAGCGACGACGCAATGCAGGCGTCTGCCGAGGCCCGCCTTGCGCGCCTCGCTGCCCCCGGCGCCCCTGGGGCTGCTGTCGAGGCTTCGCCGTCGTCCACCCAGCCTGCTGCGTGGGAGGAGGTGCATGCCGCGGCGCAGGAGCGTGCGCGGGAGGAGAAGGCGCGCGCCGACGCCGAGCAGCTGCGGAAGGATGAGGCGCGGGTCCTGGCCGAGTAGAGGATATGCTACAGTTCATATAGGTAGAGCGAGTCTGAGAGGATATATTGTCGTTTTATTAGTATGCATCATCATGTTGGAGTCTGCCTCTGTCAGGCCACAGATGCTTCGTCCGTACCCAATGCATTGCTACAAATATGACAACAACTTGCTCTGTGGTCCCTCCATCTCATGCTATCTCCTGCTCTTCTGATCTCCCTTCGCCCGCTCATATGCTATATCCCCATGTGTGGGTCTAACCCCAGCTCTCGCTCAAGCCCCAATCTGCCCCTCTTCCTGCTCATGCTGGTCAATAGCCTCCACGACCACGCGCGTAAGCTTGATTGCAAGTTCCTCGGTATGCCGCGGCGTGACGAGCTGCAAACCAATAGGCATACCATACAGGCGCTCCGCATCGTCTGTCATCAGCAACCCATCAACCCATGAACCCATCAACTCCGGAACCCACATTTAGCCCATATATTCCTTTCGTCCTCATTCCGCCACTTGACCTCGGTCTTGACATCGCCCCGCTCAGCCCGCCCAGCAGGGAACGCAAGGCTCGTCATGTCCGCGAGGTTCCACAGCCCGGCATACCCCGCGTGCCGGAACGTGTATCGCGGCGTAGAGGGGAACGCCGTGACGGGGGAGATGACCGCGTCGAACGGGCGCCCCGTCTCCGTAACGCTGCGGGTGGCGGTCCACGCATTGAGGAGCGTGCGGAGGTACGCCTGCCGCTGTGCCTGTAGTTCCCAGAGCTGGGCGACTGTCGGCGCCTCGCGGGCGCGGAAATGCTTCTCCACGGTCCGCAGCTGCAGAGGCCACGGTTCCGGCGCCGCACCGGATTTGAGCGCGCGCCCGATCCGCTGCCCCCCGTCAGCTAGCAGGAAGCGCTTCAGCAGCGCGATCCCCGCCCGCGTATCCGGTGGCGCCCACTCGATCACCTCGTGGCCGGCCGCTTCGAGTGCGGCGCGGGTTTCGCGGAGGACGCGCGCGACCGCCGGCGTAGGGCGCACCATCCCGTCGTCGGTGATCATTCCTTTTATATCAGTACCCAGTGTGGCGTTCCTGGGACGTACCGAACGACAGCTTGTTGGGAACAGATACCTCGCGCCACGGCATGTTGAACACGCCCGGATCGCGCTCCCACGGCTTGCTCTCGAGGACGACCTTGGTCCAGAGCTCGATGGCGTCGAGGTCCGGCGCGAGGGGGCCAACCGTCGGGCGCACGCTCTCCTGCCCCGGAAGGACCGGGCGGATACCCAGTACCGGGAAGCGCCCGGCCGACGGCTTGAGGCCGTACACCCCGCACATGCTTGCTGGCATACGGATCGAGCCACCAATATCGGTGCCGACGCCGAGCGGACTGCCGCCCATCGCGAGCAGCACGGCTTCCCCGCCGCTGCTGCCCCCGCAGGTGTAGTCCGTGTTGTGCGGGTTGGGCGTGTATCCCCATACATTGTTGTATGTCTCGCCCATGAGCTGTATGTCAGCGAGGTGATCAATGGGCAGTAATGGGAGGGTACCAAGGATGGCAAGAAACACATGCAGCGCACACGGACCCGAACCTTGGCCACCACTTACCATTGCAGTTGGCACATTCGTCTTGCAATACAAAATCGCACCTGCGGCCCGGAGGACCTTGGCGATGTCCGCCGTATCCTCCTCGCCCATCGGGCGGTTACAGAATGCGACGTACCCGTTGGACGAGTCGAGGCCCGGAAGGTTGAAGTTATCCTTGAGGGAAACCGGTAATCCATGGAGCCTGCCTCTCGGCACACCCGTAGTGGCGTACTCTGCATCCAGCGCGCGCGCGTCCGACAAGGCACGCGCAAACATAATCTCCGTGAGGCAGTTTGTCAGCTGGTGCGCGACGGCCGCGCGCTTGCAAAACGCGGCCATGACCGCTTCAGAGGTATATGTCCCGTCAACCATGAGCTGGACGAGGCGCGCCGCCGGCGTCCGAGTGATCTCCACCTCTGCGGGGGTGAGTATTCCGCTCGTCTCGGGGACGCTGGTGACGTTCAGCGGGGGGAGGAGGTTATGCAGTTTCCACGACGGGGGGATGCGCGCGGCGCGCACCGCCCGCTTGTTGGCGCTGATTTCTGCCCATGCTGCGGGTCCGGCCTCCGGCGCGGCGGGGGAGGAAGGGACAAAGTCCGGGGAGAAGCGCGGTGTCGGTATGGGTGATGCCGGGGGCTGGGGGAGCGGCGTCGGCGGGGGGAAAGTGTGCGCTTCCGGGGTGGGGTGCGACGCGTGCGACGCGTGCGATGCGTGCGAGGCCGAGCGGGGTGCCGGCGGCGGAGGGGCGGCGGGGTGACGGGGTGCGGGGCCGCGGATGGCGAACGGCCTGTGGGGAGGTGTGGGGAGGGGCTCGCGCTGCGTGTGTCCGTGTGCGTGGGCGTGTACGTGCGAAGTGTGCCGCCGGCTGATGGGGTCTGTACCGGCTCGTGCGGTGGCGAGGGCGAGGGATGGCGACAGGGCGCGGAATACGAGTGATGGGGCGCGTGCGCGCAGCTGGAGTGTCATTGTCGGGGGTGCTGGTTGTCCGCGATCGCGATGGAGATGGCGGTGGTCGCGTCGACGAGGGGGCACTGTTAGTAGTGTGTTCTGTGTGTTATGTACAAGCTCTCCATCTCGTCGGTTTGTGTCTTTGATCTTTGAGCTCTCTGCAAGTGGAACGCAAGCTGCGTCGGTACAGTACATTCCCCGCGATGCATGGGCGATTGTTGATGGATGGCCTGGATGGGAACACGACGAGTTGCAAGTTCCGGTAATCATCATTGTCCGCCGTCACATGCGACGCCACCTACTCTGTCCCTCTCCTCTGACCGGCCTCCGGCCTCCGGGAAACAAGCCCACAGCCCTGTTTCTGTTTCTGTTTCTGTTTCTGTTTCTGTCTCTGTCCACCGGTCGCCGCCGAGGCTCACCATCGGGCTTTACTGTACTTGCTTGGTCTGGGTTTTTAGCGGGAATGCATGTGTCACGAGACAGATGCAGATGCAGCTTTAGCTGATTGTACGATTGTGCAGAGATGCAGATGCGCAGAAGACGGACGACGACGATGATGCAACACACAACACAACAGTTGGCGCTTATTGTCCGACCCGGAATGCCGGCCACCCCACGCGGAATGCCTTGTCGCGCTGTTCTCCCTCCTCCCCGCCATTCTCCGCGCGGGGGCACGCAGCGCTCTGCAGCGCATTGCATTAGCCCACATGGCCACATGCACAAAGTGATTCAAGTGAGATACATACGGCCCTATGAGCGCTAGTTGCATCATGCGCCGCAGCACCTCGCCCTCTCGCCACCATCCCCGCAATGTTGCGGTATCTGCGAGAGCGTACCATCATATCTAATTTCATGTTCGGTCATCTCCTCCAGCGGCCGAACAACAGCAGCTGGTGGCGACTGTCCTTGCTGGCTTGGTACTGGTACCGCGCTTGATGCCTTGGCAGACCCTCTAGCCTTGCCCACATACACAAACGAACAATGAACACCCCGAGGTCCCGACTTGCTCCTGCAGATGTACTGTAGATTGGAGGTGGAGCTGAAGCTCGGCATGGGACGATGCTGTCCGTTGCGGACGGAGTGAAAGCGCAGGACAGATGGATCGTCAAGTTTGTCGGCCCACGGATCTGGATGGGAAGCAGAGTGCCGAGCGAGTAGCAAAACTCCAAGAACGACAACCAGCGACAAGAACGAAGGTGAGAACCAGAACCAGAACCAGAGTTCCAGAACCAAGTACGTGACAATGTGCGATGTCCGGCCGCTGGGCAGTGCGGCCTCCTCCCTGACCCCCTCCCAACCGATCCCTCTCTGCTCTCCGAAACGAAGTCTGTGCAGGTACTTCCATATGTGCATCGGGCTTGAATCCCGAGCGTAGCAGTCCAGCGCTGTTCCAAGTCTTGATCCATCATGGATGATCGCTGGACAGATCACAGAAGCGGAGAAGCGCCGGACACATGGCACAGGGATACAGGGACCAGTTTCGCGCACCGCCGCTGCTGAGCGATCCAGGCCTGAGGAGCTAGCTGGTCCCTAATCTCTGACGACGAGCTTGTGTGCACCGACAACCAGTGCATGCTTGGAGCTCAAAATGATCCATTCAAGCGGGATGCATTGCCCCAGGGCAGAGTAGATACAGGGAGCATGGAGTCTTGCCTTGCCACCTTTGCAGGCTTGAGACATCCACTACTTTCTACTTGTCCACTGGAACACGACACGCCAGGGGCCGGGTGGCGATGCAAACTCCCCATCCATCAAAAGTCACATCTGTACTCTCCTCCATCCCGTTCAACACCGCCGCGTATCGCGTGCAGGGGGAGGAGGTGCCAAGTGTGCGAATGCGGGCAGCGCGAGCAGCGAGCAGCGAGCAGCGTGAACAGAGCTAGCAGAGTGAGCAGAACGAGCCTGGCAGCTACCATGGGGGCAAAGGCTATATAATCGCGCCAAAACATTTCTCGCTCTCTCCCGACTCTCACTCTCTTCTCCTTTCTTACGACCACCAGTTCTTACGACCAGCAGCCTGGTGCTGTACGACCTCGGACTTTACTCACTTTACTGAGCCGGATTGATTCGACTCACGCATACGCTCACGACTCACCAAGAACGTTGTTATCCAAGAATAACCACAGCCTCGCCTCAACCCCGCCCTCACATCTAACACAATGCGCGCCGCCCTCCTCCTCCTCCTCCCCGCCGCCCTAGCAGCGACAGAACTAAACTGCGGCGCCCCCTCAACAGCCTACGACATGACAAACAGCACGTCCCTCGGCTCCCTCCTCGATCTGCGGGACGCGTTCTGCGGTGCGCTCCTCCGCGACTCGCGCCACTCGGGGCCCATGAACTGGACAGACGTGACTGCCGACGGGGGCGTGTGGCGCGGGTGGCGCGCGACATATACCCTCGGCGGGGAGGTTCGGCGGGGCGGGAGCGGGGTTGGGAAGTGGAGGCATGGGATGGGGCATGGGATGGGGCATGGGATGGGGTATGGGATGGGGCATGGGATGGGGTATGGGATGGGACGGCGGCCGGGCCGCGGGCCTGGACGCGGGGGAAGGGGACGGAAGGGCCGTTGGAGGGATGATGATGATGAGGACGGCGACGGCGACGATGAGGATGACGATGAGACTGGGGGTGACGACGACGAGGAGGAGGACGGCGACGATGAGGACGGCGACGATGGAGATGGCGACGATGAAGATGGCGACGACGGCGAGGATGAGAACGCGGAGACGCTCAAGCTCGGCCGCCGCGCGGAGAGCACCAAGGCCGAGTCCACCTCCACGGCTGAGTCTTCCCAGGCCAAGTCCAGCACCAAGACCGAGTCCACCACCAAGGCCGAGTCCACCACCTCCGCCAAGTCCACCACCAAGGCCAAGTCGAGCACCACCCCGAAGACCGGGACGACCACCAAGCCCACAAAGACCGACACCAAGGCCGAAAAGACCTCTTCCTCGGGGTCAAAGCCCAGCACTTCCCCCACCTCTTCAACCTCAAAGTCCTCTCCGACCGACAAGCACAAGCCCGTCAAAGTCATGTTCATCGCGGACCAGGAGAACGCGGACGCGAGCGCTTGCCGGCGCGCGTTCCTCGAGATCGTGCAGGGGTGCATGCTTGGTGTTGTCAAGCCGAGCGCGAAGAATGCGGGGAGCGCAGTGTGGAAGGAGGGCAACGACCGGTATGGCATCTCGTTCTCCCAGTAGAGCGCGGCGGGTAGATTTCCATAGTGTATTATACCGCATCTTCATGGAGTCACAATTTCTCATGATCAAGTGGTGCGATGTAAGGCGCACTGTGCGGTTCTGAATCCTGACCTCGTGGCAGACTCCTCTCCATTGGGTCGCAATAAAATCCATACAAATAAACACATTAATAGCGAAACTATCCTATCCTATCTCGATCTGTATCTCTAGTAGACCCCTCACGGGCGGTGCTCAGCCATGCGCGCGGCATCGCGGATGGTCATGCCCTTGTCGCGCGTGATGACCGTCTTGAAGAGGCCCATAAAGTCGTCGAGCGTCGCGTCCGAGGCGACAGAGCCAGGCGTGCCGGGCGTGCTGGGGCTGCGTGGCGAGGTCGGCGAGCGCGGGGGCTTAAAGCTGCTCGGCGTGCGCTGGCCGTCGCTCGGCACTCGGGCAGACAGCGCGCGCTGCGGGCTCGGACTCGGGGTGGACACTGACCGCACGCTGAGAGATTTGTACAGGCCGGCTTCCTTTTCGGGAACGGCTGGCGGCGTCGCGGGGGACATGGAGGCCGGGGAGGTGTCCGACGACGCCATCGCCGCAAGGGCGTTCGTGGCCGTGCCCACTGACGGAGTGCGCGGTGTCGGGCCGCCGGTAACGCCGTTCGCACGCGGCGTGCCGAGGTGCGAAACGTCCTTGGGCGGGACAGCGGGAATAGGGCTCAGTGCGGTGGCGGCTTTGAACTCGGCTGTCACTATCGGCGCGTCCCCAGGCGACAGTGGCGGAGTGTCGTCGCTGTCTTCATCCGAGGCGAGGTCGTAGGTTGGCATCACACTGATGGACGGGAGGGTAGGCGTGGTGGAAGATGTCTTCGGAGCTGCTGCCTCATCGGTTGCAGCGGTGGGGGCAGTGGGGGGCAGCAGGGTCTCCTCAACGACCTGTGGATCAACAGCCTTTGGCTCCGCCGTGCCGTTGGCCGTCGTTGGCTGTGCGGTCTCCTCGGGCTCCTCGGACTCGTCCTTGGCATCGATACCCTTCGCCTGGGCCTCATCAACCTTGTCGTCGGCCTCATCGTGAGTCTCTATAGACTCCCGTTTACCCTCAATCTCAGTCTCGACCGCATCCCCATCCTTCACCTCCTTCCCACTGTTCTCGACACCGTTCGCCCGAGGGATGAACGAGTCGAGAAGCACGGTCGGCGTCGATATGGCCGTGCTCTCCGGCTTGGCGGCACGCGTCACCGCGCTGGATGTGTCGACAACGGGCATAGTGGTCATTATGGGTGGGGATATGGGGGGAGATGCCGTCTTGAAAGATTCAGAAGATGCGGTCGAAGGGCCGTCCGCATCGTCAGAGGGAGCAGGCGGAAGCGGAGATGAGGAAGTCTCTGTACTTGTGACCGGGGGGTTCGCAGGACCCTCTTTGGCAGTCTCTGCAACCGTACCGCTGTCAGGCGAGAGGCTCATGGTCGAGATTGGGCGTGAGTCGACAGGCAGCGAGAGAGCAGGTGCCTCAAGACTGGTCGGCGCTGTCGAGGGGACTTCCAGCACCGTGGATGCCTCGACCGCGCCGACAGGGGCAGAGCCGGCGGTCTTGGGAATGATCTCCTCGTCCTTCTCCGACTTGTCCTCGAGGTCGTCCTTGGATCCCGCAAATACCGCAGCGGCGGCCGCTCCCACAGCAGCGGCGCTCCCGATCCCAGCCGCGGGAAGAGCGGCACCCTGCGTCTGCGGGCTCTGGGGACTAGTCGGAGCGCTGCTCGGCATGTACCCAACAGTGCCCTCGACCGGGGCGGGTATGACGATGCCGGGCGAGATGGGGCCGGCGGAGAGGACAGAAAAGTCACTTTCCCGCCGCGGCATGGCGACAAAGGTCGGCTGTTCGGCGGAGGCGATGCGCGGGCGGGAGAGGCCGGGGCTCTTGAGTACGGGGCCGCGGTCGCTAACGGCGCGCACGGGAGTGCCTGCGCGGGACGTGTCCGACGGCGAGGGCGACGAGACGGACATTGTGTCCGGCGCGACGTACACCGTGTCCTGGCCTGTGGTCGTCACGGTCGTCACGGCTGCGGTGACGGATTTTCCTGGGCCGTTGATCGAGCGCCCGCGGACGAGATTCGCGGGACGCCCCCCGACGGCGAGCGAGAGCGGGCGTGACATGTCGAGCGTGTCGACTGCGGCGCGGGGCGTCGGGGACGTGGTGCGTAGGCTGTCCTCTGGGTCTGGGGAGCTGAGTCGCGGGGAGCGAAGCGGAGAGCGGGGTGCCTGCGGGGAATGGCTCACTTGCAGGGGATTGGACCCGTTGCGCGACTGCAGCGTAAGTGGCTCAGGCTTGGGCTGTGGTGGACGCTCCTGCACGGGAGACTCCAGCGCGTCAGCCGCGCGGAGAGCAGCGAGCATATCGGCGGAGGCGCCATAGCCGATAGTCGACGACTTGGGGGGCAGAGGGGGGGGCGCGTCGTCCTGGCTAGCGGCCTGTGCCTCTGTCGCGGCCAGCAGCCCGGGGCGAGCAGTAGGCGGCGGGCGGACTGTCGCCGAGCGACCGGCATCATCGTCTGCGCGGCTCGTCGAGAGCTTATCGTACAGCGTTGTGGAAAAGCGTCTCGAGCTGCGCGACCCCTCCTCCTTGCCCTCCTTGGCTTTGTCCTTCCCCTTGTTGCCACGGAGCGAGATACTGCTCGTCTTCCTTAGAAGGCCCTTGAACCCGCGGTCGGCGACAGGCGGCGGGGGCGAGAGGGTGGCGGTGGTGGTCGTGCGTCTCTCGGGGAGCATGGAGCTGCGGACCGAGCCGGGCGCAGAGGACGGCGCCGACGGGGAGCTGTAGGGAAACGAGGGTGGGGCGGACGCGGCCGTGTGCGGCGGCGAGGGCGGGGCGAGCGCCGTCGGCGGCTCCCCGCCGCGCGAGTACTGTGCACTAGAGTCGATGCGCATCGAGCGGCGCTTGCGCGCCGTGTCGCGGGCAGCGGAGGGCGTCTTGGCGGGCTTGCGGCCAAAGATACGCGAGAAGATGCCTGCGTTTCCCGGCGCGCCGCCGACGGGCGTCGAGGGGCCTAGAGTCAGGAACTGTCGTTGGGCGGAAAGGCAGACTCACGCTCCGTGCTGCCCCGCTTGCGGCGGAGGAGACCCATGGCGAGAGATGTTGGAGGTGGTGTGTGAGATGAAGTGGGGTGCTGTGTCTAGAGAAAAGATCGAGAGCGGAGAGGCGGGGGGACGTGCTGTGCTTGAAGGAGAGTGCGATGCCAGGACGATGACGGCTGAGGGTAAGGAGCGATAGGAACCAGATCGGAGTTGGGTATAGAGAGCGTGGTGGTGGAGTGAACGTTGCAAGTAGAAACGAGAGAGTGGCCAGTGGGTGCGGCGTGGTGTACGGCAGAGTACGACGGTGGGATCGTGTCACGCTCGGGGTCGAGGCACGCGGCCGGACCAGGTCAAGATATCAAGGTCGAGGTCGGGGCCAAGATCGAGGAGACAAAGTCTGCAAGTCGCCGTCTGCTCAAAGATCAGCTCGCTAAAGGTGGACCATAGGATCGACCGCGATGGTGAAGAGTGAAAGATGTGATTCATGGACCCATGGATGAAATCGCGATCAAACGACAGCACCACACGTTGCCGGCACTCGGCTCGCCGTGTGTTGCGATCGCGACAACAGACATACAAACGTACAGCTAGGGGCCGGGCCGGGTGTGGGGTGGCGCCGGGATCCAGGGCGGGGCAGTACGCACAGGCCCCGTGTACACCGTGTGCACCGTGTGGTGGCTGTCACGATGTACAGTGTCCGCTGAGATCACTGAGATCGCTGAGAGAGTGCTCGTACGGCACGAGTTGGCGGGAGGGGCGGGAGAGCAGCAGCGCGGCGATGCAGACCGAGATACCGAGAGAGGCCGGGAGGGACAAACTCTATCCGTTCTATCCGTCTGGGCTGTCGGATCTGGGCCTTTCGCGAACTGACCCAGGCGCGTGGATTGGCTTTCGGGGGAGGGGTGTCAGCGGGTTTTGCGTGGTCGCTGGACGCGGACGATCTAGAAGTGGAGTAGAGTACGTGTGTGCGCGTGGGCGTGTCTGTTGCAGATGGCCCCGGAATGGACAGGGCAGAGATGAGAGAGGAAACCACGGGGGGCAACCCACAGGCTGGCGGAGGGGTCAGGTTACACCGGGGAGGTGTGCGACGCGTATTGATCACCACAGAGCCGGCACAGCACACACGTATGCATGCATTGACTTGTCCGCCGCACGCTCTCTCGCCATCACTCGCTGCTCGCATATCCCTTCTTGCGCGTTGCTCACCACCACCACCACCACCACCAGTTCCATCTCTCCATCTCTTTTCATCCCAATCTCCACCAGAGAGCCAGTCCAGGGGCTGAGTGAGCCAGGGGGGTTGAGGACGCGTCCCTGAGCAGGGGATTGTGTTTCAAAACCGTGGATGGCAAAAAAAAAAAAAAAGAAAAAAGAAAAAAATAGCCTCCGCCCGTGGTCTAGAGCTAGAGGATCGGCAGAACGCTGAAGGCCGGAAGAAGCGCGCCGATCGCGGTGAGGGCGGTGATGAAACGCGCTAGATTGAGAGATGGCATGCTTCGTGCTGATGATCCCTGCTGGTCTATCATGCGCTTCGTGCAGATCACTTATTGATATATACAGTAGACGCGGCAGTGGCTTGATCGAGATCTCGAGACGACCACAGTCTATCGCAATGCTGCATTCTTTAGCTGCGTTGCCACCGTTCACGAGGAGCGCAGGACAAACGACTTCACCCTCGTACTTGGGCAACACGGAATTGGGTTTCGGGGCCAGAGCGTACCGTACTCACGGGGCACCCCGCCGCTCCGATGTCCGATCCGCTGAGACCGAGGCCAAGGCCGATCGGCGGTCTGGCAGCGTGGGCCTCGTATCGGACAAGATGGCAACGCGTGGCTACACTGTTACATTCACATTATGGTCTATCCGATGCTCTGCACCGTCTACAAATACTGTCCCACTGGCGAAGATGGCGGTCAAGATGAGGAAACATGAGATATAGGCCAGTGGCCAGTGGGACGCACACTGTTCCGCCCCAAACCACTCACACCTCATCGACGAAGCCGCGTCGCTGCACGTCAAAGCATTCAAAGTACTGTCCCTTGAGCGCCATGAGCTCCTCGTGCGTGCCGTACTCGACAATACGCTGCTGTCAGTATCCATTCCGATCCCCGCTCTCTCAACTTACCCCCTTGTCCATGAATGCAATCCGGTCCGCACGGCGGACGGTTCCAAACCGGTGGCTGATGAAAATCGTCGTCGCGTGTGCTGCGTGCGAGAGGCTGTGAATGCGGTCAAAGAGCGCCGCCTCCGCCCGCGGATCCAGGGCTGCTGACGGCTCGTCAAACACAATCAGGTCAGCCGAGCCTGCACGCATAAACGCGCGCGAGATGGCGACGCGCTGCCATTGTCCACCAGAAAGAGCCACAAATCGGGCGGGCTCCTCGGACAGAGCGTTCCTGGGCGTTGGCTTGTTGATCGCGAGCTCGCTGGAGGCAGGTTCATAGGACTCTGGCTTAGTCGACATTGCCTCTCTGTCCTCCTCGTCCTCCGACGACTCAACGTCGTCCTCGTCCTTATACTTCTCAACAGTGAGACCGTCGTAAGCGAGGTCCTCCATGTCTTGGGTAGACTGCACAAGCCACCCGTCAAGCCCCGCCTTGTCGCGCACGCCCTCGGCCCCGCCCCGCACGATTGCGGTATTGAGCGAATCGTCGTCGTCAATGTGCGCCGTGTCGCCAATGCCGACATTGTCGCGCAGCGGCAGACAATACCGCACATAGTCCTGGAAGAGGCAGCTCATGCGCGCATGCAACGACGGCGGGTCGTAGTCTCGAATCGGGTGGTCGTTCACGAGCAGCGTCCCCTCGTACCGATGTAGCCCCAGGAGAGTCTTCACGAGCGTCGTCTTGCCGCTGCCATTAAAGCCTACAATCGCGAGGGATTGCCCCGGTTCAATGACAAGGTTGATGTTGCGAAGTACCGGGCGCTGGTTGAGGCCGTACGAAAATGTCAGGTTGCGCGCCTCAATGCGCATTCCCCCAGCAACGCGATGTTCTTCAAAGTCAATGGTCGGGCGGAGGGACTGCGTTCCCTCGGCGACAGAGAAAACAGCGGCAAGAAGGAACCCGTTCTGGTATGCCTCCATGAAACGCTCCTTAATGACGGAGACACTGTCGATACACGAATAGCCGACTTGTTTACACATTTGGATGCGTCCCAATGTGAGGTTGGTGTGAATTGCGCGCGTGGCGATAAGGACCTGAGCGTCAGTGCTCTGAAGAAGGGGGCATCCCTTAAGCTGCAAAAGTACTCGGCGCAAGCCGTGTAATCAGACACTCATTACGCACGCATAAGAGGTTGGTGATCAGCTGGCCGCCTCCCATGTCGAGCATATAGATGAAATGGCCGTATTTTGTCGGGCGGAACCATCTGTGGTTGTGGCGCGCCGGATTCATCATGTGCTTGTCCCAGCGCGAGAGTGTCCAGTCCTTGAGGCCATAGAGGACGAGTTCATTGCGGTACTCCTCGTTGTTGATGATTTTCGCGAGTGCCTCATCTTCCAGGCGATACGTCTGGTTCTGGCGGAGATTCCCGCGGTCTTCGGTCGGGTACTTGTCGTACAGTTTCTCGGTGAGTAGGCGAAGCAGAGGTGGTAGGAACGTTATGCCCAAAATCAGCCCATTAGTTGGCGTGACGAACCCCTCAAGAGTTCCCTTCACGATTGAGCCGCGAAGCGAAGAGGTGAAGAGCGCAATTTCCGACCCCATCTGCACAGTCGACTGAAGAAGGTTTGTCCATGACTTGGCTTTGCCCCATGCGACGCCAGCCCTGCGTTCGTCCGTGTCGATGTTCCATCCTGCAAACGCTCCCGCTTCCGAAACCAGCGCCTCCTTGAGTGGATTGCGCTCAGTCTCTTGGGCGAGGTCAAGCTTGCCCTCGATGTATACTCTGTCCGCGGCAATAAGCACCACGTCCTGTGGTCAGAGGAACGTCATGAGTCGTCGCCTGGGAAGTATCGCACCCAAATGACATACCCTAAGTTTCTCCTCAACCTTGCTAAACAGCAATGAGTGGATTTCCGTCCCGATCTGAGCCAGCACTTCACCAAGCGCATAGCCCATCGCCACAGCCCATGTCGCCGCCATGCCGCCCTGGGCAGCATCGACAAGGTCCAACAGTCTAGTGGAGCAGTAGATTCTGAAGTAAGTGGGTGAGACATCAAAGCCAACGCCGAGATTCTCTCAGGACTCACCCAGCAGCAGGCATCAAACCCTCTATAACGACCCCAAAGACGTGCACCGCGCCCAGCACCAAGAGGCGCGGGTTCGCCGCCGCGATGCGCACCACGCGCGGCCACAGCTCTGAGCAGATACGCAGCTGGAGGCCAATATTCTTCAGCGAGAGGGTGCGGCGAGTCTGGGGGGCGACGAACGGCGTCTGGGCAATGGCCGCGCGGTCGAGTTCCCCTTGGGCCCGGTCCGCGTCGGCGGTCTGAGCCTCCTTCTCGCCCTTCTCCCCGTGATCCCCAAGCACTACTTCGCCGTCACCCCATCCTTCCCCCTTCCCTTTATCCTTCTCCTTCTCCGCCGTGCGCTCGCCCCGCTCCTCGCGCTCCCTCGCGACCTTGTCACGCCACGCAGCCTCCTCCTTGGGCGGGAGCAGCCGCGACGCGAGCCACAGCTGTGTGAGCGGGCGCAGCCGCGCGCAGTTGGGCGGGAGGCCGAGGGACGAGGCGGTCGTGGTCATCCCGCCGCGAAGAGGGGTGAGCGTGATGAGGAGATGGGAAGTGATGAAATGAGATGAGAGTGATGGGGAGATATATAGTTGTAGGAGAGCAGTTTCGTGACTCGGTTTGCCACCTCTGTACATCCACTGCCTCTGCACACATACGTCACATCCAGTGAGATCCAGTCACCTTCTACAGTAGTCTCCGGAAATCCGGATCCGCCGCCACCTCCACCAGCTACAGTAGTACATCCAGCTTCCGGTATCCGCATCGTGTCCACGATCATATACTGCATCAAATCCTCACATCGCGCCGACTCTTCCCTGCTATGAACTGGAACATGACCTGCCTATCACTATCACTACACCGCCTGATGCACTAAAACCCGCCAGCGAGCAGCCTGGCGGCCTTGCGCTCGTCGAGTCGGCGCGGAGTCGCGCGTCCCGGAGCCGGCCGGCCGGGAAGGAGCATGCTCTGCGCCATGTGTCCGCCGCCGAGCGGGTCGGACGGCGAGGGTGTGCCTGCTGTTCCGGCTGCGCCTGCTGGTGTCGCCGGTGCGTTTGGCGCGTGGGAACCGGGGAGGAACATGGACTGGGAGACGGCGCCTGGCGTAGGCGGCCCAGGGGAGGGAGCGGGGGCGGCCCGCGCCGGGCTAACCGCAGCCGCAGCGGAGGTGGGATTGGCGACAAGACCAGCACGCGGCGTTGGCGCGGTGATGGTCGGCGCGTGCGGGGCGGTGACGCGCGTGAGGTCGGGTTTGAGGGCCTCGAGTTCGCGGAGGATCTGGCGGTTGAAGATGATGCTCATGCGCGCGTGCTCGAGAAGGGAGACGGCAACGTCTTCGTGCGCGTTGCGCGAGTGGGCGCGCAGCGCGTGGTGGAGATTCTGTGAGATGGCATGCAGGCGGTTGTTGAGCTGCGTCTCGAGCGTCACCGCCTCGTCCATGTCCGCGATCGCCTCGTCGACCTTGAGCGGGTTTATGCTGCTGCTGCCCTTGAGGCGCTCGACGTGGCGGCGCTTGTTGATTGCTGCCTTTGTTGCGTTCTGGCTGTCCTCGAGAATCTGCGTGCGCTGCGCGAGCGCCTCGCGCGCCGCCTTGGCGTTCAGCGCCTGGTACGCGAGCGAGTCGTTCAGCACGACGTTTTCGCTCGCAATCTGCGCGCCGGCCATGGACGACAGCTGGTCGTACACGCGGCCCATCTTGCGCTCGGCGGTAGCGAGCGGCACATCGCTTTCGTCCGTCGCCAGCGCTATGAGCTTGGCACCGACCTCGGACGTCGCAATTGCCAGCGCCTTGCGTGCCTTGCCGAGGTTACCCACGCTCGTCGCCAGCCCCTGCCACGCGGGCTCGAGCTTCTCGAGCGTAATCTTCGCACTTGCCAGTTCCTCGTCGTCGTCCAGCGGGCCCCGGCGCACAACCTTGGACAGCGCAGCGGTCACGAGCTGCGTCGCACCCCCGCTGGTGTTCTGCCGCCGTGCCGACGGCGGCGGAATAGGCGCGTACCCAAAGTCGCTCTCGATGAAGCTCCGCAACTCGTCCTCTGCCTGCAGTACGGGATCCTCACATACGCGCGAGAACCAGCGCTGTATCGCGATGCGCACAAGACGGTCGTCTGAAATGAGTCATGCGCTTGTAGCTCCAGCATGTCACTCACCTTCCTCGTCAGTCGCCGCCGAGGTATGCGGGAGCGGGAGAGCGGGGATGATAGCTGCCTGTCAGACGATTCCACGACCCACACCTACTCTGGGGACACACGAGCTGGGCCTGCTCGGCAAACCGCTGGAACTCGATGTACGAGCGCTGCATGTTGCGGTACAGCGACGTGCGAAAGTTGGGGAGGTTGGTCTGCGTGTTAGCTGCCAGCGTATGGCGGCGGATGGGCACGGGATGCAGCGATTCAGGAGCACAGTAACTCGCTGCCGAGGACCGATGACCTAGGAAGCGCGCCGCTGTCACTGCCCCTGTTCCCCACCTCCCCACTATCATCATCACTCACGCTGGCATCATACCGAATGAGCAGGTCCTTCCGATTCCGCTCCAGGGCGCCGATGCGGACGCGGAGGAACGGCGGCGGCTTCTCCCCCGGCGGCGGGGGCGAGTGCATGAGCGACGTGCCGGGGTCGCCGTACACCTGGGGGTCGCGGATGGTCGTTGAGCCTGGGGGCGCAGAGGGGGTGGGGCGGGTGCTCGTTGACGATGAGGGGGAGGTGGGGGATTGCGGGTTGGGGTTGGGGTTGGAAGAGGCTGTGGGGGAGGAGGCGTCGGCCCAGCCGGCGTTGACGGAGGCGAGGGGGTCCATGCTCATATGCTGGGAATTGAGGAGGTGGGACGAGTGGACTGTGTGTGGTGTTACGGATTGTGGACGGTGAGCACAGAGGACGATGAGCTCATGGATCACAGTTCCAGAATGGCCAGGTGCCCAGTTGTCACTTGTCACTTGTCAGTGACGGTGCGTGGAGTGCCTTGCGCGGATCGGCCGGGTGGCGGGGGGGTGGCACACACCAGGGTGGAGGTATCGTCAGTACGGTGGTTCCCGCCTTTCACAATGTACAGTATCCCAAATCGACCCACACCCCATTTCCCCCACCTACGCACCGCTCTCACTCCATAAGGCTGCATCACACGAGCTCTAGTCTACCAACACATGCATGACAACGGCCCAGAAGTCTAGGCGGCGGCGACCTCCTCCTCCTGCTGCTGACGGCGCTGCTGCTGCGGCCTGCGCTGGCCAGTGATCGGGCCCTGGGCAGCGAGAGCCTCTGCGTCCTCGACGACCTGCCGGGCATCGGCGACCGCGGACTTCCACTCGGTGAGGCGGCGCTCGAGGAGCTTCCACTCCTCGGGGCCGAACCGGCGGGTGCCGCGGGACGAAACCGAGGTGATGTTGACGACAGACTTGGGCTGCGAGAGGTGCGCGTCGAGGAGCTTGGAGCGGATGGCGTCAATGACCCAGGCCTCGACCTCGGCCTCGTCGATTGCGAGCGCGGACGCAATGTTGGCGTACGGGATCGTCTTGGTGGACGAGCGGGCGGCAAGAGTGGCAAAGGCGATCAGGCGGACCTTGCGGAGGACGGCCTTGCCGTCGAGACGGGTAATGTTGAGGCTCTTGAGGTAGTCCTCGTTGGAGGCGACCCACTCGGTGGCCTTCGGGACGGCCTCAATCTCGTCGGTACCGGTGAAGAAGGAAACGAGCTCGGCGGCCTTGCCGGTGAGCGCGTCCTGAACACCCTGGATCTTGAGAACGTCGTCAATGTCGAAGCGGAGGGGCTGGGCAATGGCGAGGGCAAGAGCGAGCTGGGCGTGGTCGGCCGACACCTGGCGCTGGAGGGCAAGGAGAATAAGGTCGAGCGCGGTCACAAGAGCCGGTGCGCGGAAGTTGTAGGGGCTGGCATTGTCCGAGGTAATGTAGACGTTGGCAGCGGAGGCGAGGAAGGCGACCTTCTCGGGGTCCGGCAGCGACCAGTGGGAAAGGGCGGTCGAGAGGGTGTTGGAAGTAAGGGGGAGGTTCTCGAGCTCGTCCGAGACGGCGAGGAGCTGGATGAGTGCGAGGAGGGCGGTGGGGCGGAGGGGAGAGGAGGGAGCGAGGTAGTTGTAGATGTGGTTGAGGCTAGAAGTTAGGGGGCCACAATCGCTTATTGTTTGACAAAGTGACTCACACACGGGCAGCGGACTCGGACTTGGTTGACCGTCCGTCCTGGGCAGCCGCCTCGCCACCAACACGAACCGCCTCAATCACGCTCTTGACGAGCTGCCCGTACTCGGGGCCGTTCACGTCAAAGTTGGTCGAGATGACGTGTTGCAACAAGAGATGGCACGACTCGATCTCTGTGGGATCAGCATGTGTTGTTTACGCGCCGCGCCACAAGACCGCAGCTCAGACGTCGCGCATCGTACAGCGCGCATCGCGCATAGCGGACAGCCCTCGACTCATTGGCATCCGCATTGAGAAGCACGCCGCACCGCACCGCGCTGAAACGCGCCTCGCGCAACCGTCCCGTCCACACGCACCGCTGTCCTTTGCCGCCTCGAGGGCGCCCTTGGTCTCGACAAACGTGCCGACGGCCTTGATAATCATGTCCTGCCTGGCGGCCTCGGAGTCGTCCGTCTTGAGCGTCTGGTCAAAGGTCGTGAGCATGTCGCGCGTTGCGTTCGCGCCTGCAGAGTCCATGGAACGCGCCGCATGCTGCAGCGTCTCGGCAATCTGGGGTTAGCGGACGTCGATGGGGAAAGGAAATAGGGGAGGGCGGCGGGGCCGGGAGATATGGGATATGGGATGCCGCGCTGCATCTATGCGCAAAGCGGCGCGCTCGATCCGCATCTCGACACCATCGCCGTTCCCCTTCCATTTCCATTGTGCCGCACCTGTTGCCGGAAGGACAGCTCGGGGGCGATAGCGACGCAGTCGGACATGGTGGATGGTATTAGAGTCGTCTCGGGCGGGGGGCGGGCGACCTTTTCTACTTTTGTTTATAGAGAGGTGGTGGTGGTGGTGGTGCTCGCTATCCAAGACGTCGACGACGGCAACACTGGACTGGACGGGCAGCGCGCAGAGTGTGACAGCTCGATGGAGGTCGAAAGGAGGACAAAAAAGAAATGGCAGGGAGATGTATATGTGCCACAAGGAGATAACGCCGAAATAATTGATCTGCACGCGAGGATGACGCGTAACCCACGCAGATTACACGCGGATTACACGGTCATCTCCAGTCATCATGATTTCCACCGCCATCGACAGCATCAGCGACAGCGACAGCGACATCAGCATCAGCCTCCAACAACAGCATCACCGCCCTCGAGCATCGAGCTTCAGTCGCGTCGACATCCACATATCCACACCACACCACCCCTTTCACCCACCATCCACGATGCCCCCCAAGGCCGCGACCCCGTCAAAGCTCAGTCCGGAGGAGGTGCCTCAGATGTTCCAGCGGTACCGCACCGAGCTGCAGAACCTCGCACAGAAGATTGGCGAGCTCGAGAGCGAGCTCGAGGAGCATACGTGAGTGAGAAGATGGGAAGTAGGGGAGGAGATGTTTGAGAGAGATGGTTAGAGCTGTACACGGTTCTATCAGCTCTGGATACCGTCTTCGTATTCTTCCTCACTGCCCCCTCCATTCTCCCTATCCATCGGCACTCACATACTCACCCCCAGCCTTGTCCTCAACACGCTCCAGCCACTAGCCAAGACGGAGCCGGCGCGCACGTGCTACCGGCTGATCGGGGGCGTGCTCGTCCAGCGGACGGTCAAGGACGTCGTGCCCGCCCTCGAGACCAACCACGCGGGAATCAAAGAGGTGCTCGAGACCCTTGTGCGCAACTACAAGACCAAGGAGGAGGAGTTTGGCGCCTTCCAGCGCGAATACAAGATTGGTGTAAGTGTGCTAGACGATTCTTTAGAGCAGCACTCATACCCAGATGCCCGGCGCCCGCGCGTAGTGCACATAATGTACATCAGCACGAGTCGATACCCCTGCATTCCGGACGCCGTTCCCGCCTTATTCTGCACGCACTGTACTATGCATCTATACAAACTAGAATAAAAATCGTGGCACGGAGCGTGACACTGGGGGCCGCAATCCGGCGTGCCGCGCACTGGCGCTCGTATCGTGTCCACGCGCCGTTCCTATTATTCGCGGCCGCGCCGCGCCACAAGCATCAACTCAACTACCCCCTACCTTCGACCCTCATCCTAGAACACGCCCGGGCTCCCAGATCGCCGCGGGGTGGCATTCAGACTGGCCGGCCGCCCGCTGTTGCGCCGGAAGAGGCCGCTCGTGGTCCCGCCCTTGACCTTTGCGGCGTTGGCAATGAGTTCCGAGATCATGCCGTTGCTGGACGTCAGGGGATACTCATACGCCTCCCATCCACTTCACTCACTATGTTGCGGAATCGTGCGTCTGGGCGTCCTTGAGTTGGAGGAACCACGCAAGCAGCGCCGACGCATCGGCGGACTGTTTTGCCAGGTCCGCATGCAGCGCCTCGAGCTTGGCCAGGGGGAGGAGGGCGAGCTGCTCCTCCTCGAGGGCGCACAGGTCCTCTGCGCGTGCGGTGTCGAGGGCGGGGCGCGCGCCGAGGCCGTACTTGCGCTCACTCTCCGCGCCTCCCAGCGCGGGGGCGGCTGAGGCGGGTCCGCTGTCCGCTTCTGAGCGACGCGCGACCGCCTCGGGGCCAACAGACTTGGAGCGGAACGAAGTCGTGATCTGCAATGGGGGAAGAGTGGAGAGGCGGTGCGAGTCGACCTGGGGTTAGCGCTGGTAACGGGTTTTGGTCACTCACCTCGTCAAGATTGACGGGCACACCCATCGAAATGAGGTGGTCGCGGCGCACCCGCGATCTCGTCCAGTCCAGCGGCTTGAGCATCGGCGCGGTGGTGAGCTGCGCGAACGCGTCGCGGCTGTCGTTAGCTGAGTTCCATACAACCGCCCAGCTCACCAGGACTCGGTGGCGAGGACCTGTGCGAGGCCGCCGACGGCGCGCGGCGGCTCGTCGGTGAAGTTGGTGCTGTCGGGGGTGAGTGGTTCAAGAACGGCAGCGACGCGCTCCAGCAGCTCGCCGAGCGGCGGTACGGGGCGGAGCGAGAGTGCCGTCTGGATGGAATCAAGTGAGGTTTGCGATGGAAGCAAGCACGCGTCAGCACAATCACTCAAGCCCGATCCCCTCAATGTCGACAGTACGCACCCAGTCTACGCTCATCGCAGCCGGCGGCGGCGGCGGTGGCGGCTCGCGTGCCTCGCTCTCAGCCTCCCCCTGGCCCTCCCCGAACTCGCCAAAGTCTCCAAACCCGTCGTCGTCAAACGCTGCCGGCTCATCAAAGTCGTCAAAGTCACCGAACCCGTCGTCGCCCTCGCCAAAGCCGTCATCCGCAGCGGCGATCGCGTCATCACCGGTTGCGAACGCGCTGTCGCCAGTTGCGAACGCGTCGTCGCCGGTCGCGAACGCGTCGTCGCTCCCGCCGAACCCATCGTCAAAGGCCGCATCCTGGAAGCCGTCGTCCGCGCCGCTGAACGGGTCATCTGAGGGAGGGTCGATCGTTGTGGCCGCTGGTGGGGGGAGTAGCGATGGTGGTGGGTTCGTGTGCTCGCCCATTTCAGTCTCCATCTGGGCCTCGACCTCGGCCGATTCTCCCTCTTCTTCCTTCTCACTGCTCTCCTTCTCCTCTTTCTCTTCCTCTTTCACTTCCTCCTCTTCCCTCGCCTCCTCCACCTCCGTCTCCTTCATCTCCTCCGCCCCCTCCTCCTTGCCCCCATCTCCTCCAATATCCCCTTCATCATCCCAGCCAAAATCGGGTTTGCTCGGGGACATGGACGCGCGCGGCGCGCTCGGAGACGGCGACAGGGTGGGGGAGCGCATACTGAGCCCAATGTCCCCGTCATCCTCCGGTTCCTCTAGTGGTTGGACCGTGGACTTGGACGGGGACTGTGTCGGTTCGGGAGTCGCGCGTGCAGAGTGTGCGGGATTGGACGGCGCGGCGTCCGCCCACGGGTCCGCGTCCATCGTGCAGGATATGTCGCGCGCTGGAGCCGCGTGCGTTGGTGTGGAAACGAGGCCGGAGAAAGGTGATGGAGTGGACGTGCCGCAGAGTAAGATGGAATGGAGAACTGCATCGTTGTAACCCTCGAAGTGGAGGTTGCGTCGGGACGGGGACGGGGTGGCGTGGCGCGCGGAGTGGAGGAATGCTGACAGCTGCCTGGCGGGTCGTGTGGGTTTGGTGTGGCGGTTGTTCTCCAGTTTCAAGATTGTCAGTGCTCTACATAGTCCCTATCTTGCAGAGATGGAGAGAGATATCCAGTTATCGTTGCATGCAGATGGAGTGCTCGCATTCACTCTATCACTATGCATCGTGTCAAAGCCCGCTGGGGTCGTGTGGGCCCCTGCGGTAGTTGTCACCGCCCACCGGACGTTACCGCCAACTGCACCACCCATCTCCAGATCTCCAGCTGAGTCATGATGTACGGCGCTCTGCTCCTCTCCCATCCTCACCCGTTCACCCGCTTCTCTGCTCATGCTTCACGCGTTCCCTCTCCCCCGCCTGCCCGTATACTGTATGTGCTGCATCGCATCTCTCCTTCCCAACTAGACGCCTCACGGCGCATTTTCCACTTAGACACGCTCAATGACGATGGCGATGCCCTGGCCGCCGCCGATGCAGGCGCCGCCAAGGGCCCACTTCTTGTCGAGGCGGATGAGGTTGTGCACCAGGTTGGCGGTGATACTGCGTGTCAGCGAGGGAAGAGAGAAGGGGCTAAGAGGAATGGGCGAGGCTTGAGTTTGGCACATGGCCAAATCGCTGCAGATCCGGATGAGCTCTGCAGCCAGCTAACCGCAGGAATCGCGCAGCTGGCTGCTCACATTACAAGCCCACACCCTTATCACTTCTGACACTCACCGAGCACCCGAGGCGGCGAGGGGGTGGCCGACGGCGATGGCGCCACCGAAGGGGTTGGCCTTCTCGTTGGGGATCTCGAGCTCCTTCTGGACGGCGAGCCACTGGGCGGCAAACGCCTCGTTGATGTCGATAAAGTCCATGTCGTCGAGGGTCTTGCCGGCCTTCTTGAGCGCCTCGCGGACGGAGACGGCGGGTCCGATACCCATGATCGACGGCTCGCACGCGCTCCAGGCGTACGAGGCAACGCGGGCAAGGGGCTTGACGTTGTACTTCTTGAGCGCCTCCTCGGACATGACGACGTTGGCGGCACCACCGTCACAGATACCCGAGGCGTTGGCGGCGGTCACGGTACCGGTCTTGGGGATGAAGACGGAGGGGAGCTTGGCGAGGCTCTCGATCGTCGACTTGGGCTTGGGGTGCTCGTCGGCGGTGATGACAACGTCGCCCTTGCGGGTCTTGATGGTCACAGGGGTGATCTCGTCCTTGAAGGCGCCGGCGGCGAGACCAGCAGCGTATCGCTGCTGCGACTGGAGCGCGTAGTTGTCGCAGTCCTCACGCGAGATACCGTACTGCTTGGCGAGGTTCTCAGCGGTGATACCCATGGGGGTCTTGGTGCCGCCGGGGTTCTGGTCAGTGAGGCAGGCGGCGAGCGAGTCCTCGAGCTTCTGGTCAATGCCGAAGCGCATGCCCCAGCGGGCAGCACCGCCGAGGGTGTAGGGTGCCATCGACATGGCCTCGGCACCACCAGTCAGACACACGTCCGCCTCGCCGAGGCCGATGGTCTGCGCGGCAGTGATAATCGACTGGAAGCCGGAGCCGCAGAGACTGGCCGTTAGTGTGGTTCAGGTGGGTTTCACCGGATATCGGGCATCGGTTTCGGCTTTTGCGCTAGCGCCAAGCCCAATTCTACTTCGCAGACTCACCGGTTGACAGTGAGGGCGGGGACGGTGACGTCGAGGCCGGCAATGTGGCCGACGTGACGGGCGAGGTAAGGGGTCGAGTTGTCGGTCTGGGTGACACCACTGTGTTGTCAGCATGGATACAGATGTACATGTGAGCAGAGCCGAGACGACAAAGACAATGCCAGCGAGATCGACAGATATCCTGATAGAGCTCACTGCAGCATCTCTCTCTCGCTACCATTCCTGTATCCCTCTAGACGCACCCGAAGAAGACCTGGTCGACCTTGACCTCGGAGGGCAGCTCAGCAAGCGCGGCCTTGGACGCGATACCGCCGAGCTCGGACGCCTTGAGGTCCTTCATGGAGCCGCCGAACGCGCCGAACGGCGTGCGCTTCGAGGCGACGATAAAGGCCTCCTGGCGGAGGAGGGCGAGGGTCGGGATCATGCTGGGCGATGGGGGACAGATGCACGAGTGGTGGGTGGAAGAGAGGTGATGAGAGATGAAATCAAAGTTATCTTTCGTTGCGTGGCCTCTGTGGCTCGGGTTTTTCGTACAGCTCTCGCTGGATCGCTGTTCGGCCCCGGCAAGGTACACCCGAGTCTAGCCGGTAAAAGAGAACGTGGCTGGCTGACGATCGGCTCGGCCGCGGAGCCGACATGCGTGCAGGCAGCGTCGTACCGAATGGGAGAGCATCAGCAATGCATCTCCATCTTCGTGCATTGCTGGCACGGCTTGGCGACCCAAACGCATCCAAAAGTCCAGATACCGAGCTGAAAAAAAAAGTTAAGAGATCTGGGGGAGATGCATTCAGCCACTCCCATAGAATGCATAGGACAGTGATCGACAGCCCGTGGGGCCTGGCAGGAACTACTAGCCGAAGCTGGTGCCGATATCTGATATCTGGCCAGAACCACATCGCGCTGTGTCAACCTCACACCTCTCGTCGATGTACCGCAACTCTCCACGACATTGATATCCGGTGTCCAGTCTCCAGTCCGAATATCCTGCAAAGTCTCTGCTATAGATGCTATATCTGGTATGCACGCTATGGCCTCCCTCGCCACCAACGCGCCGGCACACGTCGGTACCGGAGATGCCGCGTTCGGCATGGCTGGTCGCGGGAGCAAAACGAAGTGCTTCACTGTGGTACTGTGGTGCTGTGGCCCAGCAAGGTCAGCAACTGGTCTAGCAACGGCGAGCGACGCGAGGTTGATAAGCACCAGAAATGAGATGTTGTCAGCCCAGTGCTTATACGTGCTGATCGCTTCGTTACTCGCTTCGCTGGGGGTCCGGAGTTCTGGTTTCCTGATCTCCTGCCCTCCGTCGCTGACCACGTTGAATGACGCAAGGGGTGGAGGTCCGGTTCCCGGCCAGGCTCTCAACGGTGGAGGCCGCGAGGCCGGTGGCAACCACCTGACATGCGACTGTGAGCAAAGTAGCAACACTTCACACGAGCAAGACATTCATCGCAGCTCTCAACATATCTCCATCCGGCCACAATTGCACGCACCAGGCCGATAGCGAGCCAAAAGAAGCCACGGCTTATTCCTATCAACTACCACAACTCACCTACGATGCCTACCCCGCCGTCGCCCGGCTCAGACTCGGACGGAGGCATTGTGTGGGCGGACGCGCTGCATGATCTGCAGCTCGACATCGAGGACGCAATGGACGGGGACTACATTCCAGACGAAGAGGACGACGAGTATCTCGACGTCGACGAGGGTGGGCTGCGGTACCTCGAGTTCCTGGACGAGGACATGGAAGAGGACGAGGACGACCTCGATCTCGGTGATGGCGACGAGGGGGAGGAGGACTATTATGTCGAGGCGGGCGAGCTTGAGGACTTTGACGACGAAGAAGATGAGACGTACGGCAGTGGGCTTGGGCACGCGGCGCCCTCGGACGTGACGCTGCTGCAGCTCCAGGCGCTGATGGAGGGCGTTGGCGGCGGGCGCACTGCCAGCCTATTCATCGACCGGCTGCTGGGGTCGAACCGGCGCTCGGCTGGCCTGCGCGAGCGATGGTGGACACCGCAGACGGAGCCACATCCCGAAGGGCTGGCGCTGCTTCGGAGCGGCGAGTTTGGGCCCGTCGGCCCGTGGACTGCGCCGAGTACCCGCCGCCGACCGAGCGAGATCTACGGCACGCGGCGCGCCCGTGGAGGCCGCCTCATCTCCCCCAGATACCACACCATGAACCATGTGTACGACCCGCCCATCCCCAATACGCCTGGAACTGTCGTCGCGTCCTACCCCAGCGTGCCGTATGTCGGCCAGTTCTGCGGCGACAACGATACAATGTTTTGTGGGTGCACACTCATTTGTACATGCTGATTCCAGACACGGCGACACGGGGGTTCAGGCTGTACGTGTACGACATGACGCGGCGCAAGGCTGCAGCAGCGAGGGGCGAGGCTGCATCGCCGGCAGTGGCGACCCAAGCTCGCCTGGACACAGAGTACGCGAACGGGGTAGATTCCGATAGTGACGACGACTTGTGGTTTGGCAACTGGCGCCCACGGCGCATCGGCGGCCGCATGGGGGACACGAGCCTGTACCAGGTCAAGGCGGAGCACGGCGAGGTCGGCCAGTGGACGATTACCGACGCCCATGTCGACCCGTCGGGGAAGCGTCTCATATACTCGTCCATCACGCCATATGTCCACATGATGAATACCGCAGACGACGGGCAGCCGCACACCGAACTCGACTTTATGGGGCGCGACCGCGAGGGCTTTGGAGTGAGTCTGGCTGGAGCTACATGAATTTGATCTTTAATACTGATACTAATTAGATCTGGAGCATCCGGTGGTCGGCGGACGGGCGCGAGATTGTAGCCGGTGCATCGCGCGGCAAGATTATGGTATACGACGTGGGCGGACACCGGCGCTCGCTAAAGATGACGGGACACGAGGCGGACGTGAATGCCGTATGCTTCGCCGACGAGGGGAGCACAAACGTGCTTGCGTCCGGGTCCGACGACGGGTACATCAAGATTTGGGACCGCCGGAGCCTGTCGGGCGGCACGCCGACGGGCGTGCTCGTTGGCGCGACGGAAGGAATTACGTACATCTCCCCAAAGGGCGACGGGCGGTACATTGTCGCCAACTCGAAAGACCAGGCGGCGCGCCTGTACGACCTGCGCAAGATGCTTCCGTGGTCGCGCCTCGAGTCCGAGGAGGACGCCGTCGAGACGTGGGGATGCCCGAACTTTGACTGTGAGTGGGAGTGCATCGCAATGACCGGCCTGGTTATTTTCATAGTCGCTCACTCCAGACCGCGGCCAGCGCTACCCACCACCGAAACGCCTGGCACACCCGCTCGACTGCAGCGTGATGACGTACCGGGGACATTCGGTGCTCCGCACGCTGATCCGGTGCCACTTTAGCCCGCGCGAGTCGACGGGCCAGAGCTACATTTACAGCGGGAGCGCAGACGGGCTAATCCACATCTGGAGTCTGGACGGACGCGTCGTGCAGGTACTGGACCGAAGTGCGAGCACGGCGCTCAAGGGCGCGGGCGGGGTGTACAACGACCCGTCGGCGGCGGACCCGCGCACCTCCTCCCGCAGGTATGCTTCCGTGAACTCGACGGCATACACTGTGCGCGACGTGTCGTGGTCGGCCCACAGCCCGATGCTCATGTCCACGTGTTGGGAGCTCGAGGGGCGATACTCGGACGGCGCGGGGAGCGTGGCCATGCACGAGTGGAAGGGGCTCGGAAAGGGGGGAATGAATAGTCTAGTGGACTGGGTCGAGAAGGAGAAGGCGGAAGCGGCGAGGTAGGCGGAACGAACTGCTGTGTTGTAGTTATCTCTATGGATGTTGTGCTTGGTCAGTGGGATCAGTAGGCAACGAAGAAGTCAGACGACAACCCCTCTTCCCCACACCTCGCAGCGGGCCACCAGTTGTCAATGCTGGAATGGGGTATGACATGCTGCTGCTGCTGCTGCTCGGCAGCCATCTACACAACTACTAGTTGGCCTCGGCCTTTGCGCCCTCGGCCTCCTTGCGCGCGAGGCCGATCTGCTGGATGGGGCGGAGGACCTGGTGGGTGAGGACCGTCTTCTGCGCCTGGGCCGGCTTTTCAAGTTCGCGCGAGACAATACCGCCGAGGCGCGGCGGCGTCTGTGCCGTGATAAACTCTGTCGGGACGGGGATCTTGACCTGCGCGAGCTTGAGCGCCTGCTTGGCCATCTCCTCGCGGATGCCGCCGCCCGCAATCTCGAATACGACACGGCCGGCGGGCACCCGCGAGGCCCAGTACTCGAACGCGCCCTTGCCCTTGCCCATACGCGTCTCGTTGCCCTTGACGCACACCGGCACATCGGGGAACACGCGCAGGTGCACCTCTGCGCCCTTGATCGGCTTGATCTTGCGCTTGAGCGCCGTCTGCGCAGACGTGAGCTGCGCAGCAGTCAGCCGCACAGCCGAGATCAGGCGCAGGCCAAACCCGCCAAACTGCAGCGTCGTGCCCTTGATCGAGCCGCCCTGGGGTCAGTACGGGGGTGCGTGGCGCCCGACGCCGCGCATCACTGTGCTCACGGTAGGAAGCTGCCGTCAGTATGGATACCAAACCCAACGCTCTGTCTGCACTTACCGGCGGCCGTCCCTTCTGCGACTTGCGGTACTTTGTTTTCCGCGGAGCGAGCTGCGAGCGGAAACGGACCTGCTGAACAGCCGTCGGGGGGAGGGTGAGGCGCGACGAGGACGCGGCGGGGCGGAGGCCCAGCGCGCCGCGGAGGGAGGCGAACATGGAGGAGGGAGGAGGGAGTCGGAGGGGGTGTAGTACTCGCTTTCGCCGCGGTTTCGGTCTCGGTCTCGGTGTCGACGGTGTATACGGTGCTCGGCGCTGTTGATGACCTCTGGATCTTTGAAATGTCGAAATCTCGGAGGTCGGGGTGGGAGTGGAAAAGTGGAGATGACTGCACTGCCCAGGGTGCCTCATCCGGGGATAGCCGGCGATATCCCCGGGCGGACCCGGGGCTGGGGCTGGGGCTCTGGCGGACTGCCACTGGCTGAGAGCACAAGGAAGTGAGTGCCCTGGGGGTGCCACACTCTCAGACTAGCAGCTGCTCGCCGTGCACGCCGTGCTCGGGATCGAGGTCGAGGTCGAGGTCGAGGCTATCACAATCTATCGCTCACCCCACGAAAACCAGCCAAAATGTCCTACAACATCGCCGGCAAGGCCATCAAGGTGCGTACGTGTGCGAGACGGGGCTGACCGCAGAACGAGTACATGTGAGTTCTCGCAATAGTCGAAATGGGCGAGAGGAGTGCAGGTGTCGGGGAGATATGGACGTGGAGATGGGCGTTCGGACCGGCTTGCTTCGACTCGCGACTCGCTTCCGTCTCGGCGTCGGCATCGATATCGCGAACCGAACCGCGAGCGAGCGGGAGTTCCAGCCGTCGTGAACCTGGTGAAACGCCCATCTCGACCGTCGCGCCGACACTCAATCGCGAAATATCGGCAAAACACCCCTCCCATCCGCTCCCCTCCCCCACCCACTTCCACCACTCCGCCAACAGCCGACATACCAAATACTAACCTCAGCGCGATCGGCACGATCCTCACCACCATCGGCATTGCCGTGGCGGCGTCGAGCGGCGGCGAGAAGAAGGCGGTCGTGCGCCCTGCGCCGGTTGCCCAGGACACGACGATCGACACTGGCTCCAAGGAGGAGGACGAGTTGTGGGTATCCGTGAGGGGGAAGGAGCGGAAAGGCTGGGGATGGAAGGATGGGGCGCGTCATATGGAGCGTTGGACGGCTACTACTGCGAAGTGCAAGCTGTGACAAAGCGCGACGCCGTCTCCCTCTCCTATCCATGTCCCATCTCCGATCTTCAGCTTCCTTCCCCACCCTAGAGTCAGACACTGACCGCAGCATCCGCTCCTTTGTCGAGGCCGCCGAGAAGGACGCCAAGCACTAGGCATAGCATGTGTTATGAAGTGAAGCGTGCATGAACAAGCTGTATAGATGGTTGGGCTGGGTGGGCCACAGTTCGGGAGGGACGAGAAGGGTGAAAGGGGGAGGCATCGAGTGCACGAGGGCACGGTGACGGAGAGGCCAAGTTGCGCGAGGACAGTCGTGAACGCAGCCGAGAGTGGAAGTGAAACATCTGTCGTGCAACGTAAACATGTCTCGTGCTGCGCCTGCAATTAACATTCGGTTAACCCGCCGAAGTCTCTCTACCTCACATCAACTTTCCGACTACTGGAAGGGTGCTGCATGCTGTGCCTTTTGATATGTACTGCAAAACTACGGGTACGTGATGCGGGTGCTCGAAGAGCAGGAGATACGCCGGCGGCTCTATACCACTGCCTCTTACGCCTTGGCCTGCTCCTGCTTGGCAGCGTCGGGGGCGGGCCCCTTGCCGAACATGCTCATAATGCTTGCCTTGGCCTCGGCGTCGGCGCGCTCGCGGTCCTCGGCCATCATCCTGCAGCGTCAGTATTTGTCAGGATACTAGAGTTGGTTACGCACTTTACAAGCTCGTCGTGGTGATCGCGCAGGTACTTCTGCTCCTCCTGGTACGCGGCCTGCGCCTGCGCGCGCTTGATCTCGAGGTAGCTCATCGGCTGCTTGGGGCGCGACTGGAGTGTCAGTGAAATGTGGGATATGTGAGTAGTCGGAGCGCGGAGGAGCGCTGCGCAATGTCATTCTGAACGCTTCCCCCGTATTGCTACTCACCGATGAGCTGCCGCCAACCAGGCCAGAGAGCCAGCTGCCGCCACCGCCGACGGGGTTGCGCGCCTCCCAGTCCTTGATGGCAGCCTCCTTCGCCGCTGCCTCGACCTTGGCATACTCGGTTGGGATGTCCTTGCCCGCGTAGTGCTTGAGCACGGGGCGGACGTCGGCGGGCGCGTAGAATGCGATCGCTAATGTCAGTCATAGCTTCTTTACCTCCACTTCTCTCCACTCACACTCAAGGAAGGGGATCATGTCGACGAGACCAGTGTCGCGCGGCTTGCCGTTCCACGGCTTGAGGATGATCGCGTTCTCGGGCTGGAGGTACGCGCTGTCGGGGTTGGTGTCGAGCATGACGACCTTGCCGAGGTCACGGTTGAGGTACGCGAGGTCCTTGACAATCTTGCCGTCGACGGCGCGCGTCACGTCGCGGAAGAGCTTGTACGGGATGTAGAAGGTCATGGGGTCGAGCTTCTCGGCGACGGGGAGAGCGGTCTGCCGTCAGTTGGAACATTCGGATACTAGGATCTCAGAAGTTTCTCTTGATACTCACGTAGTTGGGCTGGGTGGTGAACAGGACAATCTCGTAGAACTGGCTGAGGTACGAGAGGAAGTAGTCGACGCCGGGACGCTTGGCGGTGCGCCAGCCGTGCTGGCGGTCCCAGGACGAGTGGACCAGCAAGTCCTCGAGCTCAATGAGGAGGGTGTAGGGGCGCTGAATGTTGGGCGGGAGGGGGTCGGGGAGGAGCTTCTTGAACGCGGGCTTGGAGAAGACGTCGCTCATCTCAGTGACATTGCCCTTGAGGCGCTCGAAGAACGGCCTGTCGTCCTTGGCCTCGCCCTCCTTGTCCTGCGTCCCGACGTAGATGAACGCCGTGATACCGCCAATAATCAGAGACGCGTAGCCCAAGCGCACCATGTTACGGCGGCGCTCATCCTGCGACGACACATACTCGGGACGCTGCTTGCGGCCCTTCTTCTTGCCCTTTGCCGCGTCCTCCTTTGGCTGCTCGATCGCCGCGGCCGCGCGCGCGCTCGCCTCCGGGTCGATATCGAGAGACGGGAGCTTGGAGAGGTCAGGTGTCTCGGGAATCGCCTCCTCTGCAGCGGCAGGCTTCTCCGGCGCCGGCGGCTCGGAGGGGGCGACGGGGGGCTGCTCGGCGGGGTCACTGCCCGACGAGGCGGGATCGGAAAACGTCTCCGCCGGGCGGCTCACCTTCGGCTCGAACGGCGGTGGCGGCGCAATGTCCTCGGGGACGGCGGCGGGCTTCTCGCCCATGGACGGCGCAGACTCATTGGGCTGCGCAGACTCGGGCTTGGAAGGCTTGGAAGGGTGCGGGTCGGGGGGCGCAGCGCCCTCGGGCTTCTTGATGCGGATGAGGGCGGGGCGCGTTGTGGTCAGCGCACGCCGGGGGAGCGCGGCGGGGACGGGGCGGCGCGCCGCAGACGCGAGGAGCCGTGCTGTTGATGTGCGCAGCATTGTGGGTTGCGATAGAGTGGTGGCGAAGGAGTTGAGGATGGAAGACGTCAGAAAGTCGAAGACGGGTGCGCTGAGTGGGGGGCCGGCCGGGTGAGATTTCGGGATGATGGAGATGGCAGCTGCAGATGAGGGAACATTTTGCCTCCGCCGAAGGAGGGAAGCTCATGAGCTCACGCGTCACTCGGCTCCAAGCTTCACCTGCTCTGCACAATGCATATCAGATCGTCCACATGCATCAAAGATGGTGCATTGCGATCTCCCGGGCCTTGTCTTTGGCGTCGGCGGAGCAGCGACCACGGGCCCTGCGATGGGGAAGATGCGGTGCGAGCCGAGATGCAGCGACATGGAATCGCCACCCACAACAGAAGCCGTTCTAACCACACTGACACCTCTATGCATCTCCTCCACTCTGCTGTCCACGCTCGCGGCGATACATGCTCTCGTCACCATCGCCGAGGCGCTGGTCGCCATCAAACTGTACTTATGTCCGCTGTAATACAACTCTGGCACACTGGCGAGTGTGCAGTAAGTGCGGGGTAATAAGAAAATCTAAATGAGCGAATAAAAAAAATCCGTAGCAAAATCGGATAAAAAAAAAAAGTTCGGAACAACGAGGGTCACCGCCTGCCCTTTGGCTCTAGGAAATCAGCCAGTGAGGACAGTCACGAACCACATCTCGCCTAGACTCTTGCTGTTGCTGTTTCTCCATCTCCCACCCTATTCATACCCCTAAAAGAACACGGCACGATGACCGCCGTTTCGCGCCTTCTGCGCTCTCGTCTCGCTGCGGCCGCGCGCCCCGTCCCCCGCGCCGCCCACGCCCGTGTCGCCGTTCCCCGCGCGCTGTCGACCTCGACCGCCGCCGCCGCCGCTGTTGCTGCTGCCCGGCCCCGTGTCCCGACCGCAGCCTTTGCGGTGCGCCAGTACTCTGCGCAGGCGCAGGAGGTCGAGGCCGAGGCTGTCGAGGAGACGTGGCCGGAGCGCGTCCTCCCCACCCTCAGCGAGTCGGACGTCAAGCGCCTCGCCCGCCAGCGTAACATTGGAATGTGAGTGGCTTTGGGGGAATTAGCTTGCAATTGGTGGTTTCTGACGGTAGCTCGGCGCACATCGACTCTGGTAAGACGACGCTTACGGAGCGTGTGCTCTACTACACCGGCCGCACGCGCGACATCCACGAGGTGCGCGGCCGCGACGGTGTGGGTGCCAAGATGGACTCGATGGAGCTTGAGCGCGAGAAGGGTATCACTATCCAGTCGGCCGCGACTTTTGCCGACTGGATGGCGCCCCCGCCGCCGACTGAGCTCAAGGAGGGCCAGGCCGAACCGGAGCGCGAGAAGTACGCGTTCAACATTATCGACACCCCGGGTCACGTCGACTTTACCATCGAGGTCGAGCGTGCGCTCCGTGTCCTTGACGGTGCGGTCCTTGTTCTTTGCTCCGTCGCCGGTGTCCAGTCGCAGACTATCACTGTCGACCGCCAGATGCGCCGCTACAACGTCCCCCGTCTTGCGTTCATCAACAAGATGGACCGTGCCGGCGCCAACCCGTTCCGTGTTGTTGACCAGCTTCGCAACAAGCTCAAGATGAACGCGGCCGCCGTGCAGGTCCCGATCGGTAGCGAGTCCGACCTCGCCGGTGTCGTTGACATTATCCGCATGAAGGCCTACTACAACGAGGGTGTCAAGGGAAATGTTGTTGTTGAGAAGGAGGTCCCCGAGCATGTCCGCGAGCTCGCCGAGGAGAAGCGTGCCGAGCTCATTGAGCAGCTCGCCGAGGCCGATGAGGCGTTCTGCGACAAGTTCCTCAACGAGGAGCCCATCTCCAGCCTTGACATTCAGCAGGCTCTCCGCCGTGCCACCACCGGCCTCAAGTTTGTTCCCGTCTTCATGGGTTCGGCCATTAAGAACACTGGTGTGCAGCCTATGCTCGACGGTGTCTGCATGTACCTCCCGAACCCGAACGAGATCGACAACCAGGCCATCGACACTACCCTTCCCGCGCACGCGCCGACCGTGCCCCTCGTTCCCGCCGAGGACGCTCCCCTTGTCGGTCTTGCGTTCAAGCTCGAGGAGGGCCGCTTCGGCCAGCTGACCTACATGCGCGTGTACCAGGGTGAGATCAAGCGCGGTACCGTCATCTACAACTCGCGTACCGGCAAGAAGATCAAGGTGCCCCGCCTGGTGCGCATGCACGCCGACGAGATGGAGGACGTCGAAAAGATTGGCGCCGGTGAGATCTGCGCCATGTTCGGTGTCGAGTGCTCGTCTGGTGACACTTTTACCGACGGCAAGTCGCCGTTCTCGATGAACTCGATGTTCGTCCCCGAGCCCGTCATTTCGCTCTCGATTCGCCCCGAGGGCAACGAGACGCCCAACTTTTCGCGTGCCCTCAACCGCTTCCAGAAGGAGGACCCCACCTTCCGCGTGCACGTCGACTCGGAGTCGCAGGAGACTATCATCTCGGGAATGGGCGAGCTCCACCTCGAGGTGTACGTCGAGCGCATGAAGCGCGAGTACAACGTTGCGTGCGTTACTGGCAAGCCGCGTGTCGCGTTCCGCGAGACGATCACCCAGCCCGCCAAGTTTGAGTACACGCACAAGAAGCAGACTGGTGGTGCCGGTCAGTTTGCGCGTATGAAGGGCTACATTGAGCCGATTGAGCGGACGCCCGACATGCCCGACCGCGAGTTTGTCAACCGCGTCATTGGTGGCAACATTCCGATCAGCTACATTCCGGCGATTGAAAAGGGATTCAAGGAGATTATGGACCGCGGTATGCTCACGGGCCACCAGGTCAACGGTGTGCGCATGGTCGTCGAGGACGGTCTGCACCACGCGGTCGACTCGAGCGAGCTGGCCTTCCGTCTCTGTTCGATCGGCGCGTTCCGCGAGGCCTTTGCAAAGGCCGAGCCCGTCATCCTCGAGCCCATCATGACTGTCGAGATTATCGCCCCCGTCGAGTTCCAGGGCGCCGTCATTGGCGGCATCAACCAGCGCAAGGGCACCATCCTCGACACCGAGGTCCGCGACGACGAGTTCACCCTCCAGGCCGAGGTCTCCCTCAACGACATGTTCGGCTACTCGAGCCAGCTCCGCGGCATGACCCAGGGCAAGGGTGAGTGTGATGGGTGTAGCTTGCGCCCCGCGAAATATAACTCTTGATCGCATACTGACACCACAGGCGAGTTTACGATGGAGTACGCGCGCCACTCGCCGGTCATGCCCAACGTCCAGCGGGACATGATCGACGCGTTCCGCAAGAAGCAGCTCTCCAAGTAAGCTGCAACCCACACCTTGCCCTTTTGTCGTCATCTTTCTTGCCAATTGGCTTTTGGCTTTAGTCGTTAGTAGCAGTAGTCATTGCGCGCTGTCCGCCTTTGCGTGCGCGGCGCCGGACGTCCGGCGAGCCCGGACGCCCTGTATCACCACATAGACATGCATACCTCCCACCTCTGCGGAGTGAGAGCTGTGGTTTGCGAGAGTGCCGTTAGTTTGAGTGTGAGACACTTACGACGTTGTGTATCAAGCCAAAACCGGACTTATCCCCCCCTCATGCTCCTCTCCGCAACGAATACACGAATACAAATGCATGTCGGTCTAATGTACACGCCCCTACTTGGAGACGAGAATAAACACGAGGAACTGTGGTCAGGCATTGCGTTTCGCATCCCACTCACAAAGATGATGAGGACGCCGAAAATCTTGAGCATGAGCCAGCGATTACTGCTGATGCTGGCATAGTACTTGAGGAGCTCGCGCTGCGCGCCAGACACATTCGCCGAGATATCATTCACGTCCGCGTCGATGCGTTGCACCGTCTCGCGCTGCTCGGCAACCATGCCCGCGAGCTGGGAGAAGATCTGCCCCAGCTCGGCGATCGTCGACTCGATCGACTCGATGGCCGTCGACCGCTGCTGGATGTACTCGTCCTTCCTGTCAGTACAGCCGCGGAGCCTGGCGCCAGTACTCACCTGCTGCTCGACAAGCTGCATCTGCTGGTACTCGTTTGGCGGGCCGTCAATGTTGAGCGCGAGAAAGTCGTTGCCCTCCTCTGGCGGCGCGCGCTGCTTGCCCTTGCGGTCGAGGCCTGCGCCAGGCCCTGTCGGCGCAAAGAGGAGTGAATCTGGAAGTGCGTAAGTGATGATGTCCGCAGTCAAGAGGTGCTATCCCAAGTGTACACCTCTCCCAAAACCCCACTCACCCTTCGCGGGAGCAGGCACGGCAGCGCTGCCGGCCGTGTGCACAAACTGCTCGGTCCTGTCCTTGCTAGCCTTCATATTCTGTGTGCGGAGCTCGAGAACGTCCTTGAACCCCATGCCCATGTTCGCAAGACGGCTCTGCAGCATCATGACGACGTTCGAGTTGTGCTCCTCGACCTGCTTGCCGCCCCCGCCCTGCTTTTGCGCGCGGACAAACGCCTGCAGAGAGCCAATCTGCGTGTTCAGGCTCGCAATGTCTTGACGGATAATGTACGTGAGCTCGCTGATCTCAATGGGCCGGTCGTCGAACAGTGTCTTGCGCTTTGCCACTGCGTGTGAGCCAGGGAGGGGGGAAGAGCTGAGTTGTGTACCAAGCTCGTCGAGTCTCCATCAGAAAGAGATAGATAACGGGTTGAGACGTCCATACGCAACCCGTCACTACACTGATACTCACACTGCGCAAGCTTCTGCAGCTTGATAGTAGTCGCATTAATGTCCTTTGCAATGTTCCCCGCAAGCCGGCCAAACTCGCTCTTGGACGACGACGCGACCGGCTGCTGCGCGAGGAGCGGCGTGCTCGCCCCGCCATCGCGCTTCTTGTTCGCGGGCGCGGCCGTGCGGGCGCGGATGCTCGAGAGCGCGGCGTGGAACTCGGAGGTACGGTCGCGCGGGGCCATGGTGCGTGCGGGTGGTGGGGAAGTTGGGAGTCACAGATGTCGATGTGGATGTGGATGTGGAGGATTGGGGATTCAGGCTCGTTGGGTGGCGAAACGGGAAGCCACGGGAAAGTGCCACATGGACGGACAATTGGATTTTCCCGCTACGACTGCAGCGCGGGATGTTGCTCACCACCACCACCACCACACGACCTACTTTCGTCAAGGTCATCAACAACAAACACCTCCATCGCCATCCACTGCACACGCACAACCGTATTCCGCTCGCTCGACCAAAAGCCGATAGACGACCTCCGACCGCGTACCGCCGGATACACATACCCCACTTCTCCGAATCCGAACCGCGCCGCGAGACCCTGTCGTCATGTCGCGCCCGTCCCAGCCCGAACTGAAGAGTGCGTAGTGAACGTCACGAGGGAACGCGAGGGAACGCGGGGAAAAGCGAATGGGAATAGGAAGGAACATTGGCTGGGAACTGGATGAGGTGGACCGCGCTTGGGTTGGATAGACGCGGGGTGGGAACCGATATCTCTGGCAGCTACGGAGTCTCCAAAGTTAGCTGCCGCGGAGATCGGTACACGCACGCGACGCGTCCGCAGCGCACGCCTCTCGGCGCCTTAATCCTCTCGGCGACGGATACCGGAGACGGCGGATACGGGCGTCTCCAATACGAGCTATTGATCATCGTTTTGCCGGATCAGCTCGTCTCGACGCCAGAGTCCGTCTGATCCGTATCCTCCCATCGTCCTTTCTCCGTCTCCTCTTGTCCCCTCCGTCCTCCGCCTTCCCTTCCTTCTCCACTGGAATCTGGAATCACTGACGCCCAGAGTTCATGGACCGCAAGCTGCACATCCACCTGCAGGGCGGGCGGAGTGTGCGCGGCATCCTGCGCGGCTTTGACATGTTCCTCAACCTCGTCGTCGACCAGGCGTCAGAGGTCACCCGCGATGGCGAGCACAAGCCTGCTGGCATGGTTGTGAGTATGAAGCGCGAGGTGGGGGTCGGAGAGAACAGAGGTGGGATTGGAACCATCGCAGAAAGGGAGAGGTTGTTGAAGGGCTGCCTCAGAACTGGACTTCACACGGCTGGGTGCCCGAATCAATGCGTCACCCAGTCCCAAGCCTCTCTCTCTATACAACCTTCTTTCTCGCATCCAGCCCCCGCACTACCCACTCACAGACTAACGCCCCCAGGTCATCCGTGGAAACTCGGTCACGGCAATGGAGCTCGTCGACCACATGCGCCATTGAGACAAGTGTAGTATAGAATCCGCCTTTCCTGTCCCTTGCCTGTGCCCGTGTTCGTGGGCCTGATACCGATGTACGCGTAGCAGATAGCCTCGAGGAGAGAATGGGGAAGGTGCGCCGAGTTCACACAGATGCGGACGGCGGAAATGGAGGCCGGGCCCTACTGACTCCCTTGGGCAGCATCACTCTGAGACTTACGCGATCCGCCAACTCCGCCCCACGGCACAAGCTTGTCGCAGCGATGCATCTACCAAGGCTGCTATGGATGGGTGGTATATACCAACAGGACAGGCGGGGACAAGACTAAAGATGTGGAGGACGAGAAAAAAATCCAGTGTTCCCAATCTACGAGGCGACGGTTTACTATACAGCTGTACTAGGTACGGACACCGGGCATGCGGGGGTTATTAGCAGGTCCGGGAGATGACTAGGGAGAAGGTTGAGAATGAATGTTTATGGGGTCTGTTTGCGGGTTGTGTATCGAGTGGGGGTGTATGTGGCGGACAACGGGTGACAGTCTATCTATCCAAGGCACGACGGCCGTTTCTAGTCGTGGATGTAAGACGTAGGGATACGTTGGGACGTTAGACGCAACTATAGTGTATGTCATTTGCGGCGTCGTCGTTTCACGGTACAGAGACCGGGTCGTGTACTGGATGCGGGGTGGAGTTGGCGATGTTGCAGGGCCGAAGGGTATGGAGGATGCATCGGAAAGCAAGGTGCGCCGAAGGGAAGCGAGGAAGCACGCGGGGCGTGACGGGAGGGTGCAAGGGTGTGGCGTCGGAGATCCGTGTCGCACAGGCGCACAGGGAACGTTCCATGAAACGTTCCATGACCTGTGCAGGGGCGGCGGCGAACGACCGAGGTGCGCGTGGAGGCGATCGCCGCACAACATGGGATCGCAAGGGACGCGCTCGGCGCGCTCGGGGTCATCTCGGATCACGATCAGAGCCCGGCAGTCACCGCTGATCCCATCGCGCCCGACGCGACGCGATTCAACCTTTCCCGGCTTACGATCCTGCGAGCTTCTTGTTCCGGCGCGTCAGCAAGCCACCGAGGAGACCAGCAATGAGGACCACGATGATGATGCTCGCTACAATCAGCAGAATCTTCAGCCGGCGCTGTGCCGCTCCGACCTCGCGTTCATCGCAGCTCGGCACGTCGCCAATGAGCATCGAACTGTGCTGCGAATGGCGCGTCGGACCCGACGTATTTGACCAGCTGCCGAGCTGAAAAGTGTGCTTCTCGTCGATGAAGCGCAGATTCCGAAGCGAGTGGAGCGACCGGCTCGCGTGCATTTTGGCAGTCGGCGGCGGGGGCTTGAGTGGTGTGTAAGGGACTGCGACGCTTGCGGGGAGACACGACTGTGCGCACACTTCACCATCTTTGTTGATCGGTTCCAACGGGGGCATGGTCGCGAGCTCGGGGAATACAATGACTCCCGAGCCCTGGCTGGGATGCATTGCGAGTTCGTAATCGGGGCGGCTGATAGACGTCGAGACCGCACGACGGGGCGGGGTCCCTGGCGGGGCGAGGTAGTGGGACGACTGCGAGGTGTAGTCGCTCGAGCCAAGATCCACAAAGTCCTCGCCAGTCGAGTGGGACATGGATGTACCCGTGTCGCCATCATCCGATCCTAATCCGGAAAACGGATGCGTCGGACCAAATCCAAGACGGTGTGCTATCTTGTGGCGGACACTGCTCCCCACCGACTGGGCCGAGCGGCGCTGCGTGCTCGTCGACCGTTCTGGCTGACCCGAGGTGGATCGTGATCCCGAAACTCCGTTGCTCCGTCCGTACGCACTCTGTTTGGATGTGACGCCAGAGTAGTGTGTCGAAGTGGAGATTGCGCTGATGCGCTTTGCGTTTGCAACGTTACTCGCTCGCTTTCCTGCGCGGAGCAATCGTTCCAGAATCGCTGCACGACGGACAAGCACACCCAGATCCACCGATTCGTCGTCCTTTTCCCAATCATCGTCATTGTTTACAACTTCCTCACCGCCGTGACCTTTGGAGCTGATCATGGACGCGTGTTTTGACGACCGCTTTTTCGACTTTGTCGACTTGTTGGACCTTGTCGAGCGTACGGACCGGACACTGTCGCGCCGTCCCCAAGCCACTGGCGGGCCGCCGGCGAATAAGCTCCACCTGGCGAGCATACCACCCGTTGGACGGCTGGGAGCGGCGGCGGGCGCGCTTGCTTGGCTGGGTGCGCCATTGTTCCCGGTGCTAGCGTCGGAGAAACCACTCTGGGCCGAGAGGTGTTTCAGACGCGCTGCAGGCTCCGAGACAGGGACAGACTGGGACGAGGCGCGGTTGTTTGTGCCGCTACCTGAAAAATGCGAAACGCCACCACGGACCGACGACGGCGAGTCCATACTTCCAAGTGCTGGATCCTCGTCGAGAAATGAATAGTGAGGGAGAGGGAGTTCGCCAGACAGCTGCGGGATGTCGCGGTTATTACTGAAGTCCGTGGGAGTCGCACGCGGAGACATGGATGGGAATGTTGTTGACGCGAACGACGTGGCTCCGAGGGGTGACGGGAGTGGCTCGTCGGGAGAGGACGGTCTTGGCCGCGGACGTGCGTATGACGCGCGAGAGCGACGTGAAAAGAGACTGCTTGTTGGGGAAGAAAGAGGAGCGCCGGGAGAGTACATGGCAGAGGGCGGGTGAAGTGAAGATGAAGAGGATGATGCAGCACCACCCGCTACACCAAGAGAGGAAGCACCTGCGCCGCCAACAGCCGATGTGGATGAGCGGGGGCCGAGTGTTGACGAGTCAACAGCCAGAGTGGATCCTGCAGCGGATGCACCTTGGCTAGAGCCTGCCCCAGCACTGGGTGACAGCGGGGGAAGGGATGGTGCGCCAGACACTCTGAGCTTGCGGGCAATCACGATCGCTGCCGAGCTGGCTGATGGCGATGGGTTGAGCCACGAGCTCCGGGGCGAAAGGGGCGACTGAGCAGAATACGATGCCGAGTACGAGTACATGGAGACCTCTGACTCAACAACGGACCCCAGAGAAAGGGGCCTTTCTCTCAACTCGCGTTCGCGAACGGCAGCAGAAGCAAGTGCGGCAGCAAGCGACGGGGTGGCTGTCGGCCCAAAGGACCCGCTTGCTGGGAGATTTACTGTCCCCATGGCGGGAGTGTGGGCTGGGCTGGTGCCCGACGGCCCCGACGACGGCCCGGTAGATGTTGCGGTGGTCGAGAACGATAACCGCGATCCTGAGCCCGATGCCGCTGCGGGGTGGCTGCCAGTGTGCGGGAGGGGATCGGCGCCGGTATGTGGGCTTGCCCTGCTTCCTGTTCCTGTGGCTGTTGTGGCTAGGGATGTCGGCCGCTGGGACAAGGGCGAGAGCGGCGTGGGGCTCAGTGGCGTCGAGAGGTCTACGGAGTTGTGGCCGCCAAAGGTGTCCTGCGGAGACCCTGGTGGGGTGAGGCGCGGCATGGGGCCTGACGGGAGGGAGAGCGAGTCGCTGCTCGCCGTGGAGGAGGACGAGACGGAGCTCATGGAGGGTCTCATGATGACGAGAGGACGAGAAGATGAGGATTAAAGAGGGGAGGGAGGGAGAGGGGGTTGCGGCCTGCTAGGCCTTTCGGACGGTGTTGTGTATGTTCGTCGTGGTGGTAGAGAGTACTGGCGGGTCGAGAAGGAGGTGGTCGGGGGGGCGAATGGGAGAGACACAAGGAGGGTAGTGCTCAGGGGCAGATGTCGAGGGCTGTCGCTGGGCTTTGAAAGGAAAATAAACAAGAAGTGATTAAACAGATGGCGATGAGAAAAGGACTAGTCGAGACAAAAAGCAAAAGGAATCTAGAATGTCAAAAGAGCGTGACGAGTTGGGCGGGCGAGGATTGGCAGTGGCAAGATGGGGAGGCGCGGCGAGGACGGCGAGAACAATGGGAGGAGGTGGGGCGGGGAGGTGAGGTGAGATGTTGGCGATGTGCTGTCGCTGTCGCTGCCGCTGCCCGATGTCCCGGTGCCGATGAGAGGAGGGGAGGAGAAGGAGGGGGGAGGAGGAGGAGATTGAGATGGCGATGTCGGGGTGTGTGTCGGAGATGGAGAGATGGAGAGATGGCGATGGAGATGCGAGTGATGGACCAAGCGCAGTGCCCAGTGGCCTAGTCGGGCAAGGAGCAAAGGACAGCGAGAGTACGCCCAGGGAGGGGGTCCGAGAGCGCGGGTATGGGTATGGGACCTCGGGGAGAGGTTTGCAAAAGGACAAGCAGGAGGGACGAGGAGGGACCTGCGTGTTGGCGGCGTGTATTCGCGGGAGGGGGAGGGGTTTGGAACGAGTGCTCCCTGGAACACCAAAAAGTACACTCAAACACAACAGAGTATACACAATGGCCAGAAGGAGCAGTAAAAAAAGGTTTAGAGCGAGTAAGAGGGACTGGGGATTTTGAGGGGAGGAGGGAGAGATGCGTTGGTGTTGTCGATGTTACAACACGTCGTTGTCTCTTGGAGTTGTCGTTTTCTCGAGGTGGCGATCCTCAATCTCAGTCTTGATCTCTTGATATCTTGCTGACGGTGAAGAAGCAAGCAAAGCAACGCATGCGCGCATGCGGAGACATGGATGGATGCATGTCATCGATCGCCCCCCATCATCATCCATGTGCATGCTGCCGTGGTACGGTGGACATACAGTTCCGCTCCTGCCGGGTGTGCGTGCGTGTTTACGTCCAAGAGAAAAAAAAGCGAGGAACGACAAGGAGGAGAGGAGCAGGCCGGGAGAGCGGAGATCTGGCATCTCACCTGTGTGTGCTCCTCTTTCTCTCTCTCTCGTTCATCTCTCTTTCTCCTCTCTCTCTCCGTCCCTCGTGCCTGCCGAATGGCCCGAACGTGCACACTCCCGGGGCCGCCTCGCAGCCTGGGCGGCAAGAGGATCGAGAGGAGAGGCAAGAGCACACCTTGCCGTACACCCAAGATAATCCAGGTGGCCAGCTGCTCGCCGAGCTCCAGCTGCCGTTCTTTCCCTGTACGCCTCTTCGGCTCCACCCCGCCGCCCGGTAGCACCAACGGCATGCATACTCTTTCCTCGAGACTTTTCCTAGAGTTCCTCGAGATCCTCGGCGGCTCGTCATCATTCATTGGATCTCTCATATCTCGTCCTCTCGTCTCGTCTCGGAATGGGCTAGGGAGACGGACGAAAAGGGATGAATTGTCTCGGGTGGGCGCCAGCTATACCGCCCAGGGAGAGCGAGGCCCAGGCTGGCCATGGCAAAGACCATAACAAGTGAACAAACCCACAAAGCTGGAGCCGTGTCGTCGTCGCGGGTCCAACGGCCGCCGGCCGGCAGTGGCGCAGTGACAGCATCTAGAGTAACATGCTCCTTAAGCTCGGTTGCTCTGCGTCCCCCCTCTCTCTCCTGCATCGCGCTCTCCCTCTGCGCCACCTCGATCCCCGTGCCTCGTTGCCGACCCCTCTGACCCTCACAGACCCTCTGACCTTCACTGACCCTCACACTCTGACTCCCACTCTCTGACCCTCACCCGCCCACCCAGCAGCCATGCTGCCGGCATTGCCGCCTTGCGCGCCTTGCGTAACACCTGGTAATGAGCCCTGGAGCCCACAATGGCCACAAGGCCGCAGTGCGGCACTGTGCATACCGTCCGAGCCGCAGCCTGCAGTGGCTCTCCCTGCTCCCTGCTCCATGCCCTTGCTCTACCGCTTTTGCTGCGGCGCCGCTGCCGTGTCGTAGCCGGGATGCAACCCTGAGTCCGCCGCCCCTTAGCCGTACAGGTGTAGTAACTGCCGCCATGCCGCCCTCATCCGCAGAGCTGGAGAGGCCGTGATTTCGCAGCAGCGAGCACAACGCAGCTCCCAGAAAGCCAACACCAGCCGGCCAGCAGGCCTGGAGCTTGGAGCGCACTCCGCCCAACCAAAGCAAGTCATACAGGGCATCGAATTCTTCCCGGTCCTGGTCCTGGCCCTTATTCGGAAGCCGCACGCCTGTCGCATGAGCCCCAAGGCTTGAGGCATCACGTTCTCAAGCTTCACGGCCGCATAGTGGCTGTTTGCTTTTTCGAGCGACAGCCCGCAGATATACAAAGCCGCAGACCCGCAGACCCGACCCGCAGACCCGCAGCCAGGCAAGGACAGCGGCTCAGGCGCGTCTCCCTCCTCCCGCGACGCGTCGATTCCGCATGTAGCAGCAACTCGTATAATCTGGGCGACGTACGCCCCGTTGTCGGATCCCCGTAGAGGTAGAGTACCGCACTGCAGAAGATCTTGTCTTTTCAGTTTTGTAGGTGACTATCCCTATCCCTGCTATTCTCGATGGCGAGCAGCGATCGCTTTACGAGTTGACTGTCTCGGAACGGTCCAGCTCCAGGCTCTGGATCTTTCGTCTGCTCCCTCTCGCCCTTTGGCTCTCCCCTCCCGGCTCCAGGCTCCCGGCTCCAGACTCCGGACGCTCGGGCTGATGTCAGTGGCGCGCACCGGTGGAGCCCCAACGATCGGACATACGGTGGGTGTGATCTGCATCTCTGGATCTCTGGCCTTGTGTGAGAGAGGGACCACGGCCGACGGGCTTTGGGCTTTGGGATCCCAGGAATCGATTCCCTACGAGCTCACGTATGGAAAGCACACGGATGGCAAAGGCAGAAACAGCGCCAGCATTGATTCCTGCTGCCTGTTTCCTGCTTCCTGCTCCCTGCTGCCACTCCCGCTGGCCGCCGCCAACCGCAGCGCCGCGCAGCTCGTGCACGGCCCGTTCTCGGCATCACGGCAAGCACCTGGACGCTGGCCTAGCCCGGAACGGTTAGTCTTCGGGCATGTGGCCGATGACATCGCATCCTGTGTGTGGCTGCTATCCTACTCCGACCCGATCCCATCCCAGGATTGGATTCCAGTTCTAGCACACATTGCATTCTATTATCTACATACAGTGTCGTCGCTCGTATCCGTGCATCCGTCCTGTCCCCTCGTCTCGTCTCATCACGTAGTAATTGCGCAGTCTACGCGCTCGCAGGCGTGCCGTTGGCGCTGCTCGCACCGTTCGCACCGCTCGCACCGTTCGCGCCGGTCTCGCTGCCCTCATCCGACTCTCCACCGGCAGCACCCACGGCGCGCACCCGTGCAATCTCGTCCTCGACAGCCTGCCGCCCAGCAGAGGTGAGCATGGGCCGGCCGTCAGTGTAGTCCTTTTCAAAGTACCGCGTCTCGTGTCTGCTGTCAGCGAGGAACAGACGAAAGCCAAGGCAGTGCCACTAATCTCGGAACCAAGCTCCAACCTCGGCTCCAATCTCAGTGGAGTCCGCCTATTCCGGCCCTGGAGATCACTCTAATACTCACTCTCCACCCACAGCCTTGAGCTTCGCGGCGATATCACGCTGACGCTGTTCAATCACCTGCTTCTGCTTGGTCGCCTCGCTCCAGTTCTTGCCGAACAGGTTTTCCGTCACGGGGTTCCAGAGCCGGCGACTCTCCTGCGGCTCCTGCTCGTCGATTGGGCGAACGAGTTTTGGGATCAGAGCCAGCTGGTCCATGTCGAGCAGAAGCGTCCACTCCTGTGATGTTAGATGCTGTCAAGGTTCACGTGCACTGCACTGCCGCCGTCCCGATCGTGACTCTATCTCTAATCAATGCGGCCGGTTCCTCGACTATTCTCCGCTATCGTGTCCCGGGTGATACGCTGAGCTTATTGTGACGGCTCCAACAATAACCTCTTTGCCACAAGGTTGACACAGCTCGGTCACAAGGTTCCCGGCCAAAGCCAATACCTTGATGGATAGATTCCATGGCTCCCACAGAGTGGGCCACAGCTTCTAGGACCGCTTCACCTCTCCCAAAATGTCACAATTGAGAGGCGGCCAGCTCTGAGATCGCCAAACTCCGTTCCGCTACTCCTGCCACTCACCTTCTGTCCTTTGAGGCGGTACCGGATCTGGCGCATCCAGTTGCCCTCAATGTGCGCGACGACCATCTCGCTCGGCACCTGCTTGGGCTTCTTCCACTCCTCTGCCGCAGTGTCGCCCGTCTTGTACCGGAAGATGACACCGTCGAGCAGGAAGCGGGGCTTGCCGATCCACGACTGGGAGTGTGAGCGTGTATCGTACGCGATGTGATTATGTGACAGCAGTAATGTGAAGGCACAAGCATGACACGTAACTCGCGGAGCCCGCACAATCACACGGCACACAGGCACCGACAATTGGAACGTGAAGACTTGTGAAATACTGTCATGAGTGGTTCATGGGAACCAGCCACTCCACATGTCCATCTGCCGGCAGTCCATGTGCATGTCTGCGGTAACCCATGTGCGCGACATGAGCACACGCAACAATGACATAAAGGTCATATGCATATGGCCTCATGCCACACACCACACGTTGATCCACGTACCTCATCCTTGTAGTCGAGCAGCACGCGCAACCGCGTGGCGCCGTCACCGCCACGAACCGTGACGGAAATCTGGTCGCTCATGGTACCATAGTACGAGCCCTTGAGGATGCCATTGACCTGCGCCTCGGGGTGTGTGATCTGGTACTCTTCGCCCTTGCCTGGTCCGTCGCGGAGGATGCGCACAAAGATACCCTTGTTGAGCGGACCGGGGCCGAGGCGGATCGCTGATGTTAGAACGTCCTCTGCAACAATACCACTCCTCTCACTCACCAGGGAAGGACACCTTGGCCATGATCTGGTCAACACCGACGGCCTCGATGCCCCGCTCGGGGCAGTAGTAGTATGCGGCCGAGACCGGCGGGTGATGGCTCGTCTGCTCGCAGAGGAAGACAACTGTGACCTTCTCGCTGTCCCGGACGCCAGCGTCCATTTCTCGCGGAAGAATCTCGTCACCGGGACCCGGGATCGCCTGGCGCATCGCCGCCATGTCGAACGGATCCTTCTTCTTCTCCCCACGCGACGACGCGGCAGATCGGATAGAGGACACCTCGCTTCCAGTGCCCGCAAAACCACCATGTTCGGGACCGAGAACTGGCGTCGACCATCCGGATCCACCCTGGCCACCGTACTGGGGCTCATTCGGCAGAGGCACATGGACATGCGTCCGCACAATCGGCATACCTGTCTCCTCATCAATCTTCAACGGGGGAACGCGCCATCCGCAGCGGAAGTGCTCGCCTTGGTGTGAGCTGGACCAAAGTTGTAATCTCACCAAGTGCCGAGTTGTACGTCTTTCCGAGACGAGCGCGAACAAACTTGAGATCCTTGGAGAACAGGAAACGGAGCACAGCAAGCATCCGTTCGAAATCGTCGGAGCTGTCACCGATACTATGACGTCAGTGAAAAGTACCACTTTGGGAGGACCACTCACGCCGCAAAGATATCGGCACGGTCGGCGTACTGCCAGTACTCGAGGTTTGGGATCGGCTCGAGCAGCGAGGCGGGAAGGGAGAGGCGACTATGTGTGTGAGTGTGGCCACGACGGAGCTCACTCACAGACTGGCAAGATCCTTGACACCAACGAGCCTAGTGTGTCAGCTAGCTGCGGTGGGATTGGAGAGAGGTGGGGCTACACTGCGCCCACCACCGCTCGACTGCGATCGTAGCTCGTAGTGTGTGGAGACGTGTCGTGCGGTGTGGGAGAAGGGTGGTGTGGGTTCATGTTGTGATGTGCGGACAGGGTGTCCAAACCCTGCGATTCGCCCCCCTCATGTCTCCACACGCAACGCGCACTTACTTCTTCAGTAGACCCATAAGAATACGCATCTTGCCCTCCTCGCCACCGCTGCCGACGTCCGGCAGGGTGGCCGGGGCTCCCGTGTCGTCTGTGAATGACTGGGTAGCTGGGGCGGGGTCAACCAGAATGTGGGGTGTAGCCATCGCGGATAAGGTGAGGGCCGGAGATGTGGGGGTGGCGGCGAGCGTGGGGTCGCGATGGATAGCGATAACGAAAGCGCAAAATGGATCAAGAATCGAGGACGAATAGGGCAAACGTGGTTGAGAAGCAAGAGGTGGAGATGGAAATGTAGATTACACGCTCACACAAGGCGCAATTGTAACGATACCGGAGGGGAAGGATGGCACGATGCGCGATGCAATGCACGACGGAGTGATCCGATACGACAAGTGCAGTCGATAGAGCGATGCCCGAGATACGATCACGGTATTGCAAGGACCCCGCAGCAATAAGGCCGTGCAATGATCGCAGTCAGTGGGATCCCAAGTACCCAAGTGCGAGGTAAGCGCGACACATGGCAAGGCGGTGGTACACGTCCAGAATGAGCGTCACAGGAACGGTTAAGACCGGGCAGCGGCAGTCCGAGCGTCCGAGCGCCACAACAACGACGAGCGCGAGGTCGCGTCAACATGTCGGCATGAGCGTTTGATCGAGGGCGTTGCGGCGGCGGCGCGGCGCAGGGTCCGAAACGACCACACCACGGCACGACGCGAGCGCGGTTGAGCAAGGGGCCAAGAGTCGTGATGAATGAGGAAATCGGCCGGGTTGTCCGGAGCACGGGGAGGGAGAACGTGCGCGCGCAGCAAGACGGTCATCCGGAGCAGGAGATCAGGAAACATGAAGCAAAAAATATGCAGAATATCACCGATCGAGAAGCAGCGTGTCAGCATCGGCGCGAAGGGGGGAGGGGATGAGACACGGCAACGTCAAGTGTGCAAAAATATCAACGACCACAACGCTTCACGTACTGCGCCGCTCGGGCACAAAGACAGAAGCGAACACGGAAGCACGATGGAGAAGGCGGCGACCATCACTCAGCGTGCGTGACAGCCCCGTACCCCATCGACCTTCCAATGTAAAGCGGGCCAGCGAGCGAAGCGCGAAGCGCGAAGCGTGCCTTCGGCTGCATGTGTGTGCGCCCGGACATGGATGCACCTGTGCCTCGTTCACATGTCGCCAAGCATGTGCGCACCGCACGCACCCAAGCGGTGCAATGCAACAACGGGACATGGTTGTTTAGGCCCCAATGGCGCGCTGGTCGTTGGCTGGCGATAACGAACGTGCGGCTTGGTCCGGGTCGGGTGGAGGTGCGGTTGCCACCGGCAGTGGAGGCTGGGTGCTGACCACCGGGGTGTTCAGAGCGACGCTCTCAGAACCCAGTGCACCACGGCCCACGGCGGCGCGCAGAGTCCGTCGAGCGCAACGACAATAACAGCGACAGCGGCACAAACGACAACAACAACAGAGAACTCATGCCGTCACGGTCACTTACCCGGATCGTCATCGGTCGGGATGGCGAGCTTTGAGGCGGCGCCCTTGTCCTTGCCCATTGTGCTAGACGTTGTGGGTAGAGGTTTGTGTGGATATCAAAAAGTCGAGAGGGGAGCGCCGTGCTGCTGTGTACAGTAGACAGTAGCGAGGGTGTGCTGGAGCGAGGAGCGAAGAGTGTTGTGGATGAGACAAAAGAAGTTTGGAATAGAGTGGAACTGGAGAGACGGAACAGTGAAAAAGGTGGAGTGGAGTGGAGTGAGTAGCAGTAGTGAGTACCCACCCACCCTCATTCATTCCCCAACCCGCTGCTTCCCATTGTGGACTACTAGTCATAGTCTGTTCCCGGCTGCAACCGTCCCTGCTTCTTGCTCAGATGCCGCTCTCAGCTGCTGGTGGCCCTAGCTGGTCTCTCGCTGGTGCCGCCATTTTGTCCATGTCCAGCTGCCCACAGAGATGTCATCATCATCATAAGGGACCACAATGCGGGAAGTGTGCAGCCCAGCCCAGCCCAGCCCAGCCAAAGCCCACTCCGGCAGCTCCGGCCCGCCGCCCCTCGAGCCCTCGAGCCCTCGAGCCCCTCCAAGTCCCACCCCACATGCACAAGAGGCCGAGTGGGTTCGAGGGTTCGCCGCACCTCGGCGTTCAACCGCCGAGCTCCGAACCGGATACCGCCATCAGCATCGACTACCAAAAATAGTGCAGCCCATTCCATATCTGCCAGCCAGGATTAACAGAAGCATGCATGTCCTGGTGCCAGTCGTACAGTCGTGCCAGTTTTGGCACCCCGCACATCATGTTCCTCAGATTTTCATTCCCTCCCTCTGTGCTCCATGTTCTTCAGTCCAAAATTGACAGATGCTCATCACGCGGCCCGGCGCGCAGCGCGCAGCACACCCACGCGCGGACATCTGATCGGCAGACGCGATCACCGCGAACTCATCAGTGCCTCGGACTAAATTAATCACACCCGCGCGGCGCCGCGCGCGCGTGGCGGGGCGCGGAGCAGCGGAGCACCCTGCAGCGGAGTTGGGGACAGCTGAGGGCGGGGGTTTGTGCGGATGTGCGTGCAATGTGCTTTCGGACTAGGACGCACTTCGCGCCTCGTGGTGATGTGCGGCGTGAGCTCGTGAGCGCGTGCGCGCGTGAGCCTCCAGCGTTGCACGTTACGGGTTGCAAGGTCTTCTCGAAAACCTACGATCGTGCTATTACCGGACACTGCGCGCTTCCCGTGCGTGCGAGCTCACAGATGCTCAGAAGCTCGCGGCCTCAATGCCTCGAGGCCGAAGAGTGCGCCGACGCCGATCAGGGTCCTGAGATCCATATCCTCCATGCAGGCCAGAAACCCTTGCATAGCCGAGGTGCGGAGGTGCGGAGATGCGGAGATGCCAAGTTGGTACGATGGTCGATTGGGTGTGGATGCCGAGGCCGAGCCAAGAGCTTCCAAGCCTCCAAGCTTCTGAGAGCCAGGTGGCCCCGATCCGGGTCCTCGGGGACAGGAGCTGTGACTGCGCATCTGCGGGTCGCGGCCTCGAGCTCCAGCATCCAGCATGCAGCGGTCTGCAGCAGCTCGGCAGGGGCATTCTCATGGTCTGCGCTACGGCCTGCGGCCTGCACTACACTCCGCGTCTCCGAATCCGAGACAAGCCGCGCCGCGATGCCAAGGATCTCGATTGTCTCGGGACTGGGAGATGTGCATCGGATGCTGCGCACTGCCTCTCCCGCACCTTGGAGGGTCAAGGCAATCAGATAGAATCTAGAATTTCGACTTGGTAGGTGACTGCCAGATCTCCAGGGCTGTGGCTCGGTGCTCGCTTCTGATCACTCTGGAGCTCTGGACGAGGTGGGCCGCATGGGACGCTGCTGCGCAGATCAAGACGCAATGCACAACACAAAATAGTCCACACGACGTAGATACGCAATGCATGCAACGCAAACAGATGTCCACATGTCCAGTGCACATGCTCAAGGTGCAGAACAAGCAGACCGTGCACTGCTCAAAGCCGCATGCTGCGCGGCGGCGCGGCGGGCCAGCTCACCAGCTCACCAGCGCTGGCATCTCGGTCATCTGCGAACTGCAAGATCGCATGTGCGCAGGAGATCATGAGAAGCTTGGCGCTCCACATGCCCAGCATGCCCGCGGCCCACGCCACGCCGAGCCGGCGGCATAAACGAGCCAAGAAGCACCAGCCTGCCGTCAGCTGCTATCAGCTGCGCGCTGCGAGGCACGGATGGACAGGTACTGGTTCCCTTTCCGGGCCGGGCCGGGCGAGGCGACGTCGCCCAGTCTCGGATTCTGGACCGCGGTGGAGGGGGTGGACGCCAGGCAGACATGACTGCAACCATGAGCCAACGCGGCCAGCACACCTCCGTACGCGCCCGTACGGCCTCCGTCCTGCCCCTGCACCTCGGATGCGGCGTGCAGTACGCAAACTCGCAGTACAATAACCTCAAGTACCTCAAGTCTCGTGTTGGCACTCGACTAATTTTGAAACGAATCTCATCGGCACACCGGTACACCCGGCAGGCCGGGCAGGCCCCCGCCCTCGTGCCGCGTTTCATGTCGGGGACCCGAAACGCTGACAACCCGGGTCGGAGATCGTGGGCGGGCTGGACTCTTCTTGTACTAGAGTTCCGGAGTGAAGAAGAGCATGCAGACATTGTTGAGAGATGACAGATTACCGGGGTGTTCAGCTTCAGACGAGCATTGAATATAGCGAGCGTCTATGGTTCTGCAGATGTGCTGTGATCTTAAGTTCAACTGTTCTATGACGCTCCCTGGCATGTCCCTAAGCAGACAACAGGCAACGAGCGACGAGACACATTTCTACATCGCCCATCGCGTCGTTTGTGGTCCATGCGGAAGCCACAGCCCTGGGTTCCGTAGCGGAGGCGCAGTGGCGCCAGGAGTAGATGTGAACAAGACTGCGGCGGATCGCGTCGCACGTTGCAGACGCACTCGCTGTGCGCTGTGCAGTTGCTGTGCACTTTGGATCGCGTCGCAGTCGCGTTGGCCGGCAACGCATGGTGCTTAATTGACAGTTATACGTCTGCCCTATTCATGTCGAGCTGTCGATCTTGAGCTCTTGGGCTTGATCTTGTTCTCATGTTCTGCAGGCTGCAGGACCAGTTCCGACAGTCCCCTAATCTGCACCAGATATTAAGACCCATGAATCCTGTCACAATCCACGAACCAGCGAAGCATCAAACCGCGGGCGAATATCGTGTTGGAATGTTGGAATCGTTGGGGTTCTCGTTGGGCAGTGGCGCAGTACCGGGAATGAATCAGAGAAACACGACTACATAAACAATCCGCACTACGCGTCCTTGCTGTCCAGTTAGCTCCCATTGTGCCTCTCTGCGAGCTGCGATTGTTGGGGACCGTGCGCTGCTAGTGGCTAGTGACGGGCACTGTAGACATCGTGAATTGTGGTCATTGACGATCATGGATCTGCCCCGAGTGATTGGATTATTGAGGATCATTGGGGGATCATTAGGAATCATCGGCCATTGCGGATCAGATCATCCCATTGTCAGGGGAGGACGCGTCGAAGGGGGGTCGAGGGTCGAGGCGCCAAGGGCAAAGGTATTCATCGACGCGTCAAACGACTCAGATTAGGTCGGTACTAGCGCGCACAGCGTTGCACCGCTCCGTTTGGTACTAGTCTTTAGTTTGAATACCACCATCTTCTGGCGCCGACGTCGCGGGTTATGGAAATCGCAGACGAATCTAACCCGACACAGACTGGAGAGAATCCAACACAACCCGACGCGTCGGTCGCGTAGCAGCGTATCCATCCCGCCCCGATTTTTTAAAGCAATATAGCACTACACCGACCGTGACAGTGCAGCAATCGACCCAATCATACGACAAGTGTAACGCGCTATATGGGGGTAACGACGCGCGGGAGGACGCGTCGCTCTAATAATGTGCACGGAAGAGGCGCTGGAAAGAACGGAATACGCTGGCGCGCTGGCGCGCTGGCGTTGCCCCAGCGCCATGCCCCATAGCTAACAGAGTGCAGAGTCTAGCCTCTCGCATGTCCCGATTCCAAGCTTGCAAGCTTGCAAGCTCAACAGCTGCCCAGCTGTCATTCAGCACCAGAACATCCACCCCAGATTATCTACCCGCTCTTGCCCCGTCTCGGGTCAGGACCCCTGGTGTTCGGCGGGGCGTAACCGCGTTTGGGATGAGGATCAGAGGCAGGCAGAACACGTTTACGGGGATATTCTATCGCTTATATCGCAGAGGCAACAGAGGCCAAAGCAGAGCGCGAGAGGATATACGATATGCCACCTCCCTCCCGCATGCTTCAGATATTTTAGATCCAGCGATTCTACAATGCTGCTGGTACGTTGGTACGCGGTGCGACACCCCTTCCTCCCCTACGCCGTTCCGCGTCGCCAACCCCCGACCCCAGGCGTCTCAGACCTAAACTGCTCAAACCCAACTCAATTTCTGTCAAGAAAAATCTCCCCGCGCCACGCGCCAGAGGCTGAGGGAGGGTGTGAGTTCCTGTATCTTCATGCAAGGGGAAGCATCAGCGACAGCGAACGGCGTATCGTTCTTGCACCATTCATCTGCGTATTTTGCTTCACTTCATGTGGTAGCTGGTAGCTTGTAGCTCGTGTGTCGAGTTCTCCGGGGTACCGGGGTGTATTCTCGGGCTGCGGAGAGTGTCCAGGCCTCAGGCATGAGGGAGTTAATCGAAAGGAGATTGGAACGCGGGCATTCTGGGCGTAGTCTTGTTCAAATACCTTCTCTTGGTTCCCATTAGAAGGGATACAAAGCTTAGATTGCAATCAGATTAGGTGATGGAATTCCTGAAAGACCTCACCTCGGGCTTGGGGCCAGCCGCCCAGGGGCGCGAAACAGTCAGGTTCCGGCGTGCCTTGTAGTCCAGTACTTTGGTGTGAAGCCTTGGTAGCTTGGTGAAGCCTTGGCTCGTCTCCCTTTTTGGCTGCGCTTCCCCCCCTTTCCCCCCTTTTTGATCCGAAGGAGTCTGGAACACGAGTAGACGCACGATTGACCACGATTGACAGGGGGCCAGGAAGGGGGGGGAGGGAGTGGAGCTCACCGTGTTCTGCAAGCCTGGCTAGCGTGGAGCCTAGCCATCACGCGTCCCCGTTTACCCTTTTTGATCCCTGTGGTACTGTGGTTCTTGTCAGGTAATGCACGCGTCGACACGGGCAAATAATAGCTACCATACGATTGATTAGGATTCACTGGTGCAGTCTCTTCGAGCAGCGCGAGCAGCCTGCATCGCATTTGGCCGTCGTTTGGAGCCCCCCTATTAGGATATCTATTACCAGCCTTTGCCTTTCCCCTGTTTGATTATTATTACAAAGCATCCCCCCTTTTTTTTCTTGCTCCTGCGTTTTGGGTGGACTGGTCAGCGTCGTAGAGTAATCTCTGATATCCTGCGTTGGAGTGCATACAAGGCAAGATGCACGGTCTTTGGGATATCCTGTCCGCGCTGCTGTCCGGCTTTTTCCCCTGGCTGGCGCACAGTGATTTTCCCTTTTTTCTACCTTGCGAATCGAAGGATCCCCCCATCAGCTGAACAGCAAGCAAGCGCCTCCTCTGGCGCCTCTCCAGCTCCTTCCCCGGCTTCTCTTCACCCTTGTCTTGGTCGACGCTCCTCTGCTCGTCTGCTCTCTTTTGCGACTCCTCGTCCGTCTCATATTCAATCCATTCCATCCCGCTCGCTCGCTCGCTGTCCGCTTTCTAATCCCATCCTATCCGCATTTACAGACTGCTAATCCTCCGGTCTCCGGCCTTTCCCTCCTGTCGCGTCGGTAATTACAGCAGAATCTCATCCATCACATCTTCTCCCCCACCACTTCTCCTCTGCTCGCCACTATTCCCCCCTCCCCCCATTTCTCTCGGATCTTGGACGGCTCAACGAATCCTCACACACACGCCAGTTTAACGTTTCTTTGACGCGCCGCCTTTGTCCGTGTTTCTCTGGATCTCTGGCCTGTCTCCTTGTCTCTAAGCTCTTTAGGGTCCTGGGGCACGACACCACATTCCTCACTACAACTCATAGGTACTAGGTTCCCCCTCCCTTTCCATCCCCCTCCATCCCCCAGCCAGCCACGACTACGCGACGACACGAACTCTCCTGCTCCATTTCCCTCTTTCCCTTTGCCCTTTGTGCGCCTCCCTCCACTTGGCTCTCCTTGCTTCCTTGTTCCCCCTCTCTCTCTCTCACTCTCTCTTCCATCTTTCTCCGTCACCACAACAACACACACGCCGTCGTCTGAGCATCGCCATCAATTCTATCCGCGCATCGCGAAGCAGACACTAGTCCCCACCACTCTGCGCATTCCAACGCGTGCACGCCAGTGGACACCACCACACGGGCCTTGATCACTCCCTCTCACTGCAACTGCTACCTTTTTTTTTTTTTGGACACCAGCATACTGTACTGGCCCCCCACGCGTGGAGCCGCCCACCCACACCCTGCTCGGCGCCTCTCCGGTTCCCCGGTCCCTCGGTCCCCACTTGCCTGTCTTGCCTCCGATCCTCTGTGCCCGACGCCTCCGAAGGCGTCCAAGTGTCAGAGCGCACGCAAAACAGCAAAAACACAGTCATTGACACAGGGAGATCTCTCCACTACTGTATCACTGTGCCTCTGGCTGTCGTGCCCCGGTTTCGCGGTCGTCTCCACTCGCGCGCCCGCTCAACCCTTCGCTGTGGGTCCCCCTCTTCTCGCATTATACTCTCTCCTCGCGACGCCTTGCTCGACATCTCGACACCCACACCTTGACTTTTTCCCTCACTTCCCCCCCCTCCAGGTGGCCCTCACCCTCACCCACGCACATCAACACCCACGCCCACACCCCCACACGCCCTTTATTCATCTCCACACCACCCACAACACGCTCACTCTCATCTCATCGTCCCGACCGTGTTTGTTTCCCCTCCGCCGCCATCGCGTCTCTGGCTACGCGCCGCATCACACGCACCGGTGCACGACCCCCTGTCGCACTAACACGCGGATGGTTGGCTGGGTCGTCTAGCTAACACCCTCCCTCCTCTCCCTCACCTTGCTCGGCGACAGCATCGCGCTCCCCACACACATTCGAGCTCGACGCCTGTTTCTCTCCATCCTCCCCCTGTCTCCATCATCCATCACACGTTATCATGGCGGCCGTTGATGCTCCCATGACTTCGCCGCCGCTCTCCGACGGCTCTCGCCCGTCCATGTCGCTCAAACGCCAGAGCCTCACCAATGGTGGGGGCCTCGCGGCGCCACTAGCCGACGCCGACGCCATGTCTGTAAACTCCATGGTCGACGTTGAGGCTCGCTGCGGAGGCTGCCGCAAGCTTATTGACCAGGAGAACGGCGGCATCGTCGTCCAGTTTGGGTACGTGGAATGGCCACAACACCACGGTGCACCTACGTGTTGTAGCCGCCTGGTGGTTGGAGGTGAAACCATTGGGGGACCGAGCGCTGACACATTGTCACAGAACTTCATACTGGCACGTCGATTGTTTTCGCTGCGCAAAGTGCCAACAGCAGGTCTCTGCAGACACCAATCTCTTGCTGCTCAGCGATGGGAGCCCCGTTTGCGGGAACTGCTCGTACCAGGTGAGGAAGCCCAACATTTTTTGTGTCTGACGACAGTGCTTTGTTTGCAAGCAGTCAATCACTGAAGAGGCGATCATGACCGGCGACGAGTCGTACCATGCGCACTGCTTTACCTGTCGCACATGCAAACGCAGGATAGAAGAGCTGGTGTTTGCGAAGACGACACAGGGGATCTACTGTATGGTATGTTTAGAAACGGCACTTCACTCCTGACGCACAGTCCTGTCACAATGAACGTGTAGCGAGGAGCAGGCGACACGCAGAGGCGAAACGCCAACGCGCAGCGCGCAAGGAGCGCGAACGCGAAGAGGCCGAGGCCAGGAAGCGCGAGGGCTCTGGGACCTTGTCCCACAGCACAACATCCACATCGCTCAACGTGTTGTCAAACTTCACCAAGAGCCCAACCGACTCGTCCCCTGCCAATTCGCCGGTCTCCATCAAAGGCCCCGACAGGAAATCGTCCCTTCCGCCACTGTCGCCGCATCAACAACAGTCGCCACGCAATACGCCAGAACACCGGCCCCGAGAGCTCAGCGTCGATCGTTCCATGGGCGCAAGCAGTCCCACTGCCCGCGCCCCTTCACCATCGACCAGCCGCATGGGTACGTCTATCAACGATCGCAGCATGCCGTCGTCGCCCGCGTTGGATGGCCCCTCATTAGATGTGTCGACGTCGACGCGTGCCACTTTATCGCCATCACCACGGCCGCAGAGCCCATTGAGTGGACCGAGTGTCAGCTCTGTGCCCCTGCAGGCGTCCCCGTCAGTACCCAATCTTATGTCGCCGTCACCACGGAACGACACGCCTCGTACAGGCGGTTCCCCTGCCCTTGGGGTCCCCAGCACGCGGTCCGAGAGACGGCGCTCCATCAACCCTGGCCTCATGTTCAACATGGATGCGCAAAACGCCACATTTGCCGCCGAACCCAGGGCCCCATCTCCACTCCGTGGCTCGGACGTTCCCAACTCCACAACGCCTACTCTGGGATCGACGACTCCCGGAGCCGCTACCCCAGCCCCTGGGGAATCAAAGGACGCGTCTCTGTCCGTTCCCAAACAGCCCTCGGCGCCTCAGACACCGCAGATCAGGAGCCGTTCCACAACACCTGTGGGAGACGAGAGAGGAAAGGAACGGAAAGCGTCTGCGTCCGCGATCCCAACCCCGGAGCTGTCTGCAGAGAAGGGTGCGGAGGGAGAGCCGGGAACGATGCCGCGTATCGATGCCCCCAACCTTCCCACCATGTCCTTCTCTCTCTCCGACCCAGACTTTGCCATGCTGCTGAAGTCGCCAGGCCAGGCCCAGACCGCCAAGCTGCCAACGGCCAACGCACAGGAAGTGGAGGTGCCTCGACCCAATGGCAACGATGTGTCGCCGAATCACCTGTCACCCAAGGACGGCAGTGGCCTCCCCCCAGCTGGTACTCTCCGCCGGCGCGGTTCGGTCGACTCGTTCATCTCTGTTCGTCTAGCGCCGGACTCTGCCTTCTCCCTTCTCAAAGAGTGTATGGCGGAGACCAAGGGCGACAAGGTTCCTGTCGACCGGGAGATTCTCAACGACCTGGTGCGCGAGTACCAGAGCCTCCGCGATGCGGCTCTGACGCTGAAAACCAAATACACGGGTGCAAAGGTGGGTGCCACAATGATGCTCAAGCTAATATCGCAGCGGTCAAGCCAGCAGTACAGCGAGGGACTTACGATCGCCGGCGAGGAGTATGACAAGGAGGTGGCGGCGCGGCGAGATCTGGAGGCTGAGAACATCCGTCTGCGCGCCCAGGTGCACAGCCAGACTGCGCGTCTGTCGGTCATTTCGAGTGACGAACGCCGGGCAGAGAACATGCGTCGCCGGTCTCAAGACCTGGCGAGCAGCTTGTCCACCCTGGAGCGCGATATCTCGCGTCTGCGTGCCCAGCGTGACATTTCGCTCGCTGAGATGGAGGAGCTGCAGACGAAGAGCGTCTCTGGCAATGCAGAGGAGACGACCTCCAAGCTGAGTCGTTCGCTCACACGCCGCCTCGACACCATCAAGGAGCAGTACAAGGACGAGCTTGGGCCGCTGTCGGCACAGCGTGAGGTTCTGCAGCGCGAGATCAACGACCTGCGCGACATGCGCGAGCACTTCCTCGAGGAATCCACATCTCTTGCGGCCAAGAACGAGGAGATTGCCGAGCTCAACACGCAGCTTTCCCGCCAGATGGAGGTGATGCAGGACGCGCTGGCGCGCCGCTCCCCCGTCTACACTACTGCGCTCAAGACTGGCCCGCCGCCTCCTGGGCAACCTCGACTCCCCTCACACAGCTCCCACCCCTCGGGCAGCCCGTCCATGTCGTCCCTCGCTACAGCTCTTCAGGACGTTCCAGAAGAGACGGCAGCAACGGTCCGCGTCGTCAAGGTTTCCAAGCCCGAAATGGAGGCCGCACCCGCTCGCCGTTTCAAGTGGATGGGCGGCAAGTCGACACCCAAGACTCCAGAAGTGTCCAATCCCAAGCCGCTGGACGGCGGGCGCGACCGCAAGTTCCGGCCGTCGACCGAGATGGGTATGCGCGACCATCATTTCCAGCAGCACAGCACAATGCGTCTCGGCCGCTGCGAGCTGTGTCAGGACAAGATGTGGGGTCTCCAGGAAGTCAAGTGTGCCTCGTGCGGCGTCGTCTGCCACTCCAAGTGTGCGGACAAGCTCCCAAAGTCGTGCCCGGGCAAGACGGAGGGCGACGAAGGACCGCTCCCGCCTACAATGTTCGGTCGCGACCTCACGGAGCAGGCCGCCGCGGATGGCTTGGCAGTGCCCGTTATCGTCACCAAGTGTATTGGTGCGGTCGAGGCAAATGGTATGGAGTACGAGGGTATCTACCGTAAGACTGGTGGCTCGTCGCAGAGCAAGCAGATTACCCAGCTGTTCGAGAAGGGCCGCTACGACACGTTCGACCTTAACGACGTCGAGGCGTTCAACGACATCAGCTCGATCACATCGGTGCTCAAGACGTACTTCCGCCAGCTGCCTGACCCGTTGATGACGCATGCCCTGCATGAGAGCTTTGTTGCCGCAGCGAGTGAGTGCAATCAAGACATGTAGGATGAAATGAGCTAACAACAGACATTCGTGACCCGAACAACAAGAACAAGGCTCTGACTGCACTCCTGAAGGAGCTGCCGCGACACCACTACGACACGCTCAAGATCCTCATGCTGCATCTGAACCGCGTGACGTCCAAGAGCTCATCCAACCTCATGACTAGCCAGAACCTCGGAGTCGTCTTTGGACCCACACTGCTGCGGTCCAAGGACCCCGGACGCGAGTTTGGCGACATGGCCGGCAAGGCGCTCACCGTGCAGTGGATGGTAGACCACGCGCCGACCGTGTTCCTCGACGACGAGCGCGAGCCACGCGCGAACGGCGAGTAGATTTAGAGCTAGCTTCAACCGCACACAAATACATCTTCGTCCCTTGGTATTCCTCATCCCCGAATGGCCTTGTGCGCTGGCACGCTGGCGTGTATCGTTCCCGCATTTCCCTCGCCACCCCCATACATGTCTCCTTGCAGTGCTCCCCGCACTGTCGCTCCTCATCTCCCCCGCCCTGTGTATATTACTCTGTACGCAGAGCCCTCCCCGACATATCTATATTCTACTCTAGTATAGCGCCGCCCGCGGCCCACCTGTCAACAAACATATGCATGATCTGACGATGGCATCTCGGGGGACTCCGGGGTGGGGGGTAAAGATGTCTGAGCGAGTCGGGAGCGGGAGGAGCAGGAGCACTCAGTAACCGGCTGGTAGCGTTACGATACGCGACGAACGTGGACTTGCAAATGCTCTTCGCGAAGGCCGACGGGCGACATGGCCATGAATGTCATCGTGTGCGAGCTGTGCTAGCTCTGTGAGGTGGATCCCTGCGGCCCGTGGTACTCTCACTGTCTGACACTGTAACCCGGAATGTGCGCTGCAGAGAAGTGTCATATGATCATCGCCCAGCCCTGGTATATTTGGTATGCCGCCGGCAATTTCATGTGCGCTCACTCGTGTCCCTCACTGCGAGACTGCAACGGAATACTAGTACTGACGGCTGTTGCTCTCACTCTCAATCTGTTGTCACTGGAGGCAACAAAGTCTACGGCTATCAGAGATATCACTCCGGGACCCGGGCGGCGAAGTGTAATCATCAGTTTGACACGTTTGTGTGGAACTGATCTTCTGTCCCTCGTCATAACAATTATAAAACCCCATCTTGACCACCAGTCCACTCCCCACTCCACATTCTTCACGACTCCTCAGCAATGCTCTCTCCACCCCCACCAGGCCTGGCACCGCACCACCGCGCCCCGCTCCCAACGCACGCCGAGTTCCAGCACGACCCCAATCTCGCACACCACATCGCGCGGCGGCTGCACATCCTCGTCGACCCGCTCCTCCGTGACCAGGTTGTTGTTCCCCCCGAACTAGCCGCTGTGGTCGAGTATGGCCGTAACCGTGACAGCAACAGCGAGGCCAGAGTGCTCGGCGAGATATCACACCCGCACGCAGTGCTCCATCCCGACGAGTTTCGCGAGTTTCCGCTCGTGGGCAAACTAACCCTCTCGCCCAATACCGCCAGGTAAGTGCAAGACCAACGAGCACTCTACTCTACTCTACTCCTCAGGTTCCCCAGCTCACGGCAGGTATCGCTTCGGCCTCCCGCACGCAAACGACAGCCTCGGCCTGCCTATCGGACAGCACGTGTCGCTTGCCGCTGAAATCGGCGGGCACCAGGTCGTGCGCTCGTACACGCCCGTCAGCCTCGACAATGAGCTCGGATACTTTGATCTCGTGGTCAAGGTGGGTCCACGAAAATAATGGGGTGACAAGGATTCGCGCACGGTTGCCGTTGCTGTTGCCGTTGCCGGATACCGGTCAGAGCTAGCGTTCACGTTCTTATCGCGGCTATGCCTGTTTTCCTTGCTTCCCTCCGCGCTATCCGGCTCGAATCCTATTACCCACTCGCACTCCACTCCCATCCCCCATTCTCCGCTGATCCCAGTCCTACGAGCACGGCACGGTCTCAAAGTATCTCTCGCGCCTGAGCATCGGCGACACGATCAAGGCGCGCGGGCCCCGCGGCACGTTCCGGTACACGCCGATGCTTGCGCCGCGCCTCGTCATGATCGCCGGCGGGTCCGGCATTACCCCCATGTACCAGATCATCAAGGCCAGCGTCCTCGACAACCCGGACGACACGACCGAGCTGCGCCTCATCTACGCCAATGTCGAGGAGCCCGATATCCGTGAGTGGGAGCAGGTGGACCACGCTCTGCGCCCCGCGCGCCTTGCTTATCCTTCACGAGCTCACACCAGTGCTCCGCCGCGAACTCGACACACTCGCCGACAAGTCACGCGGGCGCGTCCGCGTCTTTGTACGTCCTCCTTTCCCCGATGGTAGAATCCCGGGACCGGTGCTGACCGCAGTACGTGCTCGAACGCCCGCCGTCGCCCTGGGACGGGGGCGTGGGCTACGTCACGGCGGAACACATATCCGCCATGCTCGAGGGCGAGGGCGCGCATAGCAAGGCGCTGCTCTGCGGCCCGCCGCCCATGATTTCGGTAATGCTGTGAGTGCACAGCAGTTATGCGTATGACGCCTTTATAACTGCATACCACGTTCACAACTGACGACAGAAAACACCTCGACGCGCTCGGATTCCAGCCACCACGCAAGGGCCCGTCGCGCCCGCACGACCAGATCTTCCTCTTTTAGACTGTGCCATAGATTTAGACCACGACAGCGACTGCCGGGGGATCACAGGCTCTAGACGCACGCTTCGCCGCCCCACCTCGAGTTATCTTTGTGACGACCATGCATGTATGCACGACCGAATCCGCCGCAATCTCGTGCGAGCGCAGATTCTGAGGGCGCGGTGAGACTTGACCCCGCGAGAAGCTGGTCATTCCCATAGAACGCGGAGCTCCGAGATGAGCGGGACAAAGGAGAGACGATGTCGCACTGCGCGCTCTTCTACCGAGCCCTTGTGCCGTTCAAGACGGCTTGCTATTCCGGACGTGCATCGCTGGGCCTCGATGCCCGACGCGAGGCAGCGTTGGAGACGTCGGGGATCATGGGAATTTCCTGGGGGCGACAACAAAGTCATGTGCCCTCAGGGCCTGGGATAGATAATTAGAGTTTGCCTCCTTTCCTGGAATCAAATTAGCCGGTTCAGAGACCGTACTCTAGCTCTGGAACTGGTGGGCTTCAGGGACCACACACGTGTTGATAACAGGCAAGGCATGCTGCTGCCACTCACCCTTGCTCATGCCACCGCACTACATACCCTCATATGCATAACCCCCACTCTCTACCGCTTCTTCGAGTCGGTCTGCACGTTGCCCTTGTTGCCGACACTGAGGATCATGTGCGCCTCGCCCGACTTTGCCTGCCTGCGCGCAAACGCATTCGCCATGCCGGTCGGCGTGTCGCCCTCGGCCATGGCGAGCGCGCGCCGCTCCTCTTCAATCTTGCGCAGGCGCTTCTCCGTCTTCATCCGGCCCGACGTCTTGCCGCTGGATTTTGTCAGCACACAGATTAAAACTATAAGGGGGGTACTCACTGGAACTTGTGCGAGAGGCTCTTCCACGCCTCCTTTGGCGTCATCAGGCGGCCAAACTCGTCGTGGTACGCAATGTTCACGTCGGGCTTGTACGACTTGAACGCCTCGAGCGCCTCGCGCGCCTCGTTTTGTTCGCGCATCCGGTTGTCGTACTCGCGCTGCGCCTGGTCCTTGTTCCCGCCGCGCGCAGCGACGCGCTCCAGCTCGCGCTGCGCTGCGCGCCGCCGGTGGTCCGCAAGCCACAGGTCGTGCTGGATCTGCAAGCGGTCGCGCTCCGCGTCGCCAGTGCTCTTCTTCGAGAGCGTGCCCTGCTGCCGCAGCATGGCGAGCATACCGGCCATACCCATGCCGGCAGTCTTTTCTTCCGGCTCGGGCACAGCGTCTTCGGGCTTGAGCTCGGCCAGCTCAGTCATCTGCGCGTCGATGCGTTGACGGTACTCAGCCAAGGAGAGGCCCTCGCGGGCGGCGAGCTCTGCGAGCTCATCGTCCTCCTCCTCGTCATCAGACTCCATCTCCGCGTCGCCCTCGTCGTCGACCCTCTCGAGTTTGACGACCACGGGCTCCTTCGAGGCCCCAGCCGCCGCAGCCACGGAAAGGGAGCGTGACCGCGACCGCGGCGGGGCAGGGAGCGATTGTGACCGCGACCGCGACCTCTCCCGCTTGACAGTCGCGCGGCTCTCAGCCGTGACATTGCGCACAAACTCGGATGTGTCGTCGAATGTAATCCGCCCGTCGTCGCCCTCGCCATCCTCCTCCTCCTCCTTGACGGCCGCAGCATCCTCCGCCCTCTGGGCCGCAAGCTTCGCAGCCAGGTCCTCGGGCTTGGGCTTCGGTTTCCGCTTTGCGTTTTCTCGCCGGCTGCGCGCAAGTGCCGCCTGCAAGTCGTCGTCGTCCACGAGGTTGTCCGGCCCGTCGCCAACGACACGCTTTGCAAATGTCGGATTCGGGTCCACGTCCATCCCCTCGCCCTCATCGTCGGCGTCCCGCCTCCGGCTCGACTTCTTCGCCCGGCGCTTCTTCACCTTGAACCCCTTGTCGCCCTCCTTCATGTAGTCGGACACCTCAAAGTCCTGCGCAAAGTTGAGGTCGAGCTTGACCTTGACGTCGGGCTCTTTTCCGAGCAGCGTAACCTCCTGCTCGACAACCTTGGCCTTCTTCTTGACCGGCGCGCCTAGGCGGAATCCCTCCGAGTCGACCATCGTGGCGTCAAACTCGCCGTCGTACTTTTCCAGCACGCCCGCCTTGCGGCCAATCCGGCCCTCTTCAAACTCCTCATCGTCGTAGCCCTGGTACTTTGCGTGGGCCTTTCGTTTACGCTCCTTGGCGGCCTTGTCGCGCTCGAGGTCTGCGATATTCACATTCTGCAGCTCGTCCTCGTCGCCACCAAGAACACGGCTGTCTTTGAGGGTAAGCACAATGTCCTCGCCGGTCTCGAGCTCGTCCATGTCGTGCGCGACTTTCAGGCCAGTAAGGTCGCCCTCGTCGTACGCGACCCGGTCCGCCTCCTCCATCTCGCGCGCGCGCCGCTCCGCAATCTCCCGCTCGCGCTTTGCGCTCCGCTTCTTCTGCGCCTTGATCCAGTCCTTTGCGCTCGTCTTGTCGTCTTTCGCCGTGTCGCCGAGCGTCGACCCGCGGAGTTTAGCATTCAGCGCGCGTTGGTTCTTGACCCTGCCTTGTCAGCCCATATACTTTTAATTTGTATACTCACTTATCCATACGCTCCTTGAGCTCCTCCTCGGCCTTGGCGCGCTTCATCTCCGCCCGCCGCTCGGCAAAGTTCGCCTCGGCGACAGCATCGAGGTCCACGACCGGCTCGCCGTCGTCTCCCGCGGCATCGTCGCCGCCGATCGGCTTGAGACCGAGGCTCACGCGCACCCGGTTCGTCTCCTCGAGCGTGAGCGAGTCCTGGTTCACAGACATGTCCGCCATCGTTGCGGATTTTTGGGCGTGGGTGGATGTCAACAGTGTGGATTGGAAGGATGGAACACGGGTGATGATGAGTTAGTGTCGAGTTTGAGCATCGCGTTGGGTGGCAAATGAGGGCGGGCTGGGGGCGTGCCTAATGAACCAGACGGAAAATTATAAATCGACCACGTGCACCTAAATGTCAAAAAGGCCGTTAGGCCCGGGAACTCTGTCTCGCGTCTCGACACCATTTCGGACATTGCATTGTTGTCGCCCCTCGACCTCATCGCACACATCCACCATCCTTCCCTCCTCCCATCATCAGCAATCCACCAAAATGCCGCCCAAGGGACCCCGCACGCCGCAGCTGCGCGCGTGCCTCATCTGCTCGATCCTCCAGTCTCTCAAGGACTTTGTCGAGTCTGGGTGTCCGAACTGCGAGGAGGTGCTTGGGGTAAGTGCGAAGGGAGGGAAGAGATTAGAGCTAGATGATTCAGGACAGTCCTCAGCTCTCGCGTCATCTCCAATTTCCACTTCTCTTAATGGCACACACTGACTCCCAGATGCGCGGCTCGGCGGAGCGCGTGAGCGAGTGCACGTCGACAATCTACGACGGCATGATCGCCATGATGGAGCCCGAGGAGAGCTGGGTCGCGCGCTGGCAGCGCATTGGTGAGCTGAGCATTGTTCGGAGCTGACAGCAGACAAGAAGCAGCGCGGGCTGTACGCTGTGCGTGTTACCGGCCGCCCGCCGCAGGACGTCATCGAGGCGATCGAGGCCGCCGGCGGCGTGTACCGCCCACGCGACGCGGTTGAGGAGCTCTAGGATCTAGGATCTAGGAGCTCAGAGGGGGCGTGTTGCTCGATAGAAGGCCGCGCAGTAGATATTATGGCATGTTGTACATTTCCTCCTACCCCATTGCCTCACTAATCGCATCGGCCACTAGCGCCTGCTTACATGTACATTCCTGAGAGGTCGCCGGCGGACGGCATGGCCTCGCGCACTGGCCGGCGCGCACCCATCCCAAGGGCAACGTACGGCTCGTCGTCCGCCTCTGTCCACGGCGCGGGGCGGGCGAGTGCCTGCGCGATTGGCTTCGGGAGCGTGTCCAGCGCAGCGGCCAGGCTCGAGCGCGACAGGCGGGACAGCGGGAGCGGGAGGAGGATGAGCGTAACAGAAGCCAGAGCAAACGCGGGGTGTGTCGCCTGATGTCAGCTTGTCAGGAATGCAAAGCTCACCTGGGAGAGAAAGGCGCCCGCGAGGCCCGTCACGTAGTTTGGCGCATCGTACCCTGCCAAACCGGTGCTTCCGCCGACAGAGAGATGGCGGACCGGTGGGTCCGCGTGCGGCACCTCGCCAGCCGCAGGGATATACAGTGCGGGGACGTACGAGGAGAGCACCGTCCTGGGGTCAGTGCTGCCCGCCAAGCGCCAAGCGCCGAGCTCACCAGTTCTTAGCCTTGACAAGATCCAGGAGCTGCTCGACGACGCAGTTCGCCACATTGCCCTTCTCGTCGCCCTCATCAAGGACGATGAGCACGCCGTCATCGTCGAGCGCAAACCCCAGTCCGGCAGGACGGCCGTCAACCTCGACACTAAGCACCGCGAGGCGGCCCGCCCTGCGCTGGAGATATCTCCCCGCCTGGCCCACCCCGACGACGGCGGTGGTCGGCGCGAGCGCGTCGTCTAGCCACTTTACGCTGACGGACGGGGCGGCGGCGGGCTGCGAGCGTGCTGAAGTCGAGGGATACTGGCCCTGGCCCTCCTCGTCGGAACTGTCCGACTCGAGGAGGTATCGCGGCGGAGGGGCTGAGAGCGTCGAGAGCGGGTCGAGCATCGTGGGTTGTGGAGAGGTGAGGGGAGGATTGAGGATAGACTTTTGGTCCTCGGTCTTGAGGCGAGGACGCGTCTGTGGACTTTCGGCACTGGTGTATTTGTGCACTTGTGTGCGCACTTGCGCACTTGCATCATCGTTGAAACGCGTGGTTTTTGCGTGGCCATTAGTGGCACCAGCCCGGCCAGCACCTGCCTGGCCAGCCCTTTGTGGCACTGACAGCAACCACAGGCCAACAAGCCGATAAGAGACATATAGCCAGTTCGCGGTTGACGGCATGCATAAGAGGATAGTAGCGAGCTGAGGCGAAGTGACACAGTCTACTTTGTGCTGTAGTCAGATTTGATTGGAGGTTGTACAGATTGGGGTGGGTTCGAAGTACCACTGTCTTTTCACCATTCCGAGACTTGCAGCAAACTCGCACTCGACTCGCACTCAACGAGGGGTGGTGAGGTCTTCCCCCTGGCCCCATGGCCCCATGATACACAGGCTTCGTTGAACATCTGCTCTATGTACAAAATTCTTCCCTTCCCTCATGGCATAGATATATAATACCACGGTTATACCTTCCATTCCTTCCCTTTCTCTCACTTCTTCATTCCTCTTCCGTCTCCAATATCGTCTGCTACTATCACCGGGCAGCAATCTACCTCTCGGCAGCAATCTACCTCATTTTCCAAGCAGCACAGTGGGTTTTGTTAGCTCTTCAGAGAGTCAGGTGCCGCGTCTTCTCCAGTAACCTGACAACAGTTCTCTCGGCCTTTCCTTTGTTCTATGTTTTAGGCGTTTTTACTCGCGAGAGTAGCCTCCCCACACGTTAGGGTTGGGATCGTTGTTGCGCTAACCCACAGGACGCAGAAACGATACCCAGGTGGGCTCTCCCTTGACTTGCACGGATGAAGGCGCTCAGCCACGCACCTTCCCTCCTCTAACCGGGAGGTCGCCGAAAAGCCTATGCTCAAACGTCAGGTGAGATATGATCATCCAGTCGTATCTTGAGAAGAATCCCCAGGCTTCAGGTTGAGGGATTATAGAGAGCTAGCAAACTCAGGATTTAGCTGACTTCTCAGATCACGGTACGAACCCTGTATCCCGCCCGCTCACAAAAAATCCCATTCCCCGCCAGTCGAGCACAAGAGGGATAAAGACGCCCAGGTTAGTTAAATGGATTATGGCCTACCTAACTGACTTCAGCGTCAGCAAGTGGAGCAGTCAGGTCGCAGGAGCAGCTATATCTGAAAGCGACTTGTATGGGTCTCCGGATCTCCGGGCGTCAAGTTCATGTTCAATGCAACTTGGAGAGCCAGCTTTGTTCTCGTTCGGTCGAGCTCCATAGACGTCATTGTGCTCAAACAACCGCTTGCTTTTTCCTGCCTTCAGCATCACCATTCACGCTCGACCACTTCTCGGCGACGACCGACAGCGCACAAAGGTCCACGGCACCAGCCGCTGATGATCCCGATTGACACCTGCGCCGCGATAACGTTCGCGACTATCAGGCAGGTCTCCAGAACCTCCTCCTTCACGAGCTTTTCGCCCAGGTCTCTTCCGCGGCATCGGAGGACACGGCCGATGTGTTCAAAATTTCTGAATCTCACGTCAATGATACAGCCGACGGCCGACGGGCACCGCCTAAATTTCAATGTGACACCTGTCTCGCCCACTCCGGCTCCTCTCACCAAACAGTCCTTCAAGCAGCGTGACATTTTCTTACTCGAGGGCAAATCGGCGGATGGATTTACGTCTCGTAAAGTGCTGGCATGGGCAGTAAAGTTTTCCCACAAGAAACTCCACCTCAACGCTTTGGCGCAACGCGGCGACATGCTGAAAGTCCTCCTCGGTCTGGATCAGGTCACTGTGCGCAAGTGCTATTGCCCAACTCCATTCATCAACGACTACAACGCCGTGAACGAGCTCAGCAACCTCAACCCCAAGCATCTGGAGAGTATCATGTCACTGTGATCTCCCATCGACACCCGAGGTCCAGGACCTTAAAGTGGCGTACAAGATGAATGAATCCCAGGCCACCGCCGTACGGAACGCTATGACGCGTTTAGGGTTCCAGCTTATCCATGGGTGAGGCAGCGCACTCAATTGATGCTGACAGCCAGACCACCTGGTACCGGCAAGACGCACGTCATCACCGCCATCGTCGGGGAATGGATCGCGCGCAACCGGCGTCTCGAGGAGCACCAAGACCAACCGTCAGGCAAGATCCTCCTCTGTGCACACTCGAATGCCGCCGTCAATGAACTGGTTCGCCGTCTTCAGCGGACCATGATGCAATAGCATGTGCATGCAGTGTACAACAATGTCACAATGTGAACTCTACACTCTACTGGACTACTCTCGGCAGGCTGCTCTGCCGCATGTGTGTTGCCCGTTTCGGCCGCGTCCTGGTGGGGGTCATGGTCTCGGTGGGCGGGGTGGACATTGTCTCGCGGACGAACCGGCGGTGGTGGGCAAACGGGTCTGCACCGTCTTTCGGGCGCGGTGTAGCCGCGTCGTCGCCTACCGTCCCCTCGTCATCTGTCGTCGGGGACCGGAGCGATCCACAGCTGCTTGCCGTCGTGCCGCTCACTTCTGTGGATGAGCGGTCGCTAGCGCGCTCCGCGGCATATGGGTCAGGCGACATGCGCATCGCCGCAGCAGCGGCAATCGCGTCCTGGACCATGTTTGAAGCGACGGCAATACCAAGACTCTCGACACGGGCTGAGAGCCACCCGGCGAATGTCGAGCTCTTGCAGAACGCAGCGTAAAAGTCCGACTCAACACGAGACTTGGAGGTGATACCACGCGCCTTGAATGCAAGGGGGTTGGGGCCGCGGTTGCGGAGATGCTGGAGGAAGCTGGGCAGTGAAAATGGTTTGACAGTCGTCAACGCGGGCGATCCGGGATGAACAGGTGTGAGGTTGCCATTATAGGTTTGGAGACGAGGGCTGTTCGTGAGGAGGGTGAGCCCTTGTTGCGGGCGTGGGTGATGGAGTTGCATCTGCAACTGATGCTGGGGAGTCGGTGGACCGGAAGTCAAGGGTGACCGTGGGGGAACCAGGGTCTGGAAATAGCGGTTCAACGGAACAAGCATCCGTTCTGTCAACTGCTGGAAGTAGGTGCGCAAGGCCTCGTTGCCGTCCGGGTCCTCCAGTTTCCCGGCTGCGACGAGCGCCTCGAGGCGCTTCAGCAGTGCCCTGTCTTTTGAAACGCTGCGCCCTCGCCGGGAGATGAAGCCCTCGGGAGCGTCCTGCTTGGGCATGCTGGGTGTTTTGGCTTTGGTAGCTCCAGGTATGGAGACGACGTTGGGCCAGTGCGATGCCGCGTTGCGGAAGAACGGATTGGTCACACCCACGACGACACCAGCCTGGGGCTTACTGGCGTTCACCAGCAGACTAAAGTCGTGATCGTGAATGTGCAGGTACGGCCTAAAGTCACCTGCAAGGGGCAGGGGACGCACAAGCTCGCGGAGCCACCAGACCACCTCGGAGCACGTCTTGGGGTCCGGAGCAATGATCAGGAGCGGTTCTGCGAGCACGAGACATTCCCATATTGACCAAAGTGATGGAAGGAATGTCGAAAACGCGCGGAGTGGCGTGGAAGCCGGAAGGGATGCCAATATCTGTGGGTTAGCCCGGTCCACCATATGGCTCAAGAGACAGCCACCGTGGCTCACCGGCTGAGGGCCCCGAGAGGGAATGGCAACTTGGGCATTCTCCGTCTTGTCCGGCATCTTGACAGAGAGAACATCCGTAAGGAGAGGGAGTTCGAGGAGCGTGTCGGGCTGCGGGTCTGGCCAGGACGCAATGCTATGACATGCGACCTCGATTGCGGTGTAGCCATGGTCGAAGAACGCGGGTGCGATACGCGAGAGCATGGCCGAGAAGAGAGCTGGAAGTGGCAGATGGGTGAGGATCACGACGGATTTCTGTCTCGTCAGCCGAGTCGTCGGGTGTCGGGCATTTTGACTCACCTGCATGAATCCTCTTGCAATCCCACGGTCCTTCTTCTGCTGGAACCACACATATCCGTAGAGCCACTCGCGACCGCGCTCATCCCACGAGCGATACTCTGCCTCCTTCTCTCGCGATAATGACGAGCCGCGAGAGTGCTTCAACACTGGGCCATTCGAGGCGTCTGGACGTGGACTCGGCGGCTCGGGGAATGCCAAAGATGCTTGTGTGGGAGGTATATCGCGAACTTTGAAGCTGAACTGAATGGAGCCTTCGGTGAAGAGGGACGTGTCCGGAAAGGCGGAGAAGGCACTGCAGAGTTAGAAACAGATAAACGACTGCGTTGCTGCGGATCGATCCAGCGATGAGCTCATGCGCGACGGCGCCCAGACCTGACCACTCACATATTCTCCTTCAGACCTGGGCCCCATCGCCTCCCAATGACCCGGCGCTCCACAACAGGTCCCCGCTCAAGATCAAAGTTGCACACGACAATCTCCTTGACCCATCGTGACATCCCGCGAGCCGTTTCTTCGTCAACTAGGGGCGGTGGCCGTGGCGAGGCGGTCGGCCCGTCAGCATCAGGGTCCACCGCAAGGTCGCCACGATCCTTGGCAACCGAGGTCGAAGCGCCAAGCCGCTGCGCAACCCCCGATTTGGCACCAGGTATGTCGATGCTGAGCTCTGTGTACGAGTGTGATCGGGTATACTTCTGTCTCCGGCCTTGAACTGGCGGGGAGCGGTACTCGGTCGTGAGTAGCGTGGGGATGGACGGCGGTGTTGACGGCGTAGGTGTAACCAATGCCGCTGATGAGTGAGTCGGAGTAGAGTGATCTCCGGTGGACCGCCGTGTAGGGCTCGTGTCCACAGCCACCGGAGTGTTACACTCGAGATGGTGGTTCGGCCGATCGACTTGGGGTGATGTTGGTGCGCTGGAGCTGGCTGTCTGCGCTGCGCGCGCAAGAGCCAAAGACGACGCGGTCGGCGGTCGCGTGCGCAGCGAGTCCATCCCGTGGGCACCTGGTGAAGCCGACTCGGAGCGACCTACACGTTGGAGATTACTCGCGAGCGCGCGGTCCGACCTCGAGCGCGGGATGGAGAGAGCGATATCCCCATCCTCGTCATCGCCTAGCATGTCAGGAACACTGGTAGCGGAGCCGGCGGAGACGGGGGACGGTGAGGCATGGCGGAGATGCAGGCTGCGGTCGAGCTGGGTGTGGAGTTGGGCTGGTGGACGCCTCTCGGATGGCCGGTAGTGGGACGATGTGGAGGTCGGGGGTGCTGATGCCGATGAACCGTTCAGAGCGGCCGGGCTGGACATGAGGGGTAAACGGCGGGCGCGACCTCGAGAACAAACAAATGCGAATGCAAACGAGGACAAGAACTGAAGTGAGAATGAGAGTGAAGTAAAGTGTTGAATGTGGTGGTGGGCTCGTGCAACCGAAGAGGAGAAGCCTGGGTGGGTGTCCTGGTGATGCGTTGATGGCGATGGTGGATCAATGTGATTCGGATCTGGGAGTGTCCCCAGAAGCCGGGGTTTAGTGCGTCACAAGTGGCCAAAAGTGGCCGACATGGCCGGCTTGGGACAAAAAGAGGTGGCTAGAGGGGCCAGAGTGGGGCAAGCCGCCGTCACAGCCGGCTTCGGCCCATCAGGCCAAGCATGGCCAGTATGGCCCCGCTTGCATGCATGCGACAGGGTCCGTCTCGGTGTGCGTCCTGAACACCTGAAGTCTGAAGATTAGGAGCGGTGGCCTGGCCTGCAAGCGGTGTCAGGAGCTGGGCGAGCTGGGCGCGGGGCGGATGGCGTGCGGCGCGCGGTGCGACGGCGCGAACGGCGAGGCGGAGGCCTGTCTCTAGTGGCTTCATGCTCCGCATCGCGCATCATGCATGCATCAAGCTCCTTGCTCCACCCCTCCACCGCCTCACACACCGGCCACATCCCAGGATAACGTCATTACACGCACGCTTAAAGACCATCCGTGGCCCTCTTTTCGTTTCTCGATGCACAGAGAACAGCCACCACCCAGAGCATCCCATGCATCCCATCTCGGATCGTGTATCAGCCACATTCGGGATATCTGGGAGCCGAGCCAGCCATGCCAGACATGCCAGCCGTGCAAGCCATGACCAGCCAAGGCACCTGCCGCGCCTGCCGCTCGTCACGCTTCAGCTTTTTCTGAACTCTGTCTCGTCCCGAGACCCGCAACTTGCAGCGCGTTCTGCCAACAGGCGGACTGCATTGTACCTGCGTGCCTATAGTTCCTACGGCCTGCGCGCCCATGTGGACACTACACGCTGAAGCGCGGACCGCGTGTTGGTCCGTAGAAAAGGTACGGGTGCGGGAAGGTTGGCTCCAGAGCTCCAGATTTGTGCCGCAGATCGGCCAGATTGTGCACATGGTGCGCGGTGCGCGGTGCGCGGTGTGAAGGTGCCAACATGTGACACACCTTATGAACCACCATTGCACCATCTACCCATTATCAGACCGCTCAATTGCTCAAGCGAGTCCAAGACGTCTCGGAATCAGATGTGAGTAACCAAGCATCGTAGATGCCACTCGACTCTCATCCGGTTCCGCTCTCATCAGGTTCCGTCAGTCAACCCACCCACATCCTGCCCGCATGCCCGTGCTCCATGCCCGTTTCACGCAAGGTCTGGAACGCCACGAAGAGAACGAGGAGATGATGTCCCTTCGGGTCATGAATGCAACTAACGCTGTGCAGCGTTAGATGCAAAGTCCACCTGGCCATCTGGCCATCTGTAAGCTTGAGAGCGGAGGAACCAAAGACAAAAACGTATGGAGCCAGGGTGGATCGAACACCCGACCTAGCGATAACGGATATAGAATATCCTGAAAACTGAAAGCTTCAGTCGCTCGCTCTCCCAGCTGAGCTATGTCTCCTTTATTACTTTTTATTTTTTGTGTTGAACACCACCCCCATTCCGCTCTATTACAAAAGCAAGCTTAGAAATCCATAATCCGATAACGACCCCCACTCCCGGATCTAATGACCGAACGCCCGAAGCCCGAGCCAAGTACACCGAGCGACATCCATCGACTCGAACCCATCTTGTTCTTCTTCATCCTCCCATCTCACCATGTTCCGCACCCTGCGCCCGCTCTCTCGACATGTGCGGCTTGCACGCGCATTTTCCGCCTCCGCGACGCCCGCCGCGCCGCTCAAACTCGCGGTCATTGGTGCCGGCCCGTCCGGGTTCTACGCCGCATCGCGTATCCTCCAGCTCCTCCCTGACAGGAAGGACGTCACTGTCGACATGTACGAGCGCCTGCCGACGCCATACGGCCTTGTGCGGTATGGTGTTGCCCCAGACCATCCCGAGGTCAAGGTGGGCTTTACAGAACGGGCGGAATAGAATACTAATCCCAGAACTGCCAGCACAAGTTTGACGAGCTGGCCAACGACCCGCGCTTCACCTTTCTGGGCAACGTGAACGTCGTCCCGTCCCCGCCGCCAGAACCCACCGCCCACCTCCCATCGTACGCGTATCCGCACGCACTGTCGCTTCCGCTGGCGGACCTCGTGCCGCACTACAACGCCGTGCTGTTCGCGTACGGCGCCAGCCTCTCCAACCCGCTCGGACTCGAGGGGTCGGGCGGCGTGCTCGGCGGCGTCGTCCCCGCCCTCGCCCTCGTGAGCTGGTACAACGGCCACCCGGCGTATGCGGATCTCAAAGTCGATCTTTCGGGCGTCAAGACCGTCGACGTCGTAGGCCAGGGAAATGTCGCGCTAGACGTTGCCCGCATCCTCCTCCGCGACGTGGGCACGCTGGCAGACAGCGACGTCCCGCAGCACGTCCTCGACACGCTGGCCGCGAGCAGCGTGCGCACCGTACGCGCTGTCGGCCGCCGCGGACCTGGACAGGTTGCGTTCACGACCAAGGAGCTCCGCGAGCTGACGACCCTCGGCGTCAACTATCCCGGCGTGGACGCGGATCTCATGGCCGCAGCGCAGGCCGCCGCGAAGGGAGACAGGATGCGCACGCGCATGCTGACTCTCATGGCCAAGCCGGTGGTGGCGGACAGCGACAAGACGTTTGAGCTCGAGTTCCTGCGCTCCCCCCGCACGCTGATTGGCGAAAAGCGCGTCGAGGCCGTCGAGTGGAACATTAACACGCTCGAGTGGTCAGAACGCGACGGCAAGAAGGTCGCCTCGGCGGCGCCGACAGGAGAGACAGTCACTGTGCCGACGGACCTTGTGGTAGAGAGTGTGGGATACCGCTCGTCGCCGCTTGGAGACGTGCCGTTTGACGCGCGCGGACGGATTACGAATACCGCGGGGCGCGTACTCGGTCCCGAGGGGCCGATTCGCGGGCTGTACGCTGCTGGGTGGGTTGCGCGCGGCCCCGTCGGCGTTATTGCCAGCACGATGCAGGACGCGTATGCGCTCGCGGACGCCGTACTTGACGACCATGCGGGATGGGACGAGGGAGGGGAGAGTACATCGAGTGCGGTCGCGCCTCCGCTCAGCCCCGAGGGCGGGCGGCCAGATGCCATCGTCAAGGGGCTCAAGGACGGGTCGGTTGTCGATATGCCGGCGTGGCTCAAGATCGATGAGGCGGAGCGCGAGCTGGGGAAGAAGACGGGGCGCGCTGAGAGGGAGAAGTTTGCGCGTGTAGAGGACATGCTGGCGGTCCTATAGACGCCGACCAGATACCTAGATGCTCATTACTCATTGTTACTCCATATGCACTCAATCACTGCCAACCGCTCAGGACCCCCCTGCTCCACTCTTATCCCATACCCCCTCGCATCGTACAGTCATGCATTTGTGTATAAGTATGGTCCGTATTGCGTGTTCTCAGGCATCCATCATGATCGTGGGTGAATATTGAAGGTGAGGCATTAGCTTGCCGCAGCGGCATGACCATGTCACTACAGCGCCGCATACAAATGGCGGCACTACAGCCTTGACAAGGCAGCACACTCAGCCGCGGTAGCGAGGGCCAACGTTGCGCGTGTTGAGCAGCAGGTCCGAGTCGTCCGAGTACACGGTGGACGTCTCGCGGCGCATGTTCGGAGGCAGAAGCGGGTCTGCACGCGCACTGGCGTACCCCTGCGAGTCGTCCTGGTAGAGGGATGCACGCGCGGCGTCGGGGGTGGTGTTCGGCGGGAGCGACATGAGCGAGTTCTTTGCGTGCGACATGGACATGATACTCTGTCGGTACGCAATCTGCTCATTGTAGTACTCCTGGAGACGCAGCTGGTTCTCCTCACGGGCGCGCTTGTGCATGAACCACAGGCCGACCATGACACCAACAATGATGAACACGATGGCGAGGGCAATGACAGCGTACACCCACTTTTGCGGCATGAGTGGCTCATCTGCCGCCTTGCCGCACTTGCCGTTCGCGAGACAGTTGTACGAGAAGCACTCCTTGTTGCCGGTGCAGGGGTCGTGGCGATGCTTCTTCGGGACACAAACGTTCGAGCCACCGTCGCAGTAGAAGGCGTTCATGCAGTTGTCGCGCGAAATGACATATGCAAACTGGCGTCCGTCGTCGGTCTCGTCAATGTACAGCGTGTTCTCGTTGACACACGGCTGACCGGCGGTAACGTTCGCCCAGCTGCGTGTGAGTAATACATCCATGCACGACTAAGCAGATCTCCGTGATCGTGCACGACCTGCCTTGCCCATGCACTTACTAGCACTGGAAGTTGAGACAAACCGAACCGTTCTGGTTGAGATAGGTGCCGAGCTTGAGTTCCGCGGGTGGCGGCTCGCACTGCTCTATTTTGGTTAGCACTTGGGCGGCTTGGCATCACATTTAAGGGCATACTCACCATCACGGTCCTTTTGGCATGGTCCGCCCACGGGGTTCTGCGGCATACAGTGGTCCATCTCATCCGGGCAGCTGGATACGGGTCAGTTTGAAGGAGGCGGAGCCATCGTGGTAGGACTCACAACTGTCCCTGCGGGCACAGAGGAGGAAGTTCTGCGAACTGGTGGCCCGCGTAACCAACGGGGTACTGATGTTAATATCGTCACAACGGCAGTGTCAAGTTGTAGAAAAGCTCTGAATCGCAAAGTAATCCGATGCCAGCGCCCCCAACCACCTCAATGTCACTCACAAGGTCACGGCGACATGTGCGATTCCGGCAATGACCGTCCTCGGCGCAGAAGGTTCTTTGGTCACACTCGGTCATAAAAGTCCACGAGCCGGGGTCGAGCCTGTTGTTTGAGCGCCTGTGCAAGTCAGTACTCTTTGTGTCTCGGGACGGGTATCTGTGAATGTCCTCTCCAACTGCGCAGAAAACAGATTCAGGATACGCACTTGCATTCTTCGCCTTCTCCGTATTTGTCCGCGGCCAGTCCAATGCGGAATCCGGCGGACGCGAGCAATGCGAGAATGAGACGCGATGCCAGCATCGTGGGGACGTCGAGGGCGGAGTTTTGAGAAGTGGGACCGGTGGGAGAGAGATGTGAAAGTCAAAGGCAAAAAGAGTGTGTAGCGGGTGTGGTACAGTGACGGGATCGGATTTGAGGTTTGTTGGATGGGATGGGATATGGGATGTGCGCGCGGAAGACAGTAGGGGAGGGAGGGACCGGGGATGAAACCGGGAAAGGTTAGCGGAGAGCGAGGAGATGAACAGAGAAATGAAGTGATTGCGAGTGAAGGAGTGAAGTAAAATGGAGTGGATGGAAGCGATGGGATGCGGGATGGATGGATGGATGGATGTTGGGTGGATGTGCACCAGCGCTGCAGCAGCGTACTGTGTGTGTTGGGTGGCGCGCGCGCAGTCGCACAGAAAGTGCAAAAGTGTCCCTGTGTCACACGCAGAGAGCATGGCAGGTAGGTGGCCGAGAGTGCCGAGTGGCTGTACAGTGTGATCTGCGTGCTGCTTTGCTGCTTTGCTGCAAGCGAACCCACAGCCAGGGCCACCAGTGCCACCAGTGCCCAGAGCGGACACGGCAGCAGAGCCAAGAAAAATATACCTGGGACAATGGAACGGGAAGAAGTCGAATTTTTGGCTCCGAGCTACATTTTTAGGCACCACGCATTACTCGCGACTCCTCTCTCGATCTCGTTCAGGTCACCGATGACAAGGATTGTTGTCTCTTGATCTCTGTAACTCTGTAACATGCATCGACAGCATCATTCCACGACTTGATGCTTTTGTCCTGTTTATCCATATACCATAGATTTATGGGCCTGCTTCAACTGTGAAGCGTGGATTGAATATAGATAGGGTGCGACGATCGACGATCGGGCCAGGACGGGCGCACAGTTTCAGCAAATCAACAGATCAGCAGATCAACAGTCCCTTCACTCTGCAAAGTCCATTTGCTGTGGGCGCTGTGAGGATCTTCTCGACAACCACGATACAAAGTACAAGATCCAATCTCGCCTCACTCGCGCTCGCCGATGTCAACATAGTTAATCTCATTGCCGCATGCTATCTACTAGGGGTCATTAATCACTAACGGCGGGCAAGGCATGTGGGGTCCACGAGTGGCCGCGAAGTGGTTGAGGCCGTTGAGGCACCTCCTTTTGATCCTTCGGTCTCCGGGCCTGCTCCAAACCTCCACAGGGGGCAACAGGGCCAGCGAACACGGGAGGGCACCTTCGTGGAATTCGTGGGCCGTTGGGCCTCTGCTCCCTCCACTTGATCAGGTATCTAGGTATCCACCTTGAAAAGATCGCCACGCTACCACAGCACCACAGTGCACAGTGGCCGGGTCTCGCTTCGGAACCCCCAAGACCTCGAGACACTCGCCTGCCCGCTGCGCCGCGATTCCAGTGCCCGGCCCTTCGCCTGTGCCATACATTTTAGCCCATTTCTGCTTCCGCTCTGCATCAAATTGGACTTTTGGAGAGCGCCCTTTCGAAAAATGGTGTACCAACGGGATTCCCTTCGGCGTGCAGACAAGCCTCCATCTGCAGTATCACACCTAATCTGCACACGGCCGTACACGGTGATACAGTCAGCTTTCTGCTTCGTGCAAGTGCAAGCCCCCAATAATCCACAAGGCATGCGAAAACAAAAACGCAGACCAGTAGGAGCAAGGCGTCCAGTCAACCATACGCAGAGCCGAAGGCCGATGGGAATACAATGATGCATGGGAGGCGAACGGGAGAGAGAGGGAGCGGGGAGCGAGGGAGACACGCAAAAGGAAGACGCACTTTCGTATACCTCGTCGACCCCCACAACAGCCTCTTCTCACGTCCCCCCCCCTTCCCCGTCACCTCTCCCACCATCCTCACCACCATCACACCACCCACCACCACCACCACTCCCACCCTCCATCCCATCCAACCCATCCATCCAACCCATCCATCCACCCATCCGCATCCGCCATCCATCCCCCCGCACCGCGACACCTCCCCAACATCACCCGTACATAACACCGCTGCTGCATCCACATCTCCGTGAGGCAGCATATGCTTTCCAAACTCCTCAGTCCGACAGGCCCCGGCGGGTCGGGGCCTTCCTCCTCCAGGCCCTCCCAACCACCAACCACTCCACCCGCGTCGTCCTCCGTCAACGGCCTGTTGTCACCGGCGTCTGCATCAACCACCACCAACAATAAGAGCAGCAGCAGCAACGGCGGTAGCAACAAACGCAAAGCCCAGCTCATGGATACGTCACCACAGAAGTCGCGCTCGCCGTCAAAGGTCCCGCGCACTCCGGAGGGAAAGACTGCGTCAGTAGCGGCGTCGCCGCGCGCCGGCCTTGCATCGCGCGGGGCGTCCCTCAACAACCTGCTTAACGCTGAGGACCGCCCTCCACGCCTCTCCAATGCGCCCTCGGTTGACGCGGACGACATGTCTGTTGTCGAAGCGGACGTTGTGATGCATGAAGGGGACCGGGACGAAGGCGAGGAAGACGACGTGCACCCGACAGAACACGATGAGGACGGGGACGACGACGACGACGATGATGATGAGGACGACGATGAGGACGACGACGACGATGAAGACAGCGGAGACGACAGTGATAGCGACTCTTCGGTAAGTCTAAATCCGGGCAATTTAGATCTTTCCAAACTGAAACGGAATCAGGAAATTGTTGTCCTCGATGGTCCCACGGCAGCCGACGCGGTGCTCGTAAAGTCGGAACCGGTTGATGGGGCCGCCGTGCCCGAGAGCGCCGACGCTGAGGCTCCCGTCGCCGACGTAGAGGACAAGCCGAAGAAGAAGGGCAAGCGTCGTCGCCGGGAATCGACAGTGGATGATCTCCCGCCGCCACCACCTCCGATGCCGACTATCCGGATCGAGGTGCCATACAAAGGCGGCGACGATACCCTCGACTTTAACTTTATCGAACGTGCAACGCAAGCCGGGTACACTGTCGTCAACGCGTTCGGAGAAGGCTACATGCAGCATGTGGAAGAACCGCCAACGGTGGTTGAGACGTCCAACAATACCCCAGCGCCTGCCGAGGCGGCTCCGCCGGCCCGCAGCGGAGGACCGATGAGCCTCCAGGACATGCTCGCAGCTGATCCGTCCCAACTGGAAGAGATGGCGCGCAAGTACGAGGAGGAGTATGAGAAGCCGCGGGCACGCCGAGACGTTTACAACCTCAACGATCCGTTTATCGACGACTCGGATCTCATGATCGACGCCCCAACACACATTGCGCGGCCCAAGAAGGAGGGATTCTTCGTGCACTCTGGAGTTCTGGAGCTCGTAATGGATGAGTGAGTACTAGAAGCTCTGATTGTTCTGACCCCAGATCGGCGCTTGCTCGCAAGTCGCGTGCCAAGCCAAAGGCAAGAAAGGAAGCCAAGGAGCCGCGGAAGAGCCTGTCCGAAGCATTGCGCATGCAGGCCGCCGCCAAACACATAGGCTCTCGAGACTCGCCGATTCTCATAGACAGCGATCACGACGACGTTACCACTGCGCCATACATGGACCTGAAGCGTAAGTGACAGCTGCTTGACTTCCTTTCTGCGTACTGATATCAGGCTCGCCGTCTCCCGAGAACGAGCCCCTGGATCTGATTCCCGTCGACCGCTCAGCGTTCAAAAGCGCGTCGCGGGAGCCAAAGTACCTTCCCCCGTTCAACGAGTTCCCAGACGACGTGGCCCACCGCCTCCGCGTCCTCCGACGCCAGAGCCTTGTCCGTGAGTCGGTCATCCCCCGACGCCGCTAACAGATACAGATAGATGGGACCCTGCCACCAAGGGCAAGTTCCCGGAGCATCTCAAGCCGGCGCTCATCCGCGCGGGTGAGGCGGCGTTCCGCCATGACATGTTCCTTGTCTTTGAGAAGGACTACAATGACAGTTTGTATGAGGCGAGTGTGGAAAAGGCCTTTGTCACAGCGCTGTGCAGCATCCTCCCATACAACAGGCTGACCCTCGGCGTGAGTCCAGAACAGCGGTGCCTGAGCTGACGATAAAGAAACTCGTCATGAAGTTATGTTACCCCATGTACTGGCGGTGGCTGAAGGCTCGTGAGGACGAGGGTCTTCGGCAGTGGAAAGAGCTCCTCGAGCCCGAGATTCCCGGCATGATCGCCGCATATGAAAAGGAAGTGGCCGACGCAGAGGCCGCGCCTGGTGAGTTGAAGACATGTTCCCCGAGCTGACAGTCGAAGAGCCCGAGACGACCGAGGACGGCGAGAAGAAGGCGCCGGTAGAGATTAAGAAGACACCCGTGTTCACGCAGGACATGAAGGACATCTTCCGGCAGCTGGTGGAGAACACGCAGGAGATGGTCGATGTCAACAGGAAGATGGAGGACTGGAACCAGCGCATCGAGGGCCAGTCGAGCGAGCTCAACATGCGCAAGTTTATGTATACCAGGGTGAGTCAAAGCTGAATCACCTTGACAGATGCTGACGACAGATTATCAACATGTACCCCGAGGGATATATGACGTCGTTAGCGCTTTCGCGAGCGTTTACGAACATAAAGCGCGCAGGACAGGGCGCAAAGGCCAGAGAGGAGGCCGCCGCTGCCGCCAACATGCAGTAGAGCCGGAGTGGCAGAGGATGTGTGCTCATGTGCTTGTAGTGACTGGGAATAGGACGACACGTAATTGGGGGCGCAGCGCCGATGGCGCGCGAGCATGATACCATACGGTTAGAGCGAATGTATGTAGCAGTGCCTTGTCGTGTAGAAGTGGAGTGGAACCCGGAAAGAAGTAAAAGAGTGAACGATAGCTGTTGTCGGGAGCACCACAGTACAGGATGTGATGGTTGGTATACATGCCAATACTACTGCCTACTTGTCGCCAGCAGCCCCCTTCTCCTTGCCAGCCGCCTTGCCAGCCGCCTTGCCAGCCGCCTTGCCGCCCTTGGCCTTCATCATCTCCCGTCTCCGCTTCATGGCCGCAACGCGTTCCTTGAGCGCACTGACACGCTCATCCGCATCCTCCCTGTATGGTCAGCACACCCAAAACCCAAAACATAAAAAGGAAACAACATACTGTGCGCGCTCCTCCTCCTCAAGACGGGCCATGATCTCCTCGCGCTCCTCGCGCGCCAGCCTCGCGCGCCGCTCCGCCTCGCTCTCCTCAGGCTCCGGCTCGGGCTCCGCTTCCTCCCCACCCTGCCCAAGCAACACGGGCGCAGCAGAGTACGACGCGACGCCCTCCTCCTCAGGCTCCTTGTATCCGCGCCGTTTCGCCGCCGCCGCCGCCTTCGGGGCCACAGGAGCAGTGGCGTCGTCATTCAGCGAGGCGAGGAAGTCGTCCAGTTCCACATCGCCCGTCGGCTCCTCCTTCTCGCGTTCCGGTTCCGGTTCCGGCTCGGGATCCGGGTCCGCGATTGACGGCCGGCCAGCCGAAAAAAAGCCCTCGGGGAGCGCTGGCCCCGCGTCCTCGTCATCGTCTCCCGCCGCATCCGTCTTGGCGCGCTTCGACGGTCCCTCGCCCCCCGCCGCGGCCTTGCGCTTCTCCTTCTTCGCCGCACGCGCCGCTTCCTCCTTCTCCCGCGCAACCGATTGCCGGTGTGCTTTTGTGAGAAGGTGCGCGTCCCACTGTTTCACTTGTTGTCAGCCAAAAAAAGAATACTGGGTTTGTTGGTTTTGTTGGTTTCGCTTTCCACTTGGTACTTGGCACTCACCGGGCACGGCGCAGACGGAGCACCGGAGCTGTCCTGACGCCGAGTATGCTGCGTAGCGGTGCTCGATGCGTGCGGACGCCTTCTTCGCGCGGAGGAGCGATTTCGCGTCCATTGCGGATTGGGATGGTGCAAGTTGTGGAAGTGGTTGAGAGTGGAGGTTGGAATGGATCTTTGGATCTTTGGATCTTTAGAACCTGTGAGTGACATGTGGTGGTGGCGTGTTTTGGCCCATTTGGCTGGCCTGGCTGGACGGCTGATGCACTTCTGGGTGCCAAACCTCTGTCGTCACCATCACGACCTCCACATCCACGACCACCCACAACCCCATCCACAACCACCACCCACCACAACCAAACATGCTTCGACGAACCTATCTCCTTCTCCTCGGCCTCTCTCTCCTCGCCCTCGTGGTGGCAGACACTGAAATCCGGAACCTGCACCTCCCGCTCTCCGGCACTCCCATAACGGCTCCAAAATCTCTCATAACGTGAGATTTCCTCCCCCAACCATCTAACGCCAGACCACACCCGGGACGGAACACATTGAACGTCTCGTCCGCCGCCCCCGAGCTGTGGATCGCCCTTCCCGCATCTGGGAAATGGAGTGCGCGCCTCTCATGGCCCGCCTCCTCCCCGACGCGCTTTACCATGGACACGCACGCCGCAAAAGGGGGGGATGTACTGCACATCTCGGCGTCGGCCCTCTCGCCCCGCGTGGGACCCGACTCGCACACATTCTACACCCCGCTGCACCTCACGCTCGACCCGCTCCTCCTCGGCGTTTTGCCGGCGACGGCGGCGCCCGCCGTCCTCGCCATCCTCGTCGCGGCGGCTGTCTCGGCTGCGCTCGTGCGCCCCATCTGGCGCGCGGTCGAGGCTGCCGTCGGACCGCCCGGACCGCCCGAGACGCGGACAAACAAAGCGGAATGAGGGTGGAAATTGTGGAAATCGTGTGGGACGTGGGAGAGAGCACATGAAATTAGATTGCGCGTGGTGTTGTATGTACGCTATCTTTGGATCTTATGATCGTCGAGGATCGATAATCGTCGACCGACGATCCGATGACATAGCTCTGTTTGAGAATCGACTCGGATAGGTTTGAATTCCTCGCGACTGCCGACGATCCGACGATCAGTCATCAGACCAGACGTCCCATGTCTCCATGTACCCACTGCTTGGGATCCCGGATTATCCTGGATACCAGGATCCATATCTGCTCATCCCACTCTACTCGGGACCTCGTTTCAGTCAGCGGAGCGTCGATGATGCTGCGCGCACCCGGTTTTGCCGGTGCGTGGAGACGACATGATGCTGAGGTTCTTGACCATCGGCACTCGGCACCATGTCAGTATGTTACTGCGGTCGGCCCGCAGCAGTGCTTGGCTCTCCGTGTTTCTTTGGCTTCTGTACCCTGGTAGTCCAAAGCCGAAACCGTTCTGGGCCACAGCCCAGTGGATCAAGTCTGAGCGCAACCTCATCAACGATCATTGTGGTAGCTGTGTGGGAGTGTGCCGTTGACTGCCCGTCTCGAGGCGTGCGGGACTTGTGGAACTCGGGGCTCTCAGGAGCGATGTCGCTCACTCGGCATGAAACACAACGTGTGAACTACCGTGTTCTAGCCTTAGACCCTTCTCGCCCTTGTTCTGTTTTCCCGGGCTCCTCTGACCGCTCCCCCGTGGGCCCACTTCTGCCAGAGCCCACCGCGATCCCAGACCGATCATGGATCATTGGGTACGTTTGCTCATTACGAGCAGGTCCAGTCCTGGTGGCTTGTGTGTGCCTCGGGCATGGCGAAATAACCAGGGTCCCCGTGCCTGGATCGCCGTTCGATATGAATACACGTGCGGCATGGAATGTTGGCGCATGTTGGCGTGTTGGCAGGCTGGGCGCAGGCTGAGCTTTGCTGAGCGTGATTGAGCTTGTTGGCAGAGGATTGTACGAGATAATGACACCCCCATGGGATTCACAGATGGCAGATTACAGGTTCTGATCAGGAAGATGAGCAAGCCCATATGCTGAAGCGGGGTGAGATTGCGGATCGGGGGGACAGGAAGTACCTTGCAGATTGGATATCTCCAGCGCTGGCCCTCTCGCCATTGCGACCTTCGGTCTCAGCGGGCGGCCCAGCGGAGGCTGCGTAGTCTGCGCGGTCTGCGTACTTTATCGGGAAATCCGGCGGGCTCGCGCCGTTGTGGAGCGGTGTCCTGCGCAGCACAGCGGCAGACGGCCAGACTGGCCAGCGGCGTGGCGTGCAGGATGGTATTGAATGGTGCACTGCTTAAACTACGCTATCAGCCCGGAACAACTGCGCGGCGGTGTTGCGCGGCGTACATTTGCAGTGTTTTCCGAGTAACAGTCGTGTTCCCAGCCACCATGCACCGAGTCGATAACACCTCGGGCCCTCGAGAGTCTTTGAGGTGAATGCATTATATTTCCCATGGATTCTGGATGGTCTCAACCTCTCTTTCGTTTCTTGCTTTCCCCCTTGATCTGCATCTTCTAGAACTCTCAGACTGTGGACTACTCCATCGCCACTGGTTACTACCACTACTTGATAACTGTACCTCTCTGGCCTCCGGCTGTATATAGTTCCCCATGGGCGCCACGCAGTCGCGCTGCCAACCCCCATCCTACTCTCCCCCGATCCGCCCCATCCCCGTGCAGTACTATCCACCACGGGAGAAGCTGGCGCTCACGGTATGTATAACGTGTATGGGCAGAGCTCACGCCAGCCGCCGTCATATGAGCTGGCGGCCAAGACGGGCGACACGGGGCTGCGAGCCTGCGACTGGCGCCAGACGCCGCTGAGCCCCTGTGGCTCAGACTCGTCGTGCACGCGGTCCCTGTGCTCGTCCCGCTCGGCACCTTCATCCGTGTGTTTATAACCCACTCTATATACTGACATCCAGTGCATCTCCGCCGCCCCCTTCTCGAATAGGAAAACACGCAAGGCGGAGAAGAAGGCGCGCAAAGCCGAGAAGAAGCAGCGCAAGGCGGAGAAGAAGGAGCGCAAGGCGGCCGAAGCGAGCCAAAAAGCAGCCGACAAGGCGGCAAAGGACGAGCGCAGGACGCTCGAGCGGCAGGCAGCCGAGAAGCGCAAAGCGGAGAAATCGGCCCGCAAGGCACTCACGAGGGCGCGCAAGGCGCGGAGCGCGGCGGACGCGTCGTCCGAGGACGTGGACAGGCGTATCGCGCGCGCAGAGGCAAAGGTCCAAAAGGCCGAGAAGAAGGCGAAAGCAAAGGCGGCCACTGCTGCGCGTAAGGCTGAAATCCTCGCTGCTCGCGCTACGACCTACGCGACGACACTACCCCCCGCCACGCCCGGAAAGGAGTGGGCAGCAATCAAAACGGCCCCTCTTCTCCTCTCCGTCTCCGAGCGCGAGGCACCACCCGTCCCTCCCCCGCCGTCGCCGCGCCTCGTGGCCCCGCCACCAAGGCCTAGGTCATATGAGACGCCGAGCACCGAGCGTCCGCGCCTGGAGCGTGCCTCTCTGGAGCGTCCCCGCACAGTTGAGCCGGCTAGGCTGCACACTCAACGGGAAGCCGCCGCCGATGAACCCCCGAGCTACGGATTTGCGTCCCCCGTCTCTAGTGGGACATCGTCGACCGTCCTCTCCCCGCTCACTCCGCTCACCCCGCCCACCGCGGCATCTCCCATGTGCTCCTCCCTGCCGCACCCCATATTGTCGCCATTGCCGTTCCCATCACCGTCCCCGCACGCGTGGGCACCGCCCTCGCTGTCCCCCCACGCCTCGCGCTTCCCCCACTCGGCCCACTCGTGCGTTACACCACACTTCCTCGCGCCCCTCCCCCCGCCCTGTTCCGAAGCACCGCCCCTCCCTCCCAAGAACGAGCTGCGCTCGCAGGCCGAGCACATTGTCGAGAACCGCCGCCGCACGCGCCAGCTCGAGGAGCAGTACCGCCAGCTCACGCACGACCTCAAGACGATGCAGTTGTGAGGAAGGAGAGTTATAGAGATAGGTTGTCAGAAGTTGGTATCAGGGAGAGTATTGGCTGTGCACTGTTTGTTCTGTATAATAGAATGTATTGGGGTATTGTGCATCTGAGAGACTGGGTTTCAGCGTCCTCGACAGACACAAAGGTTGCAATCGTGGGTCAGAACTCAGGTACTCAGACGCCGGGAACAAGAAAACAAGATAATAAATGTGGGACCCCACACAATCAACTCCCCCAGGCTGCACCGTGAAGTAGCTGCGCGTGAAGCTGGCGAGGATCCAAACAAATCAACCCAGTCAACCTCACGGCGTCCCTCCATTTTGACAATCTCCCATTCTCGGTAACATCAGCTCTCTCTCCCACATCTTGCGCTTCTCGGACAACACGATGGGTACGTACTCGGCTCCCCTCTCCTACCACAAGGCGGATGTCGCTGATACACAGCGCGCACGATCACCCGGGCACACCAGCGCGACAGCGGGCCCGAAGACGCGGGCCCAAGCCGGCGACCAGCGAGCCCCCCAGCCGACCCCTCCCATTGGCACGACGCAACGCGGGACCTGATTCCGGGACCCAGCTCGGTATCGAGCTTTGACACCAGTTCCGTTCCCGGCGACAGATCCGGGCCGTTCGCTGATAGCGACGGCGACGGACCTGGGAGCGATGCAGGGGACGCCGACGACAGCGCCGACATTGGCATCGATTTCGACGAGGACCGCCCACTCATCCCACTTGATGGGGAGACGTTCCCCTGGAAAAAGATCAAGTTTTTCATTCCCCAATGGGTGCCAAAGCCTATTACGAGGTGGTTGCTCAAGCGCCTTATGGTGAGTTCCGTGACGCGTCAGTGATAATTCGGAGCGCCGTGATCGCTGCCCGTAGCACCTGCAACTCTCCTATGACACAACTGCTCACCGCCAGAGTCGCAACATAGGATGTACTACGTTCTTCTACGAAGCGGACGTGGTGCTCGTGCACCATGGCTTGGCGGCGGATGAGAAGCAGTTCTTGGAGGAGATGAAGGAACGCAAGAAGTGGATCCACGTTGCCGGCACAGACTGGTTCGCGCGCGTGTACTTCAAGGGTCTTGCAGTCCCGATCCCTCCTTCTCCGCCGCTGTTCGTGAATAAGGACGGGGCCAACCTCCTTGTTGCCGTGTCCGATCTTGGCGACCCCGAGCTCTGCAAGCAGGTCATGGTCCAGCTGGAAGTGAGTGTGCAGCCAAAGTCGGAGCTGGACAGCACTGACCCATAAGTGCAATGGCGCTGTCATCGTCGACCTTGCTCAGGCCGACACCATTGTTTTGCCCAACGGCCACGAGGCGCTTGATAATCCCCCGGAATCTCACCCAACAGCAGATTTCCGCAACCTCCGCCGCCGCGACATCGACTGGGTGTTTGAGACCGTGAGGAGGAAGAGGCGCGTCTCGTTGGAATCGACGTCGGTGAAATCACCTGTTCGGAATGTCCAAAACGGCCAGCCCGTTCAGCCCACGGGCCCCGCTCCACCCGGCGACACCGCCCAACCCGCACCCGCTCAACGACGTGTATCCCGACCTTCCACGTCTCTTGGCCGCAGCCGTAACCAATTTACTGCCGATGAGCGCGACAAGCTGGCTCGCTGGTTGGCGTATATGTGTCCTTCATCTGCTGGCCGTCTCTCGCATCAAATGTACAGCCGTCTTGAGGTGAGTCGTGTGATTCGTTCATTGTGACCCGCGCGAATTACACTGACACACAGGTGTACTATGCTGACCATTCCGTCTTTGGCTGGGCCGCGACGCATACACCCTCAGCCTGGAGGGAGCACTACAAGCGCTACCGCACCATTCGATGGAAGGACGGCAAGGTCCTGGATGAGGTGATCAACGAATACGTGGCCAAGGGCGTGGACAAGGATCTCCAGCTCCGGGACGAGCGTCGCTCTCGAGCGAGTTCGAGACGACAGGGGCGTCCTCAGTCAGCGAGCCGCGCTTCAAGCGTGAGCGAGCCCCTTGCGCAATCAAAAGCCAGGCGACAGAAGCGTCCACGCGCGGAGAGTCATGAGGAGGGCGAGGATGAACCCCGCACCCGCTCGAAAGCAGCTGAGCAGACTCGCCCACGCCCAGCAAGCCGTGGGGCGAATGGAACGCAGGCAAATCGTCCCAAAGATGTCCGCCGCACGAAGCGCGCGAAGGCGAACCCAGTGAATGGGAGTCTGAGCCAAAAGGACGACACCACCCATAACCAGCCCAGCCCGGTGCCGAGCGCCACCAGCCCCGATGAGCTCTTGGTCGACGGCCTCCTCGATATGTGAGGCATCATTGGTAAATGTACCCTCCAAGAGTCTCCATATGCGGCGGGCTGATTAGGATCTGGATCCCAGCTGTAATAACAGCCTTACCCTTATCATCTCAATAGTATTTACCCCTATTTATCACCATGCATGTGTCCAGCCTCGAAATGCTCCCGCTTGTTGCGACTTGCACAGATGATACATTGATCCGGAAGTGAGTGGTGAACACGGACCTCCAAGGCCCAAAGGATGTCATCAACAACATCCACATCGAGCACAGCGCACCTCCCAAAGCGTCCACGGTACCACGGTTCCACGCTCGTTACATCAAGCGGCAGCTACACTTCATCTCGCATCACCACGCCGCGCATTAGCCATGGACGCCCTCATCCCCTTCACCACCTCGGGTTCGCTCGTCGACCTCGTAGACAGTGGGTTTTGTACCCCCGCCGCGCGCGCTCACTCGCAGAAAAGGTCCTCGTCGTGCTCCGTGACGGCCGTAAGCTTATTGGTGTGCTGCGCTCCTACGACCAGTTTGGTGAGTTGCAGAGCGTTACACGACAACGGCTAGGGGTCCCTATCATGTAGCCGTTTAAGCTTGAAAACACCACGCTCCTCACGCTCCCGGCGCTCTCCCACACCCGGGTCCGCAACTGACACGCAGCAAACTTCCTCCTCGAGTCCACGATTGAGCGGTTACACTTTCAGTTCGAGTACAGCGACGTCGACATTGGCGTGCTCCTCATCCGTGGCGAGAACGTTGTGGCGCTCGGCGAGATTGTACGTGTTACAAGTCACGAGTGGCTGCAGTATCGCGCTGACACGCAGGACCTCATCGCCGAGGATAACTTGCCTCTCCGCGAAATCCCGCTCGAGGAGATCAGGCAGAAGATTGCTGATGCCGAGGTGGGTACAAATGAGCAAATGGGGACAGAACGACCTGTCAGAGACTGCCCCATGTATGATATCACGCGCTGACAAGAACAGAAGCGGAGAGAACGGGATCACATTGTCAAGGACAAGGTCATGTCGTCGCTTGGATTCGTGTCGGATCGCCACGAGGGCGACGCGTACTAGGCTCCAAGCTCCAAGCACGCTGGACCGTGCGCAGTACATATATACATGTACGCGGCACACGGTTGCTCCATGTTCCAGCATCCTTGCACTCGAGGCGATAGCAGCGAACATCACTATTGTATAGAGACCACAGACGAGCCCGAGGGGCCAGGCGACCGCCGACATGATGATATTGATTGTGTCGAGCTGCGCGAGCTGCCGGCGCGCGACGCAGCGCACGTAGGGCGCAGCGCGATTGATCGCGACTGATGCATGACGCGTACAAAGCGTTGTGTACCGCAGCTTACTGGCCTTACTGGACTGTTTATCCACACCGAGTTGTGTCTTCCCTCTCTCAGTACCTCAGTTTCGTACGCAGTGCCGGCGCTGCTGATTGTCATATTGTCCTGACCTCGCTGACTAGATTCCATTCATTTCGGTCTTCCCTCACCCCTCCCCACATCTTCCATGTCTTTCACTTACTCCTTTACTCACCACCTCACCCTCATTTCTCGCCATCCTCATCCCGCTCGTCATCGCCCCATCCACAGAGGATTGACGGATCGCCGCGCAGCAGTTTGTCGTACCTCAAACTCTGTGCGCCAGCTGCATGCTCTCTCTGCCATCTCTGTGATCTCTTTTGGTTCTGCCGCCACCCAGCTTCCCTCTCCCTCCCATCTCCCTGTCCCGCAGCCCAGTACCCCTTCGCACGTAGCCGCACAGCATGCCTCCCGAAGCCGTTAGCAGCTCCGAATTTGGTCGGGGGCACACTGCTACACAGCGGCGGAGACCAGCCGCCCTCGATCTGGTTACCTGCTGCGTCTGGTGAGCATGATCTCTCGCAAGTAGATGGCTACCTGACGCGTCCATCTTCACATGTTTACAGCCTCACTCCGCGACACGTTGCCCTTGCCGTCGATCCCTCCGCTAGGTTTTGGATCACGTCGTGCAGCCACGTCCTCTGCGATAACCACGATCGTGAGGATCCACTGGGCTGCTCGAAGACACTGACAAATGACAGATCAGGCCAACAAGTGCACCAAGTGCAAGAAGTTTGGCGTCCAGATCTTCCCCATGGACCCGCAACAGCTTCCTCCAAGTCTCTCGCAGCGCTTTCAGCCCATCGACCGCAGCTACAACGTAATCACCAACATGCTTGAGAACATCAGCGTTTGTGGTGGTGCCTTCCTCCGACCGACTGACATGCCAGTTTCAGAACAGCCAGTTGATGGACCTGACGACCTACCAGCGTAACCGCATTGCCGAACTCGAGGTGTGTAGCGGACTTTACCGATTCTGACCGCCAGCGGATCTGCGACGATGTGGCCGGGAGTTTGGTGGCGCTCAAGGAGAATCTCCAGGAAGCCAAGACGTGAGAACGCTGTGGAGGCGAAACACTAATCGTCTAGGCAGAAGGAGAACCTCACTCGGCAGATGTCCGAACTCCGGGCACAAAACATGTCCTTGCAGAGCCGCAACAAGGCGCTGTCCGACAAGCTCTACAGCCGCATGGGCTCGCGGCCACATGGAAGTACGGGTCACCCTCCGACGGGTGCCATGCCTGGGGCCATGTCGAGTGGCATGCCAGTGGCAACGGGAGGTGGATTCACCTCGGGACTGTCTGCATTGAGAAGCCAAGACCATCCCATGGATGACGTTTTTGCAGGCACAGTTCCGTCCAAGCGGATGCGGGAAGACGTTGGGGCAGATAGGTGAGTTGACTAGCTGCGTGACCAACTCATCCGTAAGCTATTTGTTTCAGCAAGAGAATCCAGAATACCCGACGCGTCCACGAACAACGCTCAACAGGATCGGCCCAGGGCGCACCTCAAGTCGGGGTAGCATCGAGAGACCTCACAGTACGGCTGGCTTCGGCCAGAGTAATGGGCCGCGAACAAACTTTGAGTATGGCACACGACCAATCTCGCGCTCACGATACAGACAATATCGCTTTCGCATGGGCGCTTCAAATGGACCCGTATCCATCCCCCCGTCTGGCAGAACGTCGGCATTCCAACTTGCTCGGCCGTCTGGCGGACACGGCTCTGGAGCGCGCACCGAATTCGGCCAGCCTCGGTTTGGCCAGGACCTCGGTGTCATTGGCGAGCTCGACGAGGGGGGTATGTGAGAATCTGGCAGGGGAGCTTGTGCAAGTGCAGTCTCCGTAATTGTGTATGTTGTGGAATCAGTATGGGCCGCTGCGATCTGGCGCCGAGTTGTAGCAGCAGTGCATGTCATCAGTATTGTCGACGCCGTGTAGCAAGGGAAAGTGGCGACGCCAGTGATAGGTTTTAGTGAGACGACATGAACAATGAGGTGCCCGTTTTACAACATCTGTTCCATGTTCCTCAGTGTACCCTTGCATCGCGTGTCCTTCAGACCCAGCACAGTATGTCTGTCTCAAGCACACCACTATGGCCACTATCTGCGTTCAGTGCACATGCTATACGTATATGCACAGCGTTGCATGTGGTGACTTCCCACAAATTGCGTCGCTGCGCCTCTTCCGCATCCGGTGGACGCCACCTGGGGGATCCGCCGCCGCCCAGCGACCGCCTGGTCTTGTCAGAATTGCCTGCCCATCCGATCCGCAGCGACGAGAAGAGCGGACAAGAGCAAGGCATCCAGAGAATCCCCTCATACACATCCCACACCGCCTCTCCGATTGAGCGCCACTACCCGCGCTACTCCCTCTCCGCCCCACATGCACCCGTGCATCCGCGGGACATCGCCCGGCGCAGGGACGAACGGCGTGTACGCGGCAGACGACCCTCCCGGTCCGGGTCGCGCTTCCGCCGCTGAAGCGCGCCCGGGGGTGGGGGCACGGCGGTCCCTCGGGTCCCTCCAGCGTGCTGAGGAGGTGGAAGACGGACATGGACATGGACACGGACAGGCATGGGACGACTCTGCGCACTGGCGCCCCCGGGACAGCGCGCGGTCGCCGAGACTCGGACGCTCGCCGTCGCCGCTTGGCGGGCTCGGACTGAGGACACACCCGCCCGCAAGCGAGTATACCCAGTATACCCCTGTGAGCCCGTACTCGCGTTCATATGCGCGCGACCCGCGCGACCCGTGCGATGCGTACGACTACGAGTACGACTACGACCACGGCATGTATGACCGCCAGGAGTATCGCCGCGAGGACCCGCGTCGCGACGAGTACCGCCGTGAAGGATACCGCCGCGACGACTACCGCTACGAGTACGGGTACGAGTATGACTACGAGTACGGGCACGAGTACCGCGGCATGCACCGGAGCGCGTCGGGGGGCGCGGGGCCGAGTCGCATGGGATACCTTTCGCATGCGGCGCGCTACGCCGCGCCGGCGCCAGTGCCCGCGACGCAGTACTGGTCCGCCTCGCCGCGGACGATGGACGCGTACCCGCCTCTCCCGCCGACAGCGTCGACGGCGACGAGCCTCCTGCGAACGCGGTCGCGGACCAGTGATGGGCGAGGAAGCCGGGATTTGGACGGGCTGGACGGACCGCTGTCGTTGATGAACGGACACGAGCGACACGAGCGACATTCGCATGGACATGGCCAAGCACAGGTACCAGTACATACGACACCACCAGGTCGGCCGTACTGGACGCCGCACTACAGTCCTCCGACTGTAGCTGCGCGCTCGGCGGGCTGGTCGCCGCGCGCCGACTGGCAGTGGTCCGAAGCGCACCACCGCAGTCTGCCTCCTCTTGCGCACAGTCCGCGCAGCTCGCAGTTGCCGTCGATATCGCAGGATCCGTCGCTCGCCCTCCCGCCCATTCTCGCCCATCGCTCGCCGCAGGCGCGCATGTCACTTTCCCCCCGCTCGTCACGGATGTCGCTCACCTCGGGCTCACCAGCCGTCCCGACTCTTCCACCGCTCTCCGAGCTCCCGGTGCCCTCGGAGCCAATGTCTCCCACACGCACACTGCGCGCGTCGCCCCGCGAACCCCCGCAGCTGATCGAGCCAGAGTCCCCCCAAACACACACTCTCGAGCGGACACCACACTCGCGCTCACCCACAAATCACTCGGTGCACTCGCATACTCCCCACTCACAGCGTCCCCTGCGCACACGACGACGCTCATCACAACAAGGCCGTGTTGACCCTCTGCCTGTCAACCATGCTAACCGTGATCCTTCCCCCTCCTTCAAGCCCTTCATCCCCAGTGGCGGTATCGCAGGACAAAGCTCTGTGCGGCAAACGCGTTCACGGCGACCAATAGCACCGGCACCACAGCCACCACCTCCTCCAGTAGCGTCAGAGGACCCGATGCCGGACCGAGTCTCCCTGCCTACCCCACCTGCTGCAGCTCCTGCAGCGTCTCCATCTGGACGTCCAGCGCTATTGTCCATCCCGTCCCCGAAACCCTCTCCCAGGGCATCACCCTCACATAATCGAATACCTTCTCCAATCATAATACCTTCCCCAATCCCCAAACCCTCTTCCACCGCCGCTGTCGAGCCTCCTGCGCCAGAGCCGCAGATCCGCGGTGACTCATCTCTTCCAGCACTATCGTCAGCGCCAGATTCTTCAGTCAAGGCAGAACTGGCACCATCAACACTGCCCCCGCTACCGCTCGTGTCGTCACCCGCGTCCTCACCGCTGACGCCGGTCGGGTGCATCTCCGAGGTGCCTTCCCCGGCGCCGTTTACGCCTCCATTTACTCCATCAGCACGAAAGGGCCGCATGAGCAAGGGCAAGGGCCGCGCCGAACCCGAGCGCCGCGTGCTGCCAGCACGAATCCGCCGCGCGGCGGGTGCTGGCGCGGAACAGGTGCGCGACATGGAGGAGATGATTGTCGACTGGCTTGAACGCTATGGTACGTGTCGTGTTCCACCGCGAGGGCAGAGCTGACGGAGAACTAGGCGATATCAACAGCAATGCGCCGACCAGCCTTTCCATCCGTTTGACGACCCTCCCTCTTGCGCTCGTGGAGCCGAAGCCTTACGTTGTGCAGCCAAGGGCAAAGTCTGTTGCGGAACGGGAGTCTGACAAGCCCAATGCTGAGGCTGAGGCAAAACCTGAACCAGATGCCGAGCCAAAAGCTCAGCCTGAAGTGAAACCGACATCTTGCGTTCCAGCCAAGGGAACGGATGCCGCGCGCATCGAAACACCCTCGTGGATCGTGATCAAGGCGGGCGAAGATGACCAAATGGAGGCGCGCGAGGAGATGACCATCGGCGCGAGGAGTCCAAACAAACGCCTGCGCCACAGTGTTGTTGGCTCTCAGGTGGGTGATACTGTGCTTTCATTACTGACCCACCAGCCCTTGGAAGACACCTCTGACGAGTACTATGAACAAGCACACCGCAAGATGGAGGCGTTTGAGCGCCGCCAGGGTATCTACGAGATTGACAAGCTCAAATTCATGCGGCACAAAATGAACGCCCGCATCGAGCTCCTGCGCAATCTCCAGACTTCGCAGTGGGCCACCGTCGTCGCTAACGTGCTCTCCCGCACGGACCGCAACGAGGCCTGGGAGCGTGGCCGCAAGAAGCTTGATGTCGTCGGCATCGACTGGCTGCGAAGGAGGATAATCCGCGAGGGCCTGGATCTGCTCAAGCGCTACGACCAGCTCCTCCCCGGCGCGAATGATCAGAAGAAGTGGGTTGACACTTGGTAGTCAAATGCTAACACTCAGACACCGCCTGCTGGACCCCAGCTACACGGCCTCGTCCCCGCTCGTATCGAGTGCGTCGCCGCCGCCTACCGCTCGGGGCACACCTGCGCTCGTCGAGGACGAGTCGCGTAAACGTGGGAGGCCGCGGAAGAGCACCCAGAGCGAGGACGCACCGGAGGAACACCCGCGGAAGCGGGGACGTCTGCCACGCTCAAGTTTGCATAGCGAGGGTCCCTCGTCCCGCCGCCAGTCACTGCAGACGCCGCCTCCGCCGCCTCCCTCGGGTCGACCGCAGCGCGCGGCCGCAATGCGCACCCGTCAAGTCAGCATGTCGAGTCTCAGCGATCTAGACGTATCGTCCGAGGACGAGTCACCAGAGCCGCCACCGAAGTCGAGGCCACAGCGCGCCGTCCCGAGCGCCGTTCCGAGCCCTGTTCCCACTCCGCCATTACCGAAGCTTCGGATCAAGCTCGGTGGCGCAGGTGCCACCATCACCGCCATACCGTCTGTGCCAGCTACGCCTTCGCCTGCACCCCCCGCACCGGCGCAGCACGACTCGGCGAAGCCTCTCGCGGCACCTACGCCTTGCCCGGCTCCTTTGGCCGTCAAGCGTCGACAAGAGACGGTTGCCGCGGCGTCCCCGAAGCACACCATTCGTATAACGCGCGAGAAACCGGCTACTCGATCCAGTGCTCGTCTCAGTGTAGGCAACGCTGCCCAGGCTACACCGTTTGGAGTCCCGCTTCCAGCGGGTGTGGAAACTCAAGCAGAAGTAAGCTACAGTATTTGGAACGTAGCTGACGGTCAGTTTTCAATTAGCGGTGTGGATGACATCCGCCCGATTATCGCTGCGCGCCTGAGCCAGGAGTCTGCTCCGGCGTCGAACGACACACTTCTCGACAGCTCGCTAGGCGTCGAGCGGGCATCTCTGGAGGCCCACGGAGCCTCGCCTGGCACTTCCCTCTCCCCAATGTCGTCGCTGCCGCCTGGCGATACTGATCCGGCATCCGTGCGGCGCACAAGAGGCAGTGTGGGCGGCGTGAGCCAGGACACCGAAGAGGAGATGCGCGACATGGAGGGCGTGGAGGCGAGCGTGTTGAACATCGACGGCAGCGACAGCATCTGAGTTAGAGCCTCAGTCCAACCAATGTTCAGTGCTTCTGCAGAGAGGTTACGTATGCCGTTCATAGATATGTAACCGGCGTCATACGGAGCCGGAATGTATCGTATTACCAGTAGCCTAAGCCACTGTCGTCGAGCTATCCAACAAAAAAAAGAAGAAGAAAACAGTCATGACTGTGACCGCGTGAATTACTTGTTTTGACACGACCTGTGGGTAACCACTCCCATGCCTAGCTTTCATCTTCCGTCACCTCCGTCACCTCCTCGAGGTCGGACGCCCTTGCCCTGCGGCGCCGCCTTCCGGATGACGACGGCGGACGGCTGCGCACCGGAGGACCGGGGTATGGTGGTGGGGGATCGAGCTCGTCGTCGAGTGGAGACACGGCCGCCGGGGACATTCCACCGTGGCGGAGGGAGGACGAGCGGGGTGGGACAGCGCCGGCGGAGAGGTACGAGGGCGAGGGTGATCCTGGGGCGGAAGAAGACGGCGACGACGAAGCGGACGGCGAGGGCGAGACAATGACCACGCCGTTGGTCTCGTACACGATTTCCGAGGAGAAGTATTTGCGCTCCTGGGTATTCTTTCCGCCGCGGACGCGCTCGACGCCGCGCTCAATCCCGCGCTCAGCGAGGGTGACCAGATCGTATACCCCGCGATAGACGAATGAGCGCTGCGGCATGCGCATGGAGCGGGTAAGGCGCGACGGACCGGTGGGTGAGTGGTAATCTGTGTGGGCGTCGATGCTGGCGCGCACGGCGCCGATGATTGCCGTCGCCATTGGGCCTGGGGGGCGGGGATGCAGACGCGGACGCGGGATCAGGGAGGCGCGCTCGGCCGCGGAGAGGGGCTGCGTGAATACGACGGGCGTGAATATCTTGACGGATTGCAAGTGCAAGTCGGTGCTGGAGGGATAGAGATGGAAATGGTGGGGCCGCCCACTTGCCAGATATCTATATCTATGTGTGTCGAAGACAGCACCAAGATGGCACTGTTGGATGTTGGAGGCTGCCAGCTGCTGGGAATGGCGCTGGAACGATCACAATCAGTGTGATCAGCGTTGATCAATATCAGAGGATCAGAGGCGTGATATGATCGCCGCACCGCCTCAATTGGCGTCCACCTCGCAACGTTGCTTTGTTGGCCGTCATCTAGTTTCATGGCAGTCTATGCATCATGGGAGCGGCACTCGTGGGCGATATCAGCAAGAACCACCCAAATCTGCCAAATCCGGGAAAGAGCTGGCTGGCAATCGTCAAGCCTCGCGTGTCCCAGCGCCGCATGCGGAAAAATGGGCGACAGCATACGCACACCGACGCCGTGATGTCGCTTGTGCGGTGGTTGCCGCTCCGAGACGGATGATCAACCGATCCGTGATCAATCCCAGTGTCATCAGCGGCGAAGTGGTCGAGGTGCCCTGCTGGACCTGATGATTGCGGGCTGACGGTCGCTTGGCACGCAAGTTGCGCCGAGGCCGTCGCCGAGGAGCGCCGCGGCGGTCGCCACTCGTTGCCGGTTGCCGCCCCACTTGCCGGTTTGACAACGTGCCGTACGCCCGCCCTCCCTGCCGTTCATCAGCCTGCTACGCCGAGGTCAGCAACCCCGCGTGACGATCGAGCGACGTCAGGACACCAGGTGAAGCGTCAGAGGCGTCAGTGGAATCAGTCCAGAATATCATTATTTTCTGGGACAACTAAATCACCGTTCATCGTCATGAGTGTGCCTCGGATCGCGGATTGCTTCTTTCGTCTTTCGACCACTGCCCGCCACGCCGCGGCGAGCTCGAGCTCAGCCTCGCCACCGTGACGAGCGGCGTAATGAAAGAATATAATGCGCGGAACGGAATGAGTATCTGGGAAATCTATCTCCAGCGCTCGCAGCCACCCAGCCGCAGGCAGTGGTGTGGAGGGCGGCTTGGACGCTGGAGGAGGGCTGAATGATGGCTTTGAAAGATTTTGTGATCGGCTGATCGACTGCCAGGAAGCGTTCCATCTCCGAAAGCCTTCCAACATTCAAATATTCAAACTCTGTTCTGGGTGGCGTGTGATCATCACTCAATCTGGATAAATTTGATTCCGAGAACTCAATCTTGAGGCATGTTTACACGTGTAGTTTTTATCAGTAGAACTGTCCACCCCTTCCTAAACTGCTTACATGCGCAAACCATGTGCAGATCAGCACTCAGCGTTGCAGCGTATGCGTGCAATCTGCCTGGCAGTGAGCAGCCAGCTGCAGCCAGGGGCCACAAGCACCCCCGCACACACGCTGTCGGTCCTTCCAGCATTCAGCGTCCAGCGTCGCGGCCAACGGCAGCATGGCAGCATGGCAGCATGGCAGCACCGGCTCGGCCACTCGCTCACGCGCGGCAGCTCGCCAGCGACCCTTGACACTCGCTCGTCGCTCACCACCTTGTTCCTCCCTTCCCTCGTCTCACCCCAAAACCCATCCACCATGTCCGTCGACGCGCAGCTCGAGAACCTCTCCCTTGACGAGACCGCCGGCTCGGGCGTCACCGTCGAGATCCACTCGCGCCCCGAGCGCAAGGCTCGCAAGCAGCTCGAGGGTCTCGGCCTCAAGAAGGTTCCCGGAATCCAGCGTGTGACCCTCCGCCGCCCCAAGAACGTCCTTCTCGTCGTCGCCCAGCCCGAGGTCTACAAGGCCCCCGGATCCGACTGCTACATTGTCTTTGGCGAGGCCAAGGTCGAGGACCCCACGTCGGCTGCCCAGATCAACGCCCAGCAGCAGCTCCTTGCGTCCACCCAGGCTGCCCAGGCTGCCCACGCCCAGGGTGGCTTCAAGGACGGTGTCCCCCAGTCCCTCGAGGACCTCATGGGCGGTGACGAGTGAGTGTCTTGCCGAGATGGGACCACGATGCCAGTGGTTTCTTTTTTTTTTTTTCTCTGGTTCTTTTTTTTTTTCTGGGTGCTGGCTGGTTTTTCGCCCTCACCGCCAATTGCACCCTTTTCACCACGGCGAATCAACCTGAATGTGATGTTGACACCTTCCAGGGCTCCCGCCGGCGACGAGTCTGGTGAGAAGAAGGCCGCCTCCGCCGGCGGCTCGGACGAGGACGTCAAGCTCGTCGTTGCCCAGACCGGCTGCACGGAGGAGGCTGCCCGGGAGGCCCTCAAGGCCGAGAACGGTGACCTCATCAACGCCAGTGAGTCACAATGGCAACATGCCTGTGGCATGCTTCACATTACTGACCATCAGTCATGCGCATCGGCGCTTAAAATCCTCTAGGTTACTAGGTACTAGGATGATGTACGAGGGCACGTAACGTAGCAGGGTAGTGTAAATTACATTGGTCCCATGCATGTGCGCGTGAGAGGTTAAGATACTACGATGGGTGCTGCAAGGCCATGGTGTGTGGTCGTCGTCGTGTGGACGTAGGCGCACACGAGCTGAGGGGGGGCCGTATTCCATGAGGACGGCGTGACATCTGTGATGCGTCCGAGAGGGTATGCGGTGATGATCTGCGGGGTATAGGTCGCGTCGGGTGTACATCTACTGTTGCTCGCGCTGTTGGGCATGGAACTGGCGCGTCAGCTGGGAACTAGGCCTCACAGCTTAAGTGATAAACTCACAATATCACGGAGCTGTCCGTTTGCCTCCTCCATCTTCTTCTCAAAGTACTTTGCCTTCTTGGTCAGGTTTGTCACGTCCTCGGCCAGCGTCGCCTCCTGCGCCTTGTGGCGCGACGCGATGGTTTCCCGGGGCTGCTCAATGAACCTGTTGTGTCAGATGTGAACATATGAAGTGGGTGAGAGGGGCAGCGTTGTAGATAATCAAACACGGGAGCCGCAAGTGTCGAGACCGCAGGTACTACTCAGCACATGTGGCTTGTCGCGCTTTTGCAATGGTACAGGCTGCAGTCGCGCCTGTAGTGCCTACAAGTGTGTGTCACATTGACGACAATGTCAGAGTATCCAATCAATGTGCAGCTGTGAAGAGAAGAGAAGACAGCTGCGCACGCGCGGAACTCTCTCAACACTAAAGGCCAACGCGACGTAGACCATGTCATAGAGACCAATGGGACCAGCACGACAGGGCTGCGCGCGCGTTTCGCTCCCCACACACCCACTCCTCGCCCCGACTTACATCTTGCCTACGCCGCGGAACATCTTGTCTTCGTCCGCGGGGATGGTGTTGAGCTCGCGCATCGTGAGCTCGAGGATCTTACGCTCCTTCTCCTTGCCCTGGATCTGGGCGCGCACAATCTGCAGCTCGCGCTGCGACCCAATCGCCTGCGTCTGGATCTGCTGCAGGATCTGGCGTCAGTGAGTGACCGGGAGCTGGGCATACCTTGCGGAGCGTGTCGTCGGAGAGGTTGGACATGGTTGTGGTGTGGTGGAGACTGTCGTTGGTCGTTGAGTTGGACGTTCAGTGTCATGGATCTTGGACGACGACGACGATGTCAGTGGAGGCTCGCGGAAGTATTTTGGATTCGCGAAATGAGTGCATTGAGTGCGCGTCGAGCGTCGAATTGGGTGTGGTACTCGCTCTTGGAGGGTGCAGACACGTCCACCAGATGCAGAGTACCAAGTCTCGATGTCCCCTATTTGTCGAGCCCATGCTATTCGGGCATGTTCTGACGCGTCACACCTTGAAGAGTAAGGCGAGGAGAGCGCAGAGTGGCTGCAATAACGAATGCGATGAGAATCCTATGAACATTGTCGACGCGTAGCAGCCACGGGGGGTGCCTGGGGCAATCTGGCAGATCAATCCTCGAACCAAACACGTAACCCGGGTTTGACCGCAAATACAAACGGTTTGAGTGGCGAGCAGCTTGCGAATTGCCCACAACCCACACCATCACAATGGCACCGACCGTCGTGAACCTAGACGTCTTCCTCGCGGACCCGAACTCGCCCGCAGCATTGGACGAGGCGCGGGCGGCCGCCGAGTCGCTCATTCTGACTGGCGCGCTGGTGGTACGCGACTCGCGCGCGACGTCCGCCGCAAACGACCGCTTCCTCGACCTCTTCGAAGACTACTTTGCGCTCCCGCACGAACAGCTCGAGAAGGACGAGCGGCCAGAGGTCGGATACCAGGTCGTAAGTCCGAGATGCGACGGCGCTGACTATAGGGGACGACGCTTGAGAACACCGAGAAGCCGAAATGCGGTCGTGACGACGAATGTCTCGCCGTCATTGCCAGCTTGGATCCCGCTGAGAGGCCGCTCGACCTCAGTGGCCACGGAGCTGATCCCAAGTGCCGGTAAGCTGAGCGTTCTTGAAGGTTCTTTGCTGACCCCAGATTCTTTCATCGCATGGCGGAGCAGCCGCCCTACGAGTCCAAGTTCCCTATCTCTACGGCGCCCAACGTCGTTCCCGAAGCGTTCAAGGACTTGTGGGACGCGCGCCTGAGCGAGTGGGGCGGGCTCATCAAGCAGTCGTGAGCATTGGAGGGGGGCTGGACTGCTAAGCTAACCGCAGTGTTGAAGGCGTTGCGCGTATGGTTGCGGTTGGGCTGGGCCTCGAGGAGAACACCTTCCTCAATGCCGGCCGCTACGGGTCTCACCTCCTCGCGCCGACGGCGACTGACCTCGTCAAGTACGGTCAACGCGATACGTACGTGAAAGGCTATTCTTTTCCTTTTGTCAAGTTACGCTGACGACCACAGGATCTATGCCGGCTTCCACACCGATCTGAACTTCCTCACCATCCACGGTCGCTCACGATACCCCGGTCGTAAGTCCAGTTGCGGAGTTACCGATCTAACTGTCAGTTAACATTTGGGCTCGCAACACAGGGAAACGTATCCCGGCAAGTGTCCCCGACGGCTGCCTCCTCGTACAAGCTGGCAAGCAGCTTGAATGGCTTTCAGGAGGTCTCATCAAGGGTTGGTGGTGGCTGGAGGAAGAAGGCAACTAATATACAGCTGGTTTCCACGAGGTCGTGTGCAACGATGCTACCCTCGCTGTAAGTCTGCTGTACTGTTTCCCAATTCTTCAGCTGACACTCAGGCAATTGAGCGCCGCAAAACGCAGTATCCCGACCGTCCTCTCATCCGCATTTCGTCGACCTTCGTGAGTGCAGCCTCGATGTCATTTACTGACTTCAGTTTTGGCACCTCACGCCCGACTTCCACCTCGCCCCTATGCCAGAGCTGCGGAAGCGTGCCGAGGACCGCTTCGGACCACAGAAGGCATATGGGGAGAAGTTTGTCGGTGACCAAGTCCGAGAGTGAGTACAACCGGCTCCACGATAGCTCGATCCGGCTGACAATCAGGGAGCTTGGGCTCATTGCGCTCATGTCGTAGTCGGTACTATGTCCACCTGTGCTATAATCTCACATGTACCCATCAATATATCTATACAACCATGGCATCCCCTCACTTCCCCTGCTCCATTTGCTCGAGCTGCGCAACGAGCGCGTCCATCGGGTCAACCGGTATGCTCTTCGAGGGAGACTCGGTAGGCGGCGCGGGCCCGCTCGCTGATGTGGGCACGAGCACGCTCTGGGGATTATAACCCGGCGCAAGGCGGTGCAATGCTGCCTTCTCCTTCTGCTCCTCCTCGACCTCACGCGCGTGGAGGACGGCCGCGAGACGCGCACGCTTCTCTGCAATCGCCACCTGCGGTGGCGGCTGCAAGCCGAGGACGTGCTGTTCTAGCGTAAATGGGTATACGAACTGCAGAAGGTCAGCGTGCTAAACAATCCCATGAACACAGCACGTACATAGGCGGTGATGTCGTCTGGGAGAGGGTGAATGTCATTTGGGAACTCGATCTGGGTGTGAGCTCGAGTGGTCTACAACAGCAGCTCACTGGAGGGGGAAGCCAGAGCGACGGTGATTTGATGAGCGGTACAGTTGCTGCAGCGGCATACTGCTGCGGTACAGGGCCTGGTGTGAGATGTGTTAATTCGGAGCAGCTCACCTATTTGTGATGTCGATGCCATGGTGATGAGTGATGGTGAGGAGGTAAACGATGGCGGCGACGACCATGACGATGACGCACGGCCGTGACCCTTGGCAGCCTTGGTCATTTGGGATGGCAATGCGGTTGATTAGGTGACAATTGTAATCTCATTTCCGGCTTTGTATTGTGTTTCCAATTAGGAATCCCCCCCCCCACGTGACTTTTTCAGAAGTCTGTCCAAGTCGAGTCGCGGAAAAGATGACAATGACCGCGACGGACGTGCTTTGTCTTTGTGTCCGATCCGTCGTTGTGTTTGCTGCGCTTAACCCACTCCACTCCCCCTTCCACCCTCTACGACAAAAGCAAGATGGCCGCCGAGGCAGTTCAAGTGAGCAAGAAATCCCCGTCTCTTCCCAAATCGCCCAAGGGCACCGACGGCTCCAAGGCCGTCAAGGCGCCCAAGACAAAGTCCAAGACCAAGTCCAAGACGCCCTCCAGTCCCACGTCCACCGGCGAGCTACGTCTCCTCCCTTCGCCGCCTCTGGGACTCTCTGGACAGGCGCTTTCGGATTGTTTGCCTGTTCTGCCTGTGTCGCTGGAAGCGCGATCTGGAAAGCGCGTTCAGTTTGAGAAGAACCGCCAGGCCGCGGTTGCTGCGATGGCTATGCCAGCAGAGGATTTGGAAGAAGAAGCGGCCGCTGCCTCCATTTCAGACTTTGCGGTTATTCCGTCTGTTGCGGCCGTAACTACGCTTGGAGCTGGTGTCGTCTTGACCAAGGCGAAGGAAGTTCTGGAGAAGACCACTACGGAAGAGATTGCGATAAACTCTACGGAGAGCAAGGACACTATCGTGAAGAGCGCGGATCTGCAGAGAAGTCTGGCGTAAAGATAACGGAGACGTCCACGGACGACTCTGTTGAGCAGACGGCGGCGAATGCCCGCAACAAGCCCTACAAACCTGAGCCTGTCGACCAGGTACTCTCTCCCCATCCCCCACTTTTGTTCCTTGCGCAGTTGCTGACAGCGCAGAAAGTGGACCCGATTGCAAGGCTCGTCGATGCCATGGCTGTGCGCTTGCGCCGTCGGTGAGTGACTGTCTGGGGTGCTTTGTTAGGATTCCTCTCCAGTACAACAAGGCCCGCCTCAGTCCGACGACCTTGCTGACACCACAGGCAAATTGTCGGCTCGCGTAATGTCGCACTTGCAACGGCGACGCTTGTGCAGAATGTTGTCAAGACCGCCAAGTTCGCGACCATCAACGACCTGATCCGGATTCTGCACGGCGTGGCTGACGCGTTGAACCAGGCGAATCCGAAGGAGGTTGCTGCGGGAAACATTGTTCGGAGGATCATCAAGCTGATCAAGGAGGAGTACTCTGCGGCGGTGGTTGCGCACCTATCTCAGCCTGGAACGCCGGTACCCGCCACGCCATCGCCAGTGAGCGACAGCTACACCCCGACAAGCTACTTTGACGCGAACGCGCCAAAGCAGCTGCGTCTGAGTGACTTTGTCGCTGCTCGCCACGTCAAGGACCAGCTTGAGCGGAGTGGATCGTCGACGCTGCTGGACTTTTCGGGCCGGACACGCGAGATGGAGCGCGAGTTTGAGCGGCAAGCGGCCAAGCTCAAGCCGGTTCTGATCCAGGCGATCGATGAGGTGATCAACGAGATTGAGACAACACACGAGGACGTCGCCCGCGGAGCCAAGGAGCACATTCACTCGTCCGAGGTTATTCTCACTCTTGGCCACTCGAAGACCGTCGAGGCATTCCTCAAGGCCGCGTTCAGGGACCGCAAGTTTACGGTCATTGTCCTAGAGTCGGCGCCCTCGTTCCTCGGCCAGCCCATGGCTGCCGCACTCGCCAACAACGGCATCCCCACCCTTCTTGTCCCCGACTCGAGCCTCCACGCCGTCATGCCGCGTGTCACAAAGGTCATCTTCGGCGCCCACTCCGTCTCGGCTAATGGAGGCCTCATCGCTCTTGCTGGCAGCCTGGCGTGCGCACTCGCCGCCCGCACACACGCCAAGCCCGTCGTCGTCACCACCGGACAGTTCAAGTTTGCCCCGTCGTGGAACCTCGCCCATGGCTTTGACGTGCTCGATTTCCAGGGCCCGGGTCCAGTTATTGGCTACGACGATGGCGGCGCTTATGAAAACGTCGATGTCGTCGACCCCCACTACGACTATGTCCGTCCAGAGCTCGTCAACCTCTACGTTACGAATGTGTAAGTCCAGGCTATCATTTCTTGAAACAGACTTTTTCTGACTTGCTCAGCGGCGACCACCCTCCGTCTTACATCTACCGTATCACAAAGGAGGCATACGACGAGGACACTGTCGAGGGACAGGTGTGCTGTTAGATGCAGAGAGGTGCAGAGCGCAGCGGTGCAGGTGCAACCGATGTAGACAGTTATATGTATGCAGGGTATCTTTAATATGTGCGAGATAATCCTCTATTGCTATCGGGGGTTAGAGCGAGGCAGCGCCGACGCGCTCGCGGAGACGGGTAAGCCGCTTATCCTCGTACCATCCCGTCCATCCTTCAGTGTTGTTGGGCCCAAACTTGTGCGTCATGGCCTCGAGAACGCCACGGACAATCTCGGCATCAGAGTTGGTCACCCGCGCGAATGCCAGGAGGGTATGATATGTGGCATTGGGCCCCGGCGCGCGCGGCGGCACACCCTGTCGTTTGGTCGGGGGCAGGTTCATGAACGTGTGGAAGAGGTCCTCGAGGGTGGCGCGCGTCCAGAGAGAAGCTGGGCTGGGGCCGTAGTTGGACGTGAAATCTCCGGGTTCGCCGGAATCGTCGCCCCACGGATTGGAGATCCCGCCCGTACGCTCCGCTGGGATATCGCGCCACAGAGGAAACGCGGTTGAAGCCTCGCCTGCCGGGCCGGCGGGGATGACTCCATACCTGGCGAATCCACGGAAAAGAGCAATGTACTCTTCCACTCCTGGAACGTGGCCTGCATCAAGCATATTCCGGAGCGTGGTGAGCGCCGTGATGAGATCACCACGGTGCGAGGACGCAAGCACGAGCATCGCGTATGTTAGCCGTGATGGCTGTAGTCGAGCGAGAATGGGGACGAGGGACTCGGGGACCGCAGCCGACGCAGATGCCGACGTGGCGATATCCCCCTCACCTGTCTGCAGCGCGCTGTACAGCCCCGATACCACATCCCATTTGCCCGCACGGGCGGCTAGCCACATAGTGGCGTTTACCAGGACAACCGCGTCGTCCGGGTTATTACGAGCTACCTTGGGCAGCCATTGCTCGAGTTCGAGCACGGCAGCGTCAATGCGCATCATCAATCCTTGAACGAGGATACGCGAAAGGTAGGCCCAGCTTGTAATCTCGACGCCTTCAACCGTCATCTTGTTCCACCAGTAGTTGACCCTCGAGGGGGTACGGCTAATGGCGGCAAGGTACAGGATGTGGTTTAGGCTTCGAGTGTACTGCTCCCTCCTGGCTGGGTCAAGGGGAGCAGACCGAAAAAGCGACGTGAAAAGCGCTTCCGACTTGTGGAGATCGCTTGGGCCAATGTGTCGAGTCTGTCGGGACTGGGAAACGAGTACAGCAAGCTCCAGGCCGCGGACACCCTTCTGCCGGTCTCCAGCTACATCGCATAGAGCGTTGACCACCGTTTCGAATCGCTCATTTGCCTGGCGCATGCGAACGCGCGAACGTCTGTCGACGGCGTGCATTGCTTGGGCGATGGACCGCAGCTCTGTGGTTGAGAATAGAGGAGATGGATTGGAGAGGTAGAGCTCCGAGAATGCGGAATAGATGTCCTCTGAGCTAGAGGCTGACGGACGGCTGGCTTGGCTGTGGATAGTGGACAAAATCTCAGAGCGCTGGTGAGGCGAGATGTGATGCTTGGCCATACGAGACGGCGGACTAAGCTCAGCATTGGTGGGTTCCTGTGGCGGAATACTGGGGAGATGCTCCCCAAGCCAGTCCGAGGATGACGGGGTAACGCGGGCCGAAGTGCTGTATTGTCTCGGCCGAGAGGAGAGAACGTCATAAAAGGCCGACTGGGGAACTTGGATGTTGCCCGCCAAGCTCTTGAGACGTTTCTTACCCTCCTTCTGCTTGTTCAGGTGCTTGAGTTTGCGCTCGTAGTGACCTCCGTAAAGGCCTGCAGTAACGTCCTTGCGCATGGCGGAGAGAGTCTCACGCGCGACAACCTTTGTGCCCACGGAAGCCTGAATCGCGAGCTCAAACAACTGTCGAGGAAGAACGTCCTTCAGCTTCTTGACCCACGCCTTGCCAATAGTTTGGGCAACGCTGCGGTGTACAATCATGGCAAGGGCGTCCACGGGCTTGCCGTTCAACAGCATGTTGAGCTGAGGGTTAGTCTATTTTTGCGCTGACGAAAACCCACTTTAACGAGTTTGGACTCTTCGTAGCCTGCCTCCTCGTAGTCAAACGAAGCGAAACCCGACGAAGCGCTCTTCAGCTCGGAGAAGAAGTCTGTGACAATTTCTGATGTCAGAAAGGATAACACCAAGAGGACTCACCAGAAAGGGGGAAGGAGTACCTCAAAATGGTCCGGTCGGTGCCTTCGAGGAACCGGTACTCCTGCTGAACACCTCGGTACTTGGAGCAGAGGTCCATCATATCACCGATGTACTCATTCGGGACGAAAATGGTCGCATTGACTGTGTGTAAGCCGGCTGTTCGAAGTAAGGACACTCACCCATGGGCTCCTCGACGTGGGCGACGCGAAGTTTGCTGTCGGTGACATCGGGGAACTCTGAGGGGTTGGAAATATACTCCTCCTTGCCATTGAGATAAACGACCTTGTATGGCACGGTAGGAGCAGTGACAATAACATTTGAAGAATACTCGTCCTCCAGGCGCTGGCGGAAGACGTCCATATGAAGGGTGCCCAGGAAACCAAGACGGAAGCCCTGCCCAAGAGCGGTCGACGTCTCGCGCTCCACGGAGACACTGCGGTCGTTGAGGGTCAAGCGATTGATCGACTCTTCGAGCTGCGGGAATTCCCCACCGTCCATGGGGAAGACACCGGCATAGACCATTGCCTTCATAGGCTGGAATCCCGGGAGAGGCTCGACTGGCTGGTCGACAAGGCAGACAGTGTCACCAATATGGGCTGAGAAGTCAGCGCAGCTCGGGCCATTGGCACTCACCCTCGTCCGAGTTTTTCATGTTGGTAACAAGATATCCGACCTGACCTTCCTTGAGCTCCGCGACCGGTACTTCATCTGGGTTCTGGATTCCCGCCTCGAGGACCTCGTACTTCTTGCCAGCCTGAAGAAAGCGGACCTTGTCACCCTTCTTGATGGAACCAGAGATAATGCGAACAAGAGAAACAACGCCGCGGAAACGGTCGTAGCTGGAGTTAGAGAGCTCTGTAAATGTAGCAAGCAAGCTCACAAGGTATCAAAGACAAGGGCGCGGAGCTTGTCGTCGCCCTCCCACTTTGGCGACGGAAGGCCGTCGATGATTTGACGCAGCACCTCATCGACACCAAGACCGCTCTTCGCGGAGATCCTCATGTGGTCCTCTATGGGGAGACCAAGGGACGACTCGATTGCCTGGGAAGTTTCCTCGGGGCTCGCGTGCGGAAGATCCACCTTGTTGATGACAGGCAGGAGTTTGAGGTCCGCCTCGAGCGCGTGGTGGAAGACAGAGAGCGTCTGCGCCTGAATTCCTTGCGTGCAGTCAACGAGGAGGAGGCCGCCCTCGCAGGCACCAAGCGAACGCGAGACTTCGTAGCTGAAATCAACGTGACCGGGGGTGTCAATCAGGTTGATGAGGTACTTTTTGCCGTCGGTGTGTGGGTGGATAATGGATACAGTCTGCGCCTTCACGGTAATACCGCGCTCACGTTCGACCTTAAGCTTGTCCAAGAACTGAGGCGATGACTCGGGTGGAAGGGTGTTGGTCATCTGCTGGGTTAGTTTCCTTGGGAGGGGTGTACCCACCTGGAGAAGACGGTCGGCTAGAGTGGATTTGCCGTGGTCGATGTGTGCAATGATAGACAGGTTCCTGATCCGCTCTGGAGGAAATTCGTCCATGTCCACTGTCCGCTTGGGCGCATTGGCGCGGGACGTCGACGCGAAGCCGCGCGTCGAGATCGGAGTTGGGGAAGGGCAGGCGCTGAGATGGGAGGGGAGTGCGGAGAGCCCGAATGATTGAGGGCGCGCCGGACCAGCAAGGCGGGGAAGCCTCGTTGCCAGCGCCCCGCTTGGGGATGACTTCGGCACTATCCGGGAAATGACCCGGATCTGCCTCATGATGGTGTGCGGCGTAGGTTTGATAGCGAGAAGGCAGTTCCGAAGACGAGATGCGGCCACTTGACCGACTTTTGCAGGCACACCTCGGAAATCGCAGAAAAGACGGCGAGTGGATCAATCTCCGGAGCCTAATTGGAAACCTAATCGATGGTTTCACATTTGAGCCATCGTAATGCATCTGATAAGGGTCTGGCTCAGATGGATATTGCGGATGCCAAGACAGACGGTCGTGCTGGGGGCTTCATGAACATACGTTGACACTTGATATGTTTGCTTCATGGAAGCAGCAAAGCTGCAGCACGTCTAAGATCTACAAGAGGGGTCTAGAGCCTACCTGCTGTGTCATAGACAACAGCTTCAGTCGTTCCACCAAAGCGACAACTTCACCAGCCTGTCCGCGCACGACCTCGTCCACATCTGTGTGTGCGACATAGCGCAGAACAGTAGTCGCGCGCTCGAGGGTGGCGGGACTGAGGCCATATTGCGATGACTGCTTCCCTTGCGCTGACCGTTTCGTCTGGGGAGCCAGTGGCGTACCCGGGAGGCGCATCTGGAACTCCTCTGACGGGCCCTTTGATGCTTCCTCATTAGCTGACTCGATGACAGATGCCATGAGGAGGCCGAGGAAGTAGACGGCCGCGCGACGGAGTGCTGGGTGCTTGCTGTCCTGCTTTGTGGGCTCAGAATCGACAATGCGCGGCTTCTCCGGTTCAGTCGGCTTATTCTCCTCCTCGGGCTCCTCGTCGTCGATGAGCACCACTTTTGGCTTTGGCTTAAGCTGTGGCTCAGGCTCGGGTGTGGGTTCCTCGGCGCTTGGCTCCACAGTGGTAACGGACTCCACTTGAATGAGGTCAATTGCCGCGCTGGTGAGCTCGTTGCACCATGGAAGAAGGGCGAGATGGTCTACTTCAGCACACGTCGAGAGGAGAGACAGCGCTGAGGTGCGCAAAATGGTCGGGAGATTCGTGTTGGGGTATGCCGCCAGGAGTGTGGGCACAACAACGTCCGCTGAAGGTTAGTTCACCCGCCATTGAGAACTCACCGTTCGCGGCAAATGTCTTTCCAGCACGGCGGATCACCATACCAAGCGCTTCACCGACACGAAGAGACCTGTCCAGCTTGTCACCGGAGAAGTCCGTGCCGGCAGAGTACTCGCGGACAAGAGTGCGGAAGATATCCTTGCCGAGCGCGTCGGCCATAGCGGCTAAGCCCTTAACAGCGTTGAGGTAGATGTAGCTGTCCTTGTCGAGGATGCTGTTCATGTAGACGTCCAGGATGGACGGCGTGAGTGCCGGGTCGTAATCCTTAGAAAGTACGAGGTCGCGCAGGAGCACAAGACCGTGGGCGCGAACAGGGTGAATCTCATCAGCGACCAACTTGAGTGCCCGGCGATAGGTGGCGACGGCTGGTGAAACCTGTCCGTCCTCCTTTGTGAGGGCGGCAGAACGCCGGAGAAGCAGGACAAGAGACGCCTCCCGTGCGAGATTGCGCACCGCTGATGATGGCGCGCTCGAGAGAGCCTCGAGATGGTCACTGATGGGGTGGAGAATGGCAGCAGAAGCGTGGTTCAGCTTCTCATTTGCTGATGTCAGATATAGTTTGTTGGATTGATTTACCTTCAAGCGACGCCAGAAGGAGCGAGATCGCCGTCTCCGTCATGCCCATTTTCTGCACTCCCTCCTCTGTTAATTCAGGCAACTCCTGCTCGTCCTCATCCATCTCTTCGATCAAGGGTCCTTTCCGATCAGTCGGGCCCGAGTCGACCATCTCCACAAGAGGCTTTTTGTCGACAACTTCGATGAGAGGCTTTTTCTCTTCTGTGGTTGTGGGGCCCTTCTTCTTGGTGATGGCCTGCACTTCGTCGTTCAGTACACCCTCCACGAAAGTCAAAACGTGGGTTGGGTTGCTCAGCAGCTTATCTCCCAAGGCGTCCATCATCGCGAGCGTGATGCGGAGGAACAGAAGTGCCCTGCAGTAAGCATTGCACAACCTTTGAACTTACGGAACGGGGTCCGCCTCGTCGGCATTGACTCGCACGCGCCACTCGTCAAGAACCTTGAGGAACGTCTCACTCGAGATGTCGTTGCGATCCAGCTCCTTCAACAGGGCGGCAAGGACGGCGGGGTTGGGGGACAGGTCAAACTGGTCAAGGAGACTCTCCTCATCCGGCATCTGAGTAGTGATATCGACGTCCATCGGAACGTCATGGCTAGCGTCAGTGCGTGACCCTACACCCGCACTCACTATCCGTACACGAGCTCAGCCCCGTCTCCCACCTTGCGCCAGAACAACTCCTCTCCCTGATTGACAGTCGGCCATCCCTTGCCGCCGGTGATTATTTCCCAAAGGCCCTTGACGCCCTCCTTTTTCGAAACGACCTTACCCCAGCCGGTAAGGAGGAGCTTCACGTCATCCTTGAGCCCGGTCGTCTCCGCCCGTTTCTCAATTGATTTCTCGCTGACGGAAGACGAAAGACATGCGTGCAGCGCAAACAAGGGCGGCAGAATTGGGCCGATTAGGAAGTCCACAAACCCAGGAGAAGGCGGGGCATGAATCACCAGTTGAGTCAACGCTGTTGTTGTTGCCTGCACCGCTTCTGTTGTCACGACGACGCCCAGTTGAGGATCGCGAGGGTGCCAGAGCGCGTGAAGCTTTGTCTTCAACCACTCTGCGGCGATCGGTGAGGTCGACCAAAGATGGTGCACGACGTACGCCGCGGTATGAGTATAGATGATGGGATGAGTCGCCGACTCTGGCGCAATAAGATCAAATAGCGTCGTTAACAACTGGGAAATGTATACCTGTGCGCGTGAGTGGTGGGTTAGCAGAACTACCCACCTCTGGGGGAACATTCTTCGGGACACGGCAGAGGACACCGGCAATTTGGTCGAGTTTGGGGCCATCCACAGCCTCCGGCCCAGCCATGTTGCTCGCCTCGCCAAACACATTCTCCATAACAGCCTTGACGCCACCTGGCCGCTGCACCTGCCCGCTCATGAGGACTCCGACGGTCGCGTCAACATATCCTGGCCATGGGCGGACCCATCCGCGCGGCTGTTTCTTTCTTCCTTCTTGAATCATCTTCAGCACGGTGCCCAATGACGCCATAGCATGAGTCGGTGGCAAGGTCTCCATGGCGTGGAGCAACTCGCCGCGGACCGACGCGTACGCGGCTGGTGGAGCCGTTGGTGTCCATCCTACCACCACGGCTGCAATGATTATTGGGGTGAGGTGAGTAGTGACCACGGTTTGGGTGATGGATGTCGGGGGTAGGGGACGAGCATTCGTACTTCCGCTTGGCGGTAGTGGGGGCTCAACCAGTTTGATCAAGGCAGACAGCGTGGTTGTCAAGCGGGGGTCAACGGCTGCTCTGCGTGGCAGGCCCGCAACGTATGAAGAGACGAGGGTAAGGAGGGCAGACGACACAGCGTGCTGCAGCAGCAAACGAACGAGACGCAAATCGGCTGTGCCAAGCAGAACTGAGAATTAGTCTCATGAGCTCCTTGCCACTCCCCGCGTCGTTGCGGCGATGGTGTCCCGTCACATAACGTACATTCCTTCTCATCGAGACCTCCCCGCTGCTCCACAGGCCAAAACTCCTTCTCCAGCCACTCCTGCATGGCGACCAACAAGTCCAGGCAGCGGAGTCCGACCGTGAGTACGAGCGCATCACGGCGGTGCCGGCGCTTCGCTGGGTCCTCCTCGTTGTCTCCAACCTCCTCGAGCTCGTCATCCTCCGTCCATCCTGGCCGCTCTCGCCACTGCGGTAACAGTTCTGATGACTGGCGCAGACGCTCGAGCAGCTCCGGTGGTGAGGAAGGGAGCGGAGCAGGAGGATCGAGAAGGCGATTTCCGGCTGTGAGGAGCTGTTTCAATGTGGTCATATTGGTGTTATCGGCGATGAGCGAAGGACCGGACATCGGAGCGAGCCAACAGCATTCCATTCCTCTTTATGATGCTCATGTGGGCAAAGCCATTCAAGCCACCGACCCTCGGTGGAGTGGGCCAGATCTCGTTCAATCTCCGTGCCAGTGGCCAGTAAGCATGCAGGCGGAATCAGAATTCCCCACACTGGGGGAGCGCTCAACGGTCAGCGGCGGTCCGCGGGGCCGGTTCCACCAATTTCGGCGAGACGGCTATGGAATTCCGCACGTAGCCGACGGGCAACTACTCGAACCGCTGCATGCGCACGATGATGAGGTCGTCGGCCACACCACTCACTCCATCAAAGACAAAAGCACTTCTCCACTCTTTCTCAACTAGTCCCAACTCGTAATCACTCCTTCTCCCTTCTCCGTCGTTTCCAAGCCCCACACACTCGACGCGCTTTACAGCTTCTCCACCCACCATGGACGCTACGGCGAAACGCTCGGCAGGGCCGGACAAGTACGAGCAGCTCTACAATGCCGCCGTGCAGACCTTTGTTCGCCGCGACCACATCAAGACGCAGGAGACGCTGAACAAGCTCTTGGAGCTGACCCAATGGCTTCCGCGTGAATCCCCCCCGTGGTATGACTTGACAGCGGAGCGACCCAAGCTTCCCGCCGACTACGGAGGCTTGACAGCCCCAGAGTGGGTGACAAAGACGCTCAAGCTCGCGATCAGTGCCAACGCGTCCATGTATTCCGACCCGCCCAAGTCCAAGAATGTCCCACCGAGCTTGTCGCACTTCCTGCCTCCCGCGTCTCCCACGGCAATGCTCCAGCACATACAAGCTGTGTGTGTGAAGACCTACGGCTCCACCTCGCTCCCGCCTCAGATCATGTCCACGTTCTTCCTCGCTGCGCTCAAGCTTCGCCCGTCGGACCCCGCCTTGGCATTTGCGCACCAGCTCGCGGAGGAGTGGCTGACCGCGCTGCCTGATGCGTTCATTTTGGCCATTGCGAGCGAAAACCGCGGTCCCAACAGGAAGCGCGTCGAGGCCGCTCGCGAAGGATACCTCAAGGTCGTGGAGCTTTTCGTTGGCGAGGTTCTCGGTCGCGAGGGCGAGTGGGAGATGGCCAGGGGTCTCCTCGAAGGCGAGATGGTTATGGGCTCGAAGAAGAAGGAGGTGCGTGTCACGCAGACTTTACCTCGGCGTCTGCAACGTGCTGTGTGTCATAATCTGACTCCAGGCTCTCTACCGCCACCTGCGGTCTCTCGAGATGAGTCGCCAAGCGTCTCCCGCCAGCTCTGGAATCCTTCCATCTCCGTCGTCGGACTCTAGCTTGAACACATCACCTACACCGAAGGGCAAGAACCGCTCGCGTCTTGATTCGATAGGGTCCAGCTCCTCGGAGGCGACTGCTCGCCCTATTGCCGGGCAAGGTGCTGACGGACGCATGTCCAGCCGCGCAACGAAAGGCAAGGCCCGTGCTCCTGAGCCTTCTGATGGGGACGACTCGACAGTACAGCCGGCGCAGAGCGAGTCGACGGTCATTCCGAACAAGATTTATGTCCGGCACCCTCCGGCGTCCCCTGACGCCGGTCCGTCTCGCCCACCTCCCAGCTCTGCTTTGGCATCATTCCTCCCTCCTGCGCTCGCCTCGCGTCTGGAGGCCCTATGGCGATCGGGCTGGTTTGGCAAGATCCTCCTCCCGATGCCGGTGATCATCGTTCTGCTCATCATCGCCCGCCGCCGTCAACGGCTCGGACGCACCGAAACCGTCTCTGTTCGCGAGCGTCTCCGTCGGGCACGCATGGACGGCATTTGGCCCATGATCGCCTGGTGGCTCAAGTGGTGGGGAGAGAAGGTCGCTGGCGTTTGGAAGCTCGGCACAACGATCACGTACATGTAGGCCATAGGGTATGGGGTAATGCACTGTAGTAGAAATGGAGCGGCCAGAACGGGGCATCGTCTGACAGTACGGTATTCGTGCAGGTCGAAATTGGACCGTCCGCCTAATCAGACATAACATTGCGCTGTAGTTTTTATATAACGGACTACACCTGCGCAACTAACACGCGCATCATTCAGAATGATACTCAACCCCAGCCAGCTGTCTTCACGAGAACGGCAATTAACTGTGTGCCTCTGCCTCTGTTGATGCCACAGTCTTCAGAGCTGCTGCAGCTCCTCGACTTTCCAATCCCCGCCGATCTGCTGATCCGCTGATCCGCTGATCATGCCCATCCATTCCCCTATACCCCTATATCCCCGCTGATCCTGATGATCCTGCTGGTCGTGTGAGCTGATTCGAGGCGAGCGCTGGTCAAAAGTGTGGTTGTGTATATGGGGACCCCGCGATCCATCTTCCCCTGTCGTTCCTGGCCTCCTGGCCGCTTGATGTCACAGATCACAGATCACAGATGAGATTCGTACGGTCAAGACTCGGAAGCTCAAAAGCTCAGCGCTCAGCGACTCAGCGCTCAGCGAAAAGGGGCGTGCCACAAGGCTGGCGCGAGTCGGCGTCATTTTATAATTCCGTCACTTCTCATCCCCCTGGACGCCGACTGTGGTTTTTGGTGTGCTTACCTAACCCGGATCCAAACATAGTGGCCGAGTGTATTGTATTGCGCATTGTGGGGTGTAATGCATAGCATCTCAACCACAGCTTATGTTTCTAATTGTGCTGTGATTAATATATTATGTCAGAGTATTGGATTACAGATTATAGTTTGACTCGCGCGGTAGTCGGGCATCTCGCATCCACCACCGTCATTGATCAACGCTCTGTCTTCCCCCTCTGTCTTGCTCGCATCCCCCAGGTCTCCTCTCCTCTTCCCCCGCGCGCTTCCATCCTACCAGCTGCCAGGACCCTCCGGCCTCTGGTCCTCTGCCCTTCTCCCCTTTCCACCTGTGCACCAAGACTCTTACCGCTACAACTACACTACACGCACACCAACCACCCTCATATACAACCCACCCATCACCTCCCAAACGCGGGGACAAGCAAGCAGCCCATACCACGTCCTATCGCGAGACCGACACGATAGATACTCTCGCCACTACTCGTCCCGTCTCCCTCTTACTCTCTCTAATACTACATCACATCTCTCTCGGGAACAGCGCCACGGGAGGATAGGAACAAAAACCACGCCCGTGAATACGTTCGGGCGCGTTCAGCGTGGATAAGCGATTGCATCCCAAACACCCACCCAAGTGGGACCAACCTCCGGCCATCGCCATTGTCCTTCCTCTGCAACACACACTCCACTCCGACCTTCTCACCTTCATTTGGTCGTACGACACCCGTCGGTTCACATCTTTCTCTTCCTCGCCGCTCGCTTACCTGTTGCCAGGCAGAATCGAGCCGCGCACCCCGCCTTTGTGACGGCGCGACCACGACCGGCCAAGCTGATTAGACGCCACGACGACAACATTCTGTTTCGTTCTCTGCAACCCGCAAGACGCGTCACGCGTCCGGAGCATCAGCAATAGCTCAATACGCTATCGGACATGCATCGCCTCACGCGACACGACAATAATGCCGGGCAAGGCTATCCGCCGCAGATGTACGTTGGACAGGGCGGCGGCCAACACCAAATGTCCGGCGTACAGATGCAGAATGGCGGCGGCCTAGGAGGAATGGGGCAAGGGCACCAGCAAATGGACCAGCAACAGCAACAGCAGCAACAGCAGCAGCAAGGAATGCAGGCTGGCGGCGGACAGGGCGGAGGCCCGTCGACGGCATCGGACGGCCAGTCCATTGCCGCAGCCCCCGCGCCGGAGATGAACCTAGCGAATGTGCTCCACTATCTCCAGTCTGAATGGCGACGGTGGGAACGGGACCGCAATGAGTGGGAGATTGAGCGCGCCGAGATGCGGGTACGTCCGATTATACACAGCTGGCGTCGCTAGATCCAGAGATGCTAACACTCAGGCGCGCATCGCTCTGCTCGAAGGACAGCGAAGGTCGGCTGAGAATTTCAAAGTTGACCTTCTGCGCCGTGTAAAGATGCTTGAATTCGCTCTCCGGCAGGAAAGGTGAGCCACGAATGGTGACTGGCAACCGGAGTATTAACACAATCTCAGGTCCAAATCGAGCACAGGAATGAGCAGGCCAACCTCTACTGTTCCTGCTCTCCCCCCATCGCGTCTTGTCGCCATCCAGGATGTTGACCGAGCATCAAACCGGGACAGCGACAAGGAGGGCAGCGGAAGCAGCGAAGGCGGCGACGATATCTGTGAGCCCTCCCCCCTGAAGCAGATGGTATTTTGATCTGTGCACTGACTGTGTCAGCCGAGCGTCCAACCAAGCTGAATGGAGATGCTTCTGCACGTGTCAAGGCAGCTGCGGCGGGAAACGCAACCCGTCCGACCCCCGACACCAGTGCATGGAAGAACCTTACAGGCCCGCCCCGTGATCCCAAGGCTCGCGCGCGTAGCCGCGAATACCTCAAACAGTGTCTCCAGGAGATCACATATCTCACGTCGCCCGGCGCCCTCAACCCTTTACCTTCTCGAGCCCCAGTCTCCGTAGATGAAACGGGGTCGAATCCCGACCACCAAACATCAGAGAGACCGCGCAAGGCCCTTCCAGAACAGCCAATCCCTTCAACTTTTCCCCCTTCACAGAACAAGGAAGACCCACCAGCAACAAATGCTAGTTCCAGCCTCCCAAACGGGCATGAGGAGTCGCGCGTAACGACGGGCGCGACTCCTGCTTCTACTGCTCCGTCGTCTGAGCCTGCGCCCCCTTCATCGCCGGCACCAAGGACTACCACACTCCCTGCGGACGAGGCACCCAGTGCCAAAGAACAACCGCGGCCAGTCGTTACTGCTATCTACCGTCCCGAGAGCAAGGCAGCATGGCGAGAAGAACTTCGAGCTGCCAGCGAGGCTGCGAGCCAGGTGCCCTGGCCGCCGCGCAAGGCCAGTGACGAAGAGCAGCTCGCTGGATTAACCCTTGTGGACGATGAGGTCAAGCCCGAGGAGGTTGAAAGCGGATCAGACCTTTGGACTACTCGTCGCGCCCTCAAGAGCCATCTTGATGTTGTCCGCGGTGTTGCCTTTGGCAGCGGGACAGATCTTGTGTTTGCCACAGGCGGTGATGACTGCACGGTCAAGGTTTGGCGGCTGGATGCTGGGGAAGTGATGTCCTCCAAGTGAGTCATCTGTGCAAGCATTCCAACAAACAGTTGCTAACGTCAGACCTCATGCCGAGATTGAGCCCATCTCCACTTTGCGGGGCCACACTGCACCAGTGACAGCCGTTCTTATCTCGACTGCTCTTAACATGGTCTTCTCCGCCTCCATGGACACCACAATTCGTCTGTGGCGTCTGCCCGCTCGAGACCACGACCCTTATGCGCCCTACGATCCATCGACATCAATCCAGACGCTTGAGGGTCACACGGACGTTGTGTGGGACATAGCCTTGTTGCCCCCACGAGTTGAGCGGAATGGCGGTGCTAACGGCCCTAACTTCAAGCGCCTTGGTGCCGAAAGCCAGCTTGTCAGTGTGTCTGCAGATGGCACAGCCAAGGTGTGGGAGGACCGTGGGAACCGTTGGAACCTCGTCAACACGTTCTCGGACTTTGAATCGAGCGTCGTTCCAACCTGTGTCACGGTTGACAGCCACGACTTTGGACGCATCATTGTCGGTCTCTCTAACGGCCTTGCCAAGGTGTATAACGTGGACACCGGTGTCGAGCTCCAGTCGTATGGCGAGGCCGGCTCGCAGGTCAACGCTGTTATCAGCCACCCCACCCTTCCCCTTATCGTCACTGGCCACGAAGACGGCTACCTTCGCTTCTACGACACAAAGTCACGTACGTTTTGCGCCGCCTGTATTCAACAATACTGACCATACAGCTACCTCGACCCCGAGTCTTCTTGCGCATCCTGCGCCGATTACTTCACTTGCCCTTTCCCCACTTTCACCAATGTGCATTCTCAGCGCAAGTGTCGACTGTTCTGTGCGTCTTTGGGACCTGCAGCGCAAAACGTCCTTGCAAGACCTTTCCGGCCACCGTCAACGCTCCGACGAGGGCGTGACGCATGTCTCCAGCCACCCCGAGCTCCCCATTGTGGCGAGTGCAGGCGCTGATGGCGTCGTCCGCCTCTGGGGCGCGGGATAGACGAACCCCACCATTGTACAGTACCTCCAGTTCAGCAGTGTAACGACCATTCGGAGCCAGCTAGCATTACGGAGACGAGAGATATGAGTCAAGACGAGAGGAGGAACTGGAGAGAAAAGCACGAGATTAGATCTTACCGACACTACTTTCCCACGAATCGGCCATTGTCATGTGCATGAGAGGCATCAATTGTAGTCACTCAAACCGCCAGCCAACATAGTATTCTGCAGTGTTTTCAATCATCAACTATTGCCATTCGAAACGGGCTATGAGCGTCGGGGGTGCTTGTCCGGGCTCACGGGCTGGAGGTAGACTGAACGACAGCCGCGTATAGATCCCATGCATAACAAAATGTAGTCCACGTATATACAGTCTCCTCTATGCCACGCGCAGCCTCTAGTCGATGAGAGCGAGCTCCTTGACCATGCGCTCGCTGTCCTCTGGAGACAGCGCAGCGCCCGGTGTCCGTCCCGAGTCACGGAGCCACTGGTATCCCTCGGAGATGAGCGTGTCGGCCAGGGGAATGTCAAAGCTCGCAAATGTCTTTATCACGTTGGCGACGTCGGTGATTGCCTGGCGCGACTCTGGGGAGATTTCCTGCGGGTATGAGTTAACGCCCAAGATCTTTCAACTCACGTCATTATCAGCGCGATACACGCCCTCTGCATCGAACCCCTCACCACCCTCCCGATTGTCCTGCTTAGTGCCGAGGCTGACCCACACGTATCCGTTCAGGCCGAGGATGACATCAACACCGGCAGGCCCACACGGCGGCGGGAGGTGGTAAAAGTGGCTCTTGAGACGGCGCACAAGACGCGGCGGCAGCTCCACCAACAGCCCGTTCCGCAGCTTGCCGTACTTGAGCGAGCGGGTGTGCAGGGACATGGCGCCGTCCTGGAAGAACGCCTGTACCTCGGCAACAAGGAGCTGGCGGTCAGCACGAGGCGATTTATCTCATTACTCGACTCACATCGCCCTCGGCGAGAAACTCGCGCATTTTCAGCGCGTCACTCTCAATCTTACGCCGCTGCACGCCGCCGGGGAGGTTGACGCTCGAGAGCATGAGCACGGCGTCCTGGCGCGCGTTCGCGTCCACGCGCCACCGCTGTGCGCCGACCTCGACAATCCGCCCAATCACCAAATCTCCCACTTCGGGCGTGTACCGCGACTTAAGCGGCTTGACGGACACGAGCTTGTTCACGCGCTGGATCGTCCCGGCCACAGAGGAGACGACGTTGTCGTCCTCGACATATGTCCCGTGTCCGCTGGGAGTCAGTGCGGTTCGGCTGTCAAGGTACCCACCGCATGTACTCCTTTGAGCTTGTAATAACCTCTCCGGGTGTCACGACTGTGCGCCGCGCGCCGAGCGACGGGCCCTCGCCAAGGTCCTCGGGGTTACCGTCCATGTCGACGTCCATCCCCATCGTGCCGCTTCCCTCTACTTGCGGGCTCGACGCGCGCGACGCCTCTGGCGCAAACTCGGTCGCGGACTGCAGTCTGCTGACTGTAAACATTGTGAGTCCTGATAGAGATGTTGTCGTGGAGATATGGACTTGGGGCTCGTGATTGATGATGCACCACAGTTGTTATCGACGGCACTCTGACATGCACAGAAATCTCAGTGCTGATCGTGCGGAAGTATTTCATAGGCATCATATCGCGCGATTTACACGTGGTTTTCCCTGGGAGAAGATCGAAGATCGAAGATCCGGAGATCCACCGGGTGATCATGGTGACCATTCCCACCAGAGTTCCATCCTTTGGGTGGCAAATCAATCTCGCCAGCTCGCCACCCGCCCACGGTCACAACATTACCTTTACACGTCGGTCCGCGAAGGACGAAGAACACATCTCTTCCCTCTTCACATCGTTCCTCCCCTTCGGCATCATGACGGCCACAGCCCAGGATGTCATGAAAAAGGACCTCCTCACCCTCGTCTGGGTACATGGGTGAGCTTCCAACGCCGAACAAGAACCAGCTGACGGCAGTTTCAAAGGAAACGACGTGACCTTCGAGGATCTCCCACCACGTACGTTCCAGCGACGCGGAATGAACATTTCTGAATACTGACATGCAGGGATTGTGCGGATTCTCGAGGAAACACATCCCACTCTACGGGTTCAGTCCCACGTCTTCCCGGCGTACCAGACGCGCGGCGAACTGGTGGGTGGCTCGGTTGCTCGTACCCGCTTCAATCTAATGCCAGAACGTCGCGACGGAGAATTTCGTCGAGTGGTTGACCACCAAGGTTGTCGAGCTGGAGAATAACTCCGGCCACGGGCGTGGGGCCGGGAGTGCGAAGGTCGTCCTCATGGGCCACTCGTGAGTCGCTTGCCGGACGCGGGGACGTGCGCAGCTGACATCCGTAGCATGGGCGGCCTGCTCATTGCCGATGCGGCCTCACGCATTGCGGATTGCACTCGTGAGGACGATCCGCTGTGGCCCAACGTTGTGGCTACCATTGGTGCGTACTCGGGCATAACCTCTGGGATGATGCTGACCAGCCACAGCTTTCGACACACCGGTAAGCTTGTATGCTAGTGGGGTCGCTAACACTTCGAAAGTATCTTGGCCTTCATCCTGTAAGCCTGCTCTTAGTGCTCGATTGAACAGTACTGACGTCAACAGCATGTCTTTGTAAGGATCATCGCGAAAACATTTTCAACCAAGCTAATTCCCAGAAATATCAGCTTTCGCAGGCCGCGGGCCACGTCGAGACAGCACGCACCGTGGCGTCCAATCTAGCTGTACTGTCACCGCTGGCGATCGGACTTGGTTTCGGAAAAGCTAAGCAATCTCAAGAACGGCAAGCGAAGGAGGAAGCGGAAAAGCAGCGGTCCGGCAACTCGTCACCTAGCGGCTCTGGCACGTCGACGCCCTCCTCGTGGTGGAAGTCGTCAACCATGATCGGCGTTGGCGCCGCGCTTGCACTTAGTGCGGCGGCTGGCGCCACCGTATACTCTCGTCGAGAAGATCTCGCCGTGGGATGGAAGTACGGCTACGACCACATGACGTTTGTCAAGAACTTGTGGGACACGGAAGCGCTCAAGGCGCGCCTTCTTCGTGCAGACGAGCTGTCGCGTACGAAGAATGTCACATTTGCAAAGTAGGTAGTTCTGTGTGATCTTGGCCGCCCCTCGCTTACGACCCAAGCTTCTTCACCCGACTCCCTCCAAAAGGCACGCAAACTGCCAGGACGTTTGCCATTCTCCCGCCCAAGAGCCACCCCCTGTTGTCGCGCTGGTACCCCGCGGACAATACCGTGGCCAAGGACGAAGTCTCTGCGCATATGGGCATGTTCAATGCGCGTGAAAACGATGGGTTCTACGATCTCGGTCTCGCGGTGACAAACCTCCTTGCATCCCGTATCGAGGAGGACGGTGTCAAAGCTGGAATGTCTCCCGCGGCGGAGGCCAGTTTCGCCGAAAAGGTCATGGAAGAGGAGCAGGAGCAAAAAGATGTACTTTTGTAGTAGTTGTAGATAATTCAATAGAGTACTGTTAGCCGCCACTGTCAACAGATCCACGTTCTTGCGCCATTTGGAGAATTGGAGGTGGCCCCGGAATGTGGCGAGGAATCTGGTACCACCAGGAGAGCACCACCCCGAAGGCCCGTAGCGTGAAACGGCTTGCCATAGTATTAGCAGCTAGCAGCCGTTGATCGACGACTGAATAGTATTGTCGAGCGAGATCCTTATGATCTCACGTCGGTGGTACGCGGTGGTGAGTACCAATTGTGTGGCATGTGGCACGATCACCCATTCTCACCGGCAATCTGGGCACGCCAAGACGAGATATCAGATCTGGCCAGATCTCAATTTCTGTCATGGTGGTCGCGGCCTTGTGCAAGTATTTATTCCTCTTTTTGTGTAAGCATGCCCACCGCTGTGGCTGCTCTCCTTACAGGCCCTCCGGCCGTCCTCGACACAAGCATTCCACCCCTCAAATGCAAACAACACCCTATGAGTGGAAGCACCCCGACCTGCATTCTCTGACACCCACCCATTTCTACTGATTCTCACTGGCTCAGGTGATGCGTGCGAATGTGGGTCTCGCCAGCAGGACCCACCACCCCATAATGCGCTCACGTACTGACACCCTGCACCCTACAAACGCTCCAAACCCAGACGTAACCCACCACACGCTAAGATACGGAAACCGGTTATTGACTGACGACAAAGTTGGAAACGAGGCACCAGTACGACTGAATAGAGGAATGTCGCCGCCCTTTAATACACCACCTGAATTCATGTCACCTGCCGTACATGCTACCCCGGCTGCCCCTGTGGCCATCATGGACCAGACTGGCATGCACGCACTCAGAGGAGATGTCCCACGAGCTCCAGCCCACCGATTGCGACTTCGTTGAATCAAGATTCATTTCACTCTCTTATTTTTATCCTGTACATCTTTCAGATGCCGAGACAGCGCCTGCCGCGGGTGCAGATCCCCGCGGCGTGCAAAGACGCTAAGATCGCTAAGATGCCATTGAATCATGAGTTGATGACAGCAGATAGTCCGCCCCGTCCGGATCTCTCGAGTGCCTTGAGGTGCATCTCGAATTGTTCAAATCGCTCACGCCGCGGGCGAGAGATATACAGGAGATATAAGACCGTGATGAAGAAAAAGACTGACCGACCCCACCGTCCCAACATCTCAATCCGTACTCACCATGGCACAACTTCTCCGATACGACTCTCGCGAGGGATACACTGTGGATCCTATGTCCTCCTCCCCAACGTCAACACCCGCGTCTCCGTGGCCGACATCGCCGTACTCGCATGGCGGCCATGGCGGCCACTCGCGCGAATACTTTCCGCCCGCATGGGCATGGGGCGCGCAGAGCCGCTCGCAGCTCGACCTCAGTGAGACCGCCGAGCTCCCACCAAAGCCCGCCCCGACAGCATGGCATGAGCCGCCGCGGCCGACACGCCGGCTGAACCGCAAGCTCCCGCCGCTCATGACCGAGTCGCTCGAGCAGCTCGTCCTCGCCACCCCCCTCCCGTCGCCGTTCACCGAGTCGCTCCGTGCCGTGCCCGAGAACGCTCCTCCCGTGCCCCTCCGTTCTCCCGTGCGCCAGCTCCTCGCCCAGCAGGCTGCCCAACTTCCAGACCTGCACAGTATGGACCATTATCCCAACATGCCAAAGACACCAAGTAACAGCTCCCTGTCGGCGGCACTCCACACGCCCGCGATATCTCGTGCCAGCACCGAGAGCGCCAGCTGGCAGGAGCACGTCGTCACCCCCCTGAGCTCTGGCGCGCTGCACATCGCGCTGGCCCCCGAAGCAGAGCTGCGCGATAAGCTCGACGCGATGGAGACGGAAGGGACTCAAACAGCAAACACTGCCAAGGCATTCGACCCCGTCGCGGTGCCAGACGTCTCGGCGCTGCTTGCCGCCTCGGACCTCCACGTCGTAGGTGAGGACGGCAAGGCCGTGCGCTTCGGCGACATCGTGAGCGGGACGGGCCGCACGCTCGTCGTCTTCACGCGTCACTGGCTTAGCCCCCTGTGCGCGCAGTACCTCCACGCGCTCATTGCGGCCTTTACACCCGACGTGGTGGCCCGCACACGCGCCCGCGTCATCGTCATCGGGTACGGGGACCCCGCCGCGATCCGGGCAGTGAGGCGGCACTTCCGCTGCCCGTTTCCCATGTACGCCGACACCTCGCGGGCACTGTACGCGACGCTCGGCATGCTCCCGCGCGCTGTCGGCCCCGCCCCGCCATACACTTACACCGTGGGAAATCGCGTAGCGCGGGCATGGGAGGCGCTCGCGCTCGCGGCGCGGATCGGCCCGCACGGGCTACGCGCGCACCGCCAGCTGGCCGGCGAGTTTGTGTTTGACGGCAGCCTCGCGGTCGTACTTGCGCACCGCATGTGCGCGCCGGGCGACCGCAGCGGGCTATGCGATCTCGTGGCGGCGGTCGACGGCTCGCAGATGACGTTTGTCCCCAAGCGGCACTCCTCTTCCCGGTCCCAGGCGCGCACACCAAAGGCGTCGATCAGCCTCCCGAGCCTTGCGGGGGAGACGGCGGCGAGCGCCGAAGAGAGCGCGCACTTTGACCGCCAGCGCGCGAGCCTCCTCCTTGCGCGCCGTGGGCGGCCGCGTATGGCGTCCGCGTCCGCGTCCGAGGTCGGCCTCGTACATGCTAATGATGTGGATGCGTTCACGGGCGAGGTCCGGCGGGGCTGGGCGCGCTCGATGAGTGCTTGATGGAGAGGGATGGAGAGGGATAAATACAAACCACCAAACAGATATGGCTACGACGTACACGAATAGCTACATTAATCTCTGGCATCGAGACGAAAATCAAACGACACGAAACATCTGGCGCTGGCGCTGGCGCTCACTCTGGCTTAGTAGCGTACGAAATCTCTTGTGATGTATCAGTAGGACAGTGTTTTTCCAGTTGCAGGTGCACTTGAGCGGCCTCTGGGAATGGTCGAGCAGGCTGGTAATGTTTGCAGGTGAATACTTGCAAACGACGTTCAAGAGCGAGAGTGGTTCTGGTTACATTCTTGGGAGAGGAGGACCGGCTAGGCAAGTATTCTGAATGCCATGATACTGACAATACCTTGAGCAGCCCCGAGCGCTGAGTGAGTGAGATGGTATTATGTTTGTGTCTCACTTAGTCAGTGTCTCACTTGCTCGGTCTACTAGCAACAATTCCGGATATCAGTAGTTAGACACCCCGTCCCTGTCTGTAGGCATCTGTTTCAGTCGAGTCTGAAGTGCTGCAGTTCATACCTCGATGGTTGCCATTAGGACCTCACCTTGAACATACCCGTCTTCCAATAGACCTGAGAACGGCGCGTTACATCACCATGATGACATGACTATGACCCCAACATGCGTCTACTCGGCCTTGGCCTCCTCCTCCTTCTTCTCCTCCTTGGCCTCCTCAGCAGCCTTGCTGTGATGGTCAGAAATGACAGTAACAGTGGGTCGAGCAACTCACGACTCCTCCTTCTTCTCCTCCTTCTCCTCCTTCTTCTCCTCCTTGGCGGCCTCCTCCTTAGCCTCCTCCTTGTCCTCCTCCTCCTTCTCGAGGGCAGGGACGGCGCCAGCAAGCTTAGCGTTCGACTCCCGGGCCTCGTCGAAGGCCTCCTTGAAAAGGTTGGCGTCTAAGGCGTTAGTGACGATCCCACACTATCACTCACTCTCGGCGTTGGCGAAGCGGATCGCGAGGGTCTCGGCGGAAGCCTCGCCCTCGGCAAAGTCGGCAGCAACGTTCCAGACCCACGAGCGGTCGGAACCGACGTTAGGGGAGAGGGTCATCTCCTGGGTGACTGTGTGTGTTAGCGACGGCGTGTCTTCTCCTTCTGGCGCCTTCCGGCGATACGCACTGGCGTGGTTGGCGCAGACCTTGAGGGTCTTATCCCGGCGCATGACGAGACGGATCTTCTTGGTCTCCTTGTGCTCGAGGAGACGGATGTCACCGGTGCCGCGCTCCTTCCACTCCATGTCGTCCTTGTGGAAACGGAAGAGCTTCGCGCGCCTGAACAGTCAGCATTTCGATTATCGTTGCCACCAGACTATGGCCAGTGCAAGACTATGGCCAGTGCAAGGTGAAGGGGAGGAAAGTGGAGGTGATCGTGAAGAGCCCATGGCCAACACGCCGCACACAACTATTCCAACTTTGGTCTGGGGTAGCAATCCCTGGCGGCGGTCACGCCTCGGCGCACGGTGCGGAGGTTTGGCCACTGACCCACTCCACCTCTCCGGCGGTGGACACTCACATCTTGAAGATGACCTCCTCATCCTCCTCGTTGGTCTTGGCCTCGACCTCCTGAGTAAGGCGGACGACGGGCTCGAACTCGCGGTCGGTGGTCTCCTCGACCTCCTGCTGCGACTGTGAGCGGTCATGGAACCATCACAAGGGTACGAACGGGCTTGGGCTCAGTGTCAGCCATTATGTCTGTCTGTCTGGGTCAGCGAGTGAACATTTATAGGCAAAGAGTGTGGGACCTCACTTGTTTTTAGGTGGTGATAGATATTAGGGCCGAAGCAAGAGACGATGATCTAGGGGATGTCTAAAGTGATGAGAGAGAGACGACAGAAAGATCGAAAGAGTTCAGTTGGTGGTGGCCACCGCTGGCTCGCGCACCCAAACCTACCTCGCTGGAATTCTCCACCCACATCCACCAGGTGGCTCAGGGGCCATACGGCATACGGCACAAGGGGACGCGGTCGACACGGGCCACACGGGCTGGATATGGCCAGGCTGGCCACCCATACAAAATCCTCAGGCACGCACCAGAACCATCAGTGATCGGCAGGCCTACACGGGACCTCCACATTCTGCTGCGCCTATCTCGTGTTAGGCGTGAACAAACAAGACTCGCGTGCCACGTCTCATTCAATGCAACACGCGCAACACACAAATGACATCCGCGTCACCATCACGGTCGCACCGGACAACGAGACCAAACGACAACGACAAACGACCGCTGGCATTAGCCGGTTTCCTCACGTTCTTCAGCAGCTTGACCATAAGCACAACGGCCGGCCGTTCCAACATTCCTTCTTCCTATTCACGGCCCCGCGTCTCGCCATTTCACCATGCGCAGCTGGGCATTTGTCGTCGCTGCGTTCACCTTCCTCTCCGCGGTCCTCGCACACAGGGTAGAGATCGAGCCGAGCACCAAGCAGTGCTTCTACGAGGACCTCAATGTTGGGGATCAGGTATGTAAAGAGAACAGCACTGATATTTAGTGTGCGTGCTAATGTCGCAGATGACGGTCACGTACGAGGTTGGAGGGAGCACAGCAGGCGGACAGCTGGACATTGACTTTTATGTGCGTCGCGAGTAAAGTGCAGCAGCCGGGATCCACGCTGCGTTCTACTAATTGAGGATGAGGGCATGAGCTTACGCGTAGGCCACATCGCCGTCGGGAGCGACCATTCACCGGATTATCAAGGAGTCGCAGGGCACTTTCTTCGTTAGCGCGACCAACTCCGGGAGGTACACGTACTGCTTCAGCAACGAGATGAGCTCGTACTCGCGCAAGACTGTCAGGTGAGGCTTGCGAATAGCGCTGACCAAACCTTGGAACCAGCGCTCTTTTGTGTATTGGTAGGCTAATCACCACAGCTTCAACGTCCACGGCGTCCTTTATCTAGGTGACGAGGACAAGACCGCACCTGTCGAGCAGGAGATCCGTGACCTCGCATCTGGGCTCCAGCTCGTCAAGGATGAGCAGTCGTACCTTGTCGTTCGTGAGCGCGTTCACCGGAATACCTGCGAGTCGACCGTGAGTACTGCTACAGGTTGGCGCAGATGGGGGACCATGAATTACCACCATCTGCAAGCTGCATAATCGCGTAATCACGACTAACTCTTTCAGAACTCGCGTGTCAAGTGGTGGGCCATCTTCCAGATTGCCGTCCTCCTCTCGGTCTGCGCCTGGAACATTCACTACCTCAAGAGCTGGTTCGAGGTCAAGCGGGTGCTGTGATCTGATTCGCATTATGTAGCATGCACGAGTACCTATAAGCACCCGACTCTCGATACGAAATCGCTGACCGTGAACGTATACTGATGCTGATCCGAAGGATGGTTCGATATAACGATGGGCAATTCGGTCGGAACTCGTCGGTATGCGTGTAACAAACCTGACCCAACAGTTGTCGTCCGACACGATTAACATCTTTCATTGCTTGCACCACGACATGAAACTGCGGTCCCAATCGAATTTGTGAGAGCATGACGCTTAATGCGATCGATGTGAATGTTCATTTTCCTGATCATGGCCCCACGAACGGGATGGATACTCTGCGAATGATGGGATGGACTCTCTTTATTGCGAACAGCTGCACCACGCTCAGAGCATTTGAAGTCACTTGGCGCGAACATGGTGCTGCTAACTCTTATTGCTGTTGGTCTCATTCTGACCAGATGTTGACCCAGATCATCGGGTGCATCGCCTAACTTATCATTTGTTCTCTGCGAACTCTGAGGGTGACCAGGCAGAGACTTGGCGTTTCGGATATCCTTCTGTAATATCTCCTGCGCCGACTGTGGTCCCAACGGCCTCTTCAACGGGTGTCGTTGAAGCCTCACCCAGGTCAGGATGTGAACCATGTCCTCACATCGCGACACTATCCACGAAGCTCACCACCACAACCTGCGATGTCGCTGTCCAAGTGACGGTCCTCTGCCTGTCGTCCATTGTTTAGATACCAACTGCATGTGTGGGCAGAGGGCGACTCACGCACAGAGTGAAACAACAGTATCTTGCGAAAACAAAAGCGACATCTTCAAGATGTGAGGTGTTGTCTGTCCTGTGGCATCTCCAGCCAGTGATTGCCTCATCATGTCCTCATATCTGAAACCGACATGACTACGGCGCTTTATGTCTGCAGTCTCAGAACTCGACATGCTTCAGCTGGAAACTATACTCAATGACATCTGACAAACTCCAAACAGTGAACTCAACTTCAGAAGCCGTGATCAGGACGGATTCGGTCCCCAGCAATTCCAATTAGCTGTTCAGTGCTTTGTTAGTTAGTTGGCGATAGTCCTGCTCTACCTGCCCACAACTCATCTGCCTCCCGAAATATGTCAGATATGTACTGATCGTATATATATCGTAGAGTAGCCTGTCGCATTGCCATGCGGTTAACATCCAAGATATCAGTATCAGCAAGATCCGTCTCCACAGATGAGACACGCTTGCCCTCATTGCAGAGCGAACATCCTGAATGTGGCGTTGAAGTGTTCCCGCAAGCAAACTGTTACGCCTTTGTTCAGCAACCTTCTACCTGAGCCCTGCTCTTTGTTGTCCATCCCTTGTCGTCTATCCATCACTCTGTTGCGTTTTCGTCCTGTGTAATTGGGTGAGCAGGGGACAAGCCCTGTTGCGCCCAGTTACAAATGCGCCCCGCTACATCCAGCTCGCCGACTCTGCGTTCTGCCATTCCTGAGTCCTGGGATTCGGAGTAGCCTGAAACATGAGGCCCTGGAAGCATGTGCGCATGTGCGACGACTTGACGCCCCACGGCCTCGGAGCCTCGAGTGAGAAGTGAACTTGAATTCTCGAACTCGGCCTGCTGTCACCACCGGACCCTCGCGGACCCTCACTCCCTTGCTGGGTTTCTCGCCTGGGTCGGCCCGCTGCTTGGTCGCGGCCGCAAGGACATACCGCCTTTGATCCTGAGATGCACGACGCTTAGAGGTGAGAAACCGCTACGCATGCTGTTCTCGGAACGCCTCCCAAAACATCTTTCGAAGTCGGGGTTAATACAAGAGCTATCGAAATAACAAAACTGTCAAGTATCCTTGCCCGTCTCTCCAGACTTTACCTATCACGCTTCTTGCGGTTTTGTGAATCGTTTCGCTTTGCGACCTTGTACTCCTTCTCTCGCTGCCATCTGCAACCTCGAACCGACGACTGAGCGCTATTTCGGCGACAAGCCTCCGCCACAATCTGCGCCAGTCACACACCGCACCTGCAGCACACGCCCTGCCCTGCCACGGCCCAGGGCCCCTGTCATCCCATTCTGCGCGCCCTAGCACACCGAAGGACACGGTTCGCTGACAGTAACTCCCAGCCGGCCAGGACCCCGAGTTACCGCGGCCGGAGCAGGATGTGCCCTTGTTGGCCAGCTTGAGGCGGCGACCAGGATGTCCCAGTATGCAGGTGCTGAACCGGTGGGCTTAGAGTACAAGCTACAGCGATGGAGGCTATACTTGATCGTGTTTGACTCGGGGGGTTAATGTTTCGGTGAAGGGTTGATTCCGTCAGTCAATACGCGCCGTCGGACCGAACCGCCGTCGGTCAATACGCATTCCGCACAGAGGGGCACATGGGCACAAGGTCACGCAAAAGATCGCACACACCAATGCAAACAATTCACCGGACAGACATGCATACGCATGTCATATGAGACGGATCCTCCGGGACACATGTTTCAAACGATACTCTCACTCTCACGCTCTCACGAGAAGCATAGTCCAACAGAACCATGCTTCTTTGTTGGCCAATCGAGTTTTCTGCTCTCCAACAAGTTCTCACCAAGTGATCAACTGATGCAGCTGACGATCACGCACGATCCGCCCCGAGCTTCTGGACTTGATCCGCGGGAATCCACAGCAAAGCAGCAGCAACTCAAACATCTGTGGCGCCTCGTCTGGCCGTCTGTTCTGCTCTATCTCGTGGATTCATCCGGAGTGACCGCGGACAGAGAGGGCACGCTCGGATCATTATGTTGACGCAGGGACACGATGCGCCACTGCGCCGACCGGGCGTCAAGCCACTCTCCTCCAAGGGCAATTGCGCAAAAGGCCGCAAGCTCGATGGATCTCTGATATCCTTCCTGGGCCAACTGGCTGGCCATACGGGCTTCACGGTCACTCATCCACCTTTGCGAGAGGGCTCGACAGCCGAACTGCTGCGACGTCGGAAAGGCGATCCGCGCGCGCCGAGCGCCAAGATGCGCAGACACGGCCACCACAGACGCCCAACTGTTGGCCCTCAACGCCCCCTCCGCCTCTCCCTGCAAACACACCTCTCACCACACTCCCCGACTGCCCCAGGCGCCTGCGGCCTCCACACAGCAAGGTAAGAGATGTGTGGCCGGGGGCGCATGGTTCATGGTTCACGTCGCATGTGTCACAAGATTGCAGGATTGCTAGGATTGTTGGAGGTGCGGCCTACAACGGACAAAGAGACAAAGAAACTTGGGACACGGCGTGCAGCGCGCACAGGGCCTTGTCGTTCGCCACTCGCCACCGGCACCAGGGTCGGAAACGCTCGGATCGCCCCACTCACAAACCGTCTGCTTGTCACAGAGCCGTGCCCTTGATCCCTTCACCATGTCGGCATGTCTGAAAGGCCCCATGCACAAATGGAACGCAGGCTCTGAGTACAGCAGGGCGCGGTGTACAGGCTCTGAGCTCTGTGGTGAGTGTAGAATGGGGTTGCAGGCGATGGCTTGTGTTAGGTGAACCGCTCTTTGTCCTCGAGCATTGCATACCAACCTCCCACCACCAATACGACACGCTCCAGGTCTCAGAGGGCCAAAAGACTGGAGGTGTCATTGACATTCCTCGTCAACTCCGTCCGGCCACAACTGTCGCCCACCCACCGCCCGATCTCTGTCCCTTTCCATCTCAGGTCAAGTAAACGGCGGTGGTGCAGAAGACAGCTCACCTGGTGTGCTGCTCTGAGAAGCTGCTCCCTCACATTTGCGTCTCACTCTTTTCTCTGGCTGCCGTTCCGGCTGTTCCTTTTCTGCCCCACACATTCCAGGGTACGACAGAGGTTGAGTGCGCGCGCGCTCTGCGGCCTGTTCTTTGTCAACAAGATCAAACACGACCGCCAAAACGCCATCCACGTCTCGGGGTCTCTGGGTGATCTCTGCCCTCTTGCGCTCCTTGCGCCTGCCCTCCGCCTTCCTCCGGCCCTGTGTTCCGTCTCAGACGCGCCGCACCAAAACCGACATCCTCTTCAACGCGGATTCCCGCAGCTCCAGAAGACGGGTGCCACGGCTCGTTGGTCCTACTTGAATACGGCATCCCCCAGAGACGTCTTCCTCCTCTCTTCCCCCCTCGTTCTGAACTTCTGAACTCGTTCTTGGCCTCCTCTGGTTCAAACAGCTACCGCCTTTGACAGCTACCTCTACAGGTCTTGAGGTTCCAGCAGTCGCGCCCACCGCCAAACGGTCGCCTAAAACTCATCACTCCAGATCGACGGTATCTTGTTCCAGGAGCAACTGAAAGCACTGGCCCTCTCCCCCTTGCACCATCAACCGGCCGCCTCCGCCCACACCCTCCTTGACATCCGCCTCTCTGGACTGTCTTGCCGCTCTTCGCCCCATCGGATCGACCCCTCCCCCTTGGCCCACGCGCAGCGTCGACCACATCCCCAATCCTCCCTTGACGGAAGCGCTTCGATTCACTCGCTGGCTCACTTTCCCTCTTCCGCAGCATCATCATCATCAACTTTGTTGTCTATACCCCGAGACATTGACCTACTCGTCTTCGACTTTCAACTTTCCGTCTCTTACCTTTCTAGGTGTCGATACTTTCGCCGACCGCGAGCGCGACGCCAGTACCTCCTTGCCAACGCTGAGGAACGCCCACCACAACGTCTCCACAGCACTACACTCCCTACTTCACCTACTAATTCAACCTTCATATCGCCGTTACAATGGGCTGCACACAGTCCCACGAGGACGCCGATGCCAAGGCTCGTGAGTAGTTTGAACAAGAGCATAGGAGCGCCGCCAGGTCGAGCTGCAAGATGATGAATTGAATCGCACGAAAGAGGACGCGGCGGACAAAGAATGTTATACTAACAGGCCAGGCAACGCCGAGATTGAGGAGCAGCTTAAGCGCGACCGCCAAAGCATGTCGCGCGAGGTAAAGATGCTACTTCTCGGTGAGCACTTCTTGATCGAGGTGCCAGTGCAAGGCTGCTGACCATCAAGGTGCTGGAGAGTCAGGTAAATCAACAGTCTTGAAACAGATGCGTCTCATCTATAACAAGTAAGTGATCATGAGTGCTTGTTGAACCCCATCACATTCGTTGGGAGCCGGGGAAAGAGGTGCACGATGCGGTGAACGCGCTGGAGTCCGTCAAACCGGATGAGTCTGCGACGTGATGCCTGATGTTCAAGCTGGGACGATGGGTGGGCAATACCAAACGGCCCGTGCGCGAGACATCCTCCAATCCCCCAGATTGGCGGAACTCTGTGATCAACTGATTCAGAGAGGTGGCCGGAGAGCTGCAATTTGTTCCATTGCCATCAGCTGCTGACAGACCACAGGCCGTATGACGCCGAGGAGAGGGAGAGCTATCGCGAAATTGTCTACTCCAACACTGTACAGTCGATGCGTGTTCTGCTCGAAGGAGTCGCCTGGATGAACCTCGAGATTTCTCACAACAACAAGCGTCACTGGGATGCCATCATGGCAGCACCAGGACTGGTCGAGGGCGACCGGTTCCCTCCCGCTCTTGCTGAGGCCGTCAGGGGATTGTGGCAAGACGAGGGCGTGCGGGAGGCGTTTGCGCGCCGCAACGAACTACAGCTCAACGACTCTGCGCCATAGTGAGTGTTCTCGACAGATGAGACGGTGATCGGCGTTATCCTCCACACCAGTATGATGCATGATCAGCAGGGGCATTGCCGAGTCGATCCGCTAACGATTCAGCTACTTTGATGCCATCGCCCGCATCTCCAATGCCAACTACGTCCCCACCGACCAGGACATTCTGCGCGCCCGAGTAAAGACTACAGGTATTACGTGCGTACATTGAGTGGAACGGGGAGTCGGTACTGACAACCATTTAGTGAGACCCACTTCCAGATCGGAGACCTCAAGTACAAACTCTTCGACGTCGGAGGACAGCGTTCCGAGCGTCGCAAATGGCTTGGCATCTTCGAGTCCGTTACTGCTCTGGTATTCCTGATTGCGATCAGCGAGTGTGAGTACAAAACCCGGGCTTGCCGCTGTCACAGAGTTGGCAACTCTAACGTCCAGACGACCAGAAGCTCTACGAGGACGAGACAGTCAACCGTATGCAGGAGGCCATGACTCTTTTCGAGTCTGTCGCCAACTCACGATGGTTCATCAAGACCTCCATTATTCTCTTCCTCAACAAGATCGACTTATTCCGTGCAAAGCTGCCCATCTCACCGCTCTCCCATACCTTCCCCGAGTACAAGGGCGGCGCCGACTACGACGCTGCCTGTGCCTTCCTCCTCGAAAAGTTTGTTGGACTGAACCAGAACCCTGCCAAGTCTATCTACGCAGTAAGTCTCGCATCTGGGGAGTGTTTGAGGGCTTCCCTGACGATCAGCACTACACCGACGCTACCGATACCCGTGCTCTCGCTTTTGTTATCTCTGCTGTCAACGACGTGGTCATTCAGGGTGAGTACCAAGCACGACGCAGCAGCGCGTTTAAGTCACAAAGTACTGACATGTTTAGCCAACCTTCGCGACTGTGGTCTTATCTAGTGATATCATCTCCTTTATTTCCGGCGGCCTGCTCTGGCCAGTATGTGCATTCATCGGGCTCATACACATTAATCGCTCTGTACCATCGTTTCTATGTAAGAAGGCATGCATCTCTTGCTTTAGCATGAGGGCAGTAGATCTGATAGTTGTCATTGCTGGAAGCAGAGACGGACCTACTGGGGCTGCCAACTATTCTGTCCCAATCCCGCGTGCAGTATGTGCCAGATCTGCATGAACTGTGTCCTCCTTTCACACTGTTCTGACATTCGAGATTCCTCCATCGCACAGCGGGCCAAGGCGACATGTGCGACATGCGCGGCATGCGCGACATGGAGCCCGACGTGGCGGAAGAACGACGGCAAGGCGCCCTCAGACCCACTCGTTCCACACACAGGCATGCAGGCTATGGTCCGCGGCGGCATCACTCCCTCGTCTCGTCAGACTATTTCCGCCGCCTGTATCCGCTACGCGCCGACTATCTCACGTCTCAGGTCCCCGCGGTGTGGCGACTGGGTGCGTTTCAGTCTCCTGGGTGGGTGTGACCGCCACCAGGTCTCAGGTTTCGTGCGCCCAGGTATGCTAACGGGAAAAGACATCGTGATATCGTGCGAGGTTGGCGGCCAGAGGCCGATAGGGAGCTGGTAAGTGGTGGCTCAGTAGTGGATAGCCATGTAAAATAGCTGGTGCTGATGTTTATTGGCATGCAAGCAGTCAGTGGGCCTAGGTCGCTCTCGAGGTCTGGAGACTCTGTGCATAGCCTGGAGGTCTGCGTCTTGAAAGCTTGAAGCATGAAGCAGCATGGTGTTCCGCACGAGCAAAGTACGATATCCCCCATCATGCACCAACGCAGTGAAAAAACTGTAGCAGACACAAAAATCTGTAAAGTGTATAGCTCTTGTGGTGTAGTCGCTATCATACTCCCTTCGGGATTCGAAGGATTCCGGCCGTCTCGGCCAGAGTGGGAGTGGTCCTCGGTTCAAATCCGGGCAAGGGCCTGTTTTTTGCTGTCAAAGTGGAATTTTCTGTTACCTTTTTTTCTATAGCCCCGTCAGTCCAGAGTATCAGAAATTGGGCGTTGTAATCGTCGTGCAACAGTGGCAAGGGAGTGAGTGCAAGTACACCTTGAACTGGGATGGAGGCGGATGCGATGACAAGATGGGCAACGTTAAAAGATCTGGCTTGTCTTGCGGCTTATATCACTCCAACATTGGGTCCTGTCTGATAGCAAGAAGCAAGCTACCCAGTAGCTCGCCAGCATCAATTGGGTTAGTACTCAGTTAGTGCGGCTATTGTCTCATTAGTCATGTAGGTGTGTTACCACATGTGACTGTGCTACAGAGAATAATCCTATAGTCGCTCCTAGCTGCGCACTGTATCCCAGGATGCATCCAAAGACAGAAAGAAAGTGAACAGTAACGGTATAACAAATCAAACAGGGATATGGCGATTGCGAATGCGATGCTCGGGTAAACAACATGAGGGCGATGAGAGTGAGATGTGGAATGAGGATGAAGAAGATGGGGATGTCGGGAGGTGATGAGATGCGGGTCTGCCTCCGGATCGTCCGTAGACAGGTGATAACGAGTTGCGGGCGCACTCGTGGGGAAATAGAGACGTGGCGTGTGCGGCGTGAAGCGTCGATTGCGTGGTCGCGTAGACAGAGTATAGTGCGGTTCGTAGTAGTCGCTTTATATGAGAATAGGTTATACGAGTTCAAGGTACTTCTCAGGGGTCGTGAGGGCGGGGTTGACGAGGCGGTTGTCACGCACGACATATCCGCTGGCGTCGATCCACGAGGGGAACTGGGGCCGACCAATCGAGGAAACCACGACGTTCCGCCAGAGAGAACCGGCAGCGAAGGGGTTGTATGGCCGCTGCGTCGCGCGGAAGAGGTTGGACGAGGCTGACGCGCGGATCTGCTCAATTGTTGTGAGGTTGAAAAGTAGCAAACGAATGTGGTAGTAGAGCAAGAAGCATATCGGCGGCAGAGTCAGGACACCCAGGAGGAAGGAAACAGCGGCACCAGGGCTTTCTCGAATGGCAGCCCCGAATGAAATGTTGTCATGGTGGCACAACATGGAGAAGTGGACAGCCGAGAAGACGACAATGTAGATGTCGGACAGGGCCTGAGAAGGATTAGCAGCTGAATACAAACGTCATGTATTCGCAACTCACCGTTACGATGACAAACACCAGGAAGGAAAAGTAATTGCGTCGCCCAACACAGCCGTGAAGGTACGAGCAGTGGTGGTCAATGCCCTCCACGCAATTACCACACAGGCGGCAGTGCGAGCAACGGGGCGGGCGGTAGCTTTTGCAAGTCTCGCAATACTTGACTTGCACGCGGTCCTTGCCTTCCTTGCCGACAACGATCTCACGAGGCTGGGCCTCCCAGTAAGTGTCGACCGGGGTTGTAATGAGTGGGGGATCGGGGTCGAGATCGCGCGGAAGAATTCCTGGCTCGCGGCAGGCGGCGGCGAACATGGACGACACAGTCAAACCAAACATGTAAGCGAAGATAATGTTGATCGCAATGCCGCCACCGCGAGCGAGTCCGTACTCGGTGCCGTGCCGCCAGAGCCATACGCCCGTTGTGCCCACCCAAACGCCAGCAATGCCCAAGAGGATGATGATGGACATGATGAAGCTGATCGGTGTGTCACCACCCGTCATCAGCCGCCCGTTCCAAAAGAATTTGGTCTGCGTGTTCTCAAATTCTTGGTACTTGCGTATCCGGGTGACATGGAGGCCGGGTTCTGTTGGGCGTTGCTCCATCTTGGGCGACGATCTTGTTCGCTTCCGACTCCGTGCTCCGCCATTGAGCTGCGCATGATGACCTCCATTCGTGCCCGATGGCTGTTTTTCGTGATCAACTAGCTGGTCAGACGACGACAAATCGGGATGCACACCGCCTGAAGGAGAGGATGTATCGGTTCCACGATCCCAGTGATCAGGGTTGTGGACGCTTCCCCCTGGTCGCGTCGGGGTCTGAAGGGGTTGCGGAGGGGCACGACTTCGGTGCGGTGTGCCAGGTGGCGTACCTGGTGCACTGTTCGACACGGCAGCGGATATGCCAAGGCCTACCGTCGCAAGTCGAGGCGGCTGTGATGCTGGAGGGAAATGCGGGTTCGGATACGGTCCAGATTGGTGCGACAAATCGCTTGCCCCCGGAGTAGTGACAGCGGTATCCGGTTCTGACGGCCGTCGGACATCGACCGAAGCTCGGCCCGTGGTGCTAACGGTGGTTGTCCGCTCGCGTTGTTCTAGTCTCCGCGCCGCAGCGGGCTTTTGCGGAGCGAAGAAGCCGCGGGGCACAGGAAGCGGAACCTGGCTGCGAGGTGGCGATCGCATCGTGTAGCTCCCCCCTTCCGAGGGAGTCCCAGACAATGGCCGCGGCGAGTTTGTCGCGCTGATAGTCCGTTGTCGCGGCGTGCCCTGCGCGTCCGGATTCGGTGAGGTAGCAACGCCATACTAGAGAGGTAAGTACGTGACAGACCGCGACGAACTGTGTCGTTCTTCATGTTTAACCAAAACTCACGTATCGCCGTGTGCCTTCTAGACTGTCTCGGCTGAGAGGCCCGACCGAGTCGCCTCCTTCGTCGTCGGAATGGATGCTCGTGCGCCGTGTGACGGTGATATTTGCTCGCCGAGACGGCAAGGCGAGGCCGTATGGCTCCACCCCTGGGTTTGGGGAGGGCATAGCGGAAGAAAGGATTGGGAAGGGTTCGGGAGAGAAGGGCGGGAGATTGCGCGAGGTTCAGCGTTGGCGAACACGTTGATAATGTCGAGAAGAGGATGGGTAGCGGATGTGCGGAGGTGCCGGGGAAGTCGCGTACGCGGAGGAGGCGAGGGGAGGAAGAGGGGAGGGATGAGAGGTGGCGGAAGGAGGAGGAAGGCGGAGAGGAAGATGAAAGGAATGTAGGGGGTTAGACGATGGCAAAAGACAAGGATTAAGGTCCACAATTGAGCATCGATAAGGCGAGTCTCGTTCGTGTTTGTAGAAGAAGAAAGTTGTTGTCGTACAAGAGTGGCTGAAGCTACCAAAGCGTAGTTGGACGCCCCTCTGTCAGGTTGGACACAGGAAAGGATAGCAGTACAACTGCGAGGATTGTGTGTGTGCGCCAGCGTGTGTGCACAGAATGAAGGTTTGTCAATTTGTCAGAGAGAGGGCAGAGGTGTGGGTCTGTGCTGTGCGCGCGTGAAAGCCCGTCCGTCGCGGGGAGACGGTGTGTCACTCTCTCATCCCTCATCCTACTCCTACTCCTACATGCATCGCAGGACACCGTACGATACGCTCTGCGGTTGTAAGCTGCACTAGTAAGCCCGGACAGCACTACTACTCATCCTAGATCCTAGATCCCCCTCTCTCCGATCTCTCCTCTCGCCTCCGCCTCGAGGACCAGAGAGCGTCCAGAGTGAGACAAGGCAACAAGGACGGGTTCAATATGCGGGAACATGGAACACGCACAACCCGCACATGCCGCCCAGATATTTCACCCTGGACCTCGTGCCTCTGGTGCCTTGGGAGCTTTTTGCCAGCATAACCCCTCTTGTGTGGGGACTCGCGCGCGCGATCTCTCTTGCCAGATGCAGTCCGCCCATTCAGGGACGAAATATTGGTCCCCGGTCCTGGCTCGGGCTTTGTCGCACTATTGTGCATCGCTCCGCGGTAGACCTACTGCCCCCCGACTGCACCATTCACCCTTTCTCTCCGGGACGAGCTTGATCCTTGATCCTTGATCTTTGCTCCTTGATCCTTGTGCCCCCTGTCGTCCTCCCCTCGGCGGTGCTATGATCTACCCCCGTCCACATGGTGAACCCTGTGCTGTTTGCGGCCCAGAACACTGCACAACGTTCCCCTTTGTTCGGCTGTTCCGGGAGTGCCACAGCAAGCGGAATTACGGTAAAATACCGTTGAGATAGGGGCGGGGATTGTCACTCATGATAACGTAGGTGTGTAGATGTTCGGCACAGTGACCATATACATGCATGCGGCGCGCGCAACGCGTCCTCCAGATGTTATAAAGAGCATAGCGAGGAGCGGGTCATAGTCTCCCCGTTGTGGTGGTCATCTCTTACGTTGCCAGGCTATCAGAGCCAGCAGAACTGAGTCTAGGCCGTGCTGGGTAGAGAATCGCTAACACACGTACACACTTTAAGGGCCCAAACACGCGATCGGCATGCATATCTCGCGTGTAAGTGCTTTTTTCGGACCTGGTACCTGGTGATCGGTCGAATCCTTGACCGCTTTGGATGCCGCGGAGTTGACCTGATCTCCGCGCCATCTTGTTCCACATGCGGCCATGAGCGCGTGAGCATGCGCGCCAGCGCGCACGCCTCATTTGATACTGGATCGGCCAGCGCGATAGCGGGGTGGATGGACCACGCCAACAACCCATCGTCAGCCACTTCCACCGTCTTCCATCCATCCACTCCAACACCTTTACTCTACACTCTTTAATCATCAGCATGGGTTCGTTACCGCGAGGGCGGAGTGTGACTGGGCGATTCGCTGACTGAGCAGCCGAGCAGAAGACAGTCCCTGCGGTGTTCGCCGCCGCGTCCTTTGGCGAGGGCAACCCCTTTGGCCGTAAGTATCTCATTTCTGGAGGCGGGGTCACACGAGTGCGCACTTCCTCCGGACGGATGGGCGGCTCTGTGGAGATGAAGTCTGATGAGACTGACCTGATTCTCGGTCTGCGGCTGCGTGGATCCAGTACTGACATTGCAGTTGTCGTCAACGGCGAGCAGAACAACATGCTCATCGAGATCCTCAACTCGGGCGACAAGAACTACACCGTCGTCTCGGCCTCTGCTTCGTACCACGACCCCAACAAGGACTGGAAGCTTGTCAAGAACGCCACTGCTACCAAGCTCAACATCCCCCTCGGCACTGGCAAGAACGTCACCGCGCCCTACCGTCTCAACTCGGAGTGAGTGTTCTTGCGGTCGTTCCGCTTCGGGAGCTGTGTGACCGCGTAGGACTATATGGGTTGTCACCGTAGCCTGTGCCCCAGCTCCTCTACATCACATGTTGCAGCGGCTAACTCTCAGGTTCCGCCCCCAGGAGCTCGGCCTCACTGTCTGGGTTGACCTCAAGGACGGCAAGGAGCTCACGCGCATCACCGCCTTCAACCAGACCGTCAACATTGTCGAGCCCGCGCAGTCCTGGTTCGACCCCCAGGTGCTCTTCATGTACATCATCGTCGGTGCCGCCCTCCTCGGTGGCGCGTACTACGCTTTCCAGTCGTACTTTGTCGCTCCCCAGCAGAAGAAGAAGCGCCGCGGTGGCAAGCGCACCGTCGCTCCTGTCGAGCCCTCCCCGGTCGCGGTTTCCGGCAAGGGCTACGAGGAGGACTGGATTCCCGCTGCGCACCTCAAGAAGAAGACTGGCGCACGCTCGGACGGCGAGGGATTCACCTCTGGCGGCGACGCCACCTCGGGCGCCGAGGCAAGCGGGACCGAGGGCAAGACTCGCAGGAGGAAGTCGAGGAAGTAAATGGCAGTGTGAAAAGAGAACAGGTTGCTGGGCTCAGCAGTGAGGGCACCGGTGGGTGGAGATCTGGCGACTGGACAGCGTAACGGTGCGCGCTTGATGGAGCGGTGCATTTGTATGCATAATTTTGTTTAGCCTCTTGTACAAGAAGCGACTAGTGCTGCTGCAGACCCTGGGACAAAGTTATAAAGATGGGAGCGTGTTGCGTCTCGAGATTAGACGTTGACAAACTCCTTGACGTCCTTGAGCCACGTAACGTAGTCCTTCTGCTCCTTGTGCTCGGAGAACTGGACGACAAAGTTGGCTGTTAAGGTTAGATGCGCACACCACCGAGACCATCATTCCATGCACTCACAGAGAGCCTCGTTGACACCACGCTCCGAAACAAAGTCGTAGAAGGCGTCCTGGACGGCCTGGTCGAGGGTGTCAAACTGGGGGCCCATGTAGCGCGAGCGGCGGTTCCAGTCGCCGTTGGCACCCTCCTCAGATGCGAGCGCCTTGTCGTAGATGGCGACATTGGAGATGGCGAATCCGTCCTGGCCGGCGGTGAGGTCGATGGTCAGCGCCTTGTTGCTTCCAGACTTGGTGATGAGGAGCGAGGAGGTGATGTTCGGGGGCTCAATGCCGTCCTCGATGACGTTGCCCTCGGCGTCGACAGTCTCGACGGGGTCCGCGTTGTCGAGGTCCGAGACTTGGAAGGTGAGCTTGAGGCTGTCGTCAGTATACGCCCGGCTTGTGATTTGGTCTGAAGTTGCCCCGGGGCGCAGAGTGTAACGCCCGAGCCCTCGTTCCCGACTCACGTCTCGTCGCCAAACTTGCGGGTAACGACAACGTCGTCGTGGTTGGCCGTGTCCTGGAGAGTCCACACGCCGTCGTTCTCAAGCTCGACGACAAACTGAGGCTTCGAGTCCGAAGTAGACTCAGTCTCGTAGGCGTGCTCAGCAGCGAGCGACGCAGCGAGCGCGGCGTCGGCTGGGAGTCAGTGCAGTTCATATCAGAATCAACGAGGCGGCGGGGCCTCGAGGTGTTTGGTAGAGCTCCCAGAACCTCTATCACAATTCCCCTCGTCGCACCTCGCCACTTGTCCTCTCGAGACGAGCACCTCAACAAACGTGCACCAAATTTCGCCGCCGACCTGCCGACCTCCACATTTACTCACTCTCACCCGAGCCGAAGCGGAGCGGCGAGGCATGGAAGCGCGCCGCGGGCACGAAAACGGGGGCGGGGACGATGCGCGCAGCACGGACGGCGCGGAGGGCGGGGCGGAGAGCGCGGAGGGCAGCCATTGTTGTTGATCGGATTGGGGGCGTTGTGGGAACAAAGTATGCAAAGTATGGTTGATCTTGGCTTGCAGCCTGGTTTCTGCGCCGCGGTTCGTGCCGGCCAATCTTTCTGGAAACGTTGGGACGCGCAGGCTTTGCCTCGGAAGCTCGGAAGTTGGTGGAATCACGTGATTTGATTGGTGGATATGACGTCAAGCCATGCAAGCCAGGCCACTCTTCGAGCCTCGAGCTGGCATGCAAGCACTCGCTGGCTGGCGAACATGCACACAAGCATTGTCGAAGCATCCCATACCACAAGCGTCGTTTCGGAAGCGGACTTTAGATCTTGAGCCATGAGCCTTCGTCTAACTTGACATGTGGTCTTCCAGACTGTTCTTCTGGCCTTCTAAAGAAACCCTTTCTGCCAGTCTGCCAGCCAATGTCCCTACGTCCCTGGTGCACTGGTGGTCCGCTGCCAGATGTCTGGCCCACCGCCCCGCCCTCCTGGCCACTCTGGGCAGTGGCTGTGATACCGGTCTTGGCATGTTAGAGGCCGCGGCCTGGGGTAGTCATCTCGGGGCACCGGAGAACCAGACCCCGAGGGAAAGAGAATCTCCGAATGTGTGATAAGCAGTAATCAGTAGATCAAGATGATTCATGGCGATCACCACCAGGGAGGCACTACTGTGCACAGCCAGCCGATCGTCGATCATCATATCATCACGAAGATCAGCCAGATTATCAGAGTAGTATGGCTGTGCAAGCGTACGCGTCGCATCAGTCGCGTTCGTCGCGTCGAGATTGATGAGGAAAGATATGATGTTCAGAGATATCGAGTCTGGCCGTAGGGCCCTAGAGCAGTGCTGCAATGTTGCCTCTGACCACGGTTTGAGAGAATAATAGTGCACACAGCCTCAAGCTTAATCGAGATACATTCGGCAGTGCTCGTTGTGTTTCATCCTTTTGGTGGGTGTGTTTAGCCTCAGCCTATGTGCCTTTGCGCCTACGTCACTGCCGTCTCCTATATTTCCCCGCATTAGCGCGAGCACAGCACAGCATTATTACAGCCCTCCAGTGTGCTTACAGAGAGCCAGATACCAGAGAGTGCGCACGGCTGTGACCGTCCGGTCCACTGCGGCCCGCAGTCTGCACTGTGCCTGACCATCGATGAACATCTGTGCATCCACCTAGTTGCGCCGCGCCGCGCCCTTTCGATTGGATCCTTTTGCCGCCTGAGAACACCGCCTTCCGACGATCTCTTGGACACCGAGGTACCGCGGCACTCGTGTCGTAGAACGTGTTCCCAACGTCTTGGTGCATATATATACTTCCACTTCAACACCGACACCCATTTTCTCGCACTTCGCATCTCACCTTCGCACTTTATCTCACTTCACCCCCCTCAGCGCTCTCACATCTCGACTAGAACTTCTCCAACATGGGTATCGCAATGGCATTGAGTGAGTCATCCCGTTGCCCACCCAAGGCAAAGCACCACGACGCGGCTCCCAGAGCGCAGCTAACAGTCAGTGGCCGCAGGCCTCGCCTTCGTCGTCGTCAAGAAGATGACCAACAAGCCGAAGCCGCAGAAGATCGGGTACGGCCAGCCCGGTATGGGCGGTGCACCCGCTATGATGTACGGTGCGCCGGGAGGGTACCGCGACATGTCCAGCGGCGGTGCCCCCAGCTTTGGTGCTCCCTCGTTCGGTGGTGGTGGCGGCGCGGCTGCTTCCTTCTTCGGCGGTGGCGGCGGTGGTGGAACCCGTGACATTGGTGGTGGCGGCTACGGCCAGCCCTCGGGCCCCAACTACCAGACCGTTCTCAACACCCTCAACCAGTGCATTCAGGAGGTGAGTCGGTACCGCTGTTCTGGGCGGTGTCTTACGCTTGGATATGTGACTGACATGCCTCCAGCAGCGCATCGGTCACTTCTACCGCGACCCCCGTGCCGTTGACGCCATCGCGCAGCGCATTGTTGCCAGTGACGCCGTGAACGAGATCAGCCAGGAGTGGAACCTCACCCCCGACATCTCCGTTGACCTCTGCAAGCTTGCCCTCTTCGACATTGTTGTGCTCTGCGACGACTCGGCTGCCATGCGCGGCGAGCAGGGTGGCGAGCGCATCAACGATCTCAGGGAGACTCTCGCCAAGGTTGCCTATGCTGCTACTCTCTTCGACGATGACGGAATGTGAGTTGTTACGACCTGTTTGCTACCTTGTATCAAACTGACCATCCAGTGAGGTCCGCTTCATCAACGCTCCCTTCGACGGCAACCGCATCAACTCGGACGACGCTGCCGTCAACCTCCTCAGCCGCATTGTCTACGACGGCCCCTGCGCGATCGGCTCGGCCCTCGACCACAAGATCCTCCAGCCGCTCGTCCTCCAGCCCGCCCGCAACGGTATGCTCCACAAGCCCAAGCTCATCATCATCATCACCGGTGGCACTGGTGCCTTCTACTCTGAGGCTCCTGGTACCCGTGAGTGCTTTGTTGCTCAACAGCGTGGATGTGTACTAACATTTGCAGTCCAGAACGTCATTGGCCGCGCCGCCTACGAGCTCTCGCAGGGACCAATCGGTGCCGACGCGATGTCGTTCCAGCTCTGCCAGGTGGGCAACGACATGCAGGCTCAGCAGTGGCTCTCCCAGCTTGACGAGGACCCCACCATCGGTGGCCTCATCGACCAGACCAGCGACTACGACGCCGAGAGCGCTGAGATGCTGCGCAAGTCGGGCCAGAAGCGTGAGTACTTTGGGTGCACTGGGCTTTGAATGTGAGCTGACAGCGGCAGTTACCCCTCAGATGTGGCTTCTCAAGATGATGCTTGGTGGCATTGACGACTCGTATGATTCGAAGGACGAGTAGTGTATGGGTTGTTCATTTGTGTAACATAGAGCTTCGGGTATGAATCGCTTCTCCATTTAACATCGAGCAGAGGACTGTGGACCGACTGGGACCCGCGGACCGGAGAACTATGGCAATAACGAGCACGGTCTGACTGACGACCATTCTGGGCTGAGGCGACGGAAGGCGGGAACTGGAAACCTTGCACTGACACCCACGCCTTGATATTCTCAAAATAGTGTTCCGAGCGTCCTGACACGAATGTTGGGCGGCGTTGATAATCTTACAAGATCGCTTGGATATCCGCGACGGCCGGGCATGTTGTCGTAAACTCACAACACTCAGGAAGGCCGTGAAGGACCCGGCCCCCTATACGCTCACAACTGACTCAACCTTGGCCAGAGGTACACTCCACCCAGAATCCCGTCCAGTATATCTGAAAGGTAGGCACAGGGGGAAGCATCACCAAGACTGGCCATCGTCTTGTCTGGACACGCCTCGTTCTAAAAATTACACCCACTTCTCCTATCCACCTGCACTCGACCAGGCGTCCCTCCACATTCACCCTCTTCATTATCATTCCCTTGACTTCCCTCAACCTCGCACCACTCCTCGACTCGTCGCGAGACTGCAAAAACGACCTCGGAGAGGTTTGAACTCTCGATCTCCCGATTGCATAACAGTCGGACGCCTTAACCAGCTTGGCCACGAAGTCTATGTGATGCATCTGTCTTCGCGCTCTCGCGCTCACGTGATCTACGTCGACAGAGTATGTATCTTTATTGGTGTTGGTTTTGGAGATGTGCTGTGTTGGCGGTGTGATGTGTTGGAGGAGTGATGGACGAGATCGCGGTTCCAGTTTGTGCGGAGGAGGGGTGGCGGTCGGTTGGCGAAAAGAATGGTTGACTGGGGCTGTTGGCGGTGGGTAAGCTGTGTCGAGGCCATTTTCCAGAAGGAAGTGAAGTTGAATGGGTCTAGGCGGATACTGCATTCTCAGCGTTCTCGTGGCCGAGCGGACGCAGTCCGGCATGAGGAGTTGTCTTGTGAGGCGACAACTGCCACAGATAAGATCTGCCACCTCGTCATCATTCAGCCTTGCAAGTGAGCTTAGGAGATTCGGCATCGGCGACGCTAGCGTTATCGGAAGCGCAAGCCTCATACTGAATAGCCGCTAGCAGCTGTGCATGTGTCGCAACGCCCTCAGCATATCAGCATGTCCAGCACTTGGCGAGTATCTAGCGCCTAGCTCTGCCGACAGTGTGATCAATTTAATGAGCGTCGATACCGAGATATCAAGTCAAGATACCAAGAGATCTACGCCACAGTCACGCTTGACACACATCGTTATCCACATGTCCACACATGAGCCGGGAATGGAATATCCTGCCCTACGCCTCACATACCTGAGCTTATTAATAATCAATAAGCTATTAAGAAATGAATAATACATGAGGGTCATGTGCCACACAGCTCGGCGACTTAAAATCCCGCTTGCCACATGTGCGCGCCCCTGCAGTCTCGCCCCTCTCGCCCCCTCTTGCACACCTCTCTCGCCCCCGCCCCAGCAATTCTGCGTCGAGAGCCACACGCAAAATTCCATCGTCGTCTCTTTTTCTGACCCATCCATCACTAAAGTGAGTCTCCAACATCGACTGCTTTCAACAATGCGGTCAACAACCATGAGACATCGTCCGTGGCGCTGACGACAACTAGAAAAGTAGCACCATGGCACCCATTGGCAAGCTCTACGGTTTCTCCGGTACGTTTTATCTCCTTCTCGTCGGCCAAACGTGTCCAATCTGCCCTCGAGCACGAGCCGCCGTGGTGCCAACGCCAGACCAGGCGTCCTACCTATCCGTGGACATGTAACTCACACCGCAGGCAACTCGCGCTTCCGCCGCGCCAAGGCCGTCGCGATCCTCGCCGGCCTTGATGTCGAGACCGACCCCAACTTCACCATGAAGGACGCCGCGTGGAAGACCCCCGAGTTCCTCGCCAAGTTCCCCTTCGGCTACCTCCCCGCCTACGAGGGTGCCGACGGTGTTAACCTCCAGGAGTGTGGTGCCATCGCTGACTACTGTGAGTGATACACCTAGCGCACGTGTGAGGTGCTGCTGCTTGCTTTTTACATGACGAGAATTCTCTATTTCAGTTATCCCTGTCTTAATCACATTGTGTCGACAGTTTTCCGCGGGTGGTACCGCATATCTCTGATACCTATCCAAAGCACAGCACCTCGTATTGCAATTCATATGTGCTGACACTCCAGTCGCCTCGCTTGCCCCCAACGCCAACCTCGTCCCCCAGGACGTTGCCGAGGCCGCCGAGGCCCGCGAGTGGCAGTACTTCGCCGACCAGGAGATCATGATCCGCCTCGGCCTTGCCAGCAAGATGATCAACAACCGCATCCCTTACAACAAGGGTGTCTACGACGCCATTGTGAACGAGGTCATTGGCCGCCTCGAGGTCCTCAACAAGGTTCTCCTTAAGAAGACCTACCTTGTTGGCGAGCGCATCTCGGTTGCCGACATCTTCCTTGCCACCTCCCTCACCTTCGCCTTCAGCGCCATCATTGACGCTTCGGTCCGTGCCAAGATCCCCAACGTTGTCCGTTACGTCTACACCATCGTCCGCCACCCCAAGCTTGTCGCTCTCTTCGACAACGGCAAGCCTGAGTTCATTGAGAAGGCTCCCCAGTACACTGCTCCCGCCAAGGAGAAGAAGGAGAAGGCCCCCAAGGCTGAGAAGCCCAAGGAGGCTGCTAAGCCCAAGGCTAAGGAAGCCGAGGCTCCCGCCGCCGCCGCCGCCCCTGTCGAGGAGAAGCCCAAGAACCCTCTTGACCTCCTCCCCAAGTCGTCGTTCAACCTTGAGGAGTGGAAGCGCCAGTACTCGAACCTCGACACCCGTGGCCCCAACGGTTCGCTCGAGTGGTTCTACAAGAACTTCGACAACGAGGGCTTCTCCGTCTGGCGTATCGACTTCAAGTACAACGAGGACCTTACCCTCCCCTTCATGTCGGCCAACCAGATCGGTGGTCTCTTTGCTCGTTTCGAGGCTTCGCGCAAGTACCTCTTCGGCTCGGTCGGTGTTCTTGGCAAGGCCAACGACTCGGTCATCTCCGGTATCCTCATTATGCGTGGACAGGAGGCCGAGCCCGTCGTCTCGGTCGCCCCCGACTGGGAGTCGTACGAGTTCACCAAGCTCTCGCTCGACAAGCCCGAGGACAAGGCCTTCTTCGAGGCCGCCTGCGCGTGGGACCTTGAGCTTGACGGCCGCCAGTGGGCCGACGGCAAGAACTACAAGTAAGAAGTTCATCTGTCAACTCGTTACCCCCGGCGGGTGGAACGCGTTCTGTGACGTTATTAGTATTTAGTAGGCGGGTTGTGATGTATTAGCACTACCAGGATTACATTTTAGCAGACGCATAGCCCAAAAGGCAACGACACCTGTCTGTTCTCACCGAGAGGAGTGACTAATCGTGTGCCAGTGGGACAGACCGCAGTGGGGGACACAACACGCGGTGAGGGACACAGCACCTGGGGACTTCAACTTACCGACTGGCCACGCTGTACACTGACTGAGTCATATTCCTCCCGCTCATTCAAAGGAATCGCCCGAGGGGCAAATTGGCACAATGTCGAGCGACCCGTTCCACCCGCTGATCTTCTGCCCGTTGACCCCTGTCCTGCGGTGCATATCATATCCTAACATTCTCGCTGATCGCCCCGAGCCCCGAGTTGTTCTCTGCCCGTCGTCATCGTAACACCAATTTCGGCGCGCAATGGAGGCCAAATCAATGTATTGCAGGCTGCGTCCCTTGTGTACCTTGTACTCCTCAATACCGCGAACAGAGGAACGGGCCACGATAAAAGACCACATCCGGCGGGCGTGATGCTTCAACAATGGCTGCTGAGGTGCCATTGCGGTTCATCCTGGGTGCTACTCGGGTGGAGATCAGTACACGGATCCGAGACAACATCGCTTATCAACTGTCAAGCGCCCCAAGTGGAGGCCGACCACAATTCTTCCACACCTGGCCACAATCGATTCTCGGGCGCGCTGAAGACTGTTTTGTTCCGTTTAGCCAAAGCCGTAAGAGCACGCCGGATATTTCTGCTGGCCATGCGTCACGCGCCGAACGCTGCCGGGCATGCCGGGGAATGCTCAGTTATCGGGAGACGGTTCCGGGGTATGCCACGTCAGATGCGGAATGGTCAAGCCGGCACGAGTACTTAGAGTTGGGTACGTGAGTACCAGTACCGTTGTCTAGCCCAGTAAAATCGTCTTCCAGTTCTTCTCGCCGGATCACTTCCCTACATTCTTCAAACGCCGTTCACTTCCCTAATCTTCAAACGCTGTGGAATTTAATTGTAGCGGCGATCTCAACGGGTTACGTGCAGCGGAATGTTTGAGCATATCTGTAGCTCTGTAGCTTGTGTTAGGCAAAATTCCCCGCAGATCGGCGCCGTAAGAACGCGCGGAAATTGCAGGATATACATGCTTGATATCCAGGATATAAACATGATATCCGCCTTTCCAACAGCCTAAGAGCCGAAGGGGAGCCGAGAGTGGATACCTTCGGGCATCCCGTCGCGATTGAGTGATCGACCGGATCAACCAACGTTGGAGAATTGCAAGCCAGCCTCCACCTGCCTGCCAAGTACGTGGCTTGAGCGGCTTGAGAAGAGGTTCGATATCAATGCGACGGACCACAGCATCGAGCCTTTGAGGTCCACGAGGGCAGGAGGGCACGATTGCGTACGTGCCATGAACTGCAACAGGGGGCCCACAGTGCTGAGAAGAGGCAGTAGCTGATTGCTTGGCGGTGTGAGGGATTTTTCTATTACTTTGCCCCAGCCTCGTTTGTCTCGCCAATCTGAGCTATTCTACCACTTCGGATGCTTTTTCTGGGCAGAGTTTGTTGTTTCTCGCTGCCGTATGCGTATTCTTCTGTGCACCACATGAACATTTGCAGGGTTATAAGAGCCAATGGATGTTCGTCGGCGTGTTGCCCGTGTCGGGTTCCAGCAAGTTGGAATAAAATGTCTTGCTCTCCCCGCTCGGAGGCAGGCTGACTCTCAGGGTCTCGGACAATCGGAGATGAATTAAGGTTGTCGCCGCTAAGGCCCACGGCACTAGGTACTAAAGATATTCAGGGCACAACTTGGCACATCAGAAAAAAACCCACCGCCAGTGGAGGTTTTAATGATCTTCGACTGCAGATCATCGGCAGATCAGCGGAACCCAATTCATTCCAAGGCGGATCACCCCGAAATCGGAAACGGATCGACATTGCGTAAGAGGTGAACCGATCGGCGTAGACACCTTCTCATCTTCTCCTCATCTTCTCCCCCCTTAGCCGTGGCCCTGAAGCGAGGCTGGACAAGGATTGAGTGTGCGACCGGGGGCCGGGGGGTCGTGGCTGGCGGCCGGGGGGGGGGCATGAGAGCGACAGAACAGATCGACAAAGAGGATGTGTTCTCCGTTCCTCGGCCTCAGACGTTCGAAGGTTTACTTTCACCTGTGACATGTTTAACCATTTGTTCCCTGCGAGTATACGATTCGAATGTCGTGTACCCACGCGGTACATGTTATAATTCTGCAGTCGCAAGGTAGCAGAGGTCGCTATGCGTTATTTGTTCAGACGAGTGCAGCTTCGTCGTGAGGCGACTAATGCGGTCGGTGGGAGCTACGGAAAGCCACTTGTAGTGACCTCTTATCGGCGTACAGATCCGTCTCATGGCGACCGCCGGCTTGATTGGTCTGACTGGGCACATTATCAGCAACCTTGCAGTGGTCGCGCACCTTGCGCATCAAAACACATTTGTGAGGTATCAGGAGTTGAGCAGCAAGCCTCGTAGCCATCCTTCTCTGGCCCACAGTCCCCTACGTTTGAGGCATTTACTGCTCCAAGCTTCATGATATTCCAATATTCCAACCACGTTCGGAAAATGTCCGGGCTAAGTGGGCGGCTTGCTCGGTGATCAGTGCCAAGACTGTCACACGAGCGTCTCCGAGGCAATCGGAGGTCTGTGTCAATGCGAATAGTAGCTATAGTAGAGAGCAAGTTTCACACACGAGGATGAGGGCAAGTGGTTCTGCTGTAGGTACAGGTGCGAGGCAGTGGATGTTGCCGCCGGCGGATGTACATTCGCGCCGTGCGCGAATAGCTGAAGAGATAACTCTATTTGGATCCAGAAGATCAGAGAATCCTGCAAGGTGCCACCGTACTCGACGTTCCACGGCCATTCTTACACGCACAGGCATCGTGCCCACCCGCAGGACTTGGAAATCACAAGGCAGGAATCGGATTGCTGGTTGGATGCTAGCTTTTCCGGTGCCCCTCGTCGTAAGCCGAAAACGGCACGGGGTTGAGCATAAACTGGTGTGCTGACCCTGGTCACAAACCTTCTCGATCACAGGCTACACGCCCTCAGAAACTTTTCTAAGACACCTAGGAGCCCATAACCTCCCGACGATTTCAGTCGGGACCCTGCATCGATCGTCCCTTGCGAGCTTGCGAGTGGGTTGACAGGGCAGGAGATATTCAAGATTATGTTCACCAGACCCTGGTGGGTCGAACTCTACGCACCTCTGGGTCGTGACAAAAGCATGGCCGGCACCTGATACATCGGGCCCCCCGATTCCTGAGCCTGAGCCACGCATGGTTAGAGTGTGCAGTAGCTATTCTTTACCACGCTCACCTCGCCTATGTCTTGATCGGTGGTCGTTGAGAGGTCGTTAGCATCCGAGTGTCGCTGTCAGCGGCGGCAGAGCGAAGAGCAAAAGTTGTGGCTTGAACTGGACGTCGATCGGCGCCGCGACAGGGGCGATTCTACCACGGATTGGTACGTAGAAGCAAAGAGAGCAACTTGGACGTGCGTATAAGAGTCCTGGCGACCTGATTCATGGCGATCCTCTTGGCTGCCTGTTTTCTCGGACATTTCTGCAAGCAGAGTACAAGTAGCACTCGCAACAAAGACATTCTCAGCCCACTATCACGACCCCTCCTTACGTTCAAGGTGAGTAGGACACTTCATGGGATGGGTGGAAGTGGTATACGCATCCACAGCACCGCAAGGTAGCTCGATCAATGCCACACTGTGGTGTTGTTTGACCCGCCACACAGGGGACGTTTGGAAGTCTGCTGCCCACATCCACCCGGATGCATGCTTTCAACGAGCTAACATCCAAGCACAGTACGCCAGTTGTTACATTTCGAACTCCGAACGCTTCCACTTCACGAAGTGAGTAGATTGAGTGAAAATCGGTGGTTTTTGGAGACCCGGTGCTGATCGCCATCATTTCACCCTTGCTCGCTATTGCCACATTCGGTCCCACGTAATTTCTTCCACAACTTGTAGCTCTTCTCCAATCTTTCTCCCTCTGTAACTATCACGCCACGCCCGATTTCCTCTTCGTCTTCTTCCCCCACAGCCCCTCTTCACCTCTCTTCACTAGCTCAACCCCCCTCGTCGCTACCACGCGATAGCTTTGTGTCGACCAATCCACGCGACGGCCACGCACCAACCGCGCGTGGTGCCCAAAAAATCAACAACGCGAGAACACCACGTTTCGTCGAGACGCGCCGTCCCGGCCTCCACCACACCTTGATCAGTCGCGTCAACAACTTTTGCCCGTGAGTCGCGTCTCAATGTTTTGATGTTGTCGGCGAGATGAATGATGGCGAACAAGCCTTTTTGGACATTCTCCACGACAACCTACGTAGACCCCCGCCTCTCCTAGTGCCCCTCCCAGGCTCCCACTGCCACTCTAGCCCCTCTCGGCGCCACATGAGAAAAGGCCGAGAGCCAACTCCCAGCCTGGAGGCTCCACGATGAGTGTTTGCACCAGCTACAGTACCAACTACTACCAGGCGGGGTACAGTCTCCCCTTACCCCCGCCAACCCACTTTTGTTGTCATCTCTTTCTCAACTCCACTCTTCATCTCTCTCTCACCACCATCCATCCCGTCCTCACTACCACTACCACGCCTTCCCTTGATTCCATCCATCCACCCATCCATCCATCCATCCACCCAGCCATCCATTTATCCATCCATCCACCACTACACTTAATCCCTATACACATTCATACATACAAGCAACGTGGGCTCTAACGCCCACAGTTCATGGATTACGCGTCAACCAACCGTCCGGCCTTCTCGCCTCGAGGTGACCACTTCTCCTATCCCCCTCCCCCTCCCTGCCGGCGTACCCACTCGTCGCCCCACCATCCTACGCCGTCTCACTTCTCCCGTTCGCACTCCTATCACCCATACAGGTAAGCCATCAACTGCTCAATCATGCACATCCCTAACACACACAAGGTCGCGTTCCGTCCACTATCAGGCAACTCCGCGTCAACTGCCGCCTCCTCCCCGTCACCGTTCCAATCTCCTTCCTCCCATCGGCTCCCTCACCGACATCCCTCCCCCTCTGTCTCGCAACCCCGGCCCGAGAACCGCAGACGACGCTCGCAAACCTCGTTCGTCCGACCTACACCACTACAAGTACACGCAACGTCACGCGCCGTACCCCAGCCCCGAGTCTGTCCACCGGTCTTACTCTTCAGACCGTCTTCCTGTAAAGCAGGAACCCCGCGACTACCGCCCCTACACGCCGCCTACGCATTTTAGGCGGACAAGTGACGATCTGCCCTTGACACCCATTTCCTCCAAATTTGCCTCACCCACAATGGCGCCTGTTGATGCCCGCGATCGCGCTCTTGAGCGCACTGCGTTTTTGAAGATCTCGGACTACGATGAAGAACCCATCGAGTACCGCTCCATGTCTCCGGCCGAGCGTCGCTTCCTACAGACTATGCCCGTCCAGCACCCTCGCCCTATCATCGCTTTCCCCGTCGAGACTGGAGATGAGCCGATGAACATTGACCCGGCACTATCCGCAGCCACCGAAGCCGCTGCTGCGCCCGAGATTCGCATTCAGCCTGAGACGCTCGCCGCCGCCGCACCCCCAGTAGAGGTCGCCCCTGCGGCACCTGCCAAACCCGATGTTACCGCTCTGGCTCCGCCTGACGAGTCTGGCGTGAAGAAGGACACCCCGTTCTCGCGCTCCCCCGAGCTCCGCGTGAGCCACAAGCTGGCTGAGCGCAAGCGTCGCAAGGAGATGCGCGACCTCTTTGACGAGCTTCGCGAAACTCTCCCCGCGGACCGCGGCATGAAGGCTTCCAAATGGGAGATTCTTTCCAAGGCCGTCGACTACATCAACCACCTCAAGAACCAGGTTAACGACGCGCAGAGGACGATCGAGTTCCTTACTCGCGATCTGGCCGTTCAGCGCGGGGAGAACCCTGCCACTTGGCCCCCTTCGTACCCCCACTTCGCTGCTTTGTCGCAGTATGTGCCTCCCCACAACCCTGCGGCTGCTGCTGCCGCTGCTGCCGCCGCCGCTGCCGCGCCAGCTGCTGCTGCTCCTGCAGCCCCCGTCGCCCCCGCGCCAGCTCCTGCGGCCCCGACGCCAGCAACCACCTCCACGGCCGTCGCGGCCGCCGCCGCTGCTGCTGCCGCTGCCGCCGCCGCCCCGCCAGCAGCCTCCCCGGCCCCGGCCCCTGCCCCTGCCCCGGCCGCCGCCCCTCCGGCCGCCCCCGCTGCTCCTGCCGTCCCCGCCGCGACTACCCCCGCTGTTGCGACTCCCGCCCCCGCTCCTGTCTCCGCCGAGGCCCAGCCGACGGAAGCAAGCCCCGCTGTGCCCGCTGAGCCCCAGGTCGCCTCCAGCTAGAGACCTCCAGACATGTCAATGTAGAAAATCGGCGCCATCTCGCCATTCGTATGGGCCTTTTCCAGGCGTCTTTCGCCATCTTATGTTTGCTTGATATAGTCATATGGACGCTGGGCAGCAGTGATGTGATTATGCAACTGTAGCAATGCGTCTGGCACCGGAGAGGTCGTCTTTAGCAGGTGAAAAGTGTGTTGGGAACTGATGCTTCTCTTGATAAGATCCGCAGAACTGAGAACTGGACTTTTCCCTACACGTGAAGACAACAACAACAAACAACAGTTCATAAGTTTCGAAGCATGCAGAGTCTGCATGGGGCACATGTGGATGCAAGGAACGTTGAGCATGACCGCGGTGCATGGTGAGCAGGTGGTGGTCGTGCTGCTTCTTGCTTTTTGGATAGCGGCCAGCGTGCAGCATGCAGCATAGCGCAGCATGGCCAGTGTGATGAGCGTGAGAAGTGCGTGGCCGCGAGTGGATGAATTGGTTGTGGGAGAAAATCCAAAAAATGATGGAAGAAAAATACCTCCGCTCCGTTGGGCCGCTGGTTGATCGTCTGGCCCTGGCCGGCATTGAGCGTCATGTCGCCGAAAAGATGTTTGTCAGTCTGGTGCTTAAGCGCTCAATCGAGTGCAACACACCGTCTCAACAACGAGAAACACATACACCGCCGCCGACCGAGGACGGCATCCATCTCCTGATCTAAAAGAGAACAGCGACACAGGGACCGACTCTAGACTCTAGTTCCGCCCCGCTTTCGCCAGCTGTCCTCGCCCGCCCTCCCTCTGCGCACGATGCACCTCCTCAACCTCACCCTCCAGCCCGCGACGGCGGTGACTGTCGCGGTGGTGGGGTCGTTCTCGGGCAAGGGCCAGGAGATCCTTGTTGTGCGCGGGTCGACACGGCTCGAGATCCTCAAGCTTAACCCCGGAACGGGACAGCGTGAGTGGATGTGGAATGGTGATAGAATGGGTTTTGCTGACGCGTTAGTCGACTCTATCTGTAGTTCCGAGGTAAGCCTCCCCACTCCTGGACTAATGCTCTTTGTCTCTCGAGTATCCGCTGACTCCAGGCCTTTGGATCCGTGCGTAATGCCCAGGCATTCCGTCTTGCCGGTATGACCAAGGACTACATTGTGCTCTCGTCGGATGCGGGCACGCTGTCGATCATCGAGCTAGTGATCTCGCCGACGCCGCACTTTGAGAGCCTGCACCAGGCCGTGTACGGCAAGAGTGGTGTGCGCCGCACGCTTCCGGGACAGTTTCTCGCGGCAGACCCGAAGGGGCGTTGTGTAATGTACGCGGCGGTGGAGAAGAGCAAGCTCGTGTACATTCTCAACCAGAAGGACGGGCAGCTGCAGGTGCTCTCCCCGCTCGAGGCGCACAAGAACCACACGATTGTGTCGCATGTCGTCGCGCTGGATACAGGCTACGATAACCCAATGTTCGCCGCGCTCGAGATGGACTACTCGGAGGCCGACCTGGACCCGACGGGCGACGCGATGCGCGCGACGCAGAAGCACCTCACGTTCTACGAGCTCGACCTCGGTCTGAACCACGTCGTGCGCAAGTGGAGTGAACCGACTGACAGGCGCGCAAACCTTCTTATCCAGGTTCCCGGCGGACAGAACGCCAACACGGACAAGTTTGAGGGACCATCAGGCGTGCTGGTGTGCTCCGAGGACCACATCATGTGGCAGCACATGGACGCGCCGGCGCATCGTGTGCCGATTCCGCGGCGCCGGAATCCGCTTGCTCAGCGTGGGGATGTCGGCCGCGGTCTCCTGATTGTTGCGGCTGTAACGCACAAGATCAAGGGCTCGTTCTTCTTCCTCGTCCAGAGCGAGGATGGAGACCTGTACAAGATCACCATTGAGCACAGGGACGAGGACGTGCTCGCACTCCGTATCAAGTACTTTGACACCGTCCCCGTCTCCAACAGCCTGTGCATCCTCAAGAGCGGTTACCTCTTTGCGGCGTCAGAGTTTGGTGACCAGAGCCTGTACCTGTTCCAGAGTCTTGCGGATGACGACGGCGAGCAGGAGTGGTCATCGACAGATTACCCGAACAACGGCGACACCGGCGAGCCCCTCCCGTACGTCTTCTTCAACCCGCGTCCGCTGCAGAACCTGCTCAAGGCCATCACCCTGACGTCGCTTGACCCGATCCTCGACGCGCAGGTCGTCAACCTCCTCGGCAATGCGTCGGACACCCCCCAGATCTACACTGCATGCGGCCGTGGACCGCGCAGTACGTTCCGCTCGCTCAAGAGCGGTCTTGATGTACAGGTTGTCGTCTCATCGCCGCTGCCTGGAAACCCCAGCGCTGTCTGGACCCTCAAGCTGAGCGAGGACGACGAATTCCACTCGTACATTGTGTTGTCGTTCGCCAACGGCACCCTTGTGCTGAGCATTGGCGAGACGATCGAGGAGGTCAGCGACACCGGTTTCCTCTCGACTGGGCCAACCCTCGCGGTGCAGCAGCTTGGTGCACACGGTCTCCTCCAAGTGCACCCTTACGGCCTCCGTCATATCCGCGCCAAGGGCCGTGTCGACGAGTGGACACCGCCTCCGGGAACGCAGATTGTGGCCGCGACCACCAATACGGCTCAGGTCGCCATTGCGCTTTCGACCGCGGAGTTGGTCTACTTCGAGTTGGATCCAGAGGGCTCGCTCAGCGAGTATCAGGAGAAGAAGAGCCTGCCCGGAAACGCCACGTGCGTGTCTATCGCGGACGTGCCGGAAGGACGCCGTCGCACACCCTTCCTCGCTGTCGGATGCGATAACCAGACTGTGCACATCATCTCGCTCGAGCCCGAGAACACCCTCGAGACCCTCTCACTGCAAGCGCTTACTGCCCCGCCGTCCGACATCTGCCTTGCCGAGCTGTTCGACTCGAGTATCGACAAGAACCGCCCGACCATGTTCCTCACTATTGGTCTGCTGAACGGCGTGCTGCTGCGAACGGTTGTTGACCCCGTTGATGGCTCGCTGAGTGACACCCGTCTCCGGTTCCTCGGCGCCAAGCCGCCGCGCATCGTCCGCTCGAATGTTCATGGTTCGCCGGCCGTCATGGCCTTCTCGTCCCGCACTTGGCTTCTGTACACGTACCAGGACCTGCTGCAGACCCAGCCGCTCATCTACGACACGCTCGAATACGCGTGCCATCTCACGGCTGCCATGTGCCCTGACGGTCTGATCGGTATCTCGGGCAACACCCTGCACCTCTTCACTATCCCCAAGATTGGCGAAAAGCTCAAGCAGGATTCCACACCGCTGACATACACCCCGCGTCGCATCGAGTCTATCCCCGGCGTGCCGTATTTCTACCTCATTGAGACCGACCACCGCACTTATGGCCCCCAGGCCATCGAGCGGATATTGGCAGAGAAGAAGCGGGCTGGAGACAAGGTCGACCGTGCGCTTCTCGAGCTTCCGTTTGAGGAGTTTGGGCGGCCAAAGGCTGGACCAGGACACTGGGCGTCGCTTATCCGTGTGGTTGACCCCTTGGGGAACACCACAGTGCAGACAATCGACCTGGATGAGGATGAGGCGGCGTTTTCGGCAACCATCTGTTACTTTGAGAGGCTGGGCGCTCGGCCGGCACTCGTCGTCGGTACGGCCACGAAGACTTCTCTGATGCCGCGCGGAGCTAAGGAGGGATGGCTGCGGGTGTACGACATTGTCGATGGTGGCCGTAAGCTCGAATTTTTGCACAAGACACGAACAGACGACATTCCCATGTGTCTCGCTGGCTTCCAGGGCTTCCTCCTCGCCGGTGTGGGCAAGAGCTTGCGTCTGTACGAGATGGGTAAGAAGGCGCTGCTCCGCAAGGCGGAGAACAACTCGTTCCCAGTCGCCGTGCAGACCATCAACGTCGTCGGTGCGCGTATCATTGTGGGCGATGTGCAAGAGTCGACCTTTTTCTGCGTCTACCGCTCTATTCCGACCAAGCAGCTCCTCATTTTCGCCGACGACAGCCAACCGCGGTGGATCACCTCGGTGGTGAGCGTCGATTACGACACGGTATGCGCTGCGGACAAATTTGGCAACATCTTTGTCAACCGCCTCGACGAGCGTATATCGGAGAAGGTCGACGACGACCCTACTGGCGCGGGCATTCTGCACGAGAAGGGTTTCCTCATGGGTGCAGCACACAAGACGGACATGATTGCCCACTACAACGTCGGCTCGATCGTCACATCACTTAACAAGGTGTCGGTCGCGCCCGGAGGACGCGAGGTCATTGTCTATACGACCATCTCGGGAGCAGTCGGCGCGCTCATTCCGTTCATCTCCAATGATGACGTTGAGTTCATGAGCACGCTGGAAATGGTGAGTCTTAGACTTGACGAGTACGATCCGTAAGGACAGGTTCGCTGACCGCCAGCACATTCGCTCGCTCAACACATCGCTCGTCGGCCGTGACCACTTGTCTTACCGCAGCTACTATGCGCCGGTCAAGGCCGTGGTTGACGGAGATCTGTGTGAGAGCTTCAACCTGCTGCCGTATCCGAAACAGCAAGCGATTGCAGCCGATCTGGACCGGAACGTCGGCGAGGTGCTGAAGAAGCTCGAGCAGCTGCGTACCAGCAGCGTCTTCTAGAAGAGCGGAAGTGGGATCTAGAGGGGAGGTTAGTAGGGAGATTAGAACTCTGGTGGCGAGGGACAAAACGCGAAGAACGGCAGCGCGCGCGGATTGTGGGATTCCCGGGCAGATGCGGGGCCACCATTGGGGACGCGGGGCCATGTGCCCGGAGAAACGCAGGCTGCACTTTGGTAGTGTTCCTGCTGATCTGCGATCCGATCGATGGGCCTGAGCCGACGCACGCCGGAACCGCACGGAACGCGGAGTCCGAGTGTCGCGATGCAAACGCCGGGGGGAGTTACTGTACGTTAATGCATGCATCTAGCATCAAGCAGTCTGTCGAGTGGCAAATTAAGCGTTGCGAGGGGCGAGCATGCCGCATGATGTACACTATCTGCGGCGTTCGTAGAGTCTAGATTGCCGTGGAGGACACTGGCATGCTCGCGGCGCGCTGCAGGTTTTGGACGGAATTTACCCCGCGGTGACTGGCATCTGCGGCACTCGGGGTTGACTCATCTCCTGGTCCCCGTGCATCTCTCATTATTGTCCATCTCGTCTATCCCATTGTAGGCGTCGCCTCACACGTCATGCGACACGTTCTCCTGACGGCTGACATAGAGCTGAGCTTTGAGATCAGAGAGCGGCTCAGGCGACACAGTCAACGGCGCCGAGGGTTTGCGCTGGTGTACAGGGTTCCGCCACGCGCCACGCGCGCCATGTGCGGCTGGAGAGGAAAAAAACCAGATACCAGAGCAGGAGATTTGGCTTTGCCACCTGGCGATTACTGATTTTGGTCCCCCCACGGTGGAAAGGCGGGCTAGGCGGGTGGTCCGGGGGGCGTTGCTCTGCGATTGTGAAGCGAGTGAGTCGGTGAATGGGCGGCGAGGGAATGTTTGTATTTCTTCTTGCTTGCCACTGAATTTGTGTAGGGGGGGACAGAAATTCTTCGGAATGCTGCTGGTGATTGGTGACTACCGGGACATCTCGGAGCCAGTGGGAGTTGGGATCTGTATACACCCAGCATACCTTGGGTGGCTGACTAGACTTCTCTGTGCGGATCAGTGTCCCGAGTCCGAGTCGTTCCGCGTTCCATATCGGAGTTCTTAGTCATGAATCCATCCCTTTCTGCTATGATCTACGCCAGGCACCACCACCACCACCACCACCATCTTTTTGCTCGGCGGATCTTCAAGCGACCCGCAGGCTCTAGGGCTATAGAGCTCTAGGGCACCAGGCCGAGGACAGAGGCCGCGGAGGGCGGCCCGAGGGACCGAGTTCCCGGTCGCGGTCATGCCTGTGCCGGCATCTACACGCGGTGGCTGTATGGGATCGGCGTAGGTAGGAAGGATGGTGGGAGGTGGGAGGTAGAGGGGCCGTGGATGCGTTGGAATTCCGAACGGAGCAAACCTGCGAGGTAATGGGGCCGAGGGCAGAGAAAAGAGATGTTACCAGAACGTGGCTTTGGAGCAGAGCAGCTGGAGCAGGCGATGAGGTCAGTACCCACCCTACTTCCTTGTGAGGTTGTATACCACAAAACTCTATTGTCATTACCTGGGCTGGGGTGGCTTTTTTCACCTCGGACGATTTTTTAATAGAGCCGGCCATCACATCCCTTGTTATAAAAGTGGACAAGGTCTGTCGTCAACATCTCCCACTCCACCATCAACTCGATCCTTTACGATCAACCCCATTCCTTCCAAGCTTTCCAAGCCCTCCATCTCTACTCTCGCCACCCCCACCCCACCCCACCACACCACCATGTCTTCCTCCAACGGCAACGGCAACGGCAACGGCAACAGCAAGTACATTGACCAGTCGATCCAGTCCGACACCAAGTACCTCGACGTGAGTATACTTCGCGGGCACCGCTCTGCGTATTGTTTCCCTCCCCCGTGCTGACATCCAAGACTGCCCGTTCGCGCGAGTACCTCCACAATGTCTCCACCGCCTTCCTCAAGGGCGCCGCTCTCGGCGGCACTGCCTTCACCGGCGCCAACATGTTCTGGAACCGCCGGTATGCCGCCTACCGTGCCCTCCCCCTCCCGGCCAAGGCCTTCCTCGGCATGATGTTTGTCGTTCCCTGCGGTACCGTCTTCTCCGAGAAGGCTGGTGAGCACTACATCGCGGACAACCAGTGGGACAAGACCGAGCTCCAGCTCGAGCAGGCCCAGCGTGAGGCCAAGTGGAACGCGCTCTCCACCACCGAGAAGATCAAGGACTGGTCGTCTCGCAACCAGTACACCATCATCGGCGGCTCGTGGGTCGCCTCGCTCGGTATCGCTTTCGGTATTGTTGCCCGCAACAAGTACCAGACCTTCTCCCAGAAGCTCGTCCAGGCCCGTATGTACGCACAGGGCCTCACCGTCGCCGTCCTTATCGCCTCGGCCGTCATGGCCGGTGTCAACGCCCAGGGCAAGAAGCCCGAGATGGTCAACACCGACCACTCGTGGCGCCAGATGCTCGAGCACGGCGGCTCGCTCACCCCCGCCGAGCGTGTCAAGCTCCGCATGGGCACCCCCTCCGAGTCTTCTTAAGCGCGTCCGAGCGTGCCCGAGCGCCAGTGGCTCACCATCACCGACCCTCACACTGCTGTCTGCCGACCTCGAGCCGAGCTGATGCAGCGACACTGTATTGCCGGCTCGACCCCGCATCGCATGGACCCTCATTAATCCCATCCCATCCATCCTCCGCAGTACCACACAAAGTTTAAAATCCGGCACACCGATTCTGTAGACCATTCCCGCCCGTTCCAGTACCCCTCTAGCATGGCGGGCTCGCCCCGACCTTCACATCCCGGCTTCCCCGCATCCGCTAGCTGTCTGTATATCTATAGAACCGTTTATTGCATCATTCAATCCCAACACTGGTACTGAGCAACTACTGATTCACTGACATGACTGACATCGTGGGATCCATCCGATGGTATGACGCGCTTTGACCAGCGATCCTGACCTCGGAACCTTAAAAAAAAAGAAAAAAAAAAAACCCCACCACCCGGCCAAGACCCATCCGCCCAGCCGCTCCACCTTCTGCGACAGGCACGCTACCTCCAACGTGGTCGGTGGAGCATTGTACGCATTGTGTCATCGATTCGCCAAGTGCATGGCGCAGCGCCGCCAGCGCGCAGCGACATCACTATCGCACCACAGGGCAACCCGTGCACAACCAGGCAATCTGCATCCGAAAACGAAACCCCGGTGACAGCTGGTGGACGGAACTGGAGCTGCAGAGGACGGAATGGTGGGGACAGAAAAGTGTGCCGCCCGGCGGGCCTCGGAGGGGACTCGCCCTGAGGGCCGGTGGTGGTGGGATACGCGACATGTCCCGGCCCCGAGATCTGCCAGAACGCGAGCCGCCGGCAAGCAGTGAAGGGGACAGTGAGGGTTCCGCGCGGTTGTACTGCCTGGGATACAATATGCGCAATAAACGACCACCAGGCCACCAGACACCAGACTGCGATGTGACCGCGATGAGACGATGATGGGTAAGCAGGTTATGGATATGGCGAGCAAGCACGTCGCACGCATGTTTACTGATAACCCCGGTAACTGATCCTTGCCCCATCTCCGTGTCGGTCGCTAGCCCCCAATTGAGGTCCACGGAATGCGCGTCGCCGAGGCCGAGTGCTTGGCGTTTCGTCGCGAAGAGGTTTTCCGACGCGGAGTGCACTCGCGTGCATTCGCTGCGAATAGACATTCTCCAAACCATGACGCCGATGAATACCACCGAAGAGTACGCCCGATGCACCGATGCATCCAAAGGGCGGCTATGATATCATGCATATTGTACTCTACACTGGATCTACGCGCCGTTCGCCTCTGCCAACTCCTGTGCGTCGAGCGCGTTCTGCGCCTCAATGACCTGCTTGTCCGTCTCGAGTGTGTCGATGCTCTCGAGGAGCGCGCGGCGCTCGTCGTTGAGCTCCGCGTAGCGAGCCTGCAGATCGCGCTCGCGGCGCTCGAGCGCGTCGACCTCGATGCGCTTCGCCTCCAGACGCGCGGGAACAGCCGCCTGTTCTAGTGTACGCAGCATAGAGAAGGTTGCGAGATCGCGTTCGGCCGCATGCAACTGTTCGTACGTCTCCTTGATGTCCGAACGGACCTTTTCGTTCAGCTTGGCGTAGCCGCCCAGCTGCTTGCCGAGCTTCTTTTCTGCCTTGGCCGCACGGGTGGCCTCGGCGATCATGCGGTCCCGGGAAGTGGCGACCATGGAGGAGTACGCTGCCTTGCGCTGGTCCTCGGTCAGAGTGGTAACGTCAACCCAGCCAAGGGTCGGCTCGTAGACGAGCTCTGCTGAAGACCAGGCGTTGGCAAAGGCACCCTCATCCTCGCTGGCCTGACTCAACGCCACAACGCGGAGCTGGTCCTCGTTCGCGCCAGGCAGACCAAAGGCGGACGAGAGCTCGGCGTGAATGGCGGCCTTGGCGGCAGAAACAAACTCGTCCTCGGGCATGTCGTACTCGCTGTACAGATCGCCGGGGGCGGTGGTACCCGGTAGCGGGTGAGCGAGCGAATCGTGCTTCATGAGCGCGGCGACCTCGAGGTTGACGAGGGCGAGGGCAGCAGAGAGCGACTCCTCCGCGTCAGCCGTCGCGGCTGTCAATTCACGGAGCAGTGCACGAGTGTCCACATTGGCAGGACGCGGGAGACCCTTTTTGACGACCTGACTCCTCCGCTCCAGCTCAAGACGCTCCTCCTCCTCGCGAGCTGCCTTGAGACGCGCATCGCGCTCCGCCGCGTCCTCCTCAGTCATCTCCACCTCATCCTCCTCCACTTCTTCATCCTCCTCGGCATCCTCCAATTCGAAGTTGTTCTCCGGTTTCGGAAGCGAGGCGAATCCGGCCTTGAGACTGCGGCGAGCATCCTTGATACGGCGGCGCTCATCCAACGGCGTCTCGCCCCATGACGGCGTAGCCTCGTTAATGCTGAGGTTGTCGCGGAACGGCGTACGCTGCGGGGTGGCGCCAATTCCGCGAGGCGTGGACATGACACCTGCCCGAGGAGTAGCGAGGGGGTTCGGTGTCGAGGCAAGGTTGTGGCGGGGGGTTGCGCTTTCGAAACCAGTACCAGCGGCGGGGTCGTCACGGCCATGGAAGGGAGTGTTCTCCTCGCCAAGAAGCGGTGTCTGGGCATTGGTAAGGTTGCGGAGATTACGTGCCTCGGCGAGAATGTTGTCCTCCTTCTGAGCCACGCGTGGCGTGCGAACATTGCGCGCCGCGGAGAGAGCCTCGTAGTCGCCGACAAGCTGATCAGTGGCGCCGCCGGCACCACCAGAAACAAGGTCCCTTGCAGCTTCTCCAGCCTGGCCGATCTTCACAATCTCCTCGAGCTCGCGTTCGCCGACCTGGGGAGTGGGGAGGTTGAGTGCACGGCGGCGGATCTTCTGCTCCTGCTCCTTGAGCTTGCGGATCTGAGCCTCGCGCTGCTGGACAAACTGCGTTGCCGTGCCCTTCTTCTCCTCGCCGCCCTTTTGACGCTTCTTCTGTTCTGCCTCCTCCAGCTCTAGTTTGCGCTTGCCCTCGAGGGCGCGAAGCGACGAGCCGATCGGTGCCGCGTACGTCTTGGCGCGCTCCTCGGCGGTGTCGTAGAATCCAGGCGCGGGCTGCTTCTCGAACGGAATATCGGCGTTGTAGTCCATACCCTTCTTCTTCTTTGTCGTCCGGAGGTTGATGCCCGCAGCTTTGAGTTCACGCTTCTTCTGCAGGAACGCGACGCGACGCGCCTCCTCGAGCTGCCTCTCACGGGCCTTGCGCTTCGCCTTCTTGCCCTGCGTGTTGGCCAGACGGGCACGCGCCTCGGAGAGCATTTCCTTCTCGTCATCGTCCATGTCGACCGGATCGGGGCGCGCGGGACGCGTCTCGGGGTCGGGGTCGATCTCGCCGGCGCGAAGCCCGCGCACGTCTGCCGGCTTGGACGATTCGTCGTCGCCGTCGCCCATCCCCAGCTCCTCGTTCTCCTTCGCCTCCGCGTCATCCAGCAGCTTCTGGTATCGTTCCAAGCATTGCGTCGCTGTTCGGCCGACAATCGGAGCAATTGTGCGCCATTGCGTTGGCATGAGTTTTGCCAGATGCAATAGCTTCTCATCCTCCGTCTTGGACCAGTCGACCTTCTTGATGGACGGGTCGAGCCATTCGTACCAACGCGCCTTGCACTGCTTCGGCGTCTTGCGCACCAGAAGCGACGAGATACGCGCCCATTGCTGATTGTCAGCTGATATCGTTCGGAGGCAGTCGTTTAGCTGTACTCACGTTCTTTCCGTATTTTGAGATGGCGGCCTTCAAAATCTCGTCCTCTGGTATTGTCAGCTTATGCTCTCGGCATGAATCAGCTACATACCGGTGTTACGCCAGACACCGCCCTTGATGATGATGCGGACCATGGCGGATCAGACAGTCGAGGGAGTCGTGGTTCGGGAGGGGACAAGGTGCGCTCGGGCGCCAAGCGTCTCAGCGAGATTGAGCGGCGTTTGTTGCGTTTCCTCGCGTCGCTGAGTCCGCTCGAAGTGTGTTTCGCGTGACGAGCTTTCGAAGTGGTTGACGGTGGTGATGAACGCAATTGGGATGTGTTGTCGCTGTTCAAAGATGAACACGAGAGTTGTCATGATGACTGAATCCACAGTTGGGTGGCCACGGAAATAGCGGCGTTACCCCATGTGGCATTCTTGACAGTAACCCCCAAGCGTGACCCATCTCAGTGTCGCACAGTTTGATCGTTATATCGTTAACAACGATGATCCCCCATGCATTGCAATGTTCACAGTGATCCCATATCAGTTCCAGAACATACCAGGCGCTCAATAAGATCATAACATCTATGCGTATTGGGTATAGTACAGTAATGCAGAATCCCACCTCGGACCGAAGACTCCTGCCTCGCCATTAACGGCGCTTCTTCCGCTCGTTGGGGTTGCGGCGCCCGTGGCCGACGGAAGGCATGTGTCCGCCTTGACTGCGGCCCTTGCCACTCATGCCAACGCTGATGATCTCGGGCATCCACTGAGGCGTTAGCAGGAGTGCGGGAAATCAGACGCCACTGCTGCAGATTTCTTTACTCACATCCGGGTCCATCCAGCTGCCCTCGCCGCGGGTGGCGCGCTTCTCCTCCTTCTCGCGCTGGCGGTTGTTGCGGTACACTGCGTCCTGCCACTCGGACTGGTCCTCGCGGAGGATGAGGCCAGAGCCGCCCTTTTGCTGGCCCTTTGCGCGGCCGGGCTTCGGGTCGGGGATCGAATACTTGGTTCCGCGGAGGTGGTACTGGAAGTTCTTCTTGAGGTGGATGCGCTGTTCGCCAGTCGAAGCGGACGTGGAGACAGTGGTGCGCATGAGGGTTGCGTTGCCGCACGACGGACAGAAACGCTTGCTGCTGTCCTTGCACAGCTTGAAGCATGCATGGCAGCGCAGAACCCACGAGCGCACCTTGGAGATGCGCTTGCCACCCTCGCCGACAAGGCCGAGACCCATTCCGAGAAGAACGTTCTGGACGGCGTAGTCTCCCGTCATACACGCCGCAGCGAGGGGTGCGGCCGCCGCACGGCCCTCGTCAGGGAGGAGACCAAGGTCCTTGGAACGGTGCTTCTTGACGTTGGAAGCGTTGATCCACTCGCCGCCGTCCGACTCGGGTTCCTCGTCCGCAGCAAACTTGACGGATGCTGAGGGTGCCGCGGGGCTGTCCGTCGAGAGCGCGGCGACAGAATCGGTGATCTCCTCTACCTCCGGAGTCGACTCGGGAGCCTGTTGAGCCGCAGACGCATCCTCAGCCGTCTCATCCTGAGCAGCCTCCGCCTCATCCTCCTTAGGTGCGGCATCCGCAACCTCCTCAGTCTTCTCAACCTCCACAACCTCTCCCTCATCTTCACTGTCGTCCTCCTCCTCCTCCTGCTCCTCCTTCTTCTCCTCCTTCTCCACCTCGGGGTTCAGCGGCGGCAGCTTCTGTCCCGGCGCGGTCCTAATCCTCGCGTCGCCATTAACCGCCACTTCGTACTGGTATGTGAGAGCGACGACGCCCAAATCGGTAGTGGACAGCACCGCGTAGTCGCCCGTCTTCTTCGCAAACGCGACGACCTTGGCCATGGACTCGGCGCTGGGTGCCTCAACGCGGATATCCAGTCCCTGGATCTTGAGGTTCTCCCAGTGCTCGCGGGCCTTGGGGTCGCGCAGCTCGGCAAGCACCATCGGCGTGGTGTGGAACGTCGCGGCGAGGTGGCGCAGCGGCGTGAGCGAGAGTAGCGGACCAGCGTCGAGGATCAGGTGCTGGATCCCGGACTGGGTTGATGGCCCGGCGGAGGGGCTTGGAGACGCATCGTTTGTTGTCGTTGCGGAGCGCGCGGCGGCGCTGTATGAGAAAGCCATGATGTATGTGGTGTTAAAGACGAGTTGGCCACCCAACTCTATGACAAAGTCTCTCGACGACGGCCACCGGTATCTCTACATCAGAAATTCTAGAAATCTTTGTCAGAGGTGCCATGTGACGCGGAGATCAAGCTTATCTCCGTTAGTTCACAGTCGATTTCCTCTCTTCCATCTGTGATTGGCCAACCCTCCAATCTCGGCCGAATCCGCCCCGATATACTCAGCCGGAAAGTCGGGACTCGGGCAACAACCACACAACCGGAGAGATCCCATCCACAATAAAAGAAAGCGCGACTCGACGCGACCTCCCGCATTCTTCACGTTTCCCTCTACACTCATCAAAAAAGTACAAAGCAAAATGGCGGCCAAGACGTAAGCTATAACGAGGGAGAATGTGCTGACGGCCAGCTTTAAGATCACTGTCCTCGGCGGCGACGGTATCGGTGGGTATTCATCACCGGCTACCCATTCGCACAGTGACTGACCGCAGGCCCCGAAATCATCGAGCAGGCTGTCCGCGTCCTCAACGTCGTTACCGAGAAGACGCCCGACCTCAAGCTTGAGCTCACCGAGAAGCCCTTCGGCGGCTGCGCTATCGACCTCACCGGCAACCCCCTCCCCGACGACACCCTCAAGGCGTGCGAGGAGGCTGACGCTGTGCTCTTTGGTGCGTGTCTCGCGTATGATGTGGTTTGCTTCAGAGTTAGTTTCAGAAAGCAGTATACTAATTCCAGGCGCCATCGGTGGCCCCAAGTGGGGTGTCGGCCCCGTCCGCCCTGAGCAGGGTATCCTCAAGCTGCGCAAGTCGCTCGGCCTGTACGCCAACATCCGCCCTGCCAACTTTGCGTCCGAGGGTCTCCTGAAGCACTCGCCTCTCAAGCCCGAGATTGCCAAGGGCACCGACATTATCGTCGTCCGCGAGCTTATTGGCGGTATCTACTTTGGCGAGCGTGGTGAGGCCAACGAGGAGGGCGTCGCGTTCGACACGTGCACGTACTCTGTGCCCGAGATTGAGCGCATTACCCGCGTCGCCGCGCAGATTGCCCTTGCCGCGGACCCGCCGCTCAAGATCTCGTCGCTCGACAAGGCCAACGTCATGGCCACCTCGCGTCTCTGGCGTAAGACCGTCACCCGCGTCATCGAGGAGGAGTACCCCCAGCTCACGCTCGAGCACCACCTCATCGACTCGGCCGCCATGGTCATGGTCGCCAACCCGCGCAAGCTCAACGGTGTCGTCGTGACTGAGAACCTCTTTGGCGACATTATCTCGGACGAGACCTCGGTCATCCCCGGCTCGCTTGGTCTCCTCCCCTCGGCATCGCTCGCCGGCGCCCCCGACCCCGCCAAGACCGTCATGGGCATCTACGAGCCGATCCACGGCTCGGCCCCGGACATTGCGGGTATGGGCATCGCCAACCCCATCGGCACGATCCTCTCCGCCGCCATGATGCTGCGTTACTCGCTCGGCCAGGCCAAGGCCGCCGACGCCATCGAGGCCGCCGTCCGCAAGGTCCTCGACACCAAGCACGAGGGCGGCTTTGACCTCCGTACCAAGGACCTTGGCGGATCGTGCTCCACCAAGGAGATGGGCGACAAGATCTGCGAGGTTCTTGCCACCCTCCTTTAGGTTTATAAGTAGACGCTAGTCAGTAGTAGTAGACATCATTGAAATGCATGGTCGTTTGTAGCACCGGGGACGCGGGGACGTGGGTAGCGTGGGCTGATGGACAGAAGTTTGAGACTGAATAATGTCTGCCGAGACTGCCATTTCTGTCTTGCAACTGTACTGCACTCGAAGGCAACAATCTCCCGACTCGCATGCACGGTGCTTGAAGGGTCTGGCGGTTTGCACGTGAGGGGGTGAGGTAGTAACATCTGGAGATATGGAGAACACGCTGTGCTATGGTGCCCCGGGACCACGCGTGTGGCAATCCCATCGGCATCCGCCGAAGTGTCGGCGACTTGACAACAATTCGAGTCCACAGAAAACACCAGAACCAACATTTATAATCCAGTGGGCATTCATATTCTATCCATCACACCACAATGACCTACACGCTCGCACCCCCGCTCCCAGAGACAGCCACGCCAGGCGACTACGCGCGGGTACACTTTGACCCCGCCAACCTGCCGGCCAAGCGCATCGTCGGCCTGCTCGCGTGCCAGCGTGAGTCTGCTCCATTCAGCACACTACTGACAGCAGGGGACCCGCTACTCCGCGCACTCTCTACCCGTGTGGTCGCTGCGCAGCCGGCGGCCACGGCGCCGGTCGCGCAGAAGGGGCGGCAGAAGAAGAAGGGCGCCAACGCGAACGGTGCGAACGGAACGAACGGGACGAGTGGTACCAACACCCCGGCCGAGTCCGGCACCGTCACGCCCCTTGCGGCCGGCACGCTGTGGGAGGTCGAGCTCGAGGACACGGTCGTGTTCCCCGAGGGCGGGGGCCAGCCGTGGGACACGGGCCGGCTGGTATTTGGCGGGAAAGAGTTTGTCGTGGAGGGGTGTATTCGTCGTGGGCTGGATGCCGTGCATCTCGTGCGCATACCCGAGGGCACGGCGTTCGTCTCGCCCGGCGACGAGGTCGAGATCGCCGTCGACTGGGAGCGCAGGGCCGACCACATGGCAATGCATACCGGCCAACACCTGCTTTCAGCTGTTCTCGACGCGCGGCAGCTGCCGACGCTCAGCTGGGCAATGGACCCGTATCCCTCCCTTGCGGCCGGCTACGTCGAGCTGCCCCGCGGACTGACCTGGGCCGAGGCGGAGGAGGTCGAGCGCGAGTGCAATGCGCACATTGGGATTAATCGCCGCATCTGGATTGACTTTACGGTGCAGCAGTGCGAGTCTGTCGTCGACGAGGCGCGCAGGAGCGAGGTCGAGAGGGAGAACAGGGCCATTCCGAAGGACTACACCGGGGTGAGTTTTGGCTTGGGTTTTCATTTCTGACCGCAGGGCATCATCCGCCACTGCAACATTGACGGGATTGACCGGAACGCATGCTGCGGGACCCAGTGCCCCGACCTCTCGCTCGTAAACTACGTGCACGTCATCCCGCCGTCGACGCGGTGGGACGCAACGGAACCGAGCTCAAAGGCCGCCACGCGGCTGTACTTTGTCTCTGGCCCGCGCGCCCTGCGGCACTTTGCGTCCGCGAGCCGCTCCCTCTCGCGGGCGGGACAGGCGATCGGCGTGGGGCGCGAGCTGGTCGTTGAGCGGGTGACGCGCCTCGAGACGAACCGGTACGACACTGCGGAGAAGGAGAAGGCGCTCCGCCTCGAGCTGGCGCGTACGCTCGGCGAGGCCGCGAAAGGGGGAGAACACGCCGCCTATGTCCACCGCTACGTCCCTGCGACGCACGATTTCGAGTTTTTGAACACGATCGCCGGCGCGTACTTTGACAAGCTCGCAGATGACGAGGTGTCGGATGGGAGGGAGGAGGACAAGTCGGCGGCGATCGTGGTCACCTCTGCGCCGCCGAACGCCAACCCCGCGCTCCTCCTCGTCCAGGCGCGCGACCACGACAAGGGCAAGCGTCTCTTCGAGGAGATCAAGAGCGCCATTGCTGGAGAGGATAAGACGCGGGTCAAGGGCGGTGGCGCGCGCGGACGCTTCATGGCCAAGATTGAAAAGTGGGGCGGCAGGGACACTATTGCGCTCAAGGGCGTGCTTGGGCTGCCGTAGATCCGTAGATGGTACATCTGATGCAGGTCATCTGGGTAGCTGGGATGGACGGGCCTTCAAGAATCTGGAGGACACGAGGACAGGGAGCAGTACTTCGCCACGCAAATTTCGTCAGAGATTGGCCTCGAGACCGCAGATCGCAGATAGGCTGGCAAGCAGTTCACATGTTCACGGTGATACGTCCCTCATATCCATTATCCCAGTCCTCAACATCTCAGCAACTCGCCTCTGGGTATCATTAGCCCTAGTGCTCCGCCTTTTACCTCCCCCAGGACCTGCCCATTTGAAGCCATTGGTTCAAACCAGTGATCCTTCAGACAGCCCGCTAGCGTCCTTACATTCCATGTAACGGCTATCGCTACAAACGCTAACTGTCGCGCTGCTCTATCACAACAGCCCAGTTGCTCGGCATATCGGTATCCCAGCCACCTCCCCGCGATATCCGCAGACGGCCGCGCACGACCGGCGGCACGAAATGGGAGCAACCCCACCCCACGGGAGAGCAGCGCAACCCACTGCACGGAGCCAAGGGGCCAAGGGGCCTCCACCCGGCTTCCCCTGAGGCCAGAGTACAGTGTGCCAGCCAGGTAGTGCCGTCGCGTACCCCGCCTCACCCCCTACTCCCCCTCCTCCGTCCCCAGCCCTCGTCCGTGTCCCCGCCGTTGCCCCGCATCGCTCCAGCCTCCAAGCACGGCTCTCGTTTACTCGGTATCGTGCGTGGCAGTAGCCGGATGCAGAGGCAAGAATAGGAGGATGCTTGGCCTTGGGTGGTGTTGCGCGGATGCTGCACAATCCTGGATCGTGGCCATGCCCCCGCAACCCTTTCTTCTGCTGATAGCCTTCGGCAAGTTTCGAGCCGAGATCGGCAACGCCGGGGCAGGGTGTGCCACAAAGCTGGGGCGCCACACGCACCTCAAACGAGCTTCGAGATGTTGTTCCGGGCCGACTACCATTCTTGAGTGCATGTATGCAGCACCAGTCCACGCCGTCATATTCTCGCGCACATTAATCCTGTCTTCCCATTTTTTTTTCTCTTCTCCTGTTTCTGCTTTTGTTGTCTCTCCATCTCTCGTGTACTCCCACCCGCTCACCATGCTCCGCCTCGCCCCCATCACCCGCATCGCGCGCGTCGCCGTCCGCGGCAAGCGCACCTTTACGAGCTACAACGCCGCCGTCGCGGGCCTTACCCCCGACCAGGTCGAGGTGAGACTGGATTGATTGGGGAGACACAGTACGACGGTGCACGAATACTCACGCCCCCGCAGTTCCGTGAGACGGTGCACAACTTTGCGCAGAAGGAGATTGCGCCGCGCGCCGCCGAGATTGACAAGACGAACAAGATGCCTGCTGTGAGTTGAAGGGAGGTGAAAGTGGCCGCGGTATGGATCGGGATGAGACGATGGCAGTAATGATGGCAGTAATGCCCGTAATGGCTGTTGCGACCCAGCTATATCGGCTGAACCCCGATTCCTGTGTTTCGGAGCACGCACTGACACCCAGGACCTCTTCCCCAAGATGGGCGAGATGGGTCTTCTCGGCGTCACCGTCGACGAGGAGTACGGCGGTCTCGGTCTCGGCTACCTCGAGCACACCATTGCCATGGAGGGTGAGTAGACGATGGAGCTGGGGATTCCAGTTATGGCTCGCGGGAGGGTTGCAACCTCTCGCTGCCCTCCAGCCCGGCCTTGCAGAAACTGACAGCCCAGAGATCTCGCGTGCCTCCGCGTCTGTTGGTCTCTCGTACGGTGTGAGTACTTTACGGCGCTGCAATTTGGATACTGTTGCGCCCGCGCGCCGCGGCCCCAGTTGCACATACTGATTCCAGGCCCACTCGAACCTCATGGTCAACCAGCTGCGCCGCAACGGTAACGAGGAGCAGAAGCGCAAGTACCTCCCCAAGCTGCTGAGCGGTGAGCACGTTGGCTCGCTCGCCATGTCCGAGCCGAACTCGGGCTCGGACGTTGTCAGCATGCGCACGCGCGCCGAGCTCCAGGGCGACAAGTACATTATGAACGGCTCCAAGTGCTGGATCACCAACTCGCCCATCGCCAACACCTTCCTCATCTACGCCAAGAGCGAGAAGGTCGGCAAGCCCTCCAAGGAGATCACGGCCTTCATCCTCGAGAGGGACATGAAGGGCTTCTCCATCGGCGACTCGCTCGACAAGTTTGGCGTGAGTTGGACCATGGTATCGCCCTGCACCTCAACTTACACTCCAGATGCGCGGTTCCCCCACCGCCGAGCTCTTCTTCGACAACGTCGAGGTCCCCGTCGAGAACCGCATCGGCGAGCCCGGAAGCGGCGCCAAGGTCCTGATGTCGGGTCTCGACTACGAGCGCCTCGTCCTCTCGGGTGGTCCCCTCGGTATCATGCAGGCTGCTCTCGACATGACCCTCAAGTACACGCACGAGCGCGAGCAGTTCGGCCAGCCGATCGCCGAGTTCCAGCTCATGCAGGGCAAGCTTGCCGACATGTACACCAAGCTCTCCGCCTCGCGCGCGTACGTCTACGCCGTCGCCCGCGCCGCCGACGCCGGCAAGGTGTCCCGCGAGGACTGCGCCGGCGCCATCCTCCTCGTCTCGGACCACGCCGTCGAGGTCTCCATGGACGCCCAGCAGTGCTTCGGTGGAAACGGCTACATCAACGGTGAGTGTGGAGAGAAATTGGGGGCGAGCTTGGCGAGTTTGGCGGCCACGCGATATCCGGGCGTGCCTCTGCAAAGCTCCCACTTTGCCCTCAACATCTGTCATGTTCATATCCGCTGACAACCAGAGTACGAGGTCGGCCGCCTGCTCCGCGACGCGCGCCTGTACACCGTCGGTGCCGGTACGCAGGAGATCCGCCGTGGTCTCATTGGCCGCATGTTCAACGAGGCCATCAAGGCCGGCAAGGAGTCGCTCTAAGAGAGCTTGAGTAGAGGGGGACGGACAGCACAGTCGGGAGAGATAGATCCATTCATCAGTAGGAAAACGGCGAGCATGCTACATGTACTTTAAACTACCGACGTGCGACGAGCGATCACAAGCATACTTCGGGACACACTGAGACATCTGCAGCTTTTTTCACCGCCCCACTGCTCGCCTTCTCATGAAACGCACGTGCATCTGTGGCTGGATTACGGTGGGCTGCTCTGCTGCTGTAGTTGGATGAATGTTGTGTTGAACGAACGATGCGCGGTGCGCACAAGTGGGTGGAAACATGGAATGGGAACGATGGAACAGTGGTGGTGGTAATGGTGGTGGTGGGGATGAAATGGGCATGCCGACAATACACGGTGGAACGTGAATGGCGACGAACATGACGAACATGTTGAACAGCAGCTGTGTCTTGCCCGCCACTGCAAGCCCTCGGAACCCAACTGAAAAAAACGCGCAAGCAACCCTCTCTCTCGTGAATCTCGGGACACAACTCTCGACTCTTCTCTTTCCTCCTCACTCCTATGTACTGCTCTTCTTCTTGGCCTTGGCAGCCTTGGCGGCGGCCGCGAGCCGGCGCATGTTCCGGCGCTCGATGCTGCGGTCCGAGTCCCAGTCGACGTCGGCGGCCAGCAGGTCGGTTTGTCCGTTCTTCTCGAGCTTCGAGTCGAAGAACCCGTCGCGGTACCCGCGGACGATACGTTCGAGCAGGTCCGATGTCGAGATCGACGGCGTGCGGCGCGTTGGAAGGAACTTGCCTGTGGAGGTTAGTGACGCATTCGGTGACGTATATAGGGTCTGGGATAGCGGGATGCTTGGCATGTGTTGTGCGGCATGTGCGGCTAGCACGCCTCGCGTGGACGGGTCACGACAATCCAACATGACCGAGTCACCCCATCCCCGCCGTACTCACCCTCGCCCTTGACCCAGGCATACACGTCGTCATAGTCCTTGCTCGGGTAGACAAACTCGTCGTGGGCAATGTAGTCGATCTCGTACTTGTCCATCCACTCCTGGTCGACGACCCACGGCGCGTCGGGGAGAACCTCGTCGGCCCAGCGGCAGTGGCGGACGGCCTCGCAGCGCTCGGCGTGAGTCATGGCCGGGGCCGACTTGGAATTGGCACACAGCTCGTCCGAGCACACGCCAACGAGGAGGTGGACGTGCGGGAAAGACAGCTTGGCCTGGCGGAGCTGCATCGCGTGGCCAAAGTGGAAGAGATCGTACACGCCGTCCGCGTAGATGCGCACCGGCCTGCCCTCGGGAGGCGGGTTGGTCCTCCACCAGCGCTCCACGCCGTCCTCTGCCCCTTTGCCGTCAATCGCGCGCTGGACAAATGCGCGAATGTTCTCTTCGCTCAGTTCCACGGGGCGCGTGTACATCCTGGGCGGGCCGGCTGCGCTCGCGCTGTTGGGCCCCTGCTCGTGTGCGCGGTACGGGTGCGCGAGCGACTCGGAATCGGCGACAAGGACATCAGTAGGACGCTCATACAGCCCGGAAGTCTCCACGGACAGCTGGGCGCGCGAAGGCTTCGGCGTCGGTGCGCGGTGGTTCGTGTTGCCCGCCGGAGTGGGTGACGCGGGCCGGCGGAAGTGCGAGTGTGACGCGGAGTGAATCGGAGTGTTGCCGATCGTGGACGACGACTCAATGTCACCGTCGTATCTGCTGTCAGAAGAATGTACAGGTTATGGCTGAGCAAAAAGAGCGTGAGACGCCACGGAACGCCTCAACTGCTCCATGTGTGTCCCAGGCCGTTCCACAGGCCCGTGGGGACCATCTGCCACGGCGCACCATCGCCCCCGGGTAGCAACTCACGTCGGGGACTCGAGGCCCTCGTTTTCACTCGCGTCGCGCTTGTCGCCCCGGCGCATGATGAGAGGCGCAACGTTCGCGGGCATGCCGCTGTGCAGGGGAGTCGCAGAGGTGATGCGGGGTGATGAGGCGGCCGAAGCCGAGAGCGACGGGGGGTTGGCCGAGGTCATCGAGGCGACATCGGACACGTCGTTGTCTAGAGGACCGGAGTGAGAAGTGTCGTGTCATTCATATGAGGGTCGCATTCGGGATAAGAAGTGAGGATGTGGCCGTGGGGACAGTGGATGTCGCGGATCGTCATCAAGCCATAAGAATCACAGAAATAAACCGCCGACAGCACAAACCGAAGAGAAACCGTCAGCAGCAAATAACGACCGCGCACAATCCAAACTCACCCTCCTCGCTGGCGTCCTGCGAGCTGTCGGGATCACGCCCGCGGCGGCCCTCGACGCGTCCGTCCTGCCTCCTGTGCCGCTTGGGCTGCGCAGCAATCGTGGCCGACATGGTAGGTGTGTGGGAGGGGGAGAGGGAGGGGGAGTGCGAGCGGATTCGCTGTAGGTTTTAGTCGTCGGGCTGGTATCGAGAGATGGACAGAGCGACGAGAAGATTGTCTTGTGGCCTGGTGTGGATGTGGTTCAAGCCCCGGGGTAGATGTAGTAGTAATGGGAGTGAGTGAGTGATGGAAATGGGTTTCGGATATTTGGCTTTGGGGGGAAAGGAAAGGAAAGGCAAAAGAGCCCTGGGCGCGGGCGCGGAGCAGGGCGGAAAGCAGGGAAAGCCAAGGCTGGCTACAAGCTGGACTTGACGTGGGACACTTTTCGTGTCAGGATGAGGGAATGGGTGGTGGAATTGTGGAAACTACTTTGAAGCGATACTGCCAAGATGCACACAAAAAAAAAAAAGTGGAGTGATAACAGATGCCAAGAATGCATGCCACGACGACAGACTTAAAGAAATCCACTCTCTCTTTCAGTGGCGACGGCGCTGCAAGGTGCTGCGCGCGCGAGGTGTGGAATCTGGGAGTTGTTGGCCCGAGCGAGGTGCGCTGCTGACGATGATGACGGTGGGGCGGGCGGAGATGGGGGTTGATGGGCCGGCTACGGAGTGACGGAGAAGAAGAAGAGGGGGCAAAGCCGAGGAAGAGCCGAGAAGTGATGCTCTTTTTGCTTCTTGGTGGCCAATGACGTATCATTGCATGGCAATCCAGCCGTGGCAACGATCTGCACAGATTGATTCCGTCAGACGCTGACGCGCCTATAAACAAACCCATTTAGGTGCCTCAGAAGACCGTATGGCTATTAACTGTCTTAGGCTCGTGATCCATCTCGTCCAACACGGTAAACAAACCCAATATGAACACAAACAACAACAAACCACCACAAACTTTCCCAAACTTTCCTTTCTCCACCCCATTCACAACACGACCACGATGGAAACCAGTATCGACTCGTCCTTCCGCTCCGACTCGGGCGAGCAGCCGTGCCGTATCCTGATGACGGTGATGCAGAACTCGCGCGAGCTGATCGACGCCGCCGACGAGCTCAACGACATAAAGGCCGCCGAGGACGCTGTGCTCAAAAAGGATGACGAGCGCGCCGTCGTCGTGGATAAACTCCAGGATGAGCTGCGTCGTGAGTCATAATCTGCATATTCTGGGCAGCTCCCTTCTTTAGTTATTAGCTGCCATCCCCGTTTCGCAACTGACCCCAGTCCTGGCTGCCCAATACCAGTCCGCGGCGGCCGCCGCACAACGGCCAAAGGGCACGCCGAGCGCGACGGAGCACGAGGCCCACGTGCGCGACCTCGAGCAGCGGCAGTACGCGATTGGCAAGGCGTTGAACGAGGAGCAGGGCGCGGTCGCGCGGCGCGAGGTGGAGATTGGGCGCGCAAAGGCCGAACGAGAGGAGGTGCGCCGCTGGGATCCGACCGAGAATGTCGGGAACGAGGCGCATGTGTGAGTTTGGAGCGGGGGGTATGGGGGTATGGGCTGACGACAAGGCTGAGACTGAAGATCTTTGAGGAACTCGGGTTCAAGCTCCTCGAGGACCGGCCGGCCAAGATCCTTATCCGTGAGTGTTGATATGGGGTGAGCTGACGGAAGGGAATGACTCACGGCCGGATTTGCACGTCGAGACTGTTGGTGCGGACAGGGTGCGGTCTGCCAACTTGCTATGGGAGTATGCGAGCTAGAGAGCAGTTGTACTGTTTGTATAGTATGTTTAATTTTGGACAAGAGAGTGACGGGAGGAGGGGCACAGAAGTAGCTGAGCGTTCTGAATCAATGGGTTCTGAGGTTCATTATATACTAACTCTTATCTCGAGCTCGAGACGATGACGCTCGGGCGACGATCGCCATGCCGATGAGTCTCCTCGGAACATATACTGCTCGAGACGATGACGCCCGGGCGACGATCGCCATGCCGATGAGTCTCCTCGGAACACGGATTCCTAGAGTATGTTGCAACAGTCACCTGTACACCTAGTCACCTCACCATGTCGAGCGTGACGAAGCTCACCCGTGTCAGTACTCATCTCTTTCTGATTCACATCATGCCCGCATCTGCAACAGTACCAGCTGGTGGCGGTTGAAGCCATACATTGATTAACCAAAGAGCCAACCCTAAACAAATACAGTATTGAGATCTATGTAGTGGCTGGCGGGGTATGCACCGGCCTGGCCGACAGTCCTCTTAGGTGCAGGACTAGGGGGCACTAAGCACGACGGCTGTGTTTGGACAGCTGAGGCCGATGGAGTTTATGCGTTGGGTGCCACCATCCGCCGCCCAACTCGGGTCGGGTCGGTGGAGGGGCCGGGTAACTTGTCTACCGAGGGAATGTGTTATGCTGTGGGGGTATCGATGAGGGAGTGTAGAGGGCGTGCGAGGTGGAACTCGCGCGTGGGGCCCGTGCGCGGGCGTCCCAATGATGGTGGTGATGTGCGGTGGATAGAGGGGACAAAAGAGTGATCAAGCAAGGGTCTCAACAGGAAACTGTTACAACATTTAGAGCTTGAGCTGCTTGGGCTTCTCCCAGCTGTACTCGGGGTTGCCGAAGTGGCCGTAAGAGGCGGTCTGGTGGTAGATGGGCTTCTGGAGCTCGAGCTCGCGGACAATGACACCGGGGCGGAGGTCCCAGTTCTTGCGGATGATCTCGACGAGCTCGGCGTCCGACTTCTTGCCGGTACCGTAGGTGTCGACGTAGATCGAGAGGGGCTCAGCGACACCAATGGCGTACGAGAGCTGGACGAGGCAGCGGCGGGCGAGGCCGGCGGCAACGAGCGACTTGGCGATCCAACGGGCAGTGTAGGCAGCCGAGCGGTCGACCTTGGAGAAGTCCTTGCCGGAGAAGGCACCACCACCGTGGGCACCCCAGCCACCGTAGGTGTCGACAATGATCTTACGGCCAGTAAGACCAGCGTCACCCTGGGGACCACCAATGACGAAGCGGCCGGAAGGCTGGATGTGGTAGATGACGTTCTCGTCGAGGAGGTTCTTGGGGATGACCTTCTTGATGATCTTCTCAAGGATCTGCTCACGGAGGTCCTCGGTGGTGATCTCCTCGGCGTGCTGGGTCGAGATAACGACGGTGTCGACACGGAGGGGGATCATGGCGCCAGACTCGTCCTTCTTGTACTCGACGGTGACCTGGGTCTTCGAGTCGGGGCGGAGCCAGCCCATGGAGCCGTCACGGCGGGCAGCGGCCATGGCGGCGTTGAGCTTGTGGGCAAGCATGATGGTGAGGGGCATGAACTCGGGGGTCTCGTCGGTAGCGTAACCGAACCTGAAGAGGCGTTAGCCAAAATCGGGGAGAGGAGAGAGCAAGGGAAGGTCTGTGCGCGCGGGGAAAAAAAGTCACACGAAAGCGACAGACACATCGACCCATCTCGCCTGATACTCACATGATACCCTGGTCACCGGCACCGTGGTCCTCGAGGGAGCCGTGGTCGAGACCCTGGGCAATGTCGGGCGACTGCTGCTCAATGGCGACAAGGACGTTGCAGGTCTTGTAGTCGAAGCCCTTGTCCGAGTGGTCGTAACCGATCTTCTTGATGGTGTCACGGATGACCTGCTGGTAGTCGACGCGAGCCTTGGTGGTGATCTCGCCGAAGACCATGATCATACCGGTCTTGGAGGCGGTCTCGCAGGCAACCTTCGAGTTGGGGTCCTGAGGGTCAGCAATGGTCTGCAAGGGCACGTCGGGCTGCAGCAGTGAAGCAGCTCTCTAAGCGCTCACGTACCTCGGCAAGGCAGGCATCGAGAATGGCGTCCGAGACCTGGTCACAGATCTTGTCGGGGTGGCCCTCACCGACCGACTCGGAGGTGAAGAGGAAGCTGGACGTGTCAGCGGATGAAGGCGAAGGTGGCATTCGTGGGGGAAGAAACGTGTGCGGCGCGTCGTTCCCGCGTCAAGTCTAGCGTCGACGTGGTAATATTTTTCACCACTGGCGCCCACACTGTTCGGCAGCGCGACGACGAGCAGAGAAAGAGGAGTGGGTGCGATACTCACTGGCCAGGGGCGAGCTGGCGGACGGGGCCGGAACCGTTGGCAGAGGTCATTTTGTCTACTAAACAACTAGATTTGGGGGTGGGGGTTGAGGAAGAAGAAAAGAAGAAGAAGAGCAAAGAATGAGATGGCAATGGGATATAAAAGAAATCTGTCGCTGACTGGGGGGGGGGGGGAATGGTGGAAGGTGGACGAGCAGAGGAGGGCAAAGTCGCGGGGGAAGGCAAGGGAGGGAAGGAACGAGACGAGAGAGAAGAAAAATAACCAATGCCAGCCATGCAGCCATGCAGCCAATGCCTGCGCGCCCACCCACACACCCCCCATATCCCATAAGAGGGTCGTCACTCACTATCAATACAAGCATCGTCTCCAACAATGGTAATCGTATTCGTCGCCCCCCATTGCCTGTTCCATACAAATTTCCCAGTCACATACAAAAAAATTGTTAATCAGTCTGACCCTGGATCATGATTTTTTTTCCTCTGTGCACGTTTACACCTGCGACGCTACTACGCGCACCGTACGATTGTACGAGTGTTCCTCGCTGCCACGCTGTCCGCCCTAAGCCCCTCTGTAGCCCTGTAGCTTGTAGCCTGTAGCTTGTTTGTGGTCCCGGATCCCGGAGCTTATCCCGGCTGGCTGCTGGGTCTTGCTCGGCGGCGACGCGGCGGCTACGCGTGGGGTGGTGGAATCGCAGCACGCAGCACGTAGCACGCCATCGACTATCGTCCGACTCCTAATTTTTATTACAAAATTTTGATCCCGCTGTCCCCTCCAGAACGGGGGTGGCGTTGTGGTCCGACTCTGATGGCTCTGGTGGCTCTGGTGGTGCGCGCACGGGGGGTGGCAAAAATCCATCCACCCTGAAGAGCCCGAAAGAACGACGAGCTCCGTCGCGATCCCATAATGGCCATCGTTGCATGGTCCACGCCAGACGCCTCACGAGATGCACGTTCCACCCATTACTTGGTGGCCTTGTGTCCTTGCGGGGTCTGCAGCCTATGGCGTACGGCCCTCCAGGTCTCTCGTGGACCTGTGGAGCTGGTCGCCACCATTGGCCGAGTACTGGAGGTCATTGTTGGCCGGCATGCCCGCGCGCGCCTGAACCCGATTATCCCCGACCACCGACCACCATCGCCTCATGCCGAGCCGGCACCTCGGCAATGGGTATCGCTGATTGCATTCCGTTGCCAGTTTCCAGCTTCCAGCAAGGCACACTGGTCGGGCAGCGTGCAGCGTGCAGCAACCTCCCCTGTCTAGCACCAGTACACCAGAGCCAGCAGCGGTGCCAGCACGACACCCGCGAGCTGCAAGCTTACCCCCCAGCTGCCAGATTCCCAGCACGAAACGTATGATCGCAGATGACGAATCTCATGGTTATCGATTACTCGCGTGGGTTATCTCCTGCCCGTATGCCCGTGCCTTCCATCTGGGGCACTTCCATCTGGGGCACAGTCTCAGCCCGAGTACTGTCCCACTGACATGTTACACCACTCAGTCCAAGCGAACAATCGTCAGAGACATGACACGCAGAATCTCCGAAACTGCCAAGCGCCGTAGACGCGTTTCTCTCGTCGCCGATCGCGTGGAAGGTTGTGGAACTCCAATCTCGCGGCAGGAGGACGGGTGTTGGCGCTGTCTCAGCCATAGTGCCACACCATCCAAGCCCGATTCTGAAAGTGGTGCGCTGCATGCGCTGTACACCAAGGACCGGATGTCCTTCCCATCACCGAGGACCAAGTGACAAACCATAATCATGCGGCCATGTGGCCAACGAGCACAGACCGTACAGACCGCGTCTCGGGATCTCCGGTTTGGAGCGTCGGCACCTGGCTATCTGCCTCCATCGTCGAATGAGACTCATTGCTCTCTGGTCTCTGGCCACTAGGTTGATCCGCCTGGATTGGGGGGCTCGCGGGGCCGTCGCGCCTTGCCTGCCGACGGGATGCTCGTCGGGGTCGGCTTGTCGGCGTAATGGCGGTTCCGAGTGTACAGCTCGGAGAACTCGGAGTGCGTCGCCGTCCGCAGCCGAAGAGTTGTGGAGCGTCATGGGAACCGTGGAAAAGAGTGGAATGTCGGGGAGCATCTACAGATCATTGATACTTTGGCCATCTTCTGACCTTGGCGGATTAGCAGACCGTGGATACGGGGATCTACATGTCAACCGGTTGATCTGTTGACCAGTTGAAATGACTTCTGATCGATCTGATCAATTGTGAACCAATCATTGATCAGCGTATGGGAAGGGCCGCGGATACACGCCGTGACCATCAGAGGCCCTCTCCCACTCGCTTTGCCACCATCTGCATCTGGCTTCCTCAGGAGACACCAGTGGACTAAGCACTCCAAGGACCAAGGGCCTTACGATGCTCAACGGAGCTCCACGGAGCTCTAGCCCATGAGTCCGTCACCTGACCCCCCCAAACAACGGACCTACCTCCTACCTAACGTCCGTGACAGCTTAACGGTACCCGCTGACAGGAGCCGTGAGGGGCCGGCCGCGATCCGTTTCTTCAAACGCGTCTAGAGCGCGATTGGAGCCGTTAAAGGCAAGCAAGTTTAATCTTGAACCATGGTACAAGTCAAACGTCGGACCTGCTCCAAGGTGGGCAGTCTTCCGTGAGTTAAAGAGAATCGATACTTTGGAACGGCGTCGGGAACACTACTGGGCCAGAAGTCGAGAACCGGATTCTATAATGCTGCAGGGGTGACAACCGTAATCCATCAAGGCTGAGGGAGACCCACGCATGAGCTAGAGATCAAACGTCGGACCTGCTAGGGTGATACCGTTACTGGGACATTCTAGAACGCGGGCCACACTCTGTGCCCTACAGAAGGAATCCAAATACAAGTACAATGGGTGGGACGCGGATGCGGAAGACAAACAAGGTTCGACTCTCGACACGCTAGAAACATGAAACGCGACAACAGCCATACTACTGGATGTACACGCGTTCAGGTGCCTCATTATCCTGACGACGGCGGTGAAACGGCCTGCGCAATGTTACAGGTCCTGCTCATATATCAATGGCACAGCTGGCAAGTTGCAAGTCAGTCCCCACTCAAGCGTCTGCATAAACGTCGTCGTCAAGTCTTCATCGCCAAATCCAACCTCGTCTCCAACCATGCTCTTCACCAAGGCACTCTTCGCGCTCACTGGAATCTCCAGCGTCCTGGCAGCACCTATCTCGTCCGACTCTGGCATTTCGATTCTCAAAAGGGATTTCTACCTGAACAGTTCGGAAAGGCAATGTGTTCAGGTGGGCCCCGACCCGTGGGCGATATACATGTGGGTACGGAAATGGCAGTCCTTCTCTGACCGATACAGCACCGATAAATGTGCAGAGTCCCTTGAGCAGAACTTTTTCCTGGACGGGCCGCGCATCCGGCCCAACAAGTTCGCCGACCGTTGCCTCACCCTCGTCGGAGAACCGTGGACGAACGGCGACAGACGGCTGCAGATGGTAGGCCTCGAACCCTGCATTGACCGGCACGGCGATGAATACATCCCCACCCAAGATTGCATGGCTTCGGCAGCGTTCCGTGAGGTGGACGGCAAGCTTGCGTACTGGTTCCGATGAACCCCCCCGGAACCCCCGTTGGCCCACTCTTCCCTCTCAATCGACACACAACAGTCCTCCCTCCCCACAGGCGCACCAACTCGGAGGGTGTCATGTTGTGAATTGTACATCATAGTAAACCCCTGCTCATCGATGCATATCGGTGTTGTGATTTTTGCGTAACTTGTTGGGATGAGGAGGACAGCATGAGATGAACAACTGTTGTTTTGCCTTTTCCGCTCGCTTGGGCACACGCGATTCGACCGTGTCTGACTCAACTGGAAGCACAATGAGCAGGCAGGCGTTCAGAGGATCAGAATGGAACAACTCGGCAGGTTGAGCAGTCGGCAGCTTGAGCAGTGTCCTTCTTGCCACAAGTAGAGGCGATGTTTAGAAACTCAGCCCGTTTGTCGAAAGACACGCGCTGTCTTACCGCCGACGGTTGCCTCCCGCGATGATCAACATCCTTGTCGCGCTCGCCGTCCTCCACACGGCATTTACTTCTCGGTCCCCAGCTGAGCAGGCCCTCCCCATCGTGTCGGCGCCCCCTCGCGTTCCATTCTGAAGAGAACCGAGGGAGGTAGCCAGAACGCGTTACGCGAACTAGTACTAACACAAGGTTGAAGAAGTACAGGCTAGATACATGAAACGCGACGCCGCCATCCGCCGTCTAGGTGCCTGTCCTCGCGCAGGGACAGTCGTGAAACCAAGCATCACGTCGCAAGTAGTGGTCCCAGTAGACAACTTGCCGATCAACATATTCCCGTACCAGTCTGGTGAGGACCATCAGGGCGATGCTGCCACCACCACACAAGCCAGTTTTCTCTGTTGAGCTGCTGTCGAAGATGATAGAAGTCGGAATAGCCAGACGCGAGTGAAGAATGTTGCTCTGAAAGCTCACTCACTGCAATTGGATTATACTACAATACAATACTGTTATACCGCTATCTGCGACTGTGTGCTTTGCATAGAAAGCAAGGGGGAGGGGTTGGAGAGAGAAACAGTTCAACGGACCAAACAGGACAGCATGAAAGCACCGACGTGATTTGGCCCAACGATGAGTACCTCTTCCTCTTGTCAAAATACCCAGAGGACCTGGGGGGTTCTATCTCTCCCTCAATGTGGATGTTTGCCAAATCGGCCAAATCAGGCAACAGGCTCGCGTGGTCTGCCGCGTCACAGCAATCACTGCACCACACCACCTAGAGTCCAAGAAAGTGCATGCTCGCGACCGTCGTCGTCGCCAAAGCATTCAAAGTCACTATCCACGACGTTCACGACACCAACTCCTCCCACGCCGCCAGCATGTCAAAAGGCACGCGCTTCCTCACCATCGCGGTCCCGACCGCTATCATCTACATCCTCCTCGCGCTCGGCGTCTTCCCCACGCCGTTCCTCTCCCGGTCTGTCGCTGACCAGATCCTCCCCGTCGTGCGTGCTATCTGTGATCCGTGACATTCATTTCCATGCTGACACTTGCTTTCCCGACATATCGTTTCCTCTCAACGTGCGAAACTCACTCTCCGGCTACAGATCCCGTGGTGGCTCCTCGTCTCGTTCGGGTCGTACTCGCTCATGTCGCTTGGTCTTGGACTCGTTCGCTTCCACGATACGCCCGAGGCGTACGAGAGCCTGCTCGGCGAGATTGCGCAGGCGAAGAACGAGCTGCGCGACCAGGGTGTCGAGGTCGACTAGGCGTGGAGAGGCGTTTCTGCGGGGTGCGGAGTGGTTTGGCGTAATGCCTGTTGGGGCCGGGGTTAGACGTGGGAGAAAAGCAGTGGATGGCCGTGGCTCGGGCAGCCAGCGCCTCCTAATCGCGGCCATGCTCCACCTGGCCACTCCCGCAGCCCCGGATCACAGTGTAATGTAGCATGATAGAGAATGAACATGGTGGTACATAGGCCCGAACATGGTACAGATATAATAACGTCAAACACCCTCCACCGGTGCGCCTCTTCCCCTCGATCATCCGTTGAGGAGCTCGTGCATCTCGCGCTGCATGCGCTGCATCTCGGCTTCGGACTCCTCCTCTGTCTCGTCGGTCTGCAGTCAGCAATGAAGTGGAAGATACAAAACACATACCGGAAGATCGGCGCCGACGGGACCGACCTGGCCGAGCTTGCCGTCGGTGAGCTCGTACAACACCTTGTCGACCTCAGCGTCCGCCTCGTCCTCGAGATCCTCCGTATCGAGCGAGTCGAGCGTGTCCTCCATCATCTCCTCCATGATGCCCGACTGTTGTCAGCTCGTTAAATGGTGTGGAGCTGACGCACCTTCATCATCTCCATGCTCATCTGGCGCATAGTTGCGCTCAGCTGCGGCAATTTGACGAGTTCGTTTGTCGTCTTCATGATCTCCGTGCTCTTCTGGAACGCGCCCGTGACTTTGACCATCGCTGAAAGTTAGTACTCAGTAGCGAGGACCTCGCCGGTATTCCGAACACATACACAGCTGGTGTTGGAGCTGCATCTGCACACTCCCCAAGCGCGCCTTGGACGACATGAGACGGTCACGTTGCTTTTTGGCGCGCACAATCTCGCGTGCAATGATGCGTGCAGACTTGACATCGTTCTTCTTCGCGAGCGTCTTGAGCTCCCCTCGGGTCTTCTGAATCGCGCGGTCGAGCTGCGGGTTAGGTTCCTGTCGGATCTATCACAAGTCTTGATCCGCGGTAGCAAATACCCACATTCATCACCTCGCGGTCGAGCTTGCGGTTCTCGGCCCGCAGCTTTACCTGCCATTCGCGCACCTTCTCCTCCGGCGTCGGGCCGTAGATCCAGCGGTTGACGCTCTTCATCGCGGGGCGGGGGTCGAGAGGGACGCGGAGATGGGGGCGGTCTGGGGTGAGGACTCGGTGTCCGAAAATCCAGTTGGCGGAAGGGTTCTAGAGAGTGAGAATAGGTAGTGTTATTTTGGCTGTTGGTGCACAAATCATGGACGAGGATGGCGAGATATCAACATTCGATATCGGAGACGACGCTGGCGCATGCAGTCATTTCAATGTGTCTGTTTGCTGGGTGGCGCAGGCATCGTCCAGTGATAGAGCGGACATTCGAGCCATGTCCGCTCTTTCAGCGGATCAGTGATCAGTGACGCAGGGAAGGTGTGCGCATAAATACAGCCTACAAGCTGTGTGCGGCCAAGAGCGCGCGCGAGGCGCGACTGGCCGGATGAGTGTATGCAACAACAGAAAAACAGACCGAACGCGAGTCCCCGCCGGCGTCTCACTCGTCCTTCTCTCCACTTTCTCTTCTCATCTCTCAACCTCCCTGGCATATTCGTGACAGCCGCACAATGTGGCTTCTCACTGCCATCGGCCCCGTCCACGGGCAGAGGGGTGCGTATCTCACGCGATCTCAGCTGCCAGTTCCTTCCCTGATTGTCCAGAATTCACATTTGTGCTCGAGAAGAACAAGACGTACACGATCGGCCGCGATAAGGGGAGCGACATATGCTTCCAGTCCAAAGCTGTGTTTGCCAAGGCCGGCTCTATCCAGGTCGGCGACTGGAGTCCAGCAGAGGTGAGCTGTCAAGAGGTATCGCAGCTGACACCGCAGCGCAAAACCCCACCGCCACTCGTGTGGAAGACCGGGACGAAGAAGAACGGCAGCCTCCTTCCAACCAAGATTATTTCCCTCGCTGGCAAGCAACGGTCAACTGATAGGGAAGACTATACGGACGAAGCGGTGAGCGAGGCTGCTGAGCTTGTGCTCGAGGACACGAAGGGCGTCGAGCTTGCAAAGGATTCATGGTTTTGGTGCGTTGTTGTCGGATTCCGCCCAGTCAACAACTAACACACAGTGTGAGCTGGCAGCCCTTGCACATCTCATACGACAAGATGAAAGACGAGGACGAAGATTTCACTGCGGGACTGCGGAACTGCTGTGGGTAATGCATAACATCACCAGCTGACCACAGGTGTATCTTGGACAGGCTCCCTGCAAGCCTCGGACCTCGCGCAGATTGTCGTTTCGGGCGCATACAAGAGGTCAACGGACTGCATGCTTGCCGTATGCTACGGCCTTCCCATCGTTTCCGAGCAATGGGTGTATGCTCTTGCCAACCGTCTGCGCGTATGCTGGAAGAAGGTCGCCGACTCCGAGGACAGTTTCTCGCTCCCAGACCCACTCGACCCAGGCTTTCGCCCACCCATAGATCCATCGCTGAAACCCCCAAATTCCAGCCCCGAATTCTGGATAACAAGGCCCAACAACCCTACTCTCTTTGAAGGGTGGTGTGTGCTCGCCCTAAAAGCCAAGAAGGTAAGTTTATGTTGCCGATCATCCTGACGGGGCAGGTCCTCTCCGACAAACGGTACTACATGGCAATGGGAGCGCAGTGGGAAGAGGTAAATGTGTACAACCCATTAGTTGTCTCCGCGGACGACTTTCTCAATCGCATCGCACCCGTTATAGACGCCTGTCGGAACAGCGGCAAGCAACTGACCGTGATGTACGTCCCAAGCGTAAAAGCAGACCTCGAGGAAAAGGGCGTGAACTTTGATTCTGTTATTGTCCAGGCGTGCAGCTCGTAAGTTTCCCCCTTGATGCCCCAACTGACAACAGGCAAGGCATCTTTCTCGCTTCGGGTCGTATTCTCTGGGGTTCGGTGCTCTGCGGTGGGGTCGAGCGTTTCTTCGAACTGCAAATCGCAAAAGGTGCGTCCGCAGACGTAGAAGAGCGCTGAACTCGTAGAGCTGAACGGGGCTTCGAAGGAGATATCTGCAGCGTCGATAGCCCCATCCTCCACAGCTCCCGTACCAGCACCACTCGTTCCCGCGTCGTCTACCGTCCTCACCACAGCTGCTGGGCCAGTGGTTGCGAACATCTCGGCTGAACCGATTGCTCCTGAACCAACCACAGGAAGGCGATTGACCAGACGGGGCGCTAGCGCTACCAGCTCCCGTGCCGCATCTCGCGCACCATCTGTCCCTCCTCAGACTGCCCAACCGACAAGCTCCCCGTCTGATGCTGTTCCTCAATCTGACGCGCCACCGCAGCCTGATGCTGTCCCTTCCTCCTTCCTCGACGACACCGCGACCAAGGCGGCAGAAGAGCCTGCTAAGAAGGCAAAGAAGGCAGGTTGGGTTGACGATATCCGAGAACTAACCGGCAGCCACTGAAACGTCGTGCTGGACGCGAGGTAAAGACTGATACGTTTGATGATCTCGACATGGACGAACCCAGCCAACCTTCCCTTCTCTTCCAACCGTCGCATGTCCCGGATACACAGGTATCCTCAGGAAGTCAACCTTCCGCGTCGCTCGCATCTCGCGTTCCAGACTCTGTCATGGACATGGACATCGCAGTGAGCAATTGCGCACCCCATGTGATACTGACACTGCAGCCTGTCCAGCCGTCGTTGCCCTCGACTCGTACTGGTGGCAGGCTCAAGCGGCGCGCTGGCGTCGGCGCCACTCAATCTGCGTTCCTCAGCGATATTGACACGTCGGTAGCTTACGCCGAGCGGGCAGCAAAGGAGGAGAAGAAGGCAAAGACGCGCGCGCTGTATGAGGAGCTCAACCGGGAGACGTTAAGCATGCAGCCGGCGTTCAAGCGGGCGCGCCGGGAGGGTTCCGAAAGCGTTCAGCCGGAGTCTGACCGTGCGGCGCTGATGCAGATTGACGAGGAGAATGACTACGTGTCACGGGCACTGCGATCTGTGAGAGCCGTAAAGCGTGAGAAGCCATCACCGACCAAGGGCGCGACAAGCAAATCCAATGGGTCGTCCCGCCAACCTTCTCCAGTCAAGCGGCCTGACCCGGAACCGATTGAGGAAGAGGAGGAACCTGAGCCTGAGCTGCAGACACGCAAACCTACCAAGAAGGCGGAGGAGGCGCCGAAGCGCACCTCGCAGGTCGACAAGGACGAGAACTTCCTCCAGGCAATCTCCAAGACTTCACGCAGCAAAAAGGACATTGACGAACTGGACAAAGAGTTCAACCAGCTTCGTATCCCCAAGCCCAACACCAAGACCAAGGCAACTGTGGCATGGGAGGCGCCTTCATATGACTACTCGGTGCTCAAGGACTTTGACGACGACATGCGTGGCAACTTTATCGAGGTCGTGTATGCGGATCTGTTCCGCAAGGACGCACCCAAGGTGGCATCAGCGGCTACGAATGACGGTCGCCCTAACTTCAAAAAGTTCAAGAAGGTGGGTTGCATTGCATCTGAGATCTGACATTGCAGAAGAACATCATCCGCCACAAGCCAGTGGCACTCGTGCTTTCGGCACAGCAGGCACAGGCGGAAATGGGAGAACGTGAGTTATGTTCATGGTCATGCTAACTCTCAGCGTATTGGCACGCAGAGACACTGCAGACGCAGGCGAGGAAGACGCAAGGCCGGTCGGCGTACCAGTCACAGCTGGGTGGTGGAGAGTTTTCCGCCGACGAGGGCGAAGTGGACATTGTGCCGCGCGTCCAGCGGTCTACTAGGACCCAGAAGGCTATGGCCACTCAAATTGAGGACGATGAAGAGGACTTCACTCCTCTGCTCCCCGCGTCCACAGCTCGCCGCCGTGGTGCCACACCGCTTACCCAACAAAGTGATTTCGGTACGCGCACGCGCCGGTCACGGGCCGGAAGTGCGATGTCGGACACCTCGAGTGTCGCTGCTAGTGCGATAGCCGCCCCCGCCCGCCCCACTGCGACGGCTACTGGCCGGGCTCGCCGCGGGACACAAGCAAGGCCGCTGATTCTCGACGACTCGGACGAAGACAATGGCGACGGAGGAACGCTCTTCTCTGGAACGGCAGCGGCTACGAGTCGGAGCTCGCGTCTGCGCGGGGCGGCGGCGGCGGGACCGAGTGCCAAAACCAGTACACTCGAGGGAGGCGAGACACTCAGTCGGGCTACCCGCAGCACGCAGGCGGCCGCGACGTTACGCCGCAAGATCATTAGTGACGGGGACGACATTGTGAGTGACGCCATGGGAGTAAGCTGACGACAGGGAATGCAGGGTGCGCAGAAGAAGCGCCGTGTGCGCTAGGCGGGAGTGCAAGTGTTTATAATACGTGATGTGGGTGGTAGGAGAATGTGTGCTATCAAGGCAGCAGCTTCAGAAGAATGCATTTGTATACTTTGCTCATATCTTCTCGCGCGTCACTGAGGCGTACATGGCCATTTACGCGTTCGCATCCTTGCCGACGGTGCCGGCGTTGAGCCAGTCGCTGAGGAAGGCGCTGGCGTGCGCGGGCTGGTCCATGGGTACCATGTGGCCGGCGCCGAAGACCTTGAGGAACTGCTGTTAGCGGTGGCCGGAGGGGTGTGTGCTTCGTTGTGTTGCTGCGTAAATTGGTGTCTTCAGTCAAACTCACAGTGAGGTTACCCGCGGTCTTGTACTCGCCGGCGCGCTTGCCCTTGACGGTCCACGGCTGGAGCTTGGCCTTGTTGTACGCCGCCTGGCCGGTCCACTCTAGGGCCTCCATCCAGTTCTCGTTGCCGATGTAGTTGCAGACTGGTGTCAGCGGGGATGTCTGGACAGTGGGACGGCAAACAATCCAAGCAGGGACACTGCTCGCCAGATTTCCTTGTCAAATCCCAAACCTGGACTCACTCCAGTCAAGGGTGCCGACGTAGTTGAGGACACGGACGCCACGCTCGAGCAGGCCGCCGACGTAGAGCCACGTCTTGCCCTGCGGGTCGAGGGCGTTGTTGAACGCAAACCCGACCTGGGAGTTGCAGCTCTCCCAGTTCTTCTTGTGCTTGTCGATACCGAGGCGCTCGCGCGTGTCGTCAAGGTTGAGGTATACCTTGATCTTGTCGCTGTCGTCAGCATGGAAATACAGCAGAGTTTTCTCACGTCTCGGGGTAGCACAGCGAGTCCTGGAGTTCCTGCAGCGTGCACTTTTTGGACACGTCGTAGGGGTTCAGCCCGGCGTAGAAGAAGCGCGCCTGGAGGACGCCTGTGCAGTAGTCGAGGGCGATGCGGCACTGCGTCGGGTCCTGCGAGTCGAGGCAGTCGCGCTCCATCATCTTGTGGCAGCGCGGCAGGCCCTCGGCCATCTCGACGCACCCCCCAATCGAGGTGATGGTACGGTTGAGGTCGACGTGCTTGGTGCACTCGAACTGGTAGTACGACTCTTGTGTCGAGTCTGGTGTCAGAGGAGACGAGCTGGAAGGGGGGTCTTACAGAAATCAGTGATGCCGTTCTGGACGTCAGCTCAAGCTTTTTTCACAGTCATCAGCAGACTCACGCCAATCATCACGCTCTGCAGGTTGATCGGATCCTTGCCGGCCGCGACGAGCGCCGCGTTGTTGTCGTATACGGCAGATGCGAAGACGGGGAGGTAGCGGCCCTGTGGTCAGAAAACCGCCAGCATATCAGACTCACGCCATACGACTCGCCGGCCATGTGGAACGCGCGTCCGCGGTACTCCTTGAACGTGTCGAAGAACTGGAGTTAGCAAGATTGTTTCTCTGCCACTCACGATGGACACAAAGGCCGCGACGTCCTGGCCGGCCTCTTCGGCGGACGAAACCATCTGGCCGTGGCGCGCGTGCGAGAAACCGACGTTGACGGGCTCGTCGAGGAAGAAGATGTTGGCATTCTTGTTCCAGCTGTGCTTGTTGGGAATGGTGTCGTTCGAGTTCTTCGGGTCGTCCTTGACCGTGCAGGGGCCGAGCTCCATCAGGAGTCCGATCGCCGACGAGCAACCCGGTCCGCCTGCCGTCAGCATCGCATCGCACAGGATTACACGCGGCACTCACCGTTGATCCACATGATGACCGGGTCGTTGGCCGGGTCGTTGCGCGACTCGAAGAACGAAAACCACAGCTCCTTGCCGTGTCCGACATCGAGGTATCTTGCATCAGCGCGGAATCATCTCACAACTAAAACTTACCCAGAATAAAACTTGACCTTGGGGTCACACCACCCATCCGTGCTCTTGATGCGGACCTTGTGGTTCTTCCGTCAGCGCCATCTCACTCCAGGCTTACGGGGTGCGTCGCCGACGTGAGGGTAACCATGTCCTCGACGTCTGCGAGGCGCATGTCCGCCGCGGGCGAGAGGATGTTCTCGGCCGGCTCCTCGGCGCCGTTAGATGGGTGGAGGAGGTTCTCGGCGAACACAAACGCCTCCTGCGGCGACGGGATGTGTACCGCCGCAGCGAGCGAGAGTAGGGGGAGCAGGGCGATCGCACGCATGTTTGGTGCTTTGTGTGGGTGTGTGCGATGGCGAGTGTGGGGAAGAGATCGAAGAGAAGCGTGTCCTGCCAATGCGGTGTGTGCCAGATATAGCCCGCCATCTGCTGGACCGTGGGGTGCTTGCTATCGGACGTCACCGAGATATCGCGACGAGGGCCATGCGGTCATCGTGCCTGGCGACTACTTAGCAGCACGTGCGGCGCGTGGACTGTTGGGCCCCAGTAGCTCAGTAGCCCACAAGCCCTCATCCCTTCAGCTTAGTAATTATCAAGCTACCCTCCATGAACGAATTGATTCTAGTCGGTATAAACCTCGATGTGCATGTGCCATTGGGGACTGAGCGCTTAGAGCGATGAGCGTCAGGAGACAAGGAGCTGACGACTGCGTTCTCGCGTTCATAACTCCTGGGGGAGCAGCCAGTGTTTCCTCTACAACATTAAAGCTTCGAAGTGGGTTTCCGCTCAAGACCCTAAGGAACGACATTCTACTACCCAATCCTCTTGTCTATCGTGAGCGCGCATCGCGCATCGATCTACTATACATAAAAGCAACCTCTGATGGCTGTACTTATGTGCATCTTCCAGCGTTCTGGAATTGTGGTGCGCGGCGTTCTCGGTTCCGCACAGGGCTTGTCGCGTCCAGGCGACGGAATGACACTTGACACAGTGCGCAATAGCGGTCACACAGTGCCCATCTGAGCAATCTGGACCTGCAAAGTACTGTACAGGAACTGCGGTACGGCGGACGAAACCGGGCATCTCGACATGATAAGTTACCCAATGCTGGATCTCTGTTCCAGATTGCACCTTCCTCCTCTCAATTGGAGTTCTGGAGTCCAGCGTCCTGTTGTTACTCACAGGTCAATTGCGGCTCACTTCACGGCTCACTTACCCCCCTGTTACAGGCTACATGAATGTACAGGAGCACCACTCGGAGCTCCATACCTGTTGGATGTGGTTGACGGACAGGCAGATAACTATATTGACTGCTTTCCCGCTTGCCGTCCTCATTGATTTATATCCCAACCTCATCAGTCGGACAGCTATGTGGTTTTGAGGATACCGCCTCCTGGGCCGGAGAACGAGCGGTTCTCTTGTTTCTTGTTCTTTGTTCCGAGGTCGCCTCGCCTCGTCGAAACATGTTCTGGCATCAGTCTCCGGGCAGGTTCCCTGGCCCGAAGATGACTTTCCACCCTTCCTGTGTTATAGTCAGGCCCTAGTTCGGAGTCAGTCGAGGGCCGTGGCTTTGGAGAGTAGGTGAGTAATGGTATGTGACAGGAACGATCCGCGGTCCTCTGACTGGTTAACGCTTCGCTCGCTCTTTTCCCCTGAGTTCTTTTCGCCAGCTGGCGTTGGCCACGACGTCGCAATCTGGCATAAGCTTCTGTAAGCGATTGACTGTCCATGCATAGTCGTTATTCGTTGCTCGTTCCGTTTCTAATATCACTTGCAGTCGCTGTGAGCTCACTCCCGCCCCTTGGCCCACGCTCCATGCAGCACGGACACGGACATGGCATGGCGACAAACCCAGACAGACTAGATAGGAAAATGTGTTACAGAAGCCAGCGCGCCGGTGGGGACCCAGAGGGCAGGGTGCATGCTGCAGTGATGGTGTGGCCGAGACGTGGATAGGGCCGAGTCGTACAGTGTGATAAATATGTCCTTGTTGAGCCTCAATAACAGGTCGATACGTTTTTACACGAAAGTAATGTGGCCTCCGAGTGATACACCTGGAGCTGCACACATTGCGAAGGAATGTGTCGACTCAAAACAGGTGGCGTAGGGAGGGTGGCACCCGGTTACCGGCCGCCGTGGCTGAGACGGTCCTCGAGGGAGCGCAGGCGATCGCGCAGCTCATCAATCTCACGGCGCTCGGCACTCTGGGCGCGGTCGACCTCGTAACGAACCATCTCCTTGAGAGAGTCGGCCGACTGTTGCAGAGAGCTCAGCAGCGAGTTGGCCTGAGCCGCCGTCTGCTTGAACTCGCTCGTGGCCGCCATCTGGTTCGAGTACGCCTGGTCTGCGCGGTGTGTCATGTCCTGCAGCTGGTAGCGCAGCTGGTCAACGGACGACAGCATGTCGTACAATTGGTTGAAAGGCGCCAGGAACTGGTCCCGCATGTGGGGTGGCGAGGGACTCAACGAGTAGCCATTCGCGCGGTGGACGCCATTCGACGGGCGTCCCGACGATGGTCCTGCAACATGCTGGGGACCCGGCCCATGAGGCGATGGCGGGTAGCCGCGGCTCGAGTGTGCACTGTGGTGCGACGGCAGGCCTGGAGCAGCAGGGGCAAAGGTACGGCGATCAGCCGTACCGGGCTGCCTGGCTGAGCGTGGGTCCGGGGCGTATCGCGGATCCTGCGAACGGGGCGCATTCACAGCGGCAGACGACAGGGAGGCGGTAGAACGGTGGGAGTGCTGCGGCGGCGGTTGTTGTTGCTGCTGCTGTTGCTGCTGCTGCTGATAGTAAGGCTGCTGCTGCCGGGCAAACGTGTTTTCGTGGCTAGGACGCATGCTTCCCGTGCGCGGATCCATGGCAGGGTGAGCCGAGTGCGGGTGGTAGTGCATGGGAGGGAGTATGTGCTGGGGCATGGCCGTCTGCGAGCCCGAGGGAGGTTCGCGCGGCGACTGCTGCTGAGAAGCAAGTCCCTGGTTGAGTGGTGCGCTCTTGGAGCCAGGAACGACATCCTTGTCCGTTGCTGTTGTCACGATAGTCATTCCGGCGACCTTGTCACGCGTCTTCTCGCGACGGGCGCCAACACCTCCACGCTTGTCCGTTTCCTTGGGCGTCCAGCCCTTGAAGGTAAGTTCGCGAGGCGTCGTAGGCTGGCTGGCTGCCATCTCCTTTCGCCGCTGCGCAATCAGGGCCTGCTGCTGCTCCTTGATGCTAATCGTGTCCCGTACCTGGAATGTTAGACAGTGTGGACACGACAATACTTACAGTCTTCAACTGCTCCTCGTCGATACTCTTAAAGTCGTAGCCCATGACAACTGGTGAAGGGATGGGACGGTCTGTCCCGTCTTCCCTGCGCGCTTCACGCGACGCAGCAAAGCCGATTGGCTTGATGGGAGCGAGGGAGGGGCGCGGCTTGGACTGGGACTCAGACGACGGCGAGGGCCCAGATCCCGAAGCTTTTGATGGCGAGTCACCGCTCTGGCGACCACTTCCACTTGGCCGCGCCAGTCGGCTGCGTTTCTCGGGGCGATCGTCGTCACTGTTGGGTGAAGTCATGACATGAAGTGGGTGAGGAACAAGAATGAAGAATGAAATCGACGTGTCAGCTACAACCACGAAACGGCCGAATAGGCGCAGCCACGGCGCACAGTGTGTTCGACGCCACATCGCTGGGCGCCCAAACTGCATCCTGTGCGCCTCTTTGGCTCTCAGACACCCACTGTTCATCGCGTTCGCGACCTTTGCCTTTCCGGCGGTCCTCGCGGTCGTCGTCGCGGGGTCCCGAGGCCGATGGTGAGCGGCTCGGTGCCGGCGGAGTGGCATTCGGGAGGGGATCACGGAGGGAGGATGTGCTGTGGAGCGAAGTGGGGGATATCAGAGGCGATCGGACAGTCATAGGAAGGGGGCGAGCCGATGTCGGACGAAAGGAATAGGTTGGCGAGGTGGGAGACACGATGGGCGTCCCGGACATGCGGGGGTTGTCGCGAGGCGTCATTGGAGTTACCAGATTGATCGTTGACAAGTAGAGAGAAATGGAAAAAAAAGTGTCGGGAATCAAAGCGATGGGACCCAAGAATGATGTCGGCGGAACAATGGCCATGGGACGAAAAGGCGGCGACGACAACAATGACGTTCAGAGGGCAGTAAGTTGGCGGAGGCGGCGTGTTCGCGTATTCAATGGCAGGGAGAGCACAGAGTATATGCAACACAGGTAGTGGGGCAGAAATTGTGGCGGTGGCAGAGACGTGGGTGGATAGGAGGCGTCAGGGGGCGCGAACAAGAGGATGGGACAAAAGGGAAAGACGGCGTCAGCAATCATGTATCAGGTGTGCGTGTGGAGACAAGAGAGCAGAGCAGCAAAAAAGAAGCAGAGAACGGCAAAACGAGACTGTCGAGACAATGGCGGTAGGAATGGAAGATGGTGGTGTGAGATTGGACTCCAACGAGATCCACTAATCCGCATGCGGACACACACACAGGGGAGCATGCACACAGACAGAAACGAGACTCATGACAGAACAGATCTCTCTGCAACGATGGTGGCAACGAAGGCTCTGCGTCTGGGTCACTGTCGCCAATGCGACCACCCGTTGATGACAGCATCCCATCTTCCATCACACGTGAAGAGTCGCAGGCAGGCAGGCACTTCCCAGGTGGAGAAGCAACAGCAATGAATGACCAGGTCTGTGCGGTAAAGGTCCAGGCCGCTTGAACCTTTGGAGTCCCCATATTCCAGAATGGGCCGGTCCTGAACGGACGCCAAGTTGCCTACCAGCACATGCACACATCTCACCATGCATTCGGGGCTCCTGGCTGGCTGCATGGGTTCGCGTGTGTACGTGGGCGCGCGTGGGTGGAAAAGGACACGCGGCAAGGAGAGCGGGGGTGGCAGAGTGGGGGAAACGACAGGTGTGTGACAATGTGGTAAAACGGGGCGGCGCCATGTCGCGACAGGCACGTCAGTCCGTAGCGAGTCGGCGTCAGGGCGACACGGCCGACGGAGCGCAACCGTGTCATTGTGAGCGAGGGACATGCACCAGCATGCACTCGCCATCTGCCTAGGTTTATCGCCACGTCCCCGTTGGCTCACACACTGGTCGGACATGTCCAGATGCGAGCTTACACGAGATCGTGACTGCCGTTTCGTGTGACTAGGTCATTGCGGGCACCGCATTGCCCGATCCGGCTTCCCATCCCCATCCAAACTCTCGGCGTCTGTCACGAAAATAACAATAGAAATTTGGGGACTTGGAACTCACGGATGCATGGCCGAGCCGTAGTCGAACCGGCTGCGAACGGGGCTGATGGCCGTCATGGAAGTTTAAGCCAGGTTATGCAGGTGGTAAAGTGAAAAGGAGGTTGATATCGTCCCTAAACAGATGTCACCGACACTGGGCTGATGAGGTCGATGCAAATGCTGGAGCGTGTGGAGCGCAAGTGAAACCTGCGGAAGAGGGCGGTGTGATCAGAAGGTGATTGCGGGGTGGGGTGCAATGTCGAACGTCGCAGTGTCTGGCTCCTCAAATGTCAAGTCGCGATGCCAACCGGAGTCAGATGTCACTGTACGTGTGTCGTGTGTCGAAGCTTTCCGATTGTGTGTGTGTGTGTAGGAGGATGTGGATAAGAAGAGGGTCGGAGTGTGGTAGACAGAAACAAGATGAGGTCCGTGCGTCGTTACAGACTCGAGTTGATGTGGTGGTCACCAAGATGCGCGGGTTGGCGGTGCACGGGATCGGGGAAGGAAAGAGTCGAGCTCTCCGATGCCTTCAGGTTGTCGATGCGGGTTGTGAGTTCTTGGCAGCAATTGCGCAGTGCCTAGGGAGCGAAATGTGAATGTCCCGTTGCTGAAAGCTGGGAGGACGGGGCTGGGGGAGGGAGAGGTGAGAGGTGGTCGTTTAATCTTTCGACCCTGGGCGATGCACAGACAACGCAACAAGGGAAAAATATGACGGCGGGTGAGATGATAAACAACAAATGCGGGGAGGGAGTGGGGAGTGGGTCGCGAGTCCTTTGTTGAGTTTGCGGTTGGCTGGAGTGAAGAGAGGATGCAAGTCGATAGCGAGTGGATCGCGCAGACGGACGAGTGGATGAGATGGATGTTGAGGAGGATGAGATCGGGCGGATTGAGCGAGAGAGGGAGACGGGATTGGGGAGGATGGGGGGAGGATGTGTTGGGTGGGTTTGGGTGTGTTGTCGAGAGAGAGCGAGACGGGGAGTATGCAGTCGGGCGGATATTGGGATTGTGGGATTACTGGGATGTAGTACACACACACAGGGGAGAAAGAGGGGGGGGAGGGGGAGAGGGAAGAGGGAAGGACGGGCAAACCGCAGGGAAGTGAAAGACAGGGCAGGGAGGGAGAGGTGGGACAGGGAGGAGAATACACACTACCAAATTTCGATTGGATTGGGGCAAATGTGAGGCAGAGGGGGTGAGGCCCAAGGGTGGAAGAGCAGAGGAGAGTGGAAAAAATCACTCGGCTGAGAGAGAGACTTTTTGCAACCTGGAACACTAGGAAAAAGAAGCAAGGGGGGGAGGGGGAGTGGAAGGAGAAAGGAAGGGGGAAGGATCAGCATGAGAGCGAGAGAAGGTTGGGTTAATTGGGTTGAGGCCGCAAAAGGGGAGAGGAGTGAGAGGAGTGGGATCCTGGGCACGCGCCTGTGGAAGGGGGGCAGCCGCTCGAGGGCGACCCTTTGGACACTGTGACACGGATGAAGGGCAGTAGCGGCGTAGCAAGAGGAAAAAGGCACCCAGCCCCAGGGCCCAACAAAAAGGTCGGGTAGCAAAGCCAAAACCTCCTTCCAACACTTTTCCTCGTAATAAAAAGCTCGTCATAACCTGCAAGCTGCAAGACCCAATCTGAATCTGATGAATCTGACCTTCATTGTCTGGCAGGCTGCACGCAGCTGCACGGCACGTTGCCACGTTACGCGACAGACAAAAAGACAAAAGCATGAATGCCGTCTTCAAACACCATTCTGCATGCAATGTACCTGGGAGCGGTATGCAACAGCTCGAAGATATTCCATAACGCAGCACACCGGGATGCGAGCGGGACTCTCGAAAAGAACCAGTCATTGTTCATCATTCACAACGCTGCGCGAAGAGCATAAACAACAGGTTATTATATTGCTATATTGGATGGGAGGGAAGAGTCCCAGGGCACCAGGGGAAAACAGGTAGGGAAACCCGCAAGGGACTGGGCGACCAAACCGCACAAGACGGAAGGAGAGCTGGCTGGACACACCCACTCCCAAATACATAAAAAATCTCCTACTAGCCAACCAGAAGCCTGATCCCTTTTCAGCTGTCCTGGATTCTCTGGATTCTCCTGCTCGGCTCTGGATATTTTGGGTTTTTTCTTGGTCTCTTTTTTTTTTTTTTTCTTCTTTTTTTTTTTCTTCTTTTTTTTTTTTTCTTCTCTCTCTTCCAGTATTCCGGGAGCGGCTGTTGCATCAATAGGTAATAAACTGAGATGATATGATCGTCGGGATGCAGATCCCATGAGCAATGAATGCAAGGGACCAGGAGCAGGATCCGCTAAAGAGCGAGGATCGTGCCGATCCGAAAGGGAACAAACGCTTAACACCGGAACGGACGATCCCCGTTTGAGCTCGTCTTGGGTCTCGCCGAATACAGATCGTTGTTCTCTCGGGCCCGGGGGGAAGGGAGGGAAGGGAGGGGAAAGGGGGGGATCAACCCGGTGATCTGGGCATAAGATGCCCGGGGCGATCACCGATGGTACCGACGGTACCGATGCGGATCCTCAGGGCACAAGGCACCATGCAACCGTAACACAACACTAGCCTCGAGCACAGCAGCGTCGCCACCTGAAAATGCAGCAAGGAACGGCACGAGCTCTGCAGCGCTCGGAGGCGGCGTTGGCATTGTGTCGAACGGGGTGCAGCACGGATCGTTACTCCGCCAAGGTGAGTGGCTGCTACAAGGTGCGGACGTGCGAGTGAGTGGAGCACGAGTGAGCTAAATCAGTCGAGATCTTTTGAATTGATGCACAGTGAGCACGCGGCTCTAGCCAGTAACGGGGACAGGAGAACGCCACCGATGGATGACAGGAGCTAACTGCAGGCAGCGAGTGGCAGCATTGGCAGGTGTTCGGCGTTCCAGGAACACGGGCAGCAGCGGGGGAGGCGGCAACGGCGAGCGGGAGACGACGAGACTCTTCCCGGGGTACCTGCACACCCGCGAGCCTCGCAACCCCGCCGCATCGCTGCATCGCCGACTTGTTGAGTTTCTCCGGGGAAACGAGCCACAACGCTGGAATTTGAAACGCTGAGTTCAGTCCGCACGCTAGTACGCCAGCGTTCGTTCGATTCGACTACTGCCGTGGAGTGGGCCATGGAATGGGTCCACTGTTCACTGGGTGCGGGTGCAATCCCGTGTCATATCCTGTGCGCCTGTGCTTTCCTGGATCCACCAGGCCAGCCCAGCCCCGTAGTGCACTTTCAGGTGCGACATGATGAAATAGACTGTAAAGCCTAGAGCCTAGGTGGTGGGTGTCAGTGTGGAGCGATGTGGATCCTGAGCCTCCAGGTGAGTGGAAGAGCTCCGTAGCGCGGTAGATTGCCAGCCGGGTGTGGAGCAGTGGAAACTGTGGACTTTTGTCTGAGTGGAAACTTATTGTACCACCCACCACTAAAAATTGTGGAACAGGAGCACACTAGCGCGCTAGCGCGCCGTAAGCGCAATCAGCTGCCTCCCGAAAGAGGGAATGTCAGAATGTCAGAATGTCAGAATGTCGGATATGTCGAGGTCGTGTGGAATGGTGGGCGTCGAAGAGCGGTGCACTCCGCAAGCTAAAACTGATTCCCTCATTATAATATCTGGGATATCGGGCCCTTGTAGGGAATGGGATTACCACGGCGAAACATCGAAACACGGCAGCTGGGTCCACCTGCGTGCCAGAGCATGATATCATGCGACCGCATCCGGAATGTATGCGGAATGCTGCCTGGAATGATACGATATCTGGGCCTGGCTAGCTGCCTCACAGTGCGGTACCGAGCAAGATCGGAACGCGGGATACCATGCGGTGTGGGCAGATGACCGCCGCCCTCACTTGTGAAGGTTTTAGAAACTTGGACACTCCGTCGTCCGTACCGTCGTCCTCTCTAGCCTTTCGGTCCGTGTCCTCGTGTGCACTCTACCCTGCCCCAGCTCCACCCATCCGCGCGGCAAAGTGGAACAAGGCCCACCGGAACGGAATGGAACCACCCACAGAAGATAGGCCAGGGCTCGGGAAGCCGGGAGCGGGAGCCGACTGCCCGGATGCCCGGAACCGACATTGACCTGCGCGCTAGGCTGCCCTGCAATGTACGAGAACGTCGGGTATAGGCGGCCACCTTTAGCAGAGATTGGGGTTGAAATTGGGATTGTCAAACGCGCTGCTGGTCACGAGGCCGGACAGTGGAGTGACACATGGCCTACATGTACATGATGTTCGTGTTTCGGGGTGAGCTCCATCCTCGAGCCCTGTGCACATGGCCTGTGTCTCCGTGCCACGCGGAGCATTTCCGTTCAGACGTTCCGGCGTTGTACCGCCTGCCAGCATGTGTGATTGGAATGTGGCTCCACCTGAGGGCACGCCGTGGCTGAAACGCTGAGACACAAAAAAGCCGGACCAGGAGGAGGGAGAGACACATGAGGATAGAGAACCACGCTCGAGACACTGTTGTACATTGTTCATTGTATACACAAGTTCTCTCCGGTATCTCGCCAGATTGCCAGCTACGACGGAGGTTGTCACACGCAGCGTCAGAGACGTATGTGGCGCCATGCGAACCTGCGAGTGACTCACTGTGGCTGTCTCCCTATGTCCGAGACTGCGGACGCCGAAGTGCGGAATTGTGGACGGTTGCGTCATGCGCCGAGACGCGCGAAACAGTTTAACAAAGGTGGGGCATTCTATTCCTTCAGCCTGACCCTGCTCCTCCAGGGCACCGGGGTGGGGGGCTAGTTTCATAGCCTCTTCCACGCCTGAGTCTCTCACTTGTCCCTATGCGGTTTGCATTACGCATTCGTTCAGTCAGTGAGACAGCGACAGGCACTTGAACTTTCCACTCCTTTGCAGTGCAGGGAACAACCTGATTCCCTTTGAGAATTTGAGGACGTCGGTCCCTGATGGGAGCGCCGAGTGGAGTGTTGACCAGGACATCCTCGACGTGGATCATTGCCATCAGTTGCTCAGTCGGTGCAGTACGTGCAGTACAGTAGATGTGGCAGTGTGGCACTCTGCACTTGGTGACTAACTGTCACGCTGCCGAGGCACACAATGTACGGAAGAGCAGCCCGATGCTCGGGAGAGGAACCGGACAGCGGGCGGTAGCGCCGATCTCGATTCTCCTGTGGTGGTCTATTGTTGATGGAGCTTGTCGGTTAGAAAGGATAAAAGGTTAGTCCAGGTCGCAGCATTCACTCCACAGTTCCATTCATAATATCAAAATTATAGTACAGTGCACATCTATCACTTGGGGCCGTCTTGGAATCACGCGTGCTCAACAGGCCTCTTCTCGGATTCACTTATGCGCGGCGCCTTCTCCACATCCGTAACCTTATCAGCGTCCGAGGTGCCGGTCTCCATCGCCTCCCTGCGCGCGCGTTCCTCGGCAGCGGTGGGCATCTTGGAGTTACGGATGATGAGCGCGCCGACGAGGCCGAGTATGCCGAGGGGCACGCCGATGATGTACACGAGGCGCAGGGTCTCAGTGTACGCGTTCAGAACTGCTGGGCGGAGCGCTTCTGGGACCTTGGACCAGACTGCGCCGGCGTCGTTTACGACCGCGTGCACGAGCGGTTCGGGGAGCTCGGGGACGTACTTGTGCAGGTTCTTCTGGATCATGTTTTCGAATACCACACCGCCAAGCGAGATGCCTATGATGCGGCCCGCAAAGCCCAGGAACGTGCCTGCGCCGACGCCCATGGAGATGAGGTGCGGCTCGGAGCGCAGGTCGAACTGGATGGCGAGCATCGAGTTTTGCAGGCACAGCGCAATGCCGATACCGAGGATCACCTGGTAGCCGTACACATGGCCGATAGACATGCCGTACTTGACGGAATAGAGGAGGCCGGAGCCGACGATGAGGAAGCACGGCCCGGCGACGATGATCCACTTGAACCGGCCCAGCTTTGGGATCATTTTCGCGGAGAACATCATGAAGAAGATCTGCACCAGGATGAGCGGGAGGAGACGGACGCCGGCGCCCGTGGCCGAGAAGTGCCACACGGCCTGCAGGTCGAGGGAGAGCTGGGGTGAGTGGTGCACGCACTTAGGAGAGGGGATAAACTTGATCACTCACATAGTAGACAACGAGCATGAAGACGGCAAAGATGAATGCAAGGCAGATACTCGAGCCGGCGATGGTGCGGCGGCGGAGGAGGTAGAGCTTGAGCATCTGGCGTTCTTGGCCGAGGAACATCTCCCACGCAATGAAGATGACGGGAAGGACGCCAGTGAGGACGAGCATGGCGATGACTCCGCCATCGCTCCATTTGCGCGTGACGCCGCCCCACTGGAGGGAGAGGATGAGGCAGACGGCCCAGCCCATTGAGATTGTTGCGCCGACCCAGTCGCACCGCAGGAACTGCCACAGCATCTCAGTGCTGTATCCCTTGTAGGTGTCCCTGCGGCCGAGCGGGGGCATGTTGGGCTGGAAGAGGAGGAGGGCGACCAGCGCGAGACCGCCAACGGGGAGGTTGATGTAGAAGCACCAGCGCCATGAGACATGATCGGCAAACGCGCCGCCGATCAGCGGGCCGAGGACGGACGCCAGGCCGAAGCAAACGCCCTGTGGTGTCAGCTTGGAGGTATAGGAGAGATATTGCGCGGGACTCACTATAAGAGCCAGGTATTGGGCCCGGTCGTGAAGCGGGGTGATCTCAGCAATCACCACCATGCCGCCCGAGAAGATTCCCGCGGCACCGGCGCCGGCGAGGGCGCGCCCGAAGATGAGGACCTCCATGTTCGGCGCGACGCCACACACGAGCGAGCCCATCTCGAATATGAAGACGGCGAACATGATGACATGCTTGGACGGGAATATCTCGAGAAACTGCGAGTAGATGAGGACAAAAGCAAAGAGCGGAAGGCTGGGGTTAGTCACTATCATCCCAACAGCGGCTACCGTGAAAAACTCACAAGAAACCGGACGCGAGCCAGGGCAGCTGGCTGAGCGAGTTGAACTGCACGGTAATCTTGGGGATGGCGGTAGCGACGATGAGCTGGTCGAGCGCGAAAAGGAACACCGAAGTCATGAGGGAGGCCATGACGGCCCAGAAGCGCCAGGTGGGGAGGGCGAGCGCTGCGCCGTCCCGCTTGTTCTTCTTGGCTCCGAGGGTACCGCGGGACTGCGCGCCCGTGGCGGGTGTCCTCGCCCCAACATCGGTGGCTGCGGCGTCGGAGCGCGCGCGCGACTTGTCGGACGCCAGCGAGTTTGTGCGCCACATCTTGGCGTGCCCGGCTAGTGTCGGGGTGGAGCCAGTGTCACCGTTCATGGGCGGGCAGGTGAGTTGGGAGGTAGGGGTGAGTGAGTGTTGGAGTTTGTCAGTAAGTGCGATAGCGGGTCGAGCATAGTGAGCAAGTGGACAAGACAGCGATAGTTATAGCCATAATTTCTCGAGATGATGGAATGCGCTGCGAGCCCAAGTCGTCAGATCACAGTGTCCGGGAATGAGGATGAACAGGCAAAACAGCCCGGTGCCCGAGGTCCCGAGGCCAGCCCGCCGGGCGGGGTGCGCAAGCGCCGCGAAAGCTACCAAGCTCGCATCCAGAGTTCAGCGACCTGCTCCGACAAGCCGAGCACATGCACACTTGACACTTGATCGGGTGAGTCGTCTTGGCGAGTCGAAATGTGGCCTCTGTCGGCCGCAAACGTTTGACGTCGTTTGCAGTGGCGAAGGAGGAGCTGTGGGAGAATGTCAGAGTGGAACAAACATTAGCGCGTCATTGGGGAACTGGGCCAGCTGGGGAGCATTGACTCGCCCCCGACTGTGCGCTACAGCCCGAACGCCGACCAGAGCAACACAGTAGCAGCAACATTCCCTTACCCTGTGTGGCCTGTGGTACGCTGGCGGTGAGTCGCATTCTACCCCGGTCGCCGAGGTGCCGAGGCTGGAACCAGCTGCTCCCAAAATGTCCGTATTTATTATTAGATTCCCCCCCCAAGCGCGACTGCCACACTTAGACCTCGATCATTGTTCAGTGCGACGGAACGAGTCAAACAAGTCCTCTCTGCCTCAGGAGCGCATGCATGCATGTTCTGCACTCCGCCCCCACGCCTGTTTATCGTGCAGGAGACTGCAGCCCTTGCACGTGCCGGTGCCGGCACAATCGGCCGTTTCCCGCCATCCATTCCGCTGAACGCTTGGCACTCTGCTCGGCACCACCGCAGCCATGCGTGCCATGCGGCCAGCCTCGGCCTCGGCCTCGGCTCCCACCCCAGCAGGCACTAGTAGTTTGCCTATGGTGCGCTCATCGCAGCGAGGCACGGATCCGACTGAGATATGCGCTCGTTCATTGCGGACCAGGACAGACCAGTTGTATCTCGGATAGCGAATCTCGGATCCATGATCTCTCCACTGGTCGTTGCCAGAGGTGCTCGGCATCGGTGTCGTAAATGAATACGAAGCACTGATGACCGGTGCAGAGCGCTCCTCGGCGATTATCGATAACATGAACCCCCCAGCCTTATCAGACAAGACGGAACCAGATATTCCGTTTCATCATCGGACCATCGGGACCGTCGCATCGGATCGTCGGACATCGGCAACTGAACTACTACTGACCATTCGTTCACGACTCTCACAACACTCTTCTGCCCCGTCTTCATCCATCTCCAAGGCATCGACATGGCTCGCCTCCGCCCGAAATGGGACTCGCGCGAGTTTTGGTTCTTCACGCGCGAAATGGTGGTGCGCTCCGTGCAAATCCTCGCTGCGGGCCACCTCCTCACTGAAGCGATCGCATGCCCGGTCCCATGCGGCGGGTTCAGCATGATGCCGACGATCAACCACAGCGGCGACTGTGTGCTGGTGACTCCGCTTCCGTTTTGGCGCCCGCGGTGGCTGTTTGGCGGTGGGCGGCCCCCCGCGCGCGGCGATCTGGTGGTATACCGCAAGCCGACGGAACCGCAGAGCGTCGTCCTCAAGCGTGTAGTTGCCGTCGAGGGCGACATTGTGGAGATCGACCTCCGCCGCGGAGGCGTGACATGGAGCAACGCGGTGCGCAGCCCGGACGATGGGTGGGGAGAGGGCAAGTTCTCCCGCGTGCCAAAGGGCCATGTGTGGTGCTCGGGCGACAATATCTCCAACTCGTCCGACTCGCGTGATTACGGCCCGGTGCCTGTTGCGAGCATCAAGGCCATGGCGATTGCAAAAGTGAGTGCGAAGGATGCCGGGGAGACGGGGCGCCGGGGAAGGGAGCGCAAAGGTTTCTTGCCAGATGTCTGCTCTCTGTCGTCTGTCTGTCGTGTGTGAGAATAGGCTGACTCCAGGTCTGGCGAGGCGGCCGGCCATGCTGGGAGCCGCTAAGCAACAACCTGCAGTATCTCGGCGAGTCGCCACATCCACAGCCCGCCTGGAGGATGTAGTGTAGCCCAGCGATTCTTGCTTTTATTTCACTCCCCGACGCGCTCAGTTTCTTGTCATCGCCGCGACCACTTCGGATTAGCCAACTACACGGAACCCGCGCGTCCTGTCCGCCTTCGGTGCTTTCGTCGCATGACATTGCGGGCTCACAGCGCTACTCATCCCCCGAGGGCTACCCTACGCCGAGTATCCGGCCATCTGCCTCCTACCTCTTCGTCACCTCCTCTCCCAGGCATCGAAGGTCGTTTACCCGCCGACATTTGTATCCCTAATTCTGCAATCTTACAATAGCATATGCATTGATACCAGGCTCGAACGAAAATACTCTATGCTTGGTTGCGGTGAACCGTCCCCCCTGTTTACCCTCGGATCATATTTGCGTTGGATCCAACCCCTTCATACGCGCTCTGCTCTCTATCGGTGTCCCCGACTCGAGACTGGGAGAGAAAATCTGTGCGGTCTGAAGACTCGATCCTAAACGGATCATGGCTGTCACTGTGCCGTAATGGCAGAATGGACGCCAATGGACGCGGACGAGTGTACGCCGACGGACTGGGTGTGGACAGATCTCAAATCTCCTTCGGCGCCGGCAGTTTGTCGTTCACACGGTGCATACCCGTGGAGCGTGACGGAACTCGGCTTAGAAGGCGCAGACGCGACACAACTGACAGATTGAGTACTGCATTTCCTTCAATGCCGAGGGGATCAAGAGTAAAAGTATCGAGGGGTTCTGGACATGGTCAGAGCGATGCCCCAGCGTCGATCATACAGTAAGATGCTTGGGCGTCGAGCCTTTGTGGACATTCCGGTGCCTAATGGACAGACTTGTCACGTCAGCCTGCCCATGGGAAGCAAATTACAAACAAGCTGTGCCGATTTGATTTTCTTGTAAAGTTACAAAGGGAGACACCCGACTAACCGTCACACTTGCACACATGGCTGCCGATTCCCTTGGCTGTCGTGATCGCGGACCCATATGGTTTGGCGGATGCTTACCACGGAGATTCCCGAATGGTTAATGGGCTCAGACTGCTTCCCGTGGCATGGGCAGAGAACGAAAAAAGAATGGTAAGAAATGATCAGGGCTGGGACCCGCAGTGGGGCGAGTTGAATCAACAGTGAGGCGACTTGAAGCAACTATTGGAACAATAACTGTCAGAGTGACACCTGCGTATGGTGAGTCCTGCGTATGGTGAGTCTTCAACCTCTCAATCTACCATCTCCAGGCTCTACGCGTCTTCGGTCAGCTCCATTGAGGTTGGCCGACCTTCCTCCCCTTGCTAATGGCTCTTTAGTCATTTGCCAGCTCCTTGTAGACTCCCTGCACAGGCAAATGTGACTGCTAACGACACCAGCCACGTTCCGCTCTCCGAATCGTCGGCCGTCGGAACAGAAAACGAAATCAGGTTCTCAGTAATTCCCGTGGCGCAGGCGGCCAGGAGAATGGAGGCTGATCACTGATGAGGATGTTGAGGGGGCCGGGAACGCGAAGAAACGCGGCCCGTGCGGGCCAAAAGGAACGGTACCGAGCTCGCGATTTCGAAAGCTTATGTCCCGCGTCGCGCGTGTCTCGTGCACAGATAAAATTGCTTCATGTGCAGCCAAGTTCCGGGGCTACATAAACCCGAAAGCGCAGGGCTGGTGCACGCGCGCACGGTCCCCCGGCAAGAGGCACCTTTGGGTGTTCGGCACGCTCGCGGCCTCTGCGCTCGGACCACTTTGTGCCACTCGGCATCGCGGCACGGCCACACTGGGCGTTATTCGTGGCACCCCGATTGTGGATCGTGGCATGACACATCGGGGATTGTGGCAGCCCCGACGTGGCTGCGACAAACTGCGACAAACCGTAACTGGAGAAAAATCGGGGTAAAGTAGGAGCCCAAGCCGGCAGACGCAGCGATCTTTGAGATGGCTTGATAGTTGTGCGCGCATCCAGGGGCTGACGGATGGCGAAGCGTCGGGTGTTAAGGATGAGTTTTTGGAAAGAGCTGTCAAAAGGTTTGCGCTTGGTATGACAGTGACTCGAAGGAAAAGAATGCCCATTTTGAAGGACTCTGTGTCCTGTTGATTCACCATGATCGACCTCCTCGATCCGGGACAGCCGTTTGTCTTGCCGGCAAAATTGCACTGCTGAGAATCTGGAGAGAGATCTCCTGTCCTGCAATGTTAAACAAGGAGATCTGTGTGCCAACACACCTGTGCATGCGGCGCAATACCTTCGCACAGGGGTGCCCAGAGCCATTGGCCATTGCGGTGCCATCCGCGTTCACCGGGCGTTTCAGTTGTGTGGTCGGGTCATACGCAACCCGGAAACGAAACGGGACGGTCGCCGAGTGCCCCTTGCAGCGGGTTGCAGCGGGACTGCGCAGAGATGCCCAGCACCGCCAGTGCCGTGATGCCACAGGGCGGCGGGATGCTGGGGCCATATGTCTTGGTGTTCTCTGTGAGATCGCGACAGTCGTCAAGTTGAGAAATCGCGACGCCAACTGGACCGCATAGGACTCACTCACCTCGCGGCGGAGGCGATTTCGGGGTGAAGCCCCTCGGAGGAAGTCTTCTTGTTGGACCCTACATGTGGGCATTTAAATATGTATTTCCATCTTATCTCAGCTGAGGGCATTGCTCGCGCCAAACACGGGCTAGCTGTTTGTCGTCTCCAGCACACAACAACCCCAACGACAACGACGAGGCTGGTGACGGGTTGTCAACGACCAACGTGGCGAACAGTCATCGTGCGTCCTTTCTTGGCGCCATTCCATCGGAAGGTTTGTGTTCCCGATCACAACTCCTGAAACTCTGGTGTTCTGGCCATCGCCGGGACAGCTCCAGGGTGATGGGGGAGCCGTTTCGTCATGATGACGACACGAGGTCGTCGAGGGTGTTTGCGACACCACGCGGTAAACATCCATACCAGAATCACTAGCTAATGCCTAACGAATCCACTCCAATGCATACAATAATAATGTGTACGGTCATTGCTCACCAAAACGGTTTGAGCTACGAGGCGGGGGCTGATGATCGTGAATGTATCAAGGACGGATGTATCGAGGACGCGGCGTGTGTTGACTTCTATAGCGGCATGCAAAAGACCTAGGATAATCCGATGGAATATTCTGAAGCGAATAATGAAGAGACGAGTCATCCGACCGGCAATGGTCAAGGCCAGCGTTTGCCCAAAGCCCAGAACTACGCCACCCCAGACGAGACCCCGGATTTGTTATGCTGTACAGGGCGACCCGACTCGGCGAGGCGTTTGGGAGTTAGACATGTGCCACTGAATCGAGTCGAAGCCATCGACATCTATATTTGTCCCCCATGGTCTGGCACCAAGCAGTCCATCCAACGCAAACCAACCCAGCCGGTCCACGAAGGTAACAGAGCAGGAAGTTCGTCACCGATGTTGCGATGGCTGCCATGCCGTCGCTGCTGCCGGCGGCTAGAGAGTACACGGGTCGTCTGGTAGTACGAGTATGTGTCATGGTGAGCCCGGCGGGCTTGCGGCTTGGCGCTCGTTCTGTGTATAGTCAGCTCCCTGTCCACTCTCTTCTATGCTCCCTTCTCCTCGGGGCTGGTGCGATATAAGGTTCCAAAATAGAGTACACAGGGCCGGGACCTGCCCAGGAAACACAGCCGCCCGGTCTCCGGTCCTCCGATGGTAGTCAGGGCACACACGGGGTGAAATGTATCAACCAACAGCACGGGCAAGGGGCAATGCCGTAAGCAATTTCAAGCCGAGGCTCTGGGACCCCCAGGACATGAGACTCATGGAACTGGTCCCCCTTATCTCACTGCATGCCCACGCGCGATTTCGGGGGCAAACTTATGCGCAGCTCGGCGTCCTGTGAGAGAACACTAGCGCTGCCACAATGTTCTGAGGAAAGCGGCACTTTGAAGGCCGAAAGCCGTGCACGCGCGAGGCGCTGGGTGGGATTCTTACCTTGCGGGTATTAAGCTTGTACCCCTGGCGGGCAAAGTGTTCGGCAAGCTCTGTTGGTTTGGGCAGGCCCGGGAAACTTGCCCAAATCAGTATTCTACAACGCTGGGTACTCAATGCCATGAACTTACTTGCGCGGAGCGTAGACCTGAAAGTCGGCGGTTCTGCACTCTGTCAAGTGCCGGATAGGACGGCGGTTGGGACCTTCGACGGCCGAAGTATCAAAACATCGAAATCGAAGGGAATATCTGTTGTTAGCTTCTCGTCTCATGATGACGGTCAGGCGGGCGAACAGCTCGCCATTGAGAATCTCACCGTCCTTCGTGCCGAACAAGCAGATCCTGGAGAGGTCAACAGAGGGACATTGCGATCGCACGCACTGTGAACAAGAACCACAGCCCTAGCCCCCCGTCCATGGCAGCGACGCGTATCCCGGCCACATTAGGGTTACCGTGAAGGCTATAGTGGTAGTTTTGGGCAGAATGGGATTCATTATTTGGGCCGAACCGTGATCGACGCGACGTGCGACCTCCTCGGCCACTCAAGTCGCTGCCTCTTGAGGGCGGTGTCGTGTCATCCGGGTCTAATTCGTCTTCCTCCTCACTCGAGTGTCCGTCAATATATCCATCCATACGTCCATCGACAATGCGCCGTCGACGGTCGCGGCGAGAAGGTGATCCAGACGATTTCGGCCGCCCTCGGGGAGACAGGGATCGACGCTCTGCCTGACGTGAAGAGCGGGATCCTTCCCCCCGCGGTGGCAACAAAATTGCCGCGCACATCATCTCTCTAACCTCTACCCCCCTGTCAGATGTCAGTAGAGAACGATAAGAAGGTCATGGCTGCAAGCCGCTTTGATACACACGCGGGGTCGACTAGCACTCCAGGTCCTGCGCCACCTTGGTCGTGTTCGCGTATCCATAGACGGATAATCGGAGTAGGTGCGATCGATCTCCTGTCCTTTTCTGTTTTCCGGCGACCAACGGCTGGTTCCTGTGCAACTTCCATGAAAAAGCTGTGGATCATGTCAGCAGCTGCGATCAAATAAACTGATAGCCGCGGCGTTGAGGACGACGCTAGTCTCAACAAGCTTATCGGAAGCAATCGATGGGTCTCAGACTAGTCCAGCGCACGGCCCGATCGGCGGACGCTAGTCATCCATGCTTATCATTAAAGACAAACTGATGGCACTCGCAACTCGCACCCACTCGGTACTCACCTCATCCATCGTCCTCTGAACAACCCGGTCGGATAAAAGGTCACCGGTGACCAGTCCTGCCCATTATTGCGCGGCCCTGGTTGTGCTTGTATCTGCTCCTGCTGGGACCAGGGGGAGGCGGTGGTGGCGCCGGCTCCATCGGGCTGTTGGTTGGCAGCAGACATGGGAGGAGAGGGTTGTGGCGGTGGTGGCGCGACGGCGTGGAACACCGCCGTCCGCGCCAGCTATGCACAGGAGTGGTGAATGGAGGGTAGCGGAGGGGGAGAGGGGAAGGGAGCGGTCAGGTTGACGAGTCCGTGTTGGTGATGCCGAATGTGATGATGTGTGAACGAAACGTAAACTTGGTGATCACAAGATGGGGATGGATGGTGAATGTTGCGAGATGACCGGGTTTGGCGGCGGTTGAATGTCCTTTGGAGCCCAGAGAGCGCAAGAGTGACTGTGGCTGCGGGCTTGCGAGTGGAGGAGCTAAAACTGGGAGACTTTCAAGCGGGAATGGGGTGGAGGGCAATCGAGACGACGTGCTGGCTGCCACTTTTAAACCCTAAGCGTGTTGCTTCCGATGAAGGGGCACGCCAGCAAGGGGAGGGGAAGGGGGACCTGGCCGACTTTGGCAAGGACGGAGCAGAAGGGCAGAGAGAGAGAGAGGGGCAAGGCGGAGGGCGAGTGGGAGGGTCGGGGCCTGGGGAGGAGAGGGGTTAAGGGGAGAGGCAAGGGCCGGGCCTGGGAGCTTACCTTGTCGGGCAGGAGGCCTGAACCCAGGAGAGAGCGTGTGGAGAGGACCGGGCAAGGGCCCAGAGCCACGACCAAAATGCACACGGATGACACACACAGGACCGAGGGTCAATAAAGTCCCCACCTGAAAGCGCGTAAGCCAGTGCTGGTGGTCCGATGCCGTATGATCGTATAAAGTGATGCACAACAATTGTACCAAGTATGCGCAGGCGGTGTGTCTTAGACTGCTGTGGTGGCTGTGGCTGCTGTCGCCTTGATTCCAGAGTTCCAGGTGTGCACTGCGATGTGCTGGAGAACGACGACGCCACGGAGGCTGGAAGGTATGCAGGAGTATGCACTCCTATCGCAGAGTAATATAGCCGAAGACACGGAGAAAGGGGATGGTCGATTCAGAGCTGAATTGCGCTACTCCTGCGGTTTCTGGTGCGCACGAATTATGACACCCGCGAAACAATGCGCCCAAAGTGATGGACGGCGAAGAAGCGGAGATGCTGCAGAAACCAGACACGGCCGACGTTCAAGTTCGAGACCAAGATCAAGATCCAGAGTGTGCCCAAGCTGGATCCAAAACAGTTGCTTGCTGACACAGCACAGCAATGGGGGCCAGTAGATCTCTCCAGGGACGCGTCGAGGTGGAGCTTGTGACGGCCTTCTCTTCTAGGAGCGTTGGAAGACACTAGGCTTGACGACGGAATTTAGCGCGGATTCGTAAGATTGGAAACGAAACGAGTGGCAGTCGGGAGAGGGCGACTGGTGCCACCTTGCCGTGATAGTTCGACTGGACAGCCTATCCTAGTTGACGAGGCGGGATGGAAGGTGCACGCGGTGTTTATTCTCCGACAGTGGTGGGAGGAACGTGGTGGAAGGAGTCCAGTGTAGAGGTAATTGAGATCCGTGTACGTGTGAGGTGAACCTTGTCTGTCCCGTGCTTGTTGGAGCTCGCAGCTGATGCCGGTTGGTCGTTAGGACAACGTCGACATGCGATGGATGTCGTGGCGAAAGGGAGGGGAAACGGAAGAGGTTGGAGATTCGACCAACCAGCCAGGTGTAGTGGGCAAACGGACGACGTGCAGTCTGGATGAAGTTTTGCTTTGATGAGATGTACAGTATGGTTGGAAGAAGGAGTGACATTTCTGCCACCGAGACAGGAGGTTACAGGAGGCTACAGGAGGCGGCAAGCACGGTCGTCCGTGGGGTTGACGGAAAAAAAAAGTCAAGCGTCCACCTGGAACTGTAGTTCCAACCACTGATCGGGACCAGTGCCCTTGATCAAAGCAGTCACCACGTCCTGATTTGATATTCAGTGCGAGGAGGGGAATGCTGGGGCGGTCGCTGGGCTGGGGAAGGGGACTTGAGATCCCCTCATCAAGATGCATGCCTCATTGCCTGTCAAAGCCTAGGCCCAGGCCTGCGCTCGGAACTTGTGGGCTGAAGAGAATAGAAGAGGTTAGGTGCTGGAGTCTCCTTCCGATTCCTATTTTGAGCTTAGGACGGCCGGAAGGACGATGAGGCTGCTCTGGACTGAATAGCAAGGACAACCGCGTATGGACAATGGAAGGGCGGTGCAGCATCAAGAGGGTACAACCACAGGTGTGCATAGAGTCCAGCGACGCGCGGCGTCCTCTACCCGTTCGGCTGAGGCTGGCCGTACGGAAACAATGAACCGACCGCTTAGTTCAAGCTGTGGCTGACGGCTGCGGCGTGTCGAGGGTCCGTCGACGAACAGGAAACAGAAGCGATCCAATTGCTCCAGCGAACGGACGTACAGTAGGCCCTCACAGCCTGAAACGAGCTTCCAATCGCTCCCCGCCAAGGCAGAACAATCTATTTTCAAGACGACCATGGAGAACAGGCTGCGACGCATTAATCGTCGACAGTTGCGCCACTGGCCGCGGGCAAAACCAACAACAGGAAACAGGATGACAAACAAAGGAGCAACCACAACAAAACAAGCTCCTACAATGTGGCACCGAGCGCCATTGCCCGTTTCCTGAGAACACTCCGTGCAAATGTGTTTTCCCTATTTGTCTCCGTGGTCGTAATCCTCACATGCTTCCGGGGTCATGAAACGCACAGAAGGAGACAGATGACAAGTACATACAGACATGCTGTCAGGGTAAAAGGGTGGCTGCAGTGCTGCGGTGCTGCAGTGCCGAGGGATGTGGTATCGCCAGTCCCAGCGTGGGCCACTCTGTGATCAGCAGTTTAGCCTCATTTTGGTCTCGCACCGAGCGAGTCCGAGCTGGGAAGCTTGGCGGTGATCACTCTTTGGGCGGCTTACGTGGGAAGACGGAGGCAAGGAAATAATAAGGATGCAACGCCCGTGGGTCTGTGCGTGCACGATGGTATGGAATCCTCGCGCGGCGCGAAATCGGCACGAGACCAACCTCATCAGGCCACTCGGCCACTCGGGCTTGGACACACGGACATTTTGGGCCCTTCAGTGGGTGTGGCTGACGTTGTGCTTCGGACACAGGGTTGGGTCGGCTATGTGACGTCGATGGCGCTTGTGTTGAATAGGAGGCGAAGGTGGGGCCAGTCCGAACCACTAGGGGTGGAAGGAATCGCATGCCTGTCTGTCGGATGTTGCTCGGTTTCCTGACCGCAGTGCTGCAGTGTACGCAGTGTGAATTGTTGACAGATGTCGCTTTTCGCGTCGTTCCAATGGACAGCGCGGAGGACTTTGGAAGCGTCACAGGGACCTTGGCAGCTTAAGTAAGGCAAAGCACCGCGCCACACAAGGGGCATCTCCCACCGAAAACATCGGGTCATCCAACGACGTTTTCGTGCAGCAGTTAGGATAGCATCTCATCCTCTCGCTCGGATGGGTCATGGGGCTATGGAGGATTAGCGAGAACGTCCGTGCAGGAGGAAAATAGGGGTTGTAGCTCGGCGAGTGTAGGAAATGCACAGACATGCTGATAAGCACGCTGAACTGCGGGGACAGGTGGACGGAGATTGCCAGCGGTGAGAGCAAATCGAAAGAGTATGCTGGCGCCAAGAAACTGGGATACTCCGCGCCCCCCCCAGTTGCACAACAAGCATGGAGTGCGACGGCGCGTAACAGGCCAGCAAGCTTCTCAGAGTTGGATCCGAGTCGGCAGCAACCCATATTATGTTTGCTGGCACAGTGGGTGCGTTCCTTGGGGTCCTTGGTTCTGCCATCTTGAGCCTGTTTGCCGGTTTGATTCGATTCGATTCGGGTGGCGCCAACGACAACTTTGGCTGCGCCTTGCGCCATCTCGGCTAGCCACAGACCGACGGTCACCTCTTGTTCATTGTATTGTACGTCGGAGGGTAACTCGTGCCCCACAACCTGGTACGGTGAATGGATTCAGAGTCAGGGAGGCGGTGATGAAGCTGTCCGGGCCGAGTGCGCGGATCGGAACTGTAAGGCGGAATTGGCCTGTGGAAACAGAGCCAAAATCCCGATACAAACAGTATCGGACCGTGCCTCGAACATCTCCGCGAAAGATGATGCAAGCAATGCTACCATCCTCCGTGGTGTGTCTTGAAGTGAAATCGTATGCGAGGATCAATTATCGAGCAAGCAACTGAACGTGAAGTTGACTGGGAGGCGCATCGCTGTTGCCATTATGATGTGATTGTCTCGCGCTATTTCATCAGCCGCGATCGAAAGCAAGAGGGTGCCGTCAGCCATGATCATCAAGTGAGGAGAGGCTCTCGTCAGCCACATCAGGAGGGAGCCATTAGGGTCGTCAACGACCGCACGAGTCTCTCTCGACACTCATCTCCGATGGTCACCCGATATGCCGCCGAGTAGCCGTCTCCCAGCGTTTCGGAAGCTCGACGGACGCCAAGTCGAGAGGGGGAGCGATAGAGCGCCATGTCAGACAATGTCTGCGCGATGCCATCCACTGGAGCTTGTGGCGCTTGGACCGATCGCCCGCAATCGCATTCCGTGCAGTGAGGCATGCGTTCCTGGGAGAACACATCAACATTCCGCACGGCTGTCTAGCCATCCTGGATAGGGAGGTCGGAACAATTGCTTAATGTAGCTTATTCTCCGGAACCAAGTCGAGGCTCATTCGTGGACGCATTCACCCGCGCGATTGATCTCGCGGTGGGATGGGTCGACTTTTGCATCAATGGAAAATGCCCGCGCGCCCCTGCGTTGGCGCTGAATGTGAATTGGGGCGTGGAACAATGGATGCCATAGAGAATGGGGCAACATTCGCGTACCAATCGTACTTCCACGAGCTCCGTATGCATCGGAGAACGTGCAAAATTCGGCTCGCTTGGGCTGTCCTTTCTCTAAAAGCTGTGGAGGGCGTCAGTGGTGTGTGTGATATTTTTGCAACCTTTATCTCGTGAAGGACAGGACGGATGAGGACATCCGCGTTGGTGACCAACAAGGATCTCTAGACCAAGACGCGGCTTGATGGCTCTAATGGTATCACGGCCTGCGGCCAAGCGGCACGGCACGATTGTGACTTACTATGTGTCATGAACCCCATTGCAAGTGACACCCGTTTGAGCATCATGATGGTATACAGTTCCCTGGAGGACCGCCCCGCGGAGGACCCACTTCTTGTCCAAAGCCGATATCAGGCTCGAGCCCCAGGTTGTCACCCATCAAAGCTCCAGGAGATCTAGGGATCAAGGTAGCCGATGGACGTTGCCGGGGCTGACGACGCCTCGCGATTCTTTAGAGTACACATGTGCAGACTCGTGGGCGGCGGGGTCGAAAAGGCCGAAAGTGAATTCATCAGGAGGTCTCGGTTCTTGTCACCCACCGAAAAAAAAGAAAAAGCAAAAAAAAAAAAAAAAAAAAGTTATTATGATCCCGGGTGACTAACCGCCGACGGGAAGGGAGTACGTGTACCCGTAGCATTCCGTAACTCGATCGGGGAGGGCCGTCACCTCGCCATTGAAGGCGGTAACCTCCCCCATGCCCTGGCAGTTCCGGCGGATGTCGTGTGTTCGACAGAGAGGTTGTCCGCGTGGTCCAGCTGGTGCGTGACGGAAGGGCTGACGTTAGCGGGTTTGGAATCAACGTTGGCTTTTCGGCAGGTGCGAGTGTTGCTTGGGCGACACATGGACGCACCCAAGTAAGCGACGCTGGTATGACGATGCGCAGCGGTAGCACACTACGCAGAGTGGTGGTTGCTGTCCGGAGGTCCGAAATCCGCTCTCGCCCGGTGTCCGAAACTGTGCGTGACCGTCTGAATCAGGGGAGTGGTATGGCTGATGAGATTGCTTCTCTGAGGGTATGCGGTGAGGCGTTGCGCTGTACTGTATCTGGTAGTGAGCAAGTATTTGTCAGCCAACCGCCGAGCTGGCGAGCAACTTCATGCGAGATGTGCAGAGGAATAACGATGGTGGACGGATAGGAGGTGCTGCCAGAGGCAACCGGTATCGCTAGATTATTTATATGACTCCACTGCATTCACTCCTCTTTCCGCTGTCCACTTACCGGCGTCCACTTCCGAGGAGGAGACGAACTGGCGCGCAATTCAGGTCACCCGTCCCAGGTCCGGCTGACGTACAAGGTTCCGGGCGGGCCGGACATGGGTGTCATGGGTGTACAACTCTTGCGACTTGCGTCCCCAAACGTTGGGATTTGCCGTGTCCGCCTGCAGTCCGCCGTCCGCAGGGTCCCCCAGGAGGGAGAGGTAGGCAAGCAAGACGACGGCAGGGAGAGTGGGTTTGCTGTAGGATGCAGCGGTGGGTGAATGTTTGCTCATGTCGGTTTATTATCCTTGTCATTATGTCTACTTTCTTGTCCTGGTTGTTCCGCTCCAGAACAACAAAATATGAACCAGAAACACCGGGACGCCAATGCGCCAGCGCGCGTCGCACTCGCCCGTGCACAGATGTCGTCGTATGTCGTACGCGATCTGGCGCCAATCGGCTGCCCTGGCAACACCAGATCCCAGCTGCCGAGTACAGTACATACAGTACGGTAGAATGTCCAGAAGTCATACGCCCTCATATCCACGCGTGCCAGTTGCCATGTCTAGCATGTCTGACGTTCTCGGTGTCGCACCCCCACACGCCGACCCCTGGTCCCCTCTCCTTGCCCGCTTTGGGTCATGAGTCGCGGCTCGCCGCCCTGTGGCCGGCGGCCAGGCTGCCCGCACGATCAGAGATGTGAAACGCCATCGTAATGGAACACCGTCCCTGGCGCCGAGCCCGACTCCGACCCAACGTACTACCAGGCAGTCACCGCGACGTCTCCTTTCGCCCACGTTCGGCGAGAGCTGCCTGCGATCGCAGGGAATAACATCGAAGTCATTCCGTTTTTTCCCCGGCTCTAGCTCCATCCCAGCTCATCTCGATCCCCATGTTCCAACGCCATGCCGTAATGCCGTACTGTCGCCGACTGTCGCTGTGCGATCGTGGTTGCATAGACACGGAATATAAAGGAAAATTACGAGATGGGAACACCGGGAGTAAATGAATACCCCGGGCGTCCCTGGAGGCCAAACCTACGACGCTCTCGCGTGCTACGCGTGGTTCTTGGCATGGTCCTCGTGCCCTTGTATCCCCAACTGCCAGAGAAGGGGTTGTACAGGTCCTTCTGTCGTTTCGTGAAACTTCGTTATCATGACGCGTAGTGAAGCACATGGAAGGACAGCGGGAATCGTCAGACAGCTGTCGCGGTCGCCGGTGGGCATAGCCGTCTGCAACCGCAGTCGCCCCCTGGTTGAGGCCCAACGTCCAACCATGTACACTCGGCATCCCTCAATTATCGCGTCGCTTTGGCGCGTTGGCAGGCACTCTCCATATCGCGCAGCGTGTAATCGAGTGTTAGGGTGTTGTCGTAGCACTTGGCGATGGTCTCAATGGCGCGGGTAATCTCGTGCTTGAGGGCGTTGGACAGCTCACTCCACACGTGCGCGATGAGTGCTTGGGTCGCGGCGTCGACCGTGACGTTCGCCGGGCCGCCAACGACACCGCCGACAGGCCCGTCGTCGTCGTGCGCAAAGTGCTTGTCGACACGACGCGCCATTGCCTCGACGGCCTTGCGCATGTCCTTGGCGGTCGTGTCCTTTAGCACCTTTTTGAGCGTGCTCTTTGAGTAGTTTGGATTTAGGGACACCTCGTTCGGCGGAGTTGTTTTCATGAGCCGCTCGACTCCGTCCATGAAGTCCTGATAATTGTCAGTTGTATGCAAAGCGGTAGCAACTCACCATGATGCGCGAGAAGCCACGGCGCATCATCATCTTGATGTATGCCTCCATGTTCTCCCGGTACAGACCCCGGGCGCGATTTGTATAGACTTGCAAGGCCTTGACCTTGAGGTGGGATGACTCCTCGACAAAGACATGCAGGTTTTCTATATTGTCAGCACTTGGCTACTTGCGAGGAACGCACCGATCATAACGACATGGAAGTAGAGTTGGCCCTTGTCCTCGCCCGAGCTCGTCTCAACGGCGACAATCTTGGACAGATACTGCAGCGAACCGAGGACGGAAGCCACGACGCGCTCGTACGCGTCGTCGACCTTTTGGCGAATCTTGAGGCCGTCCGCGCCGACAAGCTGGCATTCGAGACGCTCGACAAATACCGGAAAGTGGCGCACAAAGTAGAAGACGCCGCGTCTCCGCTTCATGTTGGTCTTGGCTCCGTCAATTGTCTTGATTTGATCGCTCTGGCGTGTCAGTGTGGCTCAGGCATTTACAAACTCACGATAAAGTTGTCAAACAGGCGCCGGTTCCGGCTCAGCTGCTTGTCGAAAAGCTGGGTGAGGAACAGCGATGTGCCCTCCTGCTCCGCCTGCTCGGACAGATGCTCCATCGCAGCAATCATGCCCACTATCGTTCTGGAAAATTAGCATCGCCGCGGGTCTCATTCATTACGCACGACATATCCGTCTTGAGAGCGTCGTTCACCCAGGTCTTGAGTGCGCCGTCGACAAAGCCAAACATGAGATCCATTACGCTGCGCGCAATCTGGATGAGACTTGGGTTGTTCCGCGACGCATGCCGCGTAGCCTGTCGTCTGAAGTATGTGTCGAGTTGCATGTAGTCTGCAAATGTCGACTCGTTGTCCGCGAGGTGTAGGAACGACCCGATAAAGTCGTCCTCGGTGACAATCTGGCCAATAATCTCGGTCATGGCCTGGTTGTACGCCTGAAGAGTGAGCTGCGAAATTGGCTTTGAATGACCTACCTCTGCAACCTTGACCGCAGCATGATTGGCCTTCTTCTCGCTGGCGCCACCGCCGCCAACCTTGCTGTCGTTCGTTCGCTTCACAGTCTTGGCACGCGCTACTGCACCACCGATGGCGCCAAGTCGAGGCGGAGGAGCCATCTGCGCTTTGGCGAAGGCTGGCAATGAGCATCCGGAACACAGCTTCATAGACTCACCAATATCCGTAGCCTGGTTAGGCCCTGGAAGGCCCTGTTTCAAGCTGCGCAGGAGATCTCCCATCTCAGACTGATGAAGGTCACTGATGGTGGTAATGTAGTTCTGTCGTCAGTTTGCGAGGTTCAGGCCAAACTCACAGTGCACAGCTTCCTGAACCGGTCGTCGTCCATGTCCTTGACGAAGAGCACCAGACCCTCGTATGCCATGAGCGCAGCGCCGAGGGACGTGTGTGGGCCAAGCTGCACCTCGCGGCCCTTGGCAGCCTTGCGGAAGTCGGCGAGCGTGCTGGCCGACTGGTGCTTGAACGCAATGTCGAGGTACTCCAGCACACGAGTGCAGAACTGCACGGCCGCATCGCGGTACTCGCGCATGTGCTGGTTGGTCGCGGACGACTCGTTGGCTTAGGTGTCAACAGGCGGCTCCTAATGCTTCCACTCCCACTCACCTTTCTCGCGGCTCGCCTGGATGGCCTTGTACAGCGAGGCGGCAGCCTGCTCGAGCTCTTCGACGCCGCGAGTCGTATTTGGGCTGATCTGGGAGAGCTTGGCGAGGTCTGCACGGGGTACATCTGTGATCTGGAGGAGCTGGCGGATTTCGTTGAGTAGCGCGTGCTGGTTCGAGGTCTGGACCTGCAGACCACGGTTCTGGCCCTCGATGTACTTGATGTCATCAGATACCGCCTGTGATGTTAGCTTCAGAGTTAGCTGGCAGCTACTCACGCTCAGCTGCACTCGGTATCCTGCGAGCTGCATGTCAATGTCGTCGAGCTCCATCAGCGCATCGTCAATGTGCGCTATGACCTGGTCGATGCGGTCGTCCGACTCGAGGAAGGCGTGGATGTTGGCAGACTCCAGCGCGGCCAGCTCGTCAAGAAGCCGGCCCTCAATCACGTCCGTCCCCTTGTTGCGGTCGCCGCCCGAGGTCGTGACCGCTGTCCAGTCAAAGCCCTCGATCATCTCCTCGACATTGGCCATGATCGCGTCGCCGGCCTCATCGGGATCCTCCTCCTCCATCGCGCCAAACTGGCCTGTGCGCGTCATGAGGAGCACATCACGCGAGTACGCGGTCGTAAGCGGTGGGGGGTGGAAGGACACACGGCGCTGGGAGGCGGCTAAGGAAGGCGGCCGCTCGCGGCTCCGCGGTTGTGGTTCTGGCGGCGCCAAAGTGTTGATGGCGAGGTTGGGCGTCCCGCGCTGCTGTTCGCCAGACCTGTCGCTTCCGGGTGTCGGTGATCGATCGAGCTTACGCGACGATGTCTCGCGTTGCGGCTCGGGCTCGGGCTCGTTCACCACGGGAGGAACACGGATCTCGGGCCGCGAAGGCGAAGCCGCGGCTGCAGACATACGCGCTGGCATGGGGGGAACGGGAGGGATGTCCAGTTCCGGCTCCTCGACCCCGCCATACGGGTCCATGCCGCCGTACGGATCATCTTCTGGGGGAGGCGGAGGTATGGACGGCGCCGTTGAACTGGCAGCGGACGGACGGCGCCGACCGGGCGCGGAAACGGGAACCTCGTACCCCTGGGCAGACCGGTCATCGCCAGACCCGCGGCGACGTTGCGGCGGAACGCCGAGGCCGATATCGCGTTGATCGCGATCTCGCGAGACGGGGGGTTTTGGTCTGCGGTCGTGGCCGTCCTGGCTGCCAACACTCCGGCCTCCTCCATCACTGGAGAAGGAGGTGCGACTCGGGCGAGCGGGAGGCTGGAGATCGAGAGACTGGTGCGAGCCCGCCGAGGACGACAGCTTGGACGAGCTTTGCATCCCCGGTGCGGTGCGGGGTGGAATAAGGTGCCCGCTGCTGGACGAGGGCGTCACAGCGGTGCCAGGGGCTGTGGTGGTGGCACTGCGAAGTTGCGACGAGGAGACCTGCGGCGACCGGCCGCCAGGCTGCGCTCGGCTCTGGCTTGGGGTGTAGCGCTGGGACGGCTCGTCCGGCTGTGGCTGGTTACGGAGGTTGGGGACGGTGCTTGCGGCGAAGCCGGAGGTGGAGAACGACGCGTCCGAGAAGCGAGACGAGTAGACGCTAGCAGAGCTGGATGCCGGGACATTACGCGGCATCGACGAAGGCGGCATGGATGATGGTGGGGGAGTCGGCGCCGGAGTGAGATCTGGCGTAAAGTTGACAATGCGAGGCAGGGTGCCGGTCGCGGTCTTGTACGACTTTGCTATGTTACTCAGAAAGTCGCCCAGATCGCGCGCGTTGTCCGCCCGCCACTTGTACGTCCGCGACGTCATGGTAATCGCAAAAGACACGGGCTGAGGTCAGTGACATGCTCCGCGCATGTGGAGCGCGACGAAGTGCTGCACAACGGGGTCTTGTAGCACCCTCGCTCCAGCCGCGCACTCACCCCAGTCTGCTCCAACTGGCGCATGTCGTCGAGCATCCATGTCTTTCCGCGCGAGAACGTTCCGTTAGAGTTCTCCTTGCCTTTGTGTAGGAGGAACTTGCCGTTCTTGGCGGCTGGAGTCAGCGGGGTCCAGCGGGGTAAGCTGAGACGAAGCGACCGGTAGGCCTTGACCAGCATATTAACTGGCCCTAAGACTCCTCCGCCGCGACGCGATAGCATCACGACAGTGGGCAGCTGGGCTGAATACTGTCTCGACATCGTACCCAGCGCCGCCTCCACCGCATATCCACGCACCGGCAAGGAAGAGCCAGCGGGTCTTGACGCCCCCCTGCTCCTGTTCGTGGATGCAGAGGTAGTCGACCATTGTCTCCTCGCGTATGCCGTTCTCGTCCACGCGCGAGAACAGCGACTTGTTGATCATCACCGCCACATCCTCCTGTGCGGGCATGCGCGACATTGTCGGCGCTCGGAGGGGAGGAAGGGCGGGGTGGGGTGTAAGCCTCTCGACTGGCGAGGCGGGGCTGGAGAGGGCGAGAGCGCGCACAGACGACGGGAGACGCGCGGACCGTGCCGGTTCAAGCGGAAGATACAGGTGCTGGGTAGAGAAGAGGTAAGAGTATGAAGTGGGTTGTGTGACGTTGAACCTAGACCTAGATTTTGGGCGTTGTCGTTGTCGTCGTTGATGTCGTCGTCGCTGCTGGCGGAAAGGAGAGACATGCGATGTGCGATGACGACGGAAACGGATTCAGTCGGGCCATAAACAGCAACACCCACAGCTCAATTAGGAAATGAGATTACGATGGGGGTGCAGAGTTAATTATAAACGGAGGCAAAATGAGGTAATCCATCGTAATATCGTAATGGCATCCTGGCCATCAGCACCACCAGCATCAGCACACACAGGCCTTTTGCTTGAACAGCCCTCTCCACGGCCTCCACCAGTGTACAAAGAATATCGAGTTGAGAGACCATTAACAGATACAACCTCCATCCCCAAAACGAGCAACACCCCACTTCAACAATGGCGGCGTACGTCCCCCCGGCCCCGCGCCGCCTCCCGCCCCAGCAGCTCCCCGTAATCGACGCCCCGCGCGCGCTCCGTGCACTCCTGCACACGCGGCTAGTGGTGGATCTCGCGGACGGCCGACAACTCTCGGGCCACCTCTTGGCGGTGGACGACGGCGCCTCGCTCCTGCTTTCCAGTGTCCGTGAACGCCGCGTTCTCCCAGATACTCCCGCGGGGCGTAATGCGGCGACGTATTATCCGTTCTCGGCGGACATGGCCGAGGAGGACGAGGACGAGTTTGGTGCTGGTGCGAATGAAGCCGGCGGGCGCGGGCGTGTGCGGGTGCGTGAACTCGCGAGCGTCCTCGTGCCCATGAAACATGTTGTGCGCGTCGCGATTGCCGAGAGCGATGCGGCTGCTTGGGGTCGCTATGCCGGCGTCGAATTTCGGGAGGGCGCGGCCGTGCCGCCGCCAAAGGAGAAGTGTGAGTGTTGTTGTCGGGGCGCAACGGGGCGCTGTGCTGACGGACAGCGTCGTGAGACTTTTCTCGTTCACAACGGCCAGGGCCGGACTTTCCGGTGACGTTCGCATCAGTCGGCTCTGCGGTTCTCTTTCCTCGTACTCGCCCTGCCCTCATCGTCGCCCACCTTCCCCCGACTAGACAATACGCCCACCATTCTCCACGACATCACGGCCGCCACGGCTAAAGTGCTTTCATTTTGTTTCTTGCCATGTGGGATGATGTGCGCCTGCAGCGCAACAATGTGTACACTATAATGTATATGACATGACAGTTGCCGACGAACAAAGTCCTGAGAGTCTGGGTTACTGAGAGTGCTGGATTGTGCGATGAAAGGATCCGGTTCTGCGTACATGAGTGAAAGATGATGGATGGGATGTGGATGCAGTGGCAGAAATGTGGGATGAAATGTGGTGCGGGCTATGCGGAGAGTGGCCGTTCTCCAAGTCTATTGAGGCCACTGGGACAGTGTTCGGTCGGACAGGGATAAGAAACGGAATACGGAATGGAAGAGGAGCTCAGACTATACCATGGCCGAGGCGACTGGGGCCCTGTATGGCATTGGGGGGAGGCTCCATGTCGACTGGGGATTGCGCGTAGGGCTCGCCCTCGGAGATCATAAAGTTGCCACTCGCTCCCCGCATGTGCGTGTTTGTGGGAGAGCGGGGGGCCGAGTTGGAGGCACCAAATTCGGAGTACGAACGCGACGACTGATGGCTGCTGCGCGCCGAGGCGAAGGTGGATGTGCGAGGTGAGTACACCATCTGCGTCGGGTGTCCCGGGTGCTCCGACACGGAGTCCGGGAGATTCAACGCGTGGCCGCTCAATGGTCGCGGCAGGTTGATGACCATGCTGCGCGTATGAGGAGCACCGCCGCTAGCCGAACGAGGCATGCTTGAGCGGCCCTGTGCAAGATTGCTGAAGCTTCGAGCTGAGGGCAGATGGATCGTGGACGCCCTGGGTGAGGTGGTTCGCGAATCAGTGCCAGAGCTGGAGCCAAAGCCTTGCAATGCGCTGCGCTCGGAAGGTGTCACAGGCCGGCCAAAGTCGCCTGCAGCAGACAGTTGAGAGTGAGACCCCTGGGGACGGAGATCACGTTCCTCGCCAGTACCGCTGCCAGAGTCGCTCGAGGACGCTCCATCGCGAAGGCTGTATTCACGGGGTTGAAGCGTGTGGCCTGCTGCAGGTGTGTTTGCGCCTGTGCCGGTGGACGACAGCGAGGGCGAGCCCGAAGGCGTAGATCCCGTCCCAAAGCGCGGCGAGTGATCTGGAGCAAATGATGACGATGTTGTCGAATCGACGGGGTATGATGAGTAGTACTGCTGCGGGTTACCGTGCATGGAGCCACCACGGTTCTGTGCAATCACTATTGACGTCAGCGGAGCCGTAACAAGGTTTCAAGGTTCCAACAATCCAACAGACACATACAGGTCGAGTAGCTGCTGCCACGGTTTGGGCCCATCGACGAGTGTCTCGAGTGACCACCGCCCACAAGCGTGCTTTTTCGGTTGGTTGATGACTGCATGTGAGGACGGGGCGGACTAGACGGTTGTCAGCATATGTATCGAGATCTGAATTGCCCGCAAGGGCACACTCACGGAGGAGGCAACCTCTCACCACGCCCTCGACACTGCTTCCAGGCCACAAAGATGAGAATAACCAGTGCGATGGCACCGATAATGCCGCCCACGATGCCGCCTATGGCTGCCGAGCCGAGAGTGTTGCTCTGTTTTGGACTCTGTGGTGCGGCCGCCGCATACGATGGTCCAACAACGGTGCTTGGCGGAGTGGGCATGATGACCGTTGCTGATGTTCCACCAGGATGACCGGCCGCAGCATCCGTCGGGGCAGCAGCGGCGTCCTGGGCAGCATTCGGAGGCGAATTTTGAGTCGCAGCTGGCGCCGCGGCATTGCCAGTGTTCTGCCCAGCGGCCGGAGCAGCTGGTGACTGAGCATTAGGGGGTCTGGCAGAGTTGCCCTGTCCAGGAGGCTGCTGGGCATTCGGCTGCTGGGCGTTTGGTTGCTGCTGGCCATTTGGCTGTTGTTGGCCATTTGGCTGTTGCTGGCCATTGGGCTGTTGCTGACCGTTCGGCTGCTGCTGACCGTTGGGTTGCTGGGCATTCGGCTGCTGGGCATTCGGCTGCTGAGCGTTCGGCTGCTGGCCGTTCGGAGGAGCGGCGGGCTGGTTGCCCTGTTGCGGGTTGGCGTTGCCTGGGGCATTGCCTGGCGTGGCCGCTTCGCGCGGTGCGCTAGCGGCCGCTTGAGGGGCCATGTCGGTGTGGGGGAATGGAGACTGTGCAAGTCGAGGGGCAAAAGGTCGGAATGAAGAGGATCGGGAAACGATGTGATGTCAGGCCGAAACGAGTGTGGGATCGAGGATTTTGTTGCGCGCGATGCGTTCAGATCCTTTCGATGTTTGGGAAACGGCAAAGCCGGTGGGTGTTTAGACGAAGACGAGGACGGGGGGAGCGAAGATGCACGATGGATAGTATTGGAAACTGCAAGCGTCACAAGTGTCCCGAAAGCGCAGCACGTTTGTTGCTAGTGGTCGTCGGTAGTCGTAGTTCCAGTCGCAGTCGTAGTGGCAGGCAGCAGTTTAGCGGTCTATGCTGCAGTTTGCAGTGCACACCAACGGGGCGGCCAATTGATCAATTGAGCCGCACAAGACCCTTTGTTTGCCGCTGCGGGTCGACCAAACACGCCCTATGCAATGCCGAGAAAAAATCCGACTCGCAAGTCTTGGCTCGACGAGGAGAGCAGGTACAGCAGTCCGACAGTGGCGGAGCGGAACGGACTGTACGCGTTTCTTTGGTGGCAAAGTGGTGGTGGCCGGCTGATACTCAGTCAGCTTTACGTTGAAAGGAGCGACGAGGGTGAAGGAGAGAGTAACAAGGGAGGTAGAGAGAAAGAAAGAAACAGAGCAAAGACGAGCGAATGAAGGGAGAAATCTGCAGTGTGGTAACGAGATCTGACTTCGGGCTGGCTGTGCCAAGGCCTTGGCTTTTCTCTCTTGTGGCAGGGTACGTGGATGATGGATGCGATGCGGATTTGATCAAAAAAGACAGGTTGCGCACAGGGTGCAAGAAATCACCTCGATGACGGGGTGCACGACCTCCAAACGATCATTGATCACACAGAGCGGTCTAGTGTCGGACACTGCGCGCTGCGTGCTGCGAGGTTGTCGCCGTTCGCCGACGCCGAAAAATGATGACAGAGGAGTACGGACAAACTCAGGCACACGGGACGAATGGGGGATGATGACACTGATGACACTGGACCGGTTGGGGGGGATGTTGTTGATAAAAACCCAGGGAAAAGGATGCCGTGCATGCAGGACGCCAAAGGGTCTTGTCCATTCATTGCCATGAGAATGGGCAGAACGGGTAGAATGGTTGTTGTGTGCATGCATACGCAACAACGCCGCCGAGCGAAACGTAGCAGATGGCAAGCTCAAAGCAACAGCCTCACACACTGTGAATGGAGAGTTGTGCTCTCTGATCCGAATGTTTGGGATCGTGCATTCAGCATCAAAATGCTTGGCAGCAGGATGTGAGTGTGTGTGAGAGAGCGCACAGATGGCGCCCATAGGACAGATGGACGCAAGCGCCGGAGAGCAATCAGAGCAAGTGGATGTGATCAATGTGACCGCCCACGGAGAGGTCCGGGAGCAGCAATGAGCGCTTATGGCATGGGGGGAGCAGTGATGATGACGACAATTCCTCGGGCGGGCGGCCGGCCAGCCGGCCGCAGGCAGGCAGCGAAGAGATTTGGATGATTTGGATCGGGCCATCTTCGGCAGCGCCTCCAAAAGTGAATTGATCATTGGATGCCTCCTACCGGCACGGCCGGTGCCATTCATTCATCATGACCGCCGCCGCCGTCGCCAGCACAGTGGGAACCATCATCATGCACACACACCTTCAGCACGCATGCTCCCGGCGCCGCCAATAGGGTGCAGATATGTATGCAGCCTGGGACAGAGATCTCAACTATCCCCCACAATCCCAGAATCCGGAACACTGGCCACTACGGACACTCACCAACAACGATTGTCGTTTCGTGTCGCTTTTGGTTACTTGTTGATTCTTCAAAGATGTTTTTGTTGTGATGAATGTTACAATGATCGTCGTCTGTTGTTCTTGATCGTCGGATCGTCGGCGCTGATCGCGAGGTTTGTTGTTGACGGGGGGAGAAAGAGAGAGGAAAGGAAAGGAAAGAAAGGGGACGATCCGCTGATCGGGATGCGCGGTGTGATGCGATGTGATGCGATGTGATGCCGAGGCTTGGGGGATCCGGAATTTCCGATGGGTTGCTTGTATCACGTCTCTAGCACATTGCGGGCGATGCGGAGGATGATGGCGAGCGCCGATGGGATGGTGCACGGGACGGAAAAGCCAGTCACGGATAGTGTGTAGAGATGGAGAGGAGAGGATGGAATGGGGTCGATTCTGTTGTTGCTGCGGTGTGCTCACGAGAATCACTAGGCTTACTAGAAGGCCGTGACGGGGCTGTGGCGGTTCTTGTTTCTTGGCTGCTTCTTGCGTTTCGTGCGCAGGCGTTTTTCCTTTTGGTTTTCCTCGTTTCTAGCTGGAATCCCACAGGGTTGCTGGAGAACTACCGAGCTACAATCTATCAACGACGAGCGACGGGCCAAGAGCTACGTACGGGGCACAGGGTAAAAAAAGTGTCCAGGGGATTAATCACTACGGGCCTACGGTGTGGTGCAAAGCTGCTATGACTACGGCAGATTGTCCCAAAACGAGTGTGCCTTTGCCAAGAAAAGCAAGACAGCAGAAGAGAGCAAAAAAAAGCGAGGGTAAAAACGGAGATGGTTCAGTCGATTTCCCCAATGTACCAATGTCCTGCTAGGCCAAGAAACGTAAACGATTGGGTGTGCCGAGCTTCCCAGAAAAGACATTTTCCTCGCTAGTAGTACTCTCAGTTGATCAGCTCCCCCCCCCCCTCTGCGCTCATTCAGGTCCATCTCGCCCAGTTCGTTTGGGTTCTTTTTACGTTGGGTGCTTTTAGTGCTGCCTGTTGTGCGCAGTGGTCGTTGCCATGGCATCATGGCGCATGGCATCATGGCATCATTGGGACCATTGGCGGCAGGGACAGCGAGGGACAGCCGACCGTGAGGCAGCCTAGCTCCAGTGGCATACACTACTGTCGCTGCCATGCAGTCATTCCAATCGCACATGGGTCTCATCGCTTCAGCCGGTGGCGGCCTCTTGCCCCCGCTGCGCCTCTGACCTCGCTCTGTGTGCTTGAGTTTGGCTCTCTATCCCACTGTCTCATATATGCTACGACTACGGTGTGCACTTTAAAAATCAGACACGATCCCTGGAACGTTTGGGCTCGAGGCGTCGCGAGATCTGAACGCCAGAAGAACCCTGCAGCGCTTGCAGCGCACACCTTGAACCTTGATACCTCGATACCTGATGCTTTGAGCTCTTGCGTGGTACACACCGTCATGGCCTCATTTTCCCTTCCCTTTTAACGTTGCGCCGATGTCGGCATCCACATCATACCACTCCGTCCTCCGCAGCACATACCACACCGCATCTCCACGCTCCTGAGCTCCGGGCTCCCGGCTTTTGGCTCGGGCGGCTGCTGGGCAATACCGTTCCTGGCTCCGGGAACTCCCCCAAGTGCCCAAGTGCCCAAGTACGCAAGAACTGCACATACATACAGTTGCTTCGGGCAGTTTTCGTTTTCTCACATTATTTGCCATCCTCGCATCCCTTATTTTTCGGCAGCCCTGGGTGATCGGCCGACAGTGTGCAGGCGCGGGGGCGCGGGGACCGCGCATTCCTGAACACTGTGAGCTTGGAGTTTGAGGAGCTTGAGCCTGATGAGGAGCAGAGGAGCAGAGGAGCAGAGGGCAGGATCGATGACCCGCTGCGTTCCAGGTGTGGCAACTTGCTGGAGCCTAGGTCACGGTCATGGCTTTGTCAAGGTCGCGGCCATGACCTAGTCAAGATCAAGGTCAAGGTCAAGGTCAAGGTCGAGGGCCAGGGCGGCTATGGAGCACTGGAGCAGGTGCAGAAAAGCACATTTCGCCATATCACAATCACTCTGGCATCAAGGGTGACGCCGTGCCGCGGCGCCTAGATTCGCGCGCTGGCACTCTGCGGTTCGTGTCACTGTCGCGGACGATCAGACCACTACCACCCGCAGACGAAGCCACCACCACTTGCGTCATTGTATCCTTATCCTGCCCATGCCTTCACATCGATCACACCGCACACCAGGGGAGAATGCTAGAATGACTGAATTGGTCAGTCGAGAGCCTGGGTGGGCCTCGCTGCCTTCTCCGTACTGTACCCCACAGTTACACCCCCTAGCTACAGTGAAGCAGGGTCCGCAGCCCTTTACAGTATGCATATCCCCTGTCGGGTCTCGGCGCTCCGGAAGGGGTGCACCTCCAGCTGGGTCTGGGGTCACGGAACGGTGGGAGGGTACCGCATGACGAGGAACGCGGTGTCAGAAGAGCCACTGCAGCAAATACTGTCGGTCGCAGGCCGCAGGTTGTCAAGAAGCAGCAGGTCAAGCTGCACGTCTAGTGCCAGCTCTGCCAGGCCGCCAGGCGGGGAGGCGGGGGTGTGGCACTCTGGCTGTCACCAAGCGGAGGGCGGAGAACAGAGGGCGTTGAACAGCAGGCGGAATGCAGCGGGGGACGGTGGCCACAGCCCCGCGCGGCATGCACAAAGGAATGTGATGCCTGGCCGTCTACAGTACATATCTCCCTAGACTCCATAGATACGCACAATTCTAGAACGCAGCCCAGAAGAACGCTCATCCTCGGCTGCGCCTCTGTCTCACTCGGGACATCTGGTTTCCAGTATCAGGCGTCCGCGTCGCTGTGCTATGTGCGCATGTGCGCATGTGCGCAGGTTCGTCATGTGTTAGCCCGCAGTAGCACTTGTAGTATCAGCAGACTGGTGACTCTCCACTCTAGGCCTCCACACTCACGCATCAGACTGTACAAAACTCGTCTACCAAAGTAGGTAACGACTCGAGCACCGGCACGACGAAATCAGGCCAGGCCGTAGCGTAGGCTATCCGCGCTCCAGGCTGCTCATCCATGTTGCCACTACTGACCAGGTGACTTCCCCACCTCAGGTCGCGGGTCTCAGCTGCGGCCTGCTGGAACGCAGCAGATCTCGTACCTCGCAACGGTTCGACGGTGTTTCGGCCTTTGTTCTGGAGCTTCTACTGTAGCTTCTGTTGCCTGGCGACAGGGACAGACGCCGGGGGCTGAGCTTGGAGCTTGTGTTCGAGTGCCTCGCCCAAAACCCGGAGATACAGACTGTGTGATGTGTGAGTGGGATTGGGGGGATCGCTCGGGTTATTACTTTGTTACAACATTATCACCCGAGATACCTACGGATTCCCCGGCGTCCGTACGAGACGGCCGTTCCGCCAGGCCGAGGCCGATGTTGTGGCTGCGAGGAGGGTGTTCGAGCTCTGTACGCCGAGTCTACGAGAGCGGAAGACAGAGTCGTGAGTGAGCGTAATGTAAGCACGAGGCACGACGCAGGAGTGGCATGAGTATTCTACAGGTGGTGGTACAGTGCCAGCTATTGATCTCCTTCATTACGCTCGTCTCGTGTATGGTATTAATCCTCGTTGGTCGCGAGTCCACCAGCTCATTTTGGTTGGAATTGGCGCTTGGTCACGCTCGCTGTCTTCCCCGCCCGGTATCATCGTCGCAGCTAGCGACGCTCGCCACACTCGCCACTTCATCACTCCCGCTCTCCTCCTCGTACCCGCTATCGAGGTCGTTGACCTCCCACTCGTCGTCCGCGCGGTCCGCGACGTCTGAGCGCGTCGCCTCCGACTCGGCGCGGTGCGTCTTGGGCGTCTTGGACGTCTTGGGCTTTGGCTGGCTCGCGTTCTGCTGTGATTGTGAGCGCGTAAGCTCGAGCCGCGGGCGCAGGGTCTGGGCGCGCTGACAGTGACGACATGACGCGGGACGCAGTGACGGGCAGCGACATGGCAGATGGCATGCGCACAGACCGCGAGCATGCCAGCACGCACGGGATGTGCGTGGCCGCCACCTCACATCGCGCACTTCCAAATTCCAGCTAGCGTCGGGGCTCACAGGTGACGGCTAAGCGGGAGTGGAATGGAGGCACCCGGCATAGATCATGGGCCATGGGACGATGAGGAATGCCGAATACACCACGCCCCGCAAAGGAAGCTTCCGCAGCTTCCACAGCGTCCACAGCTTCCACAGCTTCCACAGCTTCCGAAGTAGTACTCACCGCCAGGGGCCGGCGGCGCACGCGCGGCGCGTCGTCCTCGTCGTCCCCGTCGTCCGCGTCCTCGGCCGCCGTGTCCGCCCCGCGCTCCTCTTCCGTCGTTGTAGCGTACCGCGGCTCCCCGCGTTCTTCCGTCGGTGTGCGCTTTGCGCGCGCCTTGCGCTGGGAAGGTAGCGGCAGGGTCAGCGGCGGAAGACGGGGAACAGGACTCGAGGGGAGCGAGGGGAGCGAGCTGTCGCTCCCGGGTGGAGTGGGCGTCGCGCTCGGCGAGTGCGGGACGGAGCGGCGGTGAGTGTAAGTGTGAGTGTGGATGAGGCTGTCGTAGGAGGGGGGGTCGCCACCGCCATTCGCCTGGCTGTTATTGTTACTGTTGAGATACCCATTCGCGAACACGTTCGTTCCATTCCCGCCGTTCCCTCCGTTTCCATTCCCATTGCCGCTGCCACTACCACGCCGCACGCTGCCAGAGGGCACGCGCTTCGGGCGTGGGCGGAGGAGCGTCTCCCCGGCCTCCGTCTCGGTCTCGGTGTCGGGCCCGCTGCGGCGCTCGCGGTCGCGTTCCTTCTTGATTGGCGGGCGGGTCGGGGAGGTTATCGTGCCTGCGCGTTTGCGCATTGCGGATGTGTGGATTCGGGATGGGGTGGGAGGTGGGAGGTGGGAGAAGGTAGTGGTAGAGGGCTGCAGGGGGATGGGTCTGATGGGTTGGGATGGGATGGAAGGATGTTGAGGGGTGGATGGTGGCGATGAGGATGCAGCGCAAGATTTCTGTGGTTCCCGCTGATGGTCCACAGAGAGAGAGAGGTCGGGCGTCGCGGCGGTCAGTGCGCAACAACGCGTCGCTGGGATCTGGGAACCGTTATGGAAATTGTGGAATCGATATGCATTGTTTCTCCATCATCTTGCGCATCGCCGCCGCGGCGGGCCTTTGATAAGCTCGCGAGCTCACACAGTGTACTGCTCCTCGGGCCACCTCGCGCTGAGTCTTCTCGTTTTTGTGGCTCGAGGGCTCCGCTTCTGTTTTACAATTCTACATTCTCCTCATCGGATCATCGGGGCGCGTCTGTTGCTCTCTGTTGCGCGGCATCGCCGGCTCGCAAGCCCCAAGCCCTGTCTCTGTCGCTGTCTCGGAGCGCATGGGCTCGAGCAGGGATATACAAATCAGCGTGCGTGTATCGGGGCACAGTGTGTGGGTCTGTGTTTCTGAGCTCCGTGCTGTATCCCATGCATCCCTTCTACACATTTGTTTGTCCTTTGTGTCTCGCCCGCTCGGTATCCATGCACCTCGCATCCTACAGTTCGTCCGCCACCGTCGTGCGGCATACACACACCACAGGTCTTGACAAAGAATGCCAGGACAAAGAACGTCCGTGTTTCCACGCTAGCCACCCTCACTCTCCGCGCGACTCGACGAATTCCTGTAGCTTCGGAAGGATGTCCTTGAGCCACTTGTCGCGACAGGCCTGTTGTCAGCTTTGCGCGGCGTGTAAAGCTCACAAGCTTGCTCCGGCCCTCGACTTTGTTCGCGATGGCGTCCCATGAGATCTTGGACTGGGCGTCAGCATGTGAAGCGCAGGGAGCACCTGAAAGCGCAAGGGAACAGATCAACACGGTAGATCAGTTGACACATACCGGGATGATATCGAGCGCGGCCCAGAGCTGCCGCACCTCCTCCTTGCTCCACGCCTGCCCCTTTCCTGACTTTTTCGTCCGCGCCTTCTTTTCGATGAGGGGCTTGAGGTCTTCTTCGGGCTCGCGTTTGGGGGGCTGGTGTGAGCTCAGATGGTCCTAGTAGTGAAGCTCACCATTGTGTGATGTTCGGGTGGAGGGCAGTGAGGCAAGGGCGGATGTGGTAAGGTTGGGGTAGAGTGAGATTGAGAATAGGATGAGAATTATGAGACGCGGAGAGTTGAGAGAAGAGTGGGGAAGAGCAAAAGGAAGGTAAACTGTGAGGAGAGGAAAGAACGGACAGAGTCACGAAGCGCCAGAGGAGCGATGAGTGCTAAGGGCGCACACTGAGGCAGAAGCACATAGTACAGTATCCGGCGAGCCCCACGAGATATGGAGGACAAGACGTAAGTGAATGATGGCGTGAGACTGGATGTCTGGATAAGGTGAGTCGGGAAGGGAATCGGAAAGAGCTCGTCGGGAAACACATCCCTCGTCGCATCATCAGTCTGTTCTCACGACATTCATGGGCGCTGTCTGTTCCTTTCTCTCCGCGTGGCGGTGCGATCTCTTCTAAGCTCGTTAGTCGCTCTGAACACCAGTGTCTGTGACGATACCTATCCTCTTTCCTCCATAACTCTCAAGGGCCCGTCACTCCCTTGCACTCTCGCCACCTGTCCCTCTCCCTCTCCTGCGACCTCTATCTCTCCTCCCCTCTGCTCTCCTCTCCTCCTTTTCCCTCTGCTCTTATCTCCTCTCTCCACTCCACCCATCTCCAACACTCCCCAACCACCATGCCGCCAAAGCGCGAACGCACCACCTCGGCCGAATGCAAGTCCGAGCCCGACTCGGAGCCCCGCACGCCCAAAAAGCCCAAGACCACGCCGAAAAAGCACACAAAGGTCGCAAAGGTCGCAAAGGTCAAGACCGAGCCGGACGGGAAGAAGATGGGCCCATGGAGCGGCGACGAGCTCCTCCGGCTGTATGCTGTCATGTGTCCTAAGCGTGTGAGTAGCGTGAGAGGGTAAGCGAGCATGAGCGAGATATGATCAGCATATTCCCCTACGGCCAAGTCCCACGTCCCACATCCCACGTCCCACGTCCCACGGCTGACAGCAGACGGGCACGGACTGGTCCGAGGTCGCTGCAGCCGTGGGCGAGCGCGACGCAAAGTCGTGCCAGAACAAGGTGGGTGCTGGGTCCGCATTGGGAGGCCCGGCTGACGCGCAGTGGAGCCGCATCCAGGGCAAGATTATGGAGGCGATCGCGAGCCTCGGCGAGTAGCACGAGTAGATGTGCAGAGAATGTGCTGGTGTGCGCGGGATATCGAGTGGATCGAGTGAACGGAGATGAGATGAGATGTCATGGTCTGGCTGTGAAACATGTTGATAGTCGTTGGTCGCCGAGCGCGGAGCAGCATTTGCCCGCACCCTCCGTTATCGGCTGGATGTACGGATGTTGAACGGTGACTGTCCTGACCAATCTCGGGAAAAATTACCACATTGGGAAACTTGTTCCCACATCTTTCTCATCGCTTGCATTGCTTGGCCGATTGCATCACACATTCAGCAACCATTTGTTGTTCCGTGCTCCACCGGCACTACTCTCTCTCCATTCCATCCCGTTCTCATCTCGTCGTAAGCATGCAGTAATGGGTGTCAATGCCGTAGTGCAACGGATCACCGAGCAGCCAGTAGTCACCAAACTCCACTCACAGCACTAACCATCTGGAAAAGCGGTATAAAACACGGCCTTTTCACAACCCATCTCTCCGCATCCCAATTCTCAAACTCCTCACATCGCATGTTCAACTACGCCAAACGGGCCGCCCTCCCCACCGCACTTGCCCTTCTCGCCGCCACCGCCCTCCGCCGCTCCTCCACTACAATCCCCAACATTGCCAGGATGTCTACCGCCAACGTCTCCCGCAGCCCCACCAAGGTCGTGTATGCCCGCGAGACGCCCGAGGGCGTCGGCGCCATTGTCCGCCGCTCGATCGGCACCCACGACCTCCGTAACCTCTCGCCCTTCCTCATGCTCGACCACGCCACCATCAAGGTGAGTAGTAGAAAACCCCTAGGACATATCTGACCCCAGCCCGGAAGCGGTTTCCCGGACCACCCGCACCGCGGCCAGAGCACGGTCACGTACGTGCTCTCCGGCATGGCGGAGCACGAGGACTTTATGGGAAACCACGGCAAGCTGTCTGCCGGCGACGTGCAGTGGATGACGGCGGGACGGGGCATTGTGCACTCTGAGATGCCGTACTTTGACCCTGACCCGTCCAAGCGCGAGGACAGCGTCGCGCTGCAGCTGTGGATCGACCTGCCGGCCGACAAGAAGATGATCGAGCCCTCGTACCAGGAGAAGAAGGCGGCTGATATCGACACTGCGCACCCCGCCGACGGCGTGACCGTCACTGTCATCTCTGGCGAATCCCACGGCGTCAAGGGCTTTGTCCGCCCCGTCGGGGGGTGCTGGTACCTCGACTACAAGCTCACCAAGCCTGGCGCCTCGGCGTTCCAGCCTCTTCCGGAGGGATGGACGGCGTTCGCGTACGTCATCAAGGGCAAGCTCCAGGTCGGGGAGGACGGCAAGCCCGTCGACCAGTTCAACACGATTGTCATGTCGGCCGCAAAGGGCGAAAACGGCGTGCTCCTCACCCGCCCCCCGAACAGCACCGAGGACACCCGCTTCGTCCTCATCGCGGGCGAACCTCTCGACCAGCCCGTCGTCCAGCACGGGCCGTTTGTCGTCAACTCCCAGCGCCAGGTCATGGAGGCCATTGTCGACTACCAGACCGGCCGCAACGGGTTTGAGCGCGCGCCAAACTGGGAGTCCAAGATTGGCGAGCCGCTCCGTCGTGGATCGCGCTAAGTGGTGATTCCAAGTAGAGAGTAGTGTTTCGTTCTAGACCCAGTCCCTCAGCATATTCGTAGCCATGCATTCTGTACAGTACAAGGCGCAATGCCGAGCTTGCCTTCACCACAGATCCACAGACCTCTCGGTGATGCCAGTGGCCAGTGGCTCATCGTCAGTGGGAGCAAGTCACGTGATCTCTCTCGCACCATTCTGAATTCTGAAGTCTTGAAAGTGTGCCCGAATTGCTGGAACATTTTTCCAGAAGGACCAGATCTTTACTCTTTCTACTCTTTACATTCTCTCCATCATCAACCTCTCGACGACATGGACATTTCTGTTCAATCTAACTCGGTGATGAGCGTGCAGACTAACTCTAGCAGAACCACGGTCTCTGCTCTGCCTCTTTGCAGTGTCCATCCTCCCTTTCCTACCGCCTTCCACCCCCGCTCTCCCGCCCGTAACCCATCTCCCTCCCCTCCCTACTCCTCCCATACCTTACCCTCCCTCCCCACTCCCCGGGCATCGCCTCACTCGCCGCGCCCGCATCCCCCCCGCGCGCGCGGCCCGCGAAGCCCGGAAGACCGACCGCGGATATATTACCCCCCCTCCAGCTTTTGCTCATGGGGCGGGGGGCAAGTTTGACCCCGAACATGTAGATGATGTGTATGGGATTATGAGACTGTGAGAATGCAGGAATGGTGGAATGATGGATATGGATACGTTTTACTGCCCCGCACGGCGCCACACTGTCTGTATTGCGATTACTGACACTTCTGGCTTTATAGACACATTGCCAGGCGCTGCCTATCTTGGCTGAGGTTGCGTCGCGAGGGCGGCAGGCGCGCAGGCGGAGGCTCACCGGATCTGATTTCCTGGTGTTATGTTCTTGTTGAAAGTCTCGTGAGCTCGAATCTGCCTTGCAGGAAGAAGCGCAGCTGACTCTGTCTGGTCGAAGCAACGTTCTCCCCGCGGCACCGGCCATATCCAAGGCAGACAGTCTCAATTTCGGGGGTAGGATGCGAAGCTTCGAAGCTGGATTGCTGCCGGAGTAGATAACATCTAAGCCGGATCCCAGATTGGCAAAACTGCTGATCATGAGCGACAGCTCGGGTAGACCAGTAGACAAGCAGATTAGATAGCAGATGACAGACAGCAAAATCAGATTACGGCCAGCAGAGCAGGACACCACAGCAACCACTACTGCTGCAACTCATCCATGCGCATTCCTACTTTCCTATATCCTACTTCTTCATCTTCGCAATCCTCTCCTTTGTCTTCTCCACGACCTCGACGGCATCAAACGCGCCATTCACGCTGGGGTGGGCGGCCACAGCCTGCGCCCAGCGGTGGAACTTTGGCGCACGGCGCTCGATACCCTCCAGGAGGGAGGCGGGGTAGACACCGCCCTTTACGAGTGGCTCGAGGCGGACGACAAACGAGCCTGTCATGACCTGGTGCGGCGTGAGCTACGAGCAACGAGCAACAAACGACAAGCAACGGGCCACGGGCAAATCTATCTCATCCCACATACCTCTGCAAGAGTCAATTTGTCGTTGCCCCCGAAGAAGCCCTTCTCGGGAAGCAGCGGCTCGACCTCTTTCACCAGCCCGTCGAGCGCCTTGTCCTCCGTATCGGGCTGGGGGTTGAACACGAGCGCAAAGAGGTGGTTCTGGAATTTTGAGAGGAACGCGTCGACGAACAGCCCCACACGGGCGCGGAAGAGCGCGCCCCCCGGTGCGTTTGACGCGGGCACGAGGTGGGACGGGTACTGGTCCGCCAGGAAGCCAGCGACCACCGCGCTCTCGATGAGCACCTCGTCGTTCCACTGCAGAGCGGGGACCATGCCCCGCGGGTTGATCTTGAGGTACCATTCAGGACGGGGCGTGTCGAGGTCGATCGTCTCCTCGGTGAACGGCACACCGAGTTCCGCCAGGGCAATGTGGGCGCGCTGCGCCCCTGGTTGTTAGTCCTGGAGACGGCGGGGAACTTACATGGACAGCGGCGGTTCGTGTACAGAATGATCTTGTCGGGCATGGCGGGAGTGGAAAGTGTTTGTTATGAGGGTAATTGTGAGCGGTGTGGTTTATAACTTTGGGAGCAGCTGTTGTGCGAGTTCAGAGTTCTTCTTGCTCAGTCATGCTCTGTCATCATAGCGTTGCTCGGTGTCGTATGGCGTCATTTCAGCGTCAAACGCGTCAAACCTTGCCCATTCAGTCGTGGGCACCGCGTGTTCCCCACGTATACACGTACTGCATACCACGTTCCTGGGATCCTGGTCTCCAACTCTTGCAACGAGCATGCAAGAGCTCCGACTTGTCAAGAAGTGACACCTCAACAAGGTGCTGTCAAGATACGATGGGGATGCGTCCCATGGCCCAGACTGCGGAGCCGCGGTATGGACATACCGTGGTGACCGACAGTCATTCGGCCCAGACAGTCCTGCCGTCCTGGCCGACGGCATGGATGAATTTGTGACCGGCGGTCATCCGCCTTGCGCGACTTGGACGAGCTACATGCACGAGGGTGGGTGTATAGTTGACCGTGGAGCAGGTAGACAGAGTGAGGAGAAGCAAAAGCGGTTTTGCCCCAACCGACCCCATCGTCAGAGTCTCTACAGGTGATCACGGTCGCTCGTGGGCGTCGCTGTCGACGCAGTCGCGTCCAGATCTAGTCACGTTTACTTCACTGCTAGCTGCTCAGCCTTCCCGTCTTCCGACTCGGAGCCCCAGAACGTCCAGATCCAGACATGAATGGAAGGCCCAGATGGCCCAGCGTGTCACGGATCACGGAGGGTTAGTCTAGTCGGAGATCTGAGACATGTCTTTTGCACACGCGATCTCGCGCTCCATGCGCGATGCGCGATGCGATGCGACCGACTCGCGACCTCCCCACCAGGCCCACCATGGTCATGGGACCGCTCTTCCCCCGTTTCGGCAGTGTGGGCGCGCGGCACTGTCTCTGAACATGCTTCTTCGCTTCTTGGGAGGCAGTGGCGTAGTGGAATGTCGACTCGCGACTCGACGTCTCTCTGGATCCGACCGGAAATCTAGCCCAGACTGGAGCAAAAGCCAGATATCGGAAGTCACACGAGTGGGCAACCCTCTTGGACTCTTCCTCGCTTCCTCGCTTCCCCACCATCCCTCAGCCAGTGGCGCCCGCACGTCGCGCACAAAGAAACTGTCCACCCCGCACCCCGGGCGTGCGATTGGCTGCGCGCCGTCATGTGCATTGGCACTGGTGCGCAAGTGGCGCGCACAATGGCGCTGGGCGATCTGCAGCAGGGCAGGCAGGGTGGTGGCGCTCACAAGACGAGGAGGGTATTGTTGTGTGTCTCATCCTGGCGAGCGGTAGCGAGCTCGCGTGACGGGCTGCGGCTGCGCGTACAGCTACTGTATAGAACGGTTCGTTTTGAGCAGAATGCAGGGGTTGCGGCCCGGGAATACGAGATGCCCATCCGTGGGCGGTATATTGTCGCAGTCATGCATGCATGCACGCATTGGTGATCTCATCTCCCGTGATCTCATCTCTCATGCATGATGCATAATGCCACAGCGCTTGAACGACCGGGCCGTTCTGTCATTCTGTCATTAGCAGCTCCGGGGTCGGACGCCGCGCGCGGACTCGGCCGGCCGGGGCCGAACGGGGATAATATAATTATCTCATGTAATGTCGGTTTCGGAGAACAACAACAATAACAAAAAAGTGGGACAAAGGTGACAATTCGACAAGATGCACCAGTGACAGCCTCGCAGCTCGCATGCTCTGTCTGGCCTGAGACCTCCTACAGATGCGGGCCGCTTGGCTTTACCACCTCTGTTCCTCGCTCCTCAAGCGCTCAAGGCTGCACACGGTGTGGAGCGGGGTAACTGAATCCTTTCTCTTCTATCCAGCCCGTGACGTCAGGCACATGAGCAAAGGAGGTGGAAGCCTCCAGAGCCTCCAGAGCCTTCAGAGCACGAGAACAACAACAAGGCCCATTCCGAGACCGCCCGCCATTGTTGCGGCCGCGCCTCACGGCGCCGTGGCGCGCACCCCGGGGTCTTGGTCAGTTCTTGGCTGACGCAGAGTCACGAGACAATTGCGAGGCGCAGCAGATGGGATACATATAAGATGAGATGAGGGAGGGAGATATGACAGTCTCTCTAACCCCCACACACTCCTCCAAACTACTAAGCTCCCAACCTAGACTTCATTTCACCATGAACTTTTCCACCACCCCGCTCCCCCTCCCGCCCGTGAGCGCGCCGTGCCTCGCGGTGATCACGCTCGGGTCCGATGGACCGCGCCACAGCGCGATGATGGGCCTCGGCGTCGACGCGAGCGCGACGGACCGCGTCGAGATCGGGCAGAACATCCGTACTGTCTTCTGGCGCGCGCGCGTCGGTGTCGCCAAGGTGAGTCGCTTCAGGGTGGAGATTGAGCCGCCCTTCCCACCACATTGTTACTGACTTCAGGACGCACTCATCATTGCACCGCTCGAGACGCCGCCCAACCCGTTGCTGAGCAGCCGTCCCGTCGCGGCCGACAAGGCCAAAGAGTTCCCGATCCTGCCCGAGCACGACACGTCGACGCTCGCAGGCCGCATCGCCCACCTCCTCCACCAGGACTCGCACCCCGTCAAGGCGCCAAAGCCGGTGACTGATTTCCCGGGGACGATTGACGGCCGGCCCCTGGCCGGCATCTCGGTCCCCATTTCCGTCCTCGACCGCCGCCACCTCCTCGTCGACACCAAGAGCAAGGAGACATATGTCCAGATCCCCGTCGGCTCCGACGACCCCCTCAAGCAGGCGACCCTGTCGTTTGAGTTTGACGACTGGCTCACCGCCACGGCCGACGCCGAGATCCTCGGTACGAACCTCCAGCTCGCGCTCGACGGTGCCGAGCCGACCGCCGCGCCTGAAGGGGCGCAGAACGGTGCTGCGTCTGCCCCGGCGGGTGCGGCCGCCGCGCTCGGCCCAGAGATCACCCCCCAGCGCACGCAGGCCGGCCTGCGCGTGGGCCGCGACAACGACGGCTCGACCCACCCTTCCGGAGACGGCGAGTACAAGGCTGGATGGCAGGACGCTATGCGTGGAAAGTGGTAGTTTTCGGGTATAATATGCATGTACGAGTATGAGTGTTGGACACTGAGCGAGGCGAGGAGGGAAGCAGAACGCGACGCCGAGATTGCTTCTGATTCTCAAGCCAAGAGATGTTCTCTCGAAGCGAGGCATGCCGCATTGATAAAAAGCGCCACATAGTCATTCGCGAAGCGCGCCACAGAGCTTGGCTGTAATTTGCAGTGCCATCTGGTGAACGATCGATGATAAGACAGTGCTGATGGCGAGCGCACCAGAGGAATGGACACTTGGGATCCTGGGTATAGAGGTAGTTTCGGAGCTGTGGTCACTTCTGTCACTGGAAGCTCGCAAAAGAGGCCGAGCCTCCATGACACAACGCGGACCAGAGTAAGTATTGTCGCTACTCGCAGCATTGTCGCTACTCGCCTCTCTCCTGCACACTCCTTGTGGCTCAATACGTATACCGTGCGATGCAACCCTGTAGCTTTATGAGCACGTTAATCACACATGGTCAGGTAGAGAAGCTGACATGTTGACAGCTCAGACAGCATCACAATATCGATGCGTCCTTGAGGCTCGGAGAAACCTCGAAACACAACTCTGCGCCATGCCCATCGCGAGTACCGTGACGGTCAAGAGTGCTATAGCAGTTGATAACGTTAGCCACGAGCCAGAGTAGACTCTAGTTCAGGGGAGATCGGAGAAGAGTGCGGCAAATGTTAAAAATAGAACATTCCATCACTCGCACTTATACCTGGACTTTTTTTTTCCACCACTGCGCGCAGCCGCGTCCATCACGTCCTCACCACCGCGTAGAACATCGTCGCCGTCGAGCACGTTGTTGAGGCTGCAATACGGATGTGAGGAATGTATCGGGATGTGTCGGGTCTATCCGAGGCATGCAATGCATGCGGTGGGCGTGGCTGTTTTGGGAGTTGCGGGTGAGTGGGAAATTGGCCGACGTTGGTGACTGACGTGCTGTGATGACCGCAAAGTCCTCTTTTTCCCTGCATCAATCCAATCTTTGATAACCTGGCTCGTCTGCTCGTCTGCTCTCTCTCTCTCTGCCGTTTCATTCGCTCCAAACAGTCCCAAAAGATGTATCTCACACAGATATCGATTATTCTTCTTCTCTTTTAGAACTCCTAGAGCAGAACTAGCACGTTGCCAAGACCGCTCCGTCCTCGTCTGCGAGCATTGCCGCATCTATCTATAGAAACGTTAGACTCTCTTCATCACCACCACCATCGTCTCGCGGAACATCGCTCGACGGTCAACCGCCGACAACCGCAGTCCACTCTAGCACTGGCACTCTTCTCATCTGCCCATCTCACTTTTATCTCGGCTGGCCGACTGTACACACGAGACTCGACGACGACGACGGTATATATGCTCACCCGGCAGTGATCCTGTCCCTCATCCCGCAACGACCGCAAAAGCCTAACGTCCGCTCCTTCCTTTTCTCATTCCATTCACATCCACAATGGCCGACACGTCCCAGATCCCCGACATGAGCCTCGACACCGAGGACCCCTGTGCCGCGTCCTTCTCCACCGAGCACTGGGGCCTGCGTATCGGTGCCATCTTCATCATCCTCGCGACCTCTGCCCTCGGCACCATCCTGCCCGTGCTCCTCCGTCAGAGCAATGTTGTCCCAAGGGCTGCGTTTGAGTGAGTTTGTTGTTGTGGGATACGATCAAGGTGACTCACCCACCCACGCGATCCTTTGATCCTTTGTCTGCTTCACCACTGACCCTCCAGCTTTGCAAAGTACTTTGGTTCGGGCGTAATTATTGCAACGGCCTTTATCCACCTCCTCGCGCCGGCGTTCGACGAGCTCGGCTCTGAATGCCTCTCGGGGACTTGGACCGAGTACGACTGGGCTCCCGCGTTTGCGCTCATCGCTGTCTTCGGCATGTTCTTCGCCGAGGTCGCAGCCTACCGTATCGGTACGGAGCGGCTGATGCGCCTTGGCGTCCCATACTCTTCGCATGCGGATGACGCAACCGACGCACACGCACACTCGCACGCACACGACCCCCCTCTCGACGTCAATACCTCCGCCGTCGACCACCCGGGCCACGTCCATCCCGAAGCGATCCCAACTGCCACCGCCCACGATGTCGACACCGTCGCCGAGCACACTATCACCCACAACCACAACCACGAAAAGCCGCTCGCCAAGGATCCCGAGAGCCTTTCTTCCCACTCGTCCTCCACCCTCGCTCAGGAGGCCAGCCGTGCCGAGACCGCCGCGCAGATCCTCGCGGTCGGCATCCTCGAGTTTGGCGTCATCCTCCACTCGATCATCATCGGCCTCACCCTCGCAGTCAGCGACGAGTTTATCGTGCTGTTTATCGTCATCATCTTTCACCAGATGTTCGAGGGCCTCGGTCTCGGCTCCCGTCTCGCAGGTCTGACGCTGCCCCGCAGCGTAAACTGGGTGCGCTACTTTGCCGCGGTGCTCTACTCGATCTGCACGCCCATCGGCATCGCGGTCGGCCTCGGTGTCCGCCAGACGTACAACGGAAACGGCAAGGCGGCGCTCATCACCTCCGGCATCCTCGACGCCATCTCCGCGGGAATCCTCCTGTACACTGGTCTTGTCGAGCTCCTCGCACACGAGATACTGCTCAACCCCCGCATGATGCGCGCCTCGAACGGCAAGCTCGCGTACGCCTTCATCTGCATGTCCCTCGGCGCGGGCCTCATGGCCCTTCTTGGTCGCTGGGCGTGAGAGTTTGATGAATTGGAGGATTCCAGCGAAAAGGGAGGAAGGAAAAGAGAGTCTGGTGCGAGCAGCGCCCGACACCAACGGATCTCATATTTTATAATGTGCTATAGACCATTATCTGGCATCTCCTTGTGGATACCCATGCCCATGTATCATAACCTTCAGTCCATTGTGTTTGCTTGATGTTGCGTGTGCGAGGCGACGGCGAGAGGCATAACTGAAAGCAGGAACCGGACAGGGACCACAGTCTCAGTAGGCCGGGACGGTGTCCATAGCCTGGGGGGCGCGCCACTCCGCAATCCCCAGTACCAGTACCAGTCCAGGAGGCGCAATTTCCACATGCACACACTCATCACTCGCTCTTTTGTCCATCGAGAACATCCATCCATATTTCCATTTCCCCGTACTTCTCGCTTCTTTTGCATTCACCGACTGTCGCCACCCACCAGGCACAGAGCACCAATCACTCGCATCGGTGGTCCCGCGCGTCAAGCGTCCTCTCCATCTTCTCTATCCGACTCTCATCGCCCCGTCATCCCTTCACCCCGACTCCACCGATGGCCACCGCCCTCCGCGCCACAGCGGCCGCGGCGCGGTTCGCGTGGAACTATCCGCTCTACGCGCTCGGAGTCGTCGTCGCCCTCTACCTCGTATTCCTAGATGCGCGCCGGCGGTGGCGCGTCCGCCGCGCCCTCAACGCAGCAAGACTGTGAGTGTACACCCTCCTTTTCCTGTTCCTCATTCATCTTCCCTCCGGATCCCTCATCACTAACGCACAGGGAGAAGCGCCGCCGCGCCGGAATCCCCGATAGCGATACGCGCCCATGGCTCATCGCGCGCCCGGCTGCCGAGCTGCGGCGCCGCGAAGAGGCCAAGGCGGCTGCCGCGGCGCTGGCCGCGAAAGAGGAGGAACGCCGGCTCGCGGAGAAGCAGCAGGAGATCCGGGAATGGGGCCAGGGCGCGCTGCGCACGCTGCAGCGTCTCAACTCTACTGGCCAGCTGAGCACGCGGGCCGCGGCGCGGAAACCAGTGTACGAGGACGAGGACGACGAGTGAGTGTGAGTTTCTGGAGGCTGTGTCTGATGGCAGGTTCTGGGCACAGGAGAGCGCGTCCGTCGTCAACGAGCAAGCAGCACCGTCATGGGCGCGGTCGTCGCCCGCGCGGCCGCGCTCGGCGCTGCCCGCGCCGCGCGAGAAATCACGGGAAGAAAAGCTGCGTCCTGTCAACCGTAATGTGTCGCGGACACAGCCCAGGGCTCGGCAGCCGAGTTCCCGGGCCCGGGTCCAGAAGCGCGGACGTGGGGATTCTGACTCGGAGGACGAGCCCGTGCGTCCGCGTAAGGCTGGACGGGCGCGGCCTGTCCGGTCACGCGCCGTCGAGGATGAGGAAATGGCGAGCGACGACTCGGAGATGGACGAGGATGAGGAGGAGGACGAGCTCGAGATGAAGGAGGAGGAGGAGATGGACGGCGTGGACATGGACGAGGAGATTGTTGTTGATGAGACGCCTGCGCGGATAAAGCGCACGCTGCAGGAGGAAGGGCCGCGGAAGCGTGCGCGCAAGTCTCCGTCGCCGTCTGTCGACTCGAGCGACTCGGATATGGAGACGGATACGCCGAAGCAGCCGCGGGGCGCGACCACCCTGCGTGCGGAGACGGACGCGCCCGACAACCTCCCCGTGTACGGGGCGGCGAACGCGTCGACCGAGGCGGTCCGCGAATGGACGGATGCGGCGGGCATCGACTGGTTCCTCGCGGCTGACGGGACGCGGTTCCGCGCCGAGGAGATCCGTATCGCCACGCTCAAGTACACGATGCCGCGGGATAGCGAGCACCCCGACGCGCGAACCGAGGCCGGGGGATTTGTGCGTGTCTGGGTCGAGGAGTGCGAGTACGACGCCCTCAAGGCCGAGGGACGCCTCAAGTGGCAGGCAAAGGAGCGGGAGCTCAAGGACAAGGGCAAGGAGAGGGAGAAGGAGAGGGAGGAGGACAGGGAAGACTCGCCAAAGAACACCAAGTCGTCGCGGGGCACAGCGTCTCCGGGCTCTGATCTCCCGTCCCGCCCGTCGTCCGCCATGTCGATGCGCTCGCAGCGCACCCTCTCGCGCTCGTTTGGCCCGACGCGCATCGGCCTCGCAAACTCCGTCATGGCCAAGCCCTCCGCCTCGGTCTCGTCCTCGCGCCCCGAATCTTCATACTACACCAACACGGCGGCGTTTGACCGCCAGCTTGCGGACCCGGCGCGCAGCCGCCTCAACTCGCCCGCGCGCTTCGGCTCCCCGCAGCGCAGGCAGTTTAGCGAAGCCGGCCGCGCAAAGCGCCATGACGAGCTCATTGCCAAGCTTGGCGGCAAGGACGAGCCTGGGACGCCTGCCGCGCCTGCCGCGCCCGCGTCAACCCCAACTGCTGCCCCCGCGGCGCCGAGCTTCTTCAAGACTGACAAGACCGCTGCTGCGGCCGATACCGCGCCCGCTGTGTCTTCACCACTGCGCAACGAGTCGGCTCCCCAGAAGAACTCACTCGCCGTCCCCTCCTTCTTCTCCAGCCCGGCCGAAAAGGACCAGGAGAAGGACAAGGGCAAGGGCAAGGACAAGGCCGTGCCCTCGTTCTTCGGTTCCTCGGACAAGTCTGCGGATAAAGCGGATGATAAACCTGCATCTACTCCATTCAGTTTTGGGGACAAGAAGGATGACCAGCCGGCAGCGACAAAGGCGGTCCCGTCATTCTTCGGAGCTGCCGCCGCCGTCAAGCCCGCCGACAAGCCTGCTGCTAAACCTTCCACCTCCTCCGCCGATGCCGATAAGACCTCTGCCAACGCCTCGAAGCCGTTCTCGTTCGGTGCGCCAGCGACGGCCGACAAACCCACTGCTCCCGCCGTGAAACCCGCCGACAAGCCTGCATTTTCATTCAACACCACATCGTCCACTTCGGCATCCTCAGCTCCCACCTTCTCATTCGGGAACGCGTCCATCAGCCCAGCTGCCCCCGCTCCGCCGGCTGTTACCGCCGCCTCTGCCTCCACCGGATTCAGCTCCAAGTCCGCCGAGACTCCTGGCTTGCCCACCCCCTCTGCAGGTGGATTCTTTGGCCTCAAGCCATCTGATGCCGCCGGCCTCCCGAAGGACACATCGTCCAGCGCCGGCATGTTTGGCAAGCCCACGGACAAGCCCGCCGAGACCCCAGCGCTCGACAAGGCGCCGACCAGTTTCAGCTTTGGCAAGCCTGCTGAGACTCCCGCCCTCGGATCCGCCTCCGGTGGCTTCAACTTTGGCGGCAAGCCCGCTGAAACGAAGCCAGTCGAGACGCCCGCTATGGGATCCGGGTCCTCGGGCTTCAGCTTCGGCTCCAAGCCGGCTGAGACGCCCGCACTTGGATCTGCGTCGAAGAGCTTCAGCTTCGGGACCAAGTCGGACGCCGCGAAGCCTGCCGAGACTCCTGCCCTCGGCACCGCCTCTACCGGGTTTAACTTTGGCTCCAAACCTGCCGAAACCCCTGCTCTCAGCTCAGCATCCTCCGGCTTCAACTTTGGTACCAAGCCAGCTGACTCTCCTGCACCTGGGACCGCATCCTCTGGCTTCAGCTTCTCCAAGCCAACCGACTCGCCCGCCACTGGTTCTTTCAGTTTCGGCAAGCCCGCGTCCGGAAGCGCGACGCCGACGTCATCCGCCCCGCCGACCGCCACGACTTTCCAGTTCGGCGCGCCGAGTTCCGGAACAGGGTCGTCCTCGGCGCCACCGTCGACGACAACGTTTGGTGGCTTTGGGTCCGGTGGAGGCGCGGCCCAGGCCTCCACAGGCTTCAGCTTTGGCTCGACGCCAGCCGCGGCTCCAGCACCAGGCGCCCAAAGCGGCAACTCGACCTTCACCTTCAACGCGGCCCCATCGTCAGGCTTCTCAGTCGGCACATCGACGCCGACGCCCCCCGGCTCCGCTTCCACACCTGCATTCTCATTCGCGCCCTCCACCGGCGGGTTCAGCTTTGGCACGGCCCCGGCGTCCGACTCTGGCCGCCCGATGGCGCGCCTCCGCCGCGGCGCAAAGTGATGCGCAGAGTCACCCGTCGTTCATTATTGTTCCGTGCATCGCATTTTAGGCAGAGATGAACCTGTCCATCTATGCCGACTGACACGGACTAAAATTTGAGCCACTAATGCAGATAGCTTACTGTGAGGTTCCGGATTGCAGACTGCAGGAATCGAGGGTGGCGATCGCGTGACATATTCCAGACCAGCGTTATCAGCACTAACAAAATTTAGCTAATGGCATACATCGTCACCGCCAGGACCCTTGTTCGCTACCGAAGAGCTGGAGAAGGAATCTGGCCGGGCCGCGCCACAGAACCCTCCATCATCGAGGCCCTGTGACTCCCTGGTCCCTGCCATGTTCCCCCTCCTTCTGCGACCCTGAGATTTCCTCGATAAGATGCTCCCTGCCTCCGATCCCTGCTCTTGACTTGATAAGCCACTACCACGACCGCTACGCGGGCACTGTCCGCTGCGGCGCTTGCGGGGAGTGTCCGTGACGTCCTGCACTGCAGCGTCGAGCGAAGAGAAATATACAGGATAGCACAATAAAGGACCTGCCTTGCGGAGCAGGCTTGGCGGGTAGTATGCCGTGCAGACAGAATAGACAGGCATGATGTGATATGATATGATATACTGTGACATTGGGTTGCAGTATGGAAACAATTAGCCGCAGCTGGACGCCGCGAAATCTCGAAATCTCTATAATGAATATGGGATGTAAGCCGTAAGGGGCATGAATGAATGGATGCAGTGTTGTGCGTGATGCGTGCGTGGCGTATAGTAGGGTAGGTAAGTTGTAGCGTTGTTTGTTTTCTCTCCGTCTACGCGCTCGCGCGGGCACGCACGGCGGCAACGACATCGGCGGGGATGGGGGTCACGCGGCGCGCGCCCCACGGCCAGCGGCGGACGGTGCCCTCGTCGGCTGGCGGGCCGTGGGCGTGCTGCGCCAGGGTGGAGGGCATGCGGCGGGCAGATGTCGGTGTCAGCGCGGTTGCGGGAGCCGATGGAGCCGTGGGAGCCGTGGGGGCCGTTGGCGGAGTGAGGACGACGCGCGGGGGCACGATCGTCTCGCTTGCGCCGGGCCCGCCGAAGCGGTACGACTGCGGGCGGAAGCTGGATGGCGGGGCGAGCTCGCGCTCTGCGCGCTCTGAGCGCTCCGAGATGGCGAAGAGCGGGTGCGTCAGCGGGGCGCTGAGCGAGAAAGCCTTGCGGTGCCGGTCGCGTCGCGGTGATTTTGGGTTGACCGGCGGTATCGGTGCGGTGGGCACCGTTCGCGGGCTGACGGGCGTGCTTGGGGTGACTGGCACTGGCGTGGTTTGCGTGCTTAGGGTGCTTGGGGTGCCAGGAGTAGACGGGGTGCCAAACTCGCGGACGTGGTCATTTGCATATCCCTTCTTGCCGGCGATGCTGTTCGCCTCGACTGGTGCACACTGCGTGGCGAGCCTGCGTGCGTCGCCGAGCGCGGGTGGGGCCGTGGGCGTGGGGCGGGTGGGGCTGGGGAGGATTGGGAGTGTTGGGTGGAGAGCGGAGATTGCGGAGTGAGGAACGGATACCACAGAGTTTCCAGCCGGCGCCGTCGCGGCCGGCGAGCGCGGGAGAGCGGTGCGAGCGGTGCAGGCGGCAGCGGCTGTGGCAGCGGCAGTAGCCGGGGACTGGGATGGTTGAACTTTGTCAAAATCAAAACCTGTCCGCGTGCTGGCACGGAATGTGTGGGGGTAGTCGGGGCGGGAATACAGTTCTGCATCCTCGGCCTCGGCCTCGGCTTCGGGGTCAAACGACGGGAGGGGGAGGGCGCGCAGTGCGGCGGTGATGGCGTGCCCGTCGTCGCTGCCATCTGGTGTGCCCGGGATGAGGGTTGAGATGGAGCTGGCCGAGTGCGGGCGGGTGTGCTCGAGCTCGGGGGTTGACGGGGGAGAGGGGGTGCGCGAGTATGGCACGGAGGTGTCGACGAGCGCAAGAGTCGGCCGCCGCGGCGCTGCTTTAGCTGGTGCCGAGGCCGGAGCTGGCGTCGGGACGGGGACGGGCATGGCGATTGTGGCAGTGGCGGATCCCCATACGCCACTGGGGCCGGTCGGGCGGCCGTGGGCGAAGGGCATCTCAATGTCCATGGTGGGCGGGGCGCGCACGGCGATGATTGTAGGTGGACGGGGTGTGCGCTCGAGAGCAGGCCGTGGCGGGGGCGGCGGTGGGCGGACGACTTTGCGAGGGAGGTCTGTTGAGACAAGAATAATTTGGTAGCGTTGTGAAGATGGGAGAAAGGGAGATGGTGGTTGTTGATATGTATATGGCAAATGGCGAATCACCGAACCAGACGTATCCAGGCGAGTCAGAACACAAGTAAGTGTTCAGGTTTCCGGAAACGGGGATGCCGGCGGTGATGGCCAACGTGGTGAGTGGGCCGAAAGAGGCGGCGGGTCGCACGGCGGTCGCAGGCGGTCGCAAGCGGTCACAGATGGCGAGTATCAGATGGAGGTCCGGAAGAGGCGATGGTGGAAACACGGTTTGGCGCACGCCACTGTGCGCGCGCGGAAAGAGGGGGTGGGGTGAAGTCGATGACAGTGGACAAAGAGGGCAAACAGTCGATACTCGCGACGGCGGGAGATAGAGTATTGGATTCTTTGTATAAAACGCACGCAGAGGAGGATGTGTGCACACTCCAAAAGCAAGTTTATGAAGCAGCGACAAACAAGTTGTCAGCAATGACGGCGGGCGAGAAGGGGCATGGGCGCCGAGATTGAGCCAATTTTTTTAATTATTATTATCAAGATCCAGTGGCGTCGGGAGTGTAGCAGCCGGCGGCGAGCGCGGACGCCGGAGACCGTGAGGAGCGCGAGCGAAGCGACGGCGGCCAGCGAAGGGGTGGGTGGGTAAGCGAGGCCCAGCCAGATCCGTCAGACCCAAGAGGTGAGATACCCGCAGTCGAACAGGAAAAAAATAATAACAAGGTTTGGAGGATATGGGCATTGAAATGTCTCGGCCATTTCGCCAGAAATCCAGAGAGAGAGAGACAGGGCATCCGAATGGAGGATTGAATAGGAGAGGTCGGGGTCGAGGCCGGCGGGTATACGTACGCACTATCGCAATGTGCATTCAAACCGGGGTGAGACCCGGGGTCCGGAGGCCGAGGAGATACGAGGCCGGCGCAGCGGGGGATAAGCATGAGGACCACGCATTCGGGGTCCGCACAGAATGCAGAGAGGCAGAGGTGACATTCGGATGACACAGGTGCACAGGCGTGACATGACAGTGATGAGTTGAGGATCGAGGAGTGTGGGGTAACTTTGTCAGCTCTTGTATCTCTCTTGTCTGCAGAAAATGGGTATGCAACGCTGCTCGGAAAAAGCGCGATTCCCAGTTGAGAGCTCCTATCGGAACACTTGTATCGGAACTGCAATCCCTCGAGCCCTCTTTCACCCCCTCTACGCACGCCGTCACGATAACGGCATCCGCAGAGCCCCACACTGGGGTACGACGAGGAACGCCAAGGAACCAGCGCAGTGGTGCAGCCGGTGCAATAGTAGTGCAACCGGCTACTGCGCTCTGTGCACCATGCGATGCCTTGCGTTTTGCGTCTTGGCTTTTCTCGGATGCTTGGCATGTTCTCTACCCCACAGAATCCCCAGAATTCCCAGAAAATCACTACGCACCGTCAAAACACAGGTCCTCGGGGTCCTGCGGGTCGATCACGCCCACGACGTCGGCGGCGAGGAGGCACTCGCGCGCGGTGGTCGACATGGGCGCGGCGACCCACTTTCCGGATGGAGCGTGCGGTCGCATTGCGGCCGGCCGGGGTATGCTTTTGGTGGCGGAAGTGCTGTTTTGGCTGTTGGCAGTTGGCAGTCGGAGATCGGGTCCTCCGGTATCGACTCTTAATTACAAGAAGAGTACGCGATGGTGATGGTGATGTAAATGTGACAGGTGACACAAAATGGAATTGTGCAGTCCCGAACGAGAACACGAGAGAACTGCTAGCTGCTAGATTGGACTAACACACCTCAATGTGCGTTGCCTCAATCGGCCAAGCGCTGCTCGATGAAGCTAGTCGTCGAGGAATGGAGGCGGAATGCCCGATATGACGGCGCGGATGTCTCGGGCGTGTCGGCGAGTTCTGGGCTCTGGGTTCGGGGCTCTGTCTCTTCTTAATCGACAGGTTTTAGTGGGATGAGAGAATAGTGAGTGTTGAGGAGAGTAATGTTGAGAAAGTGAGATTGTCGATGGCCACGATCATCTGCAGTGTCGCTGTCGGCGCTGGCTCGCTGCTTGTCGTTGTTGTTTGTCGGCGTTGGAGGATACCATTGGCCAAACGCATGTGTTCGAATACCTGCAAGCCATCCTGCATCGGCCCTCTCAGCTTCTAAGCATCTCAGCATCTCAGCATCTCAGCTCCTCAGCATCGCCAGCATGCCAGCTTCTGTTCCCACATTCAAGGCGCCCACCCATCCCCTGGAGGATCAATGGACTGTGAATTGCGCTACGGCCGCGAGTGAATACCACTATACCAGGGTCAAGGACTGGAATCCGGCCGTGTGGCGCCGACATGCCGTTCCGGGCTGCGACTGACTGGCGCGACTGCGCGACTGGCGTACCTCCATGGACTCGCAAGCTGGCAAGCTCGCATGGCTTGGCGTCGTGTGCAGGGTGTTGAGCACTGGATAGTCATGCTCGTGCGTTCTCGGCCTCCTGGCCTCTTGGGGTTCCCTGGTGCTGGGGGTAGGGTCCGTGATCTTCTGTCCTGCCAGCCGTCTGAAGTCATGAATTGGGTGGTACCCATTTCCTGGAATCCCTTACACGCTACAAACGTGGTCATTAGCTGGCAGTGCCGAGTACTAGGGATGAGCAGGCAGCAGAGCTTATGAACGCCAGGAGCCGGCGTCACATCAGGATCCGACGCGTTGACGACGTCGTCAGCCATGTGGGCGGCCTGGGGCCTTCTGCTTCAAGTTTCTTGATCTGCCATTAGTTGCTCGTGTTCTGTACGGTCAGTGTCAGTGTCAGTGGCAGTGGCAGTGGTTAGTACGCCTGTCATCCTGGCCTGTGAGCTGCAATCGGATGCGTACAATGAATACATGACTGAAATGTAGTGACAACCCTGGTGAATCTATCTCGCGGCGCGTCTTGTAGGGAGAGAATGGGAGGCGCGGCGCGGCGCCGCGCGGAGCAGAGTACTGGTGTAGGTGGCGAAATCGCGGTCCGGAATACTGTCGCGTCCTTGGAGATTGAACATTGGGGGGAGGCGGTGGTTTGCACTCGAGATCTCGAGTCGGTATCCGAGTCCATGCCCAACTCCAAGAACGTTGTGCCTCCTGTCCGAACACCCGCTGAAATGACCCGATCGACCGATCACACAACCATGGGCCCGACCGCCACCCGCACGCCCTACGTCGTAGCAGCGAGCACGCTCTCCATGAACGAGTGCGCGCCGGGCCTCCGACGCCGGCGCTTCCACCCCCAGCTCCGTCCGCGCCTTCTCTCCCTCTCTGCGCGGTTCTCCTCTCCGTAAGCCGGAACGCGATCGGCACCGAGGCCCTCAGGTGAGTACGCCCCGGGCGCATCCCACCCCTCGGGGAGGTTGAGCGGCATCGGCGGCGTTCCGGGCGTCTCCTGCGTCTCGTACGGATTGTACGGCGCACACGGGAAGGGGTACGCCGGCGCGCGGTCGCGCATCGCACACGTATAGCTCGGCGGCGGGGTGCCGACCGGCGAGAGCGGGTCCGAGTTGGCGCGTGCCCGTGTGCGGAGAAGCGGCATGAGCGGACGGCGGCGGATCGAGCCTGGGCGCGGATGGCCGTGGGCGCCGTGGCTCGTTGCCCGGACGCGGATGAGCATGTCGCCTTCGTCCTCGGATGCGGGGTTCAGTTCGAGGGTCTCGAGGTCGACACGCGGATCGACGCCGCCGCGCCGCTCGAGCCGCCTTAGCATGTCGAGTTCGTCTGGATCGCGGACGATGCGCGTCTCGGGGCGTGGCTCGGGCTCAAACGGCACGGCGTCGAGGAGGATGTGTTGCGAATGGAGCCAAGCGCGGGTCGCGCGCTCCTGGGCGTGGTTGCCTGTTGGGGCGAGGTCGGCTGCGAGCTGGGCTGTGCGCCGCCGTTCGCGCTCGGCGCACTCGGCGGCAGTGGGGGCTTCCCGGTGGCGAGGGTGGTACCGCGGGTCGGGGAAGGGGACGGGGCGGCGGCGGGGCGGTCTCCGCGGCGTTGTGTCGCTGTCGGTTCCGGGCGAGTAGTGCGAGTCGCGGGAATCGCGGGAGTCGCGGGACTCGCGCGCGAAGGGCGAGTCGAAGAGGCCGGGCGGGGGCGCAGTCGGGTCGTGGCCGGGCAGATAGGGATATCGTGTGTGTGTCGGTGGAGAAGGTGATGCCGAGGACGTCTTTGTCGCTGTTGATACTGGCGAGGGCGCCATGGTGAGTCGAGAGGGAGAGAGAGGAAAGTGTGGAATACAGACGAGGGGTTATGTACCCGACTTTGCGTTGGTGAGATGCACAGCTTCGGATGCTTCGGAACTGACTGGGGCACGCGCAGTTCTGGTGGTCGCGATCGAAGCAAGAAATCTCGCGGCCCGATCGTGCTGCGTGCGATATTGAGAGTGTGGAGGAGAGAGAGAGTGAATGAGGATGAGGATGTGAACGAGAGCGTGCATGTGCAATGCATATGAGCATATGAGCATCAGAGGGAGGCTGGACAATGGAAAATGCTACACCGAGCACATTACTACTACTTTGTTATCATCACTTTGTCGTCAGGCGACATGTTTCTACGATCGAAAAAAGCACAAGGACCGCAGAGACCCCCAAGTCCGCAGTGCTGACGTCGCTCTTACAACACCTTCTGCCATACTTGCCACCCCGTCCGCGTCCAGGTCCAGGTCCGCTGCTGCGCCGCTATCCCCCAGCTCTGTCCTGCTCCGTCGCGCCCGTGCCTCACACGCGCTCCAGCAGAGCACTCAGTATTCATCTCCATCGCCCGCGCGACCCCGATCCGATCTGGTGACCGCCGGGCGGTGCGGTGCGATGCTGTACAGCTTGAGATCTTAGGAGCTTATCAGCGTACTGTACCAGACAATGAGGCCCAGTCTCGATCTCACCCACAGCGTCATCGAGGGCCATCCCTGAATGCTACTTGCAATATCCTGGACGGCCCGCTTGGAGTCACTGCGGCCACTGCGGACGTTGGTGCCACACTCCGCGTCGCGCTCGCCGGCTCGTTCGGCTCGCTCGCTGCTCCTCGGCACTGCGGCGCCGCGGCGGTGTACTTACTCGGCTGCTGGTCTGCGCCGCTGCGCTGTCCGTTCTCTTCCTTTCTCCCGTTCCTTCCGCGTTCCGCGCCGCTTGCGCCTCCCTCCGTCCCCTAGCAGCAGCAGCAGCAGAGACAGGTAAGATCGAACGGACATCAGTCGTCGAGACACTTGAGGCACCCGCTCCTCTTCTCCTTTGGCGGCGCAGTGGTGGTGCTGGGACGGGGGTACATCGCCGGTTGGTGGGGGTATGCGTGGGGCTGCTGGTGGAATGCGGGCGGTGAGTGCGGCACGGCGTGGTACCCGTTCTGTTGAGTATACGACTGGGGAATCTGGGGAACCTGGCCTGCCTGGGCTGCCTGGGCAGGTTGTTGCTGGAAATACTGCTGCTGCTGATGCTGCTGCGGACTGTACTGGGTATATTGCGCATGCGGAGGAGAGTACTGCGCCATAGGCGGCGAGTATTGCTGCGGGGGAGAGTATCCTCCATACGTTTGCTGGGGATAGCCTGGTCCCGGCTGATACTGGTACGGCGGGTACGGCTGGGCGGGGCGGTATCCGGACATTCTGGAGATGAGAGATATGGAGATGCCGTGGAGATGAGCAAGAAGGAGTAGCCATAGTTATTAAGATCAAGGCGGCGACGTTCATGGTTGTCCCCATGGTGTAGTGGTGTACAGGTTGCTAGTCACTGCAACACTGGTCGCAGGGCATCACAGCACACCACTTCCGCACCCCCTCAGACCTGCCACACTCGACTCTACATGGCGTACGACGTTGAGGCGCAGAAACAAGTGCTGATGAGTGCGGGTTACGGCGGAAGCGCGCTGCAAAGCGGGATATCTAGCTATTCTGGGACACGTCCTGCAGGCAAATGGGTATTCTCCGCTCGCGAACATGTTCGGCAGCACAGCTACCAGAGCTAACTGACCGGATACCGCGCGGGAACTGACAAACAACGGCCAATCAATCAGCGGAGTCGAGGTCAGCTGAGGACGATACACATCGATATGCATAATGGGAATGGGCATAATTGGGTTAAAACGTTGGAAGACGGCGTAAGCGGGAGCTTTGAGATGCGGGTTGGGGGTGCACGTTCGTGGGCTATCGACTCAGAGTCTCGTTCGAGGCTCAAGGCTTAAGACTCCAGACTCGAGGATGCAGCTTCCTTGCCGCTCAGCGCGACCTCTATTGCTCGCTCAAGTCGAGGCTCCACAATAAACGCACATATAAAGTGTTCATATATCCCCATCCCTTATCCCTTGTATCGTTGCCTTCACGACGATCGGGAATCGCACTCACACAGAGGGCGGCGCGCCCCGTCTCGATCCATTCATCTGAACCTGGCTCAGCATGAGGTGCAGGCTGGTCTCGACCGGTTCCGACTCGCCGTCTCGGACTCGGACTCGGACTCGGACTCGGGCTTGTCCGGATCGGGAGGTCAGGCGCTCCCTCTCCGAAGTGCAGCCCGTGTCCAGTCCGAGGCGCGCAGCGCGCAGCGTGGTCCTAACACTCCCAATCCAGCCCCACGCCACTGCCCTCGCTCCGTTCCGTCCCCCGGCGCCGCTGTCGTCCGTCCTCGGAGGCCTGAGGTTGGTATTGCGCTCTCTCGTGTCCCCGTTTTGCACCGATCTTCACCATGTGCTCACGAGTCGCTCTCATAGAATTTCCTGACTAGAACGGAGATGCCCACGCAGGTAAAGTGCGCTTCTCCAGCCGTATCATACCGCCCGCCGTGAGAGCCGCCGTAGTGGGGCCAGGCTTCCGGCGCAGCAGTTAGCTCGGGACTGTACGGCTTACTACTGTGCCTGTTGGAAGTACCTCTGCTCTGTACTATTGCTATATTGCTGAAGTACGATTGGGGTTCTCGTACTGGCGAAGCGCATTGTGTGGCGCGGGCCGCTACTCTGTTGACTTAGGAACGTTAGACCGCCGAAGCCGGACACTGGCCACTGGCCACTGGGCGATCGAGACAAGTGAAGAGCGATAAGTGATCGGACATTGGGGCGGTTACGGCGGGGTTCGCGGCAGCATACCTTTGAATCTTTGGATGTGCTGATGTCTGGCATACACTGGCGAGCGCAGCATTTCAGCTACTCGAATCCAGAAAGCAAGCTCATTAAGCTCACTGCAGACATCGGAAGACGAACTCATTCTCCAGGCCACATTGAGGCCGACCGCATGATGGGCTGAGGGACGACCATTTCAGACACTACTCTCCCAACTCATCTCCATCCTGCCCGGCGCAGATTGGTTGGGGCCGTGGCAAGCGCTCACTCTCTGTGTCTAGCCAGGATGCGAGATGAGGACCCGGAAGATGATGCTGCTCAACCGCCCATTTCTCGTCTGCCGTTTGCCGCCTCTGAGCGCTCTTCCCAGTCTCTGGGACCACGTTACGAAATGGGTACCGTGGTCTGGAAGACGTGGAGGCATGGATATAGTCGAGAGTCCAATAGGCATCCATTACTGTCGTCGGGAGGACCCGATTGTTGCTTTCCGAGAGACCCGAGTCGAAGAAGGCTTATCGCGTAGATAACACCGAGGGGAGCAGTACCCGAACATCCGGACATCCGGAAGCCGGAAGCCGGACGGGGTGACGCAACGAGTCGCGCATGTCACAACAGCAAACATGTCTCGGTGTCTTGCATCTGGCCATCTGGTCTTATAATCTTATGATCCCTTGCGTATCACGAGGAATGGGAGCAAGTGAGTCATCGACAATGGCATGATCACGAGAACGAAGGGCGATCTCGTGCTCGAGTCGATGGAGCTGGCGGAATGTGGGGGGGCTGAATGGGGTACAGACAGGATGGGAAGTGTTTGCCACCCGGCTCCACGGGCCACGATGGGGTGGGTGACTGCCACGACGTGCTTGGTGATGGGGAGAGAGTGGCTTGCATCAGCACAAGAGAGGAGAGTGAGAAGAATCTAGAAGGATGATGTGAGATGCATCCTACCTGGGCCTGTATAACCTGCAATGCATTGGGGCATAGGATCAGTAATAGGAATTGGAATGCTATCAAGGAGACTGACTGCCGACGAGGTGACTCGCTCGACTCGGCTGTGTCGACTCCCGACGTCATCGCTAACGGCGTAGCAGTACCATGCCATGCCATCCCCATGCAGCATGCTGTGCCGCCGTGCCGACTCCCCGAGCGTCTCAGACGGACGCGGATGCAGAGTACGCAGAGGGAGAGACAGCGGGAGATGCATTGGTGTGCACGGAGAGTAAGGGTGAGAGAGCTCGTTCCGGTCCCGTGCGGGCCGAGCAAGATGACCCACTGTAAGGGATGTTTTGCCACCCACCCCACGGTCCTCCACGGTGCCCGGTTCGGCTGTAGCAATGCTTGGTGTTCTGCCTATCAACAACGCGCTGCGGCGACGCCTCTGGCTTTGCCCGTTGTTGTTATCATCATCATCATCATCACTATCACTATCACACACCTACTGCTGTCGTCCATCACACGCATCGCATTCACACATTGGCACACACAGACTCTGCGCATACCCGATATCTGCACGCTCTCACCAGTGTGCTCTCTAGCCCATCCTCAGCTGGCTCAATCACCCCCGCACAACCCCACGACGTCCCCCCCCCACCTCCACCTCGCGTCCCCACCCGTTGATCAGTTCTGCCCACATTGACATCCACATCGCCTCGCCTTCCACCCATCCTCCCAACTACACTATCCCTCCCTCCGCCGTGACGGCGACATACACACACGGCCATGGCCCCGCCCGAGGACTCTGCGCAGCGCACGTCCCCGGCGGGGGGCAGGCGCACGGGATGGCGTGAGTAGAGAGAAGTGTCATGTCGTAAGATGGTGCTGACACCATAGCCATGCCTATCGAGTAAGAGCGCACTTGATATCTCCATCCACATCATTACTGACCCCCAGTGACTCGACATCCATACTCTCGCCGTTTCTCAGCAACCTGCCGTCCATGTCGTCCGGCATCTCGAGCCTTAAGGGTCTCCTCCCACTCGCCCCGTCGCCCAGGGCCGAGGCGGCGACAGAAGACACGTTCGCAGCATGGCAGGACGCCGACCTCGGTGATGGCCGGCAGCGGTGAGTTATTGTCTGCTCGCGAGCGCTTCTGACAGCAGCCTTCTTCTCCTCTGCACGCCCATGCACGCGCTGCAGGTCTTTGCCTTTCACTCGGGCGCCATCCCGGACGACCAGAGCGAGGAGGCGTTCCCCGCCCCAGACGAGGTGGCGTCCGTCCCGTCCATCGCGTACGATCCGGACGTGGAGACAACTGGTCTTCCTGGGGTCAAGCCCAGCACGCCAAAGGAAGAGCGCGCACTCGCCGCCCACATCCTGGACCGTGCGCTGTGGGCCGACCGCGGGCCAGTGGTCGCGCTGATGTGAGTCGAGTTATCAAGATCCCCTAGTCTAACTCGCAGTGTCCAGTCCCCCGTACCGAGTCGCGCAGCGCAGGGCCAATTGGCCCTCGTGCTTGTGAGCCTCAAAGCAGGCAAGGCGTTTCGCCGACTCGACCTCGGGTCCGGCGTCGCCGCCGCCGTGTCCTCGTCGCGTCGAGTCATTGTTGTTGTACGTCATCCGAGGTGGTCTCCCTCTAACTCCAGGCCACATCCCACCCCACACCCACAATACACGTCCTCGACGCGCATCTCGCAAACGTCCACCCGCCCATCGCACACCTCCCGGTCAACCCCCAGACGCAGCTGCCCATTGCCAGTGTCTCGGGACGCCTCCTCGCGTACGCCACCCGTGAGGCGCCGGCAGTTCCTGGTCGCGAGGGCTTGGGTTCTATCGTAGCAGCGACCAGTGCGCCCCTGCGCGCTGTGAGTGCCGCTTCCCCATCACCCCAGTCGCCGCCCCCGACGACGCAGGGCGCGCTCCTCTCCTCGGCGGTGGAGATAGGCGGCGGCGTAGCTCGCGGTGTGTGGTCGGGCCTCAAGATGGGCGCTCGGATGGCTAACGATCGGCTCGCGCAAAGCGCACCCTCAGAACGCGGAGATGTCCTGCCTCCTGGGGATAGTCTCTCTCCCGTTGAAGGCCCAGAGAGCAGGTCCGTAGAGGACGGTATGGTGAACCCGCTCTCGCCCCACCCGGCAGGCGGCGTGTGGGTCAAGATTGTGGACTTCTTCCCTAGCAGCTCGGAGGCGGAGATCATCGCCCACTTCCGCCTCCCGCCATCGCGCGCGCTTGTCGCGCCGATTCCGTCGCAGGGTGGACGGAATGCCGCACATAGAGAGTACCCTGTGGCCCTCCTCTCGTTCTCTCCTGATGGATCTCGCCTCTTCGCTGCCGCCGCCGACGGCCGCAACTTCCACATTCTCGATGTCCGGCCCCGTGCGGCAACGCGTCGCGGTGGCTGCCGCGGGGAGGTCTGGGACACGTACGTCCTCCGCCGCGGCAACACGTCTGCGGATGTACGCTCCGTCGCGTGGTCCCAGGACGAGCGGTGGATTGCGGTCGGGACTGGCAAGGGCACTGTTCGTGAGTAGATGAAGTTTCGGAGTAGTTCTCCCCGGCTCACATGCAGATGTCTTCCCCATCTCGCCTGCTGGGGGAAAGCCCACGGCGCTCAGTCATGCCAGCGTCAAGATCACCAACCCTCTGCAGCTCGAGCAGCTGTCGATCGAGGTTACGCCGTTTGCGCGCCTGCGGCCTCCGCGTCCGGCATCGTCGGACGACCTGCCTAGCAAAGCAGACGAGGCGAAGGCGAGCTCGTTTGCGACTGCTGCATTTGTCGCCTCGCGCCGGCATCCAGTGACGGGCGGCCTGTGCCAGGACGTCGTGATCTACCGCCCGGGAATTGGGCAGATGGAGCTCGCGCGCCTGACCGCGCATGCGAGGCCGAACCCACCGCCTGCCGCTGACGCGCGTCGCGGGAGCAACCTCACGAACATGATGCGCGAAAAGGCGGGGCTGGTACCCGATGGCGACCTCGCAGTGGAGCAGGGGCTCAAGGCCCGGTGGGCACTTCCGCTCGGCCAGGGTGCGAGCGAGGCGCCGGTGCTGCCAAAGGGTAAGATACCAGTGGCGAAGGCGCCAGCGGCGCCAGCTACCCGGAAGTTCAAGTCGCGGAGCCTGTACCACGCCGAAATACGCACACATACGAGCAACCCGCGCATCCTTCCGACGTCCATCTACCTCTCGCGCCAGATCGACTTTTTCGCGGCCGTGCCAACCGACGAGTTCTCGCCGCTCTCCGTCCTCGACAAGGTTGCGCGCGCCGGGCGGCTCTCATTCCGCCCTGAAGTCGAGGTGCACCCGCCCAACGCTGACGCGCGATCGTTTGACGAACCTCTCAACACCGCACTGCACAGCGTCATGGAATCGCGACGGCTCACGCCCCAGCTCCCACAGCTGCCCAACGGGTCACCGGCAAAGGGCTCGCCGTTCTGGTCCTCGATCCCGATCCGGAATGTGGCCGCGAACCTGGGCGAAGGGATGGACCGCGTGCGGCGAGAGTATGCACGTGCGCAGCGGCGGCGCGCAAGCGCTCAGCAGGGCTCAAGCTTTGAGGACCATCCGCGCCGGAGCGACGAGAGCGAGGACGCGACGAGCTCGCCGTCGTCGCTCATACCGCACACGGACGGAGAGGACGAATGGGGCGAGCTGTGGGAGGACGAGTACCGCCGCGCAGTGGAGGACGACGGGCCGGACGACCTCGTGCTCGGGCTGTTAGACGAGGAGGAGGAGGAGCGGCGTAAGTGGGAGCGCCGGCAGAAGGACCTGGAGAGCGAGTATCAGAAGTAATGAAGACGGGAGCTGGGGCGCTTTTTCTTGTTCTTGCTGCATTTCAAAGTCATAAAGCACAAACACATCCATAGCTATAACAACAGTAACAATAACAATACCAATACCAATCCCGCATTCAGTCCAGTCATTGTACGCCGTATCGTGTCATGTACGAGTGTGCCCATTGAAGCAGAGAGTCCCAAGGTAGTTGTGGTCGTGTGCGTCGTTTGCCACCTGCCACTTGGCCACTGTGTCGGCCGAAAGTGAGCGCAAGCTGCCACAAATGGATCTGAGGGAACCAACCTCCACTCTTGTCCGTGTCCTGATCCTGTCTCCTTGTCCATCTCCAACTCGACACACATCTCTTATCCTCTCACCACACCACACACCACAATGCCACCAAACAAGGGCGGAAACTCGAAGAAGGAGGCCGGGCGCGCGCGCAAGGCCGAGAACGAGGTAGGTAGGCGAAGCTGCGGCGGTGGCACCGTAGCGGAGGAAGCGTTGGCCCGGAAGCGCCCTATTTACCCTTGCCTCCGGCCCCCGGAGCCCGCTCCTCGCCACTACCTATAGCGGAGACTGACCCTCCACAGAACAAGAAGGCGGCCGAGGCGGACCGCGCCAAGGAGGCGCGCGAGGCCGACAAGTGGAAGCAGGGAGGTAAGCGGCCCAGCCATACTTTCTCTGACATTCAGCAAAGGGCGCGAGTAAAGCGGACGCCGCCGCAGCCAAGCAGGCCGAAGCGGCGGCGAAGAAGGCCGAGCGCGAGGCGCTCCTCGCTGCTGAGGAGGCGTCTTTGCCGAGCAAGGCCAAGGCGGCCCCCAAGGCCGGGAAGAAGGGCGGCGCTTCAGCTTCGGGAGTCAAGACGAACGCGGGGGTAGCGGCGTTCCGGACCGACGACCCCGTCGGCGTGCGCCGCGAGGAGGGGCGCGCGGTGCCTGAATTCTCGGCTGTCGGCGTCGAGGATATGCTCGAGGCGATGGAGATTGTGCATGAGCGCACGGACGGGAGCGCCATGGGTCAGAAGGTGTGTAGGGGGGGGGGGGGGGGGGAGGGATTAGATTGTGCTAACGGATTCTTTAGGCGGCGGGGATCGAACGACACCCCGAGCGCAGGTACAAGGCTGCGTTTGAGGCGTATCTCGAGCGCGAGCTGCCGCAGCTCAAGGAAGACGTGAGTGGTTTGGAGATGGAATGAGATGGAATGGGGCGGGCGCTGACGCGAAAATCCCTGGTTCTCTCCGCTGTTGATCTCTGAATTTCTGAATCTCCCGTTCTCATTTCAGCGCCCGGGACTCCGCCAGAACCAGATGCGCGAGATCCTGCACAAGCAGTTCCAGAAGGCGCCCGAGAACCCGTTCAACCAGGTCACGATGGCGTACAATGCGTCCAAGGAGGAGCGCCTCGAGGGCCTCAAGAACACAATGGCGGCCCGCGAGGCAAAGTACCGCGTCAACAATGATGAGGACTAGGCTGGGCGCCGGGCGCTGGGCCGTCGGCCTGGAGCTTGAAGTTGGGGAGAGGAGAAGCGGGTTGTGATGAGTGATAATGGCGGCGACGGGCGGCGATAGGGAGTTTGGATCTCCAGAGCTAAGTACTTGAGCCGTACTGTTCCTCGCCCACACCGATCCTCCCCGATATACAGTATACACCGCATGCATACGTGCGTCTGAAGCAGTGTGGTGGCCAGTGTGTAGAGTGTTCCGGGCATGAGGCGATGGGCGCGTTATACCAAACGACAACCCTGGCTAGAGTGCCAAGAGACTCGCTCGCCGCCGCGACGGTCAACACCCTGCAGCTCGCAACTCGCCGTCGCGCATCCGCCGCCCGCTCGCAATCTATCATGCAATCCATGAGCCCTATGACATTGACAACAACTACTCCTTGACGGCAAGCTTTTCGAGCTTGTCCGCGGCGTCCGCGACGCTCTCCTTCTCCACCTTGTTCTCCTTCTCTCCCTCCCCCTCCCCCTCGCCCTTCTCCAGCTCCTCAAGCACCATCTTGGTACCCTCGACAATAATCTCGTGCTCGACGGCATGTATCCTCTCCTCGAGGTCCGCGAGCTTATCCCCCTTACGAATCGGCACCTTGCGGACAATGAGCGGCTCGCCGCGGTCCACCTCCTTGATGACGCGATGGACCATGACGCCCGTATTCTCCACCTCTCCCGCCTCGTACGCCTCGAGCGCGCGAGGAATGGCATTCGCGCCGTCAAACGCACCGGGGAGCGCGGGGTGGAGGTTGATGCACGGGATCGGGAAACGCTGCTTCTCAGGTGGGGGAGGCAGGCGGTCGCTGCCCTCTGGCGCTTGAGGAAGAGGGGGCATGGATGCCGGTTCTGGTGGGGGAGTCGTGCCGTTCAAAATGTCCAGGAACGCGTCGGAGAGAATATGCATCCACCCAGCGAGGACGACGACGTCGGGGCGGGAGAGGAGGACGCGGCGCGCGACTTCGGCATCGTACGCCTCCCGTCCGCCGGGGTTGCGGTTCGTAAATGTCTTGAGGGCGCATACTGAGGCTGGAACGGGAGGGTCGGAGCGCGCGGCGCGTTCCAGCCCATAGGCGCCGGACCGCGACGAGAGGACATAGGTCACCTTTGCGTTTGGCAGGGCGGGCGTGCCGCACGCGTCGAGGATCGCTTGGAGGTTCGAGCCTGGTGTGAGATGGATAGAGAAGGAAGACTTACCCGAGCCGGAGATGAGGACGGTGATGCGCTTTGTGCGCGTGGGCGGAGTCATCGTGGATGGGATAGAGTAGGGTGGATGTTGAGCTCGAGGTCGAGATTGAGCATCGGGCTCGAGCATCTTATCTCTCTGACGAGCAAGAGGAGATTTCCGGGACATGGCATTCTCAACTTTCCTGGCAGGCAATAAAATGACGTGTAAAAAACAGCTGGCGTGGCGAAAAGAGGTTGATAAGCCCCGCCCCACCACCGAGCCACACTGGCGTACTTCGAGCTCGAAGTGCTCGATGCGATTCGGTCCTCTTTCGCGATCTTTCATGTCCCGCTGGCCATCGCACACCGCACTCGGCACGTAGAAACACAGGAACACAAGAACACAAGAACACATACCCATACACATACCCACTCACACGCGCCCCCACCTCCGACGTCCCCGTTCCGTTTCGCGCCATGGGCCGCTCCAAGCCGCGCACGAACAAGCGCCCGCCGCCAAAGCCTGCGCGCCGCGACGCCGCTGCGCCCCCTCCGCTCCCGAGTCCCGCCCCCGCGCTCCCGGACACGCCGCCCCACTCCCACCCCCACGCCCACGGACACGCTCATACCCACTCTCACCCCCACACACACGCACACGGACACACCCCCGCCGCCCCCGATGCCCCTGGCGGCCCCGGGCGCTCGCCGAGCCGCAGCCGCGCACCGCCGTTTGCAGGTTTCGATCCGGGGTTCGCGCTCCTCCCCTCTGCGAGCGGGCTCGACCCCTCGGACCCCGAGTTCCCCTCGGCGTTTCGGCACTGGACGTCGAGCGCGCTCTCCCAGCTCGGCCAGCTGCCCCGCCTCACGCCGAACCAGCTCAGTGCCATCGCAGGAGCGGCGGCGGGGATCGGCGACGCGTCGCTCTTCAGCGCGGCGGCGGCTGCCGGCGGCGTCGGGATAGGCGCGGCTGCTAACGGCCTCCCGATCGACTTGCCGGGTAGTCTTGCTGCGCTGTTCGAGGCCAAGCTTACCCTCGACCGCGAAAAGGCCAAACTTATGCGCATGCAGAAGGAGCTCAAGGGATATCGCGAGGGCGTGGCCGCGGCGGTCGAGAGCGTCGGCGGCATCCCGGTCGGAAAGGGAAAGGAGGTGGCTGTTGATGACGAGCTGGGAGAGTGTACCTGTGGTCGCGGGGGGTGAGTCTAGTCGCAAAGCTGAGAAGCTGCATGCTGGAACAGCCTTTGGTGCCCATCGTGCCCTTCTCCATGCCCATACTCACGCTACAGGCACACGCACGAGTATCCCGCGTCGGTACAGGGCTCAGACGAGTACTACTACTACGACACGGACGACGAGTGCTGCGAGTGCTGCTCCCACACCCACAGCTACGTCGAGTGCGACCACGAGCCGGGAACTTGCGACTGCGACGAGGTGGACGAGGACGACCATGGCCATGGACATGGGCATGACCACGACCACGATCACGACCACGATCACGACCATGACCATGACCATGACCATGTGCATTCCCATTCGCATTCTCATTCCCACTCTCACTCTCACACCCACGCGCACGCACACGTCCATGACACCCACGTCCACGCGCACGCGCACGACCACCCCAACCCCCACGCCCACTCGCACTCGCACCACCACGGCGAGGTCGACTCGGATGCCGACGAGTACACCTACGAGGACACTGAGGCCCGCGTGCCGCCCGACGAGGAGGCGCGGTATTTCGCCATGCACGCACCGTCGGACGGGACACGGAAGCGCCTCTCGGACGATCCGGAGAGAATGGTGAGTCGCGGCTGGGACTGGGGACTGGAGGCGGCGGCGGGAATTACGGTGTGCAGCGAGAGTGTGCAGCGAGATACGTTCCGAGAGCAGGTCGCGTCGCCGGGCCTGCAGAGGCGATTTCTTATTGTTGCCTAGACCCACAGTGACACCACTAACCCCAGGACGAGGCGGTGCACGAGTTGTTCAACTGGATCAAGGCCGTGGTGTGGACGATCGAGCAGGCCGCGACCGTCGCCGGCCGCCGATGGATCCCGCATCAGCAGCGCTAAGCGGCGGAGCGGCGGGGCGGGGCGAAGCCAAGCCAAGCGGCGCGACGCAGCGCGACGCAGCGAGAGCCGAAAGCGGAGACCGAGGCAAAACCGCGCAACAGCCCGCCGGCCATCGCCCACTGAATCACTCTCATCTCCCATCTCTAAACTGCTATTCATTGGGTGCGAGCCCGTGTATATCTACTGTACCACCATGCGCATGCATTATCATCATCACGGCGAGGTGTGGCGCGGTGACGTGGTGAGGTGGGGGTTACGCGTGGAGGTGGAACCGTCTGGCAGCTGTGTTGTAATCTGGGTGTGGTGGAGGTCCGACGCGTCATTGATCTCTGAATCTCTACATTCATTCCACACATCCCGCCATGTCCACCGAACCAACATTTACAGAATTCGCCTCTGCCCTCGAGGGAGGCGGCGTCCTCCTCTCCTCAGAGCTGTACGATGAGTTTCTCGCAGACTTTGAGAACCCGTGCGTCGTCCCCTGTACTGTCCCTCTAACAACAGTCATGGCGCCAGCAAAGAGTTTATCGCCGCCCTCCCCCATCCCGTGTCTACAGATCAGGAAAGCTGCCCCGTCTGCCTGCAGCCCACAGCAGCGATCCTCACCGAGGAAGAGTATGCGCTCGCGAGCGAGCATTTCTTTGGGGACACGGCGGCGCTCGGCCTGCGCTCTCTCCCGTGCGATGCGGGACATGTGCTTTGTGCGCGGTGTGCGTCGGCGTGGCTCCGCATCGTGAGTGAGAAGAGTAAAAGTATATACTGGAATTGGACTGATAAGGGAGAACAACTCGTGTCCCCTCTGCCGCGCGGTGCTTGATCCGCATGCACCAGTTCCCGCTATCGAGGAGCAGCGGCGGACGGAGCGCATGCTCGCCTTCTTCCACGAGCTGTTTGGCCGCCCAGGAGGCGCAGGAGGCGCAGGCGGCGGCGGCGGCGTTCCGGCCGGCGCGCCCGCCGCGGCTACCGCGCCGCCGAAACCATCCTTCTCGGGCATGTACTCGTAGACTTGTAGACTCGCTACTCGCTGCATATTATGTATGGCACATCCTATCTCCTCGAGGCCTAGAACCCCGCGACGGCACGCAGGCCCGCCATGACCTGCTCCGCGGTCTGGCCCTTGGCCCACCAGTGCCGCCCGACGTCGCCCGAGAGTTCGTCGGCCGGCTCATCGTCGTCGTCGTCCTCGCCTTCCGCGTCTTCTTCGCTTTCGGCGTCGTCGTCCTCCACCGCGCGGCGGAACCGCTTGCCCGGTCGCGCGTCGGCCTCGCTCGCGCCGGCCTTGCGTTTCGACAGGTACGCAAGGTACTCGAGCGAGTGTCGTGGGCGCTCGGGAATACGCAAGGCCCCCGGTGCGATCGGCGGCCCGGAGAACCACAGGACCTGGTGCCGCGCGTCCTGCTCAAACAGCCGCGCAGTCTCGGGAGGGAGGTACTCGCGCACGGCCACCTGCTCGAGCACCTGCGCCCCGCCCATGACGGCGGCAAACGTGCGCACGGCGTACAGCGGCGCCTGCTGCTGCGGCTGGCGGTAGTTTGCCGCAGCTTGTGGCGGACCGCCGGGGTATCCTGCCTGCTGGGGTTGCCGCGAGGGGCCAGGCTGCGGGGCCTGGGCTGGGTACGGGTGGCGCTGCTGCGGCGTCTGCTGCATCGGTGTCGTTGTCGCTGTGCGTGACCGCGGGTCTGCGGGTGGTCCGCTCGGCCGGCGCACAGCCTGGGGATGCACCACGGCGGCCGCCGCCTCGTCCTCCTCGGCATCAGCCGGCAGGGGCTGGCGCTTTGGACGTCCGATTGCCCCAGGACCCTGTACGCCCCGCGTGAACGGCGACCGCAGACTCGGGAGCTGCACCGGCCGTTCGAACGGAATCACCGCCGTCACATCCACACCGCGCAGCTGCTCGGGGAGCACATTGGCCCACTTCTTGATCCGAAGAAACAGGCACGCCTTGTCAATGTACCGCATGCTGCACACATACAACGGCCAGCCGGGGAAGAATGCCGGCGGGCGCGGGCGGCCCAGCGACGCGGATTCCGTAGGCTGCACCGCGATGCGCTCGATTATATCCTCCACGGGGTGGTCGCAAAAGTGTGCCGTCTTGAACACCTCGTTCTCAACAAAAGTCTGCTCCGCCGGGTGTGTGGTCTGATGTCAGCTGAGATTCGAGCAACAGCTCACCTGCTCGGGACGCAAGTACCAGCACACCGTGACGTGGTGCGTCGAGTAGCCCTTTGTCGGCACGAACGTCTTGAACACCTGCGCGACAATTGGGCGCGACGCGTCGTCGGGGTTGATTAGGTGTACATAGTCGCCAACACGGTACGCCACGCCCTTGTGCCGTGCCTCCTCGGTGAAATGCCGGTCTTTTGTAGGGATACGCGATGTTGTGACTCCAAACCCGGCCTCCTCCTGGCTCGCACCACCACGCAGCGCCTCGTTCGACTCGTACAGCGAGCGCGCGACGCCCGGGCCGGCCGGAAGCGAGGCAAACTTGGTCGCTGACGGGGGGATCATACCATTCGGCGCAATCTGCAGCGGATACGGCGCAGTGACGGCGTTGTACAGCCGCTGCAGGGTGAGGACATGGCCGTACTCGCGGGGCGACGCCTGGAACCATCGGCGCGCCTTTTCAAACAGACGTGACATGTCCTTGTCAAAGTCGAGAAGCGTGTTGTAGCCGCCCCCCCGGACACGCTGGAGAATACCGGCCCAGCTCACGCCCTTGACGTCGAGGTACGGGATCTCCGCGTCAGAGGGTATCTGGTGCAGCGCTTCCGCGAGGCGCACGCCCTGTGGATCCTTGTAGATCTCTATGGCGGTGGCCGTAAGATGGATACGACCCTTCCAGCTCGCCTGGCCGCCGACACGGCGCTCATAATCCGGCGAGCCCTCTCCCCACCATCCGCTGCCGAGCACACCGCCAGGTGCCGGGTCGCCGCGGAGCGTGGTCTGCGGTCCATCCCATTTCGGGAGCTTGGCGTCTGTCGCGTCTACGATAGCCTTCTCGGAGGGAGGAAGGGCCGAGTTGCTCGCCGGCGTGCGGGCGACTGGCTGCGGAGGCGGCGCCTGAGCCTGAGGCTGAGCTTGGGGCTGAGTCTGGGCAGCATGGGCAGTTTCATGCGCCGCATGCGCATGCACGGCGTCCTCCTTGGCGGCACGCGAAGGCATGACCTTTGTCGGCGACTGCGCCGCCCGGGGATGGCGCTCGCGCGGGCGGGGCGTCTCCCTCGGTGCTGGCGCAGGAGCAGGAGTGGCGGGCTCCTGGCGGTTGACGCGCAGATGTATCGTGACGGGCGGCGAGGCTGCCGCCGGCGTCTTCGGCGCGGCAGGAGCCGGGGTCACGGGTGACTTGGTGTCTTTCGCCTTGCGGCCCTTCGGAGGCGGTTTGCGCGGATCGGGACTCGCAAACGTGCCCTGCTCGGCGTGTGCGCGCCACGCTTCGTGGATCATGGTCTGCGGTCAGTGACGAGAAGTGATTAGAACGCACCTCGAAGGTCTTGGCGTCGTTCCACACCTGCGAGCCTTCTTCATTATCTGTTGTTAGTGGGAAATCCTATTGTCGGCACTCACAGTGCATGGCGTTAAGGAAGACAAGATGGAGCTGTTTGAAGAAGGCCTCGGGCGTGTTGAATCCCTGCGCCCCGAGGCGTCCCTGCGAGTGAGCATGGCTCAAGTGCGAACACACTGCTATGAAGATATCATTTCAGCAGCACTCACCGCAATGAGGTCGAGCGCCTCAGGCTCGGGGATGGCATCGTAGTAGTCCGCCCACTCCTCCTTGTCCGGCAGCTCGCGGAAGATGGCGCACATTAGGCGGCTGCACGAATGATAACGGATCCGGGTGGTGCCGTGTCGCGAGTTCACATGTCACAGTTCGCGGGGAAATATGGATTGATAACGGCGTGGGTGTCATTTCATCGAAATGGATATTGATATATTGATAACGCGTCAGCCAGGGTTCACTCGTCATTGGGATTCACAATACCGCCGGGAACGTTTCCCACCCTCCGCTCTGCATGGCGCATGGCAATCTTGGGGGTACTACACGCGGCAAACATCCTCCTCTTCCGCAAAAATCGTCCCCAGATCACTATACCCACTCACCTCCCCTCCTTGGCCTTGTACACTGCCTCGAGCATGTCGCGGCACGCGCGCCACTGCGCCTCGTCGAGGCCGGACGCGTCGTCCTTCCGCGCGGGGTACGCCGCGGGTACGGGGATGGGGGGCGCGGAGGGGCGGCCGCGGCCGCCGCTCTTCCGGGGGGCCATGGCGGGTTGTTTTGTTGTTGATTGTGGAGTTGTGGTGTGTGTGGTTGTGGATGGCGGGTTGAGACGGATGTTGATGTTGTTGACACTCGAGCGCGAGAGAGAGGACTTGCAGGCAAAAGAGAGGCACGGAAAGAAGGGGAGGAGGAAGAGAGGGACAGGAGGATGCAAGCCATAGGGATCATCAGCGACGGAAGCAAAATTGGAAGTTCTGGAGCGTGGCGTTAGCGTGGGATCAGCATGATCTTCAGGCTAGCGACCTGCAGATCGGCAGGGGCACGATCGCCGGAAGTTCGGATATCAAGATCTGCAGGGACGATCGATGAGATCATGGCGATCACGATCAGCGTCGGCAGCGAGGCCGCGACCTTATCTGCAACGCAACCCCCCAATCACAGCTACCTCGGCCATGATACTGCATGCTACATTGTGTAAGAGGAGGCACTGCGCAGCTCCCCATGTATAATAACACGCTGTAGCAAATTCTATTCTATGTTGCGGAGAGACGGAGACACGGCCTCCGCGCGCCGCGATCAATGGTATACGCAGAAACTAATAGGGAGACTGGTGGAGACGGGGGTGATGGGGTGAATACTGAGGGAACGGCGGGTGCGGGGGATCGGTAACTGAGCGGAGTCTGGTCCGGACCGCTATATTTCACACTAGCTTGATGGGCAGGTGCCGCATCGCACATGTGCGTTTATTCGGGGCGCTCAATGTACGCAATCTCGAGGTCCGCAGGGTCAGTGGGCACCGAGAGGATACGGAGCGTGTTGGTGTGGCCAAGACCACCCTTCCAGCCCTGGACAGCCATGACGGTCGCCTCGGGCTTGACAATGTTGAGGTTGAGGGCAATCTTGAGGCCGTAGCGGATACGGTTGTCGACGTCAATCTGCCACTTGTCCATGGGGACACCACGGGGCTCGGGGTACCAGACAGGGTAAACACCACGCGACAGGTGGAGCTGGCGGGCAGTCTGCTGGTTGCGGGTAACACAGATGATGGGGCATGAAGGGCGGTACTTGGAGATAAGGCGAGCGGAGACACCGGAGGTGGAGAGGACAATAATGGCACCGGCGTCCTGCTCAATCGCGGCAGCAACAGCCGAGAGAGCGAGAGTCTCGGCAGTCTCGGTAGGGCGGGGGGTAAGACCACGGAGCTGGTCAAAGAGGGCCGAGTTGGAGATGGCCGACTCGGCGAGGTATGCGGTCTCGGCCATCATCTGGACTGACTGTGAGCGGTGTTCTCTGGTCCAGTAACTCACCAGCCAGGATCGGGTAGTCGCCCTTGGCGGTCTCTCCCGAAAGCATCACACAGTCGGCGCCGTCGAGCACAGCGTTGGCGACGTCCGACACTTCGGCACGGGTGGGGCGGGGGTTGTACTGAGAGGTCAACAAAACGATTTCACACCTCACTTACAGTCATCGACTCGAGCATCTGGGTGGCACAGATAACGGGCTTGCCGGCAATGTTGCACTTGGCAATCATCATCTTCTGAGCGAGGAAGACCTGCGAGGCAGGAATCTCGATACCGAGGTCACCACGCGCGACCATGACACCGTCGGCCTCGCGGAGAATCTCGTCAAAGTTGGAGACACCCTGCTCGTTCTCAATCTTGACAATAATCTTGATGCTTGCTCCCTCGGCGCCAAGGTGCTTACGGATCTCGCGGACGTCGTCGGCACGGCGGATGAACGAGGCGAAGATCATGTCGACGCCGTTGCGGACACCGAACGCGAGGTCCGACTTGTCCTTTTCGGAGAGGGCGGGAAGGTCGACATGGGTCTTGGGGAGGTTGACACCCTTGCGCGACGAAAGGTTACCAGCGTTGAGCGACTTGACGCGAATGCGGTCGCCGTCGATCGCGACAACCTGGAGCGAGAGAATACCGTCATCGACGTAAATGAGCTTGCCGGGGGAGGTGACCTTGGGGAGGTTGGCGTAGTCCATGTAGATCTGGTCCGCGTTGCCATTCTCGGCAAAGCTCTTGTCCGTGGTGACCCAGAACTCGTGGCCGGCAGGGATCTTGACCTGTTGCGGGTGTCAGCGCCCGAGCACAGCTCGGGGGGGGGGTGTAGTACTTACGTCAATGTCGTCGGCCATGAGACCAGTACGAATCTCGGGACCCTTGGTGTCGAGAGCAAGAGCAAGAGGGCGGCCGCTCGGGCTCAGCTTGTCGGCCTCGCGGGCGTTGTCGACAACGCTCTGGTGGTACTCGTAGGATCCGTGGGAGAAGTTCATGCGGACTAAGGACAGAGTTAGGGTCTCGTTTCTGGATCGGAGAGGTCTGTGGGTACGAGGAGGGCATGTAAACGTGGTGTGGAGTGGGAGCGCCAAGGGCCATGGAGCACACCGAGAGGGAGGCCCCGGTGCCAGCGACTAGGGAGTAGTGCGCGAGTGCGCGCAAACAATCCACTTACCGATGTTCATGCCCGCGTCAGCGAGCTTGAGGATCATGTCCACCGAGTTGCTCCTGGGACCGATCGTGGCGATGATAGAGGTCTGGTTCGTCAGCCGGCGCCGGCACAGTCATCGAGCAACATACCTTGCGGAGGAACTTCTGCTGCTCGGTAGGCGGGTCAAAGCTGGTCGAGAGGCCAGCGAGCCAGGCGATCTGAGAACCGGCAGTCATGGTGGGCCTGTGGACGGAGTCAGTACGACGCTCGGTGAGGTCGAGGATGGAGACCTGGCGCTCGAGACGGTGTGCGGAGGAGCCGGGGGAGATTGGAGGGGAGAGGGGGGTCATTGAGTGAGGGGAGAGCGGAGACATTGTGACGGTGCAGGAGATGGAGATCAGAATGGAGAGAGCGACGAGCAAGACGCCGTCTCCGATTTCCAGCGCACTATATCGTGTCTTCCCCGGACGACGTCCACGCCTGGAGGACAGGCAGGTCGCTGGGGATGCTGGCCATGCTGGGAAACATTCCCAGGCGAGGAGCGGATCATGGGGAGTCTCGAAAGTCCGCTCTGTGTATGTTTCTTCGATTGGAACGTGACGAGGATGTTTTCCTGCCTGTGCATTCCACGATCATACCACCGCCGAGAGAAAAACAGACACGTTCTCAATAACTAGTGCGCGCCACGACGCGGCCCCACAGCCCAGGATGACCTACTTGATATGGTTTGGGGTGTGGTGGTGCTGTTGAAAGTCAGAGGACGCGTACGACATTTTGGGAAGGTTCTTGGGGATTGGGGGAATGAGACAGGTGCGAGTCTTATGAGAACCGAGATGGGAGGAGAGAGCGATAGGAGCCATGGTTGACACAACGGCCACGACGTCGGCGGCGAACACACAAAGGAGGATGGGAGCAAGACACGCCCTGTGCTGAAAGGTGGGGGGAGAAGATATTACTTACTGTTTTGTAAACGTTGACGGTGTGTGAGGGCGGGAGTGGGGGCGAGCTCGGGGCGCGGGGGAGGTGTAGATGGGATGGATGCAAAACTTGCAGTGTTGGTTGGTGGTGTGTGTGTTGATTTTGATGGTGAGAGAAGCGAGCACACGGTGTGTGTGGGGGGGGATCTGTTGGTGGCAGTGGGATGGATGGGGGTGTGGTGGATGATCACTGGCACTGGACGAGAACGCAAGCAAGGGGGGACACTAACGAGCACTAGGGCTCTTAATCTCAGGGTAAGCGCGCGGTCATCACCGGCCAGAACGGCGTGCACTCAATGTCTCCCTCTCCCCAAGATGACTCACGCTCCATCTGCATGCTCTTCATGATCTTACATTCCCCCACAAGCCCAGAACCTATACGATCATGCGATACCAGTTTTGCAAGAGTCTATCGGTCTCAACACGCATTCTGACTGGCTGGCCAACAAACTTGTCCCTGTGTGCTGGCTATTCTCATACCATAATATCTCGCCCCCACACCGAGATGCCGCCGGCGGTTTGCGATACAGTTGCGTCATAGATCACAGTCACAAGGGGCGGGACAGGCCCTGTAGCGAGCTGCAGCCCACATAGACCATGCATGGCACGAGGGGCACGAGGCCTTGAGGAATATTGAGGCACAACAGGGCGCTGTATTCTGGGCGGGCTCGCTTGGCTCCGACCACCTCTGCCGCTGCGGTGCCTCTCTGCGCCGCTCTCGCTGGTTTTGCCATGTTGCTGCGATTAGCGCTGTGGCACTGTGGTGCTCGACAGCTGACACTGCACAGCTGACGACTTGGCGCACTGCCGCGCGCTTCCAGAATGCGAGTTGCGGCGATGGCCACCGCCACCAAACGGGTGGAGGCTGAGCCTGGCGTTTCTGTGATCGCTGTCCCAATATTATCGGCCCGTTCGCCGGCTTTCCCATCCTCGCTGGTTCACCTACGTTGGGGGTTTCATACACAGCACCGCCAAGCCACAACACGATAGAGATTCACGTCTTGGGCAACGCGACAGACAATAACAATGGAGCGCGGACCACGTCGCGCTCTTCGTTGCTTGGACACCTCGGGCCGGCGCCGCTTGATCGACACTGTGAACGTGTGAGGTACATCAGACACGGACGCGCCCCTGCGGCACTGCGCAGTCGAGGATCGATAATCTTGTTGCACGTTGAGCGGCGTATTGCATGCATTGCACAAAATTGCACACACCAACGCGCTCACTCCCCCTTCAGTCTCGTTCATTGATCGTTCAGTTACCCCACTACGCGTCGAGCGGACTCCTCGGACCCGACCGACCCAGGGCCTCGGTGTCCAGATATCGAATGCCAAAATTTCGGCACATTTATCATCACGCAGAAGCAGCTTATGTTTGTGCACGCTGTGCGGCCTCGATATGCCCGCCCCACCGTCGTCTCTCAATCTCAGTACCTCAGTCTCATACCGTCTGCAGCCGTCCCTCATTTCCTTGTTGTGTCGCTGTGCTCGGCATGCTCGGTCCCCGGTCCATTCGGGCGGGCGCCGAGTGTACTTGGCGCACAGACCCCTCTGATCCCTCTGATCCTGAGAGATAAGAACTGTCCGATCCGGAGAGACTGCCCCAAGACCAGCAAAGGTACAAATGATGTGGACTCTGCAGTGGAAGTTTCTTATCAGATGGAAATCCACAGTTATGTAATGTGCTGCAGATCATGGACGTGTGAGTATCGCGTGGATTCAACTCTCCCACGATGCACGATATCACGATCTCATCCGTGGGTATCCCCATTTGCCTCCGTCGTTTATCGCCGGACTTTTGCCAGTGCTCGCGATCAGTTTCCCGACTTTTCGAACTCGTGAGCAGCTGCAATCAAGGCTCTCGAGATCTCGAGATCACCTCCGTCCACCTACTCGGCACTCTGCGCTCGACGTCTCCGTCCCCGTCTCTGACTCCGACACCGGCCTCGACCTCGGCGCAGCAATTTATCCGAAGCTTGCGTTGGCGGACCACAACCGGCTCCTCTTCCCAAAACCCACCACCCTCACCACTCCCCTACTCCCTCCTCCACTCATGTCCCTCCCGACACTGCGCACGACGGCGCGCCGCCTCGCCGCCGCGGGCCCGTCATCTGTGCGGAGCATCAGCACGACAGCGCCGGTGTGCGCAGCCAAGAAGAAGCGCCCCAAGGTGACTGTCGTGTCGGACCCGGACGCGATGCCCCTCGGCGAGGCCGTGCGGACGCTGCGCGCGCTCGAGATTGCCTCCCCGGCCTCGGCGTACAGTATCGAGATTACGACGCGGATGTCGAAGAGCGTGCAGATTCTGCGCGGGCGCACCGCGCTCCCGACCGACCCCCGGCGGGTGTCGGACGTGATTGTCGTTTTTGCGGCCAAGGACTCGCCCGAGGAGAAGATTGCAAAGGACGCCGGCGCGCACCATGTCGGCGGCCAGGAGCTCTTTGAGAAGATCCTCTCCGAGGAGATCAAGCCCACAAAGGTCCTCGCTACCCCTACTATTGTCCCCATGGTCGCCAAGAGCCTTGCGCGTTTTCTCGGCCCCAAGGGCCTCATGCCCGCCGCCAAGCGCGGCACCGTTGCCGACGGCTCCGAGCTCGGCGACCTCATCAAGACGGTGGGCGGCACTCTCGACTGGAAGGGAGACAAGCTTGGTGTCATCCGTGCCCGTGAGTTTGGAGCTTAAAGTCATGACAGGCTGGGAGTAGGAGTTGTGTGACGTCTCAACTCTGGGACAAACACTGCAGCTGGGTAGTTCGCACCTCTTAAGCTGATCACGTCTCTTGCACTCCCAACTCTCGCCTCTCATCTCCTCATCTTCCCACCTCTGAATCTCACTAACCCCAGCCATCGGCCGCATGACCTTCACCGCGCCGCAGGTCGAGGCAAACGTGCGCGCATTCATCACCGCCGTCCGCGAAACCTCCGCCGCCGCCACCGCCGAGGAAAACGTCCTGAAGCGCGGCAAGCAGTGTGAGTACACTGAACACCGAGGTTTCTGATTGCGTTTGCTGATTCCCTCCCAGCATCCGCCATTCTCCGCGCGCGCATCGAGACGACCAACGGACCGAGTGTCGAGCTCACCGACGTTCTCTAAAACTGACACATCATGCATCGCTATTCAGACATACAGGACCGGAAGGGCGGAAGGGGGAGCGCGAGAAGGGCGGATGCGGGAGCGCGAGACGTGTTGCTGAGACTAACGACGTGATGGACACTCTCAGCTTTCGTCGGCGCCCTCGGTTGACTGTGTCCCATCCTTCCACCTGAGCTTCCTCGTCTGCTTGGGCCCACTGCCTCTTTCTCATCTTCCGCTGCGTCTCACATTGCCAGGTCGTCTTACGCCTCTCCTTCTCCTGTCCTCTCTTCTTTTCTCTAACCCTTTCTCTATCGTTCTTTCCTTCTCTCCGTCTCCCAAGCTCTCTCCCAGGTTAGCGGAACCGTGTAACAAGCGTGCTGTATCCCACACGTGGCAAGCCCCTACAGTGCAGCCGCGCTTTCCTGTTGCGGCCATGAGTGGTCGTCCCAGTTGGATAATCGTGCGGCACACGACATGCGCGTTCACTCTTGTCGCTTCTCTTCTTCCCTCTTCAACCATTGTCCCTCTCCCACTGATTGCTAGCGAGGACTCACCTTCACAGCCCCACGCACTGACAAAGGAAGGAGGTGTTGCCCGCATGGGAAACTTAGATTGCACCGGTCGTGTTTCTGATGGCGCACACGTTGAAGGCTAAGCAGCCAAAGATATACATAAACAACGTACAGGGCAATAAAAGACCGACACCTTAACTGGTATAAGGGAAACATTGGAAACATTTGGGTGTGGAATGGTGGTATTACAAAGGCATGATGCGCCTACCCATCAGAGGTGCCCAAGCCACTAAGTGGGAGGGAGTCTCATCTCGCGGGATCCTCGGCCCTCTCTCCTCGCCCTCCCCCCGTTTACCTCGGCGACATTGAATGTTTGGTCCGGCTTGGTGAGTCCATGTTTGTCGAAACCAGCTCGTCGGTCGAAGCTTGATGCAGGTCTATAACTGAAGTGATGGAACAGACGAACTCACCCCATCGATTCGAAGCTCTATGAGCCAAGCTCGGCTCGTGCTAGTTAGTGTTGTGAGTAAAGGTTAGTAAAGGTTAGTAAAGGTTAGAAAAGGTTAGTAGAGTCCGCAACGTCAGTCGAAGTCAGTAACGTCAGCCGGCAAAGTCAGCAAGGCTCCAGCAAAATAGGTAAATTCATCAGTGAGTGGTTGGAATTAGCATGCTCTTCGTTTACTTACTGTACTACAGAATGTTGATGTCGCTTTGCGGTTGGTCAAACTATTCCCTGTGGGTGTAAGCCAAGTGGACTAGGGACTTTTACTAGGTTTCGATTAGGGGTGTCGTTTGGCGGCTTTGTGTAAGTAATACCCTGCACTGGTGCTTACTAGTCGAGACTTAAATGTCGTTTGAACTCGGCGTGACGTTGTGTCGATCTGAATTGTGTCTGTGTGTGTTAGCACAATGTACTAATGCCTATACTAGGTGTGTTGGTTTGGCGTGTCGGTTGCTGGCTGTGTGTGAGTGAGTACTCCTCACTAACGCTTACTACTTGATGCTTGGGCTTCGGTTGCTCTCCTCCTCCGCGATATCCTCCTTTTTTTCCGTGCGGTCAGGATCACGCTGCTTTGTTTTTGACTTACCGATTTTGATTTATTACTTGATGACGAGACGAGACCGGCTCACTCGGATTAACCTTGAGACCAGCTCGGCGACGGAACGGAACGGAACGAATTAACCACGACTGAGGACGAAACTGTTTTCTGTGGACGTGAGCTCAGACTCGAGTCTTTCGGGGGGGACTCAAGTCTATCGGGAGCGGCACTCACTGATATTTTGAAGTTTTAAACACGACCGGAAACGAAGCCTTTTTTTTCTGCAGGTCAGCCAGCTGTCCCTGTCGATACGTATTTTTGATTTTTTGATTTTTTTCTTGAATTTATGCTGAAAGGAACCGGGTCTGTGGCGTTGAGCGGTACAACCCCGTTGGGGGCCGTCGAGGCTTGCGGCGCTGCATGTCAGAACCGAGAAGCGATGGAAGGGAACTTCGGAAAGTAGGATATAGGGAGTGAGGCGTGGAAAGAGGTAACAACAAAAAGACACAACTCACGGGGCGGACCGGAACGGGGATGGCGAGGAGCGAAGGCGAGGGCGGAGGCGAGGACGAGGGCGACAGAGGCGGAGAGCGAGGGGGAGTCGGAGGCGGAGTCGGAGGAAAAACAGCGAAAGAAAAAGGAGGAGGAGGAAGCGGAATTGTGGGAGGGGGGCGAGAGGAGGGATGGCCCTGGGCGTCCGGCTGCGCGTTAGGTTGAATCAAGAGGGGCAAAATGAGAGCAAGGAGAGAAAAGTCACTCACAGCCGCCTTGGTGCCGCGGTCACGGCGCCGGAAAAGGGACAGAACCTTTTGGACGCCGCGCCGCAGGCGACTTTCCCGAGCCACCACAGGAACCGGGGGAGGAGAGGGGGGAGGGAAAAAGAAAGGCGAAGTGGGAGGAGGAGGGAGAGCGAGCAGGGCGGAAGCGACGACATGAGGAGGGAGGATATCGAAAATGGTGGACATGTTGAGGGTTTGAAAACGGTACGAGAGTTTGAAGACGAGGTGGCGACCAGCGCGGAGAGTGTAGGTGTGTGATGATTGATGAAGAAAAGACAAAAGACGTTCGGTGGGACTGCCCGTTTTTATAGAAAACTTGGTTGGGGGGAGGGCGGGGGTCGACGTGGAAGAGAGAGAGGGTCGGGGGCATCCCAACGGTGAGCCATGGGCCGTTGTGAAATACTGACCCTCGGTCGGGGCGGTGCGAAGACATGACTGACTTGCTTTCCTGGGGTGCTCTGCCTCAAGACGACAACGTAGCATTGTGATGAGCTAGTGAGTTGGGAATTGTTATTTCGGATGGGATCTCTCGGACGGTACGCGGCAAGTCGGAGGGGAGGGGACGAGGGATGTGAGCGCGACTGACTTTCTTCTTGGGTGTCGCGCGGAGGTGGGAGTGTGGTGAGAGGTAGCAGAAATTTGGAATTGGGTGGTCTCTGAGGGCCAGGCCATGATGGTAAAGGTCGAGGCCTGGGTCGTGGTAAAAGGTGAAGGAGCAGAGGCTCAGAGTCGATGAGGAGGGTGGAGAGCGAGCGATTAAGTCGGGGGAGGTGGGAGAGGTGGGAGCGAGCGCAGGTGAGTGTAGTGGCGACGGCGAGATCTGGACCCAGACCAGCCTCGACGCGCTAAGAGCATTTCGAATGTGGTCTGTCCGGCGGGTCGGTGTTGCTAAGTGGAGCGCGAGTGGGTGAGGAAAGAGAGTGGGGGAGAGCCCAAGGAGCGGGAGAGAGGAAGTCGTGAATGGGAGCGACGACGGAGCCCGCGGAGCAGTGCTTAGTGACTTGGTGTTAGTGTGTAACGCGCGCTAGAGATAGTGCCGAGTGGCGACCTGGACTAATGACATTGAGGCAGAGCTGATACCGGCGGCGAGTTGGTGCGGCGCGCGAGCGAGGGGCGAGGCAGGAGTTGCGGTGTGCGTTCCGAGCGGGGTTGAAGTGGAAGAAACGGGGGAGATGGAAGAGTCAATGCAGCATTTGAGAAGTGAAGTGGCCGAGGAGATGGGAGAGGGTACCGAGAGGAGGGGGAGGGAGTACTGTGGAGGTGTAGGCAACTCAATCGACTCCATGATGAGATGAGATCGTTGAGAATCCGGAGAATGAATGAGGTTTCGCGGGTTGGTATCAAATGGGTGCCAAAACGCCACACTCGCACTAGCGCGATCGAGCTGCTCGTGTGATGGATCAAATGATCGCGTGTCCACTGTACAATTATCTTGTCCGCTATGCTCTACTGGCTATGCTCACCGTATGCATTGTACACCAGTGGGTGGCATTCGCTTCTGCAGTGTCATATGTAGTGTTTCAATGCAGAGTCGGCGCTGGTCTGGGTCACAGAATGTGGATGGAAGAAAGTGGGGAGGAGCACAACAATTTATGCATAAATATCCGGGTCGACCCATCAGCAGCATCGGGTTTGTCCTCCGTGCGGGGCCGGGCGGCAGTGATTTGCCGTACGTAAAACTCATCCACAGTTGTTAGTACATCCGGAGTGATGCTACCGAGTGTAGTGCAACTAGCGGGACGGATGCAGTGTTGCCTCCGACAATGCACACTAACTCAGACGCGTGTCAAACAGATCGTCTCTGCGCGATGCCAAATTGTACATTTGAATACTGATCCGGAACCCTATGGACAGGGAGAGAGAACTAACAAAAAGGCCCAACTCGCTACGAGCTGAGAAGCGCCTGGACAATGTGGTTGACGCGCAGGTGGCGGAGGTCGGTATACGTCTGCCCGCAGCCGACAAACAGGATGGGCTGGCCGGTGACATACGTCATGGACAGCGCGGCGCCAACTTTGTCGTCCTGGCGTCAGTTAAAGCGGGTGTCTGCCACAACTCACAATAGTGTCAAACTTGGTAAGCAGAATGCCGTCGATTCCGCGCTGGCGGGATGCGCCGCCGGCAGCAGAGAAGTCCTTGAGCGAGCGGTCAAACTTTGTGAGCTGGTCGACGGCCTCGTTGCCGACGAGCGCCTCGCCGACGAAAACAATCTTGTCGGGATTGTTGACAGTCACGAGCTTGGCCAGCGCGCGCATCAGGGGCTCATTGTCCTGCATACGGCCGGCAGTGTCAATCAGGACGACGTCAAAGCGGTTCTCCTTGGCTGTATGTCAGTGAAGGGGTCTATGTGGTGGCTCACCATAGGCGATAGCCTCCTTGGCAATGCCGGCGGCATCCTTGCCGTATCCGCGCTCGTAAAGCTCGATGCGACGCTTGCCGGCGTTCTCCCCGTCAAGACCCATACCGAGCTCATCTCCGAGTGCACCGAGGTTGCGGACGTGAACGCGGAGTTGCTCAACGGCGCCGGAACGGAATGTGTCGCATGCGGCGATGAGCACACGCAGGTTGTTCTGCAGCAGCCAGAAACAGACCTTGGAAAGATTGGTCGACTTGCCGACACCGTTGACGCCAACGAAAGTAATGGTGTACGGGTCAGGAGGTGCGTCGGGGCTGGAGAGCGAGCCAGGCTGGGCGCGCTTACGCTGGACGTCGACAAGAATGTCGGTGGAGGTCTTGGGAGTGAGAATACGGGTCATGGAGGCGGAAAGAGCGCCTTGGACCTGAGACTTGACGCTCGAAAGGCCGCCGAGCTTCTTGCCGACGAGAGCTGCGCCAACGCCGTCGCATAGCTTCTCCGCAATATCCTTTGCGACATTTTTCGACATCAGGTGCTTCTCCATCTCCGACAACACTGGACGGAGATCTTCGCGGGTGAGGACCTTGTTGCCAGACAGGCGGGAGAACATGCTCGACCAGGTGGATTCAGCCTGGGGCGCCTCCTCATCGTCGTCATCGATGGTGAGCGCGGCAGTGCGGCGGGCAAGAATGTCTTCCTCCGATGGAAGATCATCACCACCACGGCGGAAGTCCCAGTCAGCGACCTCGTATCCTCCTCCCGCGGTGCGCGTGCCCATCGCGTCGGTCGAGATGAGAGCGTCAACATTGACATTGACCTTCTCCGGGGCGGGCGCCGAGTAGTCGAGAGCCGCCATCTCATCGGCGGTGACGGGCGTGTCACCCCACTTGCGCATCAGCTTGGAGGCTGCACCGGACGCCTTGCGCTGGGGCGACGGCGCAGGGGACGGCGTGCTGACTGTCAGCTGAGGAGGAAGGATGGTGTAGCTGTACTCACTTGCCTCGTCCCTTGCCACGTCCTTTCATGCGAGTCTTTAATGCGGCGACGTTCTTGGCAATCTCCTCAGCTGTGACGGCATTCGAGCCGTCATCGGACTGTCCAGGAGCTGAGGGGTCAGTCAAGCGTCACCGTTTAGACGTACAGGATGCACCAGACTTCTCAACAACAGGGGGCGCAAGCCGCTGCAGGGCGATTTTGCCACTCTTCCTCCCACCTGACGCCTCGGCATTCTTGAGACAACGCTCAAAGATCCTCTCCCAGCGTTCCTGCACGATCTTATCGCTGAGCACACGGAGAGCCGAGATGCTGCCTTCCGCAATCGTTCCAGCACGGTCGTTGAGCGCGTCGACAAGTGTCTCAAGGTAAGGTTGGAAGAGGGCGAGGAAGAGTTGCTTGGTGCGCTGGAGGAGCGCGGGGATATATGTTAGAGGAAGGAGGGCAGGGAAGACAACCTGTGATGAGTTTAGAGCAACAAGCGGGCAACTCACGACAAACACCAGTCCCAGACCGTTCTCCATCGTCCAGCGCACGCTGTACCCGTCCTTCTCGTATCCCTGCTCCTCTGTCCTTGCCTTTCCCTCGATGAAGACTTCGCGGATCAGCGCATTGACGGGCGATGTGGGTGTCGCGGCGAGTGCGGCAAATGTCGGGGTATACGACTTGGACCACAGAATCAGGCCGCCTGGTGGGTCAGTGAGACGATGAGCGCGACGAACCCACTTTGATGTGAAATGGAGACGTGATCGAGCATGTCTGCTATCTCTGTGCGAGTGAGGTGAGGGATGGAGAAGAGAGGAAGTGTTAGAGTGGAATGGGTGTTGGATTGATGTGTGCTGCAACTGATCAACTGAACTGAAATGTCCGGTCATCCACAGACACGCCGTCGGCAATCGGTGGAGGGAAGGCGCGGAAAGCATGCTGATCATATCACGTGATATTCATGCTAAGCACACGTGATTCCAGCACTTTCCCCACGATCCCCACCCCAGCTGCCACAGCTGTGCCCCACACTGCCACTGCCGCCGGAGATGACGCCAAGCTCCGAGTCGCGACTGACACAGCCGATGTGCACTGCTCGACTCGGAAAATGACAAAAAGGAATCATCGACAACATCCAAAAGACATTCATCAAAAGTCAACTTTACAACTTTGTTGGTAGATGCGATCATCCCCTCTCCATCTCTTTGTCAAATCCATCTCTTGTCGACACATTGTACAGCGCTCAGTACTGCCCGTCTTCCACCTGCCATCTGCTACATCGTCTAATCCGTCAACCTCAACTTCTCCAATGTCCGCCTCTGCCTGGTCGCCTTCCTCGTGGCGCGCAAAGCCTATCGCGCAGGATGTCGTCTATGAGGACAAGGCGCATCTCGAGCGTGTTTTGGGAAAACTCCGCAAGCTTCCCCCGCTCGTCTCTGCTGTCGAGGTGAGCTAGCGGATGTGGTCTATCAGCTGACATCCAGATCGACCGCCTCAAGGAGCAGCTTGCGGATGTGGCTGCCGGCAAGGCCTTCCTCCTTCAGGGTGGTGACTGTGCGGAGCTGTTTGACGACTGCTCGCAGGTAAGCCTGTGCAATGCAGCAGTGCTGTGGACTGACTCCTAGGCCCCCATTGAGCACAAGCTCTCATTGTGAGCGACCTTTATACATCCGCAGTTTGCACGCCTGACGCCAGGATCCTCCTTATGTCGCTCATCATTCTGCACGGATCGCGTCTGCCTGTCGTCCGCGTAATGCGCATTGCAGGACAGTACGCCAAGCCGCGCTCGAAGCCTACCGAGATGGTCGAGATGGAGGTTACAAAGGAGGAGAACGGGGAGAAGCACACGCGGATCATGAAGACCGAGGTGCTGAGCTTCCGTGGAGACAACGTCAATGGCTACGAGGTTCACGACCGCAAGGCCGATCCTGAGCGTCTCCTCGGCGCGTACTTCCACTCCACCGCGACTCTCAACTACATCCGTACGCTCCTCCACTCGGGCTTTGCGGACCTCCACCAGCCGCTCGACTGGTCGTACACCCACGCCCGCAACCCCGAGATTCAGAAGGCTTTTGCCGACGTCGTGGAGAGCCTCCAGGACAGCCTGAACTTTATGAAGGCTGCAACTGGTGGCACTGGGGGCAAGGAGCGCGGCGGAACCGAGACCGTAAACATCTTCACAAGGTGGGTACCAGTGGTGTTTTCCATCTAACCCTCCAGCCACGAGGCACTGTTGCTCGAGGTCGAGGAGGCGTTCACTCGCCTCTCTGCAAGCAATTCCGGCCGTCAGTCGTACTCTCAGCCCCCCACGCGTCCTGGATCTCCGACGTCGGCGTCGCGCTCTGCATCGGTTGCTCGCGATGACTCCCCGCCCCGCAAGGAGGACAAGTACTACAACCTCTCCAGCCACTTTATCTGGATCGGCGACCGCACGCGCCAGATTGACGGCGCCCATGTCGAGTACTTCCGCGGTATCGCCAACCCCATGTAGGTTATGTGCGTGTCCAAGCTGACCTTCAGCGGTGTCAAGGTCGGCCCTACCATGCAGCCCGAGGAACTGGTGCGCCTGTTGGACAGTGAGTCGTGTCATCGACAATTGCTGATAGACAGTCGTCGACCCCGACTTTGTCCCTGGCAAGGTTACGGTCATCGGCCGTTACGGAGCGGAGAAGGTGGGTTTCCTTGTCTACGACTCTCTAACCCACCAGGTGGACCAGTACCTCCCAAGCCACATTGATGCCGTCAAGAAGACCAACCACGTTGTTGTCTGGCAATGTGACGCGATGGTGAGTTAGATAGACAGGTGTTTACTGACAATACAGCACGGCAAGTGGGTACTGCTGAGCTTATGCGATGGAACCCCACTAACCTTTCAGCACGAAGACCTCCACGGCAGACCCCACGCTCAAGACGCGCCACTTCTCCGACATCATCCAGGAGATCACGCGCTCGCTGGAGATCCACCGCGCGAAGGGCACGATTCTCGGCGGTATCCACCTCGAGCTCACCGGCGAGCTTAACGAGGAGGGTTACTCTGTTGTGAGTTGACCGTGGCGATGTTTTTCCAACTCACACACAGACGGAATGTATCGGCGGCTCGATGGAACTCGAGGACAAGGACCTGTCGGTCAACTACCGCACGCACTGCGACCCGCGCCTCAACTACGAGCAGTCGCTGGGTTAGTTCCGCTTGGAGAAACGTGTGCTGACCTCAGATGTCGCATTCCTGGTCGCCGATCACCTCAAGGCCCGGAGGCGCGGCCACGCGCCACGCAACCTCTTCCAAAAGTAATTCAGGATCGCGGCGGTGTGAGCCGCGGGGCCGTGGGTCAAGGGTCGGTTTCATGCATAGACATCTTGGGTGCGAGGCATTGTTGTATCTGGTCGTGTAGAGAGGTCAGGGCTTCATGCGTCAGAAGGTAAGGGCAAACTGGCCACCTGGCCAGCCTCGTGTGCACGGTCCGGTTATGAGATCATGAGAGGGCTTTTATGTCCAATGGAAACGTTGTGAAGTGACTCTTGAGCACTCATCACTGGTCCTTGGCGGATGTACATAAATGCCTCTTTATGCGCCTCCAACACCAACTGACGCGTCCTGACGACTCTTCTCACGTTTTACGTCCTGGTGCGCGTCACAATGAATGAGAATCTCGCCCGTGGAGGCTCCCGCCATGATGCCACCACACTTCCACGGAACCTAAACCCGGCCTGACACCGAGATGTCCGAGACACGCGGCCGACCGTCGACGACGCCGCTCCGTTGAATGGCATGAATGACCGTGCGGTGGAGGCCAGGCTGCAGAGGCGTCCGTAGAGTTTAGAGATGCTTCTGAAGGCGCGACGCGGGGGCCACAGGACAGGGCCATCTTGTGAAATTCTACGAGCGGCCGTCGTACCTTCCTGGTCCAAGGATCCGAGAATACAAGGCATGCAAGGCACAGACTACGTACGGAGTGATCACACGACCAGCGCATACCTGAACATGCGACACATATCTGCCAGATCGGGTCCGGCTTTGTGTCGACCAGGTGATCAATTGCGATCCGCGAGGCGCGCAGACTATAGAGCTATTGCCGGTGTTGAAGTGTCTTGGACTGGGGGTAAAAATACACTTTTTTGCGGAATATCATACTGCCCAAAAGGTACAGAATTGCAGAAGATCTCCTCGCTTGGCGTTTTCTGTTAGGGCAGAAAATAGCTCTTCATGGTCCATTTTAACCTTTTTCTCTTTACTTCTGTTGTAACCGCGTGCCGCCCCCTCGTCCCCATTCTGCGGATTGAGATTCACATACTCCACGATACCGGCCACTGTCCCCAAGTACCGTAGTACCGGAGTTGCTGCGCAGCCGCATGTGCTCCATTTTGTATTTTCTGTCCTCTGCCAGAAGGTCCGCCACTTATAACCCCCCGGGGTGTCTGGGGCAACGGCGGGGCCATGACCGCGGACCGTGGAGCATGGCGAGCAGGGCGTGGTAAGGAGTAGTAGGGAGTAACAGGGATGTAGTGGAGCAGTGGAACAAGGGAGATTATGACATGAAGCATGGTTTTCCCTCTCGATCCCTCTTGATCCCTCCGTCGTCGGCGTCGGGTGGTGATCAGCGCCTGAGCGCCTGAAGCCGCCGGGACGCCGCCCGTGCCTGTTCACGCTGCCCCATGTGGGCAGGCATGCGCCGGCCGGCAAACTCGACCAAGGGCCTAGGGAGGTTTGGCCGCAATGATGGCATGGGTTGTGTTGCCGAATCGGATGCTGTCTGTTCTCGTGATCGTATCGAGGCGGGGGTGTGGTATGCGTGTATTAGGCGTTTGTGCGTGGGGGGCCACGGGGGTCATGGCGGCTACGGGGCTCACGCCGGGGTGTGTGTAAACTGCGGTGGTTGCCGAGATTGTGCGGTCATCCCACACCCAAGGGTTTGCACCAAGGGTGTGTGTCTTTGTCTCTCACATCCCTCGAGCCGGTCCTGGTCGGTCCTGGGATCCTGGGCCCTGGACATGTCCTTGCGTGTGGCGCGGGCCGTCGTCGTGCTGAGCGGTTGTTGGGGTGGATTGAGTTCCGACATTGCTCTGAGCATCAGAGGTTTTGCAGATGATGAGACTTGGAGACTGGGATGAATGCCATTAGCGGGCTGCCGCTAGACACAGGACAAGAGGATGGACGCCCGCTTAAGATACAGATGCATGAAGCTTTGTAAGCCCTTGATCCTTTGATCAGTTTGACCAGTTTGCAGCACATCACATCTCTCACTCCCGTCACTCCTTGCAACAACTAGCTTCTCTTCTGTGTATATATCATTCCCGAACCCAGCGCTCACCGCCCTTTGCCCGCCATGGACCACCGGCACGCGGACCCCGAAAAGGCGGCCCCGTCCCCAACTGCCTACTACAATGAGAAGAAGGACCTGACTGCCGTGAGCGTGAGCGGCGCGTCGGGCACCGTGTCCCCACACCCGAGCCCGTACGCCGACCACGTTCCCGCAGGACATGTGTACGCCTTGAATGGTGCGAAGATGAATACGCTGCAACGGCTGACGGACAAGACAAGGGCGAGATGGTCGGCGGCGTCAAGCGCCAGCTGAAGCAGCGGCACATGGCCATGATTGCGATCGGAGGCGCGATCGGAACTGGTACGTACAACGGGCTGAGAGCCAGTTGAGGAACGGAATGCATTCGTGATGGCGCGTTAGTGAGACACTCTCCAGAACGCCACGCTCGTCTCTCGCACGCAAGAGCCATCCATCACGCATACAACATATCTGCACCACTAACACCCCAGGTCTCTTTGTCGGATCCGGCGCAGCCCTCGCGAGCGGTGGGCCCGTCGCGCTCTGGATCGCATACTGCCTCATGGCGACAATGGTGTACAGTATGATGGTCGCGCTTGGCGAGATGGCGACGCTGTTCCCCGTCTCGGGCGCGTTTACGCACTATGCGAGTCGGTTTGTGGATGAGAGTCTGGGCTTTGTGAGTACAGAGAGATGGTGTGAGGGGTTTTTTTTTTTTTTTTTTTTTTTTTTTTTTTTGGAGTCTTGTTACTTGCAATTTGCATCCTTTCCTCACGCCATGACATCCGCGCCTTGTCTTGACGCTGACTTTGTAGACGATGGGTGTCAACTACTGGTACTCGTGGGCCATCACCCTTCCGAGTGAGTCACGCCGCCCAAATGTGGCACTTTGCGCCACGTTCCCCCTCCCACACCCACCCCCCCACTAACATTTTTCAGCCGAGCTCGTCGCGGCGGCCATTGTCATTTCGTACTGGGACGAGAACACCAAGCATGCGCCGGCATACATTGCTGCGTGCCTTGTGCTCGTGTGGTGGATCAACCTGTGGGGCGCGCGCGCGTACGGCGAGGCCGAGTTCTGGTTCTCGACCGTCAAAGTCGTCACCATTATCGGCCTGCTGATTCTCTCCCTTATTCTCATGTGCGGCGGCGGGCCGACGCACGACGCAATCGGGTTCCGGTACTGGCGCAATCCGGGCCCATTCAACCAGATCCCAATCAACCAGGAGCACGGTGAGCCGTCGGTCATTGGCGGGCGGTGGGGCCAGTTCCTTGCGTTCTGGAGCGTCTTTGTCCAGGCCGCATTCTCGTTTATTGGTACCGAGATTATCGGCACGACGCTCGGTGAGGCCGAAAACCCCCGCCGTACCGTCCCGAGGGCGATCCGCCGCGTCTTCTTCCGCCTCGTCGTCTTTTACGTCCTCGGTATCTTCTTCATCTCCGTTCTCGTCCCTTACACGGACGAGAACCTGCTCAACGGCAGCGGCAACGCGACCGCCTCGCCGTGGGTCATTGCCATCAAGAACGCAAAGATCAAGGCCCTCCCCTCGATCGTCAACGCCGTCATCCTCGTCTCGGCGTGGTCGGCTGGAAACTCGGATCTCTACGCCGCGAGCAGGACAATGTACGCGCTCGCCCTTGAGGGCAAGATGCCCAAGATCTTCCGGAAGTGCACCCGCTCCGGCCTGCCCATCTACTGTGTCTGCTTCACCGGCCTGTTTGGCCTCTTGGCGTTCATGGGCACGGGGAGCAACACGGCCGTCAAGGCGTTCGACTGGCTCTACAACCTCTCAGCCATCACCGGCCTGCTTACCTGGTGGACCATCCTGCTGTCGTACCTCCGCTTCTACTATGGTCTTAAGCGCCAGAACCTCTCCCGCGACTCGCACCCCTACAAGGCGCCGTTCCAGCCCTGGCTTAGCTGGTATGGCATTATCTGGTTTACGCTCATTGTGATGTTTAATGGTGAGTCCAGAGCTCCCCGGCCGGGATTGCCGCGGAAATGCCGGGGTGTCCCGGGGTTACCCGGTTGAGATGGGCACTCACTCACACCAGGCTTCACCGTCTTCCTCAAGGGCAACTGGAACACGTCCAGCTTCGTCGCGGCGTACATCACTGTGCCAATCTTCTTCGCTCTCTGGATCGGATGGAAGCTCATCAAGCGCACGCGCTGGATCCCGCTCGAGGAGATTGACTTTTACACCGGCCGCCGCGAGCTCGACGAGATGGAGGCCGCCGACGAGGTGCGCTACAAGCCTGATTCGTGGTGGCAGAAGATGCTGTCTTATGTGTTCTAAGGATAGGACACGCGGGAAAATTGTCGAAAAAACAGTCGTTTCGCTCAAGAGTACGTTGTTATCTAGTGCCGTTAGTCATCCGTTAGTTTTACCGATGCAGAACACTGCAATCACAGAGGGAGCCAAGTCAGCGTTAGAGATGCGGAACACAGTGCGATGGTCAGATATCAGCACACTGTCGAGTGGACGGTGACGGGCAGCAGCAACTCATGAGTCGTCCAGGCACACGCCATGCATGTGCCAGGCCCGTGGTGTCCTGTTATTTTACTTTTTACCCTGGGCAAGCCATGCGTCGATCTGCTCCTGGGGCACGCCGTCGAGGCGGTGAACGAGGTAGTCGACCTGGCGTCAGTGTCCGCGTCGCGAGCGCCTCGCGGCCTGGTGAAGAACACAATTCCACCAGACACCACACCCACCTCGACGTCCTTGGTCAGCGGAATGACATAGTCGCGGTACAGCGCGACGACCTGGTCAATGTCAATCTTGCCGCGCAGGCCCGAGTCGCGCGACGCGGGGATGACGTGCCCGTCGGCATCCATCTCGCAGCCGTACACGCGCGCCTTGTTCGCGAGGCGCACTAGCAGACGGGCCTCGACCTCGGGCTTGGTGATCAGCGCCTCGAGGGCAGCCTTGTTCGGCGGGTTCGCGAGGATGTGCGGGATAAAGTCCCATGGCGCCGAGCGGAACTTGGACTCGGAGACGAACATTCCTGGATTGTCAACATAGAGCAGGGAATGAGTGTTCGGCGGGAGAGCTGAGCTGACACCACGCACCTCTCTGCTGCACCTCTCTCCACCACCTTCTACTCACCAAAGTGGATACGCCGGCTGAGCGCCTGGAGGACCTCGACATCGCGGGTGGCCGCGCTCCCATAGTTGCCGTCATCGAGGGCGGCCGACTCGTCGTTGACGCTGAGCGACGCAGGGCGGGTAGCCGCGACGGGCGAGCCTGGGGTGAGGAGGGTGATGCCGGGTACGATCTGGTTGACGTAAAAGTCGAGAATGCGGCTGTTGGCGTTTACGCTGGGGTCGGACGCGGCGGGGACGTGCAGGAGCGGGGGGAAGGTCTGCGCCGCGATGGCGGGGCGGGGGAGCTTGTCGAGCGGCGTAAAGGGGTGTTCGTCTGGCGAGGTGAAGCGGCGCGCCTTGGCTGGAGAGTCAGCCTTGGAAAAGAGGATAAAGACCCACCGTGGAAGCTCTCGGTCTCGTAGAGGAACCACTCGAGCCATGACCCCTCCCAGTCGATCTGGTCCTTAAACGCTCCGGGTTCGTAGATCTTCTTGTTGTGCGCAAACTGTGCGCGCTCAATGAGCACTGGGGTCAGCGGAGGGGACGGGAATGGAGAGGCTATTGGCGGAGCGTTCCGGTCGACAAGTGGGCGGGTGCAGAAAGCGTGCGAGGCGCATTGCCATCGTAACAGCTCTCTGGCATCCTTCAGATGGACTGATAGCGTCTCGCTCGATTTAGATGATCACACGAGGCGCCCACTGCTCAAGAGGCGTCTACTCAAGAGGCCCATTCGCACAGAGACTGACCTCGAAGACCAGACGCCAGCCCAGAGCCCAAAGCCCAGAGCCAAGGGCAGCCCACCACCTCTGGCCAGTACCCCCAACTCGTAACTCACAAAAGATGATCGTGTCCTCTAAGCGGATGAGCTGCCCGCGGATATTCTCCAGCGAGAGGATCCGGTCCGGGCTGGCGCCCGTCGTGAGGTTCATTTGCTGCGTCAGTGTCACGGGCGAGCGCGCGGTGCGGGGGCGGATGAGGGAATGTGGGAGGGGACGGGCGTGGAGGTGGAAGAGGTGGGAGCGGCGGAGATGGGAGAAGAACATCAACAAAGTGTCCGAGTCGCGTGCATTGCATGGTCTCTCGAGTCGTGCGTCCCGAGGTTTGAGGTGACACCCACCCAATCTTCGGTGTTCGGAGGCTCCGCGGCCCACAACCCAGATTTGTCGGCAAAGCCCGTCCCCGGGTCCCCGGGCCACCCGATTTGCGCATGGCGAATGGCGACTCGCGTAGCTGCGTGTACTCACTACTGTAGGAGCAGCCCAGCCCACCATCATTCACCTCTGCAAAGTCTCGGTGCTGTATACTACTACTACTGTATGCATAAACTCGAGTGATGCATCGCCTGCTGCCCTCATATAACATTCAAGCACAGAGCTGGCATGTCTGCCTTTTGAGTGGACGCCCATTCACAAGTTTTTCTGTTAGCGTCCATTGCCGGAATGCGAATCAAGCCTACAGTATGCAGCCTGCAGCCTGCAGCCTGCAGCGTGCCACCATGAGCCCGTCGCCTGCTCCTCCACTGCCAATGGTATACAGAATGCATGAACACCACATCTCTAGCTCTAGACCCGGACCCCAATACTAGACACAGCATTACGCCTTGCGTCCGGCGCGCGCCTCCTTGCGCTTGCGCTTTTCGATCTCCTTGCGGCGCGTCTCGAGCTTCTGCTTCTGCGAGGAATTAGTACACCATAACAGAATAACACTCCAACGCTTCGCACTCACCTCGGCAGACTTCTCCGCGTTCGAGTACTTCATCTTCTCGTACAGCTTGGCCTTCTTGTTGGACATCATGATCTTGCGCAGGTCCTCGTCCGCGCGGCCGTTGGCGTTCGCCTTGGCCGGCGCCTTCTTGCCGTGGATCTTGGTCGCCTCCTTGAGCTGTGCCTTGAATTCCGTATGAGAAGTGCCGTTTGCCTCGGCCTCGAGCTCGGCCGCGTGCAGCAGCGTCGCATCGGATGGGTTCTCCGCCGCCGCCAGGAGCGCGGGAGGGAACTCTGGCTCCTTGGCCTCTATCTCCTCATCATCCTCGTCGTCCTCGTCAGACTCCTCCTCCTCAGCAGCCTCGGCGCCCTCCGCACCCTCCTCCGCCTCGTCAAGCCAGGGACGCACGGCCTCTCCCTCGCCCTCCCACGGCGACAGGTGCGGCGGGAGGAGCTTGCCAGGGCCGTACTCCTCCGTGCCGAGCACCTTGCCGCGGTTGACACAGTCGGCAACCCACTGCGGCTGCACCCAGGTCCATTTCCGTCCCGCCTCCATCTCGCGCCTCCGCTCGTCGGTCATCGGACGGTCGATCAGAACGTGGGTGATGGTGTTGGCATTCGGGCCGCTGCCGGGCGTCGGGGCGGTGAGCGAGGTGACAACCTTGCCACCGAGAGCACGGATGACAAACTCCCAAGTACGGCTCGAGGTCTCACGCGAGAGGTAGAAGGTGTAGGGGGCGAAGATGAGGTTGGCGGTGGATGATGGGCTGGAGGAGGCAACAAGGGAAGTGTATGTCGGGAGAGTGGCGGTAGAGACATCCTCGACCTCGGCACCCTTGGACGGGCGCTCAACAAAGTCCTCGTCCACCTCCGCGGTCTGCTCCTCCATCTCAACATCCTCCTCGTCCTCGACAGTCGCGGTGTTCGAAATGCCGGCAATCGCGCGCTTGACCGCCTTCTTCGAGACGCCCTCCGCGGCGGTGGCGCCGGACGACTTGTTCTCAATCAGACGGAACGCGCCGACAGTCTCGCCCCTCTCGTCCTGCTCGACATCCAGAGGAGGCGGGTAGACGAGGTTCTCCTCAGTGTAGAGCTTGTAGAGCACAAACGAAATGAGGGTGCGGTAGAGCTCGAGGAATGTGAGGAGAATGCGGAAGTCGACGTCGGTGGGGACGTGCTGCTGGAAATCGTAGCCCTCGAGCCAGCGGACCTTGACCAGCTCGCCGCCGTGTCCGGGAACCTCGCACTCGTAGTACACACCCTTGATGCCAAGGAACACCTTGCGGAGCGAGTGCGTGCGGATCGCCCACACCTTCCACTCGTTGATCAGGCGGCCACACTCGGCGATGACTTCGGTGGGGACAAGAGTCTTGCCGGGGATGGGGTTCGTAGGGAGCTTCGAGAAGAGGTGCACGAGGTTAAGCGGGTCCTGGATGTCCTGCAGCGCAAGAGAGAAGGTGGGGTAGCTGGTGTCAGTTGAGACTCGTTACATCGTAACTCACCGCTCCTTCACAATGTGGTCGAGACGCGCAATAGGCTTGCTGGCCTCGAGGTTCTTGGCCAGGCCCCACTCGCCACGGCCAACAGCGCGCGCAAGCTTCTTGGCAAACGCCTTGTGCTCGCGGAACTTGACGAGAAGCGGCTCATGGAGGAGATACTGGATGTCCTTGTGGTAGTAGAACGAAGCCGGGGCCGACGAGCCCTTGTTCGCGCGCTTCTTGTGCAGCGGCTCGCGGGGGTAGATGCCTGATGTGAGCGTGTAAAACGAGGATAAGAGTGGATCTGGCGGTACTATTTATTGTGCTTTCGTACGGAATCTCCCAGCACTACCATAGCACCACCTCGACATCCCAGCACGGGTACTCACCCTTGAGGATACACAGACGACGAAAGTCGGAGAGCGAGATCTGGAGCTTCTTGAGCGCCTGGTTTCGCGTAATGTAGTTCTTGGCCGCGCCGGACTCTCCCTTCTTCTTGATGCGGGCCATTTTGGGGGAGGGGAGGATGTAGTTGTCGTCGCAGGGGGTGGTGTCGACGATGAAGGTCTTGGTCTTGTCTTGTCTCGGTCAAGTTGTTCAGAATTCTCGTGCTCGCCACCACCCGTGGATCTCTGGATCGGCAGATCTGCAACTTCTGTGAAGTGGGAAATTTTTGGTTCCGTTCATGATTGCTCGCGTGGCCAAAAAGTGGAGGTCCCACTGCCGATCACTCGGGATCGCGGATCGCGGACCGACTGTGTGGCCAACTTTCGTGACCTGGGACTGAATGTTGTTGTTATTGCTACATCCGCTGCATACCCCCTTCTTAACACCTGCTCCACTTGCTCCGCGCGGCCATGGCGAGAAAGTGCCCGCAGTGCGGGTCGCGCAAGTGGCGCAAGGATGCGATCTCCGGCAGCGTCGTGTGCGAGGACGGGCACGTCTTGGCTGTGAGTTGCATGAACCGCTTCGATTAACTAATGCCGCAGAGCGTGCGGTCCGAGAACCTCGTAGCGGAACCGACGGGCCATGTCATGCAGAAGCGCAAGATTACGAAAAACGTCCGAGGTCGGGGGAACAGGTCGAGGGCGAATCTGGACTGTGGGTCGCTCGGCGGGCTGCGCTGACGGAAGTGCTCCATGGGCGAGCGGCGGAGTATCTCCGGATACAGGGGCTCCAGCTCCTTCTCCGCCATCAGGTCGCCGCGCTGAAGACGGTATGGCAGCTACCTGATGCTTTTGAGGTTAGCTGATCACGGGTGTACTTAGCTAACAATGCAGATTGTCGTCCGAGAGCTGTGGACGTACCAGCTGGCCATGACGCCGATCCCGCAGATGGACAAGGAGTCGGGGAGCAGCACGCCCCAGCCGGAGATTTCGAAAGCGAGCTCCTCGCAGTTTATGGACAATAACAGGGATAGCAGGAGTGGTAGTAATAGCGATAGCGATCGCGAAGAAGGGAGCGACAGTGATGTCAGCGAAAGCAGCGATGTGGCCGACAAGGACGAGTCGGATGCGGAGCTCCTCGCGCAGCTGTCCGAGGACAGCGACGCCGAGCTGGAGAACGTCGGCGGAAATAGTGGCGAACCACCAGCACGGAAGAGAACGAGACTAAGAGTAAGCGACACGCTTGTCTGTCTCGTCCTCGGCCTGTGGCTGCTGCGTATCCCGTTTACGCACGTCGACATCGAGTCGTGAGTTGTCCATTTCCGTCCAACTCTCTAACACCTCAGTCTGATCAACACAAACCAGATTCCATACATCAACTTTGTGTACAGCACACTGCTGCCTGCCGAAATGTTCAAGCTCATGAACTCTGATATCCAACGGTCACTCAACCCCCCGCGCTCGCCGCCACCCATGCAGCTCTACGAGGCCTCGCGACGGTTTGCGCGCATCCTGACCCAGGCGCACGGCCAGGTGATTCCAGAGATCAACGTCCAGCCGTTGGCGTGGCATCTCATCTCCCAGCTCGGGGGAACTGGTGGGTTGCGGAATAGGATGATTTCTAATCCCCAGCTTTGACGCATGCGCAGACTCTCAAAGTGCTCTACCTCATTGACGCCAACATGTCGCTGAACGTCACGCATCTGACTACGTTTATGCGGAAACGGCGCAACTCGGAATCGACTACACAGATTTCCATCATGTCGGACACCAAGGACATTGTCATGCCCGAGCTGAGCATCGTCGCCGCGTGGGTGATTGTGATGAAGCTGGCGTACGGCCTGGACGGGCAGGAGCGGTGAGTGCCGGGAGACTGAGTTCTGCTTATACCAGATTGGCACTGCTACGAACAGAGCCGCTGATTGGCATGCCGCACGGCGATATGTGGGTCAAGGAGCTCGGCGAGCGCGTCAAGAGCGGCGTGCTCAAGGGCACGCGAAGGGATCTCGAGCGGCTGCGTTTCGATATCATGGAACCGGTGGACATTGACCGGTTTCTGGACCGCGCCGAGGACGTCCTCCTCAAGGACCGCGACTTTGGAAAAGGTGTGTTAGTACCACCTCCTACTTACTAACACTCAGGCAACCATCTCGCCCAGTTCCCACTGCACAAAGTCCCAAAGACGCCCGCTCCGGACCCATCACCAAACTCGTGGGCAGACTTCCACGCCGCGTCTGCCGCCGACCCCGTGCGACTGAGCACCGCGCGGCCGTCGCGCGAGCTGCCCCTCATGCCGGGCGAGCAGTATCGGCGGTACGACGCGTCGGACATTACTGGCGAGCTCCCCGCGGCGTTCGAGACAGTCCTGCAGGCCGCGGCAGAGGTCATTGGCGTCCCTGTGCAGATTGTTGCCGAGACAGTTGAGCATTTTGAGCGGCGCATGCACAGTGCCCGGCCCCGCCGCGACCCGCCCCCGAGGGAGAATAATGCCAGCCCCGCATTCCGCCGTGTGCGTGCCGCTGGGCTGCGCGAGAGCCGAAGTCTCGACCACGCGCTGGATGAGCTTGGTGTGTAGTCTCAGCTGATCACTAGTCAGGGGACACGAGAGGGGAGCATGTATGTTGTACTCTTGCATCGCGTCATCGATTCTCTTGGCGTACCATCTTCCTGGGCAGCTGTTTCCGCCACTGACATACTGATCTAGCTATTCTGCATGACGGCATTTGTGTGTGTACAGGTATACACGAACGCAAGTACGCGATCCATCGACATCGTCATCGATATCGTCCATTGGTATCTGCTTGCATCGCGTCACGCGTATGTGGGAGCGCGCAGGGTCGGACTCTGACACCTGGGGAAGAGTACTCGTGGACGCCGGACACGATCCCCTGAACACGTTGGCGTGTACTTGTGGATGCATGGATGTGGGCTCACGATCGCGATCATCCCGCCAGGCACATGTACCGCCGCGACCACTCAGTCTTGGCGATGGCAGACTCGAGGTACATTCCGGTGTATGCCGTGGATGACGTCGAGCTGAAATCGTGCTTCATCGTGCGACCACACCGACCCACACCTACACGATGGCGCGGCACAGTACCACAGTCAGTGATGGAGGCATCGGCCGATACACATCTCAGAACCCAGCGTCGCGGATGCCAAGCATGCCGAACCAGCCCCGCATTAACACATTGCGGATGGGCGCGTGCGGCAGAAGACATCCCCGAATGAGGAGGGGCTAGTCTGGACGCGCGGGCCGGGTGGACGTGCGGTGACTGCAAGCTCGGGAAGGCTGCGGCGCTCCGGCCGCTTGCCGAACTATGGTCCTTACATGCCAGGCTGAGGTGCTCCAGGCCCTGGGTTCATTGGGTCATTGGAACGAGTGTAACGACTGGTACAAAATGCTCCCCTTCGTCCCTTGGTATGCGCCTGCATCCGAATTCCTGTGTCCGACAGGTGTCCAGTCGAGCCGGTCGTCCGACCTCCGACCTCAGACCTCGGAGTGAACTGTGCAGAGAACCAGGCCACCCTAACTGCACGCCCGGCCCGTGGCGCACCGCTCCTCCAGGCCCTCAGATTAGCAGATTAGGAGGGTGGACACTCTACCCGCCAGTTCCAAGATGCGACGAGCAGAAAGAAAATAATAATCCCAAACTTTATACTATCACACACAGTGACTTGGCCGGCCAGTGTTCTGCCACATCCGCGCCGAACACGTTTTTGGTGCCGCATTTGGATGGCGCGTATTTCTTCTAGCAGCCGAGCGGAGGTGCTACGCTGTTGCGCTGTTGGACGCGTCTCCGCGTGTCCGTGTCTACCCATCTTCGTGTACTTCGTGCACTTCGTGTTCGCCTTGCAACCTCTGCAGCAGGGATCTGTGCGCGTGCAGCACCATGTGCTGCATCCGAGACGGTACGAGCGTCCTGTCGCGCCTGTCGGCCGCTGCTCCCCGAATGGGTGGCTGGGAGATGATGTGCACGAGCGGCCGATCGACCCTCTTGGAGCTCTCCACGCTCTCAGAGTGTATGCCAACGACTACATGCATCCACCATCCCATCCTAACGCGGCTAGTCGTGCTCGATGATCGACATGACTAGCTGGATGCTCGGCCGGGCTGGCCTCAGGAACATCTTCACCTGCACGGAACAATTCTCGTGCCGGCACTAGAGGAGCGTGAGGCCCCCCTCGAAAGCGCATCCGGCCTTGGGCCCTGTGCGTCTGCATGCATCAGCAGAGGGCTACTGATCCGTCTCGCGCTCTGGGCTCTGGTAATGTACCCACCTACTCTTGTCGAACAGGCACAAAGCTTACATGACGACAACCTTTTCTGTGCCACCAGATGTTGCAGCTGGATGCCGTTATGCTCCCAGCGCCGGGGGCACGGGGACCGAGAAAAAAAAAAGAAAAGAAAAACATAATGGGGCGAGCGCCACTAAACGCCGCCAGTGCCAGTGCCAGTGAGCAGTGAGCTCTCCACTAGGTTCGGAACCCCCCTCGGCTGTTATGCCATTCTGCCAAGGTTCCAAGACGGTGGATTATATTTTTCTTACCAGCCTTGTTCTCGGGCTCGGGGGGTGGGATAAATTTTCCCTGGCCCAGTGCGCGGTGATTGTGTATGCGGTCGTTGATGCCGAGACGGCATGAATGTGGATCCAGGGTGAAGCCGAGGAGCGCGTGCGGGTGGCTGGCTGGCCAAGGCTGCTTGGATGTACGTTTGTATTGTGTTTTGCGACCTGTGGATGTGGGCCGGCGTACCAGGATTTGTACCAGGGTGTGGACCAGCAGCTTACAGGGCAAAGGGAATCAACCCTTTTCACATGCAGGAGATATGGTTTGTACCAGACATGGCTCTGTGCATGTGCATGTTTGGGAGTCAAGCGCACATTGCACGCACATTGCAGCACCCGCGCACCCAGTTTCTATCGCTCGCAATGTTGTCTTTCTTTGGGAGGTTAATTCAGTCGTAGCTCCTTGACTAGGCTCAGGAAAGGGAGAGATGACAACCAACGAGGACACGAGATATACAAGATGGCCCCCCAAGCTCGATGCCGGGTGGGCCACAAGGCCCTTGTGAGCCCAGACCAAAGGCGGCTGAGCCTAGTCGCTGCCGCATGCAATGTTCAGATGGGATATCCAGAGGAGCGAGCTCTAATCTCTAGTCTTCTGGGATCTTATGTTCTCGGCACACAGGGAGTGGAAAACATCCGTTCGAGGTTTTGTATCCCATATTCCTAGAGACCGAGAGCGAGCTCCAACACTAATCCGACCGACTTCGGCCACTTTTTGGATCAATACTACTCTTGTCTTTCATCACCAGAGCTTCAGCGCTTCAGAGACTGTGTGTCGTCGCTTGCTGTTCTTTTTTCCATTCTCCACATCCGAAAAATCCTATACCGCCTTGTTGGCCCACAGGGTTTCATCCGTCTCTTCTTGTGGTCTTGTATCATTTTCCCAGCTTTTTCCTATTCTCCTTTCCACTCGTCTCTCTCTCGCCCCCTTCCGCAACAGATATCTGTCAAACACGCCGACGATCTGTGCGCGGGTCACACATCCGTCTTGGCCCTCCAACCCACACACATACACACACATCCCCCATCGCATCTTGTCTTTGCACTTGACAGCTTTGGACGCCGCCCGCCCCGCTTCATCTCAGGACACAGGACACAAGGTACAAAGGTCAACCCAGGACGCATAATTGTCACGCTCGCCAGCTCTTGCACCCGCTTGCTTGTTGTCATCTCCCTCTTCCTCTTCCCCTCTCCCTCCCTCCAAAACGCGTCTCGGAAACTCGAATAGTATCCGTATCCCCCGGCCGCCACCATCTCCTTTGCAGCCCTCGATCCCTCGACTCCCCTCCCCCTCCCCTCTCGGCTTCTCCTTGTGTCTGATATCGTGTTAGCATTCGACCCGCACACACCAGCTCGTCCCGCTCCCGCAAACCACCAGGGGCCTCCGTCTCGAATACACATTTCAGAGAGCACACACAGCGAACAGTCTCTGTCTCTGTCTCTACATTCTGCCATTTTTTTCTTCTTCTTTCTCGCCGCGCATCGTGACGTAGATAGAGCGCGACGTTCCAAAGGCCAGATTGCTGCCCTCGTCCACCAACACACAATCTTTTGACATCCCAAACGCGAACCGCGATTCCGAGCGCAACTGTACGCTCCCCAATCGCACTCATCAAAACCTCTCGCCGCTGTCCCTTTACGCGTCGATCAGCCCGACAGGAGACCCGCTCTCTCCGCCCATTCGCCGTCGTCATCCGTCATCGCCTCGCTCGGCGCCGTGCATCCATCGCATTCCATCTCGGGGATCGCCTATTGCTCTGCAGCAGCAGCTCTGTTCGAGATCCATCTACCCCCGGCACCCGTGCAGCGCTCTCCACCGCCGACGTGTCACCATTCCGCCTTACAGGTCTCATCTCCACCGCCCCCCACCGCCATTGCCCGGCGCCGACAACGCCACTGAACAAAACTTTGGCCGCCGAACCGCGCGCGTTCAGCCCCGGTCCCTCATTCAAGCCGAGCACGCACGGTCATTCTCGACCCCTCTCGCTGCCTATTCTCTCCCCTCCTCGCCTTGCCTCTAGCCAGGATTCCAGGAGCCAGCCGGGATCAAGACGAGCCTTTAGCTCCGATACCCACCCCCTTCTCCAGGTCTCTGGATCCACTCCCTGTCGCGAGACATCCGCTCAGGTCACGGCAGCCTCTTTTACGCCCCCACAGTCTCGGTTGATCGCTCGCAACTGTGGCTAGTGTCACTGCGGTTTCTTCAACGTACGTTGTCTGTTCAACTCCTCTTGACCATTGCTCACACCATATCCTTGCTTGCACCGACCCCGAACCCGTCCCGCCTCTGATATCCCCGTGTCTCTCTCTCTCTTGCTCTGCACTGCGATCCCATTCCCATTGTCGCTCTCTCCGATCTCTCCCCCTTGCTTCCCCTGACGTACTCCTTTTTTCCTTACTCTGGATCGACACGTCCCATCCATCTTGTTACACCACCACCACCCGCAAATCCGCGACATCTCTCCGCGCCATTAACATTCATCTCCCTCTCTGTCTCTCTTCACCCTACATCGTGACTCTTGGTCTGTCACCATCATCACGAACTCCACCACTCCATACCCCCCACACTCACATCCGCGCATCGAACACGCCACACCGGCACCACTTCCACCCCGACACCCATCGACTTCGCGCTCATCGTCTCCGCTTCGGCCTCGACGGTCCCGTCTGCCCACCTGACGATTGTCCTCCCCTCTACTCCCCCTGGCTTCCTGATCCTTCATCCTGCACAATCTCTTGTGACGTCGACTATACTTGACGTCCGCGTGTCGCACTTGTCTCTTGCTTTTTTATCTCCCCCGGGCCCTGTTCCGAACAATCCAACGGCTCCAACGGCCACTCTCGCACCTCACTGTGCACAACCACCGCCTCGTACCTCATCACGTTCCTTACCCTTCGCCGCTGCTACATCCATGGATCCCCCCGACCTCGTCGCCCGCCCGTCTTCCCCTCCCGTTTCCGTCCTATCACGCCCTCCCCTCCTCTCGGGCATCTCTACCCCATCCTCGACAACCTCCTCGTCCACTTTTGTCGCAACTCCAACTGGCACACCCACTGTCGCGTCCCGTCGCATCTCTGCCTTATCCGGCCTTGGTCCCACCTCGCCTCCCCCACCCTCCTCATTCCAACAGTCTCAACGCCACAGCCTCACACCAAAGCTCTTTGACGGAGAAGACACACGCAGAGAGTTTTTGGACACTCTCCGCATCAACAAGTCGGACGCTGACTGGGAACTTATCGACTCAGGAGACATCCCAATCACTCCAGTTGAATCCACAAGGTCGAAAAAGAGAAGCTCGTTCCGACTGAGAAGGCAGTCGGCGCCAACCATGTCCATGATGGATCCTCAACGCCCAACACCACCAAAGAAGTCTGGCGGGGGATTCTTCAGGCGTCTCACTCAGAGTGGGCACGACGCACCGGAAACGCGCAAGAATGCGACTTCGCCTCCTCAACTCCCCCGTATGTCCGTCATCGACTCCTCCCATAGTGGAGCCTCGTTGATGGGGGGGAGTGGAGGTCTGCTGTCGGGCACACAGTTCAGCCCCACCGCCACAAGCCATAACACCCCCTCACCGCCCTCGACTTTCAATCACGCCCTCCCGGCACTCCCTCCCGGTGCCGCCGCCGCCGAGCCCTCGATGCCTGACATGCACCCTGTCCCTGCCAGGCGGCCCAGTGCTGGGTTCAAGGTCAACAGCCGACCTCGTGAGTTTGCATTCTGCATTCACTCTGCACATCCATCGCATCACGTACTAATGTTTCCAGCCAACCAGCCGCATGAGCAGCCGCAGCCACAGCATGCCAACGGAGCACCGAACGCGCCTCCTGACGGCTTCGCATACAATGGCGCACCCCCTCGCAATGCTCCAATGAACGGCTATGCCACTGGCAGGCCCCCGATGAACGGACCACCAGGTGGGCAGGTTCCCAGGCCCAGCCCACAGTTCTACCCTCGACCCCCTTCTGGACCACCGGGACCACCGGGACCACCGGGCCCCCCTGGCGGTGGTATGTACGGACAAAAGAAGGCCCCGATCACGGCGGCCCTCGCGTCGGCCCCCATGTCGCCACCAATGTCCCCTCCCATGTCGCCGGACCAGCACTACTTTAACGGACCTCACTTCCCGCAGCAGCAGATCTACTCTCGCCCACCCCTTCTCGACTTTGCTCCCAAAAGCTCTCCCTCGCCAAGTGCTAGTGCCCGGCGTCCTTCCAACTCCCATCCTGGACCGAACGGCAACTCGTACGAAATCATCGCATCCTCAGCCCAGAGGCCCCAACCGAATGGACAAGCTGGTCAGGCGCCCAACGAGGGTCCGATCGCTAACCGCTTTGCATCGCCCCCGCCAACAAGCTTTGGCGGAGCACCGATCGCATCGCAGTTCAGTGGTCAAGACGGACCGCAGCGTCCGGTCCCCGTGAAGCAGAACTCGTTCTCGCAGATGCAGCAGGGTCGTCCGCCTTCGCCGACGTCGTCGCATGGCCACACGATGAGTCCGCCGACTAGCTCGCACGGTCATGGGTCCATGCCTGTTCGGCCTATGGCCCCCATGGTGCGCCCACCTGGCGCTTATAACGGATACATGGGCCGGACATCGAGCGGCCAGTACCCTCCGGGGGCAATGCCACCGGGAGCGATGCCACATGTGGCTGGTGTGACTGTGCCAGACGCGCGCATGGGCGCCCCGCAGATGGTCCCTCCACCGCGTGGTCCGGCTTCGTCACAGGCGCGTCCTCCTCATCCCCAATACCGTCCTCAACCGCCGAATGGGATGATGTCGCCGCCGATGCCTCAGCAGCAACTTCGTTCGCCTCCTCAGCCTCAACATCAGCCCCTGCCGCAGCAGCAACTTCGTTCGCCTCCTCAGCCTCAACACCAGCCGCTGCCGCAGCAGCAACTCCGTTCGCCTCCTCAGCCGCAACACCAGCCGCTGCCATCGCAGTTCTCTCGCCCTCCCGGCCCCAATCAGGCGCCTCAGCCGCAGCGTCCGCAACGGCAGTGGTCTGGCTCTGGCTCTATTCCTGATGGACCAATGGTGACATCTTCCGTACCGATGGCTTCCAGCCGTAGCCCGCCTACCCAGGCCATGCAGCTCGGCGTGGCATCGCAGGCGGCATTGCAGGCACCCCGGGCAACCGATCGCTATCCTCAGGGCCAGCCTCTGCCAGTGGACAAATCGCCAGGCTATGCCCCGCGCCCGGTGGAAAAATCGCCGCCAGTGCAACCACCGCCACCACTTGCCAAGTCGCCCCCGGCACAGCCGCCCCCGCCCCTCGCCAAATCCCCTCCTGCCCATCACGCGCCTCTTCCTCTGGCCAAGTCGTCCCCAGCACAGGCTCCCAAGCCCCTGGCCAAATCACCCCCCGTCCGGTCGGCGCCCCTGCCCATTGCCAAGACGTCCTCGCCGCCTTCGTATCCTCGCCAGATGTCATCAGATGGTGCACGGTCGCCAAACCAGCAGTTTGCTTCGAACAGTGGTGGTACTTTCCAGGTCATCTCCTCGTCCAAGATGTCGACCTCACCTCCCGCGCCTGAACCCAAGCAACCGATACCTGCTACCGCGTCGCCGGGTAGCGAGAGCCCTTCGAGGCCTCGGATCTTCATTCCGGCCGGAAGGAATGTTGCGCCACCCGAGGCAAAGCCGTACAATTCGCCGTCTGATTTCAGCGCAGTCGCACCGCCTCCTTCGGCCTCGACGCCCCCGGGTCCAGTTGCAGCTGGCATGGCTGCGCGGGGTCCCGCACCACTCACTCGTCCGGACCGATCGCCGTACCGCACCAGCCCTCCAAAGTCCGAAAGCGTGGACGGTCAGATGCCGACACCCCCTCCTGTTCCCACTCCGGCGGCTAAGAGTGTCGCAGCGGCGGCTGCGGCGCCATCTGCTGCGGCCATCCTCGCCGCGGAGACGCGTGCGCGCACAATGAGCAATCTGAGGGCTGAGAGGACGGAGCCCAGGGCTGAGGCTGTGTCGGCCGAATCACCCCGGCATCCTGTTGAACCCCCTCGCCAGCCTGTTGAGGCGCCCCGGCAGCCTGCGCCCGCGGTTGCCAGGAGCCCATCGCCGGTGATGGCTAACGAGCAAGAGTTCGCCATGTCTCCGCAGGATGAGTCTGCCAGGGTCACTCCTCATCAGTCTGCGAACGAGACTCCGCTGCACGCGCCGCAGCCTGTCTCGGAGACGCCCATTGGCCACACGGCCGATTTCCTCTCCATGCGCAGCAAGCCCAAGGACTTGAAGCAGCGCTACCCGGATCTTGCTGCCAGTGGCACGCCTCCTTCCAGCGACCAACACAGCTTCCGCACGGCATCAGGCGCATCCGCTTTATCGTCATATGAGCAGAGCACACCGCGCATGATGACCCCTACCAGCGCCCTGGGATCCAGCACTGGGAGCCCGCCGAGGGCCAAGCGCAGCGTGCCTGCTGCTATCCAGACGCAGCGTACTGGCCCGACGGACAAGCGCGTCAGCCGTATTGTCAGCTCATCGTCTGCCAACTCGCCCACGACTTCGACGCACTCGAGCAGTGGCTCGATAATGGACCGTCCTCGTCCCAAGCCCAAGCCTGAGATGTCGACCACTGTTCTCATGAAGCACCCGCGCATTGTCGTCACGCTCCTGCCGTATCTCAACATAAACTCGTTCCTCAACCTCATCGGCTCGGATAACGAGATCCGCAAGTACATGACGGGCGAGCAGGTCGGACGCTGGGTTATGCGCGAGTGGGGTGTTACCATTGACCGCGAGCGTGGCCGCTCCTGGCCGGGTCTTACTGTGTGGGAGGGCTTCCGTGAGTATTAGTTAGAATGGACAGTTGCTAACAACACAGTCGAGTCGCTTCTCCACGACCCTGCGGTGTACAGCACGTACCCTGCGCAATACCACAATCTGCTTCGCCACCTCAGCCTTTCGCACACACTGATTGTTCTGTTCCTGCGCACTCTTCCAGCGGCAGCGTTCCCCTACTCGCCCCCGGTGCCGTTCGATGACGATATTCAACAGCCTGTCTTGCACAAGTCAAGCTCGGTGACCAGCTTCCTGGGCATGGGGATGCCGCCTCGCGGTGGTGCCTCTCGTGCAAACAGTGTTGCTGGCTCGGACACTGGTAGCGGAGGCCATCCTCGCATGCCCCGCCGCGAACGTGTTACGGAGCTCGTGATGCCGGAGCCCCTGTCAGCTGGTCCCAACTCGGCCAACGGCAGCAAGTCGATCGCACAGATGATCCCTCCTAGTGGTAAGCTCCGCAAACGTCGTGGATCCATTGGTTCCATCGGCTCGGGTGCGGTCGGAGTTGGCTTTGGCCGCAAGCGCTCCAATTCGGTGTCATCGATTGTCACCGAGCGTCTCAACGCGCCGTCGGTGCACGCGGCTACTGTCATGCCGCAGGGCAAGGCTGTCTATCCCCCGGTGTCGTATCCGAACGCCAAGCGGTACGAGTTCCGTCGGTACGGTGATTCGTCCGTCCACAGCCCGGTGGGCACCGTGCCAGCGAGCAGCCGGCCTGGCTCGATAATGTCGGCGCAGTCGTCGGTCCGTGGCTTTGGCATGAGCCGCTCGCGTCCCCCGTCGACGCGCGCCCCCTCGGACATGCTCCCCGTGCCTCCCCCGATTGGCGGCGGACGCGGCAAGGAGCGTTCGTCTGTCGCCTCCAGCGAGGGCCGCTCATCTCGGCGTTCCGACCATGGAACGGCTTCGCCTGTCGGCCGTCGCTGGGACTCGCCCACTGGCGGCAGCAAGTACGAGCCCGCGTTTGATCGCCCTCCCCCTTACATGGTTGGCCGTGCGCCCATCCTCCGCGTATTCGTCCCTGTCAGCCAGCAGGTCCCTCGTTGGCCCTCGTCGGAGGGTGCAATGGCGGCCTGGCGCGAGCTTGAGAAGTGCGGTGCTGACAGGCGGATGCGCCTCGGTGACCTCGTGGTCAACACCGCACTCCACAAGCCCAGCAACACGGAGCACGTGCTCGTCTTTGTTCCCTTCATGCCGCACAAGCTTGTTCCTCTCGAGTATGTGCACTGCGCAACCGGCACTCTGCCCCACTACCTGGACGCATTCGCCCTGTCGCCGATCTACTACGACCCCTTCCTGCCTACGCCGCAGATCATCTACCTCGACTTTGCGCCGTACGCCGCGCAGGCCATGCAGTCGATCCGGTTGGCATACGACCGCCGCGATGTCACCGTCTCGTCCGGAGCTCGCGTCGCGGCCAAGCGGTACCTGCACGTTGCAGGTGTTGAGATCCAGCCTGGAGACCGTGTTGCTCCGGAGTGGGTCGGCATGCTCACCCTCGAGAGCGAGGGCACTGCTGAGGGCCGTTCCGACATGGAGGCTCGCTTCGGCTCTGGCGACCCGTCGCGCGCTGTCATGGGCCCCTGGGAGGTTGTCCGTGAGCGTTCGATGATGGGCTCCCTCTGGCTCCGCCTCATTCGGGAAGGACAAACCACCGCCCACGAAGGCCAGCGTCACCGCTAAGCCTCTCACCCAAGCATTCTCTGCACGAACGCACCATTAGGACAATTATGGCTCCTCTCAAAGAGCCCCTAGACAATCATTCCCGCCATTTCCACTTGCACTCCCATTCCGCTGTTACATGAAACCAGAAGCCCGCATCTATCAGCATTCATTTATAGAAGAAGTGAACCATCCGCGCTGGCGCTACTGTTCCGTCTTTTCCTCTCTCGGTCTCTTTCGCTGGCTGGTTCCCAAACCCCATCTGGAGAAAAACACGAATCTCTCAACTATTAGATAGACACAATTCCACGAAACCAACTTGGGCCTCATTTCACATCTGCATGCATCATTGTGCCATTCCGAGGGAGCAGTGGGGGAGGAAGCGTTGGATGTGGTCTTGCTCCAAAGCTGAACCACAGAGCACCAAACAGAAGTGCCAGGCTCTGCCTGTTCAGGTGTTCGACGAAGACGGGCCCGCCAGCCAACTGCCATGGGACATACTCTCTGCTACATAAGTTGTGCGATCTCAACCAAACAAGTCGGCAGGGTATTATGTGGGTATGCATAGTCTAAGTTACTCCTGGCAGCAAGACGGAGGTGGGGCTTGTGTAGATGTCACAAGCGCGGGCAACGGCGCAGGCAGCGAGAACCAGTCAGAAGCTGGCTGTCGAAATCCTCCCTCGCCATTACTTTGCCTTTCCGCCCTTCCTCTTCCTTCCCGCAGCCTTAGCTGCCGCCGCCGCCGCGGCCGCATCGCTCCGCTGTTCGGCGACGACATCGGCGCGGAGGCTGGTATAAGCGGACCGCATCCAGGCAGTGTATCCGCCCGCCAGGAAGCCAGCGAGCGCACCAACAACCGGCGTGAGGGGGAACGTCTGGTGTGAGCAAATAAAACTTCTCTTCAACTCACTTGCCACGGCCTGTCCCAGTCGAGCGCGATGGGCACGGCGCCGACCCACGCGCCAATAAGCGACCCGGCGAGGGGGTACGCGAACGCACGCTCGGCGGCGTCCTCTGCGCGCCAGGCACACACGAGCCGCGTAAGACGGTACCGCGCGACAATGCCGTCGTCGTGCATGCTCGGAATGCCCAGCGCATAGGTGATCGGCCAGGCGGTGAGGAGTGCCAGCGGAAGCGCGAGGAGGAGCGTGCGGAACCACTGGGCGAGGGTCGCGCCAAGAAGATGCAGCCACACATCCAGGACGAGGGTCGTGAGTCCCGTCGCGAGAGCCGCGTCGCTTACCCGCTAATATCGTCAGATTTATTATATTATACACGCTCGCACGCACCTTGTCGCTTGGGAGACTCGCGCCCGCCCACTTTGCCATCTTGCCGCCCCACCACGCCATGGTCACGGCCGTGCCGGCCGCGACCCAGGCAGTGGAACCCGCCGCGCTCGCCGTGAGCGGGGTAAGCCACGCGGGCTCGGGGCGGTCGGCGCTGCTGCGCGCCGCGAGCGCGGCCTCGATCGCTGCCGGGTAAAAGTAGGCCGTTGTGCGTGGGAGAATGGCAATACACGAGGAGAGGAGGAGGCCGAGGTAGCCCAGATGCGCGAAATAGTCTTTGAGCGGGAAACGCTTGGCGGGGGCCGCCTTGGGGGCGGGTTTGGTCGACATTGTGTGCGTGAATGTGAAGAAGTGGTGGGGTTGAAGATTGGAGCTCTGGACTTTTATGTGTTTGCGCCGATGTCATTCGGCCGTGGCCGTTGTGACCGTCAAGTCCGTGGAGCGAAGAGGGTGCTGGGGACAATGGGAGTGGGAATAGCGTGGGGGTAGCGTGAGTCTCCTGTTCCCCAGAGGACCAGAGTCATTGTTTCTGGGTGGAGGTGGAGGATGTGGAGGTGCCGACAGCGCGCGATGAGCACGACCTCAACAGCAAGTAGTCAGAGCACATCTCACCACCTCCAATCCCACAATGTCCGTCTTCCACATCGGTACGTGCAGACGAGACCTTCTCCGAACTTGCGAGCTAAACCGATGCTGACACACTGCTCTTACTTATTTCCCGCGCTCTTACTTATCTCCCGCTCTTCCAATTAACTCCCCTTTCTCCTTCAGTCGCATTCAAGCTGTCCAACCCGGCCAACCTGCCAGCGCTGAGCGGGGCGATGCTCGCGCTCAAGGACGAGTGTACGCGCAATGGCCGGAAATATATCCGCCAGGCAGTGGGTGGGAAGCAGTCGAATAAGGAGGGACACTGTGGTGGTATGCAGGTTGTGTTCATGGTCGAGTTTGAGGTGAGTTTGCGGACTGCGGACAGCGATATGGGCTGACTTGTAGAACCAGGAGGACGCGGATTACTATATTAATGAGGACCCGGCGCATACTGCGTTTAAGGTGGGTTATTGAGGCGTGTTATTCTTGAGAGGGTGTAGAGTGTACACATCATTGACCTTGTTGGATGAAGATTGCTGACCGCAGAACAAAATTGGCGGATGGGGCCTCGAGGGCGTCACAGTGCTCGACTTTACTCCTGGTGCTTTCTAATACCCGGAGGCAAGAGTCTCGGGTACGGCTGAAGTAAGATTATGCATCACCAGGAATACAGAAAAAAAAACAGGAAGGAGCGGGCGGAGTCTATGGCTATGGCTACTGAGACGGTGTATTGTCGGGGCACGTGTACTGCCGTGAGCTGCAAGTTGTGGTGCAAGCTGTGGTTCCTAGTTTCGTGTGTTCAAAGTGTCGCGGTACTCGTGCCGGTCGTGAGGGAATATGAGGTCGAAATCAAGAGGGTATACAAATTGGGAACAGAGGAACGCCGAGGCTCTAGTAAACGGCCGATGTTTCTTGCAGTCAGGTGAACTTTACGACATCGGAATGCGTAGGACCTGTCTAAACGCGTCGGACGGCAGGCTGGTTGCCGACAACGGGCTGATTCAATCCAACCTCTGCCTCGTTCATGTGCGCCTCTGTGACAGCATTTGTGGCAGCGTTAGATCCACCCCCGAACCAGCGCCTCTTGGGCTTAGCAGGGGCAGCCGCAGGAGTGGTGGCCGCAGTTGCAGTGGTCACAGAGGGTCCAGCGCCCGGGACGGTAGACGCCTGGCCTGGGAACGTCTGGCCTGGGACACCACCAACAGCGCCTGTCCCGCTCGCCTCGGCGACTGTCGCCTCTGTGACCTCAGTGAGAGCACTGTGGCCACCTTGACGGAGGTTTTCCTCTCCACGCTTGCGCAGGTGCGCCTCGAGACTGATCGTCAGATAATGTCATGTTGAATGTCCCCCAGAGAAGCTTTCCGACACTCACATATGGGCGTTGCGCCAGTTGGTCTTCCACACCGCCATCACTACGTCGCCCACGAGTGGAACAAAACTGGACAAGTTAGAGTCAGAGAAACCGTATCAGGACTCACCCAACACCCGCAGCAACGGTATTGTTGAACATCATTTCACCGACCACACTGGGAGGGAGGTCGAGTGTACGTGAGGGCTTCACGACCAAGCTGTAGTTGAGAACAATGTTCACCACATCACCAGCTCCGGGGATGATACCTGAGTGTCAGTCATCGGCCTCAGTCGCTACTTGAGCAGGACAAAGTTAGCGACTCCGTCACGCCCTTATAGGCGCGATGCTGGGCACTACCATAGACCGACTCACCAATCCAGAACGTCCATCCGACCCTAAACCCGCAAAGGTTCATTCCCTTGTCGAGGTAGTGGGCACGCTTGCGGACCTTGCGGAGGACCTTTTCCTCCTTCTTCGTGAGGCCAGGAGGGACATCGCGCTGGGATCAGTCGCAGCTCTGAAACACCCATAAGGCATGTGGAGCCCTCTGCTGTCTAGAACTCACCTTTACACGCTTCTGCTTGCCCTTGGCGGTGGTGATTATCTCGTAGTACGGGTCGGTAGGCTCATACTGCTTTGCCTGCTTGGAGAGGTATTTCTGGAGGTCAGCGCACGGCGGCTATACAATGAGGACTACACATACCTTCGCGACGTAGCTGGTCATGGCGAAAGTAGATTACGGCCTTGATGGAATGGAAGGCGATTCGGTGGCGAGGGTAGTGCTGGGGGGCTGGCTGGGGTGGGGGCCCAGTGATGAGGTCGCGACGGAGAGTTGCTTTTAACGCCAGAGGGAGTAGTGGTGAAAAGAGTAGAGGAGAGAGTGAGGGATGCGAGAATAAAGGAATAAAAAGGAGTGGGATGTCCAGATGTGTGGGATTGTGACAATGTGAATGGGGGATATGAAGAACAAAGGAACAGCAACGAGAGACAAGAAAGAGGCAAAAGGAATGATATCAAGACGAGACCACAAGACCAACACTGTGCTGCATCATCTCAACACAACACACCACACCACCAAACACAGTCTGCGACCTGCTGGCTACCGCCAGGCCGCCAGGGCTGTGGTGTCGTCACACGTCACTCATTGATTTTTTCTATTTCTTGATTTAATCGCTCATTTTTTTTTTGCCACCCAAACGACAGCCAACACACAGAGCATACAGACAGGCACACGGGGCACAGCTTTTTTTTTTTTTTTTTTTCCAGAGCGACGAATGACGCCACTGCCGAAAATCACTCCACCCCCACACGGACGCGCCCTGCCTACACCCTGTGGGCCTGGCCGCTGTTTTTGCCCTCCTCATGCTCCGTTTCCGCGCCCCACTCGGGCCCACTCCGAGCGGGGCCGCTGCCGTTGCCATCGGCGCAACGGGGGCATGTGCACATGTGCCCCCGAAAGTTGACACCTGGCTGGAATGGCGGTCCTTCTACTGCATTCCCTCTTACATCAACATGACGGTGGGGTCTGACGCATATGAACAAATGCACAAATGCTTCTGCGGACGGTAACTGACCTTACTGGGAATGGAAGCGGACGAACACTGACCATTTGGCGGCTGGACGCGATCGACAGGGGCACAGGGGGGAACAAATGCGCTAACTGCAGCTAACTGCGCCAAGTCACAAAAGGACCCGACGGCGCGAATCCGCCGATCTACAGCGATTGGCGTCCACCTGTGGTACCAGAAACTGCGGTGTGAGGCTCTGGCACGCTTTAGAACTCCTGGCGCAAGCCCATTCATGCTTTTGCGCTGCGCGCTGCGCCTTGGCCGCAACATGCATCACACGCGTCACACTTCATGCTGTCTGTCATATGTCGAGGGAATGTCCGCATGGCTGTTAGCGCCTGGTGCGCGCCTGGTGTGCACCGTGGAGGTCTGCGGTATGATGGCCCCTCTCATGGTGCCAAGCTGTTTGTGTGTGAATCGTTGTTCTTTTGTTTCAGAAGGACAGGTGTCAAGGACGTCAAGCCACACAGCACGCTTTGTGCTGTAGACACGACAAACACATTGTGTTCTTCCCCTGGTCACTAGCGGACACTGATTGGGATGTGACAATGAGGTTACCCTCGGAAGCCGATATGTGTGAGAGGGGTTGAGATCGCGAACACTGTCACTCCGGACGACGACGCACCGCTCTAGCTCGGGCGTCTCATGGACCAGCTACCCACTGACGTACAGAGTTGATACCGAGAAGAAGAAGCATTGCGTGACTGGAATGAATGAACGCCATCGCCCGAATCTCGGACAGGCATGGCATTGTTCTGCAACAAAATATCACGCCGACCTGCCCATGGTTTTGACCGTGTTAACCGCTAACATCTCATTCGCGACAATATCGCGTTCGAAGTGACGACAGCAATGATCGTTAGGAAGCTTTAAAGTGTCGAAGTGGCAGAACTGCACCCGATCAAATGCATTGCCTGAAACCACACAATGACTCTCTTGGAAACACTGCTTGAACGGTTGACGCTGGTGTAAGCCTCGTCTGACTTCAGACACTGGAGCGACTGTATGGCGGAGCTGGCGCGAGACATCAAGTATTGAACTTATTATGGGGCGTTCGAGATTATCCTCTGAGCCGTCGACATCTCGGTCGAGAGGGTATGAAATTGGGTCCTAACAAGCCAAGTCATTCCCATCAAGTGGTATGGCAAGATCCAGCATAGGATTGTGTTGAATGCAGAGGTTACATGCTGTTCTACGGACCAGGCGGGAGAGTCAGACTCTGTTAGCTTCGAGATTTGCAGCTCGGCGAGGTCCAGCGGTCAATTGTGTGGAGAGGGCTGTTGGATAAGGGGATCCTGGGTCCAAATCGAACAGCGAGGTGTGAGTGGGGAGGGATAGTGAGAGGGTTCCAAAAGGGAAATCCCCTGTTCTCCAAGTCTCAACGATTCACGACTACTCTTTGTCCTCTCCAAGATGCTCTAGGTAATGGAAAACGCCAACAGTGCCAACCGAGATATGACAGACAATCAAGATGGTGTGACGAGGCGCTGTAGGTGGGAAAGTGACTGAGAACGGAACCGGAGATGAGGCCACTGGTCTTTAATCCCATAAGGAAGAGCCCTCACGTGAAGGATCATGCGGCTCGCCCACGGCGGGAACAGAGGGCGTCGGGGGGAATATCGACGCATACACTGCAGATGTTAGAGGGTCCGGAGAGTCAGACATAATGTTAATGACCTGGCCAAAGTGGGTTGGGTTCGTTGGAATCGTCGGAAAACCGGGGCGTTCAGAATCCTGAGTGGGTCAGAAGGATGTGTACAAAGAGAATGTTGCATACTGCACAGGGCAGGAAGATAACAAAGTTCGATAAGTCAGAGGTTGAGTCATTGCGGCCGCTAATATATCCCGTGATGCATCAACTAATGTATGCAATACATGCAGAGACTACTCCAACATGATCTACTACGCCTCGACCTCGGTCTCCTTCGCCGCCTCGGCCGCTGGTGCGGCCGCTGCGGGTGCAGGCCGCTGCTGACCGCCCGTCCGTCCACCGCGGCCACCACGTCCGCCGGCCGAACGTCCGCCCCTCTCGCCGCCACCGGTGCGCTGCTCGGACATGCTCTGGATCTGGTACTGGATCGCCTGGGACCGGAATGCCAGACCACGGGTCGTCTCGATAAGCGTCGCCGTCGGGGTGGTGATCGGCCTCGAAATGTGGAGCATGTTTGATTTGAGGTCAATTTTGGCGTCAACACCCATACGCGAATCACGGATAAGGTTGACAATCCACTTCTCGCCCTCCTCGTTCGACAGGTTCAGTGTCTTGGACAGGTCCGAAATGTCGATGCGCTTGTGGATACGGCAGAAGATCTCGGAGATGAGCCAACGTGCGTTCTCAACAAAGTCGTCGGCAAAGCCCGACAGGAAGAAGTCGGAGCGGACAACGCTCTCGGCAACAGACAAGCGCTGCTGGGCCTTGTCAAAGTCAAAGTCGCAGAAGAGGTCCTTGAGGAAGGCAGTGACCGGGTCAGAGTACTGGTACTCCTCCATCTGGACGATGCGTGTCAGGTCCTTGACGTGGTCACGGTTCGAGCGGCTTCCAGCCGGCTTGGGGGCGCGACGCGAGATGATGGCCGCGGCGACAAGGTAGCGGAGGAGGTGAGGGCACGACGTCTGGATCGTGTTGAGGTAGGCAGGCGAAAGGAACATGTCGAGGAGACCCTGGCAGCCCTGTCCCTCACCGAGGTTGAAGAAGACGAAGAGCGACCAGTGGAGAAGCCAGGTGCGGGCCTGGAGCTGAGTGAGCGGCTTGGCCTGAGCCTGGGTGTGGGGGTTGTCAATGAGGTCACGGAGGTCCTTGACCTCGACAACGGCAGCCTCCCACTCTCCGGTCAGAATGTTGGAAGCGAGCTTTCCCCAGTGAGCCGAGAGGTTGAGCTCGTGCGAGGCGGAGAAGATGAGGAAGTGGTAGAGGAAGTTGGCGGCGTCGGCGTAGAGACCAAGCGAGTACTGGTACTGGCCGAAGTGGTAAAGAGCGTTGATCTGGTCAAGCGAGAGGTTGTACTCTGACCGCAAAAGGTCGAGGTTCTTCTCCTTGTCCACGGCACCCTTGAGCTTCGCGACCGCCTCGGGGTCCTCGATGACCTTCATGATCGGCTGAGCGGCCTCCTGAAGAGTCTTGTAGCGCGCGGTAGCGTCCTCGCGGAGCTTGGAGAAGTTCTCGGGCTCCACGGAGACACCCTCGCTCTTGGCCTGCTCGTACAGCTGCTCGACGTAGTCGACCATGTTGGTGCCCTTGACGAGGTCATACCTGCAATGTCAGCGATCTTCTTCCTAGTCTCCGGTCGAGCCCGAGCCCAGATCACAAGTGCCAAGGCTATCACAACTGCCATTCGATATCAGGCGACACGTGACAGCCGGCTCGAGCTCGATGACACGCACTGGGCCTTGGTCACCTGCGCGGCGGGGAAGATGTTCGAGTCCGCGAGGTAGTTGAGGAGGGGGATGGCGAGGTGGCGATCCAGCTGGGGGATCAACTTCTAGAGGGGTGTTAGCAACCTTGGCATCGACTGAGAAAGCGCAATAGCGCCGCGTGGTCGGGCGGCAACATTGCGCAAGGAATACTCGCTTGGGTGAGGTCGTACTCCATGTTGGGCGACGTTTCTTTGGTCTATCGGGTGCGGTAAAGGATGGTCGATCCGAAGGAAGGGGGAGGGGAGGGTATCCGGGAACGAGCTCGGTTCGCCGCTTTTGGGATTGGTGCTGCTCGGTCGTGTCGGACTCGAGGTGTGGGGTGACAATGAGCAGCTCTTTGGTGGCCTCGACAGAACAATGGATGACTCCTTCTCGTGGACAGTCCGCGATGCTCGCAAGTAAGCAAGCTGCACAAATTCAAACACGCACACCACACCACACTCCTCCGCAAAAGTCGGTTAACGCCGCGGAATTATCCGCGTCCGTCAGTGTGGCACTTTTTCACCCCTTATAAGCAACGCCACCAACAACCGATCGTCACTCTTGGCGGCCGGATCTGTTTTCGTACGAATACACACAAAAATGCATCCCAACCATTCTCTAGAAATGCACCCACAAGCCAGCAGCCAACACATGCAACACAGAACATGCAACCGAACGATGCTGGATGTGCAACACCGTCGCCCACAGCTCTTAAAGGAAGAAAGTCCGGCGCGAAACCTCCATCTTGGGCTGGAACTGTCAGCATAGGCATTGGCTTGGGGACGCACCTTCCACTTCCATTCGTACTCGTGCTCCTCGTCCAAAGCTGGGATTCGCTGACCATCGGGTGTGGCATTGGCGGGATTCGGGACACCCTTGGCCATCTCCTCGGCAGCGGCGTCCTCGTCCATCTTCTCCTGCTCCTCGTCGTCCGAGTCCAGGTCAAGAGCATACTCGTCATCATCGGCGGTCTTGTCGCCGCCAGTCGGCATGCGGCCGTCGGCAGTGCGCACAGACGGGAGACCCTTGCGAAGCCAGCGCATCTTGAGGGTGAATCGAGGGCCGATCTCCTGCAGCTTTGCGGATGTGGCAGAAGTGAACGCGTAGCTGTGAGGTTAGTATTCTTCTCTACCGCGTTTCGACCCACCGGTGTCGCCTGAAGAACAAGAAGTCGCGCTGGTTGTGCAATGTGACGACTTGACGACCGCGGAACTGAGGAAGGGGAGGGAAGAGCTGGCCAAACATGCGACCAACAGTGTTACCGAGGAGGGTGGTGAAGCCGTTCAGGATGAGCTCGGGCGAGTGAGCTGTGGGGCGCGCATGTCCCTGTAGAACGTCAGAACTGGCTCTGGGTCAGACCTCTCATCAACTCACGTAGATCTCGGATCCCAACTGCACGCTCGTGAGCTTGAAGTAAGCAGTGGGGCCAGCAGGGAGGTTGACGATGGTGATCGCGTCTGAATGTCAGCGAATGGCCCGAGTCAGTAGGGCTCACTGGGCTTCTTGTGGTCCTCGTTGACAACAATCATCGCGTTGTATCCGCGCTTGGCACTCCAGCGAGCTACACGGCCCAGTTCAAATCCGCGGCCCTTGGGGCGCTTGAAGAACTCGCCGCCAGGGAACACCGACTTGAGGTCGTCACAGAAGTGGTACGTGGGCTTGGACGGACCCGGGGAGGTTGTGATCAGGATACGCGGAGGGCCGGTGGGAATAGGAGCTGCCGCTGCTTCCTCTCCAGCCTTCTCCTCAGTCTCATCCTTCTCTTCGTCTTCCTCATTCTGGTCCTCATCTTCCTCGCCCTCATCCTTGGCAACGGCCTTGGCCTTCCCCTTGGCTTTGGCGCTCGATGCCATCTCCTCGTCCTCCTCATCGCTCTCCTCCTCGCTTTCATCCTCGCTCATAGCCTCATCCTCAGCAGGAAAGTTCACAGAGCGAGAAGCCTCGGCAGCACGCTCCTCGGCAGCACGGAGCAGCGCCGGGTCCGCCGTGAGGTATGACGAGGAGTCGTAGACACGGGTGTTGTCGATCGTGCGCGGGATGTTCTTCGCGAGACGGGCCTGGAGTGTGAGAGTCAATACTCGGTGGCTGCAAGTTCATAGATATACTAACCTTCTTGAGCTCCTCACCACCGGGAGCCTTCTCGGCCTTCTTGATCTGTCTGCGTTAGCCCTGCGTTCTCCATAGGTTGACAGCCACCTACCTCGAGACGACGCTTCAGCTTCTCCTGCTCCTTGTCGCGGCGGGACTTGCGATGCATCTCTGCACGCTTCACCGCGTTTGCGATCTTCTTGTCCCGTCCCATCGTGTCCTGTGGCGGCTTTGGTGAGATTGAACGGGGATGGCAGTGAGGGAGACGGTTCGAACAGCTGTCAAGCCCAAAAAGTGGAGGCAGAGCAGGTCATCGCTGAAGATTTCTGAAATCTCAGCGGCAAAACGCATAAACCCCGCACTCAGCTTGTGTCTTGGGCACGTGACATTTTTAATGACATTAAGTACACGTCATATACACCTGTCCAGTTGACGCAAGGTCCAGTCATCTCCACCGTCGCGTCCAGGCGCGTGTTTGTTTTGTTTCGCCCTGTACCCTGTCCAAACCTGGCTCACACCCTCTTGCCTCTTGCTGTATGGGCCACTTTTTTGCCTTCCCTCCTTGACCATACACTTGCTATCCATAACTCCACAAATATAACTATATCCCCACTCCAGAGATGCCTTCCCTGCTCACGTCTTCCTCTCTGCCAGGAAGAAGACAAGGACTAGGACTGTCTCGAGTGACCTCGCTGCAGAGGAAATGGGACGACGACGACGATGAAGGAACCAGCAATGAAAACATCTGGCCCATGCCTCTTCCTCCTCATCACCAATCTTCATCTCAACCTCAAGCCTCAAGTTCTGCCATCTCCTGGTCACCTAGTCCAGAACGGTAGGTTGTTTACCCTGCCGCGGCGTCCGTCTGTGTCTGTGTCTCACCCACACAGTGTACGGAGGAAGGTTGTTCCCTTAATGCCAACGTCCACCGTCTCCGAGCCGGTGATGATTCCCGGTGAAACACCTGCCGACCGCCGTCGGCGTGCCATCTTGGCCGCGATGTCGCAAAGCTCGGACAACTCGAAAGAATCTAGTTCTGCATCGACCAGCTACTTGTCAAAGCCATTACGTTCAGGCTCATCGCGTCCTTCCCCGAGCGTTGGTTCCGATGGACTCCAGGTGTTGCCTTCTCTGAAGCGCAGCCGTCCGTGGGACGAGGGCGTGAAGTAAGTCAAGGCTGTCAACACTTTGTCACTACTAATACCAGCATTGGCAAGAAGGTTGCGGAGCAGGGCAGGACCGTGAGCCGCACAAACTCGTCCATGTCGTCTTCCTCGACCAAGGGAGTGGCCACGGTGGGACCTTCTGTTGTCGTTCGGCCAAAGATCTTTCTCAGTCAAGAGCAGAAGAAGGTCCTCCAACTCGTGGAAGCCGGCAAAAATGTGTTCTTTACAGGAAGTGCTGGTGCGTACATACATGTAAAGCCAGCTCACATTAGGTACCGGCAAGTCGGTTCTTCTCCGGGAAATTATCAAGACTTTACGTCGCAAACACGCAAAAGCCTCAGATGCTGTCGCTGTCACGGCATCCACTGGAATCGCCGCGTGCAACATTGGTGGTGTGACTCTCCATTCCTTTGGCGGATGTGGTCTTGCCCTAGAGCCGGCCCCAGAGCTTGTCACGAAGATCAGGAGGAACAAGAAAGCCGTCTCGCGCTGGACCAGGACCAAGGTTCTGATTATTGACGAAGGTAATGTTCCGCGTTCTGGACATTTGTTGACCTACAGTCTCTATGGTTGATGGCGAGCTGTTCGACAAGTTCAACAAGGTTGGCCAGCTGCTGCGCAGGAAGCCGAGCGAGCCATGGGGTGGCATTCAAATCATCGTCACTGGTGATTTCTTCCAGTTGCCACCAGTTTCCAAAGGTCGCGAGCCAAATTTCTGCTTCGAGGCCAGCTCTTGGGAGTCCACCATCGACATCTCAGTCAATCTTACACAGGTCTTCCGTCAGAGTGACGAGCGTGAGTCTGACGCGTGTGGCTACAAGCTCACCCCCAGGCTTCATCAATATGCTTAACGAAATGCGCTTTGGTCGGCTCACACAGGCGTCCATCCAGGCATTCAAGGAGCTGGAACGCCCAATCTTTTACGACGACGGCATCAGCGCTACTGAGCTCTTCCCCCGCCGTGAGGATGTCGAACGCTCCAACAACCAGCGCTTGGAGGCTCTCAACACCGACGGTTGGTCTTACGAGTCAGTTGATGGAGGTGTCATCAAAGACCCCGTGCAGCGGGAGAAGATGCTTGCCAACTTTATGGCACCATCACAAATTTTCCTCAAGGTCGATGCCCAAGTCATGCTCATCAAGAACGTTGACGAGACTCTTGTAAACGGCAGCATGGGCAAGGTGATCGGCTTTTGTCATCGTGTAGAGTATGTGCAGGATTCGAGCGGGCGTTGGAGGGAAGGTGGCGTCCTTGAGGACATGGAGAATGAAGACGACGACGATGATACCCGCGCCAAACTCATGGAGAACCTACGGTCCAAGATATCCGCCAATGCCAAGCCCTTTCCTGTCGTTCGCTTCAATGTGCCTGGTGGCCAGAGGGACATGCTCGTCGAAGCAGACTCGTTCAAGAATGAGCTGCCCAACGGCGAGGTCCAGGTGTCGCGCCAACAAATCCCTCTTATCCTCGCCTGGGCAATGTCTATCCACAAGGCTCAGGGTCAGAGTAAGTGTCAAGTTCTGTGGGTTTGCCATTCTGACATTTAGCGCTCGACCGTGTCAAGGTTGATCTCAGCAAGGTCTTCGAAAAGGGCCAAGGTGAGTGTTCGAACCGACCCGCACTGACTCCAGCCTATGTCGCTCTATCACGCGCCACCACGCTCGATGGTCTCGAGGTGAAAGGGTTCAAGGCGGAGAAGGTCATGGTTCACAGGAAGGTGGCGGTCTGGAACAACAAGCTCCAGACACTCGGTGGGTGAGATATTTGTTCTGTTCCATACACAGCGAGTCGTTTGTATCATAATCTGTATTCGACACATCGGGGTAGCAAGCTGTGTCTATCCCACATTCCATCATTACAAGCGCATTCCCCATTTATGCATTGAGGAGCATCTCCCGCGTTTTCTGATGGGGATGTGTGCGAAAGGGACGTCAGCTGTTGCATGTGGTTGAAATGTGAGCAAAACCACTAGGTGTCAAGTCAGTGAAGGCGGAGCTGTGACTCTCCTTTCCTATGAGGTGTTGCGCCGGTCGAGCACGTCGTGCAAGGCCTGAACATTCCCATCCTCACACCATGCTTGCCATGGGGCGAGAATACTTGGCTGAACACCTCTGCTCTCAAGCATACTGCGTAGCTGCGTCAAGGGGGTGGGTCCACTCACGCCTGGAAGTCGTGATGATGGTTATCTCAATGACGGCGTGACATGCACCTAACACGTGTCTGTAGCTGATAACAATGCAAGCGCGCTCGACCTCCCAGCTGAATGATAGGACTGTGCAAGAGGGGCGCTTATCTACAAGATCTCGCAGTCTCGGTGCGTCAAGGATCCGGGAACACTGCGCAGATCTTGCAACATACTTACACAAACCGGGCTCGCAGGGCAGATCGCAAATCACAGATTGCAGAATCCCTGCACCACGCGTCTCTCCGGCAGTAGCCGCCGATCTCCTGATGCCTTCCGTCCCGCAATAACAGCAAATATGGTCTCGGCTGGGGCTCGCCTAGCAGGGCAGCCTCGCAGTCTCGCAGTGCTTTGCGGCTTGCGCAGATCTCAGAACAAGCAGGGAGATTCCAGATGGACCAGAAGGGAGGACAGTTTAATGTTCAGGGACACAGGGGCACCAAGGGGCCGGAGCCGGCATTGCTGCGCAGCCCGCAGCAGTTGGGAACGTGGCCTCGGGGCTCGGGGCTGGAGGCTGCGCGAGTGCGCGAGTGCGCTGCGGGTGGCTGCGGCTAGTGCTGCGCAGCACGGCGCTGGGACAGTAGTGTAGGGTGGGCCCTCGTACCCTGGTTCCAGAGTTCCGCTGTTCCGCTGGCCGGGAGGGTTTCGAGGCACGGATTTCAGCCACGCCGGGGCCCAGAACTGCTGGCTGGAACTGCTGGGATTGCGGTGAGCTGCGAGTTTGTGAGCTTGTGGGAGAGCTAGAACACGAGGGGAAAAGGGCGCCAAAGGTCAATGGGGAGTGACTAGGTGACTCTATCTGAAAGGCAATCTCGCAGCTCGCAGCCCGCCCGTAGTACCCATAGTACGCCATGAGTACGCAGCTATACGCAGAGGGGTGCTACGAAGTCGCCGCGGCGCAGCAACACGGCTTGCGGAATTGCGGGCCTTGCGGGAGAGCTCGCTGTGCACATGCATATGCATGCCGATAGGCCGCGCTCGCTGTGGGGCATGGCGACGCGACATGCTTAACGCACTTGCCATATGCATCAGACCTATCACTTTCTCTTTTGGACATCTCACAATCACGATCGATAACTTTCACCACTCTACTGTTATTCGCGACACTCGTTGAAAAGCCTCTCTGATCGACGATCAATGTCGACCGTGGATTACCGGGCGATATCTCGTTGATAACTCGGCCCATCTCGCCGCGCTCGCTGCACAGGTCGAATCCATCTCTGTGCGACTCTTATCTCCAGCGCCCATCCCCCTCCCATCTCCTATACGACCTCACGACCGACCATGATCCTTCCCGCAGACGTAAAGGAGCCGTTCTCGGACGACGAGGACTACCTCGACTTTGACGAGGAGATCGACGTCGACGGAGGGTATCCGTATCGCTATCCGGGCAATCTCGAGAACGTCCCATTTCTCCCCCACCCTCACTCTCACCCCCATTCGTTCTTCGACTACCCACCACCATATACTCCTCCACCGGGGTTCGACGACGATGAAGACGACGACGACGAAGATTACGAGAAGCCGCGCACGCTGCGCGAGCGCATCGCCAGGCACCTCCGCCGCGCAGCCGACATTCCCAGCCGTTTCATCCTCGTTGCGGTCCTCCTCCTCGCCTTCTACTCTGTCTACCTTCCCATTCGCTACCACCGGAGACACCGCTTCCCTCCCCACGACCCGCCGCCAGAAATCTGGGAGAACAAAATCACACCTGTGCGCTGTGCGCAGTTTGCGCATGACGGTAACACCACAACAATAATTGAAGACGGCAGGCGCAGCACAAATGCCACCTTTGCGCTTCCCCTGACTGCGCACGAAGTGTTTACAGCCCTGCGCACCCCGTCTGTGCGCGGCGTATATGTCACGACATACTACCCGAACGTCACGAGCACGGAGGGAATTTCGTTGGATAGCGAGCCCGCGGGGCCAAGACTCATGATAACCGTCCAGGCTATCTGGGACGGCGTCGAGAACTCGGCGGGAACACAGGCGCTCGATACCGCATCGGTGTGTCTCCACGAGGTCAACCAGACGGACAGCGCGTCCGGCTGGCTTGCGGACCGTAAGCGCAGTATCGGCGTCGGCGTTCGGTCGGAGGAGATCGACTCGTCTAATATCGAGTTCCGGGTACACATCGCTGTGCCGCTACAGAATGGCACCGAGGCTGAGGCGTCAGTGCGTGATGAAGAGCGTCATGGAGTAGTTGGCGCAATCTTCAACGCCTTCGCTCCGCGTGAGCCGCCGGCCGACGCCGTCCCCCCGATGACTATTCGCGCCGAAGCGGCCGTCGTACACGTCGGCAATCTGACGGGCGCGAGTGTCGCTGCTCTCGTTATCGACGCGGCTGCTAGCGCTGTTAGGATTGACGAGATGCGCGCCGAGGCGGTGCGCATCAAGACTGTCGGAGACATCCACGCCAACGTTGCGGTTTCTCACCGTCTGGATATCGAATCGCCTGCGTGAGTAGGCGTTTGTTTTGCCGAATCGTGTTTTTGCATCTAACGTCTCAGAGGCCACGTCGAGCTCAACATCAGCACGGTGCGCTCCCCATCTTTCCGGTTCCTCCGCCACGACTTGGGCCGTCCCCCACACCCAAGCAACTCGACCGACTTGGAGTGTACGTTACCGCCCGTCGGGCTGAACATCCGCGCGAACAATAATAAGGCCGTCGTTCGCCACGTTGGATGGGAAGTACCGTGCCGCGGCATCAACGCGAACATCAAGTCCATGGTCGCTGACATTGATGGTGAGTTGTACAAGTCCCGGCTGGTCCGTTGCTAACCACCAGTCCACCCTCATCCGCTGTTTGAAGGCCGCGTCTGGCTGGGAACGACTGTCGGCATGATCAAGGTCGACACTCCCGCGATCGAGGACCCCCTCGGACTCGGGCGCCACCGCACCATCGACATCGTCAAAAAGGGCCGCCTTGGTGCGAAACTGTACTCTGGCACCGTCCGCTGGGAGTCTGATGAGTCTGATGCGGGCGCCGCTTCTGAGCCAACAGAGAAGCCCGAGGACGAACACAATCCCGAGCGCCGACACCGCCTCCCACACGGCCTCTTCATCCCACCCCACATCTCCGCTCTCGTCGTCGAGACGTCTGTCGGCAGCGTGCACGTCGCATTCTAGAAAATCTGCCATCCAGGTTATAATAGACGTTGTCCCTCCCCTGGAGTAACCATCTCATCATCATCAGCAGCACCGGGCTGCCTTCCAGCACCAGTATCACTATCAGAACTCGTCCCACTTGTGGCGTTTGTATTGTATATTTGCCTGCAGAATGCACTGTACCATAGCCAAAGAGCAACCTGATCCAGAGACACGTAACACACCCATGATATTGGTTCCATCATTGTTATCAAGTGGTTCACTCGCTTGGTTCAAACAAACCCGTATGTCATCGACTCTGTTCAGCAAATCACGCCTCTCTCCGCGTTTGCTTGCTTGCACCTCGACTGCCGGGATAGCAGATAGACGCCGATCGTCTGATACGGTGTCAGGCTGATGGTCGCGCGCACCCCCTTGTTCCCAACGGGCAAAGCTCAGTGGATCAGTGGCCCACCGTTGATTGGGGAGAACCGCCACCCGTCCATTTCATCCACGTTCCTATCCACCCATCTCATCCATCCCAAGTTGGCCGTCATCTGCAATGGGCCCCGTTGGCCCGTTGGGGACACTCAGATGTGCCATTTGTGGTCACTTCCATTCGGACCGACACCGGCCCGGGCAGCGTGAACAATGACAAGCCAAGCACGCGTTGCAATCTCGGGAGAATGACCGGACCGATCCGGACGAGACTCGCGGGCAGGAAATATGGCTCGGTACGCTCGGATGATCCTGGCTCGGCAACTTGTCCAGTAGTGCCCACCATGCAACAATCCACATGCAGCTGGGTGCTCCGCGATCCGCGATCGCGACGGAACTTGTCCGGTCAGACTCTGGGGAACTCTTGGCGGTCGTGTGAGGCGTCGTCCTCCTCTGTGCATGCCGAATGGCCGTTTGGTATGTGCAGAGTGCGGAGAACGGAGTGCCCGGCAGCCCGGTCGGCCACTCGGCCAGTCGGCTTGTATTGCACGGTGGCATGACGTTTTTCCCTGACGGCCCTCTGCCCTCTACGCGCTGCTATCTCCCGATTCCCGTCAAAAGACCCAGCGACGTGCATCTCTTCGCTCTCTTACTTTCCATCTCCCATTCCACCTCCATCTCCCTCAATGTTCTCTCGTGCGCATCTCTCATCTCGCGCACTGCGCAACTTTGCCCCTACTGGGCGGCGCTTCGCCTCAAACTCCCACGCGCCCGGACCCAAGCCGCACGGGCGGACGCTAGGCGATGCGGAGCGGGACGCGCTCGCGCGCGCCCAGCGCGTCCGGCGCGCCAACGGGTGGATGTCAGGCGCGGCGGTCTTTGGCGCCTGTGCGATGGGCTATGCCGTCGCTGCGCTGCTGTACTCGCGCCCCGCGGCGCTCTCCACCCAGCTTTTGCCGTCCGAAGTCGCCATCGAGCTCCAGGACAAGTTTCAGCCGCGGTACGGCTCGGCGGCAGACTACCGCGCGGCGATTGACGAGATCCGCAACCTCTGGACTGTGCGCGGCAAGGGAGACCGCGTGTCCACCGACCCCAGTGACCTCACGTCCCACGGTATCTCAGACTGGAGCTACCACGAGGCTGAGCTCCCCACCGTCGTCGTCTGGGCCGAGACCACCGCCGAGGTCCAGGACCTGGTTCGCATCGCGAACAAGTACAAGGTCCCCATCACGCCGTTTTCGGGCGGAACTTCTCTGGAGGGTCACTTTGCTTCGGTGAGTGTGAGGCGACTGGGAAGTGGCCTCGGGCTTGTGAGATCGAGTCTCATCCGACTCTGGCCAGTATCGGCAACCCGACGCTGAGCGTGCTTTAGCAGCATGGACTGGCGCCGCAGCTCCCTATAAAGGCCCATTTAGACCCCCCCCCCCCCCCCCCCCCTCCTTCTAAAAGCAACTCGCTGACAGTAGCCCTTTGGCGGTATCTCCCTCGATGTCGCCATGATGGACAAGATTATCTCCGTGTCCGAGGCGGACGCCGAGGCTGTCTGCGGCCCCGGTGTCAAGTGGGAGGACCTGAACGAGCACCTCGCCAAGGAGGGTATTCCCCTCTTCTTCCCCATCGACCCCGGACCTGGTGCCACTCTCGGCGGCATGGCGGCGACGGGATGCTCGGGAACGAATGCCGTTCGCTATGGTACCGCTAAGGGAGAGTGGTTCCTCAACCTTGTGAGTGTAGATGGATCTGCTGAGGCATGAGGCCATGAGAATTGTTTACATTGTTTGGATGTGCTGGGTAATCTGTGGGGATGGGGTGATCTTCGGGGGATCGCTCTTCGATTCGGGCAATCCCCGGTGCAGATCCCCCTTGCAGATCCGCTACTGATAACCGCCGATCCACCTCCTGCCGATCACTGAAACTCGTTCGCGACGATTCGCAATGATCGCATCGATGCTCACACTGCAGACCGTTGTCCTCCCCACTGGCGAGGTTATCAAGACTCGCTCATCCGCACGCAAGTCGAGTGCGGGCTGGGACGCTACCAAGATGTTCCTCGGCGCTGAGGGAACCCTTGGTATCATCACCGAGTGTACCGTGCGCCTTGCCCCTGTCCTCCCCACCAAGGTTGCAGTTGTCAACTTCCCCGGTGTCGAAGAGGCAGTGCGTGCCGCCACCGAGGTCACCAACCTGGGCTACCCTGTGCAGTGCATCGAGTACCTTGACGGCAACACCATGAGGGTGGGTGGATAATGATGTGCAAACTGACAACAGGCAATCAACCAGGGTGGTATTGCCGGCCGTACATATCCCGAGAAGGACACTGTTTTCTTCAAGTTCCAGGGGTAGGTGAAAGAATGCTGTTCTCACCTGACATCAGATCCGACGCGATGATGAAGGAGATTGCCAGGGGCGTCAAGGAACTCGCTTCTCAGCATGGTGGCAAAGACTTTGAGTTCTCCAAGACGGAGAAGGAGGCCAATGACCTCTGGGCCGGCCGCAAGGCTGCTCTTTGGAGCGTGCTGGCTCTGCGGCCCAACGCCAGGGTGTGGACCACGGACGTTTGGTGAGTAGGCCAAGTGCTGCGTACCTGCTTGGTCTCGCACCCGCCAGGAACCCTCGTTGCGTCTCGCTAATGTCAGTGTCCCGATCTCGAAGCTTCCCCACCTTGTTCAGGAGACGAGCCAGGACTTTGAGCGCCGCGGCTTGGAGGCATGCCATTTCGGCCACGTCGGAGACGGCAACGTGCACACGCTCGCGCTCTTCGACAACGAGGAGGAGCTTGCTCGCGTCCGCGTCGCAGTCCACGAGATGGTTGAGCGCGCAATCGCCCTCAACGGCACATGTTCTGGCGAGCACGGCGTCGGCCTCGGGAAGATTGAGTACCTCAACTCCGAGCTTGGACAGGGAACCGTCAACCTCATGGAGACCACCAAGGTGAGTTGAGGCGAATACAAATTAGGAAACTGACACCGTAGCGCACGATCGACCCCCACTGCCTCTTCAACCCTGGCAAGATCTACCCCAACATCCGGCCGCAGGGTGGCCACCATCCCGGGGAGAAGAAGTTTGAGCAGTTTCCGCAAAAGCCCCACGAGCATTAAGTGATTGGGCGACTAGAGGCGCACTGGTAGTTGGGGATTATCAGATAGTGGACAAGGGCGATAGATGCAGTTGAGATGTATGCATGTAGGACGTCTGGGAGCTTTGAGCCTCGAGCCTGAGGCAAGGTCTAGTAAGGCTGTGGGGGGTTCGTGAGGCATGAGATGGGGAGATTGAGATGGGGAGATTGAGAGGAATCGGAAGAACGATCGTCAACGACGCGGTACGCGCATTACAAGACTGATTGACGTTTGTAATGATCAAGGTGTAATCAGCTTGGGAGTTATGTAATTGCACGCGAGGAAAGACTTTTTCCGGAGCTCCACCCCGCCTCTTCCCCCTTGTGCACACTCCACGTACCGAAGAAGCGCAGGGAGTGCAGGGCAACTGGCAACTGGCAATGGCTGTGTACACTCTTCAGGATCAGTATCCGGTGGTGTGACAAGTGTGAGTGCATGAGTGACCGTATGGGCACGTATGGCCCGAGGGGAGTGCATCGTGTGTGTTCTGATGAAGATTCTGCTGCTGTCATTCCATCTCACTTCTTGTCTCCACAGAACATTCTCTCTCAGCTCTTGCGAGGGGGGTAAACAGCACCTCGTAACCCCTCACTCTCCCCACGTCCAGAGCTATCTTCCGCTTCCCGTCCCTTCCATTGCCCACGTCGTAGGAACGCGGCGCGATCTCCCAGCGAAGCGGCATCTCTCCAACGTCCAACTCGAGGCTCGGCTTTGATCTCGGCTCTATCTGTCAGCAACTGTCCGCTGGCCCGGCTCCGTGTGCGCGATTTTAAACCTAGTCTCTCCTCTAGTTCCTTTGGCCCACGACTGTTCTGCTCCTGGCTCCTCACACCGCGCCCCGACGTCCCCACCGTACCCGATACCGCGCTCCGTTGCGGCCGTACTCGCCGCGCTTGGACCATGTACGCCCCGTCACAGCAGTACGGTGCGGCCCCCGTCAATGTCCCGAGCGGGCACGGCGGCGGGGGATACCGCTCGCCGCCGGTGCAGGTGCCGAACGCGCAGTACGCCGCGCAGGGATACCAGCAGGGCATGTACCAGCCGCCGCAGGGGCAGCAGGTGCGCCAGCCGCAGGCCCAACAGCAGTATCCCGGAGGCCACGGAGGATACATGTCGCCGCCGGTGCCCGCTGGCATGCCCATGCAGATGCCGGTGCAGATGGTGCCGGTGCAAGGACAGTATCCTCAACAGCAGCCGCAGTACTATGCCCAACAGCCGCAACAGCAGCAGCAGCCGCAGCCTGGGGCGTCGCGGCGCCCGCACAAGGGGACGATCCCGCCAGGACAGCTGGTGCGTATCGGGAACAACACGGTGCGCGTCGAGCGATACCTCTCCGAGGGCGGATACGCGCATGTGTACCTCACTACGTCGGACAAGCCCATCTATCCCCCAAAGGAGGGCGGAAGTAGCAAAGGGCGATGGGGGGAGAAGGGATACACGGAGCACTGCTTGAAGCGTATCGCGTTCAACGACGAGAACGTCTGGGCCGACGTGAGCAAGGAGATTGAGGTCATGGTGAGTTGGGATCGACGCAGCTCTGGTGTATCGTGTCGCCGGCTTTGATCACATTTGCTGATTTGCAGAAATCCCTCCCTCGCTCGCCACATCTCATCCAGTATCTCGACTCGTCGCACCACCGCCTCCCGAACGGCACCCACGAGGTGTTTATCTTGATGGAGTACTGCTCCGGTATGTGGATTACATGAACTCTACACCGTTGTCTAATATGCAGGCGGCGGCATTATCGACCTCTTGAACAAGCGCCTGCGCGACCGCTTGAAAGAGATCGAGATCTTGAACATCTTCACAGACGTCTGCGAGGTATGTATCTGGCGCTCTTTACTCGCTTCGCTCGGCGAGTGGCTGTTAGGTGACTGACAGTCCAGGCCGTTGCTGCCATGCACGCCCTTTCACGGCCACTCCTGCACCGCGATCTCAAGATCGAAAACGTCCTCTCCAATCCCAACGGACAGCCGCCGACGTCAGGCCGTCCGACACCACTAACCTTTAAACTGTGCGACTTTGGGTCCACCACCTTTCCTGCGACGCATCCGCCGACGACAAAGGCCGAGGCGGACGCTCTCGCGGTTGACCTCAACAAGCACACGACACTGCAATACCGGTCGCCAGAAATGGTCGAGCCGATGCTCGGTTGGCCGGTCGGTCTCCCAAGTGACGTCTGGGCTCTCGGCGTCTTGTTGTACAAATTGTGCTACTACACCACCCCGTTCGAGGAGCACGGCACCCTCGCCATTGTCAACGCTAAATATACATTCCCAGCATACCCAGTGTACTCTCCCCGCCTCCAGCATCTCATCGCATCCATGCTTGTCGAGCACCCGACTCGGCGCCCATCAGTGTTTGACGTCCTTCGCGTAGCCCACGACATGAGTGGCACAAAGCCTCTGGTCGACTATGTGAGTGTGCTCTGTGGAACCGAGCTGACCGCAGCCCACATCCAACCGCCCGCTGCCTGCCACGATTCCGACGTCGCCGGTCAAGCAACACCGGACGCAGCCCTCCAACAGCAATGTTCTAGACTTTACAGATTCATCGTCCCTAACCCCTCCTCCTCCAGAACCGTCTCTGGCGTCGACAGTTACCCCGCAGCGGCGCGGTCGTCCGACAAAGGTCCAGCCGCCTCCGCCTCAGCTCCCCGCAACGGCGACTGTCACACCTGCGCCTGTGCCTATAAGACCCGGGCAATCCGAGCCCGGCAGGCAGCCACACGTTCCCTCTGCATCTCTGCCTCCTGCAAAGCCGAACCGCCTCCAGGTCACTGGCGAATCGCCCCCTCAGAGTGCCCAACCTCCAGCCCCGACGCCTCCAGTGCTAAGCCACAAATCGTCACCATCGCTATCGACCAAGCCAAGTGTTGGCAAGCTCCAGACGACAGGTTCGTCGCAAGCTCACAAGCCGACGGCGTCCAGCCGCCAGAGCAGTGTGGATGCGTTTGGCGCTCCGAAGAACGGTGTCCCGGTTACTTCCCCGACAGGAGGGTTTGGCGACGCGTTTGGGGTCACCCTCAAGTCGACAAAAAGTCCTCCGGTGTCTGGCTTTGGCGATTCATTCACTGGATCGAGGTTCTCGCGCCCCCCACCGCCTACTATTCCCCGCGGCTTTAGCGACTCGTTCAACGGCAAGCTTGGTGACAAGGCGCCCAAGCCACCATCCAAGGACGCAACCCCGACATCGCCTAAGATGGAGACATTGGTTTCTCCTTCGTCGACCTCGTCGCGCAAGTCACCCGACCCATCATCGTCCATTCCCGATGGCGAGCTCAGCTTTGAGCAGCGTTTCCCGTCCCTTGAGGCAATGCAGGCCAACTCGCCCAAGTCAGCCAACAAGGCGGACTCACCCAAGACCTCGCCCACCGTGCCGCCCAAGACGGTCTCATCGGCAGCCATCAAGGCAACGCGCCGGCCGTCGCTTGTCATCGCCAACCACACGGGAGGCGATCTTGCTCCTAACATTCGCTCGCCGAAGGTGTCAACGCAGCAGCTCCCACCCCAGCCCCGGTCAACGCAGGTCACTGGCACGGCATTCAAGTCGTCGAAACCCATCATCAACCCCCAGTCACCCTCACCCGACGACACGCCCTCGCCGGCCATCAACATCCCGTCGGATTCGGCGACGGCAGACTATCTCTCGCTGCTGGATGACGAGAATCAGCCAGCGCCAGACATAGTCGACCTCATGGGTGACGAGGGGTCCGAGTCGATGAGGGTTGCGCTGGCCCCGTTACGCCCTGTGCTCTCAAAGTCGCCGTCGTCGGGCTCGAGGTTTGGTATCAACCCCGCAGCCCAGCAGGCCTCTCAACAACATGACTCCCAGGCTCAGAAGTCTCAGCAGGCACAGAAGTCTGGGCCCCAAGCGCAGAAGCCTCTCGTGGCGCGCAAGCCCGAGGCACTCGTTCTTAAGCCTGACACTACTCCCAGCAGTATGCAGGGCGCGGCACAGCGCGCCACACTCCCGCCCATGTCGACCGAGCGCCCATCGACAAACTTCAACTCGGCGCAGTGGTCGCCGCTGCAGCGGATGCGGTCCGAGTCGGTATCAAAGAAATCTGCCTCACCGACTGTGCCCGTCTCTCCTATTCGTGGCACAAAGGATCTGCTCGATGACTCGAGTGAGGGTGAGACGCATCCCGAGAATGCGAATGGCTCGGGCCGTCGGCCGATCTCCCCTGGGCGACGCGCCCCTCCGTCACCATCCATTGCGCGCCGTGTGTCGTGGTTTGAGCCGGGGGCGCCCTCCCCCACATCGCTCGCGTCGCCGATGCAGCCTTCCGTCCGACATGGCTCCGTCTCGCCAGCCTCTCGCCCGCAGAGCATGTTTATTGCTAGCTCACCGCGCTCGCACTCCCCCGCCGAGGAGAGCAGCCACAGCCGTCGTGGGAGCATCAATGACATTGTCACCCGCTACGAGCGCATGTCGACCAAGCCTACCGTCGCGGCCAAGCCGTCCAACCTCACTGGCAGCCACACAGGCGGTGCGACCACCGCGAGCCAGAACAGGCTGGCACCGAACATACCCCACAAGCCGCAGATGCTGCGCAAGCCGAGCGGAGGGCGTCCGATGCCAGGGCCATCTGGTGGGCGGCCCATGCCTGCTGGAACCGGGACTGGTCTGCGTCGTGCGTCAACGATCAACACCCAGTCGCGTCCGCCCACGCAGCCCAAGCCGGCGGGACTCCAGACCTCGGCCCAGAACAAGGCCGATGTCCCTCCTATTCCTGCGCTCCCGAACGCTTCCGAGACCCTAGCCCCGGCAGCGAACCGTCCGGCAATGCAGCACTCGGCGTCGGGCTCGACATCCCGCTCCAGCAGCCCCGAGAAGCAGCAGCCGGTGAATCTCTTGATTGCGCGATGGAACAAGGGCCACGTCTAAGGCTTGGAAAGGGGTATACCATCTGTGGGGATTCAGAACTTTTTGAGATTACGACCGCGGCCGGCCGACACGACACTGCGACGCTTGATGCCTGTGTTGGCTGATCGCCGCCATTACGACGCAAGTTGGCCCGACGGGGCCGAGGTCTTGCATAGAGACAAGTTGTAGACCATGCATAACTCTCGCACCGGGGCGGACTCGTACTCCGTGTAGCGGATCGGACATGGACTGGAGAACTGGGCGATCGTGGGCTGTTGCTTGAGGGTCGGACTGATGCTGAACAAGATCATAACAAGAGTCAGTAGTACCACACTTGTTGAGCAACTCTCGATCGACACATTGCTGCCTGTATTGCTGGTGATCACGCACCGCCCATGTGTCATGCCCTACATGCCCGGTCTGACATTGGAATCGACGCCGCGGCCTAGGCCGAGGACCCTGCCCAGCGGCCGGATTACAGAGATGATATTGTATGTACGGTTCAGCCGGCGGGGGGCCAGCCGAGAAACCGAGGGACCTACAGGCCTGCAGGATGCCCGCAGGCCCCCTGGAGGCCGGAGGCATGTGGGACCACGAGGGCCCAGCTGGACCAGGGTACCCGAGCCGGCAGCCCAGGGCGATATCGTCATCCCTCGAGTACTAAAGAGAACACCGCAGGTGATGTTTGATGTACCAGCTGCGGCGCAGTCTGGCGCGTCTGGCGATCCATCCGCGGTCATCTTGATCTCCAGAGTCCAGACGCTCAAGGTGATCTACAACGCCGCACGCCGCAGATGGACACATTGCAGGAGAGAGACCGCAGAGTCCTCGAATGCCTCGCACGGCCCGGAAGACCGAGAGCACGAGCGGGAATCCCACGCCGTCCCGTAGCCGGGCCATAGCCGGTGTCCCCGTGCCTCCGTGTATTCGTCGCCCCTCCGCCTCTCTGTGTCGCGATGTCCGTCGGCGCTCGCTGCGTGCAGTGTCGCGACTGGCCAACATATAAAACACAGATCAGATGTCCGGTGCTCGACGTGGTGCGTACGGAGTGTGCTCCGCGCCAAGGCTTGGCTACATGTCGGCGGCGTCGGTGCCTCCAAGTACCAAGACCGATTTCGAGCGTGATACGGTAGTGGTGCATCGCAGTCAGAGCAGTCGTACGATTTCCAGAGTCCCAGAGACGAAAGCACAGCTCGGTCTCGGGACGGTCGTCATGCCAAGGTCACTGTCACTGACTGGCTGTCAGCCGGCGCAGCGCGCAGTGTCGGGCATGTCGGGTTGAAAAAAAGCTTTCGCTCTCCGGGCGCTGCTCGCACCAATGTCTTGTTTTTTGCGGGTAATTATTGTGTCACCCGGAGAAAGGTCGTCATCGACAGAGGCACGACGACTGTCGCGTATTGTCTGTGCCTACAAACAACCCTGTGAAGGTGGTGAGGGGAGGCGCAGGAGCACAGGATCGCAAGGTATCTTCGGAGTGGTTCCTGCGGTTTAAGGTTCTTCGTAAGTCGGCTTCGCCATCCTGGAAACTCGGTACTGGGTACTGGATATCTGGATACCGGTTCTACGGTATGCGATCTCGTCTGCGAGAAATGTGAGTGTGTGAGTGGTGAATGCACTCCTCTGGCCTTTGGCCTCTGGGCGTCCTGCATGCATTCGATGCATTTGTAATGTGTTGCAGCGACGAGCGAGGTTGTGTGCGCCATGCACGGATTGTCCGAGCCGCGACTTGGCGCTGTGAACTTGGCGCAGAGCGATCTTTGTAGATCGCTCGTGATCGTCGACCGTGAGGTAAGCCTGCGCGCCTCCCAGTCATCTGCGCCTCTGCCACAACCCGTCACCTCTGCGGTTGCGCTCGTTGTCGCATTGTTCTCTCGTCGCGCTCGTCGCTGCCGGTCTCCGTGAGCTAGGCAACCGGGACATTGGCGGATTAGCGCGCATTAGGGACTCGTTGAGCCGTAGGGACAAATAAGAGCAAGGTCCTATGATCCAAAGCTATTTTGAGCTACGAGATTGACGGCTACATTGTTGCGGCAGTTTCGAATGACGAATGAAAAATTATTATATAGCATGCATGCTAGGATGTAGCATGCTTGGCCATTCACGCCAGGGATGATTGGATGCATGCTTGAAGCTTGAAAGTTGCAGTGAGTGCGATAGAAGTGAGGCAACGAGATAAACGTAAGGTGAAGAGAGGGGGGGATATCAATCTCTTGTGAAAAAGCAGTCTCGAGTTCTCGGAAAATGAAGCCTTCGGCCTCGGCCTCGGCCATTGAGAAAAATATCCATACTGTAGTAATGGATGCAGTCCGAGTCAGTGCCGGTGCCGTCATCCGTCATTCGTACCACGCTCGGCATCCCCGCTCGGCATTCCCCCCAGTCTGCTGCTGCTGCCGATCAGCCAAGCAAGCCATGCAATGCAATGCAAGCATGCATGCAGCCACTTCCACGCCGCAAAGACGCCACACGACGACCCACTCCAAACCCCCCTACATCTCGTCGCTCTCTCTTTTTGTCTGTCGACCATCTCCGACACGCAACAGCTCGCATTCCCCACTTTGACTGCGCGAGTTGATTTATTTATACCTCCTACTGCCTATCCTCCACTTCTTCCCTCGGCATCGTCATATCTATCGCAGTCTACATCAGCATCAGCATCGTCATCATCACTTATCCCCCACCTGCTAGTTGCTTGCTTGCTGTGAGCACTACATAAGTACATCGCACACGGAGACGGAACACGGAGACGGACACGCAAGACCGGGGCCAAGACTTGCTTGTTCTCGCCTCCCTTTTCTCCGGTTTGTTTTCACCACGCATCCGCAACGGTTCCGTGAGGCCGTGAGCCCGCACGCAGAAGCTTTGGAACTACCGACGAGGGTCTCACCATTTCGTCACTATTGAGATTCACTGGATCACATTGATCACTAGTGTCTTGTCGCCTCGGTCGACGCTCCGACTTTTTGCTTCCACATCTTTCACAACGCTCGCTCCACTGATCTACGATTCCAGCGACGGACATCCATTCACATCTTCTACATCCACCACTTTGCAGCATCTTCCCTGCGCAGTACATAAAGACCGCCCATTGCCGCGCTACACCCACCAGATCCGCGATCACGCCCTTGACACCTGCCGCCGGTGAACTGTCTACCACTCGGCTGTGATCACACCGCTTATCGACGTTGCTGTCAACCAGCATATCCACAATGGGCACCCCAGAGTCAGAGGGGGCGTCCCCCCACCTTCTCTCGCGCCTCGGCCACGGCTCCAGCCCTGGATCAAGCGCCCATCGCCGTTCCTTCAACGGTCATGGTCAAGGCCGCTCGCCAGACACGGGCACCAACACACCGAGCGGGGGTCGTGTCCCGTCCTCGTCTGACCTCGCAGCTGAGGCGGAGGCGAAGCGTCGCAAAGTTCAACGCGCGTGCGATGTGTGCCGAAGGTGAGTCTCAATCGTGTGGGTGGTTATCATCCGCCATGAGTGATAAGCAGCGGGTCGACGATCTTCACCAGAATCCGCTATCTCTTATCCAGTATACCTTGCTGACCTCTCCCAGGAAGAAGATCCGTTGCGAGGGCCCGATGAACAGCAACTCGGCGTCCAGTGAGTGTCTTGAGCATACATTGTACATCAGCGCAACAGTCACTAACCCCAACAGAATGTGCCAACTGCCAGGAGTATGGCCTTGAGTGCACATACGTAGAGGCTGCTAAACGGCGTGGACCTCCGAAGGGCTACATCGATACACTTGAGCAGCGTTGTGGGCGGCTCGAACGGTTGCTCATGCAGCTCTACCCAGGGTTGGATATCACCGGCACTGTTGGCCCAATGCCAGACCGCGACGACTTTGAGCTGAGCACGTACCAGGATCAGCTCCGCACGCTCGGCATCCCACCATACCCCGCCCTCAAACCTGTCGCTATGGTCGAAGGTCAAGCGGGTACACCTCCAACTGCGCAAGGAGCGCCTTCCCCCTCCCCGCGTGTTCTTGGTCCCGCACCATGGCACTCGTACGAGAAGGATCCCAATCGGCCACCAGACGACGAGGTGGAGGCTCGGGACCAGGCTCGTATTGCTCACGCACTGGGAAAGCTTCATATCGAGGACCCCGACTTGTACCGTTTCCAGGGCAAGGCTTCTGGAGCTCATCTCATTCGCATTGTCAACGAGCTCAAGTATTCCGAGACCGATTTCGCCTTCTTTGACCGTCTAAACACGGTCAAGCGTCCAGAATACTGGGTCGTGCCCGAGTGGGAGAAAGCCATCGCAACAGAAACAGTCAAACCCGTAGATTACAGCGCGTGGCCTGATGAGGAGCTCGCCGGCCGCCTAGTTGACTCGTACTTTGACTTTGTCAACACGCACATGCCGCTCCTGAACCGCACCATATTCCAGCGTCAGTATCAGTCGGGACTGTGGCGCACCAACCACGATTTCGCCAAGATGTGTCTGATGATATTCGCCAACGGTGCGCGTTATGTCGACGACGAGCGTGTTTACTGGCCTCGCGATGAAGCAACAACAGACGAGGGACGTGAACGTCTTCGCACTGATCAGGATGGCACTCGCAGATACTCTGCGGGATGGATCTTCTTCCGCCAACTGATCAAGGTCGGTAAGAGCTGGCTGCAAGGACCAAGTCTCCTGGACATGCAGACTAATGTCCTCGTGTGTTTGTTCCTCAACGGTAGCGCCGTGCCCCATCTTGCGTGGTTGGTGGCCGGTGCCGGACTGCGCATGGCCCAGGAGATTGGCATTCACGTCCGCTCGACGATGCTCCTCTGCAACCCCATCGACCGCGCCCTGTACAACCGCGCCTTCTGGTGTCTGTACCACTTTGACCGTCTGAGCTGTTCCGCAATCGGTCGTTCAGTGGCTATCCAGGACTCGGACTTTGACGCCGACTACCCCATACTGGTCGACGATGAGTACTGGGACACTGGCGACCCTGAGCGCGACTTCAAGCAGCCACCAGGTCTGCTCCCCGACCCGACCGTCACCGCCTTTATCCACTTGCTCAAGCTTGACCACGTCCTTGGCGCCGCGCTTCGCACGATTTACGCGATCAACCGTTTGCCCGAGCACGGCCCTGACCAGCGCGCAATCGTCGTCGAGCTGGACTCGGCACTGAACGCCTGGGCCGACACCGTCCCTGATTGCCTTCGCTGGGACCCAACACGTTCAGATCCACGCCTCTTTGAGCACTCGGCCGTTCTCTACGCACACTACTACTATGTCCAGATCCTCATCCACCGTCCGTTTATTCCTACGCGTCGTCATCCCGAATCTGTGGGCTTCCCTTCGCTTGCCATCTGCTCCAATGCTGCCAGGTCAATCTCCAATATCCTCGATGCTGTCCTGCGCCGCGGGCGCCAACTGGGTCGCCTCCCCGGTCAAGGCGTTTCTATCGCCTTTGCTCTTCCTGCTTCCACCGCCGCCATTGTGCTCCTCATGAATGTCTACGCTGTCCGCCAACGCCCTACCGAGCGCGAGCGGTGCATGGGCGACGTGCGCCGTATCGTGGCCGCCCTCAAGGAGATGGAGCAAACGTACCGCCAAGCAGGAAAGATGACGGACCTCCTCTGTGAGATCTGCCGCGAGAGCACCGGCGAGGACATGCCTACTCCCCCACTCTCAAGCTCGATCAAGCGTTCATTCGACGATTCCACAAACGGATCTCCCTCAGCCAATCCCGGCACTCCAGGCGCACCTGAACACCCACCTCTTAAGAGCATGGTCATGGCTGCGCAGCAAAGTGCCCCACCGATGATGGCCCCCCCTATATCGACCATAAAGCCAGAATTGCAGCCGGCAAACCCCCTTCCCCCAGGTGCCCTCCCTACTACTGGCGGTCCAATTCCCGCCCCCATCTCCGTCGACCCGACTACGGGCGTTCGTACCGGCCCACCAACACCTCCCTACGGCATATTCCCGATGTCTTGGGGAACGGGTGTGACCCCGAACGGGGAGGCCACATTGGTCCCCGATCTGTTCGACGCGGGAGACCTGCAGAGCCTCAACTACGCAGTCACAAACTTTGACCTGCTTGGCGACACGAATGCTCCCGACTTCTGGGCCCAGATGTTCCGCCAAGGCAGCGGTGGTCTCAGCACCTTTGGCACTGGGTTGGGAGGTCCAGCGGTGCAGCCGAGGTGAGTAAAAGGGTGGACACTGGCAGTCATGCATGGTGCTGACGCTCCCAGTCCCCAACAGCCGGGGTGGAACTTTATGCCGTGGCTCCCGCCAGAGCAGAATCAGAATAGTCAGTAGGGAAGAAGCTAGTCGGCTCGAGTGGGCAAGGATTGCCGCCTGTAACCGTGTGACCATTCACTAGATAGATGGGGCTTAGGATTCTCGACTTTTTTGTTAACTTTGTATGCTTCGCGATATATCACATTTCATTGAGCAGCCCATGGTTGAAGGAGGATACTCGAGCTGAGCACCATCGTAACCTGCGGTAGCTGGCACACCGTCGTTCCGGGAGTGATCCAATACATCAAGCGAGCACACGTCTGGTTCCTCTCCGCAGCTACATTTTACCGTTCACTAGTCCCTCTCACACATCAGACACCAGAGCTCACTTGGACAGCGACTTGCGCCGCTCGGCCGCCTGCTTGGCAGTGAGCGCGGTGAGCGCGGCGCCAACACCCGACCCGTCCTTGGCAAGGCCCATGGTGATGTTCTTCTCGTCCTCGCCGAGAATGATGCGCAGTGCCTCGTGCACACGGTCGTGGAAATTGGGGAGGAACTCTGCCACACTGTCCGTTAGCGGCGATACCAGAGTCAAGACCGTGGCTGTAACAACTCACCTTCCGTCGACGCCGACATCGACGCGCTCCTGGCCCGTCTCCTTGCGCGTCTCCTTGGTGTGGAGGTAGATGGCGGCAATGGCCGTCGCTGCAAGGTAGGACGCGCGCTTTGCAACGAGGCCGCACGCCCAGCGCACGAGCTCAATGTCCGAGTCCTTGATGTGCTTCGGGTCAATCTTGAGCTGCTTGATGAGCCCTTCCCGGACATCGTCGTCCGTCTTTGCGCCCTCGACGTGCGAGACAAACGACGTGTCGAATCCGTAGTGCGTGTTCAGAACAGAAGATGTGTATCCGTCAAAGAGGACAGACGAGTCGATGAGGAAAAGAAGCATATTGCGCGTAATCTCGCCGAGGTACATGCCCGACACGAGCTTCTCAAACGCCTGTTTGCGCCTAAAGTCAGCGGCCACAATTAATCGAAACGCACGGGTTGATCGACTGACGGTCGAGCTTGTTGTCAAACGTCGAGATCGGCAGGCATCGCCGCTGGTTGTCGAAAGCTCCCCACTCGGTGTTGATGACCATAAACTCGCCAGAGTGCTCGCCCTGCTCCTCGAGCTGCTTGATCTTGGCGGCGCCAAGCTTCTTGATGGTCGATGTGCGGTCAATGTACGCGCCATTCGTGCCGGTGCCAAAGATGGCACCAATGACTGCCGGTCCGTTCTGGTATGACCGCGAAAGGAGGGTGCCGACGGTCTGGTGTAAGCATCTGGAATGTGGGAAGTGATTGGATCATCTCGGCGCCGACGGGCGCCATCGCTGGCCAATGCTTGTCGCCGGTCGGCCAGTGACAACAAACATTAAACATCAGAGCCACTCACGTCATTGACAAGCGCACTGCACTTCACATGGATGTGCTTGCGGTCAAACGCGTCCTGGAGGAGCTTGACGACATCCTTGCCCTTTGCGTTCTTCGCGGAAAAGCCCTTGGTCCACGTCAGGAGCTTGCCCGCGTCTATAGCGGTTTGTTCGACGGGGAAGCTGTGTGTCAGCCGCAATGTAGTGTACTGCAGGTGAAAGGCGGGGTGTCCTCGGTAGACCAGGTCTCGGCAGGAGGGTATGTCGCGGCCCTTCCTGCCAGTTTTGCGTCCACTCCGTCACTCATGTCTTCGTTGACACCCACCTGAAAGTGAAACCCAGATGCAGGGCGTCGTCGTCGGGCAGGTCAGAGCCGATATCCGTAAGGAAGGCGTCCACCGAGTCGGCGATGTAGTCTGTTCTGTGTCAGCGGTTGAAAGAAACGGGTGAGGAAATCACACGAATCTCCAACACTCGAGTGGCTGAATCTCGGCGGTGCCGCGCGGGACGGGGCGACATGCCGCGAGGAGGAGCGTAACCATGATCCCGACATCCCACAGCCAGATGCGCATCCCCACAAAGCACACTCTACGGGTACTCACCGAAAAGAGCGCGCGCCTCGCCGTTCTTGAGCTCGTCCGAGACCTTGTACTTCTGCTGCCGAATGTCAAACTTGTGGTCGCCCTTGAGCTTGATCTCGCAGACGCGGAGATTCGTGCCGCCGAGATCGAGCGCGAGGAACGTGCTGCTGTCAGCTGCGAGCTGGGAACAAAAGCCGCAAAATGGAAGCGTGTGACGGCAGTGGGGTATGGATGCGCTGGCGGACGCGGTGCGTGAACCATCCTCTACACCATCCACACCGCCTAGCTCATCCTCTTCAACCCCTCCCGCCAGCTTCGGCTCGCACAACACGTACCCTGTCTCACTGCCGTCCGGGACGGCGGGCACAAAGCTGGGCACCATGGCGACGTCATGGCCGTACGCGTCGAGGCCCTCGGCGAGCTCTTCCCGGAAGTACTTTACGATTGTGTGGAGGCGCTCGTCCGAGAGGAGAAAGTACGGCTCAATGTGCTTGATGATCTCTGGTAGCGGCATGATGGAGCTGGATCTGCGGGGGTGGGGAGTGTGGTGGGTTTGGGCGGGGGGCGGGGTGGGATGTGCGTGTGGATGGAGCTGGGGGAGCCGCCTTGGGGTATCAGTATCGGGATGGATGGAGGAATGGACGAGTGTAATGTGGTGACTGTCCTCGATGCACTGTTTGGTGATCGTGTGGGTCGGAGTGATGGAGGTGAGGTGGTGATGCAGGTAGTGAATCAGAAACGACAAGTGGTGTTAACAATGCGTCAAGGACGGTTGTGATGACGAGCAGCATGTACCATGCACCCTCAGCTGCATGCTCACTGGATCATGCCCTCTCTCCCATGGTCTTGCTCTCCTCGCTTGCACAAGGCACTGCGCGCAACACCACAATACAAATGGTGTACTGTATGTATGACATATGGCGGGGTGTGTCCTGGGTGGCTGATGGCCCCGGGAAATGGCCCGGGCTGACATGAGAGGGGAGAGCGGACCGTCGAGGCACCGCGCACAGGGAACTAGCAGGCAAGCACCCAGCCAGACTCCCCAAAAACTACGTCACCACTAGGGCTCGGCGAGCGCGGGCGCTCATGCTCCGCCCAACGTCGAATGCGGCTTGAATGAACGTCACGGGATAGAGACCGTAGAGGGTTCCTACGTTCCTAGGGGATTTCCCATGCATTATCTCATGCATTACACCGGATATTTCATCAGATTACACTACCGGATACCACTACAGTGTTCGATCAAACCACAATCTTTCACGCGTACTAAAACGAATGGTCAGTCATCATTCTCACCCGGTTCATATAGTGGACCCGTAGCACATACCTTGCTCAGATCCAGCGTGAGCGTGCGGGACGAGTTCTCCTCCTGCTCACGGTACACTCCCACCAGTCCGTCGGCATGTTCATACCTGCAGGGCGTATCAGCAACTGTCCTGAAGAGGGTCTGATTGGATCTGCTCCAGCCGCGGCAGATCCTCGGATAAGTCATGACTCACAAGGTGCTCTTCAGCGAAATAATCAGGAACTGCACTTGCTTACGCGCCTGTTCGCTAACATAGCGCGCGAGCTTGGACACGTTGGTAGGGTCCAGAGCCGCATCGACCTCGTCCAGAACAAAGAATGGCGCAGGGTGGTAGCTGTACTTTCAGTCCTGATCTATTGATGTGGCGACTCACCTGTGGATGGAGAACAAGAGCGCAAGCGCGGCCATTGTCTTCTCACCACCAGACAACTGATCGATCTCCACGAATCGCTTGCCAGGAGGCATCGTGTTATATTTGACACCGCCGAGGTACGGTTCCTCGGCGTCCTCCAACGACAGGAACGCCATGCCACCTGTCGGCACAAACGAGTTCTTCGTCAGATCCTTGTAGATCTTGTCGATGCACTGGGACATGTGGCTGAAGGCCTTGTTGAACAGGTCACAGCGCCTCTTCTTGAGATCAAGGAATTCGTCGCGGGCTCGTTTGCTTGCTTTCCTCGCGTCGTCGGCCTCTTGTTCAGCGGCGTCGAGCTCCTCCTGCACCTCCTTGAGGCGATCAATGGCCTTCATATTAGGTACGACACGCTCGATTTCTGCGCGCATCTTGGTGATCTGCGCCTCGAACTCGTGTCCAACCTCTTCCGAAGAGTTCTACGATCAGCCTTGGTTGACAACATAATGACTCACCTCTTTATCCTCGTCGTCCAGCAAGCTGAAGTCGAGCACAATGCCAAAGTCATCAGTCCGCGCAGGGCGCATTGAGTCCTGATCAACGTCCATGAGGTCGTTCAGCTCGTTGGTGGTCTGAGATCAGAATGTGTTGCACAAAAGGACACTCACGTCTTCAATTGACACATTGGTGAGCGATCCCGATAGAAGCGGCAGATCAATGTCCTCAAGACGGCACTTGCGATAGATGATGTGACGATCGGACGATGCCCGCTCAATCTCGTCATTCCAGCCAGAGATCTCCTTAAGGGCCTTGTCCAAGGCACGCTGTGCGCGACGAGCCGCATCACGCTCGGTCTCAACCTTTGCGTTCGAGTTTTCAGCCGCAAGGTTTGCCTTCTCGAGTTTGCTACGCAGCTTCTCAGTCTCCGCTTGGAGGTTCTCAATCTCCTCCTCGAGCTCCTCCTTGGAGGCAAGTAACTTCTTGACGTTGCGCCTTTCCTTCTCGACAGTGGACTGAAGCAGTGCAAGACGCTCCTCGGTGCTCTTGAGCTGCGCCTTCTCGAACTCAATCCTGACGGGTCAGCCACGACGTGTTAGGCAAAACCCACTGATGAGAGACACGGGCATTCTGCGCAGCAAAGGCCTCTATCGCCTCATTCTCCTCTTGGGCAGCCTTGAGCTGCACGTCCTCGTACTCGCGGATGTTGGCAACACCGATACGCTGGCAGAAGGCAGCAAAGACTTGGTCGTCGGCCGCCTCAACAACGGCGACAAGTGCTTGGCTGTTTTTCAGACTATCGGAGAGAGCCTTCTCCTGCTTCTTCTTCGCAGGCTCAAGGGTCTTGAGGTCCTTCTGAACATTGTTAAGCTCCTTGCGGAGACCCTGGAGCCGAAGTCGTGTGGCGGACTGGAGTCAGATATAAAACCACGCTCAGGACTCACGAGGTCATCGGCAGCGGTAATGAGCTCGGCCTCGAGCCGCGTGAGATTCTGGATCAGGTGCTCGTCGTCCTTCTCCTTGGGCTTGGACTTGTGGAGGTCTTGGAGCTGCTGCATGTACTTCTCCTGCTGCTGCTTCAAGCTGTCGACGTCGCGATCGCTGAACTTGCGAGCACTCTGACCACGACCACCAGTGATGAGACCGCTCTTGTGGATGACAGTGCCTTCAAGGGTGACGGCTGTTGGTGAGCGACAATCTCTGTACGTGTCACCTACCCTTGACCTCCTGTCGCTTCTCGTAGCAGATGTATTTGGCAATGTCTGATGTGTCACAGATCATGGCGCTTCCGCACGCATGCTGCATGGCACGCTCGAGAGCCGCGTCGTATTCGATGCAGTCAATGGCGAGACGCGCTCCTTTGGCAAAGTTACGCAATTTTTCGGGGATTGTCTTGACCTGAATCGTGTCCAGCGGAATGAAGGTGGCCTGCCCTGCTCGCTGCTGGCGCATGTACTCGATGCAGTCAATGGCGGTCTTCTCCTGGTCGACCACAACAGAGTCGATGTTACGGCCAAGAACTGTCATGACGGCAAGCTCATATTTTGTAGCAGTTGGCTTGCACAGGTCAATGATACGACCATGGACACCGGGGAAGATGCGACGAAGATTCGAGAGCGTCTCCTTGAGACGCGCCTCGCGCTCCGACTCGCGCTTGTCAACACCAGCCTGCAAAAGTCTGTTCAAGGTGTCCTGCAGGCGATCATTGATTTCCGTCTCACGGGTCCTGTCGCTTGTCAGTTCACCCCTAGTTCGCGAACTCACGCAATACGCTGCCGTTCAGCCTGAGCTTGGTCAATCTGAGACTTGAGCCGCTTCTTCTCGTCCTCTAACTCCGCGACCTTGGATGCAACCTAAACAACGTCAGCGAGCGGCTTATACGAGCTAACTCACAGTTTCCTCACGACCAGCAAGCGCCTCAACTTCACTGGTGAGCTTTGCGCGCTTGTGCTCGCCCTGCTGGATGCGGTCATCGATAGAAGTGAGGGCGTCACGGATACCCTTCTGATCACGGCGGAGGGTTTCCAGCTGCTGACGCTCGGCAATGGCGGTAAGGTTTGCGTCAGAACGGCTGTGGGGTGAGCGACTACATACAAAGCATGGAGCTTACAGTTTCCTGTACTCGGCGAGATCGGCATCCGAGAGAGCCTTGCCAGCTGCACGGCTCTTTTGGCGCTGCTTCTCCCTCGCTTCCTCCATACGGGCCTTGATCTCCTCGGCACCAGCCTCAAGGGCGGCCAGGCTCTCTGACTGGCGCTGTTGGTCCTTCTCCACGCGAGCATACAGCGTCTCGCTGTTCTTGGCCTTCTTCTCCGAGTGGGCAATCTGCGTATCGATGGCCACAAGCTCGGGGTTCTTGTCCTCGACGGCCTTCTCCGACTTTTTCACGGCAGCCTCGCGCTTCTTCACAGCAAGGAGAACTTGAGCGTGTTCCTTACGAGACTCCTTGAAAGCGGTATCCGACTCGGTCTGATCCGTCAGCGGCGAAGTCTCACAGCATACTCACGACAGCGTTCCGCAGTTCATGAAGCTCCTCTGAAGCCTGTTCCACCTTCTGTGTAGAGTCGTTGATCTCCTCCGTAATGTGGTACAGCTTCCAGAGCAGATGACGCTTGATCATGGTATCCTGGATGTCAGCAACAGCTGCGTGTTTCGTGACGCACCCTATTGTCACGGAGCTTCTCCCATTGCCGGACTTCTGCGGTCTGCTCTTTGAAGTGCTTGGCCTCAGTGAGCATGCTGCGCTTCTTCGCGTGGTTGGCATTCGCAGATTCGGCAGCCTTCTCCTGCGCAAGCTTGGCAGCCTCATAGGCCGGCGCCAGCTCGAGGGACCTACACGCGTCAGTCCAGAACACGTCGCTGCAGCTTACCCGCTGATTCGGTCGATAAGCTTGGCAAGAGCCTTGCTGTCCTGACTCGCGACACCCTCCACATCTCCCTGGAAGACGAGGAAGTTCTTGGCCTTGACAAGAATGTTGAACTTCTCGAGCTGCGCGTTGTACACGTTCCAGGTGACTGCCTTGGAGTTGAGGTAATAGGTCGACGTGCCGCTCATAGCGATGGTGCGCTTGAAGCGCCACTCCTTCCCATCCGTGTCCTCGTACACGGCTGAGACGGATGCGGTCCTGGCATCGGGGTTGATGTCCTGGGTCTGGGTTTCGGGAATGTCGACATCAAGACCCATCTCGTTGGCGCCCTCGGCAGCCTTGCGTCCGCGGTACACAAGATCCCGGAGCTGTGTACTACGCAGCTGAGCGGATTTGACACCGAGGACGAACGAGATCGCGTCCATCAAATTGGACTTGCCCGAGCCATTGGGACCGATGATACATGTGAACGGCGACTCGCCAAACTCGATCACCTGAGTGCCCCGATAGGACTTGAAGTTTACGAGCTCGAGACGCCTGAGCGGCATCTTGAGAAAAGCGTGAGTTGGTCGACTGGAGTGTGGATGGTAGTGGTGAGGTCGGTGATGATGATGATGAGCTGTTGACAAGAAGTGGAGGAAGGCAAAGAACGCGACGATTTTGTTATGAGATTGAAGACAGAGGGCCACCAGGAGGACGCGCCTGGTGCACAAGCCCCTGGCCAAAGGGGTCGGTTGTGGTGCAGTACGCGTCAACCACGCTCACCCAGCGAAAGATGAAATCCCTGAATTGCATTAGGCTCATCACTACACAAATACTGATAAAATCTAGTAGCGTCTTAATAGGCCCGCCAGCCCAACTTCCCCGCTCGGGTCACCGGACCGTGCACCCGATGTTCGGGGTGAAGCGAGCAGTGGTACAGTGGGCACCCTGCCATGCCTGCCACCATCCATGTTGGGCAGTTGCGCAACTTGCGAAGCTGCACCTTGCCCAAAGTGTCACTGTTTTGGATCTTGGAACTCTTCACATCGCTCGACATCTCTTGGTCCACGTTGCATCACTGTTACGCAGCTCCTATCTTTCTTGCAAGCTTCGAACGACGACGCCAAACGATTATCAGCTTCCAGAATCTGGCAACTGCACCGTTGGTCCTGCTCGGACCTCGCCGATCTCCCACAACAGCGATCGACGCACGACGCACTTCTACAACAACTGTCGTCACAAGGGGGCACGGGCTCGCACCGCTGGCTGCGTGGCTTGAATTGTGTTTGTTGGATCGCGGATAAGAACCACAGATCTACGGTCCCACGATCCACCGATTGCTCGTGCGCTAGCCCCCCCCATTCTAGGCCGTCCCGGGCATGGAGATTGGCTTGACTGAACGCTGAGCTGCGATATACGTCGAACTGGTCACCGGAACAAATTGACCCCTGTGCGGGTGGCTCTGGAAGATGCAGCCCTACCTATCGAGCGCCGACGATGGCGGTTATGATCGTGGGCAGGACTCGCCAACTGGTTCGGGAAGGGGCGAGGATAGGCGGGACGACGCCAAGGCGAGCGACAAGGGCGGGGAGAGACGGGGGGTTATCAACCGTGTTAACCGTACGTTCTGTGGCGCTGAGAAGCTCTGTCGGCGTTCTTCTCGAAGCTGTACAGTCTGAGCGTTTCTCAGTGGAGTCAGTACTGATACAAACATTGCTGTTGCGACCTGTCGGCACCTCGCTCTCAACTCTCCTATGACCTTCACACATACAGGCGCCTGCGTGAGTCTATCTCGTCTTCTCATCTGCCCATATGTTCATCTACTCTTAGATTGCTAACTCCACCTCAGAACAACTGCCGTCGCATGAAGATGCGATGTGTTGGGGCTGAAGATCCTCCCTGCAAACGCTGTCGCAACGGAAACTTGGACTGCATAATGGAGAAGCCAGGGCGGACTGCGGCCGACTCGGGCGGAGAAGAGTAGGTCGACGCGTCGACAGTTGTCGGTATGTGTTCACGTGCTGATGCTAGAAGCCGGATTCGGTCTCTAGAATCACAGGTCACCAGCATACAGAACACTCTCAGCGATCTCGTCCAGACGCTTCGAGCAGGAATGGCTCAACCAGCGTCTAGCAATGCATCGAACGGCTCTGGAAACACACCGGTGAATGCCGTGTTATCTCCACCACAGAGCATCTCTATCGCTCCGGCTGTCCTCAAACAAGTTTACCCATCCGCTGCCACATCTTCCCCTGTGCAAGTGATCCATCCGGTCACTGCTCTTGGCTCCCAACCTCAATACTCTCAGGACATGCCCTCATCTGGTATGCTGGGAAAGCGTCCTCCATTCTCAGCCCCGTACAATCCCTACGTTGACTCCCCAGCCTCCACAGGTTTGGGAATGGCTCATGGAGACAGCTTGACACCCACTACTTCTCATGGTACTGCGGACGCCTCACGCTCGAGCCCGTACCAGGACTCTAGCTCTGGCTTCCGTCGTCCGCCTATTCCCACGCCTGTTCAAGGCGGTGGTCCCAATAGCACCCCATCTACATGGGAAGTGTTCGCCGCACCAGGGTCAACGCGCTCCGGGTCTGGGAATCATGACGCATCTTTACCGCCATCGCGGCCGGACTCTGAGGCAGACGACATGCCTGGCGCGGAGGAGGAAATCGTCAACCCTCTCGGATCCATGTCCAACATGGCCAGCTTGGTTGAAGCGGCTGTGGAGCGGACCCGAGAGGAACGTGGCCGTACTGCGAGCCCACTTGCCTCCAAACGCGCGAACGCTGTTGACCAGGAGTCTTCCCCTGACGAGCGGGGATTGAAGCGACCACGCCACAACAGCAACGTGTCGGTCGTTGTTGAGGCTCAAGGTCTTCCCCAAACGATCGGCCCGTCCAAATCTAAAGCCAAAATAAAGCGGGCTCATGTTCACGCCTATCCGGACTGTGTCGAGGAGGGCATTGTCTCCGAGGAGGAGGCCAGAGAGCTGGTTGGAATGTAGGTGTCTGTCGGAGCGCGGAGTGCTAACATCAGCTACTATTCCGGCTCCAGCAACTTCATTCCTTGTTTCGATCCGTCCTTTGACACTTTTGAATCGTGTGTGCGCTACATGTGACAACTCTGACCAGCAGGCTGAAGATACGGTCGCCCTTTAGCTTGACGTGCATTGTCATGGTAGGCGCACGCGTTCGTGACGGCGGTACCCGGGTGAGCGAGGTGCAGCGACTTTGTCGCCAGCATGCCCAGAAGATTGGTAAGCTCGAGGTGGTGTATAGAACTGATTTCTTCTCAGCCATGGGTACTCTCTTCAACTCCGTGGCCCGGGTTGAGGCCGTTCAAGCAATGAGCATTCTTGCTGCATTCAGCGACAACGGTTGGCTGCCGGGAGGACACGCCGTGCGCATGGCATTGGACATGGGGATCGACAAGTCGTTTCTGAAGCTGGTGCAGACTGGAATGGGCCATGGCAGGACCGCCGAAGAGCTCGAAGACGAGCGGCCACTCGTGGTACACTCCAGAGTGTGGTTCTGTGTAAGTTCTTTTTGAGTGACCCATTCATCGCTAACATACAGCTGTATCTCATGGAGCACCAGATGGCATATGGCATGGGTCGGCCAGCGATCCTGCGTGAGGACGAGACAATCCAACGATGTCGAGAGTTGCTGGAGCATCCACTGTCGACAATGACTGATGCGCGCCTGATCTCCACCGTGGAGCTGACGGCGTTGCGAGGTGAGTTATCGTCCATGTCGCGGCTGACCTCTAAGCCCCGCTTCACATTGAGCTCACCGCTACGCCGGATCTACCAATCGATCAGCAAACTCTTCAACGCCTCAATAAGGCCAATAATGATTTTGATTTATGGGAGCGCCACTGGGATCGCATCCTTGGTGAGTTATCTGTTGCCATACGAACTGACAGCAGCCGACCGGTATGGAAAAGCCCAAGGGGACTTTTTCCGCGAGTCACGTATGTGTACAGCTGTTGCGAGCAATATGATAGCTGACACTCCAGTCGCAATTCAGAGGCAGTACGCTGAACTGTTTGTCAACTCCCAGCTACTGCGCGGAATTCGTGAGCCCTCGGATGTGGTTTCGATGCCGCCGGATATGCGCGCCTTGGCACTCCGGGCGATACAGAACGCGCAAAACTGCATGAACATCTGCCTACATGGGCAGAATTATCGCAACGGTCTACGTTATGCAGTGCACTACACACGTAAGTTGTGAGGGGTAGACATGTTTCTTACGCTCAGATGTGTGTGCGGCTTTTGCGGCGTCGTTCCTCATTCGTAGCGCGAGGCTCTTCCCGAAGGAGCTTGAACTCAAGAAGACTGCCAAGGACGTTGAGGAACTGGCACGCGTTCTCTCGGAAGGTAGGTTTGGGCGTTGGAGGAAGTCTGACGATCCCAGTTCCGGCGGGGCGGTACGCACGCTCATTGCGTCTCATATTACGCAGAGCCCGGAAGGCCAAAGTCATCCCGGCGACATCCGGCAATGCCTCACCGACTCGAGCTGATCGAGCGCCAACGAGTACCTCGGCCCTGTCGACCCAATCGCCCGCGCAATCCTCTCGGGGCCCAGGATCTAATCCACCGATTCCAGCATTCTCTCCGACGGCCATGTTCCTTTCCTCAGGCCCCACTCCGGGGCCCATCTCTCCGAATCACTTGCTCCTCACGGCTACTTCTCAGATCATGGAGGACTCTCCCCAGTCCGCCCCGGACATTACGGAGTTCGACATGCTCTTCGCCCAGGAGAATTTGGAGCGATCAGGACTCAAGCTCGGCGAGGGTGACCCCCTGCCTCTGTGAGCAGGATTCTGATGGTAAATCTGACACCGCAGGTATCTCGACGGCCAATCACTCGGCGGGTTCGGCACAACAGATATCGCGCCGTTTGTGGGTCTCGAGAACTTTTTCCTTCCGGCCGAGGTCGACTACCGCCTCGCGCCCAACATTGGCGAGGCGAACCCAGGCGGCGACCTACTGTGGTAGATACATGACGAGTTCGGATATGGTAGTTGTAGGATATCACAGACATTGGGACCTTACGATCCGAGATGCGATGGTAGATCCCTCAAGGGCCAATGTACACAGGGGCGATGCAGGCACATGCCCTCTGTGATGTCAGCTGCTCTCTGCGTAGGGAATCTGGCCCCTGTGTTGAAACAATACGAGATCACGAGAACTGCGACGCGTCATGAAGAAACTTGCCGATGGGAAGGACGACGACGGCTGGGCCGGTCAAGAACGTTGCAAGAGTGGAGGCCGGCCATCAGCTGATGGTGGTCCCCAGGGTCATACGCGTTCCACCACCCTAGTGGGAGGAGCCCAGGGGCGTTCCGAGTTCCAAGTTCCAGGTCCAGGCAGGTACGATGCGAGTCGCGTCGGATGCTATTGCCACAATGTTGGGGATGGCGCACAAGGTCTCCTCTCTGCTCTCCCTACTGGCGCGGAGTGCAGAAGAGAAACAGTAGTCCACAGCAGACAAGTGTACGGTAGGCGCGGCTCGTCTGGGGCTCTCGGCTTGTTTGGCACACTGCATCTAGTGGCGAGGCAGATCTGCATCGCCTTTCAACAGCTCGATCCAAAGATCCGGGCCCTGTGGCCTGTGGCGACAACTACTGGTTATGAAACAGGAAGCAGCAGGAGACGAATCTAGCTATGGCGTCAGTGTCGTCACATCCAAGGGGCACCGGAGCACTGGTTGTGGTGGTGCATGCACAGCCAACGTGACATGGAAAATAATATGTATCGCATCGCGGTGTAGCAACAGCGGTCCGTGCCAGCGCCGCGGACAGGCATAGAAAAGGATACGACAGGATGGGTGGCTACAGAGCTACAGAGGCGGCGCTGCCAACCCGGCGGAAGACGCGCTCGAGGAGCGGAAACCTTGATCAGAGCCGGTTCCGGTGGGACCGGCGCAGTGGATTCAATTCACATTGTCGCCGCCGCATGCTGGGTCGGTGCAGGGTCTGGGCCAGAAACGGGCCGTCAGGCCGGACGGCGAGTGAGTGCATGCACAGGGATCCGAGGGATCAGTTGAAGGGCGTATCAACGGGACTCGTATCGCGCCAGCGCGAGTCGTGTGGTCGTCAATTGTTGAAGCGGTGCCAGGTATACCAGGGTGCAGCGACAGATGGACTAGTCTGAGTCGCTGTAATCTGAGATGTCCGAGTATGTGTGGCGGGCGGAAGCATGGATGTTGTCGACATAGGAGCGAATAAGAGCGAGAGCCTGGCGCTCGGTGAGAGCGGAGTCGTGGAGACGGCGGATGAGGTTGACGTGCGTCGAGCCAGTAGGGTCGGAAAAGGGTGCATAGGTGGTTGCGAGACTGATGAGGTCTGCGCGCCACGGAGGCATGGCCCGGCGAGGGATAGCGGGTGCGGGAGGGCTGATGCTGTTGCCGCGGGGCGGGGGCTGGTGGGCGATAGTCGGCGAGTGGCAGGCAATGGTGTTGGCACGGTGGGGTGGCGAGGCCGACAGTGGAGGCGAAGGAGGGGCTGGAGCTACACGAGGGCGGGTGAAACGTGGAGGACGATTGGGGCCGTCGCTGTTGGTACGGACCATCATCGACAGGGGACGGGCATCTGGGAGTGGAGTGGGAGCGATCAGGGGTGAGCCCGAGCGCATAGGAGCAGCGGGGCCGGTCATGTGTGCGACCAGTGGCCTAGTTGGGAGTGGAGGCGCCTTGGCGAACAGGTCGACCGAATCAGGCGTGCTCACGTCCGACGCCGCGTCCGATGCGGAGGACACGCTGCGGCGGTGCTTGACCTGGGTGATGCGTCTGCGGATGGAGGCGGCAAGCGGCATGGTGGAGGGAGTCGTGGTTGGTGTGTGGGAGCTGGCAGTTGAGGGACTTGGGGGAGGGAGGGCTGGCAGTCGATTCGGTGGACAAAGGGGACTACGAGCTGGCCGACTTATAAATGGCGACAGCGGCGACTGAGGTGGTGACGGTGAGAGAAGTGGTAGCTGGGGAAGGGGTTTGTTGCCAGTATTGATAGCAAGTGTTGACGACTGACGGAGACTGTGTCCGGCGGTGGGTGTGGCAATCCGATGGAATAGCGATGACAGTTGTTGGGGTCCCTTGAGAAAAGGTCGACTTCTTGGCATTGATATAGAAGCGTCGGTCCGGGACGCGACTTTTTTAACAACCTTTGGAGTATCTGGGTCTTCCGACGGCGCCAAACAGGAGAGGAATAAATGTCCTGATGCGAATTGTAGCGGAGACTCAAAACGCGAAGAACAAGGTTAACGTTTATCGAACGTGCTGCAGTGACGGGGCGACGTGTGTGCACAGCGGTGGGGAGTAGGCTGATCTGGTGACAGGCGAGAGTGCACGAGGAGTGTGGGTCTGTGATCTGTGAATAGCAGATGGTTTAATATCGGGGGGATACTTTGCGATGAGGCCGGGATCTTGCCCCGTTTTATCTATAACCTCTGAAACGACGGCCACTCGATCTTGCCTCGCGATCCAGCTGTCCGTGACTGCATCGCCTGATGACAGCGACGACGGCACAGATCCAGAGGAAAGGAGACGCGCGCAGCCTCTCCTCTGCCAGGGGTCGCTGCGAACTGCGAACATGACTGAACACACGACAGGCGACCAGCTCCGAGTATCCGTGTACGAGACGCCGAGGCGTACCTGCTTGTGTGCATTTGTGTGAGGCGCGGCGCATATTTCTTCTAGAGCTGTGACAATCTGCGCATTCTCGGCAGCAACGGCTGCGGCGCCTCTGGAAGATGGAAGTGAGCCGAGTGTGCACATTCCGGTGCCTCTGTTCCCTGCGGCTCCTGTAGCTCCTGCGCTTCAGCAGTCGATGCGCGATGCACTTGCTGCAGCCGCCACCGTCATCACTCGCGTCGCTCGCGTTCCAGGGACATTCATTCTGGACAGCACAGGCTTCTGGAGTCATTGGCTTGCCACTGCGCCGACAGTGTAGACGTCAGGAAGCAGCACCGCCCGTGACGGCGCCGTCCGGATGCATAGACGCCTTGTATGCCATGCACGCCGTGCTGAGCGCCGACTGTCTGACGGGGGCCAAAGACGCGATCTGCAAAGTGTGAATCCATCTGGTGGATGGACCCTGTTGCGGCGATGCAAGCAGTGCAGAAAGCGGTGTGAGTCACCAGCCAGGGTCTTTGGGTGGCAAGTCTGCTCTCCACCACGCACCCAGTGCAAGTGTGGCACATTCACACCCAGCAAGCACCGGCGACCACAGCATGCATGCTTTCAGTGCGTTTCGCGTTCGTGCGTTCCGTGCATGCATGTGCACATTCCATCTGTTTCGGGAGCTCCTGAGTGCTCGAGGACGACTAGAATGCGGTCTGGAAGCACAGTAGGTGGGATCAGCTTGACATCCCGGACTTGCCGGTACCTCCTGTGAGCCTGTGATTGCGAGTCGCCCAGCTGTCGCAGGTGTAAGATCGTCACAGGACCTCGTATTAACTGTGGTACTGTGGTACGGCGTGCTACGCACAACCTGCCCCAAGAAGCGCCAAGGCCCAAGGCGAGCGCCGGAAGCCGGAAGTTACAAATGACACTACGTCTTAATGACCGGCACACGGTGCACAGCCCCGACGGGAATAAACGGAGGGATCGAGTGATCGAGTGTCGAGCGCAACGCGTCCCGGCGCGTTCATTACCTGCGGAATGTTACACGGAATGCACAGAGTACGGAGAATATCAAGTGGCGGCATGAAAGTGCATGCAATTGCGCCTGTACGCGCCTGTGCAGTGCGACATTGCAGAGGCGCGGAATAGTGGTCTCGGCGTTCTCGGCGCCTCGGCGCTCATAGGATCCTGAAAGTGGGAGATAAACATCCAACGTCCTGCGGAGCATGCGGAATGGCGCGCGATCGGCGTGAACAATGTGCGATCGACGCCAGTGTGGCTCGGGGTGTCGATCAGAGGCGTTCGATTCTCGGTCCGCAGCGCCACCGCCACTTTTGATATGGAGTGAATGATCATGAATGACACAGGATACATACAGTACAACGAGAGATGATCAAATCCGTCTCAATCTGGGGACATCTAGGCACCCAGGTCCGCAGCGCAGATGGGACAATGAATGCTGTGTTCGAGTGGCTGCAGTCTGCGAGACTGCGAAACTGAAACTGTGGAGTGACGCCACTCGAGTTAATGACGTCTTGGCGGTTCTGATCGACATTTGCATGTCTTGGAGGGTCTGGAAGCTGGATATCTCTTGGTTCGGTGACTTTATGTTTGCGTCATTTGTCTTGCATGTCTTGTCCGCTGGGTACTGATCGCACTACTGATGTGGTCGGTGTCTTGCATATCTGAGTTCTTGTGTGAAAGCTGTGCCATACAGTACGCTTCTCCGTCCTGGACAGGAAGCGTCGTCGCCGCGAACTGTACATCTCAAGCACACTCAAACAAGATGGTCTTTCTGACGATAACGCCCCAGCCACCAGCAACTGACGCACACAATGGTGATTGGAATCTTGCTGAATGCACAGTATTCCCTCCAAGACCGCCAATGGGACGATTCGAGGCCTGACTGCAGACCTTGGGGACGTGAGGACGCACTTTGATCCTGGTTTTGATTCTGGGGCGCAGCCAAACGCACCCATACACACGCGCACACAGGATGTGGATGCCGTGGATGCAGACACCAAGCGACTCTCAAGCGCTGTGCAATCCTTTTGTTTCGATTTGTTTATTCCGAAGCCCGACTGCTTCTTACAACGTGTGAACGGACGCACAGATAGGATGCAACCCAGCGACCATCGGACGGCGTGAATGGACAAGAGAGCGGCCCGTGCGACCGGCCGTGACGAGCAGTGCAAGTGCGAGTGCAAGTGCAAGCGGAATGCAGTCCACTTGTCCTCATCACGCCAACATCGCCTCTCCAATCAATTCTTCACACCCAACTCCCGTCCTTCCTGCACTGCCATTCTCCTATGAGCACGTACCCGTTCGGAGCCTATCCCTACAACTACGGCTACGCGTGCGGCTGCGGGCACAGCGGACAAGGCGCGACGTGGTACTCGTGGTCGTATTGGCCACCGCCCGACCCAAACGCAGACGGTAACGCGTACGCCGCCGTCTTGTCCCCGCCATCCACACCGCCCGATCTCGCACCGACCGATCCTCCTGAGGGCGACGACAGTAGAATGGAGTCTCCAGATACTCCAAACAGACCTCGCGCCGAGGTTGACCCGATCGTGCGCAAGTTTCAATCAATGCGTCCTCCAGACGAGTGCGAGACGGGAGCTGTCGATCCCATCGTGCGGCAGTTCCGGAACATGGCGGCCGCGGCGGGGGACGAGGACGATCCAATTGTGCGTCAATTCCGCGCAATGGCACCGCAGGAAGCCGATGATCCTATCATCGCACAGTTCTCGGGAATGCAACACGCAGAGGACTGTCGAGACTCGACGTCGAGCTCAAATACGAGGAAGAACTATGACCCAGTGACGGTCCTGCACCGCCTATCCCCCGCGGGCCGACCGGAAGGCTTCGTTCTCTCGGCGTGTCTCGGGGCGCTGCGCCTCACCCCTTCGCTTGACTGGTACTACCTCCACGACAGGGAGGAGGCCATGTGTTCGCGCTGCTACCTCGACCACGTCGCGGGAACGTGGGCGGCCAAGTCCTTCACTCACAGACGGCATGCACAGGGATCATGTGCGTACGGCGTGCCGCGGCTGCGTACCCTCCTGAGCGCGGTGCGGTCCACGGGCGTGCAGCCGCTGCTCGACTACTTTACGCGCAAAGCAAATATCCCACCGCGTCCGGAGAGTGCCCTTGAGGCAGGAACGCTCCGGGACACTTGGTACACGTTTGGGTCGTTCACGATCTGTCCCTCATGTCAGGAAGATTACATTGAGTCGACGCCATTTGCGCAGTATTTCCGCCACGACCCCTACCCCTCATCGAGCCGGAGGTGTCTTCTCGCCAAAGCAGGATTCGCGAGAGCGCTCCGCGTTCGGGTTGCGGGAAATCCCGAAAGCGTTTTAAAAGAGTGTCGCAGAATCGCCTCTGCCCACGCCACAGAGTGCTCCGGCAAGCCGGTCGCGGTCGATTCAACGGAGTGGTTCACCCTCAAGTGCGGGCCGAAGCTGATACTCTGCCGCGCCTGCCACTTTGAGTTTGTCGCGAACACACGCTTTGAAGACAAGTTCACCGCTTACGTCGTACCTCGGTCCCATCTGAACAAACACGCCCTGACCCATTACGCCTGCGGGTGGCGGGCAAGCCGGCTGAGCTTCGCATTCGATATTGCCGTCCGCCACGGCGACTGGACGACGTTCCAAGCCGTCGTGGACGACGCCGCTGAGGAGCTCCAGGCGCCGTCCGGACGGATGTACTCTCTGGCAGGTGAGGCACACATCTGCGAGCAATGTCGTATCACCTACTTCGTTCCCGCGAGGCTATGCCACCTCGTGCGATATAGCGCAACCACCGCAGGCTGCGCCATGTGTCGTCCTAGCCGACTGGAAGCAAATACTCGCGCTCTCCTGGAGGCTGTCGAGACCTGCGACTGGGGATACTTTGTTTCTGGTCTCAAGCACCCGTCGTGCCAGGGCCCACAGCCGCGCAAGGACGCACAATGGTGGGGCTGGCGCTCGCTCACAATCTGCTCTGCGTGCTGGTCGGAGAGGGGACGTGGTAGTTCCCTCGAGCCACTCGTAGCGCTTCGCGGCGAGACCATCTCGGACGGAACCAGTCCCTCGTGCTACCTGTACGCGCCGTGGATGCGCGCCCTATGGGACGCGGCGTGCGAGTCGAGAGACATCACCGCCCTCCGAGACGCCGGACGCAGGTGGAACTCGGCGTGGTACGCAACATGGTTCCGTGCGTGGTACCTCCGCAACCAGATAAAAGTGGACGGTGCAAGCAAGGTCGAATCACCGCAAGAGGGCGCCGACCGAAACAGCCGGGAGCGGTATCCCTCGCGCGAGGAGCAGGAAATAAATCATCAGCGTTGGCACAAGATCAATAAGCTAGAGCATGAGTGGTCGCGATTCGAGGCCACTGAGGAGATGCCCCGGTGACCCACCTGAGTGTGTTTCAGTAGTCGTCATGAGTAGTGGCCGCAATGAGAAGTTCATGGTGAGATGCGAAACTATTCCGCAAGAGATCAGGAGTAAAAAAATACGTTCGAGGACTTTTGGTACATTGTGAGCGACGCACTGATAGCACTGAACACGCTGGATCACTCATGGACGAGACGACGACAGAGTGTCCGGTAATGTGACCACGCCGGCACGCGTTTCACTAGTCTCAATAATACGGCTCTCTCGTCAATATCCCAAACCCAAACTCTGATGCTGATCATGTGCCGTACGACAAGCGCAACAGGCACAATCGCAATCTGAGGTCGTGATCCGCGATCGAGGACCGGTCATGGGACCACGGACCCCATAGGAGCAAGGGACATCCGTGACCCAAAGCCAAAGGAAAGCGGACGCGCGGGCGGGTGTTCCTGGTCGCCACGCGGGGACGCAACTCGGTGAGCGCCGGTGCCGTGGCGGCGATGCTCGGTGCACGTATTCGGTCAACACGGACCTGTCTGCTGCGCTACAGAGCACAACCGCGACGCCTGCTGCATGCTGCATCTAGGTCCAGGTCCCGATGGCAACCTTTTCTGGGAATTGTCCGCGCAGTCCACTGTACTCCGTGACCCACCATTTCCTCGGTACCTTGGGTCGCCCCGAAAGTCATGTCACGCCGCAACATGCGACCGAGAACGGTTCCTACACTTCAAAGCTTGGGGTCTACTCTAATTCCAAGTACGCGACGTTGGCGCCGTTGCTGGTCAATCTCTCAGCTAACTCGTAGTGCCTGTCTCGGGAGCCAGTCGCCAGCGCGACGCGTCAATGTACAAAGTCCCTCGAGACGCGTTCGTGCTAGTGTGCTCAATTGCGGACCGCCATGGAGAGACACAAGTGGTGATGAGGAATCGTGGATCGCGAGCCAGAAATAGCACCACGGGCCATGTTCATGGACCAATTCTACATGTGTCTCACATCCAAACGCGCGAAAAACGCGTCCAACATTAACCTGCCGCAGCCCCAGCTCTAACCCAATGCAGCTCTTAAAGCTAACAGTAACAGTCTATCTCGGCCGAAAGGCGATCACAACTACTGCGCTGCTCGCTTGATTCTGCTATTCCAGTAATGTCGAATCCGATCGCGAGTGCCACAGCGCCACGTAAGCCTCGGAAGGGCACAGAAGCAACATGGCAGAACCAAGTCTCTTCGACTCTGCGATCTGGCACTCTGGGCGCCTGACACGGTCGACACGACGCCGCAGAGCTCGACCGCTTCCTTGCGCTCCGTCGCCGCACTCCTGGATCTGGGGCCCACCGAACAGGAGCCCCGCATTCCTCACTGCCGTTACGGGCGTGGCTCGAGGGTGATGCAAGGCGACTGCCAAAGCTCCGAGGAGCGCTTTCACTTTTGCTGACGAGACTGTTGCTGACATTCAGTCCCTCGCCGAGGCTCCAACGACCACGATCGCGATGCCCCAACAATGACGATCGTCGAGTGAGCTACATATTATTAACCGCGGCGCCTCGGCTGTGGGCTGCTCCAGCTCGCTTGCGTCGGAGCGCACACGACCGCATTCCTGACCATGACCAGCTCGGCGTCAGGAATGCAGGAACAGCGCTTTCTAACCAGCCAGGAACGGCAGTTAACGGCAATGAACGGTCTGGACAGCGACTGTGCCAAGTCGGCGAGTGCCACCCCTGCAGGGAGATACAGCCAGGCCCGCATACCTGTGCCGCATGGCCGCCATTGGTTGTTCGAAATATTCGATAACGAGTATGGTCAAGTTGGTGATCCTGCATGCAAGTCCGAACAGGTCGGAGCATCGATCAGAGACGAGAGACCGTGCGGGACGTTCGCGGCGGGGCGGTTGATGGCAAGATCCGGGTGTGCAGACGCCGCGAGACGGTCTCCGGACAGGGAACAGGGGTCGCCGACCGGGTACCCACGGCGTACCGACCACACGGCTGCGGCGGTTGCGAAAGCCCCGAACATCGGCGATGATCTCGCCCTCAACATCACAACGCCCGGGGACTGAAATTTTCTTGTCGACGGCCACCTCGGGACAAGTTAGTCGCCGTCGATACTGCAGTCTTGATGGCCGGGTTCACCGCGCCCTGTAAGTGATCTACATTGTTCCGGACCCTTGCGGCAACTGTGGTAGTCACCGACGCCGCCGCGCCTTATCCCTGAGACGGGACAGTGATACAGTGACCGTGACCGCCTCGAGCACGGGCCGCTTCTACACACCGAATCTGTAAAGACGGTGGAAGAGACGCTGTGAGAGCGATGAGAAATGCTCGCGGAAGGCTTATATATCGCAGACGTGTGCCATTCCCACTCCTAGACGCGAGGTCATATCTCCGAGATGTTTACACAAATGTACGAATGCACGAACCAGCGTCGAGCACGAGGGTGCGAGCGCCATTGTCTCAGTGTCGGCCAGAACGCCGTTTCGCGACCCACTTTCGATCGATGCCGCCGGGAAGGATCCGTAAAGGTGTACTTCGAGTCCGAACCCGAACCCGCGCCCTGTCACACCCTGTAAGGTTATATGCTTTTTTGGTCTTTTTGGTCTTTGATCCTTTGACCCCTTGGCCCCTGGCGGCTTCGATCCCTTATGTTCTGATCTTATCCTAATTCGTCCGCTGATATCTGTAATATTGCGCGACACCTGTTCGCGGTGGTCCAGTTTGGCTCGCGGACATCAACACAATAGAGGTCAGTCGAAGGGGAGAAGGGCCCGCAGACAGCGGACAATGGGACGGCGTAACGCCGACGTGGTCGCGCGAGAGTGGGCAACAACAAGGCAGTGGACATGCTTGACAGCCTCTAGCATACCGCAACACTGCTCGGTACACCTCCGGCAGTGTCCAACGCGGTTCCCTGGCATGTGAGCAGTGGTCTTATGGTCAGACGATCATGTTTGCAGCAGTACCTGCGCGATGTCCGCAATCCACAATTCACTCCGTACAATCCGCAAAGTGCCCATGTGGGAGGAGAACCCTGGGCCCCTGTCCACTCCCGGCGGTAGCCCGGCGCTGCCCGGCCCGGGCCTCAAGCGTGCGGACGTGAGACACGGGCGTGAGGCAGCTGGCCAATGGAAGGTGTGGGAGACATCGGGGCCCTCGGGACGATGCCGTCATGCCAAGTCCAAACAGGGCAGTCTCAGGCCGCATTCGCAGAGCTTGGATGGTCTCACGCGCGGTCTCACGCGCGGCCCGTCGGTGTTCTCCATCACTCCATCGCGGCCATCGCACCATGCACCATGCCCCAATCCGTACCGCCGTCATTATAATTAGCAAAAGTCAGATGACATCCCTAGGCCCTAGGCTGCTCAGGGCCTGCGCATCTTCTGTGCGGCACTGCGCACATTGGTGCGGATACCACCCATCCATCCTGCATCTCTGGGGATGCATTTCAGGCTGCACACCGGGGAAGCAGCGGATTGTGTTTGGTATTGTGGATGTCGCCACTGTTGTATCGCAAGCGTCTACAGCGAGCTGAGACCACCATCACAAATGTTCACCTCGCCATTTGGTTTTACCGCCGTTGGGGCGGACATGCATTCGGCCGTCGGACTCTGAGTCCGCTGAGGAGTACGTTCTCTCATCTGGTGACAAATGTCAGACAAGTGACGGGTACGGTTGCGTGGGTGGCTGAGGTGAGGTTGCCGACGACTAAGACTAGGGGATGGGCACATGAGCCGTGTCGGTGGATCGCCGAGGGTGGGGGCGAGATTGGTCTCGAGATCTTGGATCGAGAGCCACGGTGACCGCATGGACGGGTTGCACAGACGCACTGGGCAGTGCAAAGTACTGCAAAGCACTGGCACGCTAAGCACATGGTACATGGTTCATTGTGCCAGGCACATTATTGCTGGTGGGTTCGTGCAGGGCGGCATGCCGGATGCTCCTGGAGCCTACTGGCCATTGGGGCTGGACCCAGTTTGAGGATAACCCTCGCAACTACTGTACCACGCAATGGGCAATGGGTCTTGCTCGCTGCCGTAGGCCGCATGCAGGGCCTCAGCCATCCATGAACCCATCTGGCCATCCAACAAACTTTGCAGCAACGTGAAGCGATCGCGCGTGGTAATCTGAGTTGCGGCATGTCGGGGGGGAGCATGTCCTGCTGACACAAGGGATCATCATTGTCATCATCGGTCGGCATTGCTCCGCTGCCCCACCTGTGTAGCCTGAGACTTTCTTGGCCGGTTCGGTCCTTTCGCTAACGCGGGAGAGCGCCAGGGGGAATTACTCCCAGGGCATTTGCAGGGCCTGCAGGGTATGTAGAGGGGTTGGACGACACATGTGGGGCTTGTTCTACCGGATGTAGGACATTGTTTTTTATTGATTTTATTCTTGTCCTGTGCTGTACGGATCTCTCATCTCTCATCACTCCTCCTCCGTGCATCTGGGCATGTTGCGTCACAAAATCTCGCTAAACAAGACGAGCTAGAGAGGTCTTTCGGCTCAGCTGAGGTGCATACGTATTTATTTTTTATTATTACTTATTCTTGCGGGTGCCTTGCCTTTGGCCTTGGGCCTTGCGCGCTGTCTTTCTCTGGTCGTTAGCGCGTTGCTCAGATCGCCCGCCAGCCTTTTTTAGCTTCTCCGCGTTCCGTGGCTCTGTAGCTCTGTTTTAGGTCTTGTGCTTCGTGCGGCGCTGCTCGTGCGGGCCCAAACCTGCCGCAGTCGGCCCCCGCACTTGGGGGTCAACCGCGCGCTAGTCTACTCTCGGCGCTCTCGCTCTCTTCGGACTGGGTTCCAAGGGGGGGGGGAAAGGAGGGGAGGGCTGTCGAGGGATGGCGAAAGGGGGACACCGAGGGGCCCGAGAGGGGTACCTGGGGGCACCTCGCCCTCAATCGAGGCTACAGCCATTCTTGACAATCACTCACAGGGCGTGCCTGCTGCCCGCCATCAGACCAGAGGCAAAGAAAGAGACCAGAGGGTCCCAGAGGATGATCAGATGAGCTTTGCTGGGACACTGCCTACTACGCGTCTCCTCTCATTTTCTCAGGCTCTGCAGCATCAACCCCTTGCGTCCTCGTCCTCTAGGCTGCTTTTTGTCTGCAAGGTTTGGCCCAGCTCGACCCGGATGGGGCATGCAAGCGGGTCTCGGGTTCGCGAGTCCTCTCTCGGCCTTGCCTTGCGGGCTTTGCCGCATCCGGCACCATGCCTGAGGAGCTTGAACGATTTGCCTTTTCGTTTGCGGCCATCTCGTCGGGGGAGTCGGGGCCACATTGGCCGGTTGCGCGCTCTTGCGTCTCTATTTGCGCTTGTTGTTGGGTTCCCCCCCTTCTTCCCTGTTGCGTACCGGCCGAGACAAAGCTCTAGGTGGGACAGCTGAGACGACCCACACACAAATCTCAGCTGACACCTTGCCGCAACCGGGCCTGCCACTGCCTCTCAGATGGCGGACGCACTCGACGCACTCGCTCGACATGCGATCCCCGTAGGACCCGTGGGTCCCTGTGGGTCCCGCAGAGCACCCCGTCCTATATAAACATCCCCCCCGGGGTGACCATCGTGATCTCTTCCTCCGTAACTGTCCTCCCCCAGACACCAGGCGAACACAAAGGTCGTAGACAACCTCGACACCCCCTTACTCGCCAGCAACACTCAAGCAAGACTTGTAACCAGTGAGTCACTCCCCCCCAGCCTGATTCCCGCTCTTCGGCTCCCATCGATTCAAAGCCATCCGCCGGGTGGCGGAAACATTGGCGTCGTCCCCCGATCTGCACTGTTCTGTGATGCTCTTTCCGGCGCTCCCGGAGACTGTAGAGCAAATCCATGTGTACTGTACCAAAGTGGCCGCCATTCCAGCGATCCCACATTCCCGCCCTTCGTTCATCTGAGCGATCGTGTGGACGTAAATTCCGCGACTCCGTCCCGATCTCCTTCCGTCACAAGTCCTCTTTACTAACATTGCAGTGGGCGTAGACGCCGACAATGTCGCCAACCGGAACGTCGTGAACGCGGCCGGCGGTGTGCACCCCGACCGCGTCGAGGCGCCCGTCACCGTCAAGGCCTACCTCGCGTGTGCCTTCGCTGCCTTTGGTGGTATTTTCTTCGGTTTCGACTCTGGTGAGTTGCATGCCTTTCTGTGGTAGATCCCAACGTGCACGAGCTCACATATACCAGGTTACATTAACGGTGTTCTTGCCATGACCTATGTCAAGGAGCACTTTTGGCCCCAGAAGAACAACCCCGACCCGGCTCTGAGGAACCCGGGCGGAGAGAAGGCTATGCCCGAGAGCACGAGTTCGCTCATCGTCTCCATTCTTTCTGCCGGTACTTTCATTGGTGCTCTTATCGCTGGTGACCTTGCCGACTACTTTGGTCGTCGTACCACCATCATCGCGGGCTGTGGTGTGTTCTCCATTGGTATCATCCTGCAGACCGCCGCCACTGGCTTCAAGCTCCTCGTCGCTGGCCGTGCCATTGCTGGTGTCGGTGTCGGATTCGTCTCGGCCATCATTATTCTGTGAGTACTTATAACCCGCTGAGCCAGCGCGGCGGCTGACATCCTCAAGGTACATGTCCGAGATTGCTCCCCGCAAGGTCCGCGGTGCGCTCGTTTCCGGCTACCAGTTCTGCATTACCATTGGTCTTCTCCTCGCTTCTTGCGTGACCTACGCCACTGAGAAGCGCACCGACGCCAACTCGTACCGCATCCCCATTGCCCTTCAGTTTGCCTGGGCTGGTATCCTTGCTATCGGTCTCTTCTTCCTCCCGGAATCTCCTCGTTACTTCGTGAACCGTGGCCGGCCCGACCGTGCTGCCAAGGCTCTCGCTCGTATCCGTGGCCAGCCCGAGGACTCGCACTACATTACCGACGAGCTCGCCGAGATCGTTGCCAACTACGAGTACGAGAGGTCGCTCACCCCCAAGACCGGTTACTTCTCCTCGTGGGCTGCTTGCTTCAAGGGTGGTCTCCGTCGCCCCAACTCGAACCTCCGTCTCACCATCCTCGGCACTTCGATGCAGATGATGCAGCAGTGGACTGGTGTCAACTTCATTTTCTACTTCGGCACTGAGTTCTTGTGAGTACAACAGACTGCTCGAGAGGACCGTCGCGCTAACGGGCCCAGCAAGCAGATTGGCACCATCAAGAACCCCTTCCTGATGTCGCTCATTACCACCCTCGTCAACGTGTGCTCGACTCCTGTGTCATTCTACACCATTGAGAAGTTTGGTCGTCGTCCCCTACTCATCATTGGCGCCCTTGGTATGCTCATCTGCGAGTTCATCGTCGCTCTCATTGGTACCATCAAGGACAACGACGCGACCATCGCCAAGGTCCAGATCGCTTTCATCTGTATCTACATCTTCTGGTTCGCTTCGACCTGGGGTCCTGGTGCTTGGGTCGTTATCGGCGAGATCTTCCCGATTCCCATCCGTGCCCGTGGTGTTGCTCTTTCCACCGCCTCGAACTGGCTCTGGAACTGCGTGAGTGTTGCGGACACGTTTGCTCCGATTGTTGCTGACCACATTAGATCATCGCTGTCATCACCCCCTACCTCGTCGGTGCGAACAAGGCCAACCTTCGTTCCAAGGTCTTCTGGATCTGGTTCGGCACTTGCTGCTGCTGCGCCGTCTACGCCTACCTGTTCGTCTGGGAGACCAAGGGCCTCACTCTTGAGCAGGTCGACCGCATGATGGAGGAGTGCGGTTCCCCTCGTCGCTCGGCCGGCTGGCAGCCCACTTCCAGCTTCACCGAGCGCCGTGCCTCCAAGGCTGTCGGTGGCGACAAGTTCAACGACACCGTGCAGCACGAGAAGCTCAACGCTGCCGAGAACGTCTAAGCGTGAACTTTGGTTTAGTTTACTCTATCTCTCTCTCTCCGGGACGGTGAACGTTGCAGGCCCCTAATCCCTTCCCGTATGTGGCCCTAGGTATCGATGTAGTATCAGACGACAATGAATGTCAAATTGCTTGTCCTATTACGTGTGTCGTGTGTTTTGTCAAGCCATCCAGTGGTGCAGCGGGTCGACCGAACAAGCGGTTATGAGGGTGTGCGCCGTCACCACTCAGCCTCCCAAACACGGTATGTGGAATGGTGCGTTGACCGATCATGGCGAATCCTCTCACCGAAGCAACGTCCGTGGACTGCTCTTCAGTTGAATCGGTGAGCTGACATATCGCTAGTATAGTGGCAGGAGACGCGGGCCTTCATCAAATGTTTTGCTGGTCACCAACGTGTCAGCATGCCCGCGTTGTGCTTGATCATGCGATCACAGCCACAACTTTGTTTTGAATGGCTGGCTCTCGGGATGGAAATGCACCCCCAAGAGTGGCTCGTTAGTCCGCCACAATCCGGAAAATGCCGAGCCCGCCACCAGCCAACAGCCTCCCAACGTCAACAACAAGTCGACAGACTACCACAAACACCTCACTCACCACCAACCACCCGCTCCATCCGCACGGCAGTATGCGAATAAATGAGAACACGATAGTCTGCGGCGACCGGGCCATCCTCGTGCCGTACAGGTTGGTCTGCTCAATTCCCCACTGATGCACCTTCTGACAATCTCACGTAGACGCGAACATGTCCCCGTGGGCAATCCCGCTAGAGAAACGCAGCTCACGGCAGACATACCACGAGTGGATGAAGTCGCCGGAACTTCTCGAGCTCACAGCGTCCGAGCCGCTGAGCTTTGACGCCGAGGTCGAGATGCAGCGTGCGTCTCGGAGAAGAAGCCGGACTGACAGCAGAGAAATGGCATCTTGACGAGGATAGTGCGTCTTGCCGCTCCATCAGGCACTGATCGCAGAACTGACATTTATCGTCCTTGCGCGCCCGGACAACCTGCCCGCAACGACCCACCGCCTCCTCTCTCCCGCGCAGATCGCACAGTGCCGCATGGTCGGCGACGTCAACCTCTTCTTGCCGAACGGAACGGCCGACGACGCCGAGTGCGAGATCATGATAGCTGGTGGGGAATATCCGCTTGTCATCTAACGGTACAGAGAAAGAGTATCGCCGGAAGGGAATCGCCGTCGAGGCGTTAACCCTCTTGTAAGGACCAGAGCTCTACGCCGCAGCGCTGACAGCAGCCTCACGTACGCAGTACACACGCTAGGCGTTGCGCCGCACAACCTCATAGCGCGCATCGGCACGGCGAACACGGCGTCCATCGCGCTCTTTGAGCGCCTGGGATTCGGTAAAGTCCGCGTTGTCGAGGTGTTCAGCGAGGCGGAGATGCGCTGGGGATGGAAGGGCGAAGGCGAGTCTGTGTCCGCAGATGGGGCGTGGCCTGCCTCGGTGCTTGAGGGGCGCACGGGGCCGTATGAGGCGTGAGGCGTGTAATGGATGCATTTCGTCTTTGATTACCGCCATTGATCAACGGAGTAGGTACAGAGATGCTCACCAAGGTGTCCAACATCTCGATCCCTACGCATCGACGTCATTCCTCTGCCCACTTGTTTCCTAGCCCTCTGGCAAACCTCGATGGACTAGCTGTAGCGCTACCGACTCGGTCTTCCCATTATGGTCGATGAGTCACACTACCTCATTCCATCTTTCCATCGCAACGGCCAGCTCCGACAGGAAAAAGGACCTAATCTAGTGGCCGACGCTCACGCCGCTGGGATTGTTGGTAGCCGATGCCTCTCGCAATCACATGTCGCCCACTCGGTGTCCAATATGCCGAGGACCGACGGCAAGTCACGGCATTCGCAGGCATCCACTGCTCCTCTGCGAGTCTCTCTGGCTTTCGTCTCGGACTCTCCGACTGAGGCCTCTCGGCGTCCTTCTAGACTCTATGAGGTACATGCTGCACGTGTCGCGACGTGGGGTTGCAGTGGCGGCGTGGGAAGTGGGGTACTCGGTGTACATTTCACCGACACGCAAAGTAACATGCCGTTGATGACCCCAGTTGCAGAGGCACGACGACCTCGGCGAGTGATATAAATCCCAGCCCCGCGGGGCCCATTGCCCTCCACTCTACCTTGACTTGTATATCTGACAGCCATGGGCGGGTTCCACCGTGTCGAAGACCGCCCGACGCCGGCGTGCGTGTACAATGCCCGCGTCTACTTCCTCGCTGTTGTGTGTGGTGAGTAACTGTACTGCTGATTCGGCGCTGACGATACAGGTATGGGCGCAATTACATTTGGATATGTGAGTGCCTCCGACCTCCTGGCCCACTGGTTGCTCACGCAGTTAGGACGGTGCATTCATCGGCACCACCATCGCGCGCGACTCGTTCAAGATTGCAATGGGCATCAACCACCTCACAAAGGCACAGCAGACGGCCAACACGACAAACCTCACGTCCACGTTTACCGGATCCGCGTTCTTTGGTGCTGTCTTTGCGTGGCCGAGTAAGTTTGAAGCCAGGACCAACTGGGCAACGACTGACTCCCAGTCATGGAGTTCTTTGGGCGAAAGCGACCGATGCAGATTTCCGCTTTCCTCTTCAATGTCGGCGCGATTCTCATGACGGTCACCAAGCACAGTCTTGATTTAATCTATGCCGGGCGCGCAATTACTGGCTTCGCAGTCGGTATCCTCACCGCTGTCATCCCGACCTTTATCTCCGAGTTCTCCCCGCCCGCCATCCGCGGGCAGCTCACGGGTTTCTTCGAGATCGCGTACCAGACCGGCAGTCTTATCGGCTTCTGGATAAACTACGGCATCTCATCGCACATGGACGTCTCGAAGGACTCGTCGTGGCGCACGGCCATGGCGGTCCAACTCATCCCTGGGGGCCTGCTCGCGTTTGGCTCGATCATCCTCAAGGAGTCGCCCGGCTGGCTCCTCCGCAAGGGCCGCGACGAGGAGGCGTACCGAGTCCTTAGCTACATCCGCAAACTCCCCGAGGACCACACTTATATCCAGGAGGAAGTAGCCCTCGCGCGCATGGTGATCGACCAGGAACGCGAGCTTACCGGTGGAAGAACTGGCGTGTGGGCGTACTTTGTCGGCGCGGTGCGTCAGCTCCAGAAGCCGGATATCCGACACCGTATTGTCGTTCTCTTCACAATGTTCATTCTCATGAATATGTCGGGTATGTCAGATGGAGTGCCAGAAGTTCCAGTGGCTGGTAGCTGACATGCAGGTGCCGTCGTGATCAACTACTACAGTCCGACACTCTTCAAGGCTGTGGGCATTGACGCTGCCAACATCTTCCTCTACACCGGCTACTACGGTCTCGTCAAGGCGTTTGGAGCCATCACCTTCTGTTTCTGGATCGTCGACCGTGCTGGGCGTCGCCTTCCGTGGCTGCTGTCGTCGATGAGCTGCGCCATCTGTCTGTTCTACATCGGCGCCTACATTGCAATTGCAAAGCCCGAGGAGGCCGGCGTCCATTCGCCGTCCTCGCACAGGGCGGGCCAGGGCGCCGTGGCGGCCATCATGCTCTACTCGTGGTTCTGGAGCTGGGGCGGCAACTCGCTCGCGTGGATCGTCTCGGCCGAAATGTTCCCCATCTCTCTCCGCTCAATCACGGGCGCGTTTGGTGCCTCGACACAGTGGCTCTCGTCCTTTGCCGCCACCATGTCCGCGCCGCACATGCAGGTCGCGATCGGCTACGGCATGTTCCTCTTCTACGGCGCGTGCTGCGTCCTCACATTTATCCAGGTGTGGTTCTGGATTCCAGACACGAAGGGTATTCCGATCGAGTGCATGGGCCCGCTGTTCGGCGGCCGCAGCAAACACATGCAGTTCCGTCAAAAGAAGATCTTCCCACCTGATGGGATTCCCCCGATGCCAGAGGAGGTGACGCGCGTGCACGACGCGCACAAGCAGGACGAGCTGGCGGGCGACGAAAAGGCCGAGGTCCACCACGACGAGGGGAGGATGGTATGAGAGGAACGAGTACAGTGTTGTCAGCAGGTTGTTCATTCATATTAGCAGAGACGAAGATTGTATCCCCATGTGATGTGATAAGATAACAGGAATGGTTCTCCACCAACGTGCTCCCAGATCCCCAATAATCCCAAGACAATAAACAGTCTTTTAAGCGAGGCGAGGTGCAGGAATGGCCTAGAACGCCAGAGATGTCCTGAAGTACTCATTGGGATTGCTATTCAACTGGGAGGCGTCCGATGCATAAATGGGTTAGCTGTTGGGGTAAGCTGTTGTCGCCATTGTTGTTCAATACGGCCGTACCTTGGCCGCGGCCATCACGACAGCGGGACAGTGGCTGATCGGCGCGCGCCGCTCCGTGCCGGGCAAGGAGTGTATGCCAAGACATCCAAGCTGTTTGGTCGTCAGCCCGCGGCCAAGCTTCCGGCCACGCGGCCAGAAGCGTGATGCTTAGTCCCCGGATCGTTGGAACGATCATCCCTGGGTTAGAAACAACGATCGTCCAAATGATCACCCCTGGTCCGTGCATGTACATTGTCCGCGCAGTGCAGATCGTTCCCGATCGCGTCCGATGCTCGTCTGGGCGGCCCGCTCGGCTCTGTCGGGTTGTGGTTTTGGTATGGATTGTGCCCTTTCTGGAACCGACACCATTTGCTATTGTCGTAATCAATGCTGCATGCCGAGCTGTTGACTTTGCCATTGTTCGAGGCGCTTCCAGCCGACCATGACATTATAGCTTCCTAGCTTCCTAGGGTATCGCGGCATACGTCTGGGTTACGCCACTGCGTGTTACGCCACAGGTTGTGGACAGGTGATCACGAGTCTGCGCCCAGAGCCAAGCCTCTCGAACACGGGATTATGGAACTATGGAAGGGATGGTTATGCATTATTTGATCGCATGATGTGGGGGCGTGCGGGGTAGAGCGCTGTGGAGGGCAGAGAAGCAGAGGCCCAGACAGAGGGAGGGGCACCACAGGGCCATCGGAGGAGTCTCGGTAAGGCACGGATAGTGATCTGCTGACCTGGTCAAATGTCTTGGCTCTCGTGACGATGACTGCCTCTCTGCCCGTGGCGGCGGTGTGAGTGGCAAAGTGATGCTCATCTCTCACACCTTTGTTCGAGTCGCTCCGAGAAGGACAAAGAGTGTCCCTACACAGAACAAGCTCTAGCCGCTTGCGAGCGGGGCGTGGGAGCGAAGCAGTGGCAAACACTCCCCGGTACACTGTGCCCTCAGCTACAGATTCATACTTAATGGCGGCCGACATCAGCCTCGAGTATCATCTCATCCACTGTCTGTCTGATCGTCTGACCACCGACAAGAACCACAACCGTCTCACTATCGTCTCACATCACAATGTCTACCTCAGTTGGTGAGTACTGTACCTCATCATCGGTTCTCCATCTGACAACAGACTCCTCTCCAGAGGTGAAGGCCCAGATGCTCTCCACCTCTCCCACTGGGTCCTCCGGTGGTGGCTTCCGCGACTTTGTCCGCCGCATCTCGCACTCGGGCGGTACCCGTCCCAGCGTTCCTGAGAACAACTCCGCTCTCGAGGAGCTCGTCGCTATGGGATTCCCCCGCAGCGTCGCCTCCCGCCAGCTCCACCTCTCCGGCAACGACCCCAAGCGTGCTGCCGAGTACCTAGTCCACGCCGCGCACCCCAAGGAATCCGGCGGCGACCCGTTCTCGCACCCCGACTGCCCCGTGTGTGTCCGTGAACTGAACAACGTCCGCATCGCAGAGGGCCGCCGCCCGTCCATTGCAGGCGTGCTCAACCGTGTCCGCTCGCGTCAGGACACGGACGAGGTTGGCGAGCCCGCCGACAGGCGCCGCGGATCCGTCGGTGTCATGCTCCGCCGCCCCTCCATCGCTGCTGCTATCCAGCGCATGAAGTCTCGCGACTACTCGTGATGATCCTCTGTGGCCGGAATATTAGGATAAGGATACGGCATCGGTCATGGCCCTCATAGCACGGTAATCAATCCATCACCCGCGCCCCATCAATGCAAGTTGTAGTCTGTAGTAATCAATGTCATGAATGTCTGGAACGAACGCGGCGAGACAAGGATAGCAGGGGCTGGTGAACCCGTCGTGAAGCATCCTTGCCCACCATCCGACTCGTGAGCTCATTGCGCTTGATAGGTGGGAACCAACTCGCCCGATATAGTGAACCGGTTCCTTGACCGAGTTAATCGCAACAGCGACATGACGGCCACCGCCAGTCAAGGCTAGCAGGTCAATTAGCTCCAGCACGTGCACCGAGATAGTGGGTTGCCATCCAGCAGTGCATGAGCGAATACGCAGCGCCGAGTTCCATTCGGATCCACCAGCCTCGGCTATCACCATCATTCGTACTTCCTCGTGATCACTTGAATGTCATGCAGAGATCTAGACAAGCCACTAAGCTTCGTCCCAATTGCAGCTACTTCTGGGTCTTCCAATCAAACGCGTGCTCCCAGGCGTACGCTGCCCGGTAGATGGTAGGCTCGTCATACCACTTGCCGACGATCTGCATTCCGACAGGCAGCATCGCGGCCTTATCGTCCCTGGAAGAGAGGAAACCGACAGGAAGCGACATGGCAGGCAGTCCAGTCTGTGGCGGTTCAGCGCCGAGCACGATTCGCGACATCTAACTCACAAGATTGAAGGGCGCCGTGTTTGACGTCATCCCGACGCCCTTGGACATCTTCTGCACCAGTGTCGCGTCGGCGGGTGGAAGGCTTTGCGGGAGGAAGGGGATAGTTGGCATGATGAGGAGGTCGTACTTATCCAAAGCCGCATAGTACGCGTCTCTGAGCTTGCGGACGAGGTTCGTTGCCTTGCCAAACAGCGTGGGCGGCATGTGGTCCCATCCCCACATGCCGTTAATGAGCGTATTGGCGTTCGCGACAAACAGGTCTGGGAGGCGCTCCTGCGTGAACGGGTGCATCTTGGAAGTCAGGTCGTTGAGGAACAGTTGCCGGCGACCACAGCCACGCCCGCTCATCGACGCTGCTGCCGAAAAGCGCCCAATCACGGCCCATAGATCGGGGGCGGTACGGTGGAACGGAACGGAGACCTGCTCCACCACGGCGCCGAGCTCTGCATACCGCTGTGCCGCGGCTGTGACCAGCGCACTGACCCGGTCATCGTGCAGCGGGCAGTCGAAGCCTTCAGTCAAGAGCCCAATCCGAAGACCCTTGATATCCTTCTCCTTTGCGAGGGCGGGATAATCAGGGATGGCGTCGCGCAGCGGACATCCGGCCATCTGCCTGTCGTCGATGCCGTCCGCGCCGGCGATGGCCTGGAGGAGAAGGGCGTTATCCAGCACGTTACGGGTCATCGGCCCGACGTGGTCGATTGTCGGCTCGAGGCTGACGATGCCGGTGTAGGGGACCAGACCGAACGTGGGCTTGAGACCCACCAGCCCGTTCTTGCTAGACGGGAGGCGGATCGAGCCGGCCTGGTCGCCGCCGATGCCGAGGTCCACGTCTCCGCGGCCCACGAGCACGCCGGTTCCCGAGCTCGAGCCGCCCGCCGAATACCCTTCCGCGAAGACGTTGTGCATCACCCCCGTGCTGGAGCTGTCGGACATGCCCCACAGTGACATGTTCTCGCACACCGCCTTGCCGAGGATCGTCCCGCCTGCCTCGAGGATGCGCGTCACGACCGTCGCGTCTGTGTTTGGTGTCCAGTCTTTGATAAAGTCCGTGCCCAGAAGACATGGAACGCCTTTGACTACCACATTGTCCTGGTCTATCAGTACAGGTACCGAAATGATGCCGTGTAATAGCAACGGTATCCCTTATCTTTCAGTCCTCACTTACCTTTAGACACACCGTCTTGCCTGCCAGAATCCCTCCTCGCTTCTCCTTGTCCTCGATCTTGACCTTCCACGCCCACGCATTCGCGGGGTTCGCGTCCCCCTCGGGCCGGTGCACATCCTCTCGCGGGAACCGCTTCTCGTCCACGCGAGGCACATAGTCCTCCATACCATCAACGCGGTGCCACACCTCCCAAATCCCCTTGAGGAACGAGGTATAGTGCTCGACCTCGTCAGACGGCAGTGAGAGGTCCAGCTTGGCGAGCGTGTCGACCACCGACGCCTCGGTCACCGGGTTGTCGGGGGAGAGCTCCTTGGGCGCAAGCGTAGCAGACATGGTTGTGGTGGTTGTTGTGGAACGACAACGCGCATTGCTGCGTTATCATGTCGGCATTTAGGTCTAGGTGGGCAACAGCGTTGTCGGCCCGAAGCGAGCCGCATGCACGTTCGGCGTCATCCGATGCTTCTCGCTTCATGAGATCATGAGAAGCGCATTGACAACAACGATGACAGCCGCAGAACCCTGGCCTCTCTCGCCAGCGTCCAGCGGCCGACCAGCCATGATTTAATTTTAAGTCCTCTCAATAGCTCAGTTGGTAGAGCGCCGGACTGTAATGGTTAACTAGCAAATCCGTCGGTCCCCTGTTCGAATCAGGGTTGGGAGAACGTAAGCGCCTAAGCGCAGCGTCCTTTTTCCTTTCCAGCATAACCAGGTGCCGAGGTATACTTGCGCGCTTCATGGTTTGCCAAGCGCATGGGCGTTCATTGAACGAGTGGGTGTAGATATGAAGATCGTCCTGATGTGTATCCACGTACAAACGCTGATCTTAATCGCGGGATCGCCACAAGGCATGATGAACTGATTCGGGATCGGCACTCACGTTCGGCCTGGGGGGCTTTTCCTATTTTGAGGTGACCGTGGGAGAGCTTGGTATTGTCCTTCATCTCCGTCCCGACTTTTCCCTCAACCACCACAACTCGGCCCAACTCACCTCCACACCATCGACACTCGCCGCCCACGATGCTCTCCTCGCTCGGTCTCGGCCTCGGATTCCTGCGCGCCTCGGCACCGACGGCGTCGCGCGCGTTCTCGACGTCTGCGGTCGCGCAGAAGCTCAAGAGCCATTCGGGCGCCAAGAAGCGCTTCCGTGTCACTGCTGGCGGTCTTGTGAGTGCTGGCGTCGTGTTCGAGGTAGCTCGCGAGAGGAGTAAGCGCGGGGAGTAGGCGTTTGATATGGGCGCAATGGTATTGCTGATAATGGCTTTTTTCAGCAAGCTGTCCGCCTAGGACGCCTACGTCCTACCTGCCTCTCCGATCTCCATGCGCAACCACGTCCTCGCTTCTTCAGAAGCTAACGCGACAGTTCAAGCGCGCCCAGGCAGGAAAGCAGCACCTGAACACCGGCTTCTCCGCATCGCGCATTAACCGCCTCGCGCAGACCGTGTACGCCAACAAGGCCCAGGTACGTGAAGGTGCAAAGGCGGTGTGCTGACGGACACCAGTCCAAGACGCTCCGCAGGTTGTTGCCCGGCCGCGCATGATAGATATAGTGTATTGCGATACGAGTAGCCTCTCTTCTTAGCTGGGCGGGGGCTTGCGATACTGACACCAAGAGACTGACGATATTAACCTCATTATTGCGATCAGCCTCTTGCTGATACCTCACTTTACCCGGCGCAGTTCAGAGGTTCAGAGGTCCGTTTGTGAACTACAGATGAAGAATGTGTGCCCGTGTTCAGGATAGAGGCATTGTGTCCGACATGTGCGGCTGTCCGTCAAACTCCATGTGCGCCCTACGTCTGGTACTGCGGTATCGTACCGCGATATCGTACTGCGGTATCGTACTGCGGTATCGTACTGTGGTATCGTACTGCGGTATCGTACTCTGATCGACAAAACATTATGCTCGGCTAGAAATGCTTACATGATGCGTCGACGCTACGAGGAATAAAGCTGCTACGAATGCAAACTACGACAGATTCCATGTCACGAGGCAGAGGGACAGAACACGCAACGATGGACTCGTCTGACATGCTGAGGATGCTGTTGGCGGCGTCATCTCGCCACACAGTAGGGAAGAAAATGCGACACCAACTCGACATTCGCCCCATTAGGTCCCCCCAGCTTGAGGGGGACTGTGGAACTGGACTGGGCTTGTGTGTCGAGCGGTGATAGAGTTTTCAAAGGTCCAACCTTGGCAGTCATCAAGTTGAGACTGTTGGATTGCCTGCATTCATCTGCTGTTTCCAAACCAAAATGGGTGTGATGCAACTTGAGGGCCCACCAGACCATAGCATCAGTGGCTCTCGCTGTCAGTGTCCGTTATGAGTGAAAGACAACTCTGGACAGTTCACACGACGCCTCACGAGACTGCAACCAAAGTAGATTTTTTTTTTATTTTCTGCATTGCTTACGCGCTACAAAAGTTTTCCTTCTAGTCTACGCAGCGCGAGCTGGAGACCGATGGGCTACAACCTAGCCAATTTCGAACTAAGCAGAAACTGGGGCTATCATGCTTGATGGTAATGATGATTGACGAGATGTATGTAAATATTGATTGCTGACAGAGTTCCTAGTATTAATTTTGTTTGATTGCGAGAAATCCAAAGAGCCGAAACTAGTGTAGATGTATATGGTCTAGCCATGAGCATGCGAGGCCGCAATGAAGCGATCGCAAGATCCACGCCAGACGACAGTTTTGGTGATGAGTTACAAGGCGGAGCAGTGTGAGTGGCTGCTGCGCCGCATGCAAGACGCTTAGACCGGGATGGTGTTCTCGATCTTGAGAGTCTTGTCAGAGACGGGGTGGGCGGCCTTGCGCTCGTGCCTGCGCGCCCAGATACGCTTCATCCACTTGTAGAATTCGGTGCAGGCGAGGTAGACAAAGATCATGCCGAAGACGATTCCCCACTCCCACTTGAGGCCGCCGATGAAGAAGACGCGGTCGTTGATGACGGGGATGTAGACGATGGGGAAGGTCGAGAGGATGAGGACAACCACACACCAGAGAAGAACCTTGTTGTCACGGAGGTTGATCTGGGAAAGACCACGGTACATGTGCTTGCACTCGAGCGCGTGAATCATGAGGATGATGACGAGAGTGGCGTAGCATGCGGAACGAGCCTGGAAGACGGGGTAGCAGAGCGTCTTGCCGTCGGCTTCGCCGTGGTGCTTGTTGCAGAACTCTCCGAGAATGTTGCGGTCGTTGGGGATACGGGGCTCGAAGTAACCGTAGAGAACGATAACGAAGTTGATCAGAGCGAGGGCACCCATGAGGAAACCGTAGAAGATAAGGTCGATGTAGAACTCCAGGGTGAAGATGTAGCGGAAGTCGGTAGGGGGGAGCTCCATGGCGTCGGGCGCAGTGGGCTCAAGACCAAGAGCAAGAGCCGGGGGACCAGCGGCGAGGGTGTTAATCCAGAGGGCAGCGACAGGCGACAGGGGGAACACGGACTGGCCAAGACGGTCCTTGAAAGCGAGACCAATGAGCAGGACAATGATTTCGGCCAAGTTACCAGAGAGAAGGTAGAGGAGGAACTTGGCGAGGTTCTTGAAAACGGAACGACCCTTGCGGATAGCACGAATGGCCGAGGCGAAGTTGTCGTCGGTAAGAACGATACGGGCGGCCTGCTTGGCAACATCGGATCCGGTACCCATGGCGACACCGACATCGGCGCGCTTGAGGGCAGGAGAGTCGTTGACACCGTCACCAGTCATGACAGTAGCCTGCTTACGACGGTGGATGGCGTCAACCATGCGGACCTTGGTTTCGGGAGCGCAACGAGCGACGACAAGAGGAAGGTCCTCGAGAGCGTCAACCTGCTCGTTGGTCAGGGCGTCGAATTGCTGACCGGTCATGACAGAGTCCTTGGCGTAAGAGCGCTCGAGGATACCGATCTGGAGGGCAATGGCAGTGGCAGTAGCGGGGTGGTCACCGGTAAGCATGCGGGGAGTGATACCGGCACGCCAGCAGTCGGCGACGGCACCAGCAGACTCCTTACGGGGCGGGTCGAAGATACCAGCGAGACCGAGGAAGCTAAAGTCCTTCTCAAACTCGTCACGGGGGAGCTTCTTGAGAGCCTCGCTGTTCTCGAAGCGCTCGTACTTTCCACAGAGGGCCAGAACACGGAGACCGTAAGAGGCGAGGGCGTCGACCTTGGCCATGATCTCCTGGGTGCGCTCGGGAGTAAGGGGCAGGTTTTGGACCTTGGAGCAGCGGTCAAGGACACGCTCGACGGCACCCTTCATGAAGCAGATAATCTGAGGCTTGGCGGCCTCACCAGACTCGCCCGAAGGGTAGAAGGTGTAGGCAATAGACATGCGCTTGACGGTGGAGTCGAAGGGGTGCTCGACAAGCTGTTCGTAGTGACCGTTGGCAGGCTCACGGTGAATGATCGACGAGCGGCGGGAAGTGACCGGCTGAAGGGGCTGACCGCCGGGGCCGGCAACCTCCTTGGGCTTGTGGTGCTTGTGGGTGAGGTGGGGCTTGCCGAAACCGAACTTGTGGGCAGCGACCTGGAGAGCGACCTCGGTGGGGTCACCGTTGGCATCCCAGCCCTCGTCTCCAGTGGGGCGAGTAAGAGTAGCCTGGTTGCAGAGCGAAGTGCAAAGGACGAGCTCCTTGAGACCACCCTCCATGCGGGTGATGTCAACGTAGTTGTCGTCGTCGGAGCCGGTGGGACGCTGGTTGTTGAGGTCGAGAGTGCCGCTGGGGATAAGAGGGTTGGGGTCAACGTAAACGTCACCACGAGGGTAGAAGGGGTCGGAGCCGGTCTCGAGCGAGTAGGTCTGTCCGTTCTGGGTGTCGGTCGGAGCGTGCTCGTTGTCACGAGGGTCGAGGGAGGGGACCCAAACCTTCTTGACAACCATACGACCAACGGTAAGGGTACCAGTCTTGTCAGAGCAGACGTTGTCGACAGCAGCAAGAGCCTCAATGGCGTCCATGCGGCGGACGAGCGCGTTGCGCTTAGCAAGGTCGGTGGACGCACGGGCGAGGGTGAGGGAGACGACGGCGATGAGCGAGGCGGGAAGAATGGACACGGCGGCGGCGACGGCGTAGGTGGCAATAGACATGGGCACATTGTTGAAGCCGGTGGAGGCAACGACAATGATAGCAATGACAATGGCGGCGCCAAGAAGAGTGTAGGCGAGAGAGTTGAGCTTGATCTGGAGAGGAGTCGTGTCGGCAAGACCGAGGGCGCACTTGCACTTGTACCAGAAGGCCTGGAATCCAGTCTCGGTGCGCTCGGCCTTGTTCTGAAGGGCGTCGGCGATTTTTCCAATCTCAGTGTCCATGGCGGTCTGGGTAACGACGGCAAAGGCGCGACCCTTGGTCACCTGAGCGCCCGAGAAGACCATGGAGAGACGGTCACCGACAGGGCAGTTCTCCTCCTCGATGGCCTCGACCTGCTTCATGACAGGAAGGGACTCGCCGGTAAGGAAAGCCTCGTCGATCTCAAGGTTAGACATACCCTCGAGGATACGTCCATCGGCAGGAACAATGTCACCGTTCTTCAGAAGAATAATGTCACCAGGCACGACCTCGTCAACGGAGATCGTCTTGGTGACAGGCTGGGTCGCATTGTGACGGACGACGGTGGCCTGGGGAGCGCCGACACTCTCAAGAGAGGCGACAGTCTTCTCAGCCTCCCACTCGGTGTAGGTGCCGACGACGACGTTGAGGATAACGAGGGCAGCAATGACACCACCAGAGATCCAGTCGAGGGTACCAAACGAAACGGCCATGGCGGCGACTGCCGAGTCAGCATTGCATTCTTTGTTTGGGGTGTTTGAGTGTGGTACGGTCCAGGAGAGTGCCAAGAATGCACAGACGCCATGGTCTTCCGAGCGCGATGGCGCTCGGATCGTTCTGGGCGAGGCATGGCATCTTGGCACGGGCATTCCGTAGAGATGATTGTCCCGGAGTGTATCACCACCATATTTTTTTTATTTTTGGTGCTTTGTGGCAGTGGGTTCACATCGTGATGCAACTCCAGGAACGAACCCGCTCCACACCATTTGGTACTCACTGAGAACGAGGGTCATAGCATTTGCAACCTGGCGCATACAAATCTTGAACAGGCTGGGTTTGGGGGGCGGCTTGAGGCGGTTGGGGCCATATTGCTCAAGACGGCGAGCGGCTTCTTCGTCGCTCAGACCCTGGGTGGAGTCGGCGACGTTGAGGGCTTCGAGAACCTTGGCAGGCGAAGCAGTGTGGGCGGCGAAGTTGAGGGCGCCGTACTGCTTGCCGCCGCCGCCGCCGGAGGCGTGCTCCTTGCTTAGAGTTGATTCGGTGCCATTGCGGGCGAGATTATCGTAGTCCTGCTTGTTGCCCTTCTCGGAGGGAGAAGTCATCGTATGTGGCGGGGAGTTGGTGTGGTTGTTACGGGGGTTGTTTCGGTACTAAATAGGGGACGTTGATGAGTCAAGATACCATTTACGGTGTGCTATGTCTGGGATGAGGGCCAGACAACAAGAAACGAGTTGTCGGAAGTGGAGATGAAGGTCAAACACGAGATGGGGAACCGAGTTCCCCCGCACTAGAGTTCTTATATATGAAGCATCCCACACGAAAGGTTGCTCCGACGAACCCCGTTGCCTGTCATGGCGCCCGCTCACCGCCAGGTCCAGCGATGGAGGAGGAGTTAATCCAGAAATTCTGCCGGCCCTGCCCGCCGCCGTTCGCGCCAGCCTCGGCGGACAGTGGCAGCCCCTCAGGCGCCTGACGCGCGTCAGGTGCCCGCTGTTGCTCATCCACATGTCCCGCCTACAGTGCTGGGCCAGGCGAAAATGCCAAGAGATGACGCCAAGATGACACAACGCCAACGATTCAACATCGCAACGTACCAGAGCCCCAGGGCTTGTACCTGGCACCAACGTGGGTGGGTCCTCTGCCTTGCAACGGCTGCCGATAACGAATGTGGTATCATCAGGCCGTACTGGGTCTCGTGGGGCTTGGCGTGTCTTGGCATCATACAGGGAGGTCAGTGCCCCTAATCTCGGAGCCTGTCCCTGACTGCACAACTATCGGGCGACGTCCGAGGCGCGCCGCCCGAGGCTCCGAGGCCGAGGCCGGCTTCTACTGGGGTGGCGGGCAAAAGTAGAAAAAAAAAAAAACAGCAAACGTGGATTTGGTAGTTAGCTGGCGGTTGGCCTGTCAGTAGGGCGGAAACAGACCAGGCAGGAGACCCAAGGTTTTTCGACAACAGAGATGAATGACGTCAATCCGCTGTCCTGGGCTGTTGCTCCACGAAGTGAAAAAAGTGTCTGCAACGTGATCATCGTCGCTACATTCTGATTTGTGGCACTTCCGTTGTACAGGAGTCGGCGACGATGTGCGATACGCATATGTTAGATGGTGTCGGAGATGTTCTAGGAATGAAACGGCTTCACGTCGGAAAATACAAGGCAGTAGTCGTGGAACTTGGAAAGTGGAACGGGAAAATCCACATTCTGCTAAAGCTGCCAAGTCCCAGGAAAAAGATGCCAAGAATTTTAACGACTCGGCAGGCACGCCACCGGCGCCAGTCCGCCGCCGGTCCGCGCCCCCCCGGGAGATGCCGAACGGCACGCCGCCTGAGCCCTTCGGACCATGCCTGATGCGCCGCATGGGCTGGCGAATGGTCCGCGAGCGATCAATCACGCTATCCGCGCCGCCGCCGCCCTCTCACACGTTCTTATCGCGCAAAGCGGAGGCTTATCGCCGCCGTATTCCATATCGGCGCCGACGTAGCCGATTTAACCGGCGCCGTCCGCAGCAGTGTGGACGCGACGCCGTCAGCGGGCGGCGTTACCTCCGATGGGGGGTTCACGATCAGCCCCGGTGGAGGTCATCAGGAATTACGACATGGCAACGAGGGGTCTGGTTTTGCTGCGCGACAGGGTCCATCTTAGACACGCCGACCGAGGCTTACGGACCGGGCAAAGATCGTGAGCCCAGCCTTCTGCACGGGCTTCGGCGCTACCCCTGTGTATGTCAAGGACGTTGGCATCGGGTACGCTGGCGTCGGGTATGTCGGTGCTGAAGGACATGGTGATCGCAGCGACGACCTCCGAAAGAATCGGACCTCCGTCACTATTGGTATTCTGATCCGATCAGGGAGATCCGTGAGACGGGGTTAGTGCTAGATAATGACGGGGCCCGGACCCAGCGACGACACGCGTCTCAGCGAACACAAGACCCGGGGCCGCGATCGCCGCCATTTGCTGGGACCTGACAGACCGTGAAGCTCGAGCCTCAGGCTTGGCAGGCGGCGGTACACATCATGCAACAATGCACTGATCGCTTCGCCTTCCACGCGACCACGGGATCGTCAGAAGGTACGGGATGCCGCGGTCGGTTGTCGTGGCTTGGCATCTGATCCCTTGGCGCTAATCTGGATCAGCTGCTAGTGTGCCCCCTCTGGCCGCAGGCTCGATGCCGCCTGCTTGCCACTGTTTACCCCGGCCATAGCCGCATACGAAAGTGTGGGGAAGCTGGGCAGCGGAATGCCAGACACAGAACATTTGTGGGGCCACCGGGCCACTGTTTGGGGTAAAGGCTTGCGCCAAGGATTCTGGAACTGCGAGACAAACGAAACGTGCAGCGGCTAGCTGTGAAGGCACGCGAGGCTGGGCCCTCAGCCGGCTCTGCGCTAGCTCGCTTGGCAGGATATTGATACATCTGCAGTCTGGGCGGCGTCATCAGTACTTTATCCGGTCATCGGCAGAAATCAGTCGCGAGATCAGTGATCTACAGTGGGAACAGGTGGGCAGGCGACCTTGTGGCCCCACCCCCGTGTCTGAATCAATATCCGGGCGCGCGCAACTCGGACCTTGGAACATGGACGTCGACGCTCGTTTGTTGCTCACGTTCTCCAGAAAATCAGCCAACAGGGCCGCACATGCACGGCCATGCCATCTCGTCAGCTTGGCGGTGACACATGTTCCGGGGACCCGCGTGTCCATGTCACCTTGAAACTTCACCTTCGCGTTTGCCAAGTCTGGGCACGCGTCAATGACCAACAGGTCAATTGCGCAAGAAAACGATCTCCAGAGCCTCTATTTAACGGGCGATGATGAAATCGCCCGTGATCCAACCTACCCCGAGTGTGCGTCCCGTGCGACAACGGTTGGCGACGGAGGTGGAAGTAGGGGGCTGGCAAGTGCTTTACTCCCCGCGACTCATGTTGACTAGCTAACTCCTGCTGGACGCTGACTTAGGGGGACCAATCCCTCGCGAGAGAATGTGGTTGTGGCTGGGTCGGGTGCGAGCGATGCCAGGCCAACGTGTGTCGCGCTTGAGGTTGCGATTATCGATGCGGACGATCGGTAGGAGTGGAGGCTCTATTGACATTGATCGAAGCTCGTTCCCTCTTCTCGACAGTCATTCCATCTCCCCACGTTCAGAACGGCAGTAACGCCCTCGAGAGTGTTCCGCGGCAAGGTGTCAATGATGCCGAGAACGCTGGTGATATCCGCTGAGACCATTCAGTCCCCGCTTTCGATGACAAACGTTTTTTCTGTATAGGGGCTTGAGTTCTGGCGCCTCGGTAGTCGGGCCAGCGCGCTTCGTCCGGCCGATCGTACACAATGCGAACCAGCTTCTCTGTTCATTAAGGCAATCAACACGATTCACTTGCTGTAGTGGAAGAGCCGCGGCTGCCAGGTGGGCTGAGCGGGAGGGTGTGACAGAATTTGTGGCCGACAACAGTGATGCAAGACGTGAAGTGTGGACCGACAGTGAGCGATTGTGCTTGCAATCATGTGTGTGCTTGCCGTACCCCGCCGCAAGGGGCTTTCGATGCGTGCCCAGCTTGATGATCGTCTCCGCGATGCGCGACGCTCAGACTCCCATGCGCCGTACGCTCATTCATGAAAGTTGTGTACCAGTACAAGTGCCACACACAGACCTGGAACACCGATCGGCAAACTGGATAAGCTACAACATGCTTAATCGCACTTGGCTTCACACCATCCTCACTCGGTACTGCACACGTTGGTGCGAAACCAACAAGATGACTGGCCAGGCGTCTGAACTCCCCTGGTCCGGAATATGCTCTGGACTCAGCTGGCTCGGCGTTCCCACAGCTCAGGATACGTCGCCCGGGTCTAAGGACACGTTCTATCCACAATGGATTACTCTGACTCGGCAACCCTTGTCCTTAGCGGGGTACCGACGACCATCGATTCCATTGCTCATCGCCAGGACTCATCCCACATCTCAGGTAATCCCCATGGCCCCCTCCAACCCGGTTTTGAGTCGTTTCCCACCGCCTCCGCCCAAGTCCGCGTCCCTCTTTTCATCCCACACCCTCCTCACGACGCTACATCGCCCGTTTCTTCAATACACGCCCTTTCTTCCAACATCGCCTTCCTGATCGTATAACGGCTAGTATGCTCGCTTGTCACTGAGATCGCGGGAGATCGGAGTTCGATTCTCCGTCAGGAAGAACGCTTAGAGAAGCTACGAGATCCTTTTTCGACCCGGGACGCCGCCTCGGAGCGGGGGAGGGGCTGAGAGGCTGAGAGGCGCTGCGGAGTGGCCCGAGTGGGTCGGCGGAGTGGCGGTATGGCAGGGATGTGCTCGGGGATGGACGAAGACCACCATCGTCCGGGATCCGTCGCCGGGTGCCGATGCCGGAGGGGTGATCCCGCGCAGTGTTGACGCTTGCTCGTCCGTTCCCCTGCATCCAGACCTGAGGAACTGACGTCAAGCGTGTAAGCGAAGTCGGAGGTCAGGTATACACGGCCAAAAATCATGGGTTGGAGCCTTAAGGGAAATTAGAAGTGTGATCCTGGTAGGGAAAGCAGCTTCCTGGGCTCCATTCCGGCCAGACACCATGGACATTGAAGACGTCAAAAAAGAATGAAGCCGAGCCGTCACCGGCATGCTCATGTACGTCGGAGCGGTAGCGTGCCATGAAGCAGCACAAGCGGGTTCTGATGGGGCCGTGGCCGAGCCTCTATACTTGAACAGCCAGGAGGATCCGTCTTCAGTTCTACGCGGACACCTCTCACCTCAGCAGAACAGTTATCGACGAACGGAACCTGGTTTGGACACGCACGATGAACAATACCTTCAGCCTGAACCGCCATGCCACGTCAAGTGACGGCGACGCAAGATCCGGAGTGTGGCGCGCGAGTGGCACTTCACTGTTCTTGGCTGCGACAGTGGCGGCGGCGTGTCGCAGCTGGCGTCCGCATGGGAAGATTATATGTAAGTCTCATGTGGGAATGGGCCGGGGGGAGGAATACTACTAATACTGCCGAGGGTTTACCGTCCAGAATCTCAGATGGCAGCGGCGTTTCACCAACCCTTCTTGATGACCCGATACCACGCATGGCCCTTCGGTACGTACCGATGTGTTCTCGCAACCAGGTAGACTGTGACCTTGCGTTTCGACGTCAAAGTCACAACCGTAATGCACGTAAACACGGCTAGTCCACGGTCGGCCTAACCCTTATGAACAATTGAGTTTGGGAAACTTGAATTCGCGATAAGTAACAACGAGGCCATTGCACCGTCCACAATATCTGGTGCCTCGCGAGGCGGAACGGAGCCGAGAGCGGAGATCAGATCTGCTGTAAAGATCCGACAGGCGAGCACGGCAGTCACCCACGCCGATTTCGCACCACCACCGCGCGAAGTTCCGAACGGAGTCGATGGTAGGGGCGGTGAGTGGCGGTGAGAGGACTCGTGGCGGGTTCCTGCTGCGTCCCAACAAGTAGATGGGCGTAGAGCAAGCCCTCGAAACCATATACTCTTTTCCTCCTCATCTCCTCATCTTAGCAGTCGATATGTCTCCATAGACCAAGATCGCGGCCAATCTCGCCGACTATTCGGTGCCTCAAACATCGCATCTAATTCCAGTTCGTACGAGTCCGTGCGTCAGAATCCCGCAAACACGAACTTGTGAAGGTCAACAGCCGACGCTGCCCACTAAGAAGTCGCCGCTCAACCATGCAAGCCAGTGCACCGCCAACTGCGTCACGAGATCCTGAAACGAGGGTTTGCAGCTTAGCAGCTCCGCCTGAGATCGGAAAGGTCCCTCGAGATCGAGTGCAGCAACAGTATCTCCCAGGAACTGCTCCGCGCTCCGACCCCGCCGTGTTAATGAGTGTCAGTTCTCGTGACGAGAAATCACGGGCCTGCGTATGCTGCCCGTCATGCAACGGCATACCGGTGCTGAAATCGGCTCGGAATCTCCGGCCGCGAGCTTTGCCGGCTGTGAACAAGAAGCAAGAAGGACGTCAGGTCATGTTCACGCAACATTTCTTGGCCGCCCATGGAGCTTGAAGCTTGGGGAGTTTTCGGTTTGCCGTTCCGCGATCCGTCTTGGTAGCTTGGTGGCGGTGGGTGAACATGAAAATGAGGAGTAACGAGTACAGGGGGGTTGCCGGCTGGATTCTGATAGTGTCGTCACAGGCACGGCCCATTTTTCCTGTTTGGGACAACTCGCTACCATGGAGGCAGTGGATTTAGTGCCCTTTTGTCTGCTGCTGGAACCATGCTAAAACGATCGATATTCCCAGAGTCATCTCGGAGCCGGCAGCAGGAGCCGCAGGCACACATCCCTCCGGCGCCGAGATACGATTATGAGAGTATGAACATGTTATGTGTGTGGAGTGAAGCGAGAATGGCAGCGGCCAAGAGGGTCCTTGTTGTTGTTGTATTGTAGCCGCGCCGAGAGATCCGAGGTCGGGTGGGTTTCGCTGCTTCGCTGTCGTGGGCTTTCCCTGTTCTGTTCATTCGGCAGGTCGGCGGCGATCCTGAGCGCCCCGAGCGGGCCAGAGCTGAGCCGAGCGCAGAGCTAGAGAGCTGTTCGTCGCATGATCACCTGCGCAAAAGTCGCCAGTCACAAGTCACAAGTCACAAACTACAGTACTCACAGGCCACAGGACGGGAGGAAGGAAAGAGCCCACTTCTCGAGACTGTCATTCCGCTCTGGTATTTAAGTAAGCGGCAAAGAAGACCTACCCCCTCGCCTCGACTCGAACAACACTTATCACGATGCGGCTCCTCTCTCTCCTCCTGTCCCTGCCGCTCGTCGCCTCTGGCATCGTCTACGACCGGTCGGCGATCAACAATCACGAGTTCGACTACATCATCGTCGGCGGCGGCCTGGCGGGTATGGCCGTTGCCGGCCGGCTGTCCGAGGACGCCGGCGTGAGCGTGCTCGTAATCGAAGCCGGCGGCGATTCGCGGAACGACCCCGTGGTCTCGAACGCCTACGCGTACGGACAGGCTTTCAACCGCCCAGACCTGCTGTGGCAGTGGCCAACAGTCGACGGCAAGGGGCTCATGGGGGGACGCACACTCGGCGGCTCGACGGCAATCAACGGCATGACATACACCCGCGGGCAGCGGGTACAGTACGATCTGCTCGCCGAGCTCCTCGGCGGAAACAGCTACGGGCGCTGGAACTGGGATGGCATGTTTGCGGCGATGAAGAAGGCCGAGAGCTTTTCGCCCCCAAATGACGAGCAGCGGCAGCGCGGGGCAGGCTCCAACCCCGACAACACGGAAGCTACGGCCCCGTGCAGGTCACCTTTCCGAACAAGATGTACGGCGAGCAAACCAACGCGTTCCGGACCGTGTGCAACACCAACTTTTCCATCCCCATCTCAGAGGACGCGCACGGCGGCGACGCCGCCGTCGTCTCCGTCTATCCTAACGTGAGTGTACCCTATTTCTCATCCCTATCTTCGGACGGGTCTGACGCTCCAGACAATCAACTGGCGGCAGGGTGACCGCCGCTCGTCCTCTGTCGAGGCATACTTTACGCCGGTCGAGTGGCAGCGCGACAATCTGCAGGTGATGCTGTGGAGCCGCGCAACCAAGATTCTCACCGCGGGGAAGAACGACGCTGTATGGGCGTACGGCGTCGAGTTTGCCGGGGACGACTCGGCCCGGTTCACGGCTTATGCGCGACGCGAGGTGATTGTCGCCGCCGGCGCGGTCATGACCCCGACACTCCTCCAGCTCTCGGGTATTGGTCCCCGCAGCGTGCTCGAGGGCGCGGGCGTCGATGTCGTCGTCGACCTTCCCGGCGTCGGCAAGAACCTCCAGGAACAGACAATGAGCACCATTGGATGGGACAAGAACGCCGACGAGAACATCAGCTCGCTCTCGGGGTCCATCGCGTATCCTGATGCCAGGGCGCTGTTTGCCGACAAGGCCGGCGAGCTCGGCTCCCGCATCATGGACAGCATTAGTCGGTATGCGGCCGAAGCCGCCGCCGCCGGCGCGCTGGTCAGCGCTGCCGCTGGCGAAGCACTGTTCGGCGCACAGGCAGACCACATGGTAAACAAGGGCGTGGGGCTGCTCGAGCTCTTCTTCGACAATGGCTGGCCGAACGGCGGATACGGCATCAACGCGTGGAACCTCCTCCCGTTCTCGCGGGGGAGCGTCAACATTGCGAGCAGCGACCCGTTCGCTCTCCCGCGCCTCGAGCCGAGGTATTTCGCCGCGGATGTCGATACCACTATCCAGGTGCAGGGCGCGCGCATGGCGCGGCAGATCTTCAAGAGCGCGCCCCTCCGCGGCATGGTCAGCGACGAGAACCAGCCTGCTGGCGAGGTGCCCGATTCGGAGATCGGCGGATCGGACAGCGACTGGGAGAACTGGATCAAGGGCAAGTTCGACTCGGTCAACCACCCCGTCGGCACGTGTTCCATGATGCTAGAGGAGTATGGCGGTGTCGTGGACGGCAACCTCCGCGTCTACCACACCCAGAACGTCCGCGTCGTGGACGCGTCCGTCCTCCCCATGCAGATGAGCGCCCACCTCGCCGCCACTCTCTACGGCGTCGCTGAGAACGCTGCAGACATTATCAAGGCTCGCCAGTGAAATCCGGACAGTTGACGAGTGATTCAGGACATTAAGAGTTAGTAGTTTTAGTATCAGTTGGCGGACAATCCACACCTCCATGTATCAATAGCCAGACAAATAATGATGAATATCACGTCGCCCAGCATCTAATGCAGTATCCATACACACATCACTTCTTCTCGTCCTTCTCGTCCTTGCTGTTGTCCTCGAGGCTCATCGCAATGGCGCGGGCAATGGCCGCCTCCTCGTCCTCCTCGTCCTCCTCCTCGCCCATGTGCACGTCTTCGTCGGGGTTCTCCCCCCGCGAGAGCGCCATGGCACGCGCAAGCATCGCCTCCTCGTCATCGTCCATAAAGTCGTCGTCGTCGCCTGGCGCCTCAAATGTCGGGTTGTTGGCGTTGCTCAGCGGTGCGGTGATGGCCTCTGGCAGACCAGACTGTTTTCCTGCCTCGGGGTTGGCTGGCGCGGGAACGTCCTTGGCGACATCGCCAACCTCCACTGCCGTACCAGTTGAGCTTTCGCCTGCAGGGGCGGAAGTAGACGCAGCAGCAGGGGTGGCCTCGGTGGCGGTTGTGCCACGCTCCCGTGCCTCGCGCTCCTGCGCCTCCTGAAGCGACATGCGCAACGCCATAGCCAGCTCCGGGTCCGAGGTCTCAAAATCGTCCATGCCACCCATCTCACCACCGCCACTCGCGCCGGGCTGCTCGGGGTCGAATAGAATCGGCGACTGCTGAATAATGTCCGAAAGCAGGTGCGGCCCTGGTGCGACGGACACGAGGTGGCTGCGAGTGAGCTATAGGTCGGGTACTTCGCTTTATCACCTGACTCACCTTTCTCCGGATCCGGCCGCCTCAACAAGAGCATTCAGCTTGTCATCGTTCGCCATGCCCTCGTCCCCAAAGGTGACAACATCAATATAGACGTTGTTCTTGCGCAGACGCTTGCCAAGCTTGACAAGCTCCTCCTTTGAATCGTCGAGCGGCGATCCCACAAACACAACCACGCGCTGGCGCTGGTTCTTGTTCTCGCGGTGCTTGAGCGCCAGCTGCGCAACCTGGATCGAGGTGATGAGGTCAGAGACGCCGCCAATCGACGCCTGGCCCAGGGCGCTGAGCAGCTTGCCAATGTCGCCTGTGGGCGTGACGAGGAGAGAGGGTCTGAAAGTCAGTACAATGCAAGTCGTCACAAGACAGTTCGCCGCCCTGTCCCTCGGGGACAGGCATGGTACGCACGACTTGCCCGCCATGGTCATCAGACCGACGGCCGACTCGGGGTTGGCGTCCGTCTTGGCGGTGAAGATGGTGGACACGGCCTGCGCCTGCGCCTGGAAGCGTGTGGGCGTGTAGTCTCCATTCCTGGGTGTCAGTGAGGCCCTTCTCGAGGTCATTGTCTGCGGTGCATGTCCCAAAGGTCCATGATCCGCAGATGTTAATCAGATGCATACCGCATGTACTCGGAGTTGTCGAGCCTGCTGTGTGAGCACAAAATAAAGGCGTTTGCGCACGGCACAATGGCCAGACTTACACGAGCATGCACGACTCGAGCGGCATGTTGGGCAAATGATGTGGGTGGTGTTGATGATGCTGTTTGTGCAAGGAAGAAGCTGTTGTGACTGATTGTTGATGGTGAGCAGCACTTGCAGATGTGCCAGCCCAGCGTTTGGACACTGACATGTCGAACAACGACGCGCAACCCAGCGTCCGTCGACCCTTCGCGTTCCGTCATTGACACGTGGGACAGATGCCACAGCGAGATAACGCCGCTACTTCCGCTGACCTCCACCCAGCACTGTGTGCCGTAGCTGCTGGCCGCCCTCTGGCCTCTGGCTCTCCTCCTGCCTCCCGTCGCGCCTCTCCGCCCGCCTGGCATGCATGCACGCACCCATTCCCAGCTGATCGGGGGTTGATCGTGTGCTGATCGTGGAGAGATCGTGGCAGCGATCGCTGTTTAGCGCATACTTTTCTGGAGTGTACCACACCAATTGATGACTGTGTGTGGAGCACAGTGCACGGAGCTCATCACCGTAATCATGATGCACCGAAGGATGCGTTAGCCAGCTGTATATGCATGCAAAGGACGGGATATACAGGTCTCGTACGCTCCGCAATGCGATTGCATCGGGGATCCAGCTGGGCGGGGAGGAATGGCATAGTGTGATAGCAACACGGGTTGGTACGATTGGAGCTTTGGAGTGGATCTGGGAGTTGCACATGGAGTGCACCGAGTGACGACGACTATCTCCTACCTGTGCGCGGCGCGGCGTTGGCCTATTGCTCGGTACTACTAGCTGCTAAGCTGCTATTGCTCGCTGCTGCTGCGCCTAACGAAATTACCCTGAAAACTAAAGCAGCATTGCACCAAGGAACGCGGTGTATTTCGACTTGGTAATGATACCGACAGGTAGGGACTGTAATTGACTTGTAGTTATAATAATGATAATGGTAGTGAATGGTAATGGCTGCGCACAGCTCTCTCTGTCTGTCAGAGGAGAGGGGGGGCCCGGGCGCCTAGGCCCCATCGGTCTCTCCCCTTGTGCGCCCTTTGTAGTGGTGGTGGATTTCCCTGGCTGTGTGCTCTGTACTCCTGGGCTGTGCCCCACCCAGCCGCCAGCGCATCGTCGTGTCCCCCCGTTCTCCCCCCCTTTCACCGAGGGCCACGCAGCACCGCTGTCCACCCTCTTCCCACCCAAACTCAACTCCAACTCTCATTCTCTCTCTCTCTCTCTCCACTTGTCTTCATCATCCATCCATAAATCCAGGCAGGCTAGACGCCCAGCTTATTCCCCTATCAACACTTAAATCTCTTGCATAGGTAAGTTCAACACTGGCAAAACACGACAGCTCCAGCGGCTGCCCCGGGGCTTTGGCAACCGAAACCGCACCCAAAGGTCAATCCGAGGCGGAAACGCGCTACGTGGACCTCTACCCTTCATCCACCGTCATGGGACCATGAAGCAGAGGGCCATCCGTCCGCAGCGGTCACGGATGTACCATCCTGCAACGCATCTTGTGTCTTGGACGAGGGCGCGGGGGCTGTTGGCTGCGCTGCGCAAACGGAAAGCGGTGTCCGGGTCCGAGATGCCAAGATGGTGAAGGATGGGTGATTGGGACTGCAGCGTTCAAGGTTGGCCCGCCCCGCAGCACCCTTGCTCTTCACCAGGTTGCGTGATTCACTCCGCGCCTTGGTGAAACAGCTGCGCTGCTAATGGATGGCACGATGAGACGCGCGTCGTGTTTGACCATTTCTACATGTTAAATATGTGCTGACCGCGTCCTTTCTGCCCGCCATCTCACACAACAGTTAGACTCTTTCATCATGTAAGTCTCTCCTTTCTCCACTCATCGACAGCATGCTGACAGATAACAGGGAGGACGAGGGTGTGTACTTTGAATGACAGGCGCCTGAGCGCCTGTCCTTTTCCGTAGCAAGATGACTGACCCCGACTAGTTGCTGCTCTTGTTATCGACAACGGTTCGGGCATGTGCAAGGCCGGCTTTGCCGGTGACGATGCCCCCCGTGCCGTCTTCCCGTCCATTGTCGGTCGTCCCCGTCACCAGGGTGTCATGGTCGGCATGGGTCAGAAGGACTCCTATGTCGGGTACGTTTGGATTGCGTCACAGCGTGCAGCATTCTGATTGGCTACAGTGACGAGGCTCAGTCCAAGCGTGGTATCCTCACCCTCAAGTACCCCATTGAGCACGGTATCGTCAACAACTGGGACGACATGGAGAAGATCTGGCACCACACCTTCTACAATGAGCTCCGTGTCGCCCCCGAGGAGCACCCCGTCCTCCTCACCGAGGCTCCCCTGAACCCCAAGCAGAACCGTGAGAAGATGACCCAGATCATGTTTGAGACCTTCAACGTTCCTGCGTTCTACGTCTCGATCCAGGCCGTCCTTTCGCTTTACGCTTCCGGTCGTACCACTGGTATCGTCCTCGACTCGGGTGACGGTGTTACCCACACTGTCCCCATCTACGAGGGTTTCTCGCTCCCCCACGCTATCCTCCGTCTTGACCTTGCCGGTCGTGACCTCACCGACTACCTCGTCAAGATCCTCCTTGAGCGTGGTTACCCCTTCACCACCTCGGCCGAGCGTGAAATCGTCCGTGACATCAAGGAGAAGCTCTGCTACGTTGCCCTCGACTTTGAGCAGGAGCTCCAGACTGCCGCCCAGTCGTCGCAGCTCGAGAAGTCGTACGAGCTTCCCGACGGTCAGGTCATCACCATCGGCAACGAGCGCTTCCGCTGCCCCGAGGCTCTCTTCCAGCCTTCGTTCCTTGGTCTTGAGTCTGCCGGTATCCACGAGACTACTTACAACTCGATCATGAAGTGCGACCTCGACATCAGGAAGGACCTCTACTCGAACATTGTCCTCTCGGGTGGTACCACCATGTACAACGGTATCGCCGACCGTATGCAGAAGGAGATCACTGCCCTCGCCCCCTCGTCGATGAAGATCAAGATTGTCGCTCCTCCGTAAGTCAAAGAGCTTTGGTGTTTTATGAGCGGATTTGCTGACGGCGATAGCGAGCGCAAGTACTCCGTCTGGATTGGTGGTTCGATTCTTGGTGAGTTTCGCAGACCTGACGTGGCGCTTGACGTCACGTGGGGAGTTGTCACATCCGATACTAACACACAGCTTCGCTCTCCACCTTCCAGCAGATGTGGGTCTCGAAGGCCGAGTACGACGAGAGCGGCCCGTCGATTGTTCACCGCAAGTGCTTCTAAGCGACTTGTGGGAGAGTCACGATCTCGGCCCAAAAAGTCGAGATTGTGGCAGGGGTGTAGAGGCGTTCCTTAAATATGATGCGTTCATGCGATGGATGAATGAAATGACGTGGTGCGGAACGCCAGCAGCGAGAGTGGTGGAGAGAAGGAGGAAACGAAGACCGAAGAGGTGTCTAATCTACTGACCTGACGGCAGTCAATTGCTCCGGCTCGTCCGTCAGACCATCAACCAGACCGCAATCTCGAACTCGCTTGCGAGACATGCGAGGAGATCGTACATGACCTTACATGACCATACATGAGAGCAGCACATGCATCTGAGCTTCTGTTCCCCGGGGCACCTCGTCGGATCGTCAGGGGAAGCCGATCTTGCGATCCGAGTTCCGAAACCCCTCCGCAATCCGCAAACCTGCACGGGCCTCGGGGGTATGAGCGGCCCAAGCGGTCCTGCTTCCATGATCGTTGGTCGTTGGTCGTTGGGCATCATCTACATTCTAGCATGATCAGTATCGGCGCACAACTCAGTTCTTGTCACTATCGCCAGCAGCAACACCATTCTCGCAAGTCCACCACGGACGCGAAACGCCAACACCGCGCTGTGCGTCCCCGACTGCGAGCAGGCTACAAATAGTTTTGTGACGTCGCGCTTGAGCCGTCTCGTGCTCCTGCTCCGTCAGGTCTCGAAGTTCACGCTCGGCGGTCCAGAGGGCGAAGATGCCAGTCCTGGGGTCAATCTGCACCTAGTCATACCTCAAACTATACGCCCGTCGAGCTCAGCAGCTCAGCTGGGCCACTTCTCCGCTCACGAGATCCGAGATACGGTCAACTGGACATGTCGCTGGTCGCTTGTCGATTACAAGCTGCAAGATTACACCGCCTAACCACATACCACACCCCATCATCTACATGTTAAGACTGCTACTCTGTCGCTTGGGAACGGGCACGATATACGATGTACGATCCACGGTGCATCGCGACGACGGTGGAGCTCCGAGCTCTGAGCGCCGATTGGCGTCCGATCGCTACCGTACAGTACATCAGCTACGGATTTCACTACAATCTGCGGGGATTGCGGCGCAGCGCCGCCGCAACGCATGTCGGATGGCGGTGACGACTTGGGGGATTTGGGGAGCGAACCGTCTCCGCAGCGCCCAGTACCGTGGGGTACACTCGCGTATATCGCGTACTGTACACGCCGATGCTCGCGGCGCAGTTGCAGTGCAGCGTTTATATCCACAGGCATGCAGACAACCAACGACTAGCTGCAGCTAGACAGCTAGCCGACGAGAGCGTCTCACGAGCTCGGTCCGTGGCCGGAGGAGCTAAAATTGGAACGACGTCACCGCGGGAAGGGGGGCTCAATGGGGAGTGTGCGCTGTGAATAGCCATAAAAGCCACTCTCCTACACGTCGAATGCTCTTCTCCCATGACGTCAGATCTTTTGTTGTAAGGGGGATTGTGGTCCAGAACGAGAACAACTGTAGAGCATGGAGCAGGGAACAGGGAGCGTCGTGTTGGCAGTGTATTCCCGTGCAACCCCGTGTCTTGCTGCGTCTGCTGCGTCTGCTGCGTGCGCGGCGTGCGTACGTGGTTGTCTAGACTGGTCTGGAGAGGTCTGATACAGTAGCAAGGCCGGGTGTACAGTATGCAGAGTGTGTCCACCTGTGAGACTGCAACTCTTAATATAAACCCCCAACTCGCATCGAGTCCACGTCTCCATCCCCTATCCACAATGGCACTCGGACACCGCGTCGACACAAGCAAGATCATACGCTCCGCCTCGGAAAAGAGCGTGGCGCAGGTCCGCCAGCGGTAAGCTTTTACTACTCGTATCTGCGCTCACTCCAGCTACGAGCCGGGCGCGGGCAACGAGGCTCTGAGCGACATTCCCTATGCGTCGCGGTACGATATTGATGTCGAGATCCCGCGCTTCAACCTCCCCGAGGACGGCGTCGACGGCCGCGTCGCGTACCAGCTCCTCCATGATGAGCTCGGGCTCGACGGAAACCCCAACATGAACCTCGCGTCGTGAGTGTACATACAGTAAGAGACGGCGAGGGAGAGGTGGGGTGTAGCTACCAAAGCCCAAAGACAAGCCCATATGGCTGGGAACCATATCGGACGTGTGGGATCCCGTTCGCTGCAAAGTCTCCCAACGGCCCCCACAGAACAGGGCGCCCGTTGTGCCCGGGGAGACAATCTCCATGCCTCTCACCAACGCCCCTTCCCACCCCGCTTACACCAGATTCGTGCACACCTGGATTCCCGACGAGTGCCGCACCCTGATGCTTGAGAACCTCAACAAGAACCTCGTCGACCAGGACGAGTACCCCGCCGCGCAGTCGATCCACGAGCGGTGCATTGTGAGTGCTGAGAATGGTGTGAGGAGGCCCGGAAGAGAGGAATCCCTGTTTTTTTGCGACTTTTGAAGCTCATACCCAGTCGATGCTCTCGGGGCTGTGGCACGCGGAGCAGTCGGACAAGCCGCTCGGAACCGCGACGACGGGCTCGTCCGAGGCTATCATGCTCGGCGGCCTCTCGCTCAAGCGCCGCTGGCAGGAGCGCATGAAGGCTGCCGGCAAGGACATTTACCGCCCGGGACCCAACATTGTCATGGGCGCCGAGGTTCAGGTGCGTAACAGTCGTAATATAGCAGGCGGGAGACTGACGGTTTCCGCAGGTCGCAAACGAAAAGTTTGCGCGCTACTTTGAGGTCGAGGCGCGTCTTGTGCCGGTCACTACGGAGAGCAACTACCTGATGGACCCCAAGGAGATGATCAAGCACGTCGACGAGAACACTATCGGTGTGATCATGTGGGTATCGAGAACCTGGCTTTACTGCGCTTCATACTCACCCCCAGCGTCCTCGGCTCTACCTACACTGGCGGCTTTGAGAACGTCAAGGAAATGTCCGACCTGCTAGACAAGTACGAGAAGGAGACGGGCATCAGCATCCCGATCCACGTCGACGCCGCGAGTGGCGGCTTTGTCGCGCCGTTCGTGTATCCCGACCTCGAGTGGGACTTCCGCCTCCCGCGCGTGCACAGGTGAGTGTTTGGATTTTGAATCACATTTTCTGATGGCAGCATCAACGCCTCGGGACACAAGTACGGCATGACGACCGTCGGCGTCGGATGGGTCCTGTGGCGCAGCCACGAGTGCCTCCCCAAGGACCTCGTCTTTGAGCTGCACTACCTCGGCGAAGTGGACTACAGCTTCAACCTCAACTTTAGCCGCCCGGCGCACCCGATCCTGGGCCAGATGTTCAACTGTAAGCTCAGCGTTTCTGTTCCTCACTTATGCCAGTCCTCAACCTCGGCTTTGCCGGATACCGGCGCATCATGACGGCCAACCTGACCAAGGCGCGCATTCTCTCAAACGCGCTCGAGGAGAGTGGCTACTTTACGGTCATTTCTGACATTCACCGGCCGCGCAAGGAAGGCGAGCCGGCGCCGACCGACACCGAGCAGGCGGCGCTCCACTTCCGCGCGGGCCTGCCCGTCGTCGCGTTCCGCTTCACCGACAAGGTCCTCAAGGAGAACCCCGACGTCAAGCAGGCCTGGGTCCAGCAGCAGCTGCGTGCGATCGGCTGGATCGTGCCCAAGTGAGTGGAGATCAGATCTCAGAGATGGAGGGGAAGACAAAGCTGACGTCCTCTAGCTACGAGCTGCCGCCCTCGTGTGAGAAGACGCAGATTCTCCGCGTCGTCATCCGCGAGAGCATGGCCGGCGAGTTCCTCCGCCACCTCATCGAGGATATCATCCACGTGTGAGTACCATGGTATCCCCGCTGTCCTGGCAGAAACATAGAAACATCAGCTGACATGCAGTGCCGAGGTCCTTCTCAAGGAGGGCGGCCCGTCCGTGGAGATGACCCACGCACACAAGCACCGCCGCCGCGCCGCCTTGAAGGAGCGTGGATTCCACAAAAACCACCACTCGCACTCGCACGTCTGCTAGGCGGGCGAAGCTAACCGGCTTTTGTCGTGAGAAAAGTGGAAATGAAGAGGTGTCAGTAGTGTACGCGCAGTACCAACGGATGCATATGCGGATGCAGTATCAGTATATTCCATGTGCCCATCAATGCCCTTGCCTATGCCCCTGGCCCCGTGGCCCCTTGGCCTCTTGGCTGCTCGCACATGCATATTATCGTCGTACATGTCGCACTCAGAACTTGACCACCTTGTCGGGATACTCTGCCATCCACGCCTTCCACCCGCCGCGGAGGACGTAAGCGCGCGAGCCCGTCTCGCCATTCTCGTCCAGCCAGTCCTGGTACCAGCCCGCAGTACGCGGCCCGCGCCCACCAGGCTTGCAGCTGTTGCAGTGGAAGATGACCTTGGGGATGCTGGTGTCAGCGATTACCCCCTCCAAAGTCGTCCCAATCGGGTCCCCAGGTCGCCACTCTCGGCACTCACCTCTTGAGGAGCTTACCAGCCACGGGCACGGTGGGGAAGAACGACTGCGCAGGGAGATTGATCGCCGCGGCATGCATCGTCCGCGGCGCGCCCTCCTCCTAAACCATCAGCAACCCCTCTTACTCTCAAGCGCACATCAATATCCGTCCGGCGCGCATCGACGACAATATAGTCCACGCCCGGGACGCCCGGCATGGCCGCGAGCTCGGCGGGCGTGATTTCCGCAGGCGTCGCGCGCGGGGTGGGGAACGCAGCTTGCCAGGACATGGTGCGTAGCTGAGCGGCGGTCGTGCGGAGGCGAGTAGAGGATCGAGAGGCGGAAGTGAGAAGCATGGTTGGGGCGTTTCGTGTGCGGCATGGGGGTTCTTGTACAGCTTTCGAGGGGTTGAATTCCATGTTTACCTCCACCTCTAAGTGCCCAATTCGCAATTCCCGGAACAGTATGGAGGGCGTTGGCACGTTCTTATTCCTTTCAATGGATCAATGTGAGGTATACATATCCACGGGCGAGGGCATTGGGTCTGGTGCGCATGGTGCGCTGTGCTACGCATAACTGTCACAGAAATGGCACCCGCCACAGACCAGGAAGGGCTCTTGCAAGAGAAATCTAGTCCATACATTCTATCTACACCTCCTTGTCCTCGCCGAGGCGCTCGCGGATCTCCTTATCCGCGACCTGCTTGAGCAGCTGGATCTGGTTGGCGACGTCGCGCAGCGTGCCCAGCACGCGCGCGTTGCCCTCGAGCCAGCCATACTCGATGTACTTTGCGTCGTGCTCGGCGCAAAACTCCTTGATAATGAGGCTCGCCTTGCGGAGGTTGTGGCGCGGGATGCGGGGAAAAAAGTGGTGCGCGACCTGCATGTGCAGGCCGCCGTGCACCCACTCGACCTGCTCCGAGCACACTACGTCCATTGTCGTGCGCAGCTGGCGCGAGGGAAAGGACTCTGTGATTCCCAGGTCCTCGGTGCTGCAGGCAAAGTGGGAGAGCACAATCTGCACATGTACGGGCGATGCCGCAATGTGCGAGACGAGCAGGTACGCGAGGCCCATCTTGAAGCCGAGCGAGTAGACCATGCTGCCAAAGTACGCCCAGTAAAAGGCAAGGCCGGCAATCTCAAAGCGCCAGAAAAAGTCGTGCTTTGGCTTTGGGCCAAAGAGGTGCATGTAGCTCAGGGCGTAGAGGTTGAAGCGGGCGAGCGAGAGGACAATGTAGTAGAGGCGGTGCTGGATGGCAATCAGAGCCTTGGACGGGGCGTCGAGCCAGAGCACGCGCTTGTAGTATGTCGACCACATGTTGTTGAAAAAGTCGGACGTGATGGCGAAGAACGGCATGTGCTGAATGTCCGGGTCGTGCTCTGGGTGGTTGGTCACCAGGTGGTGCACGTCGTGGTTGTCGCACCACCACATGGCCGACAGCCCGCCAATCCAGTTGGCGAGGCACATGGCAATCATCCGGTCCTTGTACCAGTCACCCGTGACGCCCGAGTGGCAGAGGTCGTGAACAACAACTGTGCGTCAGTCGAGTTCAAGACACGGTGAAGGCATAGGAGATGGGGGGATTCAGAGAGGTGCCCGGGTGTATTGGGTTTCGGGCCTTTTCACCAGCAGGTGTAAGAAGACCGTCGTGTTGTGATCATCAGATGGGTGGGGAGATACCGCGCAGTAGCCGGCGCCGACGGCGCACGGCGCACGCTCGGACCCATGTGCGACACACGAACCTGCACTCACAAGTAATCTGCCACCAGCAGAGACCGAGCATGAGGGCGGACGCCATCTGGCCAACCCAGCCCGAGGTGAAGAAGAAGAGCGCGAGGGCAGTAGCGCCAAACGCGACGTATCGCGCGATATCCTGCCCGTAGCCCGCCAGCGGTCCCGGGGGGTTGAACAGTCCAGCACCGACGATGCGCTCCTTGAGCTCCACAAAGGCCTTCTGGCGCGCGCGCTCCTTGCGCGCATCGAGGCAGGAAACAACAGGCGGCTCGAGCATCTCGGGAGAGAGCATCACAACCTCCTCCTCTTCCTCGGAGAGCAACGCCTCGGCCGCGCGCACCCTCCCCTCCCGCCGCCAGTGGCCCTTTACGCCGTCGGGGTGGCGCACGAGCCCGAGCTGAATCGGCGGGGTGAGGGGTGCCCATCCGAGCGCGTCGTCAAACTCGACGCGGCCAACCGCAAACTTTCCCATGCGCGCCAACGTCCCGTCCGAATGGTACGCCGACATTTCGTTGCTCGCGTCCCGCCCGACAAAGTGCAGGAGCGTGAGCGCGCCGCCGGGGTGCGCCTTGCCCCAGGACGAGACGTTGAGGACGAGGTTGTCGCGGAGCACGAGCGCCTGCCCTGCGCAGATCCGCAAGGCGATCTCTGCGCGCGAGAGGAGGGGAAGCTCGCGTTTCGTCCCGTTGGCGTTGGGCCGTTGTGGTCCCGAGGCCGGTGCGGATGTCGATGCGGAGACCGGGGAGGCGGCCGCGCGCGCATCGCTGCCGTTACCCCCCACGAGCACGATCTTCGCGCTGCGCGGGGACGGCGGTGTCGTCACTGTCGAGATCATGGGGTGCGATCGAGACGGTGGTGGACGAGGACAAGACGCGAGACGCGAGACTGAGACATGGAACACGTCGCTCGTCCGATTGTGGTCGCTGTGGGTCCAAGATTACTCGGGCTGGGGTGGGTGGAGGTGGTGCGGTGTGTGCATGTGTGCTGCTGCGCAGCACGCGCGCCAAGTGTGGGGTAGCGTGGAGGCGGCGTGGAGGACACACGTGGGTTGGGGTGGCAGTTGGCTGGTGTGGCACCTCGACATCCATGGTGTCGCATCTCTGGGCCTCAACCATTCGAACTCTGCGTTGATGGCGAGCAGAGCTGGACATGGGCTGCCTGGAATGCTTATCGTGACATGAGTATATAAAGATTGTACGTGAGCAAGCTCTCCGGTTGGCTCAAGGGCGACAGGCTGAAAGTGTCCCTCAGACTCCCACTCTCGAGCGCTCCTCTGTATGTTGGATGTAGCCGGGTGAGGGGTGGTTAAAAACGCGCACTGTGTACACTTGGGTGCGTATCAGCTCTTGAACCGTGGGTCATTAGACCACGTCAGAGTACCTGGAGGTGTATCCTCTTCGAGCTTCTCCAGTTCTTCAGCCCGCCACAGAACACCAGTGGTCGAACATCGCGTCTAACGTCCTCTGGTGTGCTGTATCTGTATTCACAGTATCATGCTGTCTACCTTGCGGCTCTGAACCTGTTTTCTGACCGGAAGGTCCACCTCGCCGAAAAGAGACGGAGAACTGACATGTAACATTCAAAGATCAGAAGAACGAGTTGTAAAACAAACAATAGAGAACGAATAATGGCAGCACCATCCGCGCGAACCAACAGTGCATGCTTGTAGTGGCAGAACATCTACCCCATATGATATCCACAATCATGGCCCAGAAGCGGTCGTGCAGAAGCGGAATGCGACGGGGCTTGAACGCGATGACCAGAGTCGATATCCAAACCCCAACTCGACTTTTTCTAGCCCAGCCCACAGCCATATTTGCCTGTCGCCCCGAATCGCTGACAAGGGAACGCACGTCGCCCACCCAGCTTACATTGAGCTGACCAATCCCGTCCCACTTGACCAGTACCACTATACAGCTGAAAGATTGATCAAGAGGAGAGCTCGGTGCGGAATCTTTATGGGGGCGTCGGCGTTGTCCAGAACTCAAGAGTGTGAAGACAAAGCATGTCCCAGCTGCCAGGCGCCAGGCCTGTCGGGTTGGCGAGAAGGTACGAAGCCTCGAAGCCTTGAAGCCTTGAAGCCTCGAGGCCAAGGGACGCCACTGTGGCCCCTGTGGCGCCAGACGTCTCCGCTTCCGATTCCTATGGATGGTTTCATGGTTCCTCTCGTACGTGCGCCACGCCTGCTTCTTCAACTCTTGCGACGAGCACTGGGACACTGGGATTAGGGACGATGGGAGAGTCTAATGCCAAGCAATTCCTTCCTGTCTGGTTGGATTCAGATGTCCTCCGAACCTCTACTGTACTTAGTCGCGGTGGCGGCGGGTGGCATACGTCACGCAGCGGAACGTGGAATGGCGAGGGATCGAGAACAATGGAGCGAGTGTAAGCGCCTGGAGGGCTGGCGTTCGGTCACCTCGGTCGACTCGACTGCTGCCGGCCTGTGATTCTGTGAGCTGGGAACTGGCTCACTGGTTCACGTTCCATGCTTCGTGTTGGCGCGTTGGCGTGGGAAGCAGGAATGCCATCATGCCAGCACGTCCCCCGTCCAGAACCCCGCACTCTGCCCCCCGCAACCCGCACACAGCCAACAAGCGCCGATCACTGATCACTGACTCGAACACTCGAACCACCGTCAAGAACCACAGGCAAAGCAACAGATGCAACAGGCGACCAAGCCTCGAGTCGGCATCGGAAACCTCGTATAGACAATGATTGATCAACAGTATGGAGCGTACAACACATGGATGGTATTAGCGGCGCGGCGGCGCGATAAGAGCTGCCGGGAGCCCAGAATGAAATGGAATGATGGCCGCGCTGCAGGCGGACTGAGGGGTTCTCTTGTAGGGGTTCGATCGTTCGAGGACGTCGCCACTTCTAGTCCGACTGCCAGGTACGATCTGCGAGACCGAGACGCTCCCCCAGCGGCTCTAGCGGCGGAACGACACCTCGGAGGAGGATGACGACAGCGTCGGGCTGCTGCTGAGCGACGACGGCGCGCCAGGGGACGGGCTGCGCTCCGCGGCGCCGAGCGAGCGCGAGCGGTACGCGTTGTACACGGACGAGACGAGGTCCTTGACGTGCGGGCACGGGTGGGTCGGCAGGCTGCGGGGCTGCCTTCCGCGAGTGATGGGCATGGGGGAGGACATGGTGTTGTTATGTGTTGCGGAGATGGGGGTGGGTCACGGGGGGCGTGTGTGGGTGTTTATGCGCTTTATATGCTGTGCGTGTGGTTGAGTTGGTCGTGGGTGCTTTGGTAGACGAGGTAGACGAGCGGTGGCGGTGGGCACAAGGTCACGAGCGCACGGGATGCGGGATGCGGGATACGGTGCGGGGTGCTGGGTTGTGTGGGTTGGATTTCCCGGACAGAGAGCGATAACGGTGGAAGCTGGTAGAGAGCTGGGATACTTTGTCGGAGAGACTTGTCCTTCTTATACATATTCCCCGCTGCGCTCCACGCCAGAACCACAGGCAGCAAACAATGGAGTCAATGGATCGCAGTGGGATGTAGACGTTCTGGATCATGCTCGGGATCACGCGCCGACAGACGCGTCGGACCAGATCAGAGTAGCAGAGTAGCGTCGGAGCACCCCGGCAGGCCGGCAGTCTCAGCTCATGGATCCTGGATATCCTGGATCAGCCATGGGAACGATGAGACCATAAACTGCCTTTTGCATGGCATCGTTAGATTGCACAATAGCGCAATAGTGGTACTCTATTGTTTTTTTCTGGTGTGCATGTGCGGCGTTCAGAGAAGTAGAGAGAGTCCCCCAGGGCAGCCCAAGGGCAGGGGCTCGTCACCGCAAAAACTCTATTGTTCTCACGACTCCCCAAGATCCCCAGCCCCAGTCTCTGGGTCACGCCGTCTGGTCCCACTTTTCATCTCGGCGCGCTCGGCGCCATCTCGACGCGTGATAGCGCGTGCGCGCGCGTGATCCAGCTGGCAGAGCACGCGAGCTGGCGATATCCGTATATCCCGGAATATACATATTGTTCGACTTATCACGTGACTCACAAGCTTTTTTTTTTTACGTAACTTCGAAGCTCAATGTGATCGATGGTCAACGATGCCATGGAGATGGCCGTGACGAACGACAAGACGACGACAAGGACATCAAGACGATCATCAACAGCTTGTCTGGTTCCTTACATCCTCTTATCCTTCTCATATCGTTTCGCTTTCTTTCTGTCTGCCTGCTACCATCTCCCGCTCGCACACCCGGACGACGCGCTGGACGCACGGCCCCAATTGGGACACGCCTCGAGTGCTTGTTGACGACACGCTACGACCCATACGACACTTCTCCCCTCTGTCAGCACGCGACGCTCGGCCAGCGCTCAGCGAGCGCGACCATCTGATCATTACTGAGAGACCAATACCTTTGCAATTGTAACATTCACCATGGTGCCCGCATTGAACAGCACCGAGGCGGCGTACCTCTCGGCCATTGCGCGGCAGGCCAAGGACGACGTGCCGGACCAGCTGTACGAGGTGCGTGTGGCGCAGCGACGGTATCTGACGGGCAGAAAGTGGAGATGGTCGGAAAGGGCGCGTATGGTGCCGTGTACCAGGGCCGCCATGTCGCGACGGGGCATGTCGTCGCGCTCAAGATTATCAACCTCGACACGGAGGACGACGACGTCGCGGATATCCAGAAGGAGGTGTCACTCCTCCAGCAGCTCATGGACAGCTTCCACTCGTCGGGCGGTATCGGGTCCATGCCGAATGTCGTCAAGTACTACGGGAGCATGATGGAGGGCCCGAAAGTGTGGATCATCATGGAGTACGCCGAGGGCGGCAGCATTCGCACACTGGTGGGTCTGGATTCTGCGCGCACCGACAGTGCCTGTGCTGATGACTAGTCTCGCGCACAGCCTCTAAAGGAGCTGCACATTGCGCTTATTATCCGCGAGGTGCTTGTTGCATTAACATTTCTCCACAAGAATGGGATCATCCATCGCGACATAAAAGGTGGGAGATATGGAGGTCGACCACTAATCTCTAACGGCAGCGGCAAACATCCTCCTCACGGCGCAGCCCCCGCGCATCCTGTTATGCGACTTTGGTGTCGCCGCGCTGTTGGCATCCAACACGGCGAAGCGCTCTACCTTTGTCGGCACGCCGTACTGGATGGCACCGGAAGTCGTCACGCAGGGCAAGCTTTATGATGTCAAAGCCGACATCTGGTCCTTGGGAATCACGCTTCTCGAGATGGCGCACGGCGAGCCGCCGATGAGCGGGCAGCCGGCGGCTCACGCCGTTAAGATACTCGCGGACAAGAAGCTGCGCGCCCCGCGGCTCGAAGGCGGGACATGGAGCAAGGACATGCGCGATTTTGTCGTCGCGTGTCTGAACGAGGAGCCGAGTGATCGTCTGTCGGCGGATGAGCTCGCCAAGATGAAATGGATCAAGGCGCAGGCCAAGACGCCGCTGACAGCATTGAACGAGCTGATTGCGCGCTTCCAGGCGTGGAAGGAGCAGGGCGGGCAACGGATGAGTCTGGCGCCCGGCGTCGGCGCGCAGATTGACGACGAGGATGGGTCGGCGAGTGGAGAGGGCGGGGACGACTGGAGCTTCACTGTGCGATCAAGATTGAGTATGTTGACCGACACTCCTGAGGATCAGCCGACAGCCAAGCTGCAGCCACCACCAGAAAGCCTGCGCCGCCTGTTCCACGACGACTCGCTCGATAGCGACCCCTTCCAGGCGGCCTTCCAGTCCCCCGGCGTTCAGATGCCGATGCCGGTCCCCTCCCCGATCCCATCGGGCGAGCAAACCATCACGCAGTCACCCATGTCGGCGATGATTGAGCTCCCGAACGATGACGACGAAGAGGAGACGTCGTTCACTGGCGGTGGCACCACCGTGCGGCAGTCGCGGAAACCGAACCACTTATTCATCGTTACCAACCCCTCTAACCCGTCAATGCCGGATTTGCCTGTTCCAGGAGAGGACAATCTCCGCGCTGTGCCCCGCATAGACACAGTCTCGGCCACGCCGATAGGGCCACCCAGCGGGACCCCAACGATGCGTTCGGGCCTGAGCGGCGCGCCGACGCAGCGCTCGGCGATTGAGGTGCCGCGCGGAGGAACACCCACTGCGCGTCGTCCGGCCGGCGCAGAGGCAGGCGGGCTGCGCGGGTTCCAGTTCCCAATGATGACTTCTGCGCGCCCGCCACCACCACCGTCGGGGACATCACACGTTGCCCGCGCGCAGGCAGCGACACCGTCACCTGCCGAACGAGAACTCGACCCGCCGATGCCGCCGTTTGCGCGGACGCCGATGATGATGCGCCAGGCTTCCGTGGCAGTCATGGAGGGACGCGGTGCAAGCCACACGCAGCACGCCGCGTTGTTAGCTCAAAGTGAGGGTGCCGCGGCGCCGCCGGTCCGCGGCCCTGCCTCGCCGACAAAGGCACTCGCCGTTCCTGGCTCCCTTGGCCGACCGCCCGGAGGCATGATGGGCGTGGGAATGATGCGTTCGCGATCAGGCTCCCGCGTCGACGACAGCACGGGTATGGGCCTGCGCGACTTACTCAAGCTCTCCCCCGCAGTCCCAGGCGACAGCGACCTGCTCCCTCCCTCGCCATCGACGCTCACCGCGCCGAAACCCTTCGTCGCACTTCCCTCTCCACTGGCACTACCCCCCGACGGCGCCCCGAACGCATCCACCATATCCCTCCCTGCCGTTCTCACGCCCCCGACACCTGGCATCCCGCCACCTGTTCCCGGCGTGCCTCTCCCACTCCGCACCCTGGACCTGGCGAGGGTGGACGGCGCGAGCGCTGCCCTCGGCGAGCTGGAGAACACGGTCGACGACTTGCGCCGCTGGCTCGAGGTCGTGGAGCGCGGCCTTGGTGACCTCCTCCACGGGGGCGGGGACGACGACCACCCCCCTCCCCCACCCCCGCCGCCGAGCACGGGGCCGATGAGCTCGGCGATGAACACGGGCATGGGCATCGGCATGGGCATGACGCCTTCGGCGGCGCGGAGCGCGAGCCACCTCATCTAGACTGTATTATATGTATTACTGTACGAGAGTGTTGTGAAAGGAGCATTGAGGTCAAGTTTGAAGGTCTGTGATGTCACGGACTCTGCAGTAGCATCCGGCATGCGCCATCCTTAGATCCGGCATCCGTTCTCCCGAGCAATGAGCTCGTCTGACCAGTGCACGTCAGGCGTTCGTTGCGCCTCTCCTCGCCCCCTGGCGCCTTTTAGAGCCGCCTCGTAGAGCCTGAGTTCCCGAGAGATCGTGTCCTGATGTTTGACTGGGTGTACATAGAGTCTCCCAAGCACAGCCAAGAGCAATACTTGACAGGACTTGTCATATGGAACAGCGTCTCGGCGTAGTATAGCGATACATTCAAAAAATGATACAGTACGCAAACAAAATGTAGACCGCAGCACTTCGGTCATCTAGCTGTCTAACGAGGCTGCCGGCATCACTCGCCCGCAAGTGAAGCGCTCGACCACTGCATGACAGTCCGTCGACGACCAAGCGGCTTTACGCGCGCCGCCTGCCCCTCACCTTGCTCTTCGCGCCGCTCTTGCTCTTAGCCTTAACAATCCTCCCTCCCTTCCGCCCCTTCGGGGCCTTCGGCTTCGGCTTCGCCACACGCTGACCGCGGTTCCTTCCTTTCCTTCCATTCCTTCCACCGCCGGTGCGGCCCGGGCGAGTACGGTTGCCGTTGTTGCCGCCCTTTACGCCTTTCCGCCCCTTGACACTCTTCCCTCCTTTGATGCTCTTTCCGCTCGTCCCAGTCTTCCCAACCTTCCCAACCTTGCCAGGCTTCCCAGTTTTCCCAGGCTTCCTAGGCTTCCCAACTTTCCCAACCCTCCGACCGCCCGTCCCCTTCTTACCACCCGCCACGGCGCCGTTCGCGCCCTTCCGCCCCTTCCGGCCGGGTTTCGTACTCGGACTAGTTGTAGTCGCGCCGCCTTTTCTGCCTTTCCGGCCCTTGCCGACAGGTCTCCGGGTTGGCTTCGCATTGCCGGTGGTCGCGCCGCCTTTCGTGCGTTTTCCGCCCTTGGCGACAGGCGCCTTGCGCCCCTTCCCGCCTGGCTTTGCGTTGCCGGTGGTCGCGCCGCCTTTCCTGCCGGTACGAGCAGGCCGCGCCTTCACTCCCTTCGTCCCCTTGGGCCCCTTGGCTCCCTTCACTCCCTTCACCCCCTTCCCCCTCGTGCCACTCCTGCCGTTGTCAAGAGTGCACTCGGTCGCCTCCCCCGCCTTGCCCCTCCCCTTGGTGCCCTTCCGCCCAACCATGCCACGGCCACACAGTTTCTTGGCCTTCTGGATCGGATTCTTCGGATCCTTCCCGTACAGCGTCACTTTTTTCGTAATCGCGCTCTTGGTCGTGACGCGCACCCCGTCCATATTTTTGAGCGCCCATCCGCCAAACTCCCTCGCAAACGCCTCGATCGCGGGGTACTGCATGTTCGGGGCGTTTGTGAGCGCGCCTTGGGTGGTCAACGCGTTCCACGCGGCGCACATGTACGTCCTGCAGCTGTATCGCCCGCCGCCAGGGCTTGATGGATTGGTATTCTCCGGCACGACCACGTTCTCGAGCACGTTCCTCAAGGCTCTGAGGCTAGTAAAACTCCCGACGTGCACGAGGCCGATAAGCGACGGTGTCTGCTCAAAGCGCCATTCCTTGCTTTCCAGCACCCACCGCCCCATCTGCCGCCCGTTGGAGTTCGAGCCCGTGTTCTTCGGGTTGACCGCGTGGAAAATGTGCGACGTCGCTCTCGTCCCGCCGCCCACGTATGCGACGTACGCCCAGTGATACGTCCGCTCGCCGGCGTCCCTGCTGTCAGCTTGAGTAGCTTGAGGAGCTTGAGTAGCTGGAGTAGCTGGAGTCGCTGGAGTAGCTTGAGTTGGGGCGGTACTCACGTTGGCGGGGCGTTGAGGGTCAGCTGAATGAATAGGGTGTTTGTCGGTGGAAAGTTTTTCCCGCCCGTCATCGTACTTATCGCGCCGCCGCGCCGGAGGTGCGGTAAGGTGAGGTCGCCGGGGGCGCGGGCTCTGGCATCGTTGAGCGAGAGGTCATGGTTGTATCCTGTCAGATCGTGATTCGTAAGTAACGGGACCGCGAAGACGGCGTGGATGAGTGTGGTGAGTAGCACTGCCAGTAGCAGTGAGACGCGATGTCTCATGGTAAGTTGGCTTGAGAGTGAGGTTGGTCTGTTGGACTGTGGGGTCTAACTTGGCAAATAGATGAGGGGGGAAAGTTCTGAAGGGTTATATATCTTATGGAGCAGACAAAGATGCGGTATTTGGCAGGTATCCAGTTCCGCGTGAACACCACTTCACAGTGAGAAGAAAGGTGCGCACACTTGGGAGGGCACACATGTATCAAGAGTACGGATGAGATCTGTGGTACGCATCATCTCCGCATGCCCAACAGCCGGTCATTTGTCTTCCGAACCCAGAGAATGGTCATTGTCAGGAGCGTACTGTATCGCTGTTACCCATCCGCACTGTGAGATCCACCGAGATCCGATATTTCTGAAACCATGCACCGCCGTGCGCACAGCTGTGTGCGCTTGCGACAACACACGGAATCAACAGATCGACCACCCGGTCTGCGTCGGATGCAGTTTACCGTTCCCTGTGCTCGCGTGCTGCATTCGGCGTGCACCGTACACTGTGCGTCCACGCCGCCTCCGACACGGACATGACCCACGCGGCGTCCGATCACAGACATGCAGACAAGCACAAGGAACGAGCATGTGGCCATGTGGAAGCCCCGCCGCATGGGGCGTGGGCCGGCTCGCTGCCCCCGACCGAGCCGAGTGTCTCGGAAACGCTATCTGTGTCTGTAGTGAGATGGTCGGCGGAGAAAGGAAAAGCAAACGCAGAAGCGATAAGCGGAAACGAGCCTCGAATAGGGAGACCTGTGAGAGGGCAGATCATGGAGTTCACCCACGTTCCAGAGCGCGGGCCGCTATGGAACGTTCATGCCGGCGGCACCGCAGTCGACTGGCACATCCCCTCAATGCCTCCCCATCCTTAGCACGTCGAGCACGTTGACCGCGACGAGTGCGAAGAGTGTCTCATGCGCCGCGGACGCGGCACCGTGTGCGCGTGCAATGCTGGACCGGCTGATGAGCGGTGTTCAAATTCCGGGCCCAGGGACACTTTGCCAGCACCAGCAGCTCGCGCTTCACCGCGTCTGGCCGCGAGCCGCGAGCCTGCCCCGACTGCGCGCCGCCGCGTCCAGCGTTGAGGATCTAGGAGCAACGAGGGGGATGTCATGCATGTCATGTGCGCCCGGTCATGCGCAGGGTTGGACTGCGGTACTTTGCATGTATTCATGGCTGGCTGTTTATGTGGCGTCCAATGCGGCTTTGAGTGTCGGAAGATGCCGACGTTTGAGTTTACCGGTTGTGCCAAGAACGCGGGTCCGGGGGAGGGAGATGAAATGGAATCTCGTTTGTCAGTCACCCATATGGGTCACGATCAACCGACTCTATGCCGCCGCCACCGGCGTCCATCCATCGGCGGGCGAGTACAAGTACAAGTACCGCCCTCTGCCCCTCTTCTAACCTGTATTGTTGCCCACTCTTCCACCCACCACCATGTCCAGCATTGCGCTTGTGGGCTCCAAGCCCGTCGCGTGGTCGGGCGGCACCGCGAACGTGACGCTCCGTGGCGTGCAGCCCGGCAACAACCTCAGCGTCCAGGTCGACGGGAAGGATACCGCCGTCGAGCCGCAGTGGGGGAACAACACAGTCACTGTGCTTGTCCCCGCTGGCGACGCGGGAAATGCCACCATGCGCCAAGTCAAGATCGACCTCGGCGGAGGAAACGCGTACACTGTCAATATCACTGTTCTCCCGGATGCGCATGGGCCGTCGTTTGCCGAGGACCCGGTGTGGCTCGCCATGTTTGACGAGAACACGGGCGGGGGAGGAACGGCCTCGGAGTCGAATGCCACTGCTGCGACGCAGGGGTGGAACGCGACTGGGTGGAGCTTTGAGACGCTGGAGAGCATCCTCGCGGCTCACGGTACCGGTGGCAAGCAGCGGTTCACCCGGGCGAGTGGGAATATCGCGGCGGCGATTGGCGAGGGCACGCACACGCTCACGTCGCCGCCTGTTCCGCTCGACAATGGGATGGAACTGCGCTTTGCGTCGCACTACAACAACACTGGCGCCCCGGATGGACAGCGCGCCGCCGTGTCCATCTCGTACGGCGGGAACGCGACCGAGGTAGCTGTCGAGCCTGTCGAGGGCGCGCTCGTCCGCATCCCCCTCTCCCCGCCGAATAACTCGTCCTCGGCAACATTCACATTCACACTGTCTGGCGGCTCGAACAACTCGTACTGGCTCATTGACGATATCGAGGTCGTGCGCCCGCTGAGTGCGGAGCCTGAGGGCTCGCCGCTCGAGGTTATCGACATTATCAGCGATGTGCAGGGTCTCGAGCAGAACGCGTGGATGCGCGACAGCCTCCTGCCCGGTCTGGCCAAGCTCGGTAACGCGTCGACGATCGTGTTCAACGGCGACATTGTCGAGTGGGACGACAACACGACATACACAAACTTCACCACGGCGTTCAACCAGTCGGGCGCGTGGGAGCACTACAACAACAATGTCATTTTCACCGCGGGAAACCACGAAATGTACCTCTGGCAGTACGACTCGGCGACGCACATTGACCACTACCTGAACTGGACGGGCATGGAGAAGCGGTACGGCGAGCACGGCCGCGGGCTGTGGGGCGAGTCGGTAACCGCCGCGGGCACGCCGATTCTCTGGCTCGGCTCCGAGTACTTCGACTTTAACAAGACGACGGGATACCCGCCCTTTGTCAACATTTCCGACACGCAGTACATGTTCCTCGCGGAGCGCCTTGCACACTGGCGCGAGCAGCGCCGCCCCGTGCTCCTCTTCTCGCACCACCCGCTGCCGTACTCGGTCTCGAGCACGTGGGACGACTTTGACCAGACGTCGTTTGGCGCCGACGAGCTGCGCGTGCGGTACCTCCTCGCTGCCAACCCGCATGCCGTGTTTGTCACCTCGCACACGCACTATGACATTGCTGCGGCCGACCAGAACGTCAACCACCGCCCGCTCCCCGGCCGCAACTCGACAGTCACGACGTTCAACACGGGCGCCACGCTAAATTACTTTGGCATCGGGCCCAAGGACTACGAGGCAGGCAAGCTCGGCGACCGCGCCCCGACGGGCCTCAAGGCCGAGATATACCAGGACCGCATCCGTGTAAAGGCGTACCGCTTCTGGAACCTCACGACCGAGGGCACGCTCATCCAGACCCGCGACGTGCCGAATCCCCTCGGCGGCAAGATTGAGCCGAGCAAGCCCGGGGACAAGCCGGGGGGCAAGCCCGGCTCCGGCGCGGATGCCGTGCGCTGCGCGTGGGCCTTGATGCTTGCTGGGGCGCTCGCTGCTCTTGTGACCGTTTAGGAGATCTAGGAGTTTTGATAATCTCGTACGAGGACAGTAATCTGGTGGTTATATCAGGAGTGATGCTATTCTTCGAGAGACAACTTTGGTACCGGCTCGCAACAGTCGGGAGTAACAACCATAACACAGTGCATGGCACACACAACAAGAACCCGATACTGACTTGACTATCTCAAGAATACCGCTCCACCAAATCTTCCAAGATCTCCTCTACTCCAGCTGGCGGATAAGAAGCGGCATCTGCAGTCCGGCCGCCTCTTCGCCAACAACACGCGGGCGCATAACAATACTGCCGTCAGCCACCCACCTAATACTCGACACTCACGACGACTTTTGCTCAATGACCGGCTTGCTCGGCAGCTCGTCAAACGAAAACGTGCGCATCAGGACAAACATCATGACCTTGATCTCGGCGAGGGCGAAGCGGTATCCGATACAGTTGCGCGCGCCGCCGAGGAAGCTCAGCAGGTTGCCGTACACGCCCGGCACGGATTTGGTCGGGATGCCGCCGACATCGAAGCGGTCCGGGTTGAACGACTTGGCGTCCGGGCCCCAGATCTCCGTGCTCTGGTTGACGTTCATGATTGCTGCCATTAGGAAAAGCAGGGAAGAGGTCGACTCACGGATAAAGATCTCCTGGCCCTTAGGCACCGTGATGTGGTCCATGAGGGAGCCGTCGCGGCCGGCAATCGGCGTGCTGAGCGGGATCACGGCGGGTACGCGCGACTCGCGGATTGTGCCCGGCACGGGGCCGTCGAGGCGGAGGATCTCGTGCACTACCTTGTCGAGGTATGGGAGTGCCTCGATCGTGGCCCTGGAGGTTAGGATGTGAAACTGGCGGCACGACATACAGGCTGGGGCGGGCGTCGCCAACCGCAAGACACTCTTCGCGGAGCTTGGCCTGCACGTCGTGGTTGAGCGCGAGGCGGTACAGCAGCCATGTGAGTGCGGTAGATGACGTCTCGTTGCCCGCGAGGATAAACGTCGTGATCTGGGCCATGACCTCGGCATCTGTGAGTTTCTGGTCTGGGCGGAGGTCGGGCGCCATGTTCGCGCGCATAAGGAGGGAAAGCAGGTCTTTGCCGACCTCATCGCCCTTTTCGAGCTCGCCGTCAAACTGGGCATTGATAAGACGCTTCTTCTCGGCAATCAGCTCGAGCGCGACGGCATCGCACCGCCGGCGGCTCTCCTTGATCGCCTCGCGGCGCTTGCTTGGGAAAATGCGGAAAAAGGGGATAAACGCCTCGAGCACGGCCATGGGCGTAATCTGCTGCCCGACAGAGAACATTTCGCGGAACGCCTCGGCGAGCTCGTGGTTTTCCTGGCTTAGCGCGCCGCACTCGTAGTCGAACCCGGCTTTCCCAATGACATCGAGCGTCGCCTGCGCGAGATACTTTTGCACATCGACCTTGACCGCGCCCTTCACGACGTCCTCGGGCTTTGGGGGCGTCGGCGAGGTCGCCTCCGTGTTATCCTCGTCAAAGAAGCTCAGCAGCTTCTCCTGCAACTCGTACGTCTTGTCCCAGAAGATATCCTCCATTCCACGGATGGCCGCGGGTCCAAACGCGGGATTCATCACGCGGCGCTGGCGGCGATGCACGGATCCTTCGGCGGTGAGCAGGCCGTCGCCGAGCATGTTGGCCAGCGCGCGATTCGCGTGGGCAGGCTTGATAAAGTCGTCGGCGTGCTGGAGGACATAGCCGAGGAACGCGGGGTCGACAGACGTGATTCGCCGGTCGCCCATCAGGAGGCGGTAGCGCACGGTCGAGCCGTACTCTTTCGTCCACTGTTCGTGGAGGGCGTTCGGGGGCGCGGCGATAATGTCCTTGAGCGAGCCCCAGAAGAACGAGGACGGCACCGGACCACGCAGGTTGCGGTACGGCAGCGTCGCCTCCTTGTAGGGGTAGCGGTAGAGGATGAAGACGGTGAGGGCTGTGGTGAGGGCGAGGAGGATGGCGCCGGCGGTGGGGTATGCCGCCAGGACGCCGCCCACGACGGGGAGGGACGCGAGGGACGCGGCGATCGCGGACATCGCGGACATGGGTCGTGTAGTGGTGGGAAGATGAGGGTCTGGCAAGTGTCAAGTGTGTTGTGGCTAGATTGTGTCTATACATAAGTATGTCCTGATTCTGATTTTGTGCTAGTCGCTGCGCAATACGGCGCTGCGCGGCGCTGCCGCGTCGCCGCCATCCCACGATCCCACCGGGCCCCGCACGGGGAACGATGCCCGGCGAGCCCGCCGGGTGTCGTGCAGGGAGCACGGAGCAATGGATGACGTACGGGGCGACTGGGAGTGGATGGATGGCCCATGGCCGACGGCCAACGCCGATGGACATGTGTTTGAATGTGGTCGAATGGGCCCCCGGGGATGGGTATCTTTGCCCGTCTCGACACTCTTGGTACTCTGGGCTTCTGCTACTATACTACGCCTCCTCGGGCATCTGTCCTAACAAGTCAGACATCAAGTCACGTTGCTTGCATTCCGACCTTCCGAGTACGTGGACATGCCGGACATGGTGCAGTACTAGTTCTTGCTGCACATGTGGATGAGGAACCTCTTCAGATCTCCATGCCCTCTCACTTCTTTTCATGGATGGCAGCGGCGCACACCGCACCCCCACGCTGCTTAACCCTGATAAGTAATCGCCCAGTGCCCGAGTGCCTGGTACACCGAGGCGGTCTTATCTCTTCCCGGGATCGAGTCCGCTCCGTGATCCCGTGATCGCGGCTCGAGCTTCCCATCAGACGCACAGCACATGGCGCGTCCTGCTTCTTTGCCTTCTCACAAGACGGCCTACCACCCGCGTTCCACGGTCTACCCTCTATCCCAAACCCATATACCCGTATGCAAGTCCTATCTAACACCCACAAGGGCACTCCATGCCCTCGCTCATGAGCCCCTCTATCCGCTCGACGCGCTCGCCAAGCTTATCCAGCGCAGTGTTGAGAATGTCAATCTGTCCTGCGGCGTCAGCCCATCTCCGCCCAGGTACTCATACTCACCCTTGCGGTATTCCGCAACCATGTCCACAATCTCAGGCCGCGCGCCCTCCGTGTCCACCTCGGCCGCGAGCTTCTCCATCTTGTCCTCGAGCATCTCGCCCAGCATGCCGAGCACGTCGAGCTCGCGGTTCAGGCTCTGCTCCTCGTGAGCGTGGGCCGCGTGCTCGTCCTCTTCGTCGTCATCCTCGTGCTCCTCCTCGCCCATCATGACGCGGACGACCTCGAGCAGGCGCTTCGGCAGCTCGCCGTCACGGCCCACCGCAAAGCGCTCCCCGGCGTCCAGGCCGCGGGACGCGAGACGCGCCTCCGCCTCGGCCGTCACGCCGCCCAGCCGCAAACCAACAGTGTCGTCCGGATTGGAGGGGATCACAAAGCCGTACTCCATCAGCAGCTCTTCATTCGCCTTGGCGCCGTAGTTGTTGAACACCTGTGTGTCTGCGTCCTGCGGGGCCGCAGCGACAAATGAGATGGCGGGGACCGGCTCGCTAGCCGAGGCGATACGGGACGAGAGCCAGAGGATTGGCTGTCCGCGCGCGTCTGTCGTTAGTACCGGGAGAAGACCATGGAATGGCCGCCGCTCACGGTTCAGCATGTCCAGTCCTGGGAGGAGGACGGGATGGGATTCGTCGTCCATGCTCGTCGTCGTCTCGCCGTCGGGCAGGCGGAGGAGACGGCTCGGGAACGCCCGCGAGGAGAGGTACGTCGCGACCGCGAGGTATCGATCCCTGTCGTCAGCGTGGGCCGCGAGCGGCGAGCGGCAAGCGGCGACCGCGAGCGCAGCAGACAGTAGCAAGCACCGCGAGTCCTCACCAAGTAAGCCCGTCGACCTTCAAAACCCGCTTCACCTCCTCCCATTCGGCGCGCCACGCGGCCTCGCGCTCAGCCACAGCCGGGAGGAGGTTTGTCGCCGCGAGTAGAGCGCGTTCCCGTTCGGAGAAGTACAGCGGGGTGGTGAGCTCTCCCGGCGGCGGCAGGGCGGCAATGTACGGCCCATGTGCGAGGGCCGGGTGTCTTCTGTCAGAGATTGCTCGGCGCAGCCAAGCGCAGTATTATGTTACTCATACTCACGTCTCGTTCTTGTCCTCCCACACCCAGTGCAGGCCGATATACGCAGCCGCGAGCATGCGTTCCCCCCACGCGCCGTCTGCGGATCTAAACTCGTCTTCCGGAACGCCCGTGACTTGCGCTACGGCGCGGGCAGCGAGCACGGGCGTGATCGCCACCGAGAAGGGACACGAGATGAGGCGCTCGTCGGCTGCGAGCGGGGTGCTCGTGAACAGCGAGAGGCCGGTGTGTGGGTCTGGCGTCAACAGAGATATGAGGGTCGGGGAGCTAGGTCTCCGTCTCTAGCTCCCTCCGTCCCCGGCTCCCTCACTCACCATCACGCAGCACCGCGCCGGGGTGGACGTACCCGCCGGCATCGGTGAGCCAGCGGAGCATGGCCTGTCCGCGGGAGAGCTTGGACATGGTGTGGGTGGAGGGCAAGTAGGGAATTGTAGACTGGACTTTTTTTTTCAGACGCGACGGAATGCAAGACTGAGCTACGGAGAGTGTGGGGCCACAGGGCCACCACCGTCTCGGAAACTAGATGCTAGGGTGCCGGATTCTCATGTCCCACTCCCGCGACTTGTCCTCGTCGGGTTGATATCAACAAGATGGGGTTACACTACGCGCGATAGCGACGAGCATGCACGCAAGAAAACATGCCCAACATAAAAACACCAGTACACCAGTCTTGCGGCTGAGGTATCAAGGGCTGCCGCTTGGTACTGTTGACCCCGTGCAGACGCGACCATCACGCCATCATTCCTTTCCACTCGCGCCACTCGAGCTCATTGTGCATTACTTCCGTGCAGGTCTGCATTGCCATCTCAACTCGACTCGTCGTCGTCGTGTACTCATGGCGCTGCGTTTGAGCCCGGAATCTAACAATGGCCAGGCGGTGCCGGTGCCGACCGAGACTCAGATCCGCTTCAGGTCCGCCAGGCCGCCAGGCCACCAGGTCCGCGTCACACACGACGCGAGTCGCGTTATGTGCTGCGCGTGCTGTGTGCTGCGACGCGGTGAGAATGGCTCCAATCTGGCCTGTGTGCGACTGCCGCACCACTGGCCACTGGTGCGACACCCAACTCCTCGTGTATCGGTGTGACAGTGTCTGTCTCTCGATTGCCTGTAGAGCGCACAGACCTCATGCTAGAAGCCTCCAGTCCCCAGTGAGAAACGTGTGGACCACAGTCACTGCCCCAAATGTCACATATGTCACTGCACAATCAATGCTCGCATGTCTACTTGCATGTCTTCGTCTGCTTGATCTGCCCGTCATGTCCGCGGCACGCGCTGCGCCGCTCGTCGTGCTCATAATTTACATATAGGGGCAGCACAGCCGTGCCCTCGACGACCAACTACTATACACCGTGTGGGAGATCCCATCGTGCGCGCTTAGCGGCTGATGTCAGTGGGAGATTGCGCTTGTATACTCACTCCTCGGCCCACTCGTTCTCCTTGCGAATCTGCTCCTCCTCCTCGGGGGTGAAGCTGGGGTCAGCGGTGTCCGTTGTTCTAGCTTCCTCTCAACGCACTCGTTGACAATGTTGAAGAGCTTGCGGATCTCCTCGGGGGTCTTGCCCTTGATCATGTTGGCAACGGTCTTGCAGCCGACGTCGCTGCGTGTGAGTGATGGCAATTGGGGTGAGACGGTTGCGGTACTCACAGGAGGGGCTTGATGTCGAGGTAGTTGGCAGCAAGAATGATCTCGAAGAGCATCTCCTGGTCGACCTGCGGTGTCAGTGGAAACAAACAAGGCCGTCAAAAAGACAATAGCGCGAGAGTAAAGCACCACCCAATGCAATGATGCGGGACAATACCCTACCACCTCCATTGTGCCGCTACCACACAGCCTCCACTCTCCTTCGCCATTGTCATGTCCACTCACCTGGATAAACTTGGCGTCCCACTCGCCAATCTCGGACGCCTTGCGGCGGGCATCGTCGGCGTCATTCGAGTCGGCCGCCGGGAGAGGCTCGTTCTTGTGGTGCTCGCAGTACTCGAGAACCTTGACAAGGACCGACGACGAGACGTTGGGGAGGGGAATGGGCTCGTCGGAGGATCCGGGGAGGTCTGTTGTGAGCCGTGGGTCATACGTGACGGTCTGGGGGGCCGCGTGTTGATGGTGGCAACCAGGCAACGAGAGCACGGCGCCAGCGCCAGCGCACAGCACTGAGCGCTGTGACGCCTTGACGCCCTTGTCTTCCCTCGCCACCACCTCCCGGCCCATTTTCGCCCCCCGCCCCCGCACTCTACTCACCCTCAATCATCGACTTGATGAGGTTGCTGCGCTCGGCGACTTTGCGCTCGACGGTAAAGGTCTCGTCGTCCGAGGTGACGAGGATGACCTGGTCCTTCTTGTCGGAAGCCATGATGGGTGAGTGTGTGTGGGTGGTGATGCGGTGGTGGGTTGAAGAGAGAGAGTGCAAGCGCGAGATGCAAGAATATGTATGTGTGGACGCGCGTGTGCTCAGACGACGACGGCGACGACGGTGGTGATGTTGATGGTGGTGTGTTGATAAGATGTGAGAAAGAGATAGGAGACTCTGAAAGAAAGATGAGAGGAAAAGGAAGAGAGAGAGAGTGGTGAGGATTGACGATGACAACAGACCTGCTGGTGGTGAGTGAGTGAGTGAGGTGAGTGAGCCTGGCGCGCATGCCCAGGCCCAGCGCAGGCGCACTGTGTGCCACTGTACCACAGTGGCACAGCACTAGCACGTACCAGCGAAGGGAAGGCAAATGTGCGCATTGTACGCATCGTCACCACCATGTACCACCACTGCACCACCTAGACTGCACCGGCGCACCGGCTGCACCCATTGTCTCACACTCTCTTTGGTGAGAGGGGAAGGGACACGCCTAATAGTCTCATTTCACGTCGTACCTCCTGCCACTGAAACACCCATTATTGTATTACGTAAATGATGTTCCGTGTCCTATTGGACAAATGTCACACGCCTACCGCCTCATTACACAGCCTGCACAGCCGCGGTTGACTCGACTCGCGTGGACAGCCGGACAGTCGGTCTGGAAGCTGGATCCGAAGGCCAGAGGGGCTGAATATCCCAATATCCGTGAGAACAACAACCTCTTCCATCTCTTCGAACTCCCTATATCGCCATCGTCCACTTTGCGTCTCTTCTGCCCTGGCTGCATTCACACACTGTCGTACACTGGCTCTGGCAACAATATCCTACAGTGACTTCTTACCATGCTCACTGACACACCCCAAAACTATGGAAAACCAACGACTGAGCCTCATCCACAAAGACTCTAACCGTGTTCATCGAGACCCCGGATTCAGTCCGCAGCCCGCCGAGATGGCGGGTTCCGGAATACACACCTGCCCTCCCCGGAATGAGGACGAATACTGATGAACGATATCAGCGTCTGTCACCAGACTCTTCATACCCCCGCATGACAAACAACGGACCAGCACCCTCAAGGACAGAGTTCTCCGCCTGGCTTCTTCGCACACACCGCCGGTACCCCGCAATCGGCTTCATCCCCGCCAAACCACCGCGCTCTGGAGAACGGCGCCGCAAACGCGCTGTACCCGAGTTGGGGAGAATCGGGGCTGGGACGGCGAGGAGCCGAACCGCTGGAGCCGGCGGGGGCAGCTTCGAGGTGCGATGCGTGCCAACTTGCCTCTCTTGTTACTCTGCGAGTTTATACCTGTTCAACTCACAGCTCACCGCTCACAGCTCGTCTTTGTCTGGACTGGCCTTTCCTGAACTCCACCAACATTGTTGTTTATTAAGGTCAGCGCGCAAGTTTCTCGGCATCAGTCGGTGAGTGTAGGCACTGACACCGGGGAGCGGTCCTCCACATCCCCAGCTCGAGAGCCAGGCGCGAGTTACACCACAGCTCCAGCGGATCTCAGCGGTGCTCGCTGCAGATGCAGATCTTGTGTGACAGAGTACGCGTGCATCGTGATATCTCGCCATATCTGGACTGTTCTCTCGTAGTCCGTTTATGATGGATCTCAACAAACGTTTTGTTGAGGGTACCTACCCCACTGTAAAGCAGATTCAAAAATAGGAGTGCAAGACGCAGTAGCTCCCCTCAAGTCCCGGAACGCTCGGAACGAACTACCTTTGCTGGCCTCATCTGTTACGCAGGGGAATGGGTGCAGAGTGTATGCATCTGTATCATCCGCCAGCTGGGCTGGCCATAGCGATATGGAGTAGGATCCGTGGGAGGGATAAGATGGACGCGCGGGGTTGTGAGTGGCAGCGTGTTTTAGTCCGACAACACCGAATGCGCGACATGAGGTGAAAACCTGTAGTCACAAATAGACAGCCGAGGGTTGACACCTGTACAACGATGGATGAATAGCCCGTGGGGAGCTACGAACAGCGGGGAGGGGTCGGAATCAGCATGTTGTCCAGAGGCGGCGTCACGACTGGAGGCGACGCGGAGAGCGGAGTGAGAGGACGGTTCATGTGCGCCATGCCTGGGAGGCGACCGCTGTCTCCGAAAAGAAGGTGCATAGGAGGGAGCTTGATGGCATTGCGGCGAGGCACTTTGAGCTGGTTGGGCTCATACGGCGGTGTTGGGAGCTGGGTCTTGTGGTGCACCTGCGCTCCGCGGTACGGGTCGGTGTGACACGCGTCGGGGCTGTGATAGTAGTTGCGGTCCACGCTGTGGTTCTCATAGCGGGCGTCGAATGTGCGGTCCTCGTCGCTGAGAGCCTTTCCGCGACCGCCCACGTCAAGGCTCGGATCAATGTAGTCGACTCGGGTCGGTGTCGGGTAAGAGGCACTAAGGGGGCCAGGTCCGCCGCGCTCAGTGGACATCGGGTGGAGCTGGTCCGGGCCCGAGCGCGGGGAGTGAGGGTGAGGATAAGAAGCATACTCGTCGCGATCGCGGGAGGGAGCAATCTTCGGCACTTGGGTTCCCGTGGGGACAGAAGCCGTGACGGTGTATCCCGGGCTAGGATGTCCCCGGCTCTTGCGCGTGCTAGGCGGATATCCGAGATGCTCATCAGTGGGTGGAGCGCGCGTAGGAGAATGAGGATTCTGGCGCTCGGGGTACACCTCGGTCGGGATGTATGGGTTCGCACTGTGAACATCTGTGTATCGGGGGTTCAAAGGAGGCGCAGATGGTGGGTACATGTGGGTTTGCGTGTGGTTCTCAGTGAGTCCGAGAGGGGGTGTGACAAGGCTGTCGGATACCGGAACTGCACTTTGGGTAACCTTCTTCTGCACTTGAGGACTAGCAACTGCCCCGCGCCGTCGTTGCTGGGCACCCTGGGCAACATTAACCCGCGACACTGCCACTTTGGGCGACTCGATACGCGGCTTCTTAGCCCGCGAACGGTTCGTCGATGTCGCCTGCGCGGTTAGTGCTGATCACGGCCATGTTAAATTGTGTGCTCACCTCGTCGGTGACTCGCCAGTAACCGCCCTTGCCTGTGCCCATGCCACCCTCGGATATGGGTCGTTCGACATTCTCGAAAGCGGGGTTCATGGAGAGATTGTGGCGAATCGAATTCTAACGTTTAGCCTAGCGCGATACCGAGAAGCTCAAACTTACACGGAAGGTCTGGCCGAGGGTGCGGAAGAAGGGCCAACGCTCTTCCATTGCCTGATAGATCTGCGTGTGAGTATAGGGTACGGAGCTTGCACAAAGAGCGGAGCTTGAAACCACTGTGTACTTCTGTACTGCCATGACTCACCTGGTTGAGGGTCAACATCTTGCGTGGCGATGAGGCAATGACAAGCTTGGTCAATATGACGTAGGGGAGCTCGGGCTTGACGGCTGGGCAATCAGCTGTGTACAGAGAGTAACCGTAGCCATGCAACCTCGCATTCAAACGACGAGGAGCACTTGTTTGTTTGGGGCGGCGCAGCAGGGATCGGCCCCAAGGGGCACAGAAGTTGTGGACAGCACTCCCCTGTGGTTGTAGATACCTCTGTGTGACCATATAGTCATCCCACTCACGCTTTCCGTCATCATGGCAGCCCTCGCGGGCGGTCCATCCTCGCCCCTTCCCGACCCAGCCAACCTCCTCGAGGTGAATCCACGCCGCCTCAGAGAGCGAGAGGTGGCGCCAGTTGCGGTTTATGTCTGTTTTGCGCTCTGGCCGGGAACGACGAAAGTGCCCTTCACGCATGCGGACCAGCATCTCGGGGTCAAACCCAAGCGGGCCGCCACCGGAACGCACAGCCTGCGCGAGGCCGAGGGTGCGTACCGCCGAGTCGTTCGGGTCCGGGTATGTGACTGGCAGCATAGTGGGAATTACGGAGAGGGGGCGGGGAGGCGGGGATGCGCGCTTGGCCGGAGCGCTACTGGAATCGTCATCCGGTACCGGACTGCGGGCGCGTTTGGGGCGAGAACGATACACGGGTTGAGTGTTGGCTGTAGATGTGGGCTTTGGGGCCGCGGACCGCGTGAGGAGAGCGCGAGAACGCGTGAGGCGGGGAGCAAAGGCCTCCTCGGGCTCGCTGTCGCTCTTTTCGTCATCCCGGTTAGTCGAGCGGAGAGTGGAGAGCTGCATGTCGGGGAGTTGTTGAGGCCACGGGTGGTAAAAGGTAAGTTGAGGGCAGGGGGTCTGGAAAACGACGGCTATTATATTGAGGGTATGGATGATGATGGGGAGATGTCAAGGGTCGTGTAGTGAAGAGGTGGGAGGGGAGAGGGAAGGCAGAACGAAAGGAAAAACGCTGAGAAGAGACGGAGGTCAAAATGTGTGCGTGTGAGTGGGGCAAACAGTATGGGTATGGGGAGGGATGTGGATGGTTGACGATGATGATGGTGATGATGGTGATGATGGATGTAATGGATGATGAATGATGAGAACAGAAGCCGACAAGCGGGGCAACTACCACCGGCAGCAACAGGGCGACGAGACGAGGGAAGAGGAAAGCGAGACGAGGAGAAGAGGTAAGAGAGGAGAAAGGGGGAAGAGAAGAGAGGACAAGAGCTCGGGAGGTTGTCCAGAGTCCAGAAGCTTCGAGCTAATACCAAACACCAGGTGCGCCCCAGTCGACTTCTTCGTTATACCCTTGTCCTTTGTCACTGTCGTGCTTGTTGCTTGTGCGCTTGTGCGCTTGTGCGCTTGTGCTTGTCCCCGTCGTCGTCGCCCTTGCCCGCTGGTATGAGTGTGAGTGAGAGTGTGAGTGTGAGTGGATCCTCCGTCCCCTGTCAGCGTCACACACTGGGAGGACAGCATGTGTGCGTGTGTGCGAGGGCGGTGTGTGTGTGCTTGCTGCCCGTCGTTTGTATTTCTCCTCCTTTTTTTGTTATTCGCCTGTGCTCTCTTCTATAAGCTTCTATCTTGTAAACAAATGGACAAACGAGGAAAGAGATCATCGATCATCGAGAAGAGTACACACACATACACACACACGAAGAGGTCGAAGAGGGCAGCTAGGGCAGGAATGTGTCACGATCCGGGCCAATCAATGATCAATCAAAACCCTGGCATTCTCAGATTTCTCAGTTTACGAGGATCTGCTCTCCTCCTTTACCTTTGTGTACTTGTGTGTGTGCGCACCTTCTCCCCGGGGTCCTGCGAGGATCGAGAGCTAGGATCGTGAGGAAGAAGGAATGAGGCCTCGAGCCCACGCACACACAGCCACACAGTCACACAGTCACACACAGATGGCCAAAGAACAGGTGATCAAGGGTGATCATGGTGATGATGTCGGCGTGCGGCGTGGCGCGCAAGGCATGCCACCGGATCACCGAAAGCTCGCAGCTCGCAGGCCTCGAGGCCTCGCCCGCCTCGTCTCGCCGCCTCGAGGCATCCGGCATGCTGGATCGCAGGCCGCAGGCCTGGCCAGAATAGCCATATCGGGCACGGTGCTAGCCCCTGCTCTGCTGATCTCGTATGATTGTGGCAATCTGCGGATCCATTCCTCATCTGCCAGTCGCCGATCGTGGATTGTAAACCGGTTGCGTGCTTGCACGCTGCACGCCCAGCTCCCCTCTATCATCCGTCCCGGCCGTCTCTCGGCTCTCGGAGTGCGGTGGTAGATCCAAACCCCAGCAAAGGCCCGGGGTCCCGAGGACGCGGCCGCGGGGCCCGTGCGTGCCGCCCGACCTCGCTATACCGCCAATCTCGACCTCGCTATACCGACGATCACACTGGCTAGCGCGATCAGCACCGTTGGCCGTTGGTGGATTGTCCGATAGGGGAGACACGAACGAACGGCGTGGTGGATGGAAAAGGAGAACGGAGCATGTCTACAGCCGAGAGTCTTCGAGCCTGGACCATCTAGCGCCGTCCCGGGGCGTGCGGAACGGGGCACCTCTGCGCCCTGCAAGCAACGACGGCAACTTGGTGGGGGTGGCCTCGCACCGTTTAGTGTGAGCGGTGATTGGATATCTGGATCTTTGGATCATTGGGGATGGAGGGCGCTGGTTCGGCCTGCGTGGCCTTGCGCGACCTTCCTCGAGGCCGCGCTCGAGCCCATTGTGATCTTGTGAGGTTTGTGATCTTGTGATCAAGTTGATCAGGTTAGCAGTAAGGACAAGACCAAACAAGAAGGCGGGACCCAAAGACCCGATGGCCGAGGGCCAAGGGCGTACATTTGACCCGTGCAGCGCGTGCAGCCAGCCGTCGATGGAAGTTTTAGGCTTTCAAAGTGCTTTGAATGTGCGCTGTGATGCAGTGCACATGGCGCCCAAAGCCATAACAACATTGTTTTCCGTCACAATCGTCGCCATATATCGAAGTACGGCGTCCATGATCGCGATCCATTACCAACCATCCCGCGGCCAGGTAACACCTAGATCATAAATGTCAAGATCGCGCTCGAGTCGCTGGCGGTACGGAAGCACGCAGGCTTCGATTTCGATCTCCTCATCTCTGCAATCTGCGATCTGCGTTCTGCGTTCTGCGTTCTGCGATTCTCTGCAGAAGGTCGCACAGTCCCCGATCGACCCGATCCGCCCAGTCACGACAGACTGGCTGTTTGCTGCTTGCTGTTTGCTGTTTGTAATTCTCTTCAGCGGTATTCGTGGTTTGTAAATCATGATCAGAAAGAATGGAAGAAGAAGCATACATATTCATGCTTGTCGGTGGATTTGGGTAGTGTAGTTGAGCACAGTGGATTCCACTCGTCAGCAAAAAGCCAGCGAGCTATACAGACAGCCATGAGGCCATGAGCTCTGCCAACACCTGTCAGCGGACTACAAACACTCACAGGGTTCTTTGGAATCGCCAGCGCACCTGGACAAAATGGTGAGGAACAACAGCTACCGATCGCACACCACCGACACATCACAATACGGAATGCGGGGGCCGGGGTCTGAAGCGCTGATGCTGATGGCAGCGATCGCAGCTCGCATTGTATGCTGATCCCCGCCGATGATGGCGACTCGCACCTCCACCGCACCAAGCTCTGCCCTGGCAGAGAGGTGCGGCCGGCGCGCACCGCGGTCGTCCTATTCTCTCGATCCCTCGAAGGGAGGGTGCTCGGCGCGCGTGCCTCCCGCGATGGGGCTATGGGATGGGGACTAGGCGGTCCCGAATGAGAAGAGACCAGAGCCGTCCAAAACCCAGAACGCAAATACTACCCATGCGAGGGCAAGAGCCCTTCAGCCGAAGCATGCGGAGAACATGCCGCCTCATCGTACTCAGCGCGCTCTCAGCGAGCTCAGTACTCAGCACTGCTGTTGCATTGCAAAACACTTGCAGCTCGAGAGAGCGGCTAGGTGCAACAGTGCAAGATTGTTCCGAGTTGCAAACATACCCAACCGGACCCATCTTGATCATCCCAAGGCTCAGCCAGGTCATCAGTGATGCTTAACCAGTTATCAATAGTCCGTCTTCAGCCTTCTGGCCTTCTGGATGTTCTGATCACATGGCTCTTCTGTTCGATCTGGTCTCGCCGCGATCGTACTCACCCGCCATCCTGGGGTCCTCGCCGTTTGCTCGCTTGCTCGACCCGCGTTCTGTCCACACCTGTCCACCGATCTTTGTGCAAGCGTCTGGAGATCTGAAGATCTGGAGACGTGGGCGACAGACACAATCCCAGATCCCTAGATCCCAGATCCCAGAAGTAGAGTTGAAATGTGCCGAGGGGTATCTTCGGATCGGCGAATCGGCGGGCTTGAGGCCTTGAGGATATGATCGGCATGCGACGATGTTGTGATTTGCGTGTGCAAAGTGGAAAGGCTTTAAGGCTAGTTGTCGAACGGCGCATATTCTTGAATCAGGAGCACTAACCGCCAGGGCGCCAGGCGGGTATCACAAAAGACGTACCATACCGTACGTTCCACCAAACTTTTCCCAACCGACGCACCAGTACACAGTACACAGTACACAGTACACAGTACACAGTACACAGTACACAGTACACAGTACACACCCCAGGTGGCCAGACGTGTGAGGAATGATTGCAAAGTTGCAGTGCCAACGGTCTTGTCAAGCTGTTTGTTTGGCGGTACTGCTTGGCGCTTGGGGGGGTGGGGCAGGGCGACTCGCGAGCTCGCGAGTCCGGCTCCGAAAATGACGTCCACGAGTTCGCGATTTCGGTTTCCTCGATTTCCTCGAAATCCTCTACTTGGTCGACTTCCTCATCTCGACTTCAACCCATCTAACCCTCCAACGGCTCTCCTCACACTATGCCAACACCACCATGGGTCGCGACCTCCCTCGCGGAGATACTGGGCCTGGGTACGTGTGAAGAAGGGTTCTGGTGTGAAACCACCATCTCACCAGGTTCCCTCCCTCCACGCTCTCACTGACGGCAGACACGGAGACGATCCGCGAGGTCATCATACCTGATCTCGAGGGGTATGCGTCCGAGGTCCGCCTGAGAGGGCATTTGCAGGTGGGTACTGAGGGTGTGGTCAAGGCTCTGGTCTGCTACGGCCATGGGATGAGGTGCGAGGCCGCAATCCGCCTCGTCTCCGGGCGTCGCGGACGGAGCTCTCTTGCCTCTATCGATTCAGAGCTGCGAATCTCAAAGCTCCCATGGCTGCGAAACTGACCACTCACAACACCTTCCTTTCCTGCTTTCTCACTCACGCACAGGACTTTCTCGGCAGCACACCCGCCGCACGCGCGTTTTCGGACCGCTACATTGCGTACCGCTTCCCCTCGCTCGCAGCGACGGTGAAGCCCCAGATCCTCACCCCTGATCCGGACCTCGCCAAGCCGAAGAAGACCAAAACCGGGACCGGCAGCGCATCCCGCTCCGCGGGCCCCAGCGGACGCGCGACGCCAACGCGCACTCCCACGCCCTCCGCGTCGATCCCAGACTCGCTACACGCCGCGTTTGGGACAACCGGCAAGCTGTACCAGAAACACGACGAGTTTGCGCTTCCGCCATCGCGTGGCGGGTCCGGGACCGGCACGCACCGCTCGCAGCCTGGGTCTGGGGCGCAGACGCCGGTTCGCCGCGCAGGCGCCGTCACGATCACCGAGGTGAAGAAGCCCGCCGCGAAGGATAAGGGCAAGGCGAAAGAGGAGAAGATCTGGGATCTCCCGAAGAGCAAGGAGGTGCTGCGCCTGGAGAAGATTGTTGATGACCTGCGCGGGCTGCAGGCCGGCCTTGGGAAGGGTGCGCCGTCGGATGCCCCGCCGTGTTTCTGTCAAGGTGGGTGCTGTGACACTTCCCGCAGGAAAGCATCTACTGACGGCAGCCCGTGTTCACCCCCTCTCGATTTATACGCCGCAGTGCTCGTCCTGCGGACTCATCCTGTGCTCCCTCCAGCCGGCACATGCCCCGTGTCCATCATGTATGCGGCCGACTCTCTCGCCTCCGGCCCTGGCGCGTCTTTTACAAAGGGTGGAGGGCGATGTCGCGGCGCAGCTGTCGCACGAGCAGGACGAGCGCGACGAAGCCGAGCGGAAGCGTAAGGAACGACTGCTGATTGCCTCTGGTGGTGGCGCTTTCCCTACTCTTCCCGGTGGTGCCCCGCGCGCACCTGCATCAGCCGCGGACGCCGCCCGCCGCGTCCTCACGATCAACAAGCCTGCAAAGGGCAAGGGCCGCACGACGGTCACTGCGACGACATACACGTCTACCCCGGCGTCATCCAAACCCAAGGCGAAGGAGCCCGAGACGCCCGTGGACGACTGCGTGCCCCGGCCGCGCTCGCCGCCCCTGGACGAGAAGCGCGTCGACAAGGAGCTCGCCAAGGCGCTGGCGTGGCGCGACGAGAACGACCGGCCGTGGGCGGACCCCAAGGCTGAGCGCCGCGGCGAGATGTGGGACTACATCCCCCCACTGGTTATTGAGCTCGCGGGCGAGGAGGGCACCGGGCGCCGCCGCCGCGCGAGGCAGAAGAAGGCGGGGGTCGGCGTTGACGGGCGCGTGGTTGTTGGTGCTGCTCGGTAGTGCGCAGTAGAGTCCAAGGGGGGTATATACTATGCAGCGTGGTACGAGGGTACAGATTCTGACAAGACACATAGAATTCTGCTAGACATGCATCAAGTCGTCTGTCAACTGGTCTACGTAGGGGGTGCCACTTTTGATGGAGATGACGCCCAGGATAAGGTTTGCGTGGGTTTGCGTGGGTTAGATTCGGTCCAGCCGGTCCAGATGGCCCAGATGGTCGAGAGCACGCGCGACGTGTGTTCATTAGCCGGGTGGGTGGAGACATGGAGAAATGGCATGGCAGAAATACGTCACCCCCCCCCGTCGGTCCCCTCTTTTCTGCTCTCTCTGGTCGTGTTATGTTATATCCTCGTCACAAGCCTCGGTGAGGAAAAATGGAAGAAAAAAAAAAGAAAAAGGATGGGAGTGGTGTACGATTATGCATCGTGGATCGAAAATCGTGGAGTCGTTGGAGTGACTGCTGTGCGAGTGGATATGCATGTCTTGCGCATGGACGACTGACAACGACTGGGAAGCATTGAGCATTGAGCATTGAGGCTTCACCACGGTCCCGCCGCCGCCACCTACGTACGTCGAGTAATCAGTCACACCGGGGCAGTACGCGCATACAAGCTTGCTCACCGTGTTCCCATTCCACTTCCGTCGTCCATCATCGTATCACGCACAACAAGGACATCTTGTGCCTCTATCTCCTCTTTATCTCTATCTTTCTCTCCATCTGTCTTTCGCGGCATTGCTCTGCACGCGACCCACCCCCCCTCACCCTCGGCGTCGTTGCACCCCAACTCGGGTCCCGTTCCGGCCCAGCACAGCCGGAGCGCCACCGCGCCGCCCTGCCGCCCCCGCCCCCGCCCGCCGCCGGCGCACCCCGCCCCGCCAGCCAGCAGCCCGCACGCAGCCCGCGGCCTACCCTCCCTCCTACCTACCTGTCCTGTCTCGGTCCCACTCGGGCGGAGCAGAGTGAACGCCCGGAGCTCGGAGACTCTTCACACTGCATCCCACTCTTCATCTCATCCTCATCCACTCTCTCACCCCCACGCGCTCGTTCTGGCCCCACATCACCTACAATCACTGGTCCTGGTCCCACTGTTCCCGGTCCCCCGGCCATTCCATCCATCCGTTCCATCCGCCATCCGCCACCGGCCACCGACCCTCGTCCCCTGGCTGTCGCGGCACGGCAGCGTCGTCTGCACGCACGCACTCACTCACTCTCAAACCACAATTGCATCTCACCGCATCTTGCATTTGGGCAACTCTGGAGATCTGGAACTCTGGAACTGTCTCCGTCATCACTCCGGCCCCACGGATCCCGCCCTCCACATCGGTTCGCGTGTGGCCTGTTGCCCCGCGCCCTTGTTCCGTGCTCGCTCCGCGCACTCGACTCTTTGACACTTGACACTTGACATCTGACACCCGCACTTTCGCATCTCGCTCCCCACCACACGCCGCAATGGGAAACGCCTCGTCACATCCCAACGGGCCGGACCAGCCGCCCGTACCGTCAGGCCCGCCGGGGGCGGCTGCCCGCGAACGAAGTGAATCGACCCGCACACGCGAGCGTACCCGCGACCGCGACCGTGATCGTGACCGCTCCGTCCCCGAGCTTCCGCCATCGCCGCCTCCTCCGCCCACGCCGCTGCTCATGCCGTATGCGGGGCATCTGTCGCCGCAGAACCCGCACTGCCTCTCCCATCCACAGGCACACGACTACAGCAAGACGGTCGTGACCACACTCATCCTCGACAATGAGCTTGCGCCGTTCTACCGCGGCCTCGACGATTTCGAGGAGGAATGGACCGAGGACGATATCCGCACCGCGCTTGAGGAGGCGCGCGAAAAGGATTATGCAGAGGACGTCCAAAACTCGTTTACCCAGCGTCTCAAGGAGGTGCGCGTCGGTGGCAAGAAGCTCGGCCCGCCGCTGGATGTGGCGGAGCGTGAGCGGCGCGAGGCCAAAGCGTATCTCGGCGCGGTCGAGTGTCCCATCTGTTTCTTGGTGAGTAGAAGGAGGATGTGCTTCAGGGGACCCTCGCTGACACATAGAACTATCCCCCGAACATCAACACGTCGCGCTGCTGCCAGCAGCCCCTGTGCACAGAATGCTTTGTGCAGATCAAGCGCGCAGATGCGACGGACACGCATCTTGAGAGTGAGCCGGCGAGCTGTCCCTACTGTGTCGAGTCGGAGTTTGGCGTCATCTACGAGCGCCCTACACCAGTTGCCACGCCAGTCGACATCCTTTCCGTCCCGCAGCACGCCCTTAGCACATCCCCCGAGGCGGAGATGAGTGGCTTCTCGGCCGCCCTCTCCCTTACGGAAGAGGGTGCGCTGACTCCACCAAAGCGCGAGTCTACGCCACGCAGGAAGAGCGTGTCCTCCAAGGCCAAAGAGGTCATTACCATTGATCAGATCCGCCCAGACTGGGAGACCAAGCTCAACCAGGTCAAGGCGGCTGCCGCGCGGCGCGCCGCCAGGCGAATTGTCATGCGCCAGGTGGGTGTAATGTAACGCTGTGACTAACTTGCAGGTTGGCGACCGCCTCATCCCCATCGGATACACGTCGTCGCGCGCCACAGGCCAGGCGGACTTTAGCATGTCGCTGCCGCCCGAGGAGCCCCGGCGCTCGCGGCGCACGCGTGAGCGCGAGCGTGAGCTCGAGGAGGTGAGTGATGCTGGCGTTTCATACATTCCATGTCGGACCCTCGCTTACAACAGATGATGATCATGGAAGCGATGCGGCTGTCGATGATCGACCACGAGGAGCACCAGCGCAAGATGGCCGACGAGGACAAGAAGACCACTCCGGGCAGGTCAAGTCCCGCCGGTCCCGGCGAGCCGTCGTCGCAGGCTGGGCCCTCGACTCTGCGGGGCGGCACCTCGGCACCAGGCCCGTCCAGTGGGTCGACGCCGTCGTCGTCCCGCCGCTCGTCCTCTGCAGGTAATACTCACAACTCGTGGCGCGCCGCGCAGTCGGCTGAAAGCGGCGGCCGCGCACAGGCTGCGGCTTCGAAACTCCTTTCAAAGATCACTGTCAATCGTTCGCGTGCAAACTCCAAAAGTAGCGTTCACTTTGCGCCGTCCCCTACCACTCTGGGTCCCTCTCCGTCTGGATCCAAAGCCAACTCTGTCAGCGGCAACGGTAGCGGGAGCGATGTAGCCACTGGACGCAACCGCTCGTCGTCGACACCGAGTCCTGCGCCGCCGACGCTACATGCACACTCGCCACTTGCGCTCGACGTCAACGCCGGTCCGTCGCGCGGGCGCCACAGCATGGACGTGCCCCCGACGAATGTCAATGGCGGTGAATTCGTCCCGATGAACGGGACTGCGCCAATCGAGGAGCAGCCTGCCGGTCCCGGCCTCCCTACTATCCCGACGGAGAGCCCCGCAATCCTCACGTCGCCAGAGGATGTGCTGTCCCTCCCGACCTCGGACACGCAGAGCGCCCATCCAGGGAGCAGTGCGTCGAGTCAGCCGTCGTCCCACCCGTCGAGCGTCGCGGGTATTATGAGGGAGGAGGCCGAGCTGCCGCCCGTGCCAGAGGCGGAGCTGCCTCCCCTTCCGTCTGAGGCGGCTGGGCAGACAATGCCTGTGGAGTCAGAGCCATCTATGACTGAGACTCTCGAGACCATGACCGAAACGGTCGCTATTCCAGCACTTGTTCCCGAAGCACCCCCGCCTGTGCTTCCACCCAAGTCTACAGGCCCCGCGATCCCCCCAATTCCCACCGCAGCCAACCCTCATCCCGAGCTCGCGGCGCTGATGGCAGAGGCGGTCGCCGAGGAGGACGCGCCACGCTCCCGTGCCGCCCCGATGCGCAGCGCCAGCCAGAGCACGTCGACGTCGGATCTCATCAGCATGTCGAGCCGTGCGTCCACGCCCGGACAGGACACGCCACAGCGCCCAACCGTACCGCTTTCAGCGATGGCGGATGAGGACGACTGAGTGCGTGGGGAGAGAATAGAACAGTGTAGACTGCATCTCCTGCGAAGCCTGCGAGTGGCATCGCAGAAAATACAGCAATGGCTCCGCGCCATCACTGAAACACGGAAACACGACTACAGCGGCGCAGGCCAGGGGTCTGTTCGCTCCGGGCTCAATCACGCATTCACACTAGGGAGCATTCCATCTCGGTTCATCTAGCAGTACATTCCATCCCAATTCCTATCGCCATTTCACCATTCTACCTATCCGCCAGCGCGCCGGCGACCGTTGTTCTTGTCCGTTGTCTGTACAATATACATACCCATGCACGCCGTGGGACGAGCGAGACAGAGGCAGCCGAAGCGGAGAGAGAGAGAGGGCAACATGGGGAGGCAAGGCGATATGCGGCACTGTCGGCGCTGCAGACTGAACCTGCGTGCCTGCATGTCTGCGCGGCGGTGATTCGCCACGCGCCACGGCCGATTCGGAGGATCGGACTCGCGCCCTGACGGTGTCCGTATCGGGTGCGGAACAATGACATCCCAAGCTGGCCCAGGATTGTGAAACCAGGCGATGTGGACGCGCTGACGCAGCATATACCTTTTACCACTTTGTTTGGCGGACAAATGATCAAATGAGGCCTGCAGAACAGGATCACAGTGACTTGGGACTGTGGTGGCCAATCGCTATGCACTATGCAACCCCCTCAACAGCCACCACACCACACACCACCTGCATACCCTCGCCCGCGGTGGGAACCCGGAACGAATCCCTTCGAGGTCCTCGAGGCCCTCGAGGACCCTTGTTTGGTGCGGCTGCCACTGACGTTGCACGGCACAATGACCCCGTTGACGTCATTGCTGCTGTCATGCGCCGTCGTCAGGTGGTCTCCATTGCCTGGTTCTCTGGGTCTCTCGGCCTGGACACTGCGCTTGTGGTGTGAGCTTGAGAGCTTGTGACAGAGTGCATTAGCAGTCGCACCGAGTGTGGAGGCGATCAGTGGATTGGATTGCGGGCGGTCTGGTTGGATAGTGCATTCGCCCAGTGGAGCGCATAAGAGTCGTTCTCACAGCTCTCACCATCTCCATCTCCATCTTTCCAACTTCCATTTCTCTTGCATACACATTTTCGCATCGCACTCCACTCCACTCCACTATCGCATCGCATCGCATCCCATCTCATTCAGAATGAAGCTCCTCGCCCCTGTCCGCCTTGCCCTCCGCCAGCGCGCCCCCGTCCTCACACGTGGCGTTGCGAGCACGCTGCCGCGCAGCATGCCAGTCGACGGCAAGTCGGTGAGTCCTGATGGATGGGATGGAGGTGGTGGTGGTGATGGTAATGGGCGCCAAACCTGGCTCTCTGCTTTTTGCTGTTTCTTGATTCTTTGCTCTGTATCCTTCGCTCGTGCCCTCGTGTGAAGCGGTTCAGAGCCCGACATTCTTTATCCCCGCATCACCACCATCGCTGCCCTCTGTCCTCTTCCATCCTCTTCTGTGTGTGATCCACATGCTGACATCCAGGACCCCTGGGTCGGCAACCATGCGGTGAGTAGCCAGCGGATCGGAATCTTGTAGTGTGGCGACACTTTAGCCTCGTGAGAGGGGTTGAGGGAACGTTTCTTGGTCTCCTGAGTGTCCGTCGCGGAAGCTAGGACCCAGGACCAAGGTTACGGCGTACATCCGGGGTGGGGTGCGGTATGTGGCCGCCCAGCGCATTACTCATCTCCTCGGTGATTAGCTGCGGCCCTCCACCCTCGCCCCCGCCGCGCGCCCGTCGCCACTCTTTTCAATGACAAGTAAAACTCACTCACACGCAGACCGAGTCGGAGCAGGACGTGCGCGCGGACAACGACCACAACGTGCGCGGCAAGCCGTCGGCGATGATGCAGGAGGAGACTGTCGAGGAGCTGCACGCGCGCCAGGAGGAGAACGACTACCACGAGGCCCTCGAGAAGGAGCTGCCCAAGACTGGCACCCAGAAGAACGCCAAGTAAAATGCAGGAAGAGCTGAATCGGAAATTCGCACAGTAAATGGAAATCGGTGCATCGTAGCGTGTGATTGTACATGTGCAGGATGAATTGCTCGACGGAGATGGATATCGGATGTCTCGACAAGGTGGACACTAACAGATGGGGTGGATACTAACAGAGGGGTAACAGGCTGGGTAGATACAGGCGGAAAGGTGGGATAAGACGGAAAGTGGTGGATATAATAACGATGGAGCTTAGAACGATACGGCTTATAACCACTTGGATCTCGGCGCACTCGGCGAGCATCACTCGGCTACCACGAGATCGCCAGTCACCGGGTCAAACTCGGCGAGCGCCTCGTCCAGGAGCGCAACCTTCTTCTTGAGCCGGCCGGGGTCGACACGCTCTATCTTCGCCACAAAGGCGTCAATCGCCTCGCAGTTGCCCTCCTCGTCGACGTTGAGCGACTCGCGCGGCTCCCTGCTGTCAGTGCGGAAATAATGGGCTACTCACCAGGTACTCGCGTTCAGCGGCCAGCCGGTCCACAGGATGAGGTAGTGGAAAATACGCGACTTGTCTGCGCGGCGGCCTACCGCCCGGCGACTGCTGTCAGTTACAGACCAGATTCAGTCAACTCACCCGAGGATCTTCTCCATGTGATACCGCTCCTCGTCGCCCTTCTCGACGACGGTCCGGACTTTGCGCCTGGAGTCAGCTGATAGAACTTACTGCAGTAGCTCACCTCCGCAGACAGTTCGCCCGGATGCAGCGGTTGGGCGGCGCCGGGAGGATGAGGTCGGTAGTCTTGTCTGCATGTCAGCCGAGGTATACCCAGCACCCACTCTTGATGTGGTCGGCGCAGTCCGGACAATGCCACGGACTCTTCACACGCGTCCCAACGGGTCCCACACCCGCGCATCCCCAGTGGACGCGCCCGTTGCACTGCGAGTTAGTTACCGCGTACACCCCAACTCGTACCTTCTCGCATTCGAGCTCCTCGGAGATCATGGTGTACTTGTCCCACCCGCGCGGGAAGGGGGGCCACACGCCGTTGCCGCGCTTGACGCCGTCACTCGCCTTGAGAGTCACCACCTGAGGCTGTGTGCTGAGCTTTGCTATCGTGCTCTTCCGCTCGGTCTTCGTGAACGGCTTGACGGATTCATCGCGGGAGACCAGCGGCGACTGCGTCCTTTGCTGTGCGCGGGAACTGGAGGCCTTGCACGAGGAGCTGGAGGACGACTTCGACGACTTGGAAACGGCTGGCAAGGAGGTCTCGCGGGGGACCACGTAGGGGCTCGCCTTTGCGCGCGCCTCCTTGGCCATCGGGCGCCCTGGCGCGCGGGACGTACTTCGGCTGGGGGCCTCACTGGACTCAATTTCGCTCGCCGGTGATGACGCCGAGGACGGAAAGCTGTCAGAATCAATCGTGATGATGTCCGGCGGGGGCTCCGAGGTCGGCGGGACAGTCTTGCACGCGTGCGCTCCTGATGGAGGGATAACCCTCGATCCGACGGGGGCAGGCGGGGTGAACGGTGTCGCGCGCACGCGACTCGCCTTGGCCGGTTGAGGCTTTACCGGCGAGCTGCTCACGATGCGGTCCACCTCGTCTTCATTCGACAAGCCGTCGTCCACCTCCATGCCTTCCGTCTCTTCCTCGCTCTCCTTGATTTGTTCCACGGGCGAGGGCGATCCCGGAGATCCCGGCGATCCAGTAGGGATCGGCGTGTCCACCTCCACCTCGGAAGCGTCCGCCTCCACGTCGACGTCGATCTGCGCCACCTCTTCCTGCGTATTGCTCGGCCCAGCTTCGACCTCCGCGACCTCCGCGACCTCCGCAGCCTTTGCGGTTTCAAACGGCTTCTCCCACGAGGAAGGTATATCGCCGTCGTCGAGGGGATACTCGGACATGATGGTGCGCGATTCCTCCAGACCCCTCAGGCCGAGGCGCACGAGCGAGTCTTCCTGCACAGACTCAGGAATAGCCGGAGAAGGCTGCCGCGCCCGAGAGGACGTAGACTGCTTGGAGCGCGGTGACGGCGCGGCCTCGCGTTCCAGCTGAGTAAGCGTCATCTGCTCCGTGAGTACTGGTGAACGCTCGGACGGGGAGGGCAGGTGGACGCTGGTCTGGAGTTGAGGACCGCGGGGAATGACCCCGACTCCCGCACTGCCTTGCCCGGATACGCGATTGAGGACCTCGCGGACGAGCGCGTCGAGCCCGCGGACGCACGCCTCGATTCCGTCCACCTTGGCGCGCATCTCCTCGACCGAGCGTAGTCGGTGGTCGGTCGCCTCCATCCTGCTGCGGAGCTCCTCCATCTCGGCGCTGGCTCGGGAACGCGCCCAGTCGAGCTTATCGTTGATCCGCGCCTCCTGTTCGCTGTGGCAGGTGCGTATTGCCGCGAGGACGGCGTCGGGGGTCATTTCGAGGGGCACCGCGGGGGGAGGAAGAGAAATGGGGACGGAGCTCCCTTCCGGGGCTGTGGGGATGACTTGCACTTCTGGAATGTCAGAATAGCACATTGCGGGCTGGGGAAGGCATACCTCTCGACTCGGGTAGAGGCTCGGTCGCCTGCGAATCCTGCTCTGTTGGCACTGGTGGTGAAGACGCGGGTTTCGGGTCGGCGGGATAGAACGGATTACAGAATGTGAGGGGCTCGAGCGGCGGAGAAGCCGGACGAGGGGCGGTCCAGAGACGGGCTACACTGGCTACGGACTCGGTGGAGGCCGCTGCGGCCGGTGGGTGGTCGTGTGGGGATCCGCGGGATTGGGACATTTTGGGATAATGTTGAAAGAGAGAGAGAGGTGGAGTGAGGAAACGCTTGAGGGGATATGATAAGATGCACAAAAGAGAGAAGAGAAGACGAGTCAATGTTCTCGTCGTCGCCAAGGAAGACGGGTTGCGCTACCGTGCACTTTGCCTGGGAATACCGCGGGGCATTGTTGAACGCGTCGCGCACAACGAGCATGCGACCAGCCTCCACCTTCCTACCTCCACCTTTTGCTACATCGGCCAGTCTTGTTCTCACACCGGTATCGCCACGGCCGCAACGTCCAAGCAAAGCGGCCATGAGTGGACTCGGCTCGTCTGTGCATGTTCTTGATGCACGCTGCATGCTGGACCCAATTCTGGCCACAGGGGATGGTTGTGGAGGACTGTACCAGGGCAATGATGCTTCTCGGCTTCTCAGTTGGGTGGCGACGATGACGTCTGGATATGACGGTCTCGGGCCAATTTATTCCTGTTTCAGAATCGAACCGCGTCGCACTACATCCACTCAAGCTCCCAAACAAACACTTTACCACGAAGCCACGGCGTCAACAAACCACAAAATTAAAACTTGGGGGGCGCCGCAGCTCGCCTCCACACCTCCACGTCCACCCGTCGACGTTGACCTGCGGAGGCGACTTTGATCCACAACATCCACAACACCCATGGCCCACCACATCATTGACATGCCCGCCGCCGCTGTTTCTGGTGAGTGAACGGAAGGCAGCTAGCGGACTGAGATGCCTTCACTCAGCTCAGCCAGCCGGCCTTGGTTTTCACAGCATTCCTGATTCCCAAGCTCACACCAGGATCGGACAAGTACTCGGTCATCCTGCCGACGTACAATGAGCGCAAGAACCTGCCCGTGATCGTCTGGCTCTTGGCGCGGACGTTTGAGAGCAAGTGAGTGTCCTGGCGGATCCGGGGGGATTGATGTTGGTGTGTTGGTGGAGACTCGAGCTCGAGTTGGAGTTGGAGTTGGAGCTCGACACGGGACATTCAAGATGGTCCCTCTGAACGAACGGCACATCCACAGGCGCATCCTACAGACCAACCACACCCTGTTCTTGTCGCTGACCCCAGCTCGCTCGACTGGGAGATCATCGTGGTCGACGACGCCTCGCCCGACGGCACGCAGGATGTCGCGCGCCAGCTCGCCAAGATCTACGGCGAGGACCGCGTCGTCCTCCGCCCGCGCGCAGGCAAGCTCGGTCTCGGGTGAGTGCAGCAACAAAAGCCAACAATACTTATCCCAGCACGGCGTACGTCCACGGCCTCAACTTTTGCACCGGCAACTTTGTGATCATCATGGACGCCGACTTTTCGCACCACGTACGTGAGATGTGACTCGCCGTCTTGTCCGACTAACACTGACATTTTTCCAGCCCAAATTCATCCCCGAACTCATCAAGCAGCAAAAGGCGCACAACCTCGACATTGTGACTGGAACGCGGTATTCGTCGACGCCGCGCCCGGACTCGCGGGGCGTCGGACTCGGCCCAGGCGGCGTGTATGGCTGGGACCTAAAGCGCAAGCTTGTGTCCCGTGGCGCCAACTATCTCGCGGACACGGCGCTGCAGCCCGGCATCTCAGATCTCACGGGCAGCTTTAGGCTGTACCGCACCCCGGTCATCCGCGACATTATCGGGCGGTGTACGTCCAAGGGATACGTCTTCCAGATGGAGATTGTCGTGCGTGCGCGCGCGCTCGGATACACTATTGGCGAAGTACCGATCACGTTTGTGGACCGGATCTATGGCGAGAGTAAGCTCTCCGGCAACGAGATTGTCGGGTATGCCAAGGGCGTGCTCAACCTCTGGTGGGGTGTCGAGTAAACTGCGCGTGCGTTGTAGAGTGGAGAGTAATAAGACGCTAGGATGTACAATGCATGACTCATGATACAATCAGCCTATGGAATCATCGCGCGCAGGCGCAAGTGGGGCTGGAGAAAAGGGTATCACTTATCACGGATACCACTGATATCGCTGGATGGGCGCTACGAATTGACAACGGTAATATACAACTCTGAACAAGAACCCGCTAGACCCTCACGCTCACCGGGCGGTGGGACACGAGCGAGGGCTCGGAAGTGAGCGTGTGCTCGCCGCTCTCGGGCTCGGCCTGCGTCCACGTTGAGTACGCTGTGCGGAAGCTCTCGCGCGTCTGCATGCTGCTGCGGTTGGTGGCAGGGGCGGCCGTCTCCTCGGTGACGTCCGGATGGGATACGCTGCCTCGACCGAGCGCGGCAAACACGCCGGCAGACTCGGTGCCCGGCCGCCAGCTCCAGCGACTCTCGGCACTCTCCCAGCTCCCGCGGCGGCGGACCGCGCGCATGCTCGCGTCGTCGTCGCACCGCCCGTACCCGCGCGACCGTGCGTTAAACGACAGCGCGTGTGTCGAAACACCATCATACATGCTCCCCGGCGCGTCCGCGAAGGCGACGGAGGGCGAGACAGGGTTGTGGGACGCGGGAGAGGTGCCCTGGAGCACTGCGGCCGGTGATCGCGTGCTGTTGGGGCGCTGGGCGCGGTCTGTGCCGAGTGCGAATGTGCTGCTCGCGAGGGTAACAGTCGACGCGTCGGGTGCAGGTGGGGAAGAAGGATGCGGGTTGTTACGTGGGTGATACCTCGTGTGCCGCGGTACACGTACTTCGTCTGGCGGCGGCCCGGGTGGTGCAGGGAAGGTGGCGGACACAGGGGAGGACAAGCTTGGCGCTGCAGAAGGACCCGGGGGACTGGTGGCCGGTATCACAATGGGGGAGGAACTTGTGGACGTCGTCGCCGCGACGGCAATGTGCGCTACTGGAGGCCCATTGGAGTCAAATGACATGACGGTGGTGGGCTTCGTACTAGCGAGCGAGTTTTGGCGGGACCGCCCACCCATGTCGTCGGAAGTGATGGACGTCGCGGCACCCACGGACGAATACGTGTCGCGACGATCCGGGGGCGGCGGACTTGTCGGGACGCGACGCGTAAACGAGTCCGAGTGCGCGAGCGCTTCAGAACCAAACTTGGAGATGATCGACATCGAACGACTGGGTGACGGGGGTAACGGCCGGACGCTCGCGTCGTCGTCGGCGCACAACCCGGACGCCGAGTTGGTGAGCGACTCGTGCGTCGAGCTATGGTCCGCAATGGATATCTGCGGGCGCCGGGGATGAGACGACAGCGATCCTAGTGATGAAGTGCGCGAGCGCGTCAGCACCGACATGGACGCGTGCCGCGACTCGGTGTCTATCGTGGATGCCGGATATGACCGCCTGACGAGGGGAATCGGGAGCGACGGATACGGGTTGTTCAGTTCCCTGCGGCGCTCGGTCGGAATGTACGACGAGGACATGCTGTGAGAGCGCACCGACATGGATTCTGTCCTGCGGAACGCTGTCCCCGATTCTTCACTGTTGCGGGTCATAATACTGTTAGGGCTGAGCGGTCCCGGTGGCGATAGGGGTATGTCCTGGCGATATCCCAAATGTATGATCGGGGTGGGCGGAAGGGCTTTCCCACTCAAGACGCGTTTACCATTGTTGTTGCCGTTACCTCCAGCAGTATTCGCCGCCGCGATGGCCGCATCGCGCCGGTGCTGGTCGACATCGCTCCCGCGGCGGGCCCCGAGCTTGCCCTTGAACCACTCGAATATCGGCTGCTTCCCCTGCCTGCGCTGCACCCCCTGTGGGCTGTTCCCAGGGAGGGGCGGGACCGGGATGGACCCTCCACTCGGGGTCTGGCTGTGGGATGGATGACGCGCGCGCACACCACCCTCAGACGACAGGGCCGAGTCTGCGCCTCGCCGCCGATGGGAGAACCGCGGGGCCGAGGTCGAGCGTGGGATCGGCTGCTGGGTTTGGTGGTGGTGATGGTGGTGGTTCTGCAGGTGCTGCTGTTGGTGCTGGTGCTGGTGCTGCTGGACCTGCTGATTCTGGACCGGAATCGGTTGCGGGTGGGCAGGCGGCGGGGCGAGGGGAGCAGGTTGCTGTGGCTGGGTCTGGGGAGGAGGGAGGGAGTAAGAGTTGGGCGCCGGCTGCTGGGGAGTGAACTGGACAGCGGGCTGGAGGATGGGAGTGCCGCCTGCCGAGGGAGGGAGGGCTTCTGGCGGATTTGGGGGAGTGGTCTGCGCCGGCCGCGCGGGGGAAAGCATGATGGCGTTGCGCGTTGGCGTTATGGTGCGGTGCGGTGTTAGAGTGCGATGCGATGCGGTGCGGTGCGGTGCGATGCGATGCGAATGCTTCTGTGTGTGCTAGAGCATTGTGGTCGATGAAGAGAAAGAGGGAGCGTGGTAGATGTCTGAGATCTGAGATGGTCGATGTTGTTCCTCCCCCAACTACTTTCTGCTGGTAGTGTGGCAACAAGGACTGTATGGAATGCAGAAAACGAGGACCCATAAAATGGCGGGCAGCATCGGGCATCGGGGACTTTGTAACCTAACAATAGGTAACCTAACAATAGTCGGCAGAGCAGATTACGTAACCGATACTTTGTTTGCTCCCTATCTATAAGGTTTTGACATCATGACCCCCGAATCTGCCGAGTCTCCCGCAGGCAGGTCGGACATCGGACCTCGGACCTCGGAGGTGCATTAGGTGCATGTAGACGTCGCCACGGCGGATATCCACCATGTGGCCATGGTGCGGCCTCATGCGATTATGCGGTCGGATATCGCATGTCGCACCGGTACTGGTCGTTTGGGCACCACGGCCTTGGAACCGCGCCGTCGACAAGCAGGTCAGACAAGCCAGCCTTCCATTTCCATCTCTGTGTCTGTGCGGGCCCCAGTGCCTGCCACAGGGGTATTGCTGCCCAATTCACATATATCACTGAACATTACAGCGAATAGCAAATCGTTGCGCGTCGTGTGTCGCCAATCGGTAATGGCGCTTGGAGCTTGGAGAGTACTGTATATAGGGGGTGAGAAGAGAAGTGCGCTAATCGTGGTGGGCAGCAGTAGAAGAATATAGGAGATGGGCGATGGGCATCAACTCGCTGTGATTGGGAGCAGGGATGAGAGTTGGGGATTGCCGCGGCGTTCGCGTGCGCGACGCGTCGCGTACGGTCTCGTATCTCGTGGGCAGCAACGTCGGATAGTGCGGATTTGTCAAGACCGAACCTGCCGCTTCGCCTTCTGCCGCGGGGGTGCTGACATCGTTCGCGTGCTCGATGGCTTCAAGCTCGAAGGACGCCACCACCGAATGTCAATCAACCCGACGATCCTACACTGATGCCCGACGATCCCATCATCCTGGGCCCTGTTGATCCGGCGATCCTCAACTAAGCTGCGATCTGCGTTCTGTTGATCTGGTGATCTGGCGGATCAGTAGTGAGTAGTTTGTGGCACTGCCACCTCGCGCGCGCAAAATACATTCAACACATTCAATGGAATAGCAATGAGGGATATGTAGGCATTGTGCCATTCGCGACCCAGAAGCGCGACCCGGGCCGACCCATATGGTGACTCGAGACCGCGAAATCATACATCCATCCGGCGGCAACTCGGCAACTGCCCTCAGGAGATCAGGAGCTCAAGAGACCACGATGGCTCGGCCCGTACTTCTACATGTAACGAGCTACAGTGCGGGATTTCTCTGGCTCCCTTCTGGTGCACAAAACTGAGGTATTTGTACCAGTGGACCCGGGACTCGCACCCCCCAAGATGTTCTTACAATCCTAGGCTTCTCATCCTAGGCTTCTCATGTGTCGATCTCGATTTGGTAGCCGCCGGCACCAGGGAGGCGCAAATAAACTATCTCTCCACTGACGTCAAACACAAGCCTTTCCGGCCAACCGCGCCGAACGACCAGTACGAACCTCACAGAATGGTGCAATCGACTCACGATCCGCGACTCGACCTCGAGATTAAACTCGCCTGACCTGTTGTTCCCCATCCATTCCATACTCCCCACACGATGTCCTCCCCCGACGTCAACATTGACGTGCTCCGCCCACAGGGCGGCGTGCCGACCTCGCCGTTCGAAATCCAGATTACCAAGGCTGCGCTGCAGGCGCGCATTGATGCCGGTACGTGACCATGGGCCGAAACACCCAGACAGCTTTGAACAAGCATTGAACGCATGACGAATTTCGCCTCCTGTGATCAACAGTACTGACCGCAGGCGACATTTCGCACGACGACATCGAGGTGCTCCGCCGCTCATACCGCTGGATGACGATCAGCGCCGGCGTCGGCTGGGCGACTGGCATCCCCGTGTTTCTCTATCTCCGCCGCCGCATGCCCCAGCAGGCCTTCTCCCTCCGCCTCCTCGCCGCGATGACAGTCAGCACTGTGGGCTCGTTTCTGGGCTTTGCGGCCGGCGGCGCGGCCGGCGCAATGGAGGTACACAACAAGATGCCCGATGCCCAGCGGTGAGTGCCATGCGACGATCCATTCTCTTTGGCTTTCTTTTTTCTTTCGCTGACCGACAGCAAGCTCAAGGTGTTCCAGCAGATTGTAATCGACTCGAAGCGCGCGATTGAGGAGCACAACCGCGGCCTGCCCCCCGGCACATTCAGCAAGCCGCCTTCCGCGCCTGGAGTGCCCGGAACGCCTGGAACTCCTTCCGCGCCCGGTACACCGGACAGCATCGACGTCGACGGCTCGTCCTCCTCTGCTCCCCCGGACACTGCTCCCTCCGACACCATGGCTCGCTCTCCGGCTGGCCCCGCTGGCCCGATGGCGGAGAAGATCAACTCTGCGACAGGATCCACGTGGGACCGCCTGCGGAGCACACGGCCCGAGAAGCCGCAGCCGCCCTCGCCGGCCGACGACCTCGCGCGCCAGCAGGCCGAGTTTGATGCCATGCTCGAGCGCGAGCGGAGGGGCGGAGACGACCTGGATAAGTGGAAGTAGGGAACCATCATGCATTGCTTGGCATTGAGAGAGGGGTGGGTGGGATGCGAGTTGAATGTGGTTGGCATAATTTACATCCAGACTATTCATGTCATACTGCTTCACTACACTACTGAGGGGGATCGATAATGACCTTGATCACCGGATTACCCTCCTTATCCTTTCCGGCGCGGGTGAGCTCAAACGCGGCCAGTGCGTCCGTAAACTTGAACCGGTGGGTAACAAGCGGCTTGAGATCCACCAGTCCGCGCTCAACGAGCGAGATGGCGAGCGGGTAGTCGCCCTGTCCGTAGCGGAACGACCCGACGACCTTGAGCTGTTTGGTGACAATGGCGAACATGGGGATCGGGACAGTCGGTGCGCCCATGCCGACCTGGACAAAGGTGCCTGCCGGACGGAGGAGGTGGAGGCCGGCCGCGATGCAGGGGGGCGCGCCCGACGCATCGACGCACACGTCAAGCGACCCAGGGCCAAGTGCGGGGATGGAGAGCGCCGCGCGGAGCTCGTCCGCCACGCGCTCGGCGTATGCCTCGCCCGTCTCGCCGTCCTTCTTCGCGGGCTGGAGGAGTGAGTCGCGTTCCGGGGCCGTTTACTCACCGACAGGAAGATGTCGCTCGCTGCATACTTTTTCGCAAAGTCCAGACGCCGCTGCTGCACGTCAACCGCCACGACGCGCGCGGCACCAAGCGCCTTGGCTACCGCCATGCAGAGCAGACCGACGGGCCCGGCGCCAAAGATAATCACGTTGTCGCCGGACCGCATGTTCGCGAGGTTGTTGAGCGCGTGGACGCCGACTGCGAGCGGCTCAATCATCGCACCGTCCTCAGACGACACAGCGTCAGAAATCGGGTGCAGCATGTCGAACGGCAGGCGGTCTTGGGTCAGCGAGCTACGGTGGACTGAACGTCCAACTCACAGTAACGGCAGAGTGTGCCGAATGTGTACGGGGGCGTCGCCGCGAACGTCATATTAGGACAAAGCTAGCGTAAGACCTAGGTCCCATCGCTGCACCTACCTCGTAAAGACCCATCTTGCACTGTCCGCAAGTACGGCACCCCATGCCGGGCTCGAGGGCGACGCGCTCGCCGATCTTGAGCCCGCTGGATGCGGGGACGTCCGGGCCGAGCTGGACGACGGTGCCCGAGCTCTCGTGGCCGAGACACATGGGTTCGCCGAGCACAAAGCTGCCGATGCGCGCGTGCTCGAGGTAGTGCACGTCCGAGCCGCAAATGCCCGTCTTGGCGATGGCCACGAGCACCTGGTCGCCGGTGACGTCTGGGACCGGGCGCTGCGGTTAGGGATAAATGTGGGAGGTGGGGAGCCTGGCGACGGGGAGATGGGGGGTATCTCCGCTGCCGCCGGCAAGACTCACGTCCTCGAACTTTGTGTCGTGGATGCCGTGAAGCACGAAGGAGGGGTTATCGTTCTTGAGCGCCATGGTGGATATGTGGATGGGAGTGAAGTGGATTACCAGATGCAAGAGATGCCCTGTTCCTCGTGTTGCTGCTTATAGACCAACCTCGAGTACATCTCACACATCGCACAGCCTGTATTCCCATGACAGCATCGAGGGGAGGGACAACAGCGGGATTGATCACCCGGCAATCCGCAGATCCCCCGACAATTCCCCGAAAAGTCACCGGCAACCCCGGCTCCCGAGATCTTCCCACGGTCACCCCCAGCATGAGATTACCGGGTACCGCATCTGGACAACTCCCTCCACCGGTTCTCGTCCATTACATCGAGCATCTTCAGCTGTGCACAACAACAACATTCTTTCTTCCATGAAACGCCGCCTGTCCGCCTCCGAGTCCGCGTCCTCGACCCCCGCGCCAGGCGACGCACTCTCCTCGCTGGACCGCGCGCCGGCTGCTGCCTCCGCCCCCGCCTCGGCACAGGGGACGCCCGCTCCAGACGCCGACGCCGCGGCGAGAGCACCCGCCCGCGTCGAGCGCACAGTCGCCAAGCCCGGCGCAATCGTCCCCGGCAGCGGGGACGGGACGGCGCACGGCGCCGAATGCTTCCAGTGGACAGACCTGCCGATGAACAAGATGGGTTAGTGGGGACTAGTGGGGAAGCCTCTAATTCCAGGATTCCGGTACGCGCCGTGCACGCCGAGCCCGACAGTCTCCCCGGCGCCGCATTTTCCATTCTACCGCACGATACCCGGCGCGCCGCCCGCTCCGCCCGTCGCGCTGTCGTGGGTCGACCGGAGCGCGTTTCTGCGTGTCTCTCGCGACGCGTTGACCGCCACCACAGACCGCGGGTTCCGCTCCGCGCGGGCGACGGTCGCGGTCCGCGAGGGGACGTGGTATTACGAGGCGATCATCGAGCGAGGGGACGGCGCGGGCGGTGGAGGCCGGGGAACAGGCGGGGATTCGGGAAACCCCCACGTTCGTGTCGGGTGGGGACGGCGCGAAGCCGGGCTCGACGCGCCGGTCGGTGCCGACGCGTACGCCTATGCTATCCGTGACGTCGGAGGGGAAAAGGTGCATATCTCCCGGCCGAGGCCGTACGGGCGTTCCTTCCGCACAGGCGACGTCGTCGGCTGCCTTATTCACCTCCCCCCGCGTCCTGCCGTGACTTCGGAGGACGACGCGGGGTACGTGCGCCGCTGGCGCGTGCCGCTGCGCTACAAGGGCCAGCTGTATTTCGAGATGGACGAGTACCCTGTGGCGAAGGAGATGGAGGCGCTGGTAAATCGTGAAGGGCGGGTGGCGGCTTCGCCGGTTGCGGAAGAGGAGACAAAGACGGCGAAGAAGGACAAGAAATCCGCCGCGTCGAGTACACCTGCGCCGCGGCCACTCGCGACACTAGAAGGGAGCTACATTTCGTTTTTTCTCAACGGCACGCCATTATCCCCCGATCCGGCGTTTACGGACGTGTACGACTTTCTCCCGCTGCCCCCGCTGCCTGGCGCCAAGAAGAAGTTTGCGCACGCGTACGAGCGCGAGCGCGACGCATACCAGTACCACGACGACGGGACGCTGGGGTACTTTCCCATGGTATCGTGTTTTGGCCGGGGGAAGGTCCGCGTCAACTTTGGGCCCGAGTGGGAGGCGCCGGTGGAGCTGCCGCCGGGCACGCGGGGTGTTGTGGAGAGATGGGACGAGTTCCGGGCCGAGGAGGTGGTGTATGATGCGCGGGATGAGGCGGCCCTCTCGGAGCGCCTCATACGGGATATGGCGGCGGCAGCGGCGGCCAAGGCCAACCCCGCGCCAGTTACCAAAAAGCGCGATCGGAAGAAGAAGAAGACGCCGGCGCCGGGCGAAGAGGAGGGTACCCCGCGCGGGGATACACCGCGGGACCGCACGACGACGCCGTTCACGCCGCGGCACTCGAGTCCTGTCGAGCCCGAGGTCACCCCTGAGGTCAAGATCGAGCCTGGATACGGGATGGGGATGGAGGCGGACCCGCGCGCGAATGTCGATGCGCATGCTGATGCGGATGCTGATGCTGATGCGGATGCGGATGCCGACGCTGACGCCGACGCCGATGGGGAGGACGCCATGGAAGGCGTGGTCTGGGATTAGACTGTTGTACATTGATTATCGATACTGTTGGGCGCGGCTCTCGGCAGCGTTAGTGTCTGATACCCATCCGCTGGGGGGCAGATTACATGCGGCCGACGTCTAGTATACTCCTAGCTGGTATCTGACGCAGCATGTTCTGACTTAGTAGGGTCCCGCGCTCTCCCCAGGCTTTCACTTCTGACTGATGACTTCAATTTGCCCGATTGTTCATCTGCAGATAATTCGGATTCGGGCCGTACCGTCATTGCCACAGCAGAGCCTTCTGAAGACGCTTCCAGCCGCCTCATCTCGGATGCGCATCCTGCCCTCAATTGGAAGTTTCGCAAGTCACGAGCTCATTCAACACTGTCCATTACGAGTACATATAGAGGCAAACTGTAGCTAAACATTCACGAGCGGGCTGTTCCTAAACACACGGCGACACGTTCTGCCGCGGGAGAAGGTGCCCTCTGGGAGGTACTCCTGTACGGTGCGGTACTGATTCTGGATCTTGTCCGCGTCCGTGATCGCAGTCTTGATTCCGTTAGGGACAGTCGAATCATACAACGCGACCGTGACCGCCTGCGCGAAATTCTCCGCCTGCGACGTGCGGGCATAGTTGTCGGGAACGTCCGGGTCCCTGTTGTACGCGTCGAGCCAGGGCTTTGAGTCGGAAAACTTCTTGTATCCCTCGAGGTGCGTGTCGATCGTGTGGGCAATCTCATGGGCCAGAACCATGGGGAGGTTTTTGAGATCGCCAAAGAGGGTTATACTGTCGCCGCCGTTCGCCGCATTCGCAGAGTCTGAGGGGAGGGCAGTAATCGTGCGCACATAGTTGCGGATACCGACGGGGAGGCGGCCAAACGCGTCAAGCAGTTCGGCGCGGGACACCTGCGCGTCCTTGTGCCGGCAAAACACCCACGGCTCGGGGCAGTCGGCGTACCGGAACTTGAATGCCCCGATATCGGAAACGGCAATCTTGTTGTCGTCGGCGACGCGCTTGCAGTCCGCCGGAAGCTTGTGCTGTGGAAAGGCAAGGTAGGTGATCTTGGGGACAGAAGTGTGGTCGATGAAGCCCTGTGCTAGCTGCAGGTCGGGGCGGACGGGGGCCTTGTCCAGTTCGGGGACGGGGTCCGGCACAGGGTTGGGCACGGGTGTGGCCAACACCGCGGTGAAGGCGAGTAACGAGAGGACGAGCATGGTGGTTGAGTGGAGGTGATGGGAGGCGGCTTGTTGATGAAAAGGTGGCCTTGTTGGGAGACGGTTTGTTGATGGAACGGTGGCGTTCTTATATCATGTTGACCAAGCTGTTTTGCCATGTCCAGTGGACGGCTCACGACCCAGCTACAGGACCCCACACCGAGTTCATTACTCGGAGCACTGCATGGGAGATAAACTACGTCTGGATCCGCGCACTGCCACACTCGCCCCCGCCACAAGCACTACCAAACTAACGTTGACAACTAGAATAACTGACTTTCGATCCTAGATCCCGGATCGGTCGCGCTGGGGCTGCGTTTCAGAATCACAGCATAATATTATTATAGCTAGCTTGGATTTCTTCAGTAACAGGACACCGCCACAGACCCACGCGTCCACGCACTTTGGTACTGACACCACACCCCAGAAAGCAAGATTATTAGATTGGCTATTAGATATAAGCTCATGCTCGGGGATCTGGGATCTGCTGCTCCCGGCGAAATCTAGGGGGCATGGGCAAATCCTGATCCCTAATAGAGTTTAGGCCATCAGAGTCAGAATGTGAGACGTCAGGCACACCCCGCATGACGATTCCAAAGAGATAGGCGTAAATGCGATGAGAGGTCTCGGTCAGTCTGCTTTCGTAAAGAGGAACGATCAAGAGACGGGTGATGAGGAGAAAGAGGGATCGAGAGATAAGAGGATGGGGAGGCTGTGTCGGGTCTGGGCCTAGGTCTGGGTCTGGGTATGGGTCATCAGCCAAACTGGAGGGATGTTGCAGTACCACTGTGACCCATGAATCGCAAGTTATTATTCTGCGGTCAATACTGCCCCACTCCCATGAATACAATGGAATGCATACATATCGCGTACTTGATCATCATCCCAGTCTTCTCCACCTCACACAGTGTACCGTCCGCCTGAAGGGCCGGCGCGGTCCGCGCTCTGGAATGTCAGCTTGCCCTCGGGGTTTTTGGAGCTGTGATTCTACTCACATTAAGTGCCTGCACGGACGCCTCGACGAGGTTGCGGCGGAGCTCGTCTACGGCGCGGCGCACACGCATCTCCTCGTTCGACTCGATGAGGAGGTGCAGCTTGGGCTCCTGTCCAGGTGCGGGTTCCTCGCCAGGCGGGTAGAACACGCCACGCATTGTAATGGACGCGCCCGAAATCTCCTGCAGCATCATCATGTGCTCCTTGTTGGTCGCCTTCCAGCGCGCCTTTTGCGGGTAGTCGTTGATCGGAAAGAGCGCGTGCCAGTCGGTCGCGTCGGGGTCCTTGGTCTTGCGGTTCGGGTCTTGCAGCGGAGAAGCCGCGCCGAGCGCTGCGGCCTTGGCGTGGTCCGTGAGGCGGGCAGCAATCTTGGCAAGGTTGGCGGCGTCGATATGCCGGCCGTCGCGGCGTGCCTGTTCCAGAGCAGCAAGAGTGGTGGACGGGAGGCGGGCGGCCTCGGCACGGGTACCGCGCTGTGCAGGACCTGAAGGAAGCTTGTCGGGAGCAGGGCCGTGGACGACCTCCACAGCAATCTCTGTGAAAGTGTAGTCGCCCTCCGACTTGCCCTTTTCTCCACTGGACTTGGTGTGGTCCTGCTTGGGCTTGTACGGGATGACTGCACCCTCGCGCGACGAGAGGGAAAGCGCCTCCGAGGTGTCGCCGTACGTGACCTTCTCCGCGCGGTCCTTCTCGTCGCGGCGCCTCTGCAGCTGGTCCAGACCCTTGCCTTTGAAGCCGCTGCGCGCAGCACGCGCCTGGCCCGTGCGGATCTTGCCGAGGAACTTGTCCGCCATCTCCTTGAGCGAGTCCGGGATGAACGCCTTGGATGCCTCGAGGGCGCGGAGAAGATCGACGGAGAACTTTTCCTGCTCGGGAGTGATGAACGTGATGCAGGTACCAGTATTGCCTGCGCGGCCGGTACGTCCGGCACGATGAATGTAGTCCTCCATATGGTTGGGAGCGTCGTAGTTGATGACGAGCTTTAGCTCCTTGACGTCGAGACCACGGGCCGCAACCGATGTCGCAACCAGCATGGGAAGACTGCCATTCTTAAAGTCCTTGATAGCTTCCAGACGGTCCACCTGCTCCTTTCCACCGTGGAGCGATGCGCATAGGTATCCACGGCCGAGCAGGGCGCGGAAGAGGTCGTCGGCGGACTCTTGGCGGTCCACAAAGATGAGAATGCGGTAGTTTGGATCGTCAGGGTGTTCGTTGCTGACCTCTCCAAGAATTTCCAGCAGACGACTCATCTTGGTATCCGCGTCGCGCACCTCGACACGTTGATCGATTTCAGCCGCCACAACGGAGCGGCCACCGACGGTGATCTCCAGCGGCTTGATAAGAATCTTGCGCGCCAGGGACTCCATAGACTTGGGAAACGTCGCCGAGAACAGCACTTTTTGCGCGTCGGGACGCATGTTGTTGGTAATCTTCATTACCTGCGGCTCGAAACCCATGTCAAACATGCGGTCGGCTTCGTCCATGACAATAAATGTCACTCGGCGGAGGTTGGTCACGCGACCATTGTTGGCAGTCAGGAGATCGATCATACGGCCCGGAGTGCACACCACAATCTCGGCGCCCTTCTTCATCGCAGCGATGTCCTCGCTAATCGACTGGCCGCCAACGCAGCACGACACTCGGAGGTTCATGACCTTGGCGAACGGCTTTGCCTCCTTGTGAATCTGCAGTGCCAGTTCACGCGTTGGCGCGAGAATGAGGCCAATAGGTCCGTCCAGACCACTCACGGGGCGCTGGTCCTTGACGTGGCGAAGCATGGGGAGGAGGAAGGCGATGGTCTTTCCGGACCCAGTTTTGGCAATACCGATAACGTCGCGACCCATCATGATAGCCGGAATGGACTGCGCCTGGATAGGGGTAGGCTCCTTCCACTCGTTGTGACGGATGATTTCGAGGCAGGCGAGGGGCAAGCCGAGAGCACCCCAGTTGCGAACTGGACGAGGTGCGTCGACGCCACGAATCTTGACACCGTCCATCACAAGACGCTGCAGTTCAACCTCCTCCTCATCCAATTCAGTGACCTCTACAGGCGCCGAGTAGAAGTTTTTGCGGAAGGGTTCATAGTCGATCTGCGAATGATCCGGCGTTGGGAGGTCCTTCCTCCTCGACCTTGTCGCTGCCTGCTGCAGCAGTGCCTCGGCCTTGGCGAGTTCTTCCTCTGCCTTATTCCGCACTTCCGGCTCATCATCATCCAGGTCGAGGTCGTCATCCAGCATACCGGAACGTTTCGCGTCCGCCTTGTTAACCTGCTTCACCTGTTGCGTGTTTTCACGCATGAACGCGTCCAGTGGGTCTTCCTCCTCCTCCTCGTCGACCTCCATCTTGACCGACTCTTTCCCGTTAGCCGTGGGTGCGGAGGCCTCGGTTCCGTTTGCAGGCACAGAGTCGTCCTCATTCTCGTCGCCCTCCGCAGCCGCCATGTCCTCTGAGACCGGGGCCATGTTTGCTTCAGTGCCGCTCTGAACATTGGGGTCGAACGCAGGCAAATCAAGCTTCTGCAGCTTACGGTCGTCCTCCTCCTCGTCATCAAGCGCGGTAATCGACCGCTTGAGCGCCGTAGGCTTGAGCGAGAATCCGATGCGCTGAGCTCCAAACGACAGACCAGTTTTCCCTGTGGCTATCTTGTTGAGCACTTGTTCAATGGAGTATGACTCACCCTTGGACGGAGAAGTCGATGGTTCCGGGGTCGCCGACGCGGTGCGGCTCTTGGCCAGTTCACGGCTCTTCTTCCACGCCTCGAGGCGCTCGCGCTTCAACCGCTGCTTCTCTTCCTCAGACTGGGGTGCCGGCGACGATGTACTCGACTGTGGAGAGCGACCATCAGCACCAATCTCGCGGCGAGACGTTTCGCGGTACCCGTTTCCGCGATCGCGGTCGCGGTCATCCCGTCTGCGGTCGTCCCGGTCATCGCGCCGGCGGTCGTCTCTCCGTTCATCACGGTACCTGTCGCGCGAGCAGTCTCTGTCGCGGTCCCTGTCATCCCTGCGGCGGTCGTGGCGGTCGCGGTCGCGGTCCCGATCCCGCCTGTCGCGGTCACGGTCGCGCGAGCGGTCCCTTATGCGGTCGTCGTCATAGCGCCGCCGGTCGCGGTCATAGTCGCGCGACCGGTCCCTATCGCGGTCTCGGTCCCGGTCGTACCTATCGCGGCGGTCGCGTTCACGGTCGCGATCTCTGTCCCTGTCTCTGTCGCGCCGCGGGGAGGGGCTTCGCGCGCTCCGGTGTGAGGAGCGCCCTTGCTCGGGAGAGCGGGACCTACGAGGAGAGCGGGGCATGCCTGGTTTGCAGGTGCCGTGGTGAGCGATGCAGTGGGGGGTTTGTTTGTGGAGTAGATGAGTGTGAACAAGAGTCGAGATTGAGATTGTGCATAAACACAGTCTTCGAGCTGATATCATCTCTCTCTTCTGGCTGGGCGGCAAATTCAGTGAGAGGAGAGAGAGAGAGACTGGTCCAGCTGGTACAGCTGCTCCCGCCACAGCCACGCGAGCAGGGTATTCCCGGAAATACCGGAGTGGTGCCCCGCGGTTTCCATACATTTGCATGGCTCCCACGTGTACAGATCCCCACAATTAATGACACGTAATGTGATCAAAAGTTCAACGCACCTTATCACTCTGGCTACGGTTGCCTCCACCACGAAAATAATTTCGAGACGCCCATGGTCCATGTCGCTTCCCACCATCACCCACCACATCACATCCACACCACCACCATGGGCCGCAAAGCAAGGAACAAGCAGGGACCGCCTCGGCCGCTTCCCGGCGCCGACGACGAGCGCAAGGGCAAGGGACGGGGGAAGAAGGTTGCGCCGAGCAGTGCCGCGGACACGAAGCCGTTCAAGGCCAAGTCGGCCAAGATGGCTGTCAAGGCGGTGAAGCGCCGGGAGCGGGTCAAGGCCGTAGACCGTGTGGATGAGGACAGCGACGAGGACGAGGCGCTGCAGCAAGGGTGGGTTAGCAGCTTTTCGTGTTGTGCTGACACCTCAGCGAGTACTCGGATTCGGAGGATGAGGCGCCCAAGCCGAAGAAGAAGGAGACCAAGGTGAAGAAGGCGAAGAAGGCCGCATCGTGGGTATCAGCTGGCGGATGCTTGGAGCTGCACTAACCCCCAGACCTGAGGTTGAGCGTGGACCTGCGCGTGAGCTCGTGTTCTCCGACGACGAGGATGAGGAGGAGCTGCTCAAGCCTGGCAAGGAGCGGTTGCCTGCTGGTCAGCACATGTTCGATCTTGACGAGGCGCCGGAGGACGAGGACGAGATGGAGGACGACGAGGACGAGATGGAGGACGACGAGTTTGCGTTCCCGAGCGGCGACGAGATGATGGACGAGGACGACGAGGACGAGGTGGACAGCGCATTTGCGTCGAGCGACGAGGGCGAGGGCGGCGAGGATGTGGAGATGGGCGAGGAGGACGACGAGGACGAGGATGACGAGGACGGCGCGATTCAGACGAACCTCGAGGACGACCTCGAGTACGAGGGCTTTTCCCTTCCGGCGACCGAGGGGATTGTCGAGGAGCACGAGCACGGAGTGTCGCTGCGCGACGTCGAGAACCGCATGCGGTGGCTCGTCGGTGTGTGCAGTGCCAAGGAGGAGAAGACGCGCGGCATCCCCGGCAAGTCGCGCTCTGACCACTTCCTGCAGCTCGAGCACGACATTGCGACGTACTTTGGCTACAACTACTTCCTGGTGCACAAGCTCATGCAGCTGTTCACGGCCGACGAGGCGATCGCGTTCTTCGAAGCCAACGAGACGCCCCGCCCCGTCACCATCCGCGCAAACACGCTCCGCACCCGCCGCCGCGACCTCGCCCAGGCACTCATCAACCGTGGTGTTAACCTCGAGCCCATTGGCAAGTGGTCCAAGGTCGGTCTCCAGGTCTTCGAGTCGCCGGTCCCCGTCGGTGCCACCCCAGAGTACCTTGCCGGCCACTACATGCTTCAGGCTGCCTCCTCCTTCCTTCCCGTTATCGCCCTCGCGCCCCAGCCCGGAGAGCGTGTTCTCGACATGGCCTCGGCACCAGGCGGTAAGACGACCTACATCTCCGCGCTGCTCCAGAACACGGGCGTCGTGTTCGCCAACGACTCGAACAAGGCGCGCACAAAGTCGCTCACGGCCAACGTGCACCGCATGGGGTGCAAGAACGTCGTCGTGTGCAACTATGACGCGCGCGAGTTCCCGAAGGTGATTGGTGGATTTGACCGCGTGCTCCTCGACGCGCCGTGCTCGGGCACAGGCGTTATTTCCAAGGACCAGAGTGTCAAGGTCAACAAGACGGAGAAGGACTTCCAGATGCTCGCCCACCTCCAGAAGCAGCTGATCCTGTGTGCGCTCGACTCGGTGAATGCCAACTCGGCAACGGGTGGCTATGTCGTTTACTCAACTTGTTCGGTGACGGTCGACGAGGACGAGAGTGTCGTCGACTACGCGCTGCGCAAGCGCCCGCACTGCAAGCTCGTGGACACTGGCCTCGAGTTTGGTGTCGAGGGCTTTACGAGCTTTAACGGCAAGCACTTCCACCCGTCGCTCAGCCTCACCCGCCGCTACTACCCGCACAAGCACAACATGGACGGCTTCTACGTCGCAAAGTTCAAGGTTGGCAAGCGCGCCAAGGGCAAGAAGGCGGCTGTGGACGACGAGGAGGAGCCGCAGCGCATGCTCAACGCCGAGGGCGAGATGGTCGAGGACAAGCCGGTGGTCTTTGACGCGCCCGAGGACGAGGAGATTATGAGGGGTGAGTTTGAATATAGCAGCATTTTTACTGACCCCGCAGAGAGCCAGCGCAAGCACGTCCTCAAGACCAAGGGCATCAAGCTCAGCGGCAAGGCGGAGAAGCAGGAGCCCGCGGCCCCGGCCAAGAAGGGGCAGATGCCGATCCCCAAGTCCAAAAAGGTCACCGAGAAGAGGCGGCAGAAGTAGGCGGGCCTCTGGTCCGCGGCGGGGTTCCGGTGATTCTGTACGACTCTCTACATAGTCTAGACTTGATGCACTATACAGCACTACGCGTACGGACGATACCGCATGATCACTCTAACTAGCATCCAGCGCAGCGTCCACGAGTATCCCCAGTTCAGTGTCCCTTGGCGAGGTACTCGTTCCACCACTGCGCGAACGGCGTTTCCTCCTTGCACGACACGCCGAGCGCCTCGGTATCATCGACACAGAGCTCGGTGTTCCACGGCCGCTGCGTCTGGCCGGGCTTGATCTCGGGCTTGGCGCTCTGCGGCGTGATATGCGTCGTGGGGAGCCCGAGTGCGGCGGCGATAATCTGCGTCATGCCCCACTTTGTAAGCTGGGGCGCGTGCGAGCGGAAGTGGATAATGGGCGGCAGCGCCCCGAGGTCTGGACATCAGACTCGCACAGGCTCAGCACTCACGGGCAAGGTCGTACAGCGCGCGCGCGACGTCGACCACGTTTGTCGGGTGCCGCTGCTGGTAATCGTCCATAGTGTACGTCTTGCCCGACTGGTCCTGGATCACTATTGTCAGCTGAGACTCTCCTAGCACTCACCGTCAACAAGGCAGTTCACCGCCGATTCCCCGTGGTACTCCGCCGCACCGTACCTGCCCCGTCAGCTCATACTCCAACTTGCGCTCACAGGACGGGGACGCGGACAGCTGCGGCATTCGCCCCATGCTCCCGCGCCGCGAGCGTCGCGTGCTCGCCCGCGAGCTTTTGCCGGCCGTACATCTGCAGCGGGGCGGGCGTGTCGGCGACCCTGTACGGCGGGCTGGTGTGAGTATTAGTTGAGCAAGCACAATACCCACTGCTCGCCGTTGAAGACGTAGTCGGTCGATATGTACAGCAGCGTAAAGCCGTACTTTACCGCCAGGGCGGCGAGGTGCTCTGGCACGCCGACGTTGATCGCCTCGGCCGCCGCGGGGTTCTGCCGTCAGCAGCTGGAAGTATGTCAAAGCCAATCCAGCTCACAGCCTCCGCGACGTCCGGGCGCCGCTCCGCCGCGCAGTGCACAACGACTGACGTTAGAGAATCAATAACAAGATGCGAGCCTGGCGAGGCAGTCATAGCCACCCCGCACGGAGCTCACGTACCGTCAACCTTGTTCGCAGCGAAGAACGCGTCGACAGCGCTGGAATCCGTCAGGTCGAGCTTGGTATACCCCGCATCGCGGTCCGCACGCGTCCACGCCTGCGCGATGACTGCTGTCAGCTAAGGAATGGTCCATCGGCGCAGCTCACCGTCATCGCCCTGGGCGCGAAACTTGGCAGCGACAGCGCGCCCCAGCAGGCCGCTCGCGCCTGGGGTTAGCGCGGCATTGCGGAGCGCATACCTGTGACAAGGACGGTTTTGGCCATTGCGTTCAAGAGTGTTGGAGCGGAGACGAAGTCGACGGGAGGGTATCTACCCGCGTTTCTTGTGCTTGTTTCCCCTTGAGGCCTTGAGAGTGTCGGAAGTCGCGCGTCGCGATGTCGGAACAGCTTCGCAGTTTGAGGTGGATTTTTCCGAGACTTTTCCACATCAACAGGTGTGGGGTCCCCGCGCGAGGTGGGAGAAGATGCGCGAAGGGCGTGGACCCGACGTGACGCGTCGTGGCGAGACCTTTTGAGACGGTGTGCTCAAAAGACAAACATGTCGCAGCCCTCTCTTTCCCCTCTTCCCCATCACTCACTCACACACGATGCTCACCTCTTTTTTCGTCACGTCTCCCGATACGCACTCGGAGCGCCGCTTCGACTCGGACCTCACCGTCGGCCAGCTCAAGGTGCGTCTGCGCGCTTTGGTACAACTCACACGCCGCAGGACAAGCTCGTGCCGATTACGGGTATCGCGCAGCAGTTCCAGCTGCTCCGCCTGTTCCGCTCGCCCGAGGCGGCCGAGCACAATGCCCCGCCCGTCGCGATCATGACTGACGACGCCGTGACCCTCGCCGCGTATGGTCTCCGCGAGTTCTTCTGTGTCAAGGTGAGTATTGCGTCGGGTGGCAAAGAAGGCCACCTTTAATCTTACCTTTCTTGCCGGAAGCCAATACTCACTCCACAGGTCGACAACACGGACCCCAATGCGCGTCCGGGGGAGTTTACGGACCTCTCGGCCGTCGACAAGTTCGAACTCACAAAGGACGAGTACGAGTCGCGAACCGGTTCGTTTCCCACTTTTCTCCGCGATTCTGACAATCAGACACGGTCCACGCACACCTCAAGGCGAACAAGCTTGGGCGGTACGCCGACGACCCCACGCCAATTGCGCACGCTCCGCCTCCGCCGAGCAGTGCGCCCGCGGACGTTGTCGTCGGCGCGCGCTGCGAGGTGCGCGCGGAGAACGCCCTCGCGCGCAGAGGCACCGTCCGGTTTGTTGGCGAGGCGGAGATTGCGCGCGGCGGCGTTTGGGTCGGCGTCGAGCTCGATGAGCCGACGGGCAAGGGCGATGGAAGGTGGGTACGAGATACTGCGCGAAAGGTGGCTTGAGACTGACTTTAAGTGTCGACGGGAAGCGCTACTTTACCTGCAGCCCCAAACATGCGGTGTTCACTCGCCCGGACAAAATTGTCATTGGCGACTTCCCAGAGGAGGACCTGATGGCCGACGACGACGACATTTAGGATTCATAATTGAGGAGATAATGACCACGATACTACATGCATACTCATATACTCATCAGCAGGAAGTCTCGGGAATGGGACATCGGGAATGAATGACTTGGTATTAACAGACTGATATGAACAACACTCATGTGGGACTCTGTTGGTGGATGCGATTTCTGGTCATGCTGTGAAATGGCTGGGCATTGATCATCACGTTGGGGTTGAGAACTTTGGACAACCTGGTGGGACCGCTATACATGGTTTGCTGTAGAAGGTTTCATCGTCTGGTGGTCGTAAATCGCTGAGCGGCACACAGGTATGTAATCATGTAGCGACTGACTCACCTTACTACTCTCAATCTCAGTCCCGGACGCGGTGAGAGTAAACATAGTTATCGGGGTCATCGTACTCCACATCCGACATTCCATTCTCAGCGTCGGGATCGTAGTCGCCTCCGAAGTCCTCCTCTTCCTCTTCTTCCTCCTCTGATTTCTCGTCAACTGGATCGAGCTTCTTGGCGACCGTGTTTCTCGCAGGGCGCACGACTTTGACCTCGGGCTCGACGTCCATCTCCTCATCGGACATATCCTCGTCGACCTCCTCGACGCTAGAGTTCGAGTGGCGCTTCGCCACTTTGGGCCGCGAGTTCCCGCCGCCTCCCCGGTCCGTGTTCGAGAGGGCAGTTAACCCGTCGTCGTCCTCTGCCCACAGCGCGCGACCGGCTTTCAGACCCGGGAGGATTTTCTGCCATCAGTCTGAGAGCTAACAGCATCACCTCCCTAGCTCACGTTATGGTACAGACTGTGCAAGTCGCTTCCCGACAGCCCGCGCGCATTATCTCTCGTTCCCGCATTCTTCTTCCCCTTCCCCCCCTTCATCCCCTTGGTTGGGGTATCCTCGGGCGCCTCGGCACCGAGCTTCAGACTCAGCTCGTACCAGTCGCACGTCTTTGATGCCTCCAGCTTGGCGAGGAGGATGCGGAGCACGAGTGCCTTGTCGAGCAGTTCTGGCGGAGAGGGTGAGCCACGGGTGCTGGTGGGCTCGACTTTTGGACTGCGTTTCCCTTCAGACTTGGGCTTGGGCTCGGGCTTGGCCTTTGCTTTGGGGCGGGGCGCGGCGGAGAAGCGCGGCTTGGCCTTAGTCTTTGGCGGCATTGGGCGTGAGATGGGGGAGTGTGAGGAAAAGGAAAAGAACGGAGAAATGAAAAGAGCAGAGAGCAGAGAAACAGATTCAAAACATTAATCTGCCAACTTGAAAGGAAAAGTGAGGGATGGAAAGCCGAGTTGGAGGAGGGAAGACAAAACAACAACAACAACAACATGACAACAGTCGAGACGGTGACGGTGTTTGGCGTCATCATGACTGTGTTGCTGGACGCTCATACGGACATAGTCATGATCCACACGCTCATCCTCATTCCACAGCGCTCATCCCCTCCATCATTCCCGATATTTATTTCTCGATCCTCGACTCTCCCAATCTCACATCATCTCTGTTGTTCATTTTGTATCTCTAAATCGGTCGTCAATGTTGGGGCACAAAACCCTTGCAGATCCCACGCATCTGCGGCCAGAATATCCGATCCTCAGTGACCGTGTCCGCGCGACACACAAGCGGGCTGAGCGCGGAGCGCAGAGGGCACCTGGAGGTCCAGACCTATCGCCCCAGGCTCCAAGCTGCAAGCTGGGATTTGTAAAATGTACCCATTCCCATTCCTGTCCCATTCCCAGGAGTGTTCGTGCCCCACTCTCTCCCATTCCATTCCCTTCCTTCTCCTTATACGTATTTCTCCTGCTAGCTGCAGTTCCTTCTCTCCTCGCCCACTCCTTCCTCCAACTCGCTCACCTTTCCCCACCTGAAACATCATGCCCCGCACACCAAAGCCCAAGACGGAGAAGAAGCCGTACACCCGTAAACCCAAGACCAAGACCAACATCCCGCCACCAAAGTCGCCTCGAAGCCCAACCAAGAACGGCGGGTACAACCGCGCGCTGCTCGTCCAGGAGGTCGCCAAGGTGAGCTGGTGACAGTTGAATCCGAGCTCTCAGTACTGTACTCATCCAGGCTACAAATGCGGACTTTGACCGCCTCGGCGCGCAGGTTGGCAAGACTGGGACTCGTGAGTTTCAGAAGTGCAGAGGACTGTCGGAATGCGGTCCCTTTCCCTCCGCTTTCCCACACTCCCTCCTCCTAATGCCAGAATGCAAGGACACCTGGCGCAAGACCCTCCTCCGTGCGATTCTCTCTGGCGGCGAATGGTGTGTCACTGGCCCGGGATGGGATAAGGGTATGAAGCAGGCTCTTGCGGATGAGATCTTTACTGTGAGTGATGTTGTTAGTTCCTAAGTCATCACTCAACTAATGTCAGACCGCCAAGCCCGATTGGGATGCGGTCTGTGAGCTGTTCCGCGGCAAGACTCCCGCGCAGGTCAAGGACGTGTGGCGCAAGGTGGTAGCGCCTAAGCTTAAGAAGGGGGAGCCAATCGGTTAGGAGTGGAGAGTGAGCACAGGTTGTAATCAGTTGCCCGAGTGGCTTGAGATAGAATTACATGTTACTGTGCCATACAACGCGAAGCTGTCGCTTACCTCTCCATCCATTCGGCCACAGCCTTCTCAAGAGCCAGACCATCCTCTTCCCTGGCAAAGAAGTGCCCACACCCTTCAATCTCCACACTTGTTATTTCCTCCTGTCGATCACCCCCGAGTGCCTTTAACGTGTCGACTCCCGTAAAGTCGTCCTTTGACCCATAGACATGCCACAGCGTGCGCGAGTCCCCCTTTGCTCTTGCCTCGGCAGCACGGTCCAAGGCAGCACTCAGCCCAGCGGCGAACGTCGGCCCCTTGAAGACCGTCATTGCCTTGAAGAGTGTCGGCGCAGGAGAGATGAGGAGCGTCCGCGCCACGGGGTGCGTAATCGGCGCATGAAGCGCCAAATTCGTCCCATACGAATATCCCTGCAGTCAGAACTGCAACTTGCACACCTAGTCAGCTCAGCTGCCACTCACGATACGGTACAGCGCCACCGCATCCGCGCTCTCCTCACCCACAAGCGCACGTACAGCACCCTCAACAGCCGCAAAGTCCGCCGCGTCGTGCCCGACTCCGCATCCAGGCCACGGCATGCTCCCGCCACTCCGCCCGATCCCGCGCACATTAAAAGTCACGTACGCGGTATCCGTCGCGCCTGGCCCTGGGCGGACAGGCGAACCGAAAATCGCAGCAGGGATATGCGCCGCGACGACTCTGCGGTCAGCTGTGTTTTCTACTCATAGTGTCAAGCCCACGGGAAGAGCATGTTGCCGCCCAGCCGGCCCCAGGGGTGTGCGGCGGTCACGACGCGCCGGATGCGCAGTGCGCGGAGACCGGCGCGCTGCGACTGGGAGAGGTCCTTGAGTGGTGTCGGCTCCGAGCGGGATGTGGTCACGGTTGCTAGCCCGGCGTCGCGGGGAAGGTAGAGGCGGGCTTCGAGGAGCGCGTCGCCCAGACTCGAGGGTATGAGGAGGTGTAGGTGCGGATGGAGGGGCATGGCGACGTGGTCAATGGAGGGTGGCAAGATGTAGAATGGCAAGTCGACGCCTGAGCTTTGAGGAAGCCGTGGTCCTCGAAAGTGGAGGTCTCCACGATTTCGACTGGCGGCGAGATGTTGACGTTGCGTCATACAGTACACCATGTCCACCGACACACCGACACGAAGCGCACCCTCGCCGCCGAGGGAGGACCTGCGCTCGGCGCTCGTGACGGGCCGCGCGCTCATCCTGCTACAGCTTCTCTCGCGGCTGCTGACCTTCGCTCTGAACCAGGCACTCGTGCGCCTCGCCCCGCCAAGCGTGTTCGGCACCGCGGCCATCCAGTTCGATCTCGTGGCCGCGACGATCCTCTTTCTCTCGCGCGAGGGCGTGCGCCATGCGCTCCTCAGGCGCGAGAACAAGACGGGGTACAGCTCGCAGGACGCCGCGCTCGCAGCCTGGCCTCTCCGAGCTGGGGTTGGCGTCGCCGCCGCCGCTGTCGCGCTGTATCTCGGCACGAGCGGACGGACGACCACATCCCAGCCGTTCTTCCTCCCCTCGCTGGGTCTGTATGTCCTCGCCGCACTCCTCGAACTCTCCATCGAGCCGCTGTATATCCGCGCGCTGTCCGCCTCCCCGCCAAATATCACGGTCCGCGTGCGCGCCGAGGGCGGCATGGCAATCACACGGGCGGTCGTCTCGTGCGCGTGTCTCGTCCTCGCCCCGCCGCGCTGTGCGCTTCTCGGGTTTGCGGTCGGGCACTTTGCCGGCGCGGTCTGGCTCGCGGGCAGGTACATTTACGAATATGGTGGGGTGAAGGCCATCCCGGAGTTGATTGTCCCAAGGAAGGTTGGGTACGATGCGCAGACCAAGGACCTGGCGCTCGCAAACTCGCGCCAGAGCGTCGTCAAGCATGTCCTCACCGAGGCGGACAGGATTGCCGTCGGGCAGATTGCGGATCTTGGGGACCAGGGCGGGTATGCTGTCGCTATGAACTATGGTGAGTCGGGCTCAGGCGGAGTTGGGATACGAAGGTGTTTGTGTGGCGGAATTGCTCTCGGTGCCGTTATCGCACTCCGCGGCTTCACATCGTGGTGCTCCTATGCCAGTCACATCCGACACTGATTCCTACTGTGACATTGATTCCTATTGTGCATGTCCCACCTCAGGGGAGCTTGTCGAGCAGATGTCGGGCTGGTCATCCATCTTGGCGGTCACAGATCTGTCTCTCTGAAGCTCTGGGAGCTGGAAACATTCCATCACGTGCACACCTCCGCTACTTTCGTAGTGGGCGTGACGCAGCGCCCTCAAACGATAGCCATGCCGCGCTGCCTCACTGTGCTTTGAGCTTCACCCGGGGGTCGGGAAATTATCGGGATGGCGGCACGATATCCGCAACCTTGGGGCGCCATCCAAACCTTGCTGCGCATGATAGCGTTCACGTCCCTTCCCGTCCCTGTGTGCTCTGGGATCTGAGTTGTCTGTCACCAGTTTGTCACCTCGCAATGCAATCCGCGTTTGTGGGAAGCACGCGCGATCACATGCCGTGCCGCGAATTCAGACCTCGCGCGGAGGCACGGCGTCACACGAGCGTACATGGTGTCCGATATTACAGAACCCACTGACAGACCAATCTGACCGCAGGCTCGCTCGTCGCGCGCATCGTCTTTCAGCCGCTCGAGGAGACGCTCCTCTTGCACTGGTCGCGCGCCCTCGACTCGGACAGCACGCTCCCGCTTCTGACCCTTGCGATCCGCCTGTCGCTGCACCTCGCGCTCCTATTCCCCGTCTTCCTCCCGCCGCTACTCCCGCTCGTCCTCCCCATCCTTCTTCCAAGGCGGTACACGGCCGAGACGTCCGCCGCCGCCACACTGCAGACATACCTCGTCGCGTACCTCCCCGTCCTCTCGCTCAACGGTATCCTCGAGGCGTTCCATGCCGCGAGCGCACAGCCCGCCCAGGTCGCCCGCCAGGCGCGCTTCATGATCGCCAGCTCGGGCGCGTTCGCCATCTCCCTCCTCCTCCTCACAAAGCTGCGGCCGGAGATTGCGGAAAGCAAATCTAAACCAGTCCACACCTTCCTCGGCGGCCTGTCTCCGAGAGCATCGGGTCTGCTGACATTTACCACCGAACAGGCACTGATCTATGCTTCGTGCATCGCCATGCTCGTGCGTATCGGCTATGCGTATGGGCATGCGCGCGCGGTCGCTGCTGCGCGCGGACAGGCCCTCCCGGTTTCCGCCGTCCTCCCGAAGCCCCTTGTCGGCGTCGTCGTCGCAGTCACCGGGGGCGCGCTGTGGTTCCTCGCTCGCCGGACGGGCCCCAGCCTCCGCGACCAGGCGGTCCTGCTCGGCACGGGCGCCGCCGCCGGCGTGGCCGTCCTCGCCGCCATGTGAGTAGATACTTGTGAACTCTAAAGGCCCGCGTCCTGGCCCGGTTCCTCTCTTTTAATTAGGAAAAGGAAGAGCAATAAAGGAGCGGAAATGACGACGCATGCTGACACCCCCCACAGCTATGTTGCGGAGAAGGACGAGTTCCGGCGTCTAGGGTCAGGCAAGAAGGAGTGATAGGGAGCTTTCGAGCTTGACGGTCACGCAGCAAGTCATCAACTGCGTAGGGACCATAGACAATAATACAGCTGGATGGCCACCATGCCCCGGCGGCCTGCGACGGACATGCCGGCATGCTATGCGACTGCGCTGCGCAGTGGGCACTCTGCCAAGCACGACCCTTTGGCCGTTGATAATTAGACTCTGCATGTGGTGTTCACGCGCAGCACATGTCGAGCACGAGCTCGCGGGTGCCGGGTGTCGCTGGGAGATTAGGTTCGATAGTCAGGGCCCGATGAGAATTTAATTTCCGCATGGGGCCGGAAGTGTGTATTGCTGGACAAGCAAGTCCAGCAAGCTGCATGGAGAAGAAGCTGCATGGAGAAGAAGAGTCGGTGAAGCGGAGGTGGAGCACTGCATAGGCTGGGATGTGCTCGTACTGATGTTGAACTTGGTGTATTCGAGGACGGAGACCCACTGCGGGTACCAGTAACGAGTAACGTCTCCTGCTGCTGCGGGTAGTGAGTGGAGCTTGTTCGTCAAATCCTCGATCCTTGATCCTTTATCCCCTATCCCGATGTCATATCTCTGTGGATATCACTGGCCCATAGTGGTGCCGCAGAGTGACACAACCCCGAAGGAACAAGCACCAGAAACAAAGGGACGCGCGCCACGGGGCCACGAACTGCTGGTATAACCTATTGTGTATGGTTGATACAGTAAAAAGGTGGGGTTTAGCCGCGGAGAGGAGGCGTACGTGCACGGACGTGATCGTCCAGAAATCCAGGAAGGAACAATGGAACAGAAAGAACACCACGGGCATCCAATCTCTTGGCCTCTGTGGATTTGTGGATGTGGTTGGAGGAGAGTTTGGGTGGGGATCTGGGGAGATGCTTGCACTAGGCTGCTCGAGTCTGTCCCGAAACGACACGCCAACTGCGCCAGCGAGCCCAGAAACGCTCTGGGGGGCGCGGGCCGACCCGAGATGGCGTGCCGCGACTGGGCGGGGCGAGGACCAGTAGGAGCGCGGCGGGGTGGGGAAAGTAAGGGCTTGAGAGCTGGAGAGCGTTATGGAAGCAGTGAGTCAGCCGACACGGCGGACAGAAGCCTGCCTGTGGCCTCCATCCAGTCCGAGTGGGGCGTACGGCGAGGGTTTGCAGTTGTTGAGCACGGCCGCGCACAACTGGGCCAGGAGGCCAGGATGCGATGGTGAAGAACACAATATGTCGTAATGGAGACGGGCGGGGGGCGTATGGGGGCCCTGTTGCCTGATGTTGCCTCCTGTTGCCTCCATGCCTTCTAAGCTTCTAAGGGTTGAGAAGGGGCAAAGGGGACGGGGGGCCTGGGATCCTGGGGATCCTGGGGATCCTGGGATATCCTGTGGAGATGCGGTCTCTCCATTAATGTCACGAGCAGGGAGTAGACTTGGACCCGCGGTAATAACGACAGACGCAGAGCCAGTTGACTAGTTGGGCAATTGGGCAGTTGGGGCAGTTGGGGCAGGCCAACAGTGCTGCTCAACTCTCCGCTGCGTGCGCTGCCGGCAAGCGCTGTTCCTCTGTTCCGTTCTGTGGTGCTGTTATATGCTCAGCTGGGACCAAACAATCGAAACACAATCTCCAATCGGGGTGCCAGGTCGGGCCAAGGTACATGAACGTATGAACATGTACAGCACACGAGCTCACGAGTAGAGTCCGCCTTTACAGCACTACGAGGTGCCTTGCCTTGCATTGCCGCTGCCGCACTTTGGGTACCGGGGCCGCTCTTCGGGGTCTCGGCCTCCAGAGCCCTCCTCTAAAGACCCCCCTCAACCTCTCGGGCTCATTCAAGCATGCAGAGCACGCAGGCGGACCCAGTTCCGTGGGATCAATACGGATGCTGGCACGTATACTGGGGGCTTTCCATATCACGGCACCGCTCAATCGTGGTACAGCTGGCTGTACATACAGCAGAATGCAACCGCAGGGTGTTTGGCGTGTTTGGTCTGCATTGTTTTTCCAGTCGTGTCTCGCGTCTCGTCTTGTCTTATCCGGCTTTGCCTTGTCTTGCCTTTTTGGTGTGTGTTCGGTTCGGCCATCGCTGTTATCCATATCCGTATCCACCACAACACGCGCCCATACCGCCGACCACAACGCCCATACCGCCGCACACTCTCTCGAGCCCCCGACTTCAACTGTCCGCGTTCCACACTGCATCGAGTGGGGATCGTGGGGAGGTACTGTGCGAGTCTGCGAGCCCGCGAGCCCATCTTCGATCGCACACACTAGCGGCAGTTGTGGTGGTGCCATCTCCATCTCGGTATCTCGGCCGTCTCCAAAGCTCCAGCCCCTCACCGCGTTCGTTAACTATCTCGTCTCTCGATCCTTTCTTTTTCCCTTGCCTTGTTCGCCTGCCATTCCCCAAACTCCACCCCCACCATCTTAGTCGTTCATCCCTTGACACCCCATTCCCACCATTACTCTCTCTGCCCTTGACCTTGAACCTCCTGTTTCCTGGACTTTTTTTTTTTTTTTTCCTCTTCTTCTTTTCCTGTTTCCTTTTCTTTTTGACTGTTTCTAGAACGGATCAACGGCCGCAAATCACGCCAATCAACCGCAGATCACTTCGCGCCCCACCACAGCCATCAGGACAATAAGAGATCGCCCTGCGCCCCGACGATCCGACGATCCCCCACACGCCATTAATACCCTGTGGAACACACGAACAACAACAACGCCCCCTCACGGTCATCATCATCATCATCATCATCGTCATCATCATATCATAACACATCTCCACCGCCTGTGCATGCACGCCCGCCCGTTCCCTCGCACACCCTATCCAGTCACGACTCGCACCCCCGTCCCGAACAGATACACGATTGTTTGGAACGAGAAACAAAAATACAGGTCAAACTAAAAAAAAAAAAGTTGGATCACCTGGACAGTCACCGAAAAGAAAAAAATCAGTGGTCATAATCTGCCTGTGCGGTGAGTCTCTCCTTTGTCTTGTCTGTCTCGCATGTCTCTCCTCTGCTCTCTGCGTGTCTCTCTTGGCGGCGCAATGTCTGGAATCCAAAGCGACAGAATCCGCTCTGGCGCATACAGTTCTCATGCGTGCATGCGCCGCATGCATCGGTCGCTCTCGGGCACAGGAGTGATCATCTCATCACACGAGCTCATAACTTGTCGGGGTCTGTTCCCCGCCGGGTTCTGTCCGGCAGTCGATTCGTCAAGAGTGGGCGAATGGGCGTCCACAGCGTTACCATCCGAGGTCTCTGTGTCTCTCATGGCCGGCAATGCAAGTAATGCAGGTCCATGCTGTCGCGCCCGTCGCTGTCGTCGTTGACGCGCCGGAGCCTGAGCAAGGCACTGTTGAGAAGGCCCGGATAGGATAGTACGGGATAGCGCGAGGTACAAAATACTCCGTTTCATTGTGCCCTCGGCACACACCCAAAAATACAGAGATGAGAATGACAGAAATCGTGTGCCCCGTCCTCGTCGTCTATCTGTGTCGCGTAGCGAGCTGCAAGCTGCGAGCTGCGAGACGGAGGGACGCGCGCGCAACGGCGGAGATGGCGGGTGATCTTCCGAGCTTCCGTCCTCTGGCCACTTGTGGACATTTCACGACGTGAGGATATATTATCTTCTCGTCATGGATGCTCTGGACCTCACTGCCGTGTCCCCCGTTCCTCTTACGCGTCTGTTCGAGCTAAAGAGCTTTGTCCCGCCAGCTCTTCCTTGACCGCTACTGCTCTCTTCGCGCTCCTCATGCCGCAATGCGTGACGACATCCCTTACCTCCTTCCTCTCTCCCCAATGCCGGGGCCGGTTGGCGATGAGCTCACGCCGTGTTATCCCCCGCCCCCAACATGCTATCCCACACCCCATGTCTGCCCGTACTCGTGCTCATCTCTCCAGCTGGCCACCGTCGCCGTCAGCAGCGTATCGGTAGTGGCGACGACTGTGGCCTTTGACGTGGCCCACGCCGCCCCCGTCACCCCGGTTCCCCCGGTGACGGCCAGTTCCGTGGCATCAGCCATGGCGACGGCTGACAAACGACCGGTATGGAAGCGAGGAACGTCGATGCGCGGCATCGTCAGGCGCGATCACAATCCGCAACAGCAAGCGAACCTTCCGCAAAGGATTGACGTCGCCGTGCCCGCGGACGACTCGGACGGCTATGTGCCCTATCGCCCGCCGTTTGCATCAACATCTGGTATCTCGTTGCTGCAGCCCTCGGGCGCGCAGGGCATCGGCCTCGCGCCCATGTCGGTAACGCATGCGCATCATGCGCAGCATGAGCCGCCACAGGAGGCAAAGCGAAGAAGCATATTCAGCGCGTGGCCGTGGAAAGGTCGACGACGGCGGCGGCGAGAGCTGCAGTCCATCTCGACTCCTTCCCTCCTCCATCCGGCCGCGAGTACTGCCTCGTTTGGAACGTCGTATGGTCCACTCGGCAACGTTCATCGGAGAGTGCCCTCACAGTCTCGACCGCTCAACGACCTTCCGCCCGGAGAAGCGAACAAGTACGGCCCGCAGTTCTCCGCGTACGCACCGAAGAGGAAGCAGTTTGTGTCGTCTCCACCCTCACACAACGTGCCGTTGGCGGGATCGAGAATGCCCGTCTCGTCCCAAGCACGCAACTACGGTCCGACACGTCATGGCCCCATGGTCCACACTTTCTCAAGTACCCCGCATCTCCCTGGTCCGCCCTCCAGCTCCGATCTCCACATCGAACACCTCTCCTTCGCCGACGTCCGCCCATACCCTCGCGTCGGCGGGAATATCCAGCCCCAACCTCCACAATCGACGCTGGCTCAGCAGCAACAAGCGCGACCCCAGAATTCCTCCTGGGTCAGCCTGCCCCGCCTGACTCGCTCCTCCGTTACGCTCCACAGCGAGGGATCAAAATCGCGATTAGCCGTGACGAGCATGTGCGACGCCTTGACATTCCCACGACCACGTATGAACGCTCACGATATAACGCCGCCAGAGACCCCGCCCGGCAACGATACTGATCTGGACGACGACCTGATAACGCCTGTATTCCATGACGCGGTCGCCCAGAGCGTGGCACGCGAGGCGGAGCGGGAGGAGTGGGCGGAGATGACCCACCGACGAGGACGCAGTGGGAGTATTCGCCAGACTAATACGACCTCGGCGCCTTCCACACCGCAGCGGAACCGCACGACAGTCGATGCGGAAGGCACCCGCCATGTTCGCAGTCGGTCACAGTCGAGCTCTATCCGGTCGTTCTTGGGACTCGGCGGGCGTGCACGGCGGCACAGCGTCAGCGAGGACGCCAACCACGGAGGCTCCTCTGACCAGCACGCTGAAACAGCTAGTGCTGCGACCTGCGCGCAGCCACATGTTGGACGGAAACGCCTTGGTATCTTCTCCGGCCACTCCCACACCGATTCCATTGGCAGCAGCCTCAACCACAGCAGATCCAGTCCTCAGCTCACTGGCAGCGACAGAACGCCCAAGTCGCCTCGGCGCAGTCAGTCGGTCAAGCTTGGCGGGAACAGGAGCAACTACGATGTTCCGCCACGCAAGGCGCGCACGGCAGCAAGCGCGACGAGTTCCTCCAGGTCGAAACGGCATCGGCCACCCGGACCGCCGCGCTCGTTTCAGTTTCGCCTGCAACCGCATCAGATCAAGAACGCAGCTGGCCAACCTGGAGTTGTTGTGGTCGGAAGTCGCAGCTCTGAGACCCCACAGCCGCGCGCCCCGCGAGCCATCGACTTTGCCGAACCATCGCGCTCTGAGCGGCAGCCCTCGCCGCCCCATTACATTCCCACTCCCGAAGGCTCGTTTAGGTTCGATGCGGACGCGATTGGTATTGCGATCACGACGGCGGGCAATGAGGCGGCAATGCCGCCCCCACATGTCCAGCAGCGTCTGCCCATTCCTGCCGCTCTCCAGCCCCCAGCGGCAACAGCGCTCCCACGGGAGCCTCCCAGCTCTGCACACGCACGATACCTTCTGGCGCGGCAGCATCGCCGGTCGCTGACGATGCGGGCGTTCCAGTCGCCGCCCCATGCTGCAATGTCTGCCAGCCGGAGTCCCAGCCTTGCCCCCACGTCGTTTAGCCATCCGATCTCTCCCGATCGCGCGACATTTGCGTCGACGACAATCGCGCGTTCCTCGTCCGGCCGCGCCTCACCCCCGCCCCAGCTGCCTGCATTCGCTGCTTTCAGCTCGTCTTTCACCCACGCCGTGGAGGGCGATCCGCAGTCGCCCACAAGCCCCCGCTCCCCGGTCTCGGCGGAGGGCAAGGCGCGCGGAGCAAGTACGCTAGGCCCTCGCTTCCCGGGGAAACCCACCGGCCGCGTGCGCCCTCGTGCAAACTCGTCGCCCCCATCTACGGGAGCGCCGTCAGCCGCCCTCCCTTCATCCGAGGGGCGACCCCCTTCGCCGAGGGAATCCCCGCCGCCGGTCCCGCCAACAGGTAAACCTGGCCCGCTGGCTATGCTTCTGGACAAGGAGTTGCCGCCCGTTCCGCACATATCTGCATTCTCGTCGCTATCACCGTCTCTCGCCCCGTCGCCTGTCGAAACTTCGGCGCCTCCATCTGCTCTCAACTCCCCCCAGGCTCCATCACCTGCGCCTCTGGCTATCGCCACCTCGCCGCGGGCGATGCCTCCCCGTGCACCCCCGCCATCGCGGCCTGTCCCGCCCACGCCCACTTCCCGGCCCACCTCGTTCGACGGGTACAATCCATTCACCTCCCCGAACCGCCAGTCACCGTCGGTACACACCATCAACCAACTCGTCGCGACGGCTGCAGTCGTCAAGGCACTGTCCTCGGAATCACATTCAACGCACACCCCGATTCCTGGTGGACGGCCAGGTGAACGCCCGACGACACAGCGCAAGGGCTCTGTGCCGCCTATCGTTCCCGCACCGCCGCTTCCACCAAAGACGCCCTCTCGGAGCGAGACGCCGCAGAATCAGAACCGCTTGACACTTATGGACGACTCGCCCACTCCGGTGCGCCAGAGTTCGGTGGCCGTGCTCGCCCCGCCGCCAGACTCACCCACTCATGGAAAGGGAGGCGGTTCCCGCTTGTCCGGTCCATTCATGTTCACGTCATTGCGGCCGAGTCCGCCGCGCTCGCCGTTCGGTTCAGACTCGGCAGAGAAGATCATGGGGCGCCAGAGCACCCCTGATCCCGAGATGGAGCGCCCACAGAAATCGCCGTCGGGGTGGTCGCACCGCAGCATACCGAGTGTGTCGGCCGTGACGCCGTCGGCGGAGCTTTTCCTCGGCCCGCAGGGAGTGGAAAGTCCGACGCGCGCAGAACGTCACAGCCATCACAGCCACCAGAGCCGGCAGAGCACACACAGCCGCGTGTCCCCCGACTTTCTCGAATTCATCGCCCGCGATACCGACACGTACGACGCGGCGGGAGACAACTCGTTCCCGCGGTCGCACACTGACAGCTCCTTTGACAGGTCGATACCGCTTGAAGACAAGTCGGGCGTGCTCCCCCGCTCGAACTCGTCGTCTCCGCAGCGCATCCCGCCCCTGCCCCGCCGAGATGAGCCGCGAGAGGCGGTATCGGATTGGGAAAGCTCCCGCCACAGCGATTCGCGTCGCACGTCGCTTGAGGGCACGGAAGAGACAGGCGAGACGCGCTCTCGTGCGGGTGACAGCGCGGTGCCCAGCGCGGCGCATAGTCGTACGCACAGCCGGACGCATAGCACTGTGCCCAGCACGACAAATAGTGCAAGTGCCCATGTTGACGACGGAACGTCCATTCGCGGTATCGACTCGGAATCTCTCCACTCCCAGTCGTCTTTCTACACCACCGAGGCAGCGGGCGCTGAGGACTGGACGATAATAGCTGATGTCGCCCGGGACGACGATGGCCACCAGAGGGACAACTCTGAAACCACGCTGCCTGATCTCTTCCCCGTCTCATCGCGCTCGTCGGTGTCGCACTACACGGACGCGCTGGAGGGCTCGACGGGCTCGGCATTTGTGACGCCGATGGAATCGCCTCTGACCAGCAGCTCGGTGGACCAGTTTTATATGGCCTCCCTGGCGCCGTCCAGCATCATATCGAGCAGCGACCAGGAGTCTTCGTCGAGCACCCCACAGATGTCCTCCTCTAAGCTTGGAAGTGAGTCCGAGCTGGCCGACTCGTCCACACCGACAGAGGAACCGGCCGGAGAGGGCGTGGAGAACCTGGCGGAGAATCCTGCCGACACGCCGCGAGTGAAGCTGCGGCAGGTCAGCGACGAGCGCCGGTTCAGCGAGGCGCCATCCTCGGACGACGCCTTTGAGTTTGACAGACGCAATTCGCGTCGCAGCCACTCGCCCGCGAGCATCTCATCTGGGTCCGAGGTATCTATCCGCCACAGCTTGGACGAAAACTTCCGCGGCCTCTTCTACCGTGCCCCAACCTCGCCCCCAACTTCGGTCACGTCGGTGTCGCCGCCGACGCGCCGTCGCCGCCTTGTCTCCCAGAGCTTGGTCATTGACCCTCCGCACGTCGAACGCGTCATCGGCCTTGGCTTCAACATTGATCTCAACTCCCCGACCGAGGCGACACACAGCGACAGCAGCCAGTTTGAGCTCCGCACACCGATGATCGACCAGGGCCAGCAGCCGTACACCTTCTCGCGCCCACCGGGACAGTTCCGCCCCCCCGGTGGCCGTGCGGGATCCCTCGGCCCGCTATCGCCAGCGCTCCCGCACGGTCTCGGTGTCTCCCTCGGCCCTGGACCTGGATCGGCGTCGGGGAGCAGCCCCGACGTGCCGCCCTTCCCTGGCGCGTTTGACCTCGGCCGCCTGGAGCTCCGCCCCACAGCGCCCCTCACCGCTACCACGCCCCGGGACGACTCGTGGATCACAGAGTGTGAGTTTTCGACTGCCATGCATGCAGACTGCCGGTGCATGTATGCATGCATGCACCTCTTATGCATAGGGCTGTATACTAACACTTTCCCAGCATACCACCGGTTCTCGCAGGCTGCCGCGCGGGGTGCCACACGGCGGCAGAAGCAGTCTCTCCGAAAACCCCGGCCGTACAGTGCGGATGAGCGGTCCGTCGCGCTGCCACCATTCAGCCCAGTGACATTTGGGATCGCACCGGGTGGTCATCATCATCATCGTTATGATCCATCCCCAGGACCGAGCACACCCCGTTCTCGATCTCCCACAGCATCACACAGACACGGACACACCCGCGGATACGGAGGAATAGCATCGAGCGCATCCAGCATCAGCGGCCCCGACTCGCGCGCACTCACCCCCAACGCCGACACTGCTGAACACATCCATCGTCTCTAGACCTAGTGCACGCCACCCCTCCAGACCCCTCCACCTCCACCGACCTCCACTTTCCGAGCTCCACAATGGAGGTGGAGACCACAGAGACACACCACTCGGCGTTTGGCCAGCTCGTCACTGGTCCTCCGGGCGCAGGCAAGTCAACCTACTGCCATGGCATGTACCAGGTTGGTCACTACGAAGACTAGAGCTAACGATTCCAGTTCCTCACCGCACTCCAGCGCCCCGTCAGCATCATCAACCTGGATCCGGCAGTCACCGACCCGCCGTACCCGTGCGCCGTCTCCATCACGGACCTGATCACCCTCGAGGCCGTGATGGAGGAGTACGGCCTGGGACCCAACGGCGCGATGCTGTACTGCATCGAGTACCTCGAGGCCAACTTTGACTGGCTGGTGGAGCAGCTGGATGCCATACTCGCGGACCAGGGTGGGAATGGGTACATTGTCATCGACACGCCGGGGCAGGCAGAGCTGTGGACGAACCACGACAGTCTGAAGCGTATAGTCGAGCGGCTCGGAAAGATGGATTACAGGGTAAGTGCAAATGATTTGATGACCCGTGATATGCTGACGCTCAGCTCGCAGCGGTGCACCTCACCGACGCACACGCCATCACCGATGCGTCAAAGTACATTGCGGCGGTGCTCCTCGCGCTGCGTGCCATGCTCCAGCTCGAGATGCCCCACATCAATGTGCTGAGCAAAATCGACACCCTGTCGAGCTTTGAGAATCTCCGTGAGTTATGTGTACCTGGTCCTAAACTCATTCCACATTTCACTGACACTTCAGCCTTCAATCTCGACTATTACACCGAAGTCCAGGACCTTTCGTACCTTCTCCAGACGCTCGAGAACGAGCCGCGCGCAAAGCACTTTCACAAGCTGAACAAGGCGATGTGCGAGCTCATCGAGGACTTTGGGCTCGTTGGATTCGAGACCCTGGCAGTCGAGGTGCGTGCTGGTGATGATATTTGTATAACCCACCACTGACGCCACAGGACAAGGCGTCGATGATGAAGCTCGTCCGCCTCGTGGACAAGGTGACGGGCTACGTGTTTATGCCGGCGGGGGGCGACACGACGACGGAAAACATGCACGCGCTCTTTTCGTCCGCGTCGGGCCTCATGCCTGGCGACCCGTACGCGGACATTAGCGATGTACAGGAACGGTGGGGCGAGGGCAAGGAGGCGTTTGACGCGGCCCAGGAGGAACAGTGGGAGCGCGAGTGGACCGCACGGCGCGGAGCCGAGGCCATCACAAAGGCCCAGCAGAACATGGAGCAGAGCATGGAGCAGAGCATGGCGCCAGACAGTAGTACTACCATATAATGTTTTGTTGTATCATATCCATGCCATACATCATTGCCATCAAGCACTGCGAATGACTGAGAGGATTCAGGCCTGCGACGCCGACAGCCGCCTTGGCAGTCACCTGGATCGGCTATCAGTTCCTGGTGGCGTTTAGATAACCGGTCGGCCGGATGTTGCTCCGAAGTCGGCAGCGAGGTGGGCACGGCGCACAACACCTGTCCGAGGACCGAGGGACCAAGGCGATATGGATGACCCGAGATGGATATTGGGGCGAGCATAATATCGAGACCGACCAAGACCGAGGACATCCCCTATCAATACATCTCCTCTCACGATGCCGACACAGACACAGGCGTGGGTCGTCGAATCAAAGGGCGCGCCGTTCGTCCTGCGCGACATTACCCTCTCGGACCCGCTGGACGACGAGGTCCTCATCGAGTGGGTAGAAGAGTGTGACAGTAGACTTTGATTGACATTCAGGATGGTGGCGAGCGGGATCTGCCATACGGATCTGCTCGTCGCGGCCGGGGATCTCCCGGACGGCAAGTTTCCCGTCATCCTCGGTGCGCAAGAAGAGATTGTCTTATATTCTGATTCCAGGCCACGAGGGCGCGGGATACGTCCGTTCCGTCGGGTCAGGCGTGACCCGCCTGTGAGTAAACAATGATATAAGGGTACACGGCACGCTGGTTGACAAGGCAGGAAGGAGGGCGACCTCGTGCTCCTCTCGTACGCGGCATGCGAAAAGTGCGACGCGTGCACCGAGGGCGCGGCGTTCGCGTGCGATACCTGGCCCGATATCAACTTTGGCAAGAAGCGGGCTGACGGGTATACGTGCGTTGGGGAGCTCGATGGCGGGGAGATGAAGGGAACGGGGGTGGGCGGCTCGTTTTTCGGCCAGTCGAGCTTTGCCCGCCACTCGCTCGTGAGGCAAAGTTCCTGCGTCGTCGTTCCCCCCGATACGGACGTGCGCACGCTCGCGCCGATGGGGTGCGGGCTGCAGACTGGTGCCGGCGGGGTATTTAATGTGGCGGGCCTCGAGGCGCGGCATTCCGTGCTCATCTGCGGGCTCGGGGGCGTGGGTATCGCCGCGCTCTTTGCGGCCGTCGCGGTCGGCGCCAAGACCATCATCGCCATGGATGTTAACGAGGAGCGTCTGCAGCTGGTGAGTAGTGGAGTGATAGAGCTGAAGCGCTCACACTATCTAGGCGTTGGAGCTCGGCGCAACGCACGCGCTCAACCCCAAGACATGCTCCGTTCCCGACCAAGCAAGGAAGATTACCGACGGCCGCGGCGTCGACTACGCCATAGAAGCGACGGGCCACCCCGTCGCTGCCAAAGACGCGTTTCTCGCGCTCGGCATGCGCGGGCGCCTCGTGCAGATTGGTGCGAGTCCCGCCCCGCTGCAGATTACCGTAAGAAACCATGAGTTTATTGCAGCTCTCTTAACTTTTCTTCCAGTTTAACGATATCCTCCTCGGGGTGCGCAGTATCGAGGTGTGCGTCGAGGGCAACGACACGCCGCACCGGCTCGTGCCCCGCCTCGTCGAGCTGCACAAGCAGGGCAAGGTGGGTGGAAACGCAGATACAGAGAGGCTGACGCCAGTTCCCCGTCGAGCGCATCGTCACGATGTATAACTGGAAGGATATGGACAGGGCGCTCGCGGACATGCATGCTGGCAAGGTTATCAAGCCCGTGCTCGTGTATGAGGACTAGGAACTAGTGGACCATGGATCATGGACCATGGATCATGGAGTGTATGCAGCGTTTGTTAGGAGTCATCTCCCCAGACACTCTGTGAATCAGGTAGTCGACCCTCTGGGCATTGGCATGGGCAGCATGCACTCGCACCTGGCTGTCCATACGTCCAAGCTCATCAGCCCTGCGGCAATAGTATACATTTAGGTCTCATGCAAGGATCACGGTCCGAACAGCATCAACCGACATCTGCGTCACTGTAAACTACAGTACACAGCTGCAGTGTAGCTGTAGTGTACAAGCACCACGCCGCCGACTGGCGTGACTCGCGAGATTGGGCTCACGAGATCAGCCAGTGGCAAGGTGTACGGTGGCCCAATCCCGAAGGACATGGTTGTCGCCATAGAGCTCGTCGCGCTGCGTATCAAGGGAATCGAGCGGTACAACGAGTCGGTCCCACATGCCCGAGAGCTATCTGGCCGATACTGGCCGCCTAGGATCCCTGTGTAGCGGAGAGTACGATGGTGAAGATGGTCAGGACGAGTTAGTACTTGGTGCTTACGCGCGGGAGCGAGGCCCTAGCAAGGTATCCCCCGCATCCTGTGGAGCTCGTTACGCAAAACCGTCTCTACGAAAGAGGAGCAGACGGGGAGCTCGGTATGCAATACTTGTTCGCTACGCGGAGCAGACATCGGGACAACGGTGCCCGCAGTCTGCAAGCTTTAACGGAGATGCCTCCTTCCCAGCGGCGACTGTGAAATTAGGCTAAACCCCTCCTTCCGCTTCGTCCATGTTTTACTGGCCGCGGCAGCCTAAAGCATCCAGCATCGTGCCCCAAGCCTACTCCGCGTCGGCGACGGCGTCGGCGTCGGCTTCGGCGTACGCAACGTCGGCGCGGGCGGCGGACGACCGCAAGAGAGGTGTATGTTTCGGTGGGAACTGTGTCCAGCCCGCTCCACAGATTACGCGGGCCGATGTGAGTGGTATAGGTGGTCTCTCGCCTTTCGGCCATCTGCGCCTCTTTTTGTATGGTGAGCATGTGCGTCGTTGAGAAATGCATCACGACTGGCGCATATCCTCGGGAAACTTGGAACTTGGAACTTTGCATCTCACATCTTATCTCTCAACCATGACAGGCACTTGAGCAGTGCCGCCATCTTGCGTTGTAATTCCCACCCACCACTAGAAAACACAGAAACCGGAACCCCGCGCTCAGCTATTTCTCGCCATCTGGGCCCCCACTCTTTGTTGTTGTTGGGATGAAGGAGAACGCCGTCGCGGACAAGGTGTGTGCGACGATTGGCGCGGTGCTCTGGTCCGTCCAGGTCGTCCCGCAGATTATCAAGTCGTACCGCACCAAGAGCGTCGACGGCCTTTCTCCCGCGCTCATGTTGTGAGTCTAGTCGCCGATGTATTATTTCTCTGACGATAGCGTGTGGGCGCTCGCGACCATCTTCCAGGGGTCGTATCTCGTCTCGATGCGGTCGAGTATCCCTCTCCAGGTGAGCCATGAGTCCATGAGATGCGGCGGACAATACCGGAAATCAAAGGAATCACCCGAATCAAACACCTCGCATGATTCCATCACTCCATCTCCCCATGTCCCACGATCCCATGCTCATCTCGCGACGCATCTCGCGACGCATCCCGCGCTCACCGCCTAACACCAGGTCCAACCCCAGGCATTTGGCGGGTTCAGCGTGCTGGCATGGGCGCAGTGCCTGTACTATGGCAAGCGGTATCCTCTCTGGAAAGCGCTCGCCTACATGTTTGGGTTTTACGCCTTTTTCGCGGGCTTTGAGACGGGCAGCGTATTCGCGCTCTGGGCCGGCGAGAAAAACGGGATTACCTGGCCACAGCAGATGTACGGGTGGATCACGAGCGCGCTCCTCATCCTCGGCCTCGTGCCGCAGTACTATGAAATCTACCTCCGCGGCGAGGTCGTGGGGATCAGTATCAGTTTTATGCTCGTGGACATTTTCGGCGGCGTTTTCAGTGGGATATCGCTGTTTTTCCGCAAGCAATTCGACTCTACTGCGTTTGTGCAGTATTTTCTCGTCGTGGTCCTTGATGGCGTGGTGGTCGTCCTCAAGCCGGTCCTCGCGGCGGTCCAGCGGCGGAGAAAGGCGCGGGCCGCGAGAGGCGACGAAGAAGAAGAGGAGGGGACGCAGATGGGCGAGGTGCGCGAGGATGAGGGCTGCGGGAAGCAGGGGGGCAAAGTGAGCGTGAGCGTCGAGGAGGCGCCTGGTGCTGGCGAGAAGCCGCAGAGCATACACCCCCCTTCTCTGCCGGTACAGCCGCCGGATATGCCTCAAGGGCGGACAATGACTGGCGACTCGGACTCGACGTACTCATAGGCGAACCCCTACATCTATCACATCTGTCACATCGGCTCGATCTTCCTATCTATCCACACTACTATATAGATACTAGACTCCTCTTTTGGTCATCATGCAGCTTCCTGTACTGTGCAACGACCTCTGACCCCGACTTGTCGGTCGCTTCCCTCATCGCTTCTTGGCCCATTTCACTGCACCCCACACTGAAACCACTTGCATGACATAGTCAACGGTACAGATACGAGCGCGTCCTAGGATACATAACATTCAGGATTATCCCATCCGGGTCGGGTCTCTATGATGCGTAAAACTCTGGGCACGTTAGAAAACAGGCTGCGTGGCGATTTCGCGTCACTCACTCTTGTTGATCTGGTGAATAAGCATGTTCAAATTGAACGCGGCGCTGGCGTCGAACAGGTCGAGGCGGACATTGTTGTCAAACTGCGCCTGGAGCAGGTCCTCCATTCGCAGCTCCTCGGTACCGCTTGCACTGGCGCCGATGGTGCTTGTCATCTCGAGCGTGAACACGCCAACGTCGTCTGACGAGATGACAATGTGGATCTTGTCAAACTGCCGCGGCGAGCATTGGTTGACAGACAGCAGCACACCCTTCTCGTACAGCTCGGCGGCCGTGTAGCGGTACGAGCCAAACTTGGACTTTTTCGCGCCGTGCCGCTTCTGGTGCCAAAAGTGCTTGGACATGAACGGCGCTTTCTTCTTCCTGGAATGTTAGCGATATCTAACACTGTACACTCACTGCTGCAGTGCGGCCATCGCAGAGTCAATGTAGTCGTGGTAGCTCTGGATGCGCTCCTCGCAGTCCTGCCGCTTTTCTGTAAGGTTGGCGTGCGCTTCCGACATGGCGCGCAGGTCGACCTTGCGCTTCTGGCGTAACCGGTGCTTCTCCTTGATGTCGCTGGCAATCGATACAAGAAGGCCCTGGAACTTGGAGTCGCGGTCCAGGCGCCCGTGCTCCTGCAGCGCCATGCAAAACTCGATTGCGCGCGACTTGACCTCGTGGAACGGAAGTCTGTAGAGTTAGAACTGCTTAAGGAGGCACTCGTCAGCAGCACACTCACGCTCGGATGCTTTCCATCTGGTACTCGGCCTCGGCGGGTGTAGGCGGAAGGTCGTGGCGGGCGAGACGCGCCTGCTCGAGCGCAATGTCGCGGTGCACTTCATAGATCCACCGCTGCTCCTCCTCTTCTCCAGGGTGGTCGAGGAAGATGTCGTAGAGTGTCTTGCCGGTCTGTACGCGGAGGACAGCAAGGACATGGCGCTTCGCCTGGACCTCCATCTCCCGGAGCTGCGCTTGCCGCGGGTCACTCGGCTGCAGCTGGGCAAGGCGGTTCGTTAACCGCACGCGGACCGTGTTCTTGCCGCGGTCATACTCCAGTGGTGGGCCCTCGAGCTCATTGAGCACGCTCTCCATCGGGTCCCCGCTCTTGCCGGCCGTAACTGCAGGAATGTTCCGCACCATGACACCCAGCAGGCCGTAGATATCACTGCGGGTGATGCTGATCGGAGTCGCCTCAGAAGTGCTCTCCAGCATCTCCTGGTTCTGGAAGTCGACTTCGGCGACATCAAGCGTCCAGTCGCCCATGGCCTTGCCCTCGGCGCGGATGTAATTGTCCAGAGGCACGCGCACCAGCCGGTCCTTGTCGAGGTTTGTAAAGTTTTGCGTTGCGACGTGAGTGAGCAGGTTTGCGATTGCTGAAAGGTTTCGCCGCTGAACGGGGTTGACCTGCTGTGCGATACCGTACGTTTCCGGTGCGATGATGCCAGGCAATATGAACGGGAGAATCACAGACTTGGCGACGACAGGCCACAGCATACTCTCGTCCTCACCCTGGAACCGCACGCGGCAGGCAAACAGAGCCTCGCGCACAAAGAGGCGGACAGTATAGGGCATCTGCGCAGCGGACGCCATGAGCGACTTGGCGAGCTCGTTCGTCAGGGCGCGCAGCTCCTGCAGGTCTGATGTCAGTTGAAGTTTCTTCTCACAACTTACGCTGAATATACACTGCCCGGGTTTCGCCGTGGGTCTCGAGGATCTGGTCGGCAGTGAGGCCGCGCGGCAGTGTGCTCTTGACTCCTGTGAGACTCTCCTCGTCGTTAATGAAGCGGTTGTAAATGTCGACCGGGTCGGTAGAAAGGTCGAGCGCGTCCGACTGGATCACCCGATCAACATGTGAGAAGAGGACGTTTTGGAGGTATGGTGTGAGGAGCGGCTTGACAAACTGGGTGACGACCGGTATGAGGGCAAACCGTGTTTCGGACAGGTCCTCGAGCGACCGCGAGCGGAGAACCTGCTCGTGGACCGACATTTGCAGCAGCTTGTGGAAAAAGTACTCCTCCCGCCTATCATGCCCAAAGCCAAACAGAACGAGGGTGACGGCCTCGACCAGACGCCGGTCCTTCTCGAGCTCCGGGTCGGCGGCAAGCTTGTGCAACAGCCGGCAGAGGTACTGCGGCTCGGTCTGGAGGGTAAAGAAGAGATGCTCGTAAAGCGCAAGCTTGCGCTGCGAGGTACGGTCGAGGTGGACGTTGCTGAACGGGTCGCCGCCGCCTGGAGGATTGAACGAGTCCTCTCCTGTCGGCTGCCCGTGTCGCCGCTTGGCGCGAACGAGGTCCTCGAACGACATCTTGTTCTTGAGGATCAGGGCAATCTTGGTGTCCAGCTCCTGTACCTCGGTATCAAGTGTCTGGTTGGCGCGGACAAGCTCGACAACCTCCTTGCGTAGTGTGTCGATACGCAGCTGGTCGCGGAAGTCATTTTCCGTGTCATCCAAAAGGTGCATGTAGTTCTGGATGGTCGGCACGTCGACGCCAACGCCCGTGATGAGGCGGTCATACATTTGGCGCTGTTTGCGGCCGCGCCACACGGCCTGGATCTTGACAATCTTGTCGACGTTGCGATGGAAGTGCGCAATCCGCAGCCAGTACCGTCTCCGGCAGATGAATCCGCGGATGAGAGACTGAAGAAAGACGAGCGCACCTTGCGTGTGAGGGTCGACGAGGTAGTCGCGCCACTCGCGGTACTCTTGACGCGCGATGAAGCCTCGTGCCACGGCCTGGAATCCGATAACGTCCGGCTGAACGAATTCGAGCTTCTTCTTCTGCTCAACCGTCTGGCGTTTGGCAAGCTTGGTGCGGAGGAAGGCCTGGAGGCCACCGACAGACCCAGCAATCTCCACCTTGGCAAGTGCTTTCTGCATGCTCTCGTGTGTCCGCTTGGCGAGGCGAGCGCGGGCCAAGGCCTGGAGAGAGACAACAGCGGTAGAGACAGTGACCGCCTCCTTGGTGAACACCTGTTTCCGGCGACGAGCGAGCACACCACGCGCCATGGACTGAATCGAGACGACGTACGAGGTCGCGTCGTCCATCTTCTTCTCGTGAGCCTTGTGTTGCCGGCGAACAAGAGCACTGCGGAGGTGGCCCTGGAGCCGCGTGAATGTGGCGGTATGGGCCTCAATGACCTGATGCTCCTTGGCAATCTTCTGGCGAGAAAGTCGACCGCGCAGGACACCCTGCAGAGAGGTGATGGACTGCACGACAGAGCGCTCAGCGAGCGTCTTGCGGTCGGCCTTGCGGTCGCGGCGCACGAGCCAACCGCGGCAGACAGCCTGGAGTCCGATGACATTTCTCCGCAGACGGTCGAGCTCATTCTCCCGCGCCGAGGCACGCAGACGGACAAGCATACCCCGCACATGTGCTTGAACGCCGACGATCGGGACAGCGACATCACGGACATTGCTGACATGGGCCTGCCACTTTTGCCGCACGCGCTGGCCGCGCGACACAGCCTGGATGGCACTGGCCCACTTGGCAAGCTGTCCATGACTTTGCTTCTCGTCCTTCCTCGTCTTGCGGACTGCATTACCACGGATGGCGGACTGGATTTGAACGACAATCGGAGCGGCGAGCTTAAGTTGCGCCTTGACGCGCGAAGCACGTTGCCGCGCGAGTGCACCGCGGAGATGACGCTGGAGGGCAAAGATGGAATCCTCACGCTCAAGGAGTAGACGGTCACGCACTGGTCGTCAGTCGTTTGCATCGTTTTCGTACTCACTCTCATCTTCCGTCTCGATTTCCTCCTCGGGTTCGGGCTCCCAGCTGGCCTCCTTGGCAAGAGTCTGCCCGACCTGCTGAAAGTTCGGCATGGCGACTCCCTGGATACCCTTCTGTGTGGCTTCGAGCTGCTCATCGGTGAACTCAAACTGTCCAAGCAGGTTGTTCATCCGCTCGGCACGACCAAGCCTCGCGAGCAGGTGCGAGAGGACGTGGATGCAGAAAATGACCTTTGGAATGTTCTTCTTGTTGTACAGGTCGGTGAGCTCAAAGACAAAAGTCTCAGGCATGCCGACGCTGCGGACAAACGTGAGGAAGTAGTTGATATTGTCGCTCTGGCGGTACCGGTGCTTGGCCTCGGTCCAGATGCGGCGCACGACCTGTTCGCCCTGGAAGGCTCGAGAGAGCTTGGCGAGGACGACACCATCACGGAGTCCCTCCTCCATCTCTGTGACGCCGAATTCGAGTTCCTCATCAAGACAGCCCTCAATCCACTGCTGTGCTTCACCAATGTGACAGAGATACTCGTAGGCGGCGAGCGCATGGCGCTGGCGGTCCATCCAGTTGTTGTTCAGTCGGCGTGAGGGGAGAGGTGCTGGGGCCACCTTGGCGGACGAGGCGGCGAGGGGAAGGCGCTGGGTCTGCGACAGCTTGAGGCGGTTCGACATGCCTGCAACACCAGCACCGCCGTCCGTGTTGAACTGGCGAGCAGGAGCGGCCGATATCACACTCATGAGATCCTTCATCTCCTCACCATGCACTTCAGCACGGGGCGCAGTGACAAGGGAGCCCAGGAGACTAGACTTGGACTTTGAGGCTGTTGATGCGACGCGACTCTCGGGTTCACGGTTCACAGTGTGAGAAGGAGTAAGGGGGGCTGCCCGTGGGGGCGTTGCCGCTGCGCGACTGGGAGTAGTAGCAGGTGACTGCCTTGTCTTTACGGGTGTTGTGTCAATGGGCGGCGTGTTCTCCTCGCTGGTCGTCGCGACCGAGAGTCGGGTGGCAGATGCCTTGCGGTCCTTGGCCGAAACCTTGCGACTGACCTTGCGCGTCGAGTCTCCCTCCCAGCCCATGTCACCAGAGACAATACGGGGAAGATGCTTGCCGAGACGACGGCGATCGGTGCCCATGGAGGGAACACGTCCTCGAGGCGCCGGCGTTGACGTTGACGATTCGCCCTCGGGTGGTCCGAACCGGGAGGCCAGGACTGACACGCTGCCCTTCGGGGGCGCTGTCGGTGCGCGGTATCCGAGGTTGGCCCACTTTGAGGGAGACGGTGTTGCCTTGGGGGTAGAGAAGGCGTCGTTGCTGAACGGCTTGGGCTTCGGAGTACTCAGAGCCTGAACAGAGTCGGCAGACGGAAACCCAGGCTTGGGCAGAGGCGCAGGAGATGCGACAGGGACCGCCTTCTCGGGAGTCTCAGCCGGTGCGAGCGGCAAAGCCTTGGTGGCTGTCGCCCCGGTCTTGATTGGAGACTTGACTGCTGGTGCACTGTCCACTGGCGTCTCGATGCTGGCGATACTAGCTGCGACATTGGACTTGATGCTAGGGGTGTCCCTGGCAGACGACTTGGTGGGAGACTCTGACTGGCCCTCAATGATGCTCCTCGCCCGGCGCAGAACAGGCACGGTCGGCTGAACGTAGTCGGTGCGAGAAGTCATCTTGCTGGGCGACTGGTCGGGAGCATCTTTCGGCATGAGTTTGCTGGGCGACTCGGAGTTGTTGTCAATAATACTCCGCGCTCTGCGAAGAACGGGGACGGCTGGCTGAACATAATCCGTGCGGGGAAGGAGTTTACTCGGCGACGCCTCGGCATTCTTGCTGGGAGACTCCTTGTCGAGAATACTCCGGGCGCGACGCAGCGCAGGCGTGTCACGCTGTTGATCAACACGAGGAAGGAGTTTACTCGGCGACGAAGGGCCTTCACCCAGATCGACGCTCCGTGTCTTGCGAAGAGTGGGGTACTCCGGCTTGGACTCCTCGGGAGCCGGAGGGACAGCTTCGGGCCGTTTAACGCGCAGCCGTTCACCAAACGGTGACGCAGCAGAGGATGCAGACGGAGGCGAAGCAGCAGAGGCCGGCGAAGATGGCTTCTCATCCGGGCGAGTCGCGGGGCGGAGGCGCTCACCAAATGGCGAGCTTTTAACAGGTGATTCCTGTGGCGAGTTTGGAAGTGCCAGAGCGTTGGGTCGTTTCGGGAGGAGAACGCTCGGTTGAGAGGTCTTGAATTGTGGCTCCTGAGTCTCGGGCTTTGCGACTGGCGTCTTGGAGACCTCGGTGTTGACTGGGGCTGAGTCCGCGGGAGTCTTCGGAGTAGGGGTGACAGGCAGGGGCTTCGGAACAGGAGCTGCTGGGAGTGCAGGTTTCGTTACAGATGCCGCATCCTTGGGGGACTCGGAATCGGACCGCGCAACGGGATTGAGCTCAGCGGGGGACGGGAAGACGCGATTATCGGCGGGCTTGGAAATCGAAGTGGCAGCAAGTTTCGACTCGAGTGCGGCTATGGGCGTGATCTTCGGTGTCACTGTGGGGGCGAGTGGAATCGAAACATGCTTTGGACCTGTTCGTCCCAGTGTCCGTGGGGGCGAATTGTCGTCCGGCTTCACTGGCGGGATGGGGATCTCGGGAGGGAGGTCAAGCTTTGGCTCCTCGACTTGGATACCAGCCGCCTTCTTGGCCTGCAAGCGCCGCAGGGCATTCGCGCGGGCTTCGGCCAGCGTGTCAACACTCGACTTATTCCTGTTGGTTGCCGTAGACGCGCCGGTGTCGTCCCGCTGAAGGGGAGAGAAGTCGACGGCGGCAGAGACCGAGGCAGGCCGGGCGCGTGGCGGCGTCTGTGTAGCAAGAGGCGGCTGGGCCGCCTGAATCGACTCGGTCTGCTCATCACGGGTACTCCGGGTCGGGCTGTCCGCGAACAATGTCTTCTTCCTGTCACGTATGGTCGAACTCCGGCCGAGAGCAGAGTCCCGAGCGGCGGGGGACGCTGTGGGCGACCCTTCTGGCTGTGGCGACTCGTAGGCTGCACGAGAAGAGGACACAAGCATGGAGCGGGGGCGTGTCGACGGTGTTGGCGTTGCTGTCGCTGCCGGTTCACCCACTGTCGATGCCGCCCCAATCTTGGCCTCCCACTGCCCACGGACGAGGTCCACAGACTTGTTGCCGCGACTGTGTGAGCCCATACGCGCTCCCGAACCCGTGCGGCGCAGGCTGTTCATGTTCACCTCGTCGCGCAACGAGTTCACACGGGAGACGATGCTGCCGCTCCCGTTCGGCGTGGCCGGTGGAGACGAGGACGGGTCGCCACTGCCAGACACGCTCGAGTTGCGCATGAGCCGTGTCTGATATGCGTAAATGGAGTGGGAGGCGTCTTTCAGGGGAGATGCATTGGCGTCCGGGCTGGAGTCCGCCATGAGGATAGCGATGACGGGTCCTCTGGCGATGGGAGGAGGGTGGAAGGTGTTGAGAGGTGGTTGTCGGTTATTGTTGTTGTCGGTGATGGCGGTGGGAACGGAAGCGTCGATGCTCAGTTGTTGTTATTGTTGGCCATTTGTTTGTGTCCAGATGTCGTTCTACAGAGATGCGATGGTGACAAGACGGGGGAGATTCGTGGAATGATACGAGAGGGGACAAGACTGAAGAGGGCGGCGGCGACAAGAGAACAAAGCTCGAGAAAGAACGGAAACGAGGACGAGGGGAAAAGAGGGTGAGAAGGAGAAAAAAGACAACGCTGAACGATGTCTCTGTTGCTGGTTGCTCTGTGTGTTGTTGTTGACCTGACCTGTTGAATCCGCCCTGGGTGGTTGTCCACTGGCTACTGGCTGGCTGTGGGATGAGGGATGCAACTGGCACTGTGTGTGACAGTCCCAACGCGTCTGGTGTTGTTTGTGCTCTTTTTCTCACTCTGCCACGTCTGCTTAATACATCCCCCCACACTATAAGGTGACGCGTCTGAGCCATGAGCCAGAAAAAAAGCAAGAGAAAAGCAAAATCAGCCACGGTCATTTCAATTGGATCATTACATGAACTGCTGTGGAAGACGGAAGCAGAATGTGGATGATGCTATTATTGGGAAGGCTTGTTTGTTTTGCTTGTCGTCTTGTTTGTTTCGATTTCTCACGATATCACACAGCACACAGCACAGGGTCCCCCAAGCCCCAATAAGTGTGGAGCTAATCCCGCGGTGGGCACTGCCGGCATAAGGGAGGAGATGCAGTTCAGGCGGCAACCTCGTCCGCTGATGGGGGTTGTGTGCCGTACTGCCGTATGCCAACAGTGGGCAGGGGGAGTGGTGGCCAGGGGGTGTGCGGGAAAAGGGACGAGGATGACAGCCGATAAGCATGCACCAAAAAGTCCTTCCAAACGATGTTCTGGTTTCGGAGAATCGAACTCTGTTCCTCTGGATCAGCCTCAGCCCTCATTCGCGTGTGTTGTTAGTGCCTCCGCCCCTGAGCTTGTTGCCACCCAGCGGGATCAAAATGAGATTCCAAGATTTTTCGAGTGCGGGCAGTGATCTCGATGGCGCAGACGAGCGTTTGTGGCCCAGCCGAGTGGTAACAACGAGCACTCTTTCGCCATCAACCACTGCACCTCTCTTAACCCTCCACACACACTCTCCACAGGATGGGAAAGCACGACAAAAAGTCGGGCAAGGGCCGTCTTGACAAGTTCTACAGGCTAGCAAAAGAACAGGGATACCGTGCCCGTTCAGCATTGTGAGTCGGGCTGCTCGATCTCTGAAGTTTCAGCCGCTAACACACACAGCAAGCTTGTTCACTTGAACCGCAAGTATGACCTCCTGTCCAAGGCGCGCTGCGTGATCGATCTCTGTGCCGCCCCCGGTGGTTGGCTGCAGGTCGCGGAAAAGTACATGCCCAAGGGCAGTCTGATTATCGGTGTCGACTTGGTGCCTATCAAGCCCCTCCCCCATGTCATCACCTTCCAGGCCGACATTACCACCCCGCACTGCCGGAACACGCTCAGGCAGCACATGCACGACTGGAAGGCTGACCTGGTCATGCACGACGGTGCGCCCAACGTCGGTTCCGCATGGATTCAGGACGCGTTCACCCAGAACGAGCTCGTGCTCCAGTCGCTCAAGCTCGCGACAGAGTTCCTCAACAAGGGCGGTGACTTTGTGACCAAGGTGTTCCGCTCCAAGGACTACAACGCCCTTATGTGGGTCTTTGGCCAGCTCTTCCGCACGGTCGAGGCCACCAAGCCCCCTTCGTCTCGGTAAGTTTCTGGGTGGAGATGCGATCTACGTTGCTGACAGGGTAGTAACGTCTCGGCCGAGATCTTCGTCGTGTGCCGCGACTACATTGCTCCTAAGCACATTGACCCCAAGTTCCTCGACCCCAAGCACGTCTTCAAGGACCTTGGTGCCCTTCCCACGTCGATCGTCGAGCCAGAGCAGTCGGACAAGACCGGTATTGCCGCGACACAGGCATCCACCTCCGCTGCTGCCGCCGCGGCAGCCCGCCTTGCGACGTCTGGCGTTGCCCACTCGAATGTCTACGCACCCGAGAAGAAGCGCCGCCAGCGTGAAGGTTACGCCGACGGCGACTACACCCTCTTCCACAAGGCGTCGGCTTCAGACTTTATCCGTGCGGTGGACCCCGTTTCAATCCTCGGTACCATGAACAAGATTGAGTTTGCCACGGACGAGGAGAAGGAGTGGCTCAAGTCGCGCCACACAAAGCCGGAGATTATCGCCTGCTGCGAGGACCTCAAGGTTCTCGGCAAGAGCGATTTCAAGCAACTCATGAAGTGGCGTCTTGCCCTCCGCCTCGAGATCGGCCTCGACGTCAAGGCCAGCGCCGCGGACGACGCCACTGAGGACATTGAGGTCGAGCCGATGGACGAGGAGGAGCAGATCACCGAGGAGGTGAGACACCAAACTGTGACCGATCTGACAGCAGCTCAAAAAACTCCACGAGGAGAAGATGTCCAAGCAGAAGCGCGAGAGGAAGAGGAAGAATGAGATCAAGGCGCGCACGATCCAGAAGCTCCAGCTCGGCATGACGGCGCCCACCGATCTCGACCTGAATGACGCTGAACTCGCTGGTGAGGAGATGTTCGACCTCGGCGAGGGTGAGCGGCAGGCTGCACGTTCCGGCGCGCGCAAGAACCTGCACGAGATTGTGCAGGACGCCGACGGCATGTCGGGATCCGAGGACGAGGCGTCGGCGGAGGTGCCGGCGGAGGAGTCCGACGACGAGGTTCTCTCCTCTGACGAGGAGCGCGAGCTGCGCACAAAGATGCTCGAGGGCGCGCTCGACAACATGTACGACGAATACAAGGACCGCATGTCGGAGCGCGACGCAAAGTGGAAGGTCAAGCAGGCGCGCCTCAAGGACCGCAACTTCGACTCGTGGCACGGTATCAAGGATGAGGAAAGCGACGATGGCGTCGACAAGGGCTACCGTGACCGGATGGTGCGCCAGCCGCGGCGCGGCGATGCCGACTCGGAGGAAGAGGAGAGCGAGGGCGAGGGTGGATGGGATGTCGTTGCTGCCCAGAAGGCCAAGCTGGGAGAGGAGGACAGCTCGGATGATTCCGATGATGACGACGAGGAACAGCCGGTGAAGAAGGCGAAAAAGGCCCCTGTCACTATCCGCCCTGATGCCCGCGCTCCCGCTCCCGCTAAGCGCCTCCTTACGACTCTGACACCGGACACTACCCGAGCGACGATGAGCCGGAATGCGCAGGTGTGGTTCGACCAGGGTGTGTTCAAGGGCGTTGGCGACCTCGCTGCCCTCGACGGCGATGACGAAAGCGACGACGACATGGAGGACAGCGACGAGGCGGAGGACGACGAGGACGGTGCTGCCGACAGCGATGTCGAGATGGCATCAGACTCTGACAACTCGTCCACCATTGACGATGACGAGGAGGATGAGGATGACTTTGAGATTGCGCCCCAGGAGGAGGACGACGAGCCCGAGTGGGATGTCGAAGACGAGGACCAGGAGGAGGTGTTCAAGGAGCAGGTCAAGAAGAAGGGTCTCACCACCGCCGAGGCCGTCACGCTCGCGTCGCGTCTCGTGAACCGCGAGGTCACCGCGTCGCAGCTCATCGACGAGGGCTTCAACCGTTCCTCCACGCTCAACAAGGACGGTCTGCCGTCATGGTTCCTTGACGAGGAGGCCAAGCACTACCGCCCGAACATTCCGATCACAAAGGAGGCGATCCAGGCGCTGCGCGACCGCCAGCGCGCACTCGACGCGCGCCCAATCAAGAAGATTGCCGAGGCCAAGTGGCGCAAAAAGTTCAAGGAGCACCAGCGCCTCGAGCGCGCAAAGAGAAAGGCGGACGGCGTCATGGCGACCGAGGACCTGAACGACGGCGAAAAGGCGCGCCAGGTGGCCAAGCTGCTCCGCCGCGCCGCGTCGGGCGCAAAGAAGCCCGAGAAAAAGGTCGTCGTCGCCCGCGGAGTCAACCGCGGCATCCAGGGCCGGCCGAAGGGCGTCAAGGGCAAGTACAAGATTGTCGACGCGCGCATGCGCAAGGAGGTGAGTGCAGCTGCATCCTCGAGGGCTTCTAGCTGCCTAATACTCACGCCAGACCCGCGCGCTCAAGCGTATCGCAAAGTCCAAGAAGGGCTCGGGCAGGCGCAAGTAGTCTTGTCCTGCCTGTTTGCCTGTTTCGTCCCGGCCGCGGTTCTTTCTTTTCTTGTGCTGCATTCCCACTGCATGTCTCTTCTGTACCATATGCATCCCTTAGATCAGAGCGAGTGTGCAGAGGAGGAGACATGTCAAGCATGTGTTTCTCGAGGACGTGATTGCGAGTTGCGAGTTGACGAGTTGCAGATGTTGCCTGGTAACTGGGAGGCGCGAATAAATTTCACCCATATTCTCGACTTTTTGTTGCTGCAACATCCACCCTGGAAGAACGGAGCAGTTGGACACTGGCTGTGGCTCGATATCAAAGATCGCAATCACATCTCTCTCGCCCCGACTCGTCAGACCACCACAACCCCCGAGCTCAACAAGCTCAAGATAACAGATACCACAAAAGGAGGCGTTCCTCAGCACACTCACGCCCCCACTCCCCCTCCCCCATCCCCTCGGCCAGCGCCCACAATTCCACCCCGCGCATTCAAGAAGCTGCACGCCGCGGACGGCATGTCGGCGGTGGACAAGGTCGGCGCGTGGTCCGGCCGCGGCGCCGCGACAGCGGACGCGTACGACTCTGACTCTGGCTCTGTGGGGTCCGGGGAGGGGTCGGGGTCGAGCGCCGCGTCTGTCGTGAGCGACATTCCGCCGAAACAGAAAACCCAGAACACGAAAACAATAGACTTGGAGAGCGACGACGAGAACGAGGCGGACGAGGCGGGGACACCGGACGCGAACGGCGCGCTCCGCGAGGCCGAGATTGACTGGGAGGTTGTGCTTCCCAAGATCCGGCCCGCGCTCATGGACCGCAGCCGGAAACGGAGAGAGGTGTTTGCGCAGCGCTTTCTCTATGTCGAGGATGACGGTGAGTGTAGGACGGAGCTCGAGGTTGGGGAGCAGCAGGTCTCCAGACACCAACAGCTCGGTGTAACCCCCCGACTGATCACATGCTGATTACAGTCCCGACTGCGGCCCAGGTTCCGCCGCTGCTGATGCAGCTCCTCTCGTCGCTGCACGCCATGTCTGACCTTGCTGCTGTTGAACTCACCGTCGGGGTTCTGATGGAGCTCGTGAAGCGCGACGAGAAGACCGGTGCGGCAATGAAGCTCGGCGACAAGCTGGGAAAATGGGCCGGCGCCGAGGTCGAAAAGGCCGTGGCGTCCCCGAAATCGTGAGCTGCTCTCCTCCGTGATTAAGCTGACAGCAGCGCGACGCCGCTCGTGCTCCTCCCGCAGCTCATCCTCGTGCTCTCGCTCATGACGACGCTCTACGGCTCGCGCGGCGACAAGTTCCTCTCCTCTTCCGAGTTTTCCGCGCTTCTCTTCGCCCTCGCGTCCGTCACTGATGCCGTCGAGCTGCGCTGCTCCACAACCCCCGGACATCGCACCGAGCGTATCCGGCACAAGATCAACGTTCGCGTGTGGCGTGTCCTCCGGCTGCTCAAGGACCACATCCCCGCGATTGTCAAGCTGCTGGCTACCAAGACGCCTGTTCCCGTCCGCGCGGCCGTACTCATCGGCCACACTGTCGGCGTCGCGCTCCGCATCCGCGTGCCAAAGGGCAAGACTGAGGGCCGCGCGCTCATCGACGAGGTCAAGGTGTGTCACTACTTCGGATCCGAAAAGACCCGGATCCGAGAATGCTGGACCCCCAAACCATGGACTGACATTTGCAGGACGTGATCACGGAATACTACGCGACTGCTATTATCGGCTCAAAGGTCGCCCTGCCGGCCTACGTCCCGCACGCGCTGCACGAGTTCACCGCCAACTTTGTCACCCAGGACGTGCTCACAACCAAGCTCCTTCCCAGCGCGGAGCGCATGCTCCTCCGCTCCCCGGAGGTTGCTCTTCCACGTGAGTAGTAATGGTCTAATGTCACTGATGACAGTCACCGCCGAGCTCCTCGACTCGTGTGATGTCGACATCTCGTCCATCGTCCCCGCCAAGCTTGTCCCGCAGATCATCTCTGCGTCCAAGTCGTCCAACGCCGACACGCGCGCCAAGTCGGTCACCCTTGCGCTAGCCGTCATCCGCCGGACATCGAACCCCGAGAGCCTCGCAAAGCTCGCAACCGAGCTCCTCGCCCTCCCGAAATCGGGCAAGAGCGCCAGCGCCGAGCAGCGCGTAGCGCTCTACAACATGGTCGCCGCCATTCCGAAGGACGCCGCAGCCAAGGTCGTCGTCGACACCCTTCCCCCACTCATTGCCAAGGAGGCGAACGAGCACGCTCTCAATGCTCTGGCCGTCGCGCTCGGTCACCACCTTCAGGCTTCGCTCGTTGCTGACGCCCCAATCGCAGCCGCGTCCGCTACCGCCCTCGCAAAGGAACTCATCTCCGCCAAGCTCCCCGCCCGCCGTGCCGTGTCCAGCGCCATCGGTAACGCCGTCTGGGCCGTGAGCCAGGAGGGCAAGCTCTCCGCCGAGGGAGAGAAGCTCGTCGGATCCCTTGTTGCCGGCCTCGACACCAACCTCAAGACAGCGTCAGCCAACCCGCCTGCCAACGCTGCGGGATTCCTGGAGGGCTACGTTGCGGTTGCCCTCGCCCTTGGCCCTCTCAAGGACGTCTCTGCCGCTGCCAAGCTCCTCAACAGCGCCAACCTCCAGGGCGTCCTCACCGTCACTCCCAAGCCGTCGTTCATCCTCAATCCGATGGCATACGGCAAGCTCACCGTCCAGGAGGACGAGCTCTGGCTGCTGCGTGCCGCCCGGGTGCTTGTGGAGCGCAACAAGGGCCTCGACGATGATGCTGTCCGGGTTGCCCTCGGTCGCGTGTTCATCCACCTCGCCTTCGAGTCCAAGCACGCCGCCATCCGCCGCGACACGTACTCGACCATCACTGAGCTCGCGAACCAGTTCCCGAAGCTCACCGCGCAGATCATCCGTGAGGCACTCAAGTCGTGGCTCGGCAGCCAGGACGAGCAGCGCGCCGCCGCCCGTGCCCGGCGCCAACCTGGAGAAGACGACGATGCCGCACCGTCCCGCTCGCGTGAGATCGGGCGTCTCCTGATGGCGACCCTCCACCGTGGCGAGAGCGCAGACAAGATGGTGCTCGAGGACATTGCGGCTGACATTCTTATCATTGCGCACCACCCCGAGATGGGCGAGGAGTCGCAGGTATCGTGGATCACGCTTGTGCAGCACCTCGGCCTCGACCCAGCCAACGTCGTGTCCGTGAAGCGCAAGGAGATCCTCGCGAACATCTGGGAGGCCGCCGCCGCTCCTCCCGAGGATGCACGCTTCGCCGAGGCAGCGTACCGCTCCATCGCGACGCTGGCGTTCATTGACCCAGTCGAGTTTGTGAGCGACGTGCTCGCCAAGGCCGAAGAGGACCTCTCGCCCGAGAGCCTCGACTTTATCGGCCTTGAGGAACGCGGTATCTGGGCTTCTCCCGAGGATAAGCTCTACGTCGACGTGCTCTCGACCAAGAAGCCCGAGGTCGAGAACAAGAACCGCAAAAACTATGCGGACGAAAAGTGGGAGCAGGAGGTGCGCGAGGAGCTGGCCAAGAAGAAGGCCACGACCGTCGCCAAGAACCTCTCCAAGGAGCAGAAGGCGCTTGTTGCCGCGCAGATGGCCAAGGAGGCGGATGTTCGCAAGCGCATTGCCCTCGTGCAGGCGCATCTCCGCCGCGGCCTCGAGCTCGTCGCTGCCCTCGCCGACTCGCGCGTCACCGCCGTCGAGAACAAGGTCGGAACCCTCTGCACCCTCCTTATCAAGAGCGTATTTGGCCCTGGCGCCTTCCTCGTTGACGACCGTGCATTCGAGGTGTTCATCAAGCTCAGCAGCCTCGCGTCCGAGCGTCTTGGCGAGTATCGCCGCCTCGCCGCCGCCTCTCTGCTTCTGAGCTACAATGCGCCGTTCGTCCCTGACGACTACCGCGGTGAGGAGGTTTGCGACCTCACGACGCGTATCCTCCACGAGATCAACTTTGTGGCTGCGTCGTCGCCCCTCGACCCGGCATCTTACACGCTCGTCAGCATGCTGATGAGCCGCATCGTCGCCCTCGGCGGCGTCGGCACGGAGTCGATCCAGAGCGAGCAGGCGCAGGAACAGTTCACCCTCGTGATCGCCATCATGGGCGCGTGTGTTGGAGAGTTCCAGAACGACAACTACCCCCGTCTCCAGACCATCCGCGACCTTATCCAGATCATCGGTACCAACGCGCGTCTTGCAAAGGACGGCTCTGCCGCTCTCGCGGATCTCGGCAACGCCATCCGTGATGTCGCGACTCTGGACGAGATCAACGCCCTCATCAGCGGCACGCTCTCGGCCGAGTCGAACGTCCGTAACTCGGTCCTCCAGGCTCTCCAGCCTGTGGATATCACCGACCTCAACTACTCGGAGGAGCTGTTTATTGCTACCCACGATGCCGACGCGCAGAATGCCGCCCTCGCGGAGCACGTCTGGGAGGACAACGGTCTCGATGTCCCCGAGACGTACCTCGACACTCTCGCCGGTTACCTCACGCACTCGTCTGCGGCTGTCCGTGTCGGCACTACCGCCGCGCTGATTGACGCCGCCGAGCAGTTCCCGTCGCAGATTGAGCCCACCATCACCCGCCTCCAGGACATGTACATCGACAAGGCGCAACTCCTGCAGCCCGAGTTTGACCGCTTCGGCATGGTCATTCCCGAAACTGTCGATCGACCTGACCCGTGGGAGTCGCGCGTCGCGATTGCGTCGACGCTCGAAAAGCTCGCCCCGCTTATTCCCGACACGCTCGTCAACCCCGTCCTCGAATTCCTCATCAAGCGCGAGGCCCTCGGCGACAGGCACGAGGAGGTGCGTCGCACGATGCTCAACGCCGCGATTGCGATCGTCGAAGTGCACGGCAGCAAGGACATTTCCGGCCTCATGGCCATGTTTGAGGGCCACCTCGCTGCCGCGTCCACGTCGCAGAGCAGCGACTACATCAAGGAGGCGACGGTTATTCTCTTTGGCCGCCTCGCAGCGCACCTCGAGACCTCGGACGCGCGCGTCCCCAAGGTCGTCGACCGTCTGGTGGATGCGCTCAACACCCCGTCGGAGCTCGTCCAGTCTGCCGTTGCCGACTGTCTCCCGGCGCTCGTGTCCGGCATGGATGACGAGGTGGAGTATCTTGTCGACCGCCTCTTCTCGACTCTCACTACTGGCAAGTCGTATGCCGCCCGCCGTGGTGCCGCCTACGGTCTTGCCGGTGTCGTCAAGGGCCGTGGTCTGCGCTCGCTGAAGGAGTACGACCTTATGGACAAGCTCACGGAGGCTGCCGAGGACAAGGGCTCGTTTGAGGGCCGTGAGGGCGCGTGTCTCGCGTTTGAGACTCTGACTGCCACTCTTGGCCGTGTGTTTGAGCCGTACATTGTGTCCATCATCCCTCTCATGCTTACCCTCTTTGGCGACACCAACACGTACGTCCGCGAGGCGACGCAGTACGCAGCCAAGGTCATCATGTCCAAGATCTCGGGTCACTGTGTCAAGCTCATCCTCCCTACGCTCCTCGGCGGTCTCGACGAGAAGCAGTGGCGCACGAAAAAGGGCTCAATCGAGCTCCTCGGTTCGATGGCGTTCTGTGCCCCGCGCCAGCTTTCGCTTTCGCTTCCGACCATCATCCCGCACCTCACCGGCGTCATCAACGACTCGCACGCGCAGGTCAAGTCGGCTGCAAACAAGAGTCTCAAGGGCTTCGGCGAGGTCCTTAACAACCCCGAGGTCAAGGCCATCCAGGGCAAGCTCATGAAGGCGCTTGCCGACCCGACCGCGAACATCAACAGCGCGCTTTCGGCCCTCCTCAAGACCACATTCGAGCACTACCTCGATGCGCCGTCGCTTGCGCTCGTCATGCCCATCATCGACCGCGGCCTCCGCCAGCGCTCGTCCGAGACGAAGCGCAAGTCGGTCCAGATCGTCGGCAACATGGCGTCGCTTACCGAGGTTCGCGACCTCGTCCCGTACCTCAACGAGCTCATGCCTCTTGTACATGAGGTCCTCGTCGACCCTGTTCCCGAGGCGCGTGCCACCGCCGCCAAGTCGCTCGGTACTCTTGTCGAGCGTCTCGGTGAGGTCAACTTCCCTGACCTTGTCAACCAGCTGCTCCAGACCCTGCGCTCCGACACCTCTGGTGTCGACCGCCAGGGTGCCGCCCAGGGTCTCTCGGAGGTGCTCTCCGGCCTCGGCATGGAACGCCTCGAGGGCCTCCTTCCCGATGTCATTGCCAGCACGGCCAGCCCCCGCCCGTACGTCCGCGAGGGCTTTATCTCGCTGCTCATCTACCTCCCCGCGACGTTTGGCCACCGCTTCGCGCCGCATCTCGCGCGCATCATTCCGCCGATCCTCAATGGTCTCGCCGACGACTCGGAATTCGTCCGCGAGGCGTCCATGCGCGCAGGCAAGATGATCATCGCCAATTACAGCTCCAAGGCCATCGAGCTGCTGCTCCCCGAGCTCGAGAAGGGCATGCTCGACTCGTCGTGGCGTATCCGCCAGTCGTCCATCTCGCTTACCGGCGAGCTCCTCTACCGCGTCACTGGTATCAGCGGCAAGGTCGAGCTCGAGGAGGACGAGAGCGCCGGCCGCGGTGCCGACAACGCGCGCAAGGCGCTTCTCGAGGCGCTCGGTGCGGACCGCCGCGACCGCGTCCTTGCGACGCTGTACATTGTCCGCCAGGACGCCGTGTCCACCGTCCGCCAGTCGTCGATCCACATCTGGAAGGCGCTTGTTCAGAGTAAGTCCACGGGATGGAGATCAACTGCTGACACTCCAGACACGCCGCGCACCACGCGCGAGATTCTCCCTGTGCTCATGCAGCTCCTCGTCGAGCTCCTCGGCTCAACGCACATGGACCAGCAGCAGGTGAGTGGAGACGCCGGATTATCACTGACCCCAGACTGCGTCGCGCACTGTCGGCGAGCTGTGCCGCAAGAACGGCGAGCGTATCGTCGGCGAGATTGTGCCAATCCTCGGCAACGCCATCAACTCGAACGACGCCCGCACCAAGGAGGGCGCGTGTCTCGCGTTCTCAGACGTCATGGAGGCTGCCTCCAAGGATGCGATCGAAAACCACGAGGAGGTCATCATCTCCTCTGTCCGTGGCGCCCTCGTCGACCCGTCGGCCGACGTGCGTGCCGCCGCGGCCCGCACGTTCGACTCGATGCAGCACTACATGGGCAACAAGGCTATCGACCAGACGATCCCGACCCTGCTCGAGGCGATGCGCGAGCCGGGCGAGAGCTCCGAGACGGCCCTCCAGGCACTGCGCGAGGTCATGAACGTCCGCGCCAACAGTGTCTTCCCCGCGCTCCTCCCGCAGCTCACCAAGCAGCCGATCACGGCGTTCAACGCGCGTGCCATCGGCTCGCTCGTGCGCGTCGCTGGCTCGGCCCTCAACCGCCGCATCGACACGCTCCTCACTGCGCTGGTCACCACGCTGGAGAAGAAGCCCGCCGAGGACGTCGAGGAGTCGATCAACGAGGCTATCGAGGCGCTCTGCGCCTCCGTCGAGGACTCGGACGGCGTGCACCTCCTTGAGATGCTGCTCATTGGCTGGGCAAAGGATGTCAACTCTGTGCGCCGCATCACGGCGTGCAACGTCTTTAGCACGCTCTGCCAGGTCAGCGAGGCGGACACGGAGGAGTACCGCGTCGACTGGGTGCGTATCCTCGTGTCGCTGTTCGACGACCCCGTCGAGGAGGTTGTCACTGCCGCATGGCAGGCGCTCGACCACTTTGTCAAGACTGTGGACAAGGACGATCTCCAGGATCTGGTGGTTCCCCTCCGCCGTGCCATCGAGGGCACTGGCGCCCCGGGGCGGACAGTCCCTGGTTTCTCGCTCCCGAAGGGCGCCCAGTCGGTTGTTCCTATCCTGCTGGCGGGTATCCTCTCCGGAACGCAGGAGCAGCGCGAGCAGGCCGCGCTGGGTATCGCCGACCTCGTTCAGCGTACCTCCGAGACGGCCATCAAGCCGTACATTATCCAGCTTACTGGTCCCCTTATCCGTGTCATCTCTGGCCAGTCCATCTCGCCGCAGATCAAGGGTGCCATTCTCTTCACTCTCACTGTGCTCCTCGAGCAGGTCCCCCAGCTCGTGCGCCCCTTCCACCCGCAGCTTACGCGCACGTTTGTCAAGAGCGCATCAGACCCCGCCGCGCTCTCGGTGCGCAACCGCGCAGCAGCCGGTCTCGGCGAGTTGATGAAGCACCAGCCGCGTGTCGACCCGCTCATCACCGAGCTGATCGGCGGCGTCCGCAGCGCAGAAAAGGACATTGCCCCGTCAGTGCTCAACGCCCTTGCGGCGGTGTGCTCCTCGGCAGGGAAGAACATTGGTGCGGCCGCCAAGACGTCCGTTATCGAGCTGGTCGAGGAGGCGTTCATGGGCGGACACACCGAGACGTACAACACGGCGATTGGCGCCGTGCTCGCCGGATTGGCAAAGCACGATGCCGAGACAATCCAGCCAGTGGTGGACACGTTCCTCGCGGCGCCCACACCGCCCGCGTCGCTCGTAAGTGTGTGTATCCTCGCGATCCTCGACGGCGCCCCCGACACGTTTGCGACGCTCGGCGCGAGCGAGGACATTGTGCGTAAAGTCCAGGCATCGGTCGGCAGCGATGTGGCGGCGATTGCGCGCCCGGCCCGCGAGGCGCGCGAGCTCCTCCGCCAGCTGCCGGCGTATGGCGACGTGCAGGGGATGCTAAGGTAGATAGTAGAGTTATGCATTCGATCTGGGCTAGGACAGAGTGAAGTGGAGAGGGGAGCTGGGCGGGGCGGCGTTGGACTGCTGTCTTCGAGGCTCAGATTAGATTGAAATGAAGCTTGTCTATTTCTTGGTATCAACTGATTAATCCAACTGCTGTTACCGTTGGGACCTTGACCCCAGTCTTGGACGTTCAGACTTTGATATCACGTAGCTACTGGCACCAAATCCTTGCCCGTGGAAAGATAGTGGAGCTGGACGATCTGACGGGGATACATTTCCGAGTACATCAGTCGTGCAGAGGGTTGTGGCCGTTATGGATGCTGTCGGCAGGTCCAATCCGTCATATCCCATAAAGTATGTTCCACCGGCGGCCATTCGCGGCAAGATTGCAAGCCCTCGCAAATCCGCGGTCCGCAATATGAATCCATCACGCTACACGGGCACTACACTACGGCTGGCTGCGCCAGCAGAGAGAACGGACAGGGAAAAGTGGGGCATTACTGGGTGAGGTGTGATACTAGAACGCGGCGTGTCGGGGTATGAACAGGACAGGACAAGACTGCTAAAGCGGACAGGACACTATGGTGTACGGTGTATGTATATCTGTGGCCGGGGTATGGCGGTGAGAGGGAGGGGGGTATATCGCGCGCGGCATCGAGCTGCGGCCGTGTCCCACGCTCTATGCCTTGACGACCCGGTCCTTGATCTTCTTGACGACGCTCGTCTTGCGCTTCATCTGCGTGGGCGGCAGCTCGTCGTGCCCCGGCTGGCTGCCACGGCGGTGGCGCACAAGGTCGTCAAAGTCGGGCATGACGGGTCCGACGGGGTGGCGAAGCGACGGCCGGCGGAACATGCCGCCCTCGTTCGAAGGCTGCGGCTCGGGCGCGAGCTCCTCGGCGTAGTCCTGCGTCCGGACGGCGGGCAGCTCCTTGTTCGTCGGCGAGTCCTTCTTCGGCGTCGTGTTGAAGTTCATGTAACCCGGCGAGGTGGGCATGTTGGTCGGTGAGCTCGGGCCCGCGTTCAAGCCCGGCGACACCGCTGCGGATCCAGGCGCCGAACCGCCAGTGCGCGGCGAGCGGGTCCCAAGCCGCAACGTCTCGGTCGGTGGCATGGGCGGGTATTCGCCCCTCGGAGAGTACTTTCCTGGTGATCCGGAACGCTTGTCCGAACCGTCACCGCGCTGGTTGGCGTCAGCCCACTGCAAGTCGACGTGGGCAGCCCGCCAGGGCCAGCCTCGTAGTCTGTGCTTTTGCCCGTGCTCGTCATGTCCGTGTCCGTGTCCGATCTGTCCTGGTCGTGGCCGAGGCCGTACCAAATGTCACGGTGGGTGCCCAGCCCTGTTGTATCCAGCCTCATTCCCATATCTTTTCTACCCCATCCCCTTTCTTCTTCCTACGGCTTCTTGGGTGGCAGGGGAGGAGGTTCGGCGCCGAGCGGGAACCCGACACTGGGCCCACCCGTTATAGCTGCGTCGAGAGACCCCGTCGCGCGGCGACCGTTTCGTGCTGCAGCTGGGGCAGTTTCCGCACTCGCACCTGGCACCATCACCTCTTCTTCCGCTTCCTCCAGGACTGGCGCGTCGAGCCAGCCCGGGCTCACAGGCGGCATGGGACGCCTGGCGTCGACGGCGGACATGGACACGGACCGTTCATGCTTCGGCTCCTCAGACTTTTGACGCACCATGGATTTGAGTTTCTGCATCAAGCTCTTGGTGCGCTTGACGCCGCCGCCGGGGCGCTGCAGCCGGCCCTCGTCGGGTGTCGGCGGGAGGACGGCCTCGTCTGGTGTCGTGGGCTTGCCACCGAGACCCAGCCGGAGACCTGGCGACCGCGGACCGCGGGTGAAGTCAAAGTGGTCCTGAACTGCAAGGTCAGCACAGGCACCGCCCATGTGATGCGCACTGTCCATTGTCTCATTGCGTGGGGACGAGCCAAAGTCCTCAAACGGTTCGGCTGACGTGTTAGTTGGAAGTTGGGCGTTTTTGTGTGGTTACTTACGGGTGTCAATACCCCAGGCAGCCTGGAGCGCGCGGTGCTTGTCCTCACGTGCACGCCTCCGGTGAGCCTCCTCGTCATCGGGGTCCTCCTCAAGGGCGGCATCCTCGGGGAAGTAGCCTCCAGTCGCCGGCATGCTCGTCGAGTACTGCCCACTGAGGCCGCCGGACGTGCGGCGGTGGGAGCCAATGGCGCGTGCTGCCGAGGCAGAACCGCGGCGTACCTCTGTCTTTTCGCCAGCCAATTGGGCGACAGCGGGGCCCGTGCGAGTACCAGTACCAGGCGTGGAGGGCGAGCCGGCACGGAATGCCTGCATGGGCGCCTTGGTGCTGTTGAGGTTGCGTGACGGCGCGGCGGCATCATATGGGCCGGAGCTGGGGTTAGAGGTATATAATGAGGATCGAGGACGCAGGAAGACTCACTGGTGCCACACTGGGAATGTCAGCAAACGTGTCACACAGTGGCTCTCTGATGCACTCACTAGCACTGCCAAGACCGGTTGGGTCCCAGGTGTCAATCACGTCGGCGTGGCGGCTGCCCAGCTTGTCGATCGACTCCTTTGTCTGGCCCTGTGCGAGTTGCCGACGCTCGCGGCGCTCGCGACGGGCCTTGTCCTTGGACTCGCGACTGTCTGACGGGCGGCGGGTAGACGTCTTGCCCTCATCGACAGTGAGGAGGTTTGGGGGAGCGCTGCGGATTCGGTAGTGGCGGACATTCATTGCGAAGAGGGTAGTGTCAGCATGTGGGGAAGCAGAAGCGGGATAGAAGGGAAGGAAAGTAACAAGGGAAGAAGAAGCGGGCATTGTGGTTGTCTGGGGCACAAGTATTCGAGCAAGTACTGCCAGCAGGGTCCAGTGGCGATGGCAAGACCCAGCGCGACGATGGCAACAGTCGCCCATAAGCCTGGGGCGACCGTGCTCTGCGCTTGGGGCCTGTTTCTCCCTGTTGCACCCCCGGTTGGGGGCTGCCGGCGCCACCATTCTGGCCAAGTAGATGACAAGGGGCTGGATTCGGGTCATGAAAACTGCATTCTGCGGTCTGTTGCCGTTCCGGAGCATGTAGACCTGTTTACCTCCAACACGAGTGTCGGGAGTAGAGAGCACACTGCACATTCCAGGATCGTGGAGTTTCGATCTCCGCGGATGCTCGTGACGGCATGGCACAACACGCATGATGCAGGGCGCAGATGACAATCTGGTGACAGATCGTGGAGCGTTGCCTGCGGAGTGTTGGGACGGAGAGAGCTGTGTAGCAGACCGCGACGTAGAACGCGACGCACAACACTCGGCTTCTCTTCGGACCAGTCTCCAACGCGACATGTAGAGGCAGCTGGGCACTCTCTATGCCCATTTCTTTCCCGCCCCGACTCTATACTCACTGCTTGCCGTCGACCCTGCTGTTCGCCTCGTCAAAGGGGTTCTCGACGCGCGGCTTGCGCGAGCGCTGAATCTCGTCGTTGTGCGTACTGGACGGCACGGGCTGGGACGTGCCGTTCTTGTTGATGTGGACGACGTCGCGGACTGCGTTCGCGAGGTCCTGGTTCACGTCGGGCCGCGCCATGGTGTGCGGGGAAGGTGAGGGTGTGGGTGGATGTAAGGTGGGTCGAGATTAGTATCGCGGTGCCGGGAGGCGACGCGTGGAGAGATGGAGATGGCGACGCGAGACACGATCCGGGGTGGATGGATGCGTGCGGGCAACACACGGGTGAGTGGAGCCAGCGCGTGTTGGCAGTTTCCCGGGGTTTGGATGGACCGTGACAGACACGATACGTGGGGCGGGGACGGGGAAGGTCTTGGTGGAGAAGGGTGTGCAGTTGGTTGGTGGAGATGAGATGCACGCTGTTGTGAGTGGTAAATGGATGAGGCGGGGGCCGGTGGCGGGGGCGGCGGAGGGGCGGTGAGGGCAGACACGTGTGAGAGCGCGTGTGTGTGTTGATGGGGAGTGGAGGGAGATGGGTGGTGATGAGAGGGAGATGGATGGCGAGCAGGAGGTTTGTCGCTGCGTTGGCCTGGTATGGGTTTGTGGTCGCGAGGTGGATGGATGGACGGACGGGACGGGGGGTGCCCGTGTGGCTCGGGTGTGTGGCCCGTGTGGCCCGTGTGGTACAGTGGTACGGTGGGTGGTGTCACAAAAGGGATCTGGCTGCGGCTGGTCCACTCAGGTGGGGGAAGGAGGGAAGACACGATGCCACGGTGGGGAAGGAGAGGGAAGGCAAAGGAAGGTGAGGAAGGTGGTTGTCAGGGGGGGGGGGGGGGGGGGGGGGGGGGGGGGGGGAAGGGAAAGGAAGGGGGAAGGGGGGAAGGAGAGGGGGGGAGGGAAGGCAAAAGGAGAAAAAGGGCGCAGCAGGTGTGAGACTGGGGCCGGGGAAGGGGGAAGATGCATGCAGTAGGCTGGCTGGCTGGACGGAGGACAGACAGTGTGGGGGGAAGAGGGGGCAGCACAACGAGCAAAGTAGTAGCACAGTAGTAGTGCGGGGAACAGAGGACGCGCATGAAGCCGGTCTACTCCGTCGCCGAAGTCTGCGCCGGGTGGTGAATTCTCTCTTCTAGCTCCTCTCTTGCTGCGCGTCGTGAGAAGGATGAAAATGCGTGACCAACAGACTGCTGAGCTGCTGCGCTACTGCTGCGCCGAGTGACAGGTGGGCCGAGCATGGGTACCTTTTGGCCTTTTTGGGTGGCCTGGGTGGCGTACTGGGTACTGGGTGGTGGAGGGGCTTATCTAGTTTGACCTGGGCTCCAAATCGAAGCTAATAGACCAAACTAGACTGATGGGGATCCCATTACTACTACTGAGATTTTTCTTCTGTGGCCCATTAGGAAATTATCACTTCGATCATCCACTGTGGGTGCCCCATATTGGCATGGTTCCGAACCTGAGAGCCACCTTGATTCCCTGGACCAGACCCCTGTGTGCCCCTTTGAAAAAGGGCTAAATACTCCCGTCATTTATCAGTTTAGCAGATTTTCAGTGTCACAGTGTCCGTTCGCGCTGTGTTGCGTACATTGCCTGTGGTTCCTGTTAATTCTGTTGTATGGTGCCCAGATCGTGCCCAGATCGTGCCCATATCGTGATATCGTGGTGGTACGTGAGTGCTGAGCTGTTGTGATGCGCGATGCTCTGGCACTGGAGTCTGTACTTGTACTGCACAGACTGCACCCGTCGCGACGCGCTCAACACACTCAACGGGTCGCGTCGCGACCTTGACATCAACTCTTCCAGAGATGGCAGGCAGCTCACTGCCAGTAATGCTATTTCGAGCAGACACGCCAAGGAATTAGGAAAAGACCTTACCCGCCGTTCGCCTATGCCATTCCGATAGCTTCTATTCACCAGCTAGCCACTAGCGCTTTTCATGGCAGCGTTTCATCCCTCTCCTGCTTCCTGACCAGGGCAGGAGACAGGAGACAAAGTGCGGGACACAGAAAAACAGGGGACAGAAAGAGCGAGCCGGCTAGTGAAGAGGCGTATGACAGCCATCCGCACAGGTGTCCACGACCCGTACGGTGGACGCGCTTCGGCGCTTCGGCGCATCGATGCATCGGGGCATCGGCTCGGTGCTCCGGCGTAGAGTCCGATAGAGTGGAGGTTCGCATGCCCAATTACTACCAGATGACAGGTTTGGTGACAGTCGTGAAGGATCTGAGACGCGTGAAAGGATGTTTTTGAGATGTACTGTAGCTCCTTGTTGCATGTGTCAAACGGGGTGTGTCAGAGAGGTGTTAGTCTTTATATGAGATACAATCCCCGCTCAGTCTGGAGTTCCGAACTGGACCTCAGAGCCCGGCGTTGAATCGTTCACGCGATGGCGTCGTGGGCTCTGCATGTGCATTGTTCGGCCCCACGACCATCATTACTTTCCGCGTTGCTCATCGCGCTCATCGCGTGCCGCGGCCGTCTGGTCATTGCTGCCCGCCAGCTACCTTCGCCCGCGCGCTCACCTCGCCTGAGCCGCAGCCCCGTGCCCTGATACACCACTGCATGCTACATGTCCTCCATGCTCCACTTGTTCGCCTCGTACGTGTTGCGTGCGCGGGTGTTCTGCGCTTGGATCCATTTTTTCTCGAACCCGTTCGAGCGGTCTGCAGTCAGTACACAAAATAAAGATCAACTCCAGCAGCTCTCGCAGCTGCCACCCAACTTCACTCACCGACGCCGTCCCACCGATATCCTGGCGCGATGCCAAAGCGGTTCTCGGGCCACGCGCCCTTGTATGTCGGATACTTTGGCCCCTTCTTCTTCTTCGTTGTCCCCTGGGATGTCAGTAATGCCCAGATAGAACGCCGAGAACAACTCACTCCAAACCTGAGCGCCGGGTCGTCCCACCGCTCGACCTCCTTGAGCTCGGCGTTCATCCGCTCATCGTCCGCGTGTCTGATGTCAGCACACATCCCACGACGCGCTCCATATGCACAACACTCACCTGGCAACATCCGCCGTCGCCATCCGCCGCTCCTCCGCGGCCCTCTGCCTCGCCACGTCCTGCTGTACCAAGCCCTTTGTCCACCCTTTCCGCTCCTCGGCTTTGCGCTGCTCGTCAAGCTCGTCCTGCTTCGCCTTGGCCTTGAGCGCCTCCACGTCCAGCACGCGTCCGGTCTGATCACGATGCACGGTCTGCGTGTGTGCGCCACCGGCCTCGGGCGACGGCGAGCGTTCTGCTGCCGCGCGCGCCGCCTCTTCCGCCATTTGCGCCGCTGTGCGCAGGCCACCGCGCCGCTTCGTGAGCTGCGGCTTTGGTGCTTCGGGTTCTGCGTCAGGCTCCTGCTTGACGGCCACGTCTGGGACCGGTAGTGTCGAGGATCCAACGGTCGCCCACGCGCTCTTGCCCTTTTTGAACGTTGCCGCCTCCTTCCCGAGGACTGCCGTCAGCTGGGGACAACCAAGACCATGTCAGCAGACCACACTCACCCGGCGCATCCTCATCGTCCTCGTCCGCGTCCCGCCGCTTACTCCCCCACTCGTCCTCGTCTTTCAGCACCAGCCCCCCGCCGCCGCTGCTCTCGCCGACATAGTCCTCGTTCTTCCGTTTCCGCTTCTTCTTCTTCTCGCCGGCTTGTGCCAGGATCGCGTCCGCCTTCGGCCCGGACATGTATCTGCTGTGAGCTGGGAGATGGGAGATTGGAGATTGGATGATGGACGCACTTTGATGCAAGGTATGATTTGAGATTGGACATGGTGGAGAGAGGCGAGAGAGGGGAGGGAGAGTGAGTGGGGAGAGCAAGACGTTGCTCTATGCTCCGTTTAGTTGTAAATTGTTGTTGTTATCTGGAACAGGTTGTTGTTGTTGCTCTGAACGCGACACCGACCATCCATTCAATGTCATCATCCACAATCTCTGGGTCGCGCGCCAGTCTCCAGCTCACTGCACAGTTCATTTTGCCACCCGAATTCTGCCTCACCGGATATTCCCGCAAAGACCCGGAGTGAGACTCAGGGCTTCAGTGTTGATTGCTCTTATTACCTAATCATTAAATTTACCCCCGTCCCGTCCGCATGGTTCCTTCCCCTCCGCCCCTTGTCTTGTCTTGTTGGCCGCCACCCAACCGGCTGGCGCGCGCGTCGTTGGCAGGAGAACGGACATTGCCTTCCCTCCTGCCTTTGCTCGCTCCCCACCCATTGCCTTGTGCTCGCTGTCGTCCTTGCTCCATCCATCATCATTCATTATTCCATTTTCCACCTTCCCCCCCCCCCTCTCTCCTCCACTCATTCTCATTTTCTCTCATTCTCATTTCTCTCGTCACTTCCACTCCCCCTTCCCCCCCTCCATTGCACTTGCACTCCCTGCATCGTCTCCAGATACCACATTTATCACACTTTTCCCCCGCCACCGCGCCTTTTCATTTCCGTCCAAGCATTCCACCATCCGTGATACCCAGCAAAGCAAACAACAACAACAACAACAACAACACAACATCTCCACCACTTACCACCGACTCTTTCCCCTCACCCAATGCCAACAGTCCACCCGCTCCCCGTCAACCCCACCACCGGGCAGCAGCCGCTCGCGTCCCTCCGCAGCTTTAGCGGTTCGCACCACCACGCGTCGCACGCCGCGTCCAGCGGATCAGGCGGCGTCAACCGCGAAGTCCTCAAGCAGCTCCAGGATGTCGCGTGGAGTGATGAAGAGGTGCGTGAAGAGTGCGGTGCGAAAGAGTGCGAGCTGAGGGCGAGGAGCGCGCGGCTGAACAAGGCTTCCGAGGATTCTCAGCCGGCGCGACGCGCCTCCCCCGCTCGCACGCGCGTAGTTGTCTTATTCCTCTGCGCGCAAGCTACCTGCACCGCACATGCACAACTACATGTCCCATTGCTCACATACAGGACGACCCGGACTGCATGGTCTGCGCCGAGCCGCTTGACCTCTCGGACCAGAACTTCAAACCGTGCCAGTGTGGTCTGCAGGTAGGCTCTCTTTCGACACGTCGACGCTCACACCTAGATCTGCCAGTTCTGTTACAACAAGCTGCTGCTCGACGACCCGCGCTGTCCAGGGTGCCGCAGGAAATATGACTCGAACAGCGTCGTGTTCCAGCCGGTCGACTTTGACGAGTGAGTCTCCCCATGACTAATCCAGCTCATCCCAGGGTTCGCCGCGTCAAGGAAAAGAAGGCCAAGCGCGCAAAGGTCTGCAAACAGCTCGATTCCATGGGACGGCGGCACTTTCTCGAGACTCGCATTGTTATGAAGAACTCGGTTTACGTCGTGGGAATGAAGATCCCCGGCTCGGGTTCGCCAGAAGAGGCTGTCTCCATTCTGCGTTCAAACGACTACTTCGGGCAGTATGGCAAGATTGCGCGTATCTTCTTGCGAGATCGCGCAGCTATCGCGCCAAACTCTGTCACGAGTGGACCGGAGGCGGACTCGCCATCGACCGCGACCGGTATCTACATTGTTTACGTTCGGCGCGAGGATGCCGCACGGGCTATCTCCTCGCTGGACGGAATTCCCGCGCCGCAGGGTCCAGCTGGTCAGGTGCTCCACGCCTCATACGGCACGACTCGCTACTGTGACTCGTTCTTGAGGGGGATGAAGTGCGATAACGCACACTGCCCCAACCTGCACGAGTGGGGCGGGGATGGAGATACGTTTTCGCGCCACGACCTTGAGACTGCACTTACTCGACCCGCAGAGTACGACGCACGCCAGACTCTCCAGCAGCAGCTCCAGCCGCCGCCGATTTCGCAAAAGTCCGCATGGCCAAAGCCGTCCTCCGACGATGTCGACTCTTCTGCGCTTCCACGCACGGCCAACTGGGGTATGCGCCCGCTCGCCTCGCGGCCAGCGTCGAGCACGTCATCGCGCTCGGGCGTTGGCGCTGTCGGCTCACAGCGTCCGACCAAGATACAGAGTACGCTCATCCCGCTCGGCGGGCGCAGCACATCCGCGTTCCCACCGCCACAGGCGTCGTCGTCGATCGGCCTGATCACAAAGGACAAGGAGAAGAAACGCTCCCAGACCATGGCGCGCGGGCGGAGCGATCTGTCGACATCTGCGAGCAGCGGCCACACGTCACCGAAGAAGAAGCCGCTGACGGTGGATATTTCGTCGTCGCTCGCGGCCCTGGCGGGCACGACCTCGTCGCCAAAGGTCTCCACCGCCGTTCCAACAACCACCACCACCACCACTTCCAACAACACTTCCACCACAACCCCTGCCCCGACCACCACCACCACAACCACCACCACAACCACAACCACCACTACCACGACCACCACCACATCAACCCCACCACCACCCCCAGGCATTCCAGTCACAGAGTCTGCAGCCAAGGCCACGCCCGAGCCCGCAGAGCCTACAGAGCTCGCCGAAGTCTTGTCCGAGTCGCCGCGCACGCCGGCATCCGCGCCGATTGCGATCCCGACCTCGCCTCTCCACACGTTCGTGTCCGAGCCGGAGCCGATGCAGCCGGAAGCTGGACCATCGACCTACGCCCTCAAGCCAAGGTCGCTGTCTACCGAGTATCCGATCCACTCGCCGTATCCTGACTTTGACGATGTGTTTATGGAGCCCGACGCGGCCAAGGTTGGATTTGCGTTCTCCTGGGCGCTGGATGATGACGAGCTCGCCCGGCTGCTTGCGCAATCGCACGAGGTTGGAGCATTCGAGCCCAAGCCATTCGACCCGTTGTTCGAGGAGCTGCCAAAGCTGGGCATTCCACTGGCGTCGTTGATGGCGGCACACCCGCGTGAAGGCGCAGGAGGGCCGTATTCTGGACCGTTTTCGCCATTCGCGCCGTCGTCGCCGATTGAGCCCAGCTCGCTGCCGACATCTGACGAGCCGTCGCTTGTGGCGTCTACTGACTCGGAGGCGGACCTCGCACCGCGGACCGCGTCGCGCTTCGAGTTTGCCCGCCGAGGGAGCATGGCGTCAACTGGCCGCGGGCAGTCGCCGTTTCACCCGGGGCGGGACGAATGGGGCCGCGCATCGAGTGCAAACGGGTACAATGGCGACGACATGCGTGCAGCAATGGCGGTCTCAAAGGCGGCACATCACGGAGGCGTGCACCCGGCACTCGCACATCTCAACCCGCACGCTGCAGCAGCGGCGGCAGCAGCAGCAGCCCCGAACTCGGACTCGTGGTCGAACGGTGGCGGCGACTACAACTACAACCGGTCGTACCCTTCACGCTTCGGGAGCAGCTACTACGGCTCTCCGCAGATTGACGCGCTGGGCCCGAGTCCCGGTCCGGGACCGTATGGCCCGGGAGGCCCGTCTGGCCCGAGCAACCACCACGGCCCGGGACCGAACGGACCCACGGGCGTGCCGCCGGGCTACGAGAGCTACGTGCAGGGCCCCGCGAGTCCGCAGGTGTACGGCCAGATGGGGTACGTGCAGCAGCGGCGGTATTAGGCAGCGTGAGCGCGCGCTGGGCGCAATCAGTAGTGCGCAGCGCGGATATGCATGATTTGTGATTGAGCACAATAGAGATTTGGATAGCATGTGTTTAGTGAAGAGCATGGAGGTTGTCCATTGGCCAAGAAGCAGAGCGGCCATGCTCGCTGCCGGCGGCAAGTGTCTCGGGGGGTTCTCGGCGCAAGCGGCGCAAGAATGCGCCGAGCCCCCGGAAACAGGGGTCAGTGTCAGCGGCGTCACCATGCGGACGCGATAACAATGCGAGGCTATAAGAGGCCAAGAGGCCGTACAGACTACATTCCCCCAGAACTTGACATCCACTAATCATGAACTACACCCTCCTGGCAGGCGGGTACCGCCCGCGCCTCGTGCAGCTCTCGCTAACCGACACGGGACTCGCGGTGGAAAATGAGCGCGCGGCGCCGCCGAACCCGTCCTGGGTCGAGAGGGTGGGAAGCGCTATAGTCGCCGTGAGCGAGGAGGACCCGGACGGGGAGGTGGTGTTTTTTGATGACGGGCTCGAGGTCACGGGCAGGGTGGGGACCGGGGGCGCGCCGTGCCATGTCCTTGGGCTTGAGGACCGGGACGAGGTGGTTATTTCCAACGTGGGTAGAAACAAGAGGTACCCAAACCTCGAAGCTTTCAAGCTTCGAATGTTTGAATGCTGACGACAGTACATGTCTGGCACCGTGTCGATCCACTCGCTCTCGAAGCACGAAAAGCTGCGCGAGATCCCGCTGCCGTACGCGTACGCCGACACGGCCGCGCCGAACGCCAAACGGCAGGACGCGCCGCACGCGCACCATGCGCTGCGCACGGTGCGCGGCGTGTGGGCCGCCGACCTGGGCAGTGATCGTGTTTATCTCCTGGATGTCGTACGCGGCGAGGTCCTGGACTGGATCCAGTGTGAGCCTGGGTTCGGCCCACGACACTGTGCGCTCTCTCCCGACGGTACGTTTGTTGTTGGCCATGGCTCACGGCAGAAACGGTAATCTACGTGCTTGGCGAGCTGGCGCACGCAGTCCTCGCCTTCCCTGCAGACGCTACAAAGTCCACGCCCGCGATTGCGGGTTCGCGGGCCGAGATTCCGCCCCCGGGGGCGCGGGACGGCGCGCGGGGGATGGACTCGGCGGAGATCATCGCCCGTGAGGGGGAGGTATGGGCGTCGAACCGCGGCGAACTCCATAAAGACGGGGCGGGGACGGAGGCGACGTTCCTCCCTGACGGGCAGAGGGGGGAGAGCGTCGCGGTGATTGCGTACGAGGAGGGCAGGGCGGGAGAGACCAGGCATGTCCGCACGGAACTGTGCTGTGTCCGCGGGATGGCGCCTTCGCCTGATGGCAAGCTCGTCGCGCTCGCGGGGCAGTGTGCGGGCGGCGTCGAGGTGTGGGATGCCGTTTCCTGGAGGAGGGTCGCGCAGCTTGATGTCGAGGGGGTTACGGACTTTGTGTGGTTGTAGACGAGATGCGACAGGTGCCGGAGCGAGAGTAGACTTAGAGGTGCATGCGAGATGCATGCTCCGATGCTCTGCAGGCTGCAGAAGCATTTCGAAGCGCGAGATCTTGACCAATGTCGATGGACGTTGGACGTTGGGCGATGGGTCATGCCGGCTCAATGTCGAGATCAACAGAGTGTCACTCATTTCCAGTTGCCACCCGCCACTGACGCCCTGCTTCCAACGCGCCATTATCCTGACATTTGTACGCGCGGTCACGATGAGATGGGTGCATCTGGGTTGCACTTTCCAAGCTTCCAGAGCTTTCAGAGTCGCCCTTTCTTGACTTGCATCATGCATGAAATGTCGCGGTGCAGCGGCTTGCAATTGTGATGCATTTCTGTGATGGTTGTTGCCCAAAAGTCTGGTGGATCCATCTGGAAGCAAAAGCTGAGTGGACAGTTCTCTCAGCTCCATCTCGCAGTTGGTGGGAATTTGGACGCGCCCATTTCCATTTCCATTTCAATTGCATTCCATCCATCCACCTGCCTGTATTCTTTTCTCTTCTCATCATCACTATCTCTCTGATCCATTTCTTTCGCGCTTTCTTGCATCTGCATCCACAGAGACACAAAGAGCAAGACCATCAAGAACACGACCGCATCGCATAGAGACACACCTAGATCGAGAGATACATACGCGACACATCAGCACTACTTCCTGCCACACGGTGGCGACCCCTACTTCCTCCCCCCTACATTTCTTTTATTCTCCCCAAAATGGACCTCGACCTTCTCGACGAGGAAATGATGGATTACGACGACGGCGGCTTTGCCGACAGCTTTGCCGACGCAGACGCACGGATGACCCCGGCCGCGATCGAGGTCGAGGTCGAGATGGATGGCGAGCACGTCAAGATTGAGCCTGCAGCGGCGGCTCCGCCGCCTGGCATAGAGCAAGCCGAGGACCTTGACATCGAGGAGGGCAACGCGCTCGACAATGACGCGTTTGATCCCCTTCTGGACGATATGGCCGAGGGCCAGGCCGAGCAGCCGATCACCGAGATTGAGGTCGAGGTCGAGGCGGGTACTGCTGGAGTCGAGGTTGACGATGCCGATGCCGAGAGGCAGGACGCAGCACTCGAAACGCATGACGCCGAGCCTATTGTCGAGGAGCCGACTGAGCCTGAAAATGTTGAGGAGCAAGCTAAAGAAGAGCCCGAGGTGCTTGAAGCCGAGGAGATTGTGGCTCCCACTGAGCCAGCGGCAGCCGACGCGCCTGTCCCCGAGACTAGAGACCTCGATGCCCACGAGCCTGCACCGGCCGAGTCTGCAGAATACGCCGCAGACACACACGATAATGCAGAGACAACACACGCAGCCGACGACGAAGAGTACTACGACGAGGAGCTCCCGCCCCTCGCCCCAATCCTGCTGCACATCCCCGAGCTCGGCACCCGCGCACTCTTCACCCCGGTCGAGGAGGAAGATGCTGGCGACGGCTCTGTGTCAAATCCCGACCTCCCGGTTTACCTCTCCGGACGGGATGAGCTTGCGGAGGAGGGGCTCGACGCGCTGCTCAAAGCGCTCCGCGCGGAAATGGCAGCAGAAGGCGTGACCCTCGCCGGCGAGTTTGTGCTCGTCGAAAAGATGATGGACCTCAAGATGGGCGAGGTGGGTCTGCACTTTTTTTTCACTGGGTTTCAATGCGTTCAGCTGACATTCAGGACGACGTCAACCTCCACTCGACAACGCTGCTCGATGTCCTCGCGCTGCACGAGGGCTGCGGCCTACCGACTCCAGTGCAGCTGTTTGTGACGGACGTGCCGCACCGGTTCATCGCGCGGTTCGAGGCGATCAAGCGCGAGGTTGCGGCCGCCGAGGCGCGCGAGAGCGCGCGTAATAGCGCCGGCCTCGAGGAAGAGCACGGGCATGAGGGAGAGGAGAGACAAGAGGGAGAAGGAGAGGACGACGTGTTCGAGTATGACGAGGAGTATGAGTACGACGACGAGTATGAGGGCGAGGGCGCTGAGGGCGAGGGAGAGGAATTCGTCGAGGGAGCAGATGGCGCAGATGGCGCAGAAGCTGCTGCGGAAGTGGTCCAAGAGACCGCGGACGACCATTCCCAAGAAGCGGTTGCGCACGACCACGACGAAGCACCTGCCGCGGAAGAAGATCCAGAGGGCGCTGAGGCCGACGCCACGGTTGAGGGTGAGTATCCCCAGGATAGGGTGAAGCTGACGGCAGCCGACGCCGCGGAAGCAGCACCAGCAGAATCCGCACCAGAAGTCGCAGAAGCCGCGCCACAGACTGATCCCTCCGCGGAACACACTGAGCCGCCCGCGCCTGAATCTGCAGCACCAGCTGAGGCTGGCGAGACTGTCGAGGCTGTCGAGCTCGTTGAAGTGGTCGAAACCGCAGCTGACGATGCGGGTGGCAATGTCGAAGGCGAACCGGAAGCCGAGGCAGAGGGCGAGATGGAAGGCTACGAGCCCGAGGATGAAGAGGCGGAAGGGGACGGCGAGGGCGACGAGGGCGACACTTTCGGTATCGACGCCATTGGCGAGGCTGCCCTCGTCGCCTCTGTGGATGAGGCCGAGGTGCCTGCTGCCGAGGTTGATGGCGTCCACGATGGCGCCGGCGACGATGCTCGTGACGATGCCGCTCCTGCTCCCACTGATGCCGCCACGAAAGACACCGCAGACACGACCGCTGAAGCCGACCGCACTGCTGAAGCCGCAGCAGAGGCAGAACTCGAAGAGATTGATGAGGGATACGCTGAAGACGACGAGTATGCGGAGGAGGCTGAAGAAGCTGAAGAAGCCGGAGAAGCTGAAGGCGACGAATACGGCATCGAGGGCATCGCCGAACACGCCCTCGCTGCATCTGCTGGTACGTGGCTGTGTAGCAATCAAGCGATGGTGTCTAATATTCCAGATCATGCGGACGCAACTGCCGCGGCCCCTGCTGAGGAGGCGCAGGCCGTTGACGCCGACCTCGAGTCCACGATTGCCGGCGATGAGGAGTATGATGAGTTGGAAGACGACGGTGAGGGGGAGCACCAGGGCGAGGAAGTTGGAGAAGAAGAGTACGAGCACCTCGACGAAGAAACGTACGAGGAAGGCGAAGACGAGACGTACGCCGCCGAGGAACACGACGAGCTGGCAGAGGACGCCGAGGCCATTGTCGATGTCGGCGACGAGGAGACTCTCCCGGCCACCGAAGCTGTGAGCCCATCAGGCGCCGCGCCGCTACAGTCTCCGACGAAGCGCTCGCGCGAGCTCGACGACGAGGAAAACGGCGGCAAGGGCAAGATGCCGCGTCTGGATGGTGAGTGGCTGCTACTCGATCAGCGCTGACGCCAGCTTGAGGCTGTGAATGACCCGAATGACCCGATATGTGCATCAGATCGTGTATCAACAGTGCTGGACCTTGTCAACGACCGCGTCCTTTCCAACTGCATTGCATCAACAGCCTCCATCAAGCATTCCACACACCGCACGGCGTCGCATTCCCCCCACATTACCCCGTCCTTTTTATAATCGCGTCCTCGTTATAATATCCCATCGGCGGCAGTCACCGCTCGCTCGTGCAAGTTTCCGCCCTCGCTTGCGTGCCTGTTCCTGTACCTACCAACCCCACGAGAAGCATTGCGAGATTGCAAGCTTTGTTGACAAAGCTTCGGTCTAGGCAGTCTGGACCCACCCACTGGACCCACCAGTCGTGTACCTGCGCTGTGTTACTCGAACACGGCCCATCAACATTCCACATCACCCATCTACATTCCCCACCCCACAACTCTGTGGTGTCCATTCCCCAGATCAAGATCCAGATTTGTCTCCCTTTCCCTTCTCCCCCACTCGTTACCGCCGGCAGCCCGGCGCGGTATGTTGTGCACGCCCGCGTGCATGCGCCCCTGCGCGTCCCAACTCAAGAGTCAAGCAAGTATCCATCAGAGTATCGGTATCGAAATACGAGTACGGTATCCGCCGTGCCAAGCGCCACTCAGTGGCGGCCGCTAACGTTTTCGTGAGATAGGTAAGTGCTAACCCCCCAACACTTGTCGGTTGTCGGCCGCGTCAGCGGTCTCGCCGCAGCGTGATTCAGCCTAGCCGGCTAGCGGTCTCGGTTTGGTTTTGGTTTTCTGTGGGGCGATGAGAGGGGATGGGAGATGTGAGGGAGCGGTATTGTTTACTAGTCACGAGCCTTTTGCATGCAGAGATGGGATAATGGTGCGGTGAGAGCATGTGAGCATGTGAGTGACAGTGAATGTCGATTGTGGATGTGAGTCAGGACGGACGGTGAATCAGGATGTGGAGCAGGATGGAGCAGGATGTGGAGCAGGGAGGCGGGTGGCGTGCATGGCGTGTTGTGTGGCGCGGTAAGAGGCGTGTCGCGAACGCGTGATGGCCGCGATGGAACGCTCTGGATCCATGCCACATGCACGGCGCGCTGTGCACATGTGCATTCTCTCTTCCAGCCACCATCAAGCACGAGACCGAGAGACACCGACAGCGGAGCAGCCCTCTCCGCCCGTGTCCGACAAGATCTGAGGGATGGCGCGCAACGCAGACCTCGTTGGGCAACAACGTGTTACACCGTGTCTGGAGGTGTGGAGCGTCGTACTCTTTTTCTTTACACTGAGCGCGCAGAGCGGAACAGAGTTTGCGGTACAATCGTACCTACAACCTCCAATGTATGTCTTGTCTAAACAGAGAACACTCAACGTCAGGCTAACGTCATACCCCGCGGGAGATAGCGCACCGCCGCGCGTCATCCGCAGCCCGGGGACATCCCTCGGGGACCTGGGACCTCGGGGACCTTTGGGACCTTTGGCACCATCGCGATTGAGATCAATCCGAAGACACCGGACGGACACCGTAGTAGAACGCTATGTTCTCTCCGCTCCCGCGCTCGCTGAGCTCGCTACCTAACCGACAGCACAGCGGGCACAGCGCACAGCGGGCACAGTACACAGTTCAGAGTTAGACACGCAGGCACGCGGCGCGTGCTGCGCGCCGCGAGCCGCACCCGTGGCAGGCGGACCGGTTCGTGCCGCCGGCCAACGCCGGACAGGGATAAGAGGAGAGGAGAGGAGAGGAGAAGGAGAGAGGCACAGCATCAGAAAGAAAGAAAGAAAAAAAAAAATTACGATTGTGTCATTGACTTGAAATGAAGGATGAGATGTGATGGACTTTTTCCAGCCACAAAACCGAGGGGCGACGATCATTTGTAAACATCCACAGCGACAGCGCGCAGCCATCCAACTCTTGGACCCATCTGGGACTGGTTTATATCACCCCCAGACCATCGCATCTCTCTTGACCTCACTTTACTCTTCCTCATTATCACCATGCTCTCCCGCACGCTCGCACGCAGCGTCCGCCCCGCGACCGCCACCGCCGCCTCAGCGCGCGGCTTCACCACCGTCCATGCCCGCCCTGCCGTCTTCCAGCTGCCGCTGTCGCTGTCGCTCCAGGCGCGCGGCTTCCGCTCGGGTCTCCCCTTGCCGATTGAGAACACGCTCAGCCGCGCCGACGGCGGGCCAGAGGATATCCCCCACCACGGCATCAATGTCGACAAGGACACACGTATGGAGGCGTGAGTACCGAAGAATAAGAGCAGCATGGCACCAAAGCCAGGGCTCGCCGCCCCGGCGCCGCCCCAGGGTTCTGATGGCGCTGGCGGTGCCGCCGGCTGCGAGATGCTCCGCTTGATATGCCGAGTGGAGCGCCGAGCCGGTGTACTCTGACCGTCTGTGCCGGTGCTCGCTGCTGCATGCCGCAGCACAGCAGCATTCGCAGGTCGCAGGTCGCAGCCCGGCTCCGGCAGTGTTCCGCTCCTCCAGATCTCTCCGCAGCCCCCATTGTTCTGATGTGCTGACACTGTCGTCTTTGCTGCACACACATCCGTCTACTCGAAAATTCCCATTATAAAACTGTGCATATGCCCCGTCGCATCTCCGATTCCCGCCCCCGTCCATTGTCCCGAACAATGCCGCCCCGACGCGACCGATTACCATTGTCCTCTGTGACGTGATGCCGATTCCTGATCTTTGCAACCGCAGCCAGCCGCCGCCTCCCCCCGGCGACGACTTTGATGTGGTCATGATTGGCGCTGGTGTGAGTCCGAGGCCTTGGCGACGGTGGGAGATGCTTCCCGGTGCTCCCGCAGCGCCGCAGCGCTGCCCCGTCCACCTTCCACCGTCCCCACATCACAGACTGACCCCAGAACATCATGTTCGGCTCGCACGAGGGGCCGTGGAACCACTCGTTCCGCCTCGAACACAAGCTCGGCCCCCGTCTCAAGGTCAAGGCGCTGATCGACCCGGACACGGCGCGCGCAAAGGCCGTCCTGCAGAAGAAGTGCGAGAGCTTCGTCGAGTCGGCGTACAAGGACACGATCGTGTACAAGACCCTCGACGACTACCACGCCGCCCTGAAGAAGGAGGGCGGCGAAGAGCCCAAGTGAGTGTGTGATAGGCGCGGTGTGTCCCGCTGCAAGAGCCGTAATCCGTCACTCTTGTTTCGTCTCGGCGACTAACCTCCAGGGCCATCATTGTCGGCACTCCCCCCGCGTTCCGCGGCGGCATGTCCAAGGGGCGCAACCTGGAGCTTGACCTCATCAAGTTCTTCCCCAAGGTCGCGTACTTTATCGAGAAGGTGAGTTGCTGCGGATGACAGTGATGGACAGAGGTAGGACGGGTATGGCGTGCCGCGTCCCACCTCCATGCCCATGACACCGAGCTCGCTCCTCCCCATTTCCCCACTCACACGCAGCCCGTGTCTGCCGGCCCCGTGGACGAGACCTTCCAGGTCGCCGAGAAGCTCGTCGAGAACGGCAACATTGTGTCCGTCGGGTACATGCTCCGCTACCTCCGCTGCGTTCAGAAGATGAAGCAGATTATCCACGAGAACGACCTTACCGTCATGGCCACCAACGCGCGTTACGTGAGTAGTTGAGAGGCTGTGGGGTGTCGACAGCATTACACTCCGCCTTGACCCCCACTGACAGCAGTCCGCCGCATACGAGGCGATCAAGAAGCCCGCATGGTGGGACAAGGCCAGGGACATGGGCCCCGTCATCGAGCAGGGCACCCACTTCTGTGACCTCTCGCGCTACTTTGGCGGCGATGTTGTCATGGACTCGGTTTCGTGAGTCGATGAAGGAGCGTTTCGCTCCTCCTGGTCGTAGATACCCTACTGACTCCCAGCGCTCGCGCAGTCGAGTGGTACGAGGAGCCCGGCAAGCTCTCCAAGATTCCCGTCGACGAGAGCGTCATTCCCGAGGCCAACCGCATTCCGCGTATCACCGCCGCTGTGTGGAAGTACGAGAACGGCGCCGTCGGCAGCTTTACCCACACGGTCGCGCTGCAGGGCACCGCGTACGACTGCGAGCTTGAGCTCTGGGCAGACGGCTACCACATGCGCCTGATTGACCCTTACAACGCGCCGGTGCTCATGGTCCGCCGCCCCGGCGACGACCACGAGGAGCGCCACAGCTTCACGGACGACGACCCCTTCTTCTCGGAGATTGCAAACTTTATCGACGCGATCGAGGGCGGACCCAACCCGCACATTCTCTCGAGCTACGCCGACTCGACAAAGACCTACGAGCTCACCTGGGCCATCCGCCTCGCGTCCGAGCAGAGCGCCCTCCCCCAGAAGAAGCTGTAAAACTGTACCACATTCCACCGCGTCGCCTCCCCCGCCACTTGATTGTAACACCATGCCCCGAGAGATGTGAATAGAGCGTCCTCCGAACCCATGCCATGCCATGAACCACCTCCATATTATTGATGAAACGGACAATGTGATGAGTGAACGGCGTGTGTGAGGGAGGCGAGAGCGGAGCGGAACAGCGGAGCATACAATTGTGTCGACGACTGTCGCAGACATCTACCACCTCGGAAGGCTCATTGCCACCAATCCGGGACCAAAAAGTGACAGCGACCAACAACAACAAAAGTCAATCTCCACATATTCCCATCCTCCATCCCCCATCTCATGATCCATGGAACAAGACCACACCGCGTCCTTCATCTCGGCCCTCGCGCACCTCCACCCGCCGGACGGCAATCTCCTCGACGAGGCAGACGCCGACCCCGACTTCGCGGAGCTGGACGGCTGGTCCGTACCGCAGCTCAAGGCCGAGGTCCTACGCCTCCGCCGCGCCCTGGCCGACGCGGAGCGCGAGCGCGGTGACCGCCGTCTCCTCGAGGAGATGCCTGCGGGAGACCTTGAGGGCCTCCCAGAGGGCCTCCAAGGAGGTCTTCCAGAGGGTCTTCCAGAGGGCCTCCCAGAAGGTCTCCCAGAAGGTCTTCCCACCATGCCCCATTTATTCCCGTTCGCCCCCGTCCCCGTCGTCGTTGAACAACTCGCAGCGCACCCCCACCCACACGATCCCCACGATCCCCACGATCCACATGATCCCCCAGACCCGCCCGCCGCGCCAGCACCAGCACCAGCATCAGGAGAGCGCCGCCGCCGCCGGAAACGCTCCTCGCCGCCGCCGGCGAAACGCACCGCGAGCGGGAAACGCGTAGAGCGCGGGCGGCGGGTGGAGCTTGCGCGGGCGCTGCGCGCGCGCATGCGTGCCGAGATGGGCGTACGTGAGGACGAGGCGCTGCCGCCGCCGAGGGCCGGGGGGCCGGACTGGGTGCGCGGGCCGACGGACGAGGCGAATGTCGCGGTGCGTGCGGCGGGAGACTTGGAGCTGACTTTCAGTGGGTCGAGAGGGTGTGCGGGGCATTTATTGACGAGGCGGGCGCGGGCGCGTGGCCCAAAGTCCCGCCCGAGGATCTGCGCGAGGATATCGTCAAGGTGTGTGCTGGCGTTCTGGGGGATGTTAGATGCTGACGCTTATGGTAGACGGCGGCGCGCACGGCGTTTGCAAACTTTTGCAAACGTTATCTCGTGGATGTTGACCCGCTCGCGGCGCGCCGGCAGGAGAGGAATATCAAGAAGCGCCGGCGGTGGGCGCGCAAGGATCTGGTGTGTACTGGCACTTCCTCTGGCATCTTACTGCTCTCATCTCTGTGACCTCCCACTTCCTCTCTCTCTCCGCTAACTCGAAGAAACAGAAACGCCGCGCCAAAGCAGCCCAGGACGCGGCCTTTGCGGACCTCTCCCCCGCAGCCCTGCACATCGACTACATGTCGAGCGAGTACTCTTCGGCAGGCGAGGACGACCCGGACGAAGCCCCGAGTTTTGGCCTCTCGCTCCCGGATCTGCGGCGCGCGCACTGGCTCGACGTGCTCCGCGAACAGGCACCCACGCGCACAAAGGGCGGGTGGGCAGAGGGCGTATCTGAAAAGGTGCTCGAGGTACGCACGCCGACGTGGCGCTCGCCGCGCCTCGACGACGTCTACCGCCGCCTCGACACAATCTCCGCTGCGTCCGCCGCCCTGCGCGCGACACCCGCGGCCGTACATGCGTCCGGGGACGGCCCGAAACCCGCTGGTCTGCGGCTTGGCCACGTCGCGCCCTCCCACTGCCGCTTTACGCTTCCTGTGCCGCTGATGCGCCGCGGACGCGCACCGAGAGACCGCGGCGAGGACTGGATGTGGGCGTCGGGCGAGGTGGGCGTCTGGCCCGCCAGCGAGCGCGAGGTCGTGCAGGCCGTGCAGGCCGTCGAGGCGGCTGAGGCTGGCGAGAGGGAGGAGGATGGCGAGGCTGGAGAGGGCGAGGCGCAGGTGCAGGTGGCGAACATCCCGACTGAGGCTGTGGCCATGGACGTGGGCCTCGACGGGCAGATGATGGAGATGGATGCGGACGCGCTCGTCGAGTGGACGGGCGAGGCCTAGGCTTTGGATTACAGTAGATATGGTAAATTTTGTTGTTGCATGTATCATATTTCTGGCCCAAGCGAGTCAGTATGCGGCTGACAAGGTCGCGGCCACGCACCACACCCTGCTCTCGAGCTCTCGACATTCGAACATGACATCGCCAGCCGCGGACGCCGCGCAGCCTGGCCGCCGTAAATCGTACGTATAGATATCACAAGCTGGGGATAGGGGAGGAGGGGATTATCTAACCACGCTGTTCTAGCAGGAGTCTACAGGCAGTGGTATTAGGGTATCATCGCGGCGCCGGACGCAGTATACAGCATACAGCATACAGCATACAGACGTCGGGATATGGACAATAGATGGATGAAGAGATGCAAATGTGGACAAGCCCGCCCTATGAGTGCGGGAGGTGTTCTGCTGCCTGCGGCTCGGCCCTGCAGCTTGCAGCCCATCTAGAAGAGCCTGGGACCCATCTTGGGACCAGGCTTGGATCCCGGCGGGCCCTGCGAGATGCCGAGGTCGCGAATCGTGCCCTGCGTCGTGAGTCCAAGTCCCCAAGCTCCGGCTGTATGTCCTTCTGTAAGTACTCACGTTTTCGAGCTGGTACACCCATCCGTGGATAGTCACGCCATTCTCGCCCCGGCGCTTCCAGTCGTCGAGGACGACCTGCGAGTGGAGGAGGTTGCGGACTTGCTGTGCGACGTTTTCCTCGACGAGCAGGTCGAGCGACGGCGGCCCGTCCTCGGTCGCCATTGCGCGCGCGAGCGCCGTCAGCGGCTTGAGGTACCGCTGTATCGCCTGGGTCTCGGGAACGGGGGGCAGGACCGAGGCGCGCAGTGCCGTCTGGCAGCCGACGCAGTTTGAGTGGCCCTGGGAAGTTAGCTGTGTGTAGACCGCGAACCGTGCAGCCTGCCACGTCGAGTTCTGGCTGTCGAGTCGCGAGGAGCACGAGACAGCCAAGAGAAACTAGAGGGTCGTACAGCTGGCGGCGGATCACACCGCCCGGATCGCGCCCTCATCGCCTTCCACGTCAGAGTACGCGGTTACTCACAGCTACGACAATGTGCTTGACCTTGAAGTTGATCAGGGCGATCATCATGGCGGCGTTGAGCGAGTCGTCGGTGGGCGAGTAGAGGCTGTGGGTTAGACTCGCACTCGCATTCATCATGCCATGCCCAGGGCACGGGACACATCAGGCGATGTGATGGGGCGATGGGGTGTCACCCCCGTGATCTCGTCTGATTGCCGCGAGCGCGATGTCTCTGGGAGTGGGACAGAGATGGACGTGATGGAAGTGATGGGCCCATATCGGCCTATCTGCGCTACTCGTCCTCATCGCGGCGACTGCCCGCCGATGATCCGCGAGCTGGGTGCGTCGAGGCGACGACTCACCCGGATCGGCGAATTGGAGGGGCACCACCCTCGTCTCCCAGCTCCCATCTCCTCTCCCATCCCCCACGCCCCGACCCCCACCAGTCTCACGCCCACTCACTTGGCGATTCCACGATGCACAAAGATGTCGCCGGGCTGCGAGCCCAGGATGGTCGTCTCGGGGACACGCGCGTCGGAGCCTGCGATGAGCTGCTGTCGCGCATGGGGGGAGGCGGTGCGCTTGTGGCCTGCATGCCGCCACGGTCGTTTGCCAACTCACATCCAATCCAGAGGATCTCGGGACGCTGGCCCGGGTAATGCCTTGGAAAGAATCTGGTGGTCAGCCGCTATCCAAAGAGTCAGGCCCAGTGTGTTCGGCGGTGTGGCCCTCGCCGTCACACCCAATCTGCCGAGTGTGCGTGGCGCGACAGGACTTCACTTGCAGTCTTCCAGACTCCCGCTCACCGCACTCACCCGGGGTCAGCCTGGGCGACGCGCTTCGACCACCGCTCGTTGCGCTGCATGAGCTCCTTGAGTTCGGGGTAGAGCGCCGAGCCGTGCTTCTCGCCAGCTTCAGGGTTTGCGCTGGCATCGATGGTTGCCTGGACGTGTCGCTGGCCACCGCTGCGTCCGATCGACTTGAACATGTTTGGCATCGGCATGGTGAAAAAGAGGAATTGTGGGGGTGCGATTAGGAGGGGATTATAAAGTGTTGCCCGGGGGTGTGGGGCAGACTGCTATACGACAGCTGGAGTCTAGAGTCTGGAGTATAGAGTCTGGAGTCTGGAAGCTGGAAGGCGTAAAGCTAGGCGGAGGGGGCCACCGGGGGGCGCACGATCGTGATGCCAAGTCGATGCAACAGTCGGGGCAGGTCAGGAACTGGGAACGGGGATCCACGCAATGACAACCAGGATGTGTGATGTGCTGCAATGGGAGGCCAAGAGCGGAGCTCGCGGGCCGTGGTCACTGCTGTGTGTGGCGCTGGGCTTTGGCTGGAACGCGAGGACCGTTGGAGCTTGGAGCTTGGTGATATTCTGGTGCTCGTGCTTTACGGCTCGGCGCTGGAGATTGCGACAGAATGATGTTCGATGGGGGGAGATGAGATTGGGGCTGAGAGATGGGCGCCTACTGGCTAACGAGGTTACGCTGGGCGATATGGGACGTAAATGTGTAACGATACCGATGGACCGTGGACTGTGGAGGGTAGAGCCGTGGATCGCGACTCGAGTACAGCGTATCGAGCTTGGTTGATCTACGCCCTGTCGGCTAGGCCAACCACGAAGCCGCGGGGACAGGGCCCGAGGTGCTGAGATGGAGCTGGCTAGCCGGAGCTGCACAGGCGCCAGGGTGAGTAGGTGGTGAGGCGTCTCGATCAAATGCCAGGAGACTGAGAGATGCTGGCTGCCAGGATGACTGTTCTCAATGGCACTCGTTCCCTCTCGGCTCTAGGAGAAATTCTGAACGCCAAGAGCCACCGCAGCCTGCACCACCTGACGCGCAGAGTCCAGAGGCCAGAGGCGAGAGGCTCGATTAGAGGTCAGAGATCGAGACAGAATGTCCCAGGATCCGGCGACACCGACGGTTTCCGCGTTGGACGTGGGGATTCGGCGTTGATGGCGCTGGGAGTGGCGTTAAGCTGGCGGCTCTGGCGGCGCCACAGCAGAGTGCCACTTACTGGACTGTGGACAGCGACTCGGACTCTGTGGTACAGTAGAGTATCGAGCGCCCTGCGTCGGTAGTATTCCGCAAGCATTGTGCGTCTTCGTGCTTCATCAGTCTGCTCGAGTCCTTCAGAGCTCCAAACGCGCTCAAGTCAGGAGGGTTCCGCGGGGTGTGCCGGGGGGCGTCGGTGGCGCCAGGATCGGAATGTGACGATTGGGGCAACGCGGTGTGGCCCTTTTGAGCGGTGCTACATCTTGCGAGGTTGAGACGTGGAAGCCACAACCCCAAACTCGGCTTGATTAAAACTTGGGCAGGTGTGCAAGTACACACGCATGCTATGTAGAATGTAACACGCGATCGCATCCGCAGCCTCTGACACGGGTCGCGATCGAGAATGGTTTTGCGGCTCACCACCTCCTGTATAGTTGGGCACACCGGTCGCTTGCTCGCTTTCCAACTCACCAGCTCGAGGTTTGGCCTCAAACACGTCCTGAGACGCCTCGTAGGGCCAAGAGGTTGTACTATGGTGGCGTCTTCCAACCGTCCCACATGGAACATGTGACATGGCACCTCAAAAGTCACTGATTTTTCAGTTAATTTTTCTTCCTTTCTTTCAAACCCGCCTGGTGTGGGAGTATGTCACCCAGTGAAGGAATCACCCGAATAGTCAGAGTGTATCTCCACGATCGTCGCGCCAAGGACGAGCACGGAGCGTCCCAGCCTTGGGACTGCCGATGTTCCTGGTCTTTTTCTTGGGTGTGGGTCCTGTCTTGTTCTGCTCAGGATTGGAATCAGGAGTTCGGATCACGGATCTGGGCACAAAAGACCGTGGTCTTGTGGGTTGCCTCCCAATCTCCATCGCGCGGCCATGGCGCCTGACGCCTGCCAGTAGCTTGCCCAGCTTGCGCAGCCTGCTCAGATGAACACCGGAGTCCTGGCCTCCTGGGCTGTCACTGCTGCGTCTGTCAATTTAGTACTGCATCGTCCCCTCCTCTCCTTTCACCGTCTTGCCTCATCTTGCCTCACTTCGCTGGCTGCGGTCCAAGCGCCAGCTTCTGCCGCCCCCGCGTCCCTGCGGCGCCCGGCTTCTATTGTTCGCCCAGTTTCTGGGATAAGAGAAAACAGGGGCGGTAAGGGTTTCCCCCGCCATGCCACATGTAACCAACCCATGGGCGCTGTCGACGTTTCTTGCGGGATGCTTGACGCTTGCGTGTTGACTAAACTTGGCCAGCTTGATTTTCTAGTTGTTAGCTCGCAGTTGTTCCCGAATAGATGGGAGAAGATCGGGCGAGGAATCCGGGCAATGCGGTACAGAGACATGGCCAGATCCGCACGACAATCCTACGATGACTGTATCCACAGATCTGGCTCAGAGGATCAGAGGAGGAGAGCAGGATCCGGGAATCAGATCGTTGGCAACACGCTTCTCGTCCTAGAGGTTGCCAGCAGGAGCACCGTGCGCAATGTCAACGGTGAAGCTGCGGACCCCTTCGAACCATCTTTATCTTTCGGCGTTTCGGGAGACCAGCATTTCCGCTTTCCTCAGTATCACAAGGCGAGTTGTGTGGATGGATGTGTTAGCAGGAATGCGGTTGCGGCCGTTCAGCTGTCGACCTGCAATCTCATGCGAGATCCGAGTCACGATGTATCGAGCCACAATGTATCGAGGCCGTGTCGATGATCAACACCATCCGCGAGGTATTCAGTAAAGCGAAGCGAAGTGCAGGCCATGGGAGACCTGAGTTTCTGAATGATCGAGAACGGCACTGATGGCGAGAGGACCATGATGGGATGCATCGGCCCCTGCCGGCGAATTGTTGACTTTGGAGGTGACAACCACCCGGTGACCCGGCCTCCACCAAATTCCTGATTTGATTTGGCCATTTTCATATTGTCAGATCCCTTGGGCACCTTCACTCCCATCCCAATCATCTCCATCATGGCGACGGAGCGGTTCTCGTGCACGCGCGCGACATCGGCAGCGGACATCAAGGCGTGCGGGGATATTCGTGTCGAGGGTGCGTGTGCTGCAGACGCGCGAGAGGCGCAAGATGGGGCTGACGGCAGTGTTTGTTGATGAGCAGGTGAGCATGGAGCATGAATGGAACTGGCCGAACTGGTACTGGATCACTGGACTCGATGTTCTCCTCATTGCGCCATGGCCGTCTTCGCCAGCTTCTCGCTTCGCGCTTTGCGGATCTCTGATCTCTGACCATCCCATGCGCCCTGTACATGCAATGTTAACGACAGGGGTTTCCCGCAGACACCGAGTTTGATGAGTGAGTCGCAAAGCGGGGCGGTATACCTCGAGTGACGCCGCGTCCCGATGCCCTCTCCAACCCTCGTGCAAGGCTCTGATTCCAGCGTGGACGAAAACGGCACCGGCATCCACTTTCTCGTAACTGATATGTCGACGGACACGCCGGCAGGGACGATCCGCCTCGTTCCGTCGCGGGGCAAGCTCACGCGGCTGGCGGTACGCAAGGCGTACCGCGCGTTCGGGCTGGGGCGGGTTCTTGTGCACGCGCTGGAGGAGTATGCGGCCGCACACCCCGAGGAGATGAAGTATGTCCGCGAAGTGGACGGCAAGAGGGTGGTCACCGTCAAGATCCATTCACAGGTGGGTTTGGATATTTGGACAGGTGCTCATTTTAGATCCCCGTGGTCAAGTTCTATGGGAAGCTTGGGTATGAGGTGCACGGGGATGAGTTTGACGAGGAGGGAGGTGGGTTGCGGCGGCGGTCGCTGCTGACCACAGAACCCCACTTGCTCATGCAGCGCGACATCGAGGCTACGGCGTAGGCCGCTGCGTGCGTTTAGAGATACAGACAGACTAGATCTAGGAGATGCAGCTCATGGATAAGATATTGAGTCCTGGACAGCACAACAAGCATTTTGCACAAGTTCATAGATGACAACAGACAGCGACCACTACTATCATCAACACAACGTCATCCATATCGTCCCTCAATCAACGCTAACACATGCTGTTTGTCAGCCGTGTTCTCACGAGGACTTAGGGAACACGAGAGTAGAGCACAAGATCAGATCACGATGAATTCACCAACTCCTCCTCCCCGCCTACTTTTGTACACGAGACGTTTGCGGTTGCCCGCGGGATTTGGATACTGTCCGCCCATCGATAGAATTTCATCCGGATGTGCTACTGTGGTGGGATGGAAGACTTACAATTGAACAGTAGATGCGCAGAATAGCAGTTGGCAGGTTGCGCCGGGGTATAAACTAGACTTTCCAGTCAGCAAATGCTTTGATAAAAGGAATTTATAGTAGGGAGCGCTCAGTCAAGGCTGAAAGTGTCTCGTCAATCGCGGCAGAGCCGGTTACGAATGAGGTAAAGTATGGTATATGTTTTATCTTCACAGCGCAAATGGATGGATGGGAGGAAGACTCACTCAGTAACGGGGCAAACTTCCGAAAACGTTGGAATCACGCAGAGTCAGTAGCTGCATTGTTAGCCATTAAACTTGACAGAAACAAAGCGACAGATCAACAGGTCAGGTCATGTGTAAAGTGGTCCTCTAGTAAACCCGGTCCTACCCGGGCGTGTGCCGCTGCCGACAAACCTAGCAAAGAGGTTCGCCGGCGGACGACACTTAGGAGTTGGATTGTAGTGCTCATCAAGCAAAAGTGGTGGGGAGGAGAGGAATGGCGACTTACTCAGTAGATGAATGTCACCCGCGCTGCTTCTTGGGCAGGAAAGTTGTTGATATTATCTCATAGTCGATGATGTGAAGAGACGATGGAATGGGATGAGAAAGAGAAAGAGAAGAGAAGAAAGTGTTGGAAGTGAAGAGGAGAACCAGTCTGAGTTGGTCCTGGTCAACTTTTTTCCACACAAGTGGGTGCGAGATTTTGGTGCGAAGCCAAACGTGGCGTATCAGTGGGCTATATGACGTGTTAATTAAATACCTTGTTTACAAGTGGGAAGAAAAAGCTTCCGCTCCCCGCGTTCCACACACAGGGGGTACGTCACTCGCTGACGCACCCACCCAGGTTCTCCATTCCATCGCACCAAAAAAGGAAGAGGATCTACCGAGCTGGCAGCTGGCAGCCACCAACTTGGCACCCACCACCACCACCGAATCACACTTTCTCCGTCATCCACCCAGTCCATCACTACGACTCATTCTCCACCACCATCATCGCCATCACCATCAGCATCAGCACAACTACCGTCTGTTGCACTGTCGGTTGCTGGACCTGATCCCATCCACACCCATCTTGATATCCCTACGACTCCCGCTCACTATCTTGACGACGCCTGGCTGCACTCCAGCGCAACACCGCCACCATGCCGTCCTACGTTCAGAAAAATATGTTCGACGTCCTAAACATGGACAACGGACCCGATTATGAGGAGGAAGAGGAAGAGGAGATCATCGACTCGACCGCCGAACAGTAAGTCTTCATCGTGGATGGGATAAGGTCAGATGAGATGATATTCCCCAGATTTATCTCGTTGATAGCGTGACCATCCGCACGGCTTCTGTGCTGACTTGCCAGGGCCACCGAGTCGCAGACACCTTCCTCCCAACCAATGTCCAAATCCGCAAAGAAGCGTGCTGCCCGTGCCGCCAGAGCTGCCGCTGCCGCTGCCGACTCGTCAACGGATGCGTCGACCGCCGCGCCGAAAGCAGCTGCCGCTCCTCCGGCACCTGCGGCGACCGCTGCTTCCTCCACCTCATCTGCCAACGGCGCGTCGGCTGCTCCCAAGGAGCGAAAGAGCGCGAACGGCCAGTCCTCCAAACCAGAGGTGTCTTCTTCAGCACCCGCCCCCGCAGCTACTCAGAAGGCGCCTGCGGCTGAGAAGGCGGTTCCTCAGAAGGCTGCCCCCAAGGAATCATCCGCGCCGGCATCTTCGATCTCCCCCTCCGCCACCTCATCGAAGTCGGCGGCCATCCCGTCGTCAAAGTTCAACCCTGACCTCCCTGGCGACCTTCTTCACCCAACCGCCAACCAGCTTCCCGCCAACCGTAAGCGCAAGACGCCTCAGGACTTTGCTCCATACGGCCCCAACGACCTCGTCGCGCCGGCGAGCCCGAACAAGAACTCTGTCAAGTTTGAGGACGGCGTTGGACCCGGGGAGGGTCAGGAGGGCGAGAAGACGATCGCGACCAAGGTTGAGCCCAAGAAGCCTGGAAACGCTGCCGTCCGCACTGTCTGGACGTTTATCATGATCTTTGGCTTCATCGGTGAGTTGGACAGCTTTGCGGGTCCTAGCTTCTGCTGGCTCGCACCACCGGCAAGACATACCCGCTGACATCAGCTCTTCTCTGCATGGGTCACCCTTACATGATCATGCTTGTCCTGCTCTGCCAGACGCTCGTCTACAAGGAGGTCACCGCCCTCTTTGACCTTCGTGACAACGGCGCCGGCAAGATTAAGGGTGACACCTGGAACAAGACGCTCAACTGGTGGGTCGCAGAGATGAGACTCCATCTAACCTCAGGTACTTCTTCGTCGTCACCAACTACTTCCTCTACGGCGAATCGATTATCTACTACTTCAAGCACATTGTGTTTGTCGACGCGTACTTTATCCCCTTTGCCAAGAACCACCGCTTCATTAGCTTCATGCTCTACACCGTTGGTAAGTACTGACCGCCAGCTTATTCTTTCTTTCTTCCTTACACCAGGCTTCGTCGGCTTTGTGGCCAACCTGCGGCGTGAGGCCCTTCGCCAGCAGTTCGCTCTCTTCTGCTGGGTTCACATCACGCTCCTTCTTGTTGTCGTTTCTTCCCACTTTATTGTGAACAACATTCTCGAGGGTCTCATCTGGTTCTTTGTCCCCGCCTCGCTCGTCATCAACAACGACGTCATGGCGTATATCTGCGGCAAGACCTTCGGTCGCACCTCGCTCTTCAAGCTGTCGCCTAAGAAGACTGTCGAGGGCTTTGTTGGCGCCTTCATCCTGACCCTCATTTTCGCGCTCGGCTGGGGTACCTTCTGGATGCGGTTCAACTACATGATCTGCCCTGCCAGGGACCTCGGTGTCAATGCCTTCTCCGACATCCAATGCAAGCCCAACCCGGTCTTCGTTTGGCGCCAGTTCGAATTCTCGGGTGCTCTGCGCAACATTCTCCAGAGTATTGTGAGTCGCCTGGTCCCTCGTTTTCAGGTTCTAGCATCACTTGGCTGACATGTAGCTTGGCCACCCTCCGCCCTCCATTTCGTACGCGCCCTTCCAGCTCCACTGTCTGGTTATGGCCACGTTTGCCTCTCTTGTTGCTCCTTTCGGTGGCTTCTTCGCGTCTGGATTCAAGCGCGCGTTCAACATCAAGGACTTTGGAGACTCGATCCCCGGCCACGGCGGTATGACCGACCGCATGGACTGCCAGTGAGTTGACATGAGCGCCATACAGAAATGGACATTCGCTGACTCCCAGATTCATGATGGGCCTCTTTGCCTACGTCTACTACAGCTCGATGATCCGGATTCAGAACGTCTCTGTTGGCTCGCTCCTTCAGACCGCTGTTGTTTCTCTGACCACCGACGAGCAGCTCGAGCTTCTTGTTGACCTCAAGCGCTTCCTTGAGGGGCAGGGCGTCAAGGTCAAGCTGTAAGAAGCACGAGCTACGCAACAGACGCAGCGCGGCGTCATGACGTTACTACTCCAGTAACACAATTCCGATTCACCTCACTCCGCCCATACCTCACACTCCCATGCAATTACCAGTGTTCAACCAACTCACTCCCATGAGAACCAAAAACCAAAATCTCGAGCCAAGGCCCGTAACGTATCTCGGCCGTGTGTCACACACCACTGTTTTTACAAGTGACCTCCACGCTTACGATCAGCGCTGCTTAGATAGTGGATAATTTCCCACCGTTTCCAATACCTGCACCATTACATGCATACATATCTCACAGCATTAAAGTCACTTGCTTATGTGCGGAGCGAGGTGGAGACTTTGTGGCTTTCTCCTAGTCCGAAGGAAGCCAGTAGTGGACGTAATGTCTTGCCCCTTCGCTTCTGAGCTTCCCGAGGACAAGGGTTGAGACCCTGCCCAAGCATTCACAAAGTGGTGCATAATTTGCTCTTTCGCATCTCGGTGTCGTATATACATTACTACTGTCCATCATTGTTCGTACTACCATAGTATCAAAGTGTCCACGGTCACTGTTCGGACGGCATGTGCGACTCAGACGTTCGTCGTCGTCCACTGCTGGTTGGCGTTACCGGCAAAGCACGTCCAGTACTGCACAATGTTGCCAGGCGCGAGGTTGCCGTCCCTGTTGTCCATGCAGAAGTCTGGGGAGTAAGCATGAGCACAGGCCGCGGCCGCCAKGGCCGCCRGGGGGRGGGGGGGGGGGGGGACTCACTGTCGGCAGGCTGGGGCGGGATGACAGAGTTCTGGCCCGTCGTCTTGAACTTGCCGTTGTTGAACGTCCAGGTCGAGAAGCCGGGCGAGAGGTCGCCCTTGCACGACCACGTCTCGAGCTGCTTGCCGTCGCCGGGGAACCAGCCGCGGAGCGCGTCTGTGGTATGTGAGATAGTGGCAGTAAAAAGCACTTACTGACGCCGCCGACGACGCAGAAGGCCGCATCCTTGGCGAGCGCGACCTTTGTCGTGCCAGTGTCCACGAGCCACTCCTGCGCCGTGTTGCCGCACCCGCAGGTCTGCCTGGAAAGTGTCAGTGGAGAAGTGGAGGAGGTACAGCTTGGCGTACAGGGTGACGGCGCCGTGCGACTTGTAGTCGCCGGCGGCGGTGAGGCAGAGGTTGGCGTTGCCGCCGGGGTGGATGAGGACCTTCTGAGGGGCGCGCTTGTCGAGCGCCGCGCCCGAGACGAGGGTCAGGGCGGTGAGGAGGGTGAGGAGAGTGAGCATCGTGGAGAGGTGGGGAAGTGGAGAGATCGAGAGTGGGGAGAGGAGAGCTGTTAGAGTGGGCGTTGGGTAGAGAGGGATGAGGGGGAGAAGGAAGACACTGGCCACTGGTCTGTGGGTCTTTTGTACTCGCGAGGAACACCTCGGCTCACATCCCACCAACACCGGCCACCCGTCGGCCATGAGTGGCCGAGTTTACATCCCCCCTCCTCGTGCCCGAGCGATCGCCAAATAACGAGTTGAGTCAGCTCGAGTATGGCGAGTAGGAATACCGCACAATACAGATCGGCGCGCGGTCAGCGTCAGGATGAAGTAATCAGTAACGCATGGACGCGGGGGGAATCAGGCCACACAGCGGGAATCACCAAGCACAGAGGCAAGGTCGCGGCTGTCGGTTGTGAGGTTGTGAGGCAGTGCTGTCCGGCGCGGAGGGCGGAGAGGGCACCGAAGGAGGACACATGACTGTTCGTGAGAAACGCCGGAGCCGATAGTTGTGTAGTTTGTCTACGCGCGGGCGGCGGGTGCTGCGCGAGTAGAATACAACCGACAGGATATGAGGATGGCCGAAGGATAAGCCGACGACGGGGGCGACGGGGTGACGGGCCTGACGGGAGTACGGGGAGAGTGACGCACCGCGGCGGCGGGTGACGGCGGAGACGTGGGGCGCGTGGGGAGATGTGGAGACGCCGACGGAATGCACCCAGAGTTGCTGATCAGATGCGCACATGCTGATCGTGATTCGCAGCTGATCGGGGTGTGTACGGAAATAGTTCCTGTCTTCCTGTCATTCCTCCTCCCTCCCTCCTTTCCTCCGCACAGACCGCCGCGCAGCTCTATTGCGAGCAAAAATAAAACAGAGACACACAGTTGCACAGATGATTGCGGAATGGAAGCATGTCATGCTAAACACGCTAGAAGCGCCAGAAGCGGTAGAAGGCAGATCTGTCTGCCGAGGCGATACAATTGCGGAATGTGGAATGGGCACGAGCACTGTTTGATCGAGAGCATCGGAGATCGGAGACCGTTGATGCTATTTGAGGCATTGAGGAAAACCCGATGATGCGCCGATGAGGGTCAGTGGGCGCTGGTCGGCATCACCCAGTTCACATTGTCAGACGACGCCGACCATTCTCATCACCATACTAACGCCCGTTGCCACTCACCCGCAGCTACGCCATTGTATCACATCGTACACCTACGGGAAGGGCTCAATACTGAGGATCTTTATATATCGCCAACTGTCCTTGACGTCTCTCCCTCTCTCATCTACTGGCCAGCGTCGGAGTGACCCTGGGTGCTGCGCCCCGCAGAGGTGGCCTTCTCGTACGAGGGCGGCACGTGCACGACGGGGCGCTGCGGGGGCTCGGGCTCGGGCGCACCTCCGTCCTCGTGGTTGACGTATTCGGGCTCGACCGGCTGCTGCGCATTGACCCGGGTTCCCGAAGGCGACTTGACGTCCATCCGCAGCGGAGGCGTGTTGACCGAATGCAGCGGGGGCGTGGCCACCTCGTTATGAGGGCTGTTGACTGTTGTGAAGCCCGTGGTCGAGGCGGATGCGGACGATCGGCTGTTGGTCGTTTCCCAGGCTGAGGTACCACCAAATGTGTGGTCGGCGCCGAGCGTGTCGCGTCCCTCAGAGTACCTGCCCGAGTCGCTGTGTGTGTGCGCGGGCCTTCCAGTGCTGGCACCGCCGTAGAACGGGCTGACATCCGGGTGCGCCTGGCGCATACCCCCGCTGTACGACGTGTGGTGTGGCGATTCCGCAAGGTCGACGGTCGTACGGCGCACACCATCCCCATGCCCGTCGCCGTCGGTCTTGAACGAGCCCGGAGGGCTGTACTGCCTCCTCGCCTTCCGACGGCGCCAGCAGAGAAGGCCACCAACGACGACAAGAAGCAGCACACCAAGGATCGCACCAACACAGATACCGGCAATAGCACCCTTGGAGAGGCCGCCGCTTGATTGTTGTTGTCTGTCGTCAGCCTGTTGCCGAGTTTTAAAGCACAGCGTGTCGCGACGTTCTCCCTAAGAAATTACTCACTTCCGAGCCGCAACGAGCTTTGCCTCGACGGATGGGGGGCGGTATGGCTCGGTAGTCTGCGACGGCGCCTGGACAGTGACGGACGCAAAGCCGCTGCTGTTGCAGGTCTCATTCTTCTGCACAGTGTACACGTTGGTGGCACCGATCGGGTCGTGGTTCGCGTCCACAATGAAGATCACCAGCTGGTCACCTGCGCGCGTGCGTGCGGGGATGGCTGTGGGTCAGTCATTCGTCATGTGAGGCGAGACTTGGAAGGGCAGCAGTTTGAGCACCCCCTCCCCTGTAGGCACCAGGAGACTTACAAAACCCTGAGACCTTCTCGCTGATGATGGATTCGTACGCCTCACCGCCAGGCACGGCAGCCGTGACACGAAGGGGGTAGGCAACCGTGTCGGGCATGCCAGAGAACATGATCTCGTCGCATTGCTGCACGGTTAGCGACCTGAGTGGGGTACCCATTCGGCAAGTCTTGACTCTTCGCGTTGCAGGAACTTACAGAAAGCGTCTGTGGGCGGTCTACGCCGTTGACGGACCATTTGAATCTCCGGGTCAGTCGTTGGTCTCTCGGGATGCCGAATTGATGCACTTACTGAGGGCTCTTCAGGTCATACGCGCGGTCGCCGCAAGACAGGGTGTCGGACTTTGTGATGTTTGAGACACCTCCGTCCTGGAGTAAGCGGCTGAACACAATGGTATGTGTGGGTGGTGTGTGGGTGGCACAGTGCAGCATATCGCACCAGCACATCCTCCGCTACTCACAAGGTATCCGTCGTCGTCGCCCATGATGAAGAGCGTGTCCTGGTCGAGCGGCACTGTCCCGAGTTAGCGTTAGGTTCCGCCGTCTCCGCAGCACCCAAGTCTCCGAGCTCGGAGCTCGGACCCGGCGACCCAGGTGCCACATTCACGTACGCGGCATATTGAAGCGGGCCTGCAGCCAGCCATCCTTGTTGGGGATCTGCTGGAGCTGGGCGATGGGCTTGGCCTTGACGGCGTGGTTGTTCTTGTCCTGCGTGTTAGACATACATGCGATACATGTGGTGGTGGGTCTCATGCTGTGTGGGACCCGTTCCCAGAGGCAGCCATTGTTTGCCAACGATTGTCCCGCCCTACCTAGACTCACAAGCATGTAGATCTGGTAGTCGCCAGCCTTGCCCATCGAGAACTGAATGTCGAGGTACTGGCAGCTGGTGATGTTAAAGTCGAAGACGAAGGCGTGCGCGGCGCCGACGAGCGCCGCGAGGCCGAGGGTGCGGAGCACGGCCATGGTGGCAGCCCTGCAGTGCAGACGCTTTCAGAGGTGGTGAAGAGAAGAGGGCAAGGGGTTCCACCAGTGGTGAGGACTGTCGAGGATCGAAGACGAACGTCGGCGACACCTGGTAAAGTGGGTGATGATCAAGTTGAACAAGTAGATCGTGGTAGCGATGGTGAAGAGGGCGGCGGAGGGGGAAACGGGCGCGCAGGCGAGACGGGCCAGAAGGACACGCCTCTCCAATCGGTCCATTGTGCGTCCTTCTGTGCTTCTGATTGTGTTACCTGTGAAGCTTGATTGTGTGCATGGGCCCAGCTGTGTGGAAGGGCAGGCAATAGAGCTGCGGGTCTGGGATCTCGGACAAGCTCTGTCGTCTCTGTCTCTCGATCTCTGCCTCTGGCCTCTGCCTCTTTTGGCTCGTGAGCAACGCAAAAGCCGCATCCATGACCCCCAGATCTCCCTCCCTCTCATGGCAGCATCCTTTCCTGCGAGGCTCGCGCCTGCTCAAAGACCAGAGGCCAGAGGGCAGTAACCGCACAGCACGCCAAGACGACAACCTATTAGGCTTCGCGGATCCCCTCTCCCGGTGCCAGAGGTCTCCGCTGGCCGCTGGTTTTCCGTTGGTCTCCGCTCCTGCTAGTCCGGGGCGGAGGCGGAGACTTTTTACTAATATTACTATTATTGTCTAGAGCTAAGAACCTGCAATGCTGCTACGACTTGCGACAACGAGCTGTGAGACTGTGAGACTGTACGCTGTGCACCAACCCCTCATACCATGAGACAAGTGTCCCCAAGTGTCCCCTGTCTCTGCCGTACGCACGCTCAAACTGGAAACAACCACAGACAGGAACCAAAACGTGCCACGAGCAACCACGTTTGGGCAACGACCGCCTCGGATGCAGACGACGCGCGCGCGAGCGCGGAGGGCGGTGCCCATGTCCTAGACTCCGATGTCGTAACTCGTAAAATGAGGCATCAGAGCCGAGTGTCTGTGGGAGTGGAACCACTTGGATCGTATACCCGTGGATCTCGTCTTACTGCATTATCTGCATATCCTTGCCATAAGACCTGCCGAATCCGCCTGGAGATCATGCATTATCCCCTGGCAGCCGTTCCAGAAAGCCCAGAGCCGCGACTGAAAGGGTAGCCAAGACCCAGTTGAGGCAGCGGGACAGGGATATAGGGACCCTGCGTGGACGGTATATTTGCGCCATGCGGCGCCATGTGCTGCTTTGCGCGTTGCGCGTTGCGCGTTGCGCGTTGCGTCCATATATCTCCATCCTCCATCCTCGACTGTACCTGGCCAGACGACAGCGAGATCGCCCAGTTCACAGGCTGCTTGCGCTGGTGCCGTACAGCCCCGCACAACCGATCAACCACGCACAGTCCATCAGCAATCAAGTTGCGCTAGCCTATACCTATTCCCAGCACCGATCTCGTGCCTGCACTCTGAATACAGAGTACGCAGCTGCGTTCTGAACACTGGACGGCACAGCACCAGAACAAGTGCGGTACATTCGGTGCTCGGTGCTTGTTCGCGCGGCGCCCTCACGTGCACACAGTAATACTAAATGTCAAAGCACACCAGTCATATTTTTGACTGACGAGTTGCGGGGGAGTGGAATACACGAAGAGCGGACACACGGGGGAGGTGGCGCAGTCGCCTCGTCGCTTGCTGTGCATGCATGTACAGAACGAGCGCTGCCGGCGCGCAAGCTCTGCACATTGCGCGCACATCACGTATGTGGCGGACACAAACGCAGACTTTACGGAATGCGAACCCTTTCACTCCGTCCCGCGACCGGGGGCGGGGGGGGCGGCCTAATCTCTCGCCAACCCCAAGGCTCCTATTGGTATTGTGTGCGCGTTTTCTGCATGCCACATGCAGCATGCTGTGTGGCTGCTTGCCACATGTGGCGGTCCGCCCGGCTTGCAACCCCGTACGGCACACACTCCGAGGCGCGAGACAACGATAGCAATTGTTGATGTTGGGGACTTGTTGATGATCGACAGGGTATACAAGACACACCTTGCATTCCTGAGTTATGGCCGGCGGCACCGGCGGTATGGGGACACGTTACGCGTAGCATTTGTTTCACTACTCATACGCAAAGGAGGTGAGACACAGCACTTGGCAGCTTGGCGGGTTTTCTCGACGGAAGCAACGTTCGGAAACAAAGAGACTAAAGATTATCGAGACTAGTGATGTTCTTCAGGAGGCCAGGAGGAGGTCATCCCAGTCCCGTAACATCAGCAACATCAGCAACATCAGCGAAGCCACACACATCCCGTGTTCTCAGAGCATGAGAATGCTGCCGCACATGACATACACAACGGTTTCCGTTGGAGCTTTGATCTTTGACCAGGAATGAGATGTTCGGAATAGAACGTTTGTAGATCGATCACCGATGCAGCAGTTGCAGGGACCTGCAGGTACGAACGCCACACACAATTTCTCACTGACGCCGAGTGAGCCCATGCATGGGCCCTCGCCTTTGCTGTGCTCATTCAAGGTGCTGGATCACCTCGATATCTCGTCATCCGTTCGAGGGGAGACACTCGACGGAACGTCAGAGCATTATAGCTAGGAGCCAGCGACATCGACTCTATTCTGTCGGGCAGAGCATCGTCCAACCATTGATCCTATCGCGACTCTCTGAGCGCGACTGTCGACCAAATCGCAACTCACGTGGAGTTTAAAACTCCTCACGCGACCCACATCGTTCTCACGTTCTCACGCTGAATGACGCCTGGGGGTGTGTATCTTGGACGAGAGCCAATTGGCGCCGAGAAGCGCGACCACTAGGTGTGGCGATATGACGTTGTCAGGATCAGTAGTGCGTCCACCAGACCACCACCGATGACGCTCCACATTCATGAACGACCCGCGAGACGACCATGTTCATTAGGCGACCGTGATCTCCGCGGCAAGTCTTCATGCACGTCTGAAGGTCTGACAGCGGAGTCGGACGCTGGGCATAACACTGTGTTCCCGGAGATGCATCGATGGCGAGCACGATGCATGGAGGAATTGTGATGGCCGTCTGGCCGGAGACTGTCCGACTCGGGAACCTTACGGCATTGTCTTCGAGGAGCGTCTGGGCCTTTTTCGGCTGTCCGCCATCTGTCGGGCCTGTCGGGGGTTGAGCATGTTCTACGGTCATACGAATACTGGGAGTCGTCGTCTGACAACCAAGTAGATAAGTAGCCAGTGACGCAGATCCCAAGATTCTCATATCCACCAACTTTCTCATATCAACTCCACACACCTCTCCCACCATGGCCGACGAAGTAACGCCCTACGACCCGACTCCGCAGCTGGAGCGTCCGATCCTGGGTCCCGAGGACTCTCTCCCGCGCATCTCGTACAAGATCCTGCAGCGGGGCGTGACGAGCGGCGCGATCACCCGCGAGGACATCCGCCACGTCCGCTCCGCGGGCTGGTTTGAGACGGTCGGTATATTTGCGGGATCGCTCGCCGCCATTCCCATCTACGACCGCATCCGCCGCGCGCGCCCGCTCCTCCCCCGCATCGTGCCGTTCACGTTTACGCTCGCGACCATGAGCATCTCCTCGTTTGCCGGATACACCCTTGGCATGGCCGCGGGGCACTACTATCTCGTCCGCAAGATTGGCAACAAGTGAGTATGATGAAGTGCAGTACCGCAAGCCGCGATGGAGACTTTGCGGAACAGAGTGTGACCGAGTGCCTTCGGAGCTCAGCAGCTTTTAAACGCGAAACCAGTTCACTTCCCCCCAAATCCCACTCATGGCCACTCCCTGACACTCAGCAAATGCGCTGCGTTCCAGCACATGCGCGAGGCGCAGATCGCCGAGGAGATCGACACGCGGGCCGACCTCGAAAAGGACTTTGCAGCCCGCCTGCGCGGGGACGCCGCAAACGCCGAGCTTAGGCCCAAGGACCAGACGCGGCCGTCGTAACAGTCGGGGGAGAATATTGCGTAGGAAAAGAAGAATACAACTGGATGGAGGTGGCTCTGAACATGAAGCTGTTCTGGCAGAGGACTGGTATCCCTGGCGATTGGGCCTTTGTTCTGCTTGACTGGCGTAGCGGACGGCTAACAAGTACCCAACCCGTAGACTCTTACATGTCCTGGTCACTAAGCACTGCACGGTTGCCCTAACGCGCTCATCCATCGCAGCTGTTACTTCAACACCCCTATCTCTCGAGGAACTCATACCATACCGGTTACCGCGGACTGCCGACCGCAGTCTACGAGAGCCCAAGTCGGCGATTTCTAGCTTACTGGGGAAGTCGTAGGGCCGATATGGCTAGGGATTACCAGGTAATTGGTGAGTCGTTGACTAAGTGTGCCGTCGGCCAGCTACATGTCCACGAGAGCCCTGTATTCCTCTGCATCTCCTTTCATTAAAGTAGCAACTTTGTCTTTATATCATTGCCGAGAGGCTCCAAAAGGGGGTTTGTGCAACTACCGCAGTCCCAGGGCCATCCTGGCAACACTCAGAAGATCAAGGAATGGGGCTGTGGGACTGACATCCCCAAGCATTTCTGGAAACTGCCGAACCAGAACAGCAATGAAACGAGGCAATGGCTACGCATCACCGCCGCCCAAACATGAAAATCAGGGGCAGACGATCCCATGATTTTCTCGCCGACAATCTCCCGGTACCCCAGTAAGGATGCAGTGATCTGCGTCGAGGTTTGATACCTCTGATATCTCTGATTCAAGTGATGCTGTGGCGTATCATACTGGATTGCTGCACAATTGGTATGGCTATCGGCGGTCTTGGCATTCCGCATTTTCCCATCGCGAGGGGTGTCAAGTATCCGAGATAAGAAGTTGCAAAGCTATTCTGGCGTGTTTATCTATTGTTACAAGGTCGTGATTGTTACTGTTTCCTCTGTTCATCACTTTTCCAGGTGCTCCATACTTTTCTCAATGATCTAATAGCTCAATGGCGATCAAGCGGCCAGAAGCCATCTGCCCATCTGTTTGCACCCTTCCCTGTGAACCTCTGGTCGCAATCGACCCCAGCCAGACTCTCAGACCCTCAGCTCCTTTGCCATTTCAGCATTCAGTAGCGGTGTCCACGAGAATCCCCTGAACGCCGATCCCCCACTCCGACGATCTGCGAAGCTGCAAAGGATCTCCTGATCGTCAAGCTTTGAGATCCTCCCTCCCTTTTGCGATCAACAGCTTGAAGATCTGCGGTTTGGCTCAGGGCCTTGGTGCACGTGCGTTTTTGTCACGTGATGTGTTTCACAAGGCCCGGAGCAGCGGCCGAATGGGGGAGTGATTTTTTGAGGTTTTTTTTTTTCAAGCTGCCCCTTATCTCCACCGGGGAAAGAGACACGGATGAGAGTGGTGACACCACCGCCGCCGCTGCTGCTCCTGGCGCGACCACTCCCGGGGCCACGACAATTTCTTTCGATCTTTCATTCCCTCTTTTTTGCATCTCAACATCTCCTCATCGCGGAAAGAGGCCACATTGCGCGCGCTGTGTACTTGTCCTACTATCTCACCACTCTACCGCTGTAAAACTATAGTATATTCCCCTCCCGTGTGTCTGTTCGCCACCGCCGTAATTTTCAACCCCATCGTCGAACAAGGAACAAAAAAAAAAAAATCTGCGCAAACAGTAGATCCACCACCTCCTTCCTCCAACCCCCTCGTCCAACCACTCAGGACCTAATAGGCAACGGCAATGCCCACCGCTACCCCCAGCCCGCTTCCCGCGACTCCGCTCGCGGAGGAGCTGACCAAGCTCGCCTCGGCCCCCACCAACGCCGACGCCAAGGCGATCGCGGACGGCATCGCGCTTACCCTCAAGAAGGACCCCCGCACGATTGAGGCTATCGAGAATGCCAAGATTGTCGAGGTCGTCAAGCTCTGGGTCGCGTCCAAGAGCGGCTTTGAGCGCGAGTCGGCTCCCGTGCTTGTCGAGCGTATTTGCCGCACCATCGGCGCCGGCGTCCAGGGCGTCTTCATCCCCATCATTCCCATCCTCCTCACCCTCTCCATGGACAAGGGCCAGCCCGTCCGCACGGCGGTTAACACCGCGATCAAGGCCCTGATCAAGATCTGCCCGCCCGAGGCGACGCGCCCCGTCATCCAGTCTCTTACCCGCGCCCTCGAAGAGTGCAAGGGCTGGCGCTCCAAGGTCGCTGCTTGCAAGGCGATCGAGGAGCTCGTCAAGCCTGGTGCCGAGGAGTGGGTCGCCATGGAGCTTGGTGAGACGATTCCGATTGTCGAAAAGGCCATGCACGACACCAAGGCCGAGGTCGCCGCGGCTGCTACTAAGGCTGCCACCACCCTCTGCGGAACCCTCCCTAACCCGGATGTCCTCAAGCACGTCAACCTCCTTGTCCACGCCATGGCGTCTCCCGCCGCCGTCCCGAAGACCATCAAGGGATTGAGCTCCACCACCTTTGTGGCCGAGGTTACTGGCCCCACCCTGGCCGTTATGGTCCCCCTCCTCACCCGTGCTCTCAAGGAGCGCTCCACCGACACGCAGCGCATGACCTGCGTCGTTATCGGCAACCTCGTGAAGCTTGTCCGCGACCCGACTGTCGCTGCCCGTTACCTCGGCTCCCTTGTCACTGGTGTTGAGCAGATCGCCACCGGTGCCGCCTTCCCCGAGATCCGTGCCTTTGCCCAGAATGCCCTCGACATTCTCCACGGCGCCGGTGCATCGGCGACCGCCACCCCCCTTCCTCCCCGTGACGTTATTGCGTCGGTCAACGAGACGCTGCAGGTCATGGCGCCCTTCATCGACGTTCCCAACTTCCCCAAGAAGCCGACCGTTCCTCTTGGTGCTATGTGGTCGATGCCCAACAACCCGGTCGTTGCCAACGCGATCGAGCACGAGGCGAACATTATTGCCGACCTCGTCGACCTCCGCCGCTTCGATGCGGAGATCTGGGAGGGCAAGGCGGTTGCCTCGTTCTTTAAGCTCCTTATGGGCTCCGAGACCGGTCCCACTGTTGCCACCTCCCTCCGCAAGGCGTTTATGGACCTCGACAGGGCCAGGTTTGCGCCCCCGGAGGAGGACGACGAGACTGACGGCCCCCTTGTCTGCGACATTCAGTTCTCGCTCGCCTACGGTGGTCTTCTCCTCCTCAACCACACCAACCTCAAGCTCCGCCGTGGCCGCCGCTACGGTATCTGCGCCGCCAACGGTGCTGGAAAGTCCACCCTCATGAAGGCCATCCGTGACGGCAAGGTCGAGGGCTTCCCCCCTCCCGACGAGCTCCGTACCATCATGGTGGAGCACGCCCTCCAGGGCGAGGACACCTCAGCCGCGATTGTTGACTTTATCGCCGCTGACCCCAAGCTTGCCGGCCGCGAGCGCAAGGAGGTTGCCGACATGCTCCTCTCTGTCGGCTTTTCTGAGGAGAAGCAGCAGGACCCCGTCGCCTCGCTCTCTGGTGGTTGGAAGATGAAGCTCGAGCTTGCTCGTGCCATGCTTATCGGTGCCGACATTCTCCTCCTCGATGAGCCTACCAACCACTTGGACGTCCAGACTGTTGCTTGGCTTGAGGACTACCTCAACAACCTTCCCCAGATGACCTGCATGATCGTCTCGCACGACTCTGGTTTCCTCGACAATGTCTGTACCGACATTATCCATTACGAGCAGAAGAAGCTTGTCTACTACAAGGGCAACCTTTCCAAGTTTGTTGAGCGTGTCCCCGCCGCCAAGTCGTACTACACTCTTGCGGCCACGTCGATCAAGTTCACCTTCCCCCCGCCCGGTAACCTGGTCGGTGTGCGTTCCAACACGCGTGCGATTCTCAAGCTCTCAAACTGTACCTTCACCTACCCCGGTGCTTCCAAGCCCTCGCTCAAGAACGCCACTTGCTCTCTCTCGCTCTCGTCGCGTGTCGGTGTTGTCGGCCCCAACGGTGCCGGCAAGTCGACCCTCATCAAGCTCCTCACCGGCGAGACGGTTCCCCAGGAGGGTACCGTGCACAAGCACCCCGCGCTCCGTGTCGGTTACGTCGCCCAGCACGCGTTCCACCACATCAACCAGCACCTCGACAAGACTGCCGTTCAGTACATCCAGTGGCGTTACCAGGACGGTCACGACCGTGAGATGCTCGAGAAGGCGACCCGTGTCCTCACCGACGAGGACATTGAGATGATGGAGCGTCCTATTGAGGGCCGCAACGGCGAGCTCCGCAAGATTGAGTGCATCCTCGGTCGCCAGAAGCTCAAGAAGTCGTTCCAGTACGAGATCAAGTTCAAGGGTCTCGACCACAGGTGGAACGCCTGGATTCCCCGTGACGTCCTTCTCGAGAAGGGCTTCCAGAAGCTGGTCGGCCAGTTTGACGACATGGAGTCGTCTCGTGAGGGTGCCGGTATGCGTGACACTTCCGCTGCTGCCGTCCGTGAGGTCCTCGAGGCCGTCGGTCTTGACGGCGACATTGCCCAGTACAACGAGATGTCTGGTCTCTCCGGTGGTCAGAAGGTCAAGGTCGTCATTGCCGCGTCCATGTTCAACCGCCCGCAGTGTCTCTTCCTCGACGAGCCTACCAACTTCTTGGACCGTGAGGCGCTTGGTGGTCTCGCCGTTGCCATTCGCGAGTGGGGAGGTGCGGTGTGCATCATTTCGCACTCGACCGAGTTTGTCTCGGCGCTCTGCCCCGAGATCTGGAACGTCGACAACGGTGTTCTCACCCACGCTGGCCGCGTTGCCCTCGCGGACGAGAACTTTGACGACTCGGCTCCCAACTCGCGTGTTCCCTCGTCGCGCGGCACGCCCCGCACTGGCGCCGCCACCCCCATGACCGGCGACGCGACGCCCATGTCCGCGCTCACCTCCGCCGCGACCTCTGCCGTCAACTCCACCGTCAACTCTACTGTCAACTCTGAGGCTGAGGACGCCGACCTTGCCAAGCTGGCCAAGCTCGCGCTCAAGCCGAAGAAGAAGAAGAAGAAGACGCGTAACGAGATCAAGGCGCAGGAGGAGCGTCGCCGCATCCGCAAGCTCAACTGGCTGACGTACGGCGGCGAGCGTGAGCCCGACACTGATGATGACGAATAGACGCGCGATCATGTTCCATGTCCGCCCCCTGTACATTTGTCGTAGATTTTTGTAGACGCTGCATGGTTAGATACCCGCAATAGACGGATCGATGGATCTTGTTAGACTCTATTGTGCCGGAGCTGCAGCCGCCGGGATCGGATCTCCGTCGACGCCGCGGAGACCAGTGGTGAGTGAGTCTATCTTTAGCCATCGAGGATATTCGCCATGTGCGTGTCTGGTATCTGGATGGTGTGGTGATCATTATCGGTGTCAACTGGCCAACGTCTCAACGACGCTCATCAACGTCAGTCGCGTCTGGACATAGAGCTACGTGCATACCACTCATCCGAACCTTATAATCCGCGACGCGACAAACCCACAACCCACGTTCGTGCATTTGCGAGCATTCTACAATTTTCTAGCTTATCAATCTAGTTCCAATTCCGGTTTCTCACTGCGTGTTCCAGTTGTGGACAAGCCAAGCCGTTGCTGGCCGCCGGAACTAGGCACGCGCCTGGGCCTGCGGGCGTGCGGGTGTTTCCGTCAGCGGCTTGGCTCAGCGGCCCAGCAGCGACAACGACAGCGGCAACTGGCGGGGATCGGGCAACTTGCCCTGCTCGACCTGCTCGGTTACGGTGGGATAAGCTCCGCGCCGCCGGCCATCTCCGGCCCGAGGTGACATGCCGCGCGCGCATATTTTCCGAGCCAGATCTCACTTCACACACACACTACCCGTCATGCCGTTGCGGTTGCGTTTCTTGGAGTCCATTTTTTTTAATGCATACTGTGTAATTTCCATGTTGGAGAGATGTTGAGTTTGGATATACTACGACTACGACATACTTGACGCCTGATTGATATCGCTGGGGACAGCGACAAACAGCCACACACAGAGCTCATTACAGAATCCCACCACACGACACACGGCACACGTACACACAATGCCGGATTCGAAGCGCGACTCGGACGCGACGCTGGCGGGCACGCCGACAAAGGATGACGAGGAGCTCGAGGCGCTCGAGCTCGACGAGCTCGACGACGTCTTTGCGCCCGACCCGCCAGAGCATGGAGAGCAGACAGCGCATGGCGAGCACGAGGACCACCACGAGAGGCGCGACGGCCACGAACTCGCGCCACTGCCCGTGTTCAACAAGCCGCAGCGCAGCGCGTCCATCAACGTCGCGAGCGCGGCGCGGGGGAATCCGAATCCCCCGCGGCTGGGGCGTACCTCTTCCTTCTCCTCTACCGGCGATGATGAGCGCGGCACGGTCCGCTCCCGGCGTCCGCGGCAGTCGCAGACGCGCCCGCGGGCGTTTTCCGCCGGCGCTGGATCCGGCGCAATCCCGACGATTGGCGGCGAGGAACCCACCTCGCGGCCGATCACGCCGCCGAACGGGCTGGCGCATGCGCACCAGCCGCCGCTTTTCCACGGGGCGAGCGCACTCGGGCGCTCGGCGAGCCGCGTGAGCGCCATGTCGAATCACACGTTTGCGGACGCGGCGTCGCTTGTGAATCTTGGCTTGGCGCGTGTCGAGACGAGGGGAAGGCGCCGCGCGGGAACGGTCACTAGTGTTGGAGGCGGGCCGCTCGGGCGCGTACTCACCGCGCTTTCTGTGGCGGAAAAGGACGAAAAGGAGTATCCCGAGGAAGTGGAGGAGCTCGTCGCTGTCGAGGTGCTTGATGATGGCGAGGAGATCGAGTATCCCGATGGCGGGATGGAGGTGAGTAGTCGGGAGTATTGTGAGGCTTTACTGACCACAGGCATGGCTTGTTCTTATCGGAGGATGGTGTGCGGCAGTGTGCGCGTTCGGCCTGGCAGGCAGTGTCGGCGCGTTCCAGGTCTACTACCAGGCCGAGCTGTTGACGGGGTACAGTTCCTCGGAGGTTGCGTGGATTGGCTCGACGCAGGCCGCCGTCTGCTTTTTCAGCTGCGTGTTCACCGGCCCCCTCTTTGACCGGTACGGCTGCCGTCCGCTGCTCGCCGCCGGCACCGTGCTTCTCACCCTCGCGTTCATCCTCCTCTCGTTCTGCACCCAGTTTTACCAGATCTTTCTCTGCCACGCGACGCTCATGGCAATGGGCATGGACCTCATGTTCATTGTCCCCATGGGCGCTGTCGGACAGTGGTTCTTCCTCCGCCGCGGACTAGCCTTGTGAGTAAAATAAAAAAAAAGTATGTTCTCGCTAATCCCAGTGGCGTGCTCATGACCGGCTCGTCGGCGGGCGCGATCGTCTGGCCCGCAATCGTCGCCAACCTCCCGGACCGCATCGGCTTTGGCTGGACCGTCCGCGTCATCGCCCTCCTCGTCGCCGTCCTAGGCAGCATCTCCGCGCTGCTGGTACGCACCCGCCTCCCGCCCCGTCCGCCGGGCAAGCTCTTCCGCTTTGACGAGTTCCGCAACCCGCGCTACGCGTGCGTCGCGTTCTCGTTCCCGTGCCTCGTGTTTGGCTTTTTCAGCTTTTTGACGTTTATCGGCAGCTACGGCCGTCTCGTGGGACTGGGAACGCTGGCGCCGTACCTCTTGTAAGTCCTTACACATCTTAGCCTTCACTCATACTAATTCCAGGATGATAACAAACGGCGCAAGCGGCTTTGGCCGAGTCTTCTCGGGCCTCGCAGCGGACAGGGTCGGCACCTTCAACGTAGCAATCATGGGCATGGCCGCAATGGTCGTCCTCATGTTTGCGTGGCTGGCGATGAAGACGGCCGGTGCGCTTATCGTGCTCTGCGTACTCTACGGCTTTGTCTCGGGCGCACCCGTCGCGCTCCAGGGCCCAATGGTCACCGGCAGCGCGCGCGACCCCAGCCAGGCGGGCACGCTAATTGGCATGGCACTGAGTGAGTACCATGGGCGGGGAATCTGGGAGTGCTTGACAGTGGGCATCTCCCCCCTGCGACGATGGTGCAGTAAACTAACACCCCCAGTGGTCCAGTCCTTTGCTCAGCTTTGCGGCCCGCCCATCTTTGGCGCAATCGTCGGCGCGGGAAGCGACGCGGAGCAGCTCGCGCGCTTCCCGCACGCGATCGCGTTCGGCGGGAGCATGCTTGCCGTCGCGACGGGCTTGCTTGTTGCGACGCGGATGATGAAGGATAAGAAGCTGCTTGCGGCTGTGTAGACCCCGAACAATCTCAGGTGGTTGGATATTGACACGACTTTTGTTGGATTGCATCTTGTATTATTAAATTAATCTAGATTGAGACATGCTACATGATATATTTCTGGCCGAGATGCGCGATGGATGGTGAACGCGCATTGTGAGTGTTGAATCGGCCGTGTCGTACGAGTCGTGTCCGTCCTCGTCTCCAGCAGCTCAGCTTCCCCTTCGCTCCCTGCCCCTCGGTCCTGCACGCTACACACTGGCCTCGGCCATGCATACAACAAAGGGCTACTGGTGCCGTCCAAATCTATGCGCTCATGAATCTTCTTTGCGTCGTACTTGTCACAATTTCCCCAATCCACTAAAAGTCGTATGCGTCCGCGCTCGCCGGGTCCGCGCGCACCTGTCCACCAACCGTAGTCGTCGTCGCGCCAAACCCGTCGCCATACGGGTCGTACCCGCCTGCCGCGGGAAGCGCCGCATCGGGGACCATGCCCATCTCAATGTTACGCGCCTGGTCCTGGAACTGCTTCTTGATCGCGAGGGTCTGGTTGATGAGCAGCTGACATGCTCGCTTGAGCGCATCTGCCGGATTGGACCGCTCATCCGTCTGGATCTTGAGCGTAATCACGTTCTCGGACGGGTGCGCCATCTTGTACCCTGCAAACATGACCGTCGGGTCAAGGAGAAGCTGGCTGGAGAGTCAGTATTGGTGTACAAAAATGGGTCGGCTGGCGTTGGGTCACAAGCTGAAGAGGTAACAATCACGTGCGAAACACCTCGCGGTCCCCCAACGCCCTCACCCAGATCCCGTTCCGACTCACGCTCTCAACATGTTCCCGAGGGTGTGGTCCTGCGCGCGCAGGACGACCGTCGCAGCATTCGCAATCTTTGCATCCTCGGTGATGGTCAGCCGCTTCTCGTCGTCCTGGAGCAGCCACGACTCGATGCGGTTCGGCTGGTTGATCCGGCCCGACATCGCGCAACGCTAGGTGCTGGGCTGGAGGAATAGTGTCAGTCCCAAAGATCTCCAGATGAGTGATTGAAAGGGGAAAATCTGGGAAGAGTATCATTGTGATAGTTTCGTTTTCTCGGCAGAGGCTGTCGACCCGCAGGAAGCGTCTTTTACGTGGATTGACAGATGATTGAGATTGTGTAATCATGCGTGTGCGTGCGCAATAGTGAAAAGAAGAGGATAGTTGATACTCACTTTTAGGAAGCGATTGGGCGGACGTTGGATGGCGAAACAACAAAGAACGATGGTTGTTCAGCACTACTTGTAAGGAGGCGGTCAACCGAGATGTGAGTTGGTTTTGTGCTCGCTCCATGCGATCGCGACGACGACGACGATGCTAGAAACCGACCGTGAGAGGGGTGGACAACAGTGAAAAGTACACGTCGAATTTGTGATAATAATACTCCCAGTCATGCCAGTCCTAAGTCCTACACGCTCCCACAACGTGCAGACCGCGTTTCCCAGGCTTTCCACGTCATAATAAATATCATTAAGCTTAAGCTGAGCATTTAGCAGTGATAAGGACTTGTCAAAGTGGCAGCACCCCAAAAAATATTCCCTCTGCGCCACTCTTTGGTTACCCAAACAGGAAGTGTTCCGGATCTCTCCCAATTGGGATAATGTGTGTTTGTGAATGACGGCAGTGGGCGGCCCACATGCACCATGTGTGATTGTTGTGCATGTTGGGCGTGCGATTGGTTGCTTTGTTTCTCATTTTTCTTCTAGCAGCGCTGCTGAATGGGTGTTACCGCGTACGTTGACTGTTGCCGTAACCGCTGCTCGGGCGACAAGATGATTGTGGCGTACCACTGTGCGCGGGGAACGACTAGTGCCACGGAATGAGGTAACTGCCACAACGGGGTCCTCGGTAGACGGTAGGCATCTCGGAACCCGGATCCAAGAGCGGTCTGGAGCGGCGCTTGGGCCGTCGGAGTGGACGCGCAATGGGTCCGTGATGTGGGATCCGGGTCTCGCAGCGGAGCGTGGAGCGCGGAGCGCGGAGATATAGCGAGTGGACTGGAATGTCCGCCCGTCGCAGGCGGACGTTCTGTTGTGCCTTTGTAGTCCTAGTGCACGGTTGGTAGACGAGACATTGTTCTGCCGGGACCGCCATGTGTTGTGCTGGCGAAGTGACGGTTTTGCATCGCATGCAGCATGCGCAGCATCTTGAGCACTACATGTTTGGCGAAAATGTGTAAGCAAGTAAGCATACTGCACTGCATGCACTGGGCAGCGCAGCTGGGCATGTATGCTTCAAGCTACAGTACAGGGCAACGATCGAGCCAATCGAGCCAAACAAACACAGCACAAACAAACAACCAAACAAACAAACAAACAAACAAACAAACAAACAAACAACCAGACAACCAAACACGCAAACACACCGAGTCATCGAGTAACTGATTACAACTGATCCGTTACGGTGTCATCCCGCGCTGTGCCGTCGGACAACCCACCCAGGGGCCAGGGGCCAGGTAACTGGTAACTCATGGTCACTCCCTATACCCCGTCACCCTGTCTTGAATGATCCAAGATCCCAAGGCATGAGCAGGCGTTCTGTCCAATGCCTCAGATGTCGCCATTCCGATCATCCCCGTGGTGCGTGAAAGCTGCAGCGCTTTCCGCGAGACCGAACGGCCGCTGCGGATCCTGCGATGCGCTCATTACTCAGGATTAGTCGCACAGTAATGATCGCCTGGCGCCGGGGCACGGCATAGCCCAAGGTGTCATGGAAACGCTTGTAATCCGTCGTAGGGGAGTCTGCATCAAAGAAACTGCATCAAAGAAACAGTAGTTAATCAGTCCCTGGCACTGCGACTTGCGCACAGCCAGCGGGCACCAGTAGCAGTGCAGCTTGAGCGCTATGACGCTGTGCCACACGTGGGATTCAAGGATGCTGGGAGACACGTCTGTTCGAGCTGCTTCCATCCCCACTGCCACTGGATCGTGTCAGGACTGCCACACCTAAAGCCTCGAGCACTTGAGCTGTTCGCTCCGGGACTATGATGGGCGCCAAGAAGCAAGCTCTGAGCCCCATAGTGTGCGAATCGTTTCTCTTGATCGAGGGTGTTGCTTTGTGGCACTTGAGAGACAAATTGATCTCCACGACCGCCAGCCCATGAGTCCACACACCTCCTCCGTGACAAATTGCGATTGTGCCACTCACTAGTCGCATCCACATGCCACATGCCACATCTAGCTCGCTCGCGCTCGCCCGCTCTTCACACCTCACACGACCTTTATGGTTGATCAACGCCGAGCTGCGCCCATGACGCGCACACGACATCGCCGAGTATCTTAGACCAAGGCCATGGTTTGCAAAGACCCTTGAAAATCGATAATCCGGTTGTCCATCTAGTGCCTAGCCCCGACAGCTTCCAGAGACCAGAGGACTGGAAGCGGCGAAGCAGGAAGCAGGAAGCAGGCGATCAGGAGACGTACAGCGGCGATCCGCCCCCCGGTCCCCAGAATGCGGCAGGCGCACGCCGAGCTGCGTGCCGTGAGCCACACATTCTTTCTGTCCTCTTTTACAGTTTCTGGCGCTAGAAAAGAAAGCGTCAAGTCCCAAAGTCCAGAAGCCCAGCACATGCCAAAGTGTCCCAAGATGGCGATAAGCTCGCACCCCGAAAGTTTTGCTCTTTTCCTCATCCTCGGGTGTGGTGCACGTTCCGATATGGTGTATTCACCGGCCTTCGATGTCATTATGATGCAGAGTGAGCCTTTGGCGTCGGTGGTGGCGCCGTAGCCGGCCGGGTGGGCCGGTGTCGACGTCGGTCCAAATCGGAGTGGATCTGCCAAAGCCCTTGGGCTGGGAAGCTAGGAAGCCGTTCGAGACGCGAAGAGGGGGTGGAGGATTTAGGGAAAAGGGACCCCCTGGGAGGGAAATCAACAAGAAGCCAAGGGAAAAGGACAGGAGGAGGAACACAGATCCCAAGCAGCCAACAGCACTGTAAAGGGCGGCCCGGCAAGCGGCTCGGGCGAGGACCAGGCCCTGGAGGAAAGACGGGCGTGCCTCGTGCCTAAAGCGCTAAGTTGGCGTTCTCGCGTTTGTTCCGGGTTCTGGTCTCTGACGATCCGCACGAAGAATGGCGCTAACGCCAAGCAGCCTGGCCCACCGGGGAGGCCCGGCACAGAACCCAAAGGCGTTGATCGGTCCGAGATCCAGGGGTGACAGGGACCCTCGTTTCGAGAGGACCCCGAAATAAAATAAAATAGACAGACCGTCACCCTGGTTGAGGATCCGGGCGCGTCCTTGGGCGGTGCGGGCGGTGTGGATCTGTGTGTACACGATTCGACGCGCGACAGGCGGCAGGACAGAGTCGATCCATCTCAGCCGCGTAAGGGCGTGCCTCGTACCAGAGAACCAAGAATGGCCATTCATCGTCAGTCCAGAGCACAGCGTCCAGCGTGCACTGTGCACCATGCAACGTGCAGCAGCCCCCGGATCCACCCTCATCCTCATCCCCCCATCCCCCATCCCATCATTCTCTTTTTCCCTCTCCTCACCACCACACAGACTCTCTCTTTTCTTCTGTCTCTCCTGCGTGCCCTTGTCCGAACCAAAGACACTCTCTTTTCGGCGTGAACCCCCACACTCTCTTTCACTCTCTCACTCACTCTCTCTCTCTCTCTCTCGCGCGCTCCGGCCCGTCTGTCATTCCTCTTTTAACAGTCGTTCCTGCGTTCAGTCACTCTCTCTTTCCCCTCGTCGCTCCTTGCTTGTCGTGGTCCTCTCTCGTAGCCGGTCTCCGTCATCGACACTTTCGACAACAGCAATACCACCACCCCGGACACCCGACTCGACGACTAGCTCCTCGTTCGCGTGCCCCTCACCACCACCTACGACTTCCACGTCCACTCTCTCTCCAGCTCGTGTCCCGCCCTCCCCGGACCGAACCACACCGCAGGCTCCTCTGCAATGTGAGCACCTCCGAGCGTTGCCTGGCTGCGGCCAAGCAATTGTTATCTTTCTCCGCCCATGGACATGACCTAACCTGCAGTCCATTCTATTATCGATAGACACCGCTCCCTCTACCTATCCTTAAAACCCAAACAGCCAAATCAAGATGCTTGCTCGTCTCTTTGTTTCGGCTCTTGCCCTCACCCAGGCTGTCATCGCCCTTCCCCTTCAGAAGCGTGACTTCGGGGGTGAAGCCACTCACTATACCGTTGGTCTTGGCGCCTGTGGCAACTACAAGTAAGTCAAGTGTCACGCCTGCACGTGCTGACATTCAGCAACGACGGTGAGCTGGTTGTCGCCATGAACGCCGCCCAGTACGCCGGCGGTGCCCACTGTGGTCAGTCCGTTACCATTTCGTTTGGAGGAAAGACGGCGACTGCCACTGTCGTCGACCTCTGCCCTGGCTGCGCGTTCGGTGACCTCGACATGTCGCCGACCCTCTTCACTATCTTCAACCCACTTGGTGTTGGACGCTTCAAAATGGCGTGGTCGTTTGGCGGCGGCGGTGGTGGCAGCCCCCCTCCCCCGGAGACTCCTCCCCCCCCTCCCCCTCCTAAGGAGACCCCTCCCCCTCCCCCGCCTCCTTCGCCGACCCCTGAGTGGACTCCTCCTCCTCAGGAGAACACTCCCCCGCCTCCTCCCAAGACCTCCGAGGCGCCCCCTCCTCCTCCCCAGACCTCCGAGGCCGTTGCTTCCCTCGCGCCTCCGTCGTCTGAGGCCGCGCCTTCGTCGTCGTCGTCGTTGTCGGTGATAAGCTCTGCCTCGCCCTCGAGCACCCTTGTGCCGTCGTCCTCCATCGCCTCCACCGTTTCGGCGTCGCTGAACAGCACCTCGATTGCTTCCAACACGACTGTTCTTCCCACGACTACCGCGTCGGCCCTCAACATTACCCACCCCACTTCCTCCAGCAGCAACGTCCCGGTTGACGTTGTCGTGTCCAACTCTGTCAGCGATGAGGAAGCCGGCGGTAACCTCGCGTCCCTTAACAACCTGGTCGCCACCTTTGGCCGCCTTGTTGTGATTGCCGCGCAGTAATCGCTCTTTTCTCATTCTGGGTTTATGTGGACATCCTTCTCGTCTTTGTCCTTTCTCGACTTTATTTTTCTTCGCTTTTCTTATAACTTCTTTCGGTTCCATCTGCTTTCGGGCGTCCCCGACAATGTCTTCGCTCGGGGACACATCTCGTCGAGTGTCTCGACAAGGCCTCTTTTACACCAAACTCCAAATCATGCCTGTATCGACTACCAGTCTATAATCCGCCCCGTACGCGAGCCGTACACCGCGGACTACTACAGTCTATATCTTACTTGCCCGGCGCACGCCGCCAGCCTGGTGCATGGCGCTACGACTACCGCCCTCTCTCTCTCTCTCCGTCTCCCTGCGCCCCGGCGCCCTCTCTTCTCTCTCTCCGCTTGCGTCTAGCACGCCCCTCCTGTAGTTTGTAGCGTCAACCCATGATGCAAGTCACCATAGATTCACACCAGCATGAGCGTCAGCTCTTGGATTCTAGCTCGGCTGTGACTGAGCAGAGCAGAATAGGCTGGAAAAATAGTGCGGACAGTGGACATTACATGGATTGCGCAGGGCACCATTTTGCCAGACAGCAGTTACCGAAGACAGCAGTTACCGAAGTCCCCAGATCAGTGTAAACATAACCATGACCAAAGCTGATATAAACAATTATGTCACCACTCCGAGTTTAATCATCAAACCCGCGTTCCCGCCGGTGTAGCGTGCTTTGTGCCGTCACAGGCACACGCAATCAACGCAGGCACGGAGTTCGGCACACATTGTGCAGAGTCCTGTTAAAACCTTTGGGTTACGGGTTTGGGTTTGGGGTGCGCACCGGCGGGCGGCCGAAGTCCGGGCGGATTGAGCTGTGGAATGTCGACGGTAGAGTGCCTCGGCGACAATCGTTATGCAGTGGTGTGTGCCACGGCTGTTGACGACAACGGAATGCTGTGGACTGGCGTTTCAGCTCGGCGATTCCCCCCCTCCCATCCTTATATCCCTATCTCCATCATGTACATACAACTACCCTGAAGCCGATAAATACAGTCTTGACCATCTACACTACGAGAGGGTGCGCAGGCGCACGAGCACGTCGGCAATCAGGCCCGGGGCGTCGTTGCGCTCAATGGCGGTGTTTATCGCCTCGCGGATATCCACGCTGCCCGACTCGGGGCGCACATCGAGGCGGGCATCAAAGAGCACACCGCGGGAGATGTGCAGCGTGAGCGCGGCAGTTCCGCGCGCGACATCGTACTCGAGCACAAGTTCCGAGGGAGACAGGGCGCGCGCGCTGCGAATCCCCAGCAGGCGTCGGTACGTGTTCAGCGCGGCCTCGTACCACGTGCACAGGTCGTGTACCTGTGTCCCCGTCCCGCCCTCTGCGCGTGCGCGCCGCACGACCCCGGCCTTTGTCTCGGCAACCTCGCGTTCGCGGGCAAGCACCAGCACTCTCCGCGCCCGCTCGGCGATGACGGTGCGCAGCTCGTCGCTCTGAGCCGCCGTCTCGCTCAGTGCCGACGTCAGCCGCTCAATCTCCTCCACCTGCGCGTCGAGCTTGGCCTCGGCCTCGTCGACCGTCATCCGCTGTTGTCAGAGAAGAGCAAAATAAAGCAGATGTATGATGGTCCGCGACATCTACTCACGTCCTCGGGCGGATGTTGCGCCTTTATGCGTGCGAGCTCGAGCTCCATATCGCGGATCTCGCGCTGGAGTTTGGTGATTTCCGCCGTCTGCTCCGCGAGCGTCGCGTGGCCTGGCATGTCAGCGCAACGTGCAACTCGATAAACAGACCGCGAGGCAGGACTCACTCTTCGCGTTCTCGGCACTCAGCGCGACCGTCTCGGCGCGCATGCCCTCAATCTCATCCTTGACGGCCTTGAGTTTGGCCTTTTTGCGCACATTCTCCGATTCTGCCGTTAGTATCAATTAAGAAAACCTCCCTGTTTCAGCACTCACGGAGCATCTCATTCTCGCCCTGCTCGACGCGTTCAGGAGAATCACCCGTTATACTGAACAGAAAGCTCTTCTTCGCCTCCTGTTCGAGGTACGTGAACTTGAGTCCGCGAAAATGGTCTTTGGAACGGGCACGCTCGTGCGCCAGCGCCAGGGGATTACTGCCACTAAACACGTTCGAGACGTCTGCCATTGCCCGCGACTTGAAGAGGTCGCGGTGCGCCTCGATGTGCGACGGGCCGCCGGGCGCCGAGAGGAACCTGCCGTCAGACGCGGGGTGGGTTGGAATCTTACTCTTTCGCGCTGGCATACAGCTCCTCGTACGGGTTCACCGTGCCGGATAGCCGTGACATCGTGGGTGATGATGTGATGGTGGGGTATGGATAAGTGGAGGGATTTGTTGTTGTTCGTTTGTTGTTGTTTCTGCGACGATGCTGTTTGTTTGTGTTGTTGTTTTTGTTGTTGTTGTTGACTTCTGGACCACTTGTGAAGGTGGAGGCGCGACTGACTTTACGGCGTTTCGGGAATTGGACCCGTGTGGCACCAGCCCTCCACCCCGAAATCACATCACACCCACACATCAAACATCCCAACCTCTACAACTCCACCATTCCCGATCTCCTCTTCAAGAACGAATGCACATCCCTGGTCTCCATCGAAAAAGACGCGCTCGCTATGCGAGCGCCCGACCCTGGCCCGAATCGAACGGACAACCTTGAGGAATAGGAGTATCCCAGTTGGAATCTCACGCGCTACCATTACGCCACAGGGTCTGTGGTGAACGGGGTTGAGAAGGGAGCGACTGATGCTTTGGGGGGAAGGGCATGCAGGTTATGTCGTGCAGGGCATTGCGCGGACGGCGGTTTGGTCTGCCAAGATGCAAGGTCGTTGCAGATGCCGGGTTCGTCAAGCCCACTCGCCGTACCTTGTCTCTTGCTCCGCCTTGTGCCTTCGACGCTGGTTTGGGCGAGGCCTTGGGTACTATGGCCTTCGGAGCTGAGGGCTTGGGTGTGCCACATGGATTTTGGCACTGCTGCCTTCGGCGCTGGGGCTGGGAAGAAGAACGTATGAATAGAAAAGCCATACAAGGACAAGTGCCAGCTTGGCTGCCTTATTGATTGACTAGTGTTGACTGTACTGCCGTGGCCAACACAAACACACACACGAACATGTCTCGTTCCTCCTTCCTCGTGCTCACTATCATCGCTTCGACGCCTCTTGCTCACTATCCTTGCTCATCATTGCCTCCAAGCTTCACTCGCTATGTCAGCAAACAGTAGCATCACCGATGCCGTCAAAGTCATCCCCGAAGGCCACAAGAAAAGCTGCGCGACAGCGGCGCCGGAGGAAGTGTCTATGGGCGGCTGGGGGTGGAAGAGAAGGCAGAAGTAGATGCCACAATGCACTTGGTAAGTTCTCCTAGTTTACTTCTATGTATCTGCTCAACAGGTCATACAGCTGAGTGCAACCTCGGGCGCCGCAAAGCACCCAGCTCTACACCGAGGATGAGCAGTCAGCGTCTTCAGGGCAGTGAGGTCAGTCCGGCCACGGGCCGCAGACGTTTGTGGCGATGCGTATGGGGATACAATGGATTGTGCATGAATGCAAGATGCGGTGTAGATGATGGTGTGTAGGTGCGGGATGTAGAGAGGGTGATCCAGGGTGGAGTGGGAATGGGTATCCGCGATCTGTGAGGCAGGATCAGGCGCCAGCGATGGCCGTGGCCCCGGCCAGGTCAGGAGGGGCAGTGGTGGCAGCTACCGGCGCAGCCGGTGCGGTGTTGGGAGCGACGGGCGCTGTAACGGCAGCCGGTTCTGCAACTGGAGCCGACGCAGGCGCATGGGCAGAAGCTGATGGCGGAGCAGCAGGTGGCGGAGCAGCAGATGGCGCAGAAGCAGCGGGAACCGGTGCCGGTGCCGGAGCTGCACCCGGATGCGCCTTCGCAGGCGCGTCGGTACGCGGCGGAGGCACGGCCTCGTACTGGCGTAAGCAACACACATCAAACTTGACTCACGAAGCAGAGGTATGCGCGCGCGGCGAGAACCTCATCGACGCTCGCGAGGCGCACCTCGGTGCTGTTGTTAGCGTGATTCAACATAGCCGCTTACTCTGAGCAGTAGCACCACACACGGCGGTCGACGCCGGCCTCGGGCGGGTCACGCGGCGGTTCCTGTCCCGGCGCAAGGAGGACCTTCTCAGGATCGACGAGGACGTACGCGACGTAGTGTCCGCTGAGCATCGTGCCAAGGTGTACGACGACCGCTGCGGGTCAGTGACAACGTCACTCTGAACTCACCATAGAGGCGATACGGCATTGGCGCGGGTTCAGGCGGGCGGTCAGGCGCCGGCCAATCCATGTACGGCGCCCAGCCGTCGCGGCACTTGAAGTCGGCACGGTTAGGCGCCATGAACGGCGCGAGGTCGAGCTTGAGGGGGAAGGTGACGGGATCATCCATCCTGGAGGTCAGCGCATTCGGGTTTCGCCACTCACTTCTTCAGACTGCTAAACGTGCTATGGTACACGTCGTTGCCTGTCTGACGGAAACGCTTGATGTGGAAGACGAGCACGGCCGGCGCCTTAGCAATGAGGTAGCGCTTGAACGCGCGGCGGAGGACAAAGTGCTTGGACTGCTGGCGCGCCGGAGGGCGGAAGAGGCGGTGGCGGGGCACAATGGGTGCCTCGCTGTCGCTCGACGTCTCGGTATCGCTCAACCCGTCGGGGGACATAACCCCTGGGTCCTCGTCGGCATGCACGCTCGCAGCGGTCATGGAGGTGGTGGAAGGGAAAGCTGTGCATGAGCTCGGCGAGATGGAGAGGCCGGACACTGAGCTCGTCATGGATGCCATCGAGGCGACAGAGGGGACAGTGTCGGCTGATGCCTCCGCCATGGGCTGGGGCTCGACCGCAGTGCTCTCGCTCGCTGTGACGGCCCCGCCCGTGCTGCTCTCCGAGCTCGAGGTGTCGGACCGGCGGAACTCGTGCTCGCGGCTGTCCTCTGACGGCGAGTTGTGATCAACAAGCTGCCGGAGCGGAGACGTCGGACGAGGCAGGCGCGGACCACGACTCATGAGCCGACCGAGACGCGACATCTCCGGCGACGTCCCCGGCGTGCTTGACGCCGTGCTCGAAGCCTGTGTCGGTGTCGGTGGCTCGGGCTCTGTCTCGTTGATCGCGATAGACGGGAGCGGAAGGGCCATGGCGCCTGCCCTCTCCTTGTCGCCGCTCTTCTCCTTGTTCTTGTACTTTCCATTCTTAATCCGCCAGCACTTGTGACATGCGAACGCGTTGTCGCCCTCCAGGGTCTCGACACCAGTAAAGGCGCGCAGGCTCTCGATAAGCCCGTATTCCTGCTTCGTCGGTGTGCCTAGCCCGCCGGCGTGCGCTGCACGCAGCTTTGCGAGCGGGTCGGCACTCTCGGCCGGCGCGGGGGGTCCGTTCAGGATGCGCGAGATGTACGCCTCCTGCGCGGGTGTCGGCAAGCCAGCCGGAGGGTGCGAGGCGGGGAAGAGCTGCGCCGAGCCATTGAGCGGCGAGCGCGGGGACACAGGCGGTGGATGCGATTGAGGGAGTGGCGGTGGGAGCGGTGAAAGCTCGGGGTGCGAGAGGGTGGTGAGCGACGGCGAGGAGGAGATGAGCGGGGTTCCCGGCGCGGAGCGCGATGTTGGGGCCGGCGCGCCCTTCGCCGGCGATGTATCCGCCCCGTGGCCTTTTGCCTTTTTCCGGAAGGAAAAGCTTGCCTTGAGGGACTTGGCGGAAGAGCCTGCGCGCGAAAGTGACGCGCCAGGCGATGTGCCGAGAGAGCCGATGGACGCGCTGAGCGATCCGCCGTGCGATGCGCCGTTCGCGTGCCCATTGTGCGCCGCGTTGTCCTCTACGTCCGAGTCGCGATGTCCGTTGTGCGAGTTGCCGCGGTGCCCATGCCCGTGCTTGCCATGACCGTGGCCGTGGCCGTGGTGGCGCCCAAAATGGTGCCGGCGCGACGCGGCGTCCGTGTCGCTCCCCTCAGGCTCGGACATGACACCGCCACCGACGTCAACGTCAAGCCCTTTGCGTGGCTTGAATCGGTTGGTAATCGCACGGAGGCGGTCGCGCTTGCGTGCGGTGTGCCGTTGCGGCTCGTCCCCACGCATACTGAGCGAGAGGTCAAGAAAGCCCTCGTATGTGTGCGACACGCACTTGCACGTGTCGCACACCACCACGCTTGCGAGCAGGCCACCAAAAAGCAAGTCGACGAACGGGAGGAGGCGGTCACTTGAAGGGTCATTCGGGTCGTCCGAGGAAAGCGTCGCGCCAGAAGGGGATGGGGACGGTGGGGAAGGACCGGTGGAGGGAGCTGGCACTGGGGCTGGTGCGGGGGTGGCGGCTGTGGGGGTAGTGGAGGGATCCGAGGGCTCATCTGCAGCAGATGGGACAGCCGCGCCGTCAGCGGCGGACGCGCTCCCAGCACCGACAAGGCCAGGAGAGCCATCCGACGCCGGCACCGCCAACGATCCTCCAGCGGCCGCAGGCTGAGGCGGCGGCGGCGGCGGCAACGCCGGTCTTGCCGTTGAGGCCTTGCGCTTGATCACATCCTTTTCCTCCATCTCCATCGAGTCGAGAAGGTGTCGGAGGAGCTCATGCGCGTCCTGCTGGGCAAAGGCATCGTACTGGTCGTACTTGCGTGCTATCTCCTTCAGGAGGGACCCGATGGTGATGCAGTGCATGCTGCTCGACTCGCCTGGCCCGCTGGTGCCGCCGCCGCGCTCCTTGGTCGTCCACGCCTTGTGGAGATTGTTCGTGAAAGCGCGCGTCACGGGAAGGAGTGGGTAAAAGGGCGGCTCGAGCGCGTCTGGGAGGAGGCACGGCGTAAGTCCCGGATCTTGCGACGGTGCCGGGAGGAGGCTCCACGGCGTCGGGTGAAGCGGGAGCGCGGGATTGTTCGAGAGCAGCGATACTAGTGCGGGCGTCGCGGCAAGCTGCGGTCAGCAATGGGGCACATCGGAAAGCTTATCAAGGGGTTCATTAAAGGGTACGCCGACAGGACAATGCCAGCGTCAACGGAGTAAGCTCTTAAGCTGGCAAGAGGAGACACGCCGGACAGCGCACCACCCAACGCCGCCTGTGTTCTCCTCCGTCCACTCTCCACTGCCGAGATACGCACCGCCTGGAATGTCGAGTTGAGGAAACACGTCATGCCCATGTTGACGATTCCCGCGGGCTTGTGTACGCGGCGGTGGTGGGTGCTCGGTGTGCTACTTGCGCGGCTCTCGGCGTCGCGCGAGTCGCCGCCGTGGGGGCGCTCGTCGGAGGACACGCGGGGCGTGAGCGCCGGCGAGGGCATTTTGGAGTGGGGCGCAGAGAAGCTCATCCCGGGTGGGCGGCAGATTACTGTCGCGCGGCGGTCGGTGGTGTCGGCTCGTGTGGATGCGGGGGTGAGAAAGAGAGAGTGTGAATGATGGGATGAGGGGAGAGATGTGGTGGCCTGGGGTGATATCTATTGGCCTTGTGGTGGTGGTGATGCGTCGTGAGGTGGGGGGGTGGGCGGTGGAGGTCGAGTGGGAGTGGAGGAAACGAAGAGACCAACCACTTGGCAATCGATCGGAAAGGGAGTGGCGCTCGGCGACGGCGTGCGGCGTGCGGGGCGAGGCGAGGGATGGCGCGGGGGGTAAAATGATCAGCCTCGGCGATGGGATGCAAAGAGATGAGGAGCGAAGAGAGTTGGGCATGTGCTCTGATGTTGTTACTGAATGTTACACCGCCTGTACCTTGGCTCGTCACTGTTCAGATTGGTGGGGGTGGAGCCATGCTGGACGAGAAGAGAGAGAGAGAGTGATCCATCTCACTCTGGTCACTCTGCCACTGAAACATCCGGCGGCCGCCGCCGTGCCTCTCTCCCCATCTCCGTCACCATCTCATCTCCGCACTCGTGCTCGGCGGTCATCCCCGACGCCTGCCCCGAGCACGCGCGCTGCTGGCATTGCGCGTGCGGCATCGCGTGAGCTGCAGAATGCATGCGTCGCCCCTTCGCTCGCCCTTTTCGCTGCTCGCACCGTTCTTGGGATCTCGGCGCCAGGGACGGGGCGTTGGTGCCGAGAGGTGCCGACGGCGCCGGACCGCGGGCCGGCCTCCCGCGCTGGGCTAGCGCTGCGGGCGCTATGTATCTGAGATCTATCTTTCACTCCGCTGCCATGTGAGGTCCGCGCGATCCGATGACATGAGATGCTTGATACTCGAGATGCATGACGCCGGATTAAGGGATCATAGAAAACGAGATCGAGTACTGTACACCAGTCTTCGATACAGCAGTCGCCAAAAGTCTTCACGCGATTGTCCTGCCGGAGACTCTTACACCTCTCGTGCATGCAAACCGCGAAGCAGAGTGTTATTTGGAGCTGTTCGCCCTCACGAGAGGAGCCTCTGAACAACTGTAACCAAGTGGTACATGGACGTGGGAAAGCATCCTCACTGCAGAACGTTCTCAATTCTGTAAAGACTTTCGGTGACTACTGTAACGATCAGACCTCGGAGAGGTTGTCGTCAAGGGCAAGGGCATGTCCCCAGGGAGCATATTGCCACCATCACAACCACGATAACCACGATAATGACCATCCCCCTTGCAACCTTGCCCTTGATCCTTGACTCTTCATGGGGGCATCGACATTCATCTCTTAAGCCACTAACTTGCGTCTGCTGCGCTCACTTCAACAAACAAGTAATGGCATGGCATGGCATGGCATGGCATACGGTAAGGATCTATTACTAATCTAAACTCCAGGCCTGCCCGCAGACTCTGGGTTGGTGTGACGTCCAAAAAGTGTGCGCCAGCGCGGGTCACATCGAGGGTCGAGCTCAGCTCGAGCTGAAAGCTTTGACGGCGGCGTACATCATCATCGTGAACGTCTGGCCCTCGGGGCTCTCGACGCCGTCCTTGACGAGGAAGCCGCCCGTGCCGAGCGGGTACACGCATCCGGTGAGGAGGCCGTTATCGTTGATCTTGTCGACCACGCCCTGGAACATGCGCTTTGTCGGCGCGAGCATGGACTTTGCGGTGGCGGACTGGGGGAACAACTTGGCCCAGCGGAACGCAGCGGCCACCGTTGCGGCCGTGCCGGCGCTCTCTCCACCGGTGGCCCCCGGCGTGCCAGCCCCCTGGCCGGTGTACGTGTCGTACATGTAGTTCGGGAGGCGGTTGCTGCTGTCGATCTGGGAGAAGAGCGACGCGTACGCCTCGTCGACATACTTGATCGCGGGGTATTTGTCCATGTCGAAGTCTTTGAGCCAGGTGCTCGCGCGGGCAGAGGCAACCACGCGGTTGATACCAAGCAGCATCCATCCGTTTCCGGTCGCCCAGATACCAGGGTCTCCAGGCTCGCGGTGGATCCACGCCTTGTGCTGCCCGTTCCAGAGCTGCTCGGCCGCGCAGTTCCACTGGTGGAAAGCGTCCTCCATCAACCTGCTGTTTTGGGCTGCCATGCCCACAAACGCGAGGAACGGCGAGATCATGAATCCCTGGTCCGACCACAGCTCGTACCGCTCCTCGCGGTGCGACATGCACCCGTGGCGGTTCTGCCCCTCGCGGAGGTACTGGATCTGGTTTGCGACGGCCCACGCGTACGCGTTGCGCGATTTCGCGCCGGGGACCTTGTCGGCATACATCGCAAGGAGCCAGGCGGCGACGCCGACGGAAGCCGGGTCCGCAAGGGAGCCATCCCCATCGACGAGAATCTTGGGCTGGAGCGGCGTCGGAGGCGTCTCGGAAAGATAGTCTTCAATCTTGGCGTTCGTCTCGGTTACCGGCCCGAAATCGTACTTCTCAAGATACTTGACCGCGCTCTGGAGGAGATTGACGGGCACCTCGCCGCCGGCGGGGTTCCAGTTATACGGGGTTAGGTGGGGTGCCTCGAGCTCGAGACGCGCCTGGAAGAGCGCGCCGAACTCCCACGAATGCGTCGACTTTTCGATTCCGTGCTGCCGGACCTGCGGCAGCTTGCCCTCGAGCTGGGCAAAGGAGGGCCAGTCCTTGGCGGGGTTGGGGCCGGCGGGCGTCGGCACCTGAGTCTGCAGTGTCGGCACCTGACTCTGCGGCGTCGGCTGTGGCTGGGGGTTCTGCTGGGACTGCTGGGTCGAGGCCAGCGACTGCTTGCCACCGAGGACGGTGCCGGTCGGGATGGCGCGGTTGGGGTTGGAGATGGGATAGGGATTGAAAGGCGCGGGCTCGGGCTCGGGGCAGGGGTCGGGCCGGCGCTTGATGCACGCCGCTGCAGCCAGCTGCAGGAGCGCGAAGAAAACGGGAGTGACGAGCATCGTGGGGGACGATGCGGAGAACAAGAAGAATGGAGGAGAAAGAGAGTGGCAACTGGGGCAGGAATCCCCACTAGAGGTATTATACTTATATGCCTGGGCTGTCGGTCCCCCATTCCATGCTTTGTCTCTGAACAAAACCTCTGTTCCACCGCTACACACGCTACACGATTGATTGCACGAGTGACTCACTACAAAGTCGCCGCTGGATCCGGCGCGCGCGGAGCACACACGCGCCAAGATGCTAGATGCAGGATGCACCGGCCACTGCCACATTCGCCCCTAGATCGTGGCCGCCAAGATGCACACCGCAGAGCAGCAGGACCGGGGCTGCGCACGGCGTGCTGATGCATACTGCGAGGGGCGATCGAGATCTTGGTTCCAGTTCTCGAGTCCTATGCATGCCGAGAAGAATTGCTTGCGGGGTTGTGTGTGCTTTGTACAGTTCATTCATTGTGCATTCCAGCGGTCCATTGTTGGACATTTTCCCTTGGCGCGCGTCCCTCCCTTTTGACCTTTTGACCTTCTGACCCTCTTCAATTGATAAATGTCGTCAGCCTGTCTGCCGGACGGGCAACCGCACAATGGCTGGTCCACTTGGTATAAGGATTTCTGAGGATAGTACCAATGGTACATTACATGCTTACCTGCCTCCTCCTTGACTATCCAGGACGTCGCTACCAAGATCATCGTCTGGAACAATGTCTTGGCTCCTGAGTGCTCGCCACTAGGTTGGCTCTGCATTCCCCGATGCCCAATGTGGGAGTCTCCTGGGCCTGTTTCACGGACACAAGGAGTTCATGTGGTCCAACTTCATACTTGTCCGTTGCGCCGTTGCGTGACCTGGGCTCCGTCCGAGATCTGGATCCTGTTACACAGAAAAAAGACAGTGACACTGTAGTGTATGGCCTTTACCGACTGGCAAAGTCGGGCTCGCCTCTCCAAGCTCGCCTCTTCAAAAAGAGTGACAGTGACGGCGACATGCCTTGCAACTGTCGGGGGAATGCTTGAGGCCAGCGTCTCACTCCCTCTGCACAAGTTTGCCGCAGCGGACAACAGGCCGCACTGCATCCTTGGAATCGCATGATAAGGTTTGGCGCGATCCCCTCGAGCGTGATCACGTACATACAGGCAATGCCGGATCTCGGGGTTGCCCTCCGATCCTACGATCCTACGAACCACTGAGCCTATCGGTGCCCTTGTTTCATCAGATAGAATACTTGATGTGTGCTACCGAACTACTGTACAGTAATGCCATTGCCACGCAGAGTCGCAGAACCTTTGGTACCTCTGGTGCCTCTCGTCATGCGTATCGGAAACTCCTCGGCTCAGCAGTTGGATCGTAACAGCGTCACCGAAACATCAGACGCGGGTGCCGCAGTTAGGTCCAAATGGCCGTCCGCTCGTCCGCTCAGAGTTCGACATCAAGAGCGAGTCAGGTCCCCTTCATTCCGGTAGTGTGCCCCTCCGGTGCGGAGGATTCGGTTATCTTGGACCATATCCGCACTTCAATCTGGGCCAGGAGGGCCCCAAGGTCATCTGGTTGGAATCGCGTTTCAGCACGGGCACATGACACCAGTACCACTGCCGAATTGATCCATTCGCTCGGGACCTCTCGTTCGAGGACTTGTCGCCACCCATGCTCCGCTCTTTGCACGCACATGTGCACAGGCCGCAGGGCAGTGCGCTCACGGCCATATGGGAGATCTCACCGCAGTCAGATCGATGAGTCCCATCGCATCGAGACGGACGAAAATTTCAGCACTGTGACTCTGGATCAGACACAGACCCAAGAGACGTGCTCATGCCAGAAATAGACGCCCACGCTGTAACCCGGGAACATGGTTCCTGTTCGTGCTTCCTGCCAAAGTTAAGCTCCATCTCGGTGCATTAGCGCGTTAGGAACTGACACCGCCGACTTGGACACCGCCGACTTGGACACCGCCGACTTGGACACCGCCGACTTGGACACCGCCGACTTGGCTCTACAGTGATCGCAGAGAGATGGTTTGCACAACAGCAGACCTGAGCTAGTGTCGGAGCAATGGAGAGTAAGGTCACTCATCACTGCCTCCGGCGCGTTGTTTCATGTCCTCTCCCAGATGAGTTGCTGACGGCTGACATGACGGATCATGCGAGGCAGGACAGAGGGCACATGGGCACACATGATTGGAGCAACTGATGATCTCGGATTTTTTCCTCGGAAGACACTCGCAGAGATTGGAGTCTTGCCAAGGTGAGTGTTACAACACTGAGACACAAACTGTAATGTCCACGCAATGAACGTGCGCACAGAAGTCCGTACGATCCGTACCACTGGTGGCGACATACACTGGCGTCCGCGAGCGTGACGCTGTTTCGGCGACTGCGTCTTTGTCTGGGGTCGTCGTGACTTTTCTTGGCGTAAAATGCATTCCGCATCCTGGTGGCTTACCCCGCACGACCATGTCAGATGACGGTCGAGCGGACTTGCCGGGTTGATGGCAACTATTGCCCCAAAGCGCAAGCACATCTAGCATCGCTGGCAGCTGGCAATGTGGAGACGGAGAAAGGTCCGCCGACGGCTTTGGCTAATCCGTTCTACCGGCTCCCCCTCTTCTCGCGCCACCCTACGTCCGTGTCATCCGCCCGCCCAACGCTAGGACACCCGTCCCCGATACCAAAAACGCTCTGCTCGCGATCACGAGCATCCCCTTCGGCTGACATGTGATTCGAACACACGCGGGCATAACCCACTTCCTATGCACGTAGCAGGGAAGCTCCTTAACCACTCGGACAATCAGCCGGCGACGGCGGCGAGCGGGGTGGGACGGGATGAGGCCGGTTGAGCCGAGCGCGCGAAAGAGCTTGTGCAGGCGAAACTAAATGTCGCAATGAATATCTCTACAGCAGTGTACGTGAGCTTGTCTGATGTGACTTAGCTGCAATGTTGGACGAGCAGCCTGAGTCAAACACACAGACACTGGCAACCCGACGCTTCGGGCCTTTGGGGCTGCCACACGGCCGTGTGGCCAAAGGTGAGTGTGGCTGTGTACATTTGGTGTGGCGGTGTGTGCATACACTAGTGTGTGGCCATGTGTGGGCATGTTTGCATGTCTCGCAGCAGAGTGACACTGGGAAGATGCACAGATGTCTTTCTCATGTTGGGGTGAGAATCCAGAGACAATAGCGCAAGATGGCAAGACATTGACGGTTCCCGCTTCGTCTCACTCTGGCGGGAGGCAGTGCCGCAACCAGGCTAGTGTCATCCACTTGTAGTCTACGTTGTCTGCAACACACACAAACCAGTGTACATGTCTCAACCACAGCCATGCATTCCATTCCCTTTCTACAAATCCCACAGCTCTCGTGTTCAAGTCATACCGGGTGCCACATCCCGTCCCACTACTCACCTTTTAGGGCCCCCAAAATCTCAAATTTTCGTGATTCGTCGGCTGTTTGTCCGAGTGGTTAAGGAGCTTCCCTGCTATCTCCCAGCACAGGAAGTGGGTTATGCCCGCAAGAGTTCGAATCTCTTAGCAGTCGGAAAATACTCATTTCAGTAGTCGCAGTCTTAACAAGATGCGACTGTGGTGAGCTTTTTGTACTTTTTCATCACCCTGCACGCACGCATGCACGCCGTCCCCCGTGCGTTCCGGGCAATTGTTACATATGGGATGGCATTTTGGGACCGCTGCAGCTTGCTGGCGCTAAGCGCGCAAAGTGTGATGCCACGGGAAGCGAAACGCGTTTATAGATCCATATCGACATGCAGTTGCGCGTTCCGCAAATCTCGAGAAGAGCCACTATCAAAGGATACGACTGGACGTCGGGCGAGATGAGCGGGGCCGCTAATCCCGCACGGGGAGAAGACTCGGCAGCGGTCGTGTGACTAGTAACGAAAGAACTCGGAACTCGAGACCAGTTCTTTGCAGAACACTGCAGCCACGATCCTATCGCTCGTCCCTTGCTCACATTACTTGGCAGCGAGACATCTCCCTCTTCCATTCGCTACGGCGTAGAACGTGTGTGATAGACCAGCGAGCTCAACGAATGACATGAGCTGAGCACCCGGAACTGGCCGACGTCTGGGCAGGTTAACGATCACAGCAGGCCCGAGCGGGATTGCTCAGGTGACTTTTGACGTGCGCCACCTTCTGCTGCAGGCTGCAAGCTGCAAGCTACGAAGCTACAAAGGTGCAAAAGAGCCGTGCACCGCTTCCGGCTGCTTCTTTCCCCTCTTTCATTGAGATGTCGGCTTGGGTCAGCGATGTGATTGCCTTGAGCTTCAAAGACTGTTCGGCTGCGCTCAACCCTACGCGTTGCCCCAGACTGCCACAGGCCACAGGTTCTGGGTACCGGCCGGTCCTCCAGGGTATACCAGGTCAGGATGGTTCGTATCTCCTAGATACGCTTGTGTCGGCACAAGTAGCAGAGGGAATGAGTTGCATGGCGTCGCGGAGGTATCCCGTGGCTGCTCGCAAACCCGATGGCCGATAGTATGGTGGAATGCGGCTGGTTGTGGAGGTTACTCCGTGGAGGACAGAGAGTCTGGCCCCGGCAATGAGAGTCACTTCGGGACGAGATTCAGAGCGACGGCCAAGGCAGGCAGCCATGTCCCGACGTTCCTATGTCCGGGGACGACGATGGCGGTGGCAAAACACAATTGAACGCGAATGTGTGGTCCTGTGATCCGTAATTCTTATCCTGTCCTCTTGGAGCTTTTCCGGCGCCACCCGCCAGGAGACTTTGTGCATTCCGGAAGTTCCGAATCTGCCTCCATTGATGCATACCCCAGCTCCTCGAGAGGCAACTACGACTACCTCTGGCCACGCTGCAGGCCGTGAGCAAACTGGCAAGTGTTAAACCGTTTAAACGGCAATCTGGCACGCCAAAGTGCCAGGTTGGAGACGGCAAAACGCCACAGTGGCGTTGCTGTGTGTCCATGTGTGTGTCGCCGGTCTCGTGCCGCTGCTCTATGCTTGCGGCTGGCAGGCCGGTGGTATCGCGGTCAGAGGGTACTTCCCCATCCCAGGCATCCCCCCGATCCCAATGAGCAAATGAGGGTAAGGGGGGTTCATTCCCACAGAGGGGGCCAGAGCGCCTTCCCTCCGCCGGTGGCGTCGTCCCTGTCTGCAGACTTGAAGCACGAGTGCAGAGCTCAGGATTGCCAGCACAGCCGCTGTCTCGGTCTGCGGCTGGTCTGCGACCTCGAAGCAGGCTAATCAAAAACTCGCAAGACTGCAAGACTCCAAGGCCTCATGACCTGATCTGGGACATGCACACACTCACCACGAACGCCCCCCACACACAAAGATCCCATAGCCGCCTCCACACAGGCGACACACACCACACACACACGCAAGCCGCAGGCAAGCCGAAACGGGGCCGCGATCGTTTGGTTCCAGTCGGGGCGCGCGAGCCGCGTTCCTGGATCCTGCAGCGATATGACACCCTCAGCCCAGCATCCAGGTGGGTTGGTTTCTGCTTCTGGCGTCTCGCTCATCTCTTGGGCTCACGCAGCCCGACGCTCGCGGGCCAAGGAGGAGACATGAAGAACCTACTCGACCTGCTGCCGTTGCCGCAGAGGCAATGCGCTATGTCCTCGTGCGTCGGCGTGTGGGTGGCTTACCTCGAGGTGTGTGTCGCCAACGAACAAGAGTAAGAGTTTGTGTGGCCCAGCCGTGTGTATGTTCATTGTTCTTTGCCTGCTTCCAACAATGAACCCAACAGGTCAATAGTTTAGAACTTGGTATCACAACAACACTCACCCTCGCGTCACCAACAACACAAAAGGACCCCCGACTACTTCTCACCTCTTCACCATCTCCCTATCTCCCTCCCAGGCAACGTGCCAACATCATATATAGGACTCCCCGACGTCCCCCCTCTTCATTACTCATCCTCACTCCTCCCTGCTTCGTAGCCTTCAGCCGACGAACGCCTTCATCGAGACCAGAAGCCTCCAACCATGGCATCCAACCCGACGTGCTTGCACGAGTCGTTCTCTCTTGTCACCGAGTCGCATCACCGCCGCGGCTCCAGCATGAGCAGTAGCAGCTCGCTGTCCGGCGACGACGACCTCATGACTGTCGAGACGGCCGCCTCCATCCTCATGTCCATGAGTACGTGACGCGTCAGAGTTTGACGCGGTAATCGATTGTCCTTGTGTTGACACATGCAGGCCTGCACGGTACACCCCAGTCGACGCCCAACACCACCCCGAGTCCCGAGTGGTCGCCCTCGCCTCTCCTCTTATCGCCGGGCCCGTCAACCACCCTCGCATCCGTCACTGTCAGCATCCCCCCCGCCTCGCCGCCGAGGCCAAACACCTCGTCGTCGGACACAGTCTCTTCCAACCTGACCCGCTCGACCCGTAACACGCGCGGCCGCCAAGCCCCCCGGCACCGCCCAAACAGCGCGCCATACGCGGTCGACGACGAGGACTTGTCAGGCTACACCACCGACGAGCGGCGCGCGATCCTCTCGCGTCCCAAGCGTGACCGCCCCAAGGCCAAGTCTATCGTGAGTTGGTTTGTTTACCCAGGTAATGGCCACTGTACTAACCGCCAGGCCGACTTTTTGCGGCAGCCCCACAAGTACTACCGCGTGGCGCAGCCGTGCACGCGGTGCGCAAAGAGCGGGTGGGCCTGTATGAAGCTCGTCCCCCAGACTGTGAACAACAAGCCTGGGCCCGCGCGCGGCCACGGACGCGGCTGCGTGTCGTGCCACAAGAGCGCATGCTCCTTTGTGGCCGAGTAAAACGGCGCACATTGCGTCCAGTGGACTGTTGTACCGACGACGTGTGTCATTTAAATAGTTGTCCCTATCCTTGTGATCCTTGTGTGTACCCCCCCTTGTCACCTTTGTAGTTTGCCCATGCTGGGGCGAGGACTATGCAATGCAGTTTGTGAACCAGTAGCGTGTGCGAGGACAGGTCCAAGTCAGATGCGTTGCTTTACCCAACTCAATGCACATTGGCCCCATCACCAAGGCGGATCACAAAGGTCATTCGCAACATACCGAATAAGCCGGTCCGGCACAGCCCCAGCGCGCCGGGTCGTGCGTGTTTCCTTGGAAGCTTCAGAATGTGCATTGGGCATTGAGTGGGGCAGCGATCGGCAGAAGACATGCCATGACCAACCAACCGACTACCGTGAGGGAGGAGCGACTGCGCAGCGCCGGGCCCCACGGCTCCCCCACAGCCACCGCCGGCCCGGCCTGCTGTTCCCCGCCGACACTTCCATTTGCCACGCCGCCGCATTCCGCAACGCCCTGAGGCCGATACCTGAAGTGCTTGTGGATGCCGGTGAGATCGGGGCGCTGGGCGCTCCTTTCTCGGACGTGGCGGAGACGGGAACGGATAGGATGTATGTACATGCTCGCAACGCCTCAGGCGCGCCTGGCACGGTCCCTCCGGGGGTAAGTGATCAGGGAGCGTGAGTTGAATCCAGCGATTCCATGCTCGTTGAGTAGCGAGCTGTCAATGCGCAGTCACCGGGGAGTTGGCCGATAGCGTAGGGGGCAGCATTGGGCAACGTGTCCTGCAGCCGAGGGCCCGTCCAGCTGTCTGGGAGAGAACTGACATGCACTCGGAGTAACTCGTCCTTTCGGTTCCGCTCAGGGAGAATGACCCCTTGCTCGATAGCGGAGCGCACTGGGCGTCGGCGGTGTCGGCGAAAAGGAGGACGGCGACGGTCGGGAACCGCGACGGTCCCATCCATGAACGTGCTCTAGTGTCAAGAACGACATTGCGGCTCTTTTCCGCGCCTACTTCTGAACTTCTGTCACGCGGACGGAGAGAGCGGAGGCCGCACACCGCCGAGCCGCCTGTTACCGATGGGGGACGTGCGGCGGAGAGGGCGTGCCGCTAGGTGAGACATAAACGTGGACAAGACGGAAAATGGGCGGAACCCGACATGAGATCGAAAGGGAGGAAATGTGGAAAGGGAATGACCGGAACATGCAACAGAACAGAGTGCAACGACCAGACCGGAAAAGAACAGACGACGCGATGCCCACAAAAGACAACAGGAATGCAATTTCAAGTGCGAAATGATGGAACACCGAAACGAGGAAGAGGACGCAGAGGTCAACCGGATGGAGCAGGAGCGCAATGCGCATCTCTGTTCCGTGCTCTCCAAGTGCAGACCCCACCACTCGCACGGGACATTCCCCAGAGATGCAGCAGCTCCTGCCTCTTTCTCATTGTCATGAGCTGCTTGTGGTAAGTGGTGGAGGGTTAGACGGACAGGACCCCTGGGCTGCGATCGAGGAGGTATGTCAGCCGCGTCCCTGCTCAAGAGGTTGAATATCAGGCGCGGCATGGCAGAGCACCGTCGCGCGTCGCTCATTTGCAGTAAGTTGCAACTGGTCAGACACGAGGTCAGAAGTTGAGCGGGTGTGTCACTTTATTCACATTCGAAACGAGACAACGACCATCATACCTACTGTCCCAGTGTGGAGTGATTCCAACTCGAGTGCGCTCCCTCTTGAGCGCGGCATCGTTATCAACAAGGTAGGATGCGCTCGTGTCCGTAACCGGAAACGAATCCAAGTCGCGACTCACGTTTTGGTGAAATGTAGATCTTAGCGAGGTGTCAGGACGCGTCCATGGTTGTCGGAGAAACAGTGGCTGCAAGCCCGTCCACCGTCCACCCCAGCCACCGACGACAGCCGCCGACCGGACACCTGGCCAGGGGAATTCCGACATTGTGCGACGTTTCGAGCGCGGATGTTGCGGTGGAACTGGGAGTTAAGAGTCCGATATCGCGGGTGGGAAGGGGGAGCAATGTGGAGCGGGATGCAGAACGCGCGGGGTGCTGCTCCAAAGTGCTCGCGCGTGCCAGCACGAGCCAGAAGACTGCAGCTCCAGTGCCCTCTCCCGTATGCTGGCATCTTCTGGGGTAGGAACTCCGGTCCGGAGATTACCTTCACGTGATTTTTGCGTGGATGTCGCGTGCTATCTGCATTCTCATTGGGCCATTGGGCGAGTGTCCAGACTGACCCTTGATGACGTCAGACTTTTCTCCCCCTCAACAACCACCGATATGGGTCCTTGGTGGGGCTTTTCTCACCAGCCATACTCTCCCCAGCAAGCAGTAGGTGGTGCTGGTCGTCGTCGAGGACGAGTACGATACTGCCATTTAAGCCTTGCACACCATCCCAGATACAGTCCTCTTTCTCTTTTCCCCATCTCACAACAGCACACACACACGCATACACGCACACCTCACACTACGCTTTCTTGGACATAGACGCATCCGCTCATCACATTACCAACCATAACACACACACTCGACACACAAACCATTCCCGGATCCACTTTTACCAAAATGACCCGCGACAGCGACGCAATGGACGTCGACCCCGTACCCTCCCCGCCTGTTGAAAAGGTTTCCGACAGCGTGCCCGGCACCGCCACGCCCAGCGAGAAGATGCCGACCGACGAGATCCCGGCGCCCGCCGACAGCATTCCCGCCGATAAGACGCCCGCTGATGAGACCCCCGCGGATAAGGGCAAGGACAGGGCGTCCCCGCCTCCGTGGACGCGGCCGGCGGAGCCCAAGACTAACGGCGACGCGGCGCCTTCTAGCGGCCCGACATCTACACCATCTGAGAAGCCCGCCGAGAAGCCTTCCGAGCCCGCTGGAGCATCCGCATCGGCTGGACCATCGGCTGGACCCTCCGCCGGACCCTCGTCATCCAAGCCGTCGCCCGGCCCATCCACCGCAAAGAACGAGGAGGAGGACGAGGCTACCGCCCTCGCAGAACTCCTTAAGGGTGTCCCCGAGCCAGACGTCAAGGTGAGTTCTGGCGTTGTGTTGCAGTCCAAGACTTTTCTAACTCCAGGCTGTCCTGAACAAGGAGCGCGCACCAGGCGCACAGCTCGACGCAGCATCTCTCTCCGTTCCTCAGCTCTTTGGCCTCGTCGACAAGGCGCTGGCACTCAAGGTGGACGGTAACAAGGCGTTCACGGCCAAACCGAAGCCGAACCTCGAGCTCGCCCGCGACGACTACATCCGCGCGCTGGACTGCCTCCCTGCCGTGCCGAAACACCTGCCCCTCCCCGGCCCCGAGGAGGACCGTATTCGGGAAGTGAGCGACGAGGAGGCGGAGCAGATTGAGCTCGACTTCCTCGCCGGCCCCGCGCGCGTGCGCGCCGACAACGCCGTCCGCGACGCCCAGAAGGCGCTGTGGGGCAACCTCGGCGCCGTGTACTCGAAGCTGCCGGGCAAGGAAAAGGAGACGGTCGAGGCGTGTACCAACGCCCTCAGGTTTGACCCGACATACGAAAAGGCGCTTCTCCGCCGCGCAACCGCCAACGAGCGTATCGGGACGTGGAGCTCGCTCGTCGCTGCCCAGAATGGTGAGTTACTGAACCAACTGCGTTTTGTGGATAGTTGCTGACGTTATAGACTGCGCGGTGCTCATGACCCTCCTCCCGCCGGACGCGGACGCGCTCGTGGGCGTGCGCAAGGCGCTCGACGTGCTTCCCGCCAAGATCGGCAACGCAAAGAAGAAGGAGACGGCCGACGTTGTCGGCAAGATGGGCACCTTGTAACATGCGGACGGGACGGACGTTGTCACACATATATCACGATACCACGCCGGAACGGCTATGACGGGAAGGGAGGAGAGACGGGGTGACGAAATGGAGATATACCCCGGTCCTGGACGGACCACAATCAAAAAGCATTATCAGCATGTAGATGTTAGATCGCATACCCACTGTCTGGACCGTTGCTGAAGTCTAGGGATCGTAGCCGAACGACTGACCATCTGACCAGACCATCTAACCCTCCTTGAACTGTAAACTGACGATAGTATCGAGGAGAGCAAGGCGAGCTTTTCCATTCCTGCCGACGGCCATCGAGCATAGGCGCTCCACAAATGTGATTCGTGTCACCTGTTCTCCCGCCATGTCCTGCAACGAGATCCGACCCGGACCGACGTCTCTAGCTGGCAATGTGCTTCGTATTGGCAGTCCCAGCTGTTGGAACTTGCAGGATACACCTCCTGTTCCGTGACTGTCGAGGCGGCCTGCTGCCCCGCCATCCACCTGGTCTCTCTGGCCTATGCTAGAGCTCCCGCGTACAGTACTACTCTCCATCAGACTGATGTCGCTCGAGGTCAATTGCCCGCTCGCCAGCAACAGTCAGGGTCGATGGGTGGTTAGTCTCTAGAGCACGCTATCAACCGGCACCGAGGCGCGGCTTTTACCACTCGAGGCCAACCTTTGAGACGGTGACTATCCCCTCCCCCGCGACTGGCGCCTGCGGAATCAGCAGTTAGCGGGACCAACAGGGTTTAGTCAGAGATTCTGCAGATATGGCTTACACCAGTCGTGCTGCTAGGCGACGATCTCGTTCGCAGTGCAATAAGATGCAGTCAATCTGTCATGAACTCCTCCTGTGTACTACGACTCCCAATGTGCGTCTCATGTAAGCCCACGGTGCGAACTTCTATGCGTTCTCATTATGGTGGGAGAGGGAAGTGCGGCGACAGACCTCGAGGAATGGGCCGGGTGGGCGAGGGGCTTTCATCTGGGTGTGGTGGAGTGCACGATGATTTTAAGCATCATCGGGATTGCACTGCTCGAATTGACGCGCCACCAGGGGGAATTAAGCTGTGCAGGTCACAGCAGTACAGCAGTTCCCTCCTTCAGATGCACATGAAGCTCTGTCAATACTGGTCATGCAAGCTCATGCATATGCACTTCGGCTCGCGCCGCTCAGCTCTGGGGACTTCAGCAAACAAATCATGCATGGCTGAGCGTTGGCTATTGGACAGAGTCTCGTCTGGCCGCCTGGTGCGGCTGACGCCAGCTCTCGCGGGTCAAGTAAGCTTGTTTTACAGTCCGGCGGAAGGGGAGGGACTCGGATAGTCTGCCCCCGAGAGCAGGGTTGCCGGCAGAACGACCATCTTCTGGTGCTCGAGTTCTCTGGTCTTGGATCCAATGCATCTGGGAATCTTATACATTGTCCCCTGGCGGCTGTTTCTGCGCTGAGCGGATGCAGCGGATGGGATCCTGATATCCTGAAAAAATGGCTGCCAAGAACAGAGTGTGGTGGCGAAGAAACTGTTGGCGGTCTAAAAGTCGCCCCAAGGCGGTGCTCGACCATCCGGGCAGCGAGCAATCTCTCATCCGCGCATCTGCAACAACAAGAGGGAATAACACACAAAGCACCGACGGAATAGCTTTCTCCATCTTTCAGACCTTTCCCACAACTCATCTCCTTGTCTTCACATTCTTGTGCATCCACCGCATCCACATCCTCATCCACATCCACTCTCTCGCAACCTCCGAACCCACTCTCGATCCCAATAATGGAGAAGCAGCACCTCCAGCAGGCACCGCCGTATACCGAGACTGCGGCGCCAGGCATGGGCGCTCAGCAGTACCACAGCCCCGTCGCCTCGCAGCCTCCGTCCGCGCCCGTCCCGCAGCAAAACACCGGCCAGGCGTGGTCGCCGGAACAAATCCCGCCGCAGCAGCTGGGCTCGTACCAGCCCGGATTCCAGCAGCAGCCGATGGGCCAGCCGATGATGATGATGGCCCCCGGGGGCCACCCGGTGCCGACGCTCGACTGGTGTCCTGTCACCCCGGACCACCAACACGTCGAGAAGACCAACCGCGGCGGAATGGGCGTCATCATCGGCGTGGTCGGCACTGCAATGTGTCTTCCGTGTTTCCTTGTCGCGTGAGTCCCCGAGTCCAGAGTGGCCACCTCGTCGGTGGCGGTCAGAGGCTCCGCGAATCGGTCGTCCTTGCTGCGTGTTTCTCCGTCACGCACCCCCGTTACCTCGCTAACGCCCAGCATCCCGATGGATACGCGCATCTCGTGCCGCGAGTGCATGTACGTGATCAAGGCCGGCTGGGGCGGCATGTAATCGCGAGCCCAATCGAACGCTGCGTTCAGACGCAGCGGAATCGCGCCCACAGCCAACACTGTGCAATCCGACACGTCCCCTCGTCCATTCTAGCCTCCCTCTCACTCTCTCCTCACTTCCATGCCCTACACGACACTACCGACCCCTTCAGCTAATCAGCTTGTATTTCTGTGCCATGCCATGACGGGTCTGTCCGTCACGTTGATCGTCATGAGGGATCGCGGGGGGATCATGTCTTGTGGTCGTTGGCTTCTCCGATTCTCTGACTCTAACCCTCACTCGCGCATATCTTTCCATTCTTTCGCACTCTGACTGTCTGGCGCTCTAAAGCACTTAATTATCCTATGCAGAGACGACACCCTCAGCCACACGCTCTCTCGTAACAGATAGCCCGGCATGCAATCGCTATCCTCCATCGATCTGCCGATCCGTTGATGGCTTGTCGTGGCTGAGACTGCTGTCGCATCGCAACCACCACACTGATCGCCGTCGGAGCGGCGTCGCGCTCTCCGGTGTCGCAATTCGTACTGTCGGAGGAGCAGGCACGATGCGATGATGCCAGGCCATAGACCGCCAAGATCCCAAGGCGGTGTTGCGGTGTCCATTGGAGCAATTGTTGTTGATCTGCGCTGATCGTGCTGTGACGTGGTTCCGCGTGTTGTGCGCATGAATTCACCCTGAAGCGGAGAGTAATACCATCTCCGCTTCCTATCTCCGCACCCCATCCACCGCCCACCGCTCCTCACCACGACACACCCAACGTTTCCTCAACCCATGTTCCATACGTTCCATATTCCCATCCGCCACACTCTCCACGACTCCTCCAAATGTTGATGCCTACAGACCTCGTCCTCCACATATCCATGCGTTACTCTGCAGCAACCTCGGGGCCCGAGATGAGTCATGTCGTGTGCGCGGGCGCGTCTGTGCGCGTACTGCCTGCTGCGCATCGTTCCATCTCTTGTCCTCACCCACTGCACGCCTGACGTATCCTCCATGTCCCTCCCATGTCTCTGACTCTCGGCTTGACCAATACGCGCTCCACAACGCTTCGTCCACGGTCCATCGTCTCGCGACAACATATATAACTCACTGACGTCTAACACTGACCCGTATCTGACCGTCCCCATTCATTTCAAGTACATACTCCACACCCCGACCCACAATGACCACTGCCCTGCTCCCCAAGCTCGCCGCTTTCGTATCGCTCGACACCAGCTCCAACCCGTCGCTGCGCTCGCTCCTGCGCCTCTCATGGGTTAGCCTCGGCACCGGCATCTTCTTCCTCGTCTTCATCTCCTTCTTCGTCGTCTTCCCCATCGCGTTCCTCTTCGAAGTCGTCCTCCAGGGCGAGCGCCAGTTCAGCGAGGTGCGCGACCGCATCGCGGACAGTGTGCCGATCAACGTCTCCTTGCCTTTCCCGCACTCGTTTGCCCTCACCATCCCCACCCTCCCGAACTTTGCTCTCCAGCTCCCGCGCGAAAAGGCAACCCAGATGGACTGCGAAATGTCCCAGTGTGAGCCCGTGCGCGACTGTGCGTCAACAGTGTTAGGAGTAGCAGCTGACGATGGCAGTCGACGTCTAGGCTGGGACTGAGATCTTAGTCTGTTAACAATTTCAGTGAGCGTCAGCAGCCGTATATCGCTGACCCCAACCAGCCTTTAACAAGAATGCGCAGGCACGGCCAACAGCACGGTCTTGGATCAAATGTGAATAGAATCCAAAGACACTCGCCCCCTCCGGCCGGGTGCGATTCGCCCGTGACACCCCCGACACTGCTCAGCTCGCCGGCGCCGCTTGGCTAGGTGCATCGTGTACATAAGTCCAAGAGCATGCTGCACTGTTCCGCCCGCGAAACACTCGCTCGCGCTGTCGGCTCGGCCCCGGCCCGAGCCCCGTAATAGCGACAATATCGATGTGATACCTCGCGCTGCCTCGATGAGAAGTCTAATAAGATGAATAAATGAACAAGAACATGTGAAGCGGAAACGTACTGACTCGATTGCACCGCAAATACCAGCTGGGAGCGTCAGTGTTGTTCTCGTACTGCGGGGTACGTAGGCTAGCTTGCGATAGACTCGGGTCAAGGGACGACAACCAGAAAGTCAAGTCAGAAGAGCCAGGGCTAGGTAACTTTCAACATTCCACGAGTAGCCAGATTACCCAGCCCCTCGTCCCCGCCCTTCACTTTACAATCTCCGATCCACAAGCTGCGCTTGTTGGACTCGTTGGAGTGTTCGGGACTGGGAGTCTGGAGCCCATTGCGGGCCTAATGTATTAGACTGTTGCATGCATGATAAAATCAAAAACCGTCGGCCGCGATTATTTTTGGGAAGGTGGTTCGTGGTTCTTTTGTGGCGCGGCGCAAACAGTGATCGCCTCGAGCGGTTGACTGTACTCCTGTAGACCAGTCCTCTGCCCGCCTTCTCTGCCTCTCCGAGTTTGTCTACCATCCTGTTATCGACAGAATCTTCACAGTCTTCGACCATTACTCCCATCAAGATATTTCCACATCATCCTCTCCAAACACACACACACACACACACACAATGGAATCGACAGACAAGATCCCACAGTGCTTCGACATTCCCCCACTCCCCAAGCTTGTCTTCAGTAACGAGCCGCGGCTGCCCACTACCGTAGAGTTGGACGAGGTCGGGTGGACATTCCAACCGTGAGTACACCTGATCACTGCACACCACGAAGGGCTTCTGATCTGAATAGGGTCGTAGCCTTCGGGCTGACTCCCTGTAACGCCTGTTGCGACCGCGGTATTATCTGCATCGCCCCACTTGGACAGAACTTCCAACCCGTAGGAGAGTGCGACCTGTGCCGCGAGGAAAACAAGTGCGGGCGCACTTGTCAAACCGAGATGCAAGTGCCACAATCTCTTCCGAGCTGCCCGGATTTCGATACCACGTCATCGACATCTCCTCCGGCCGCTACGGCGCCGGCGACGCCGAGTACCGGCTCACACACGGCGGCGACAAGTGGAGATGCGCCAGCGACGACAGACGTGGCGACGTCAACAAGCGGAGATCGACCAGCGACGACGGACGTCGCTTAGTCTGCCAGCGCGACCCCGACGGCCACGACCGAAGAGGGTGGGAGGCGGCGCCCACGGACCGCCAGGTCCACACCGAGCTCGGCAACCGCGTCCCCGACCCGCAAGCGAGCGAAACCAAGCTGAGAGGACCAAGGCGGAGCGTTCCTCTTGTTGTCTTGAAAATTGTTGCAGTCAACCTCCCCCCCCCCCCCCCCCCCCCCTCTCGCTGTTATAGCCACCCCCTCTCCGCCAGAGTAAGAACTTCGGCGCCTCCAAGTTGTATGCATAGGAATATATCCCCCCATAATCCCCTACAGCGAGCTGTGACTGTAACAATCGTCTGTGGTCTTCCAGATTCGAGGATCGAGGATCGAGGATTGAGGATTCCATGTTTGGCATCACGTGTCTGAACAACACCGCACCACTGCACCACCGGTATGGCCGCTATCTCATGAAGCATGACCATGACGTAAGTGCCTCGACCAGTGCCTCCCTGCCTCAGATCCGTGCCTCCCTAGAACCAGGGTCCACAACCGTGCAGTTGCTTCCAAGCTCTCGCCCGAGTCGCCCCAAGCCACGCCTCGGTGATGTGCATGCTCGCAAGATGCCGATTCGCGAGTTCCGAGTTGAGAGTCGCGAGTGGATGATGTATTGCATCGTGCCGTGCAGATCAGCTGATATCGGTACGGAGACGGTCAGCTGCATGGTCGGACCCCAGCCTTGGATTTCTGCATTGCGTACCTGCATTTTGCCACCAGCGTCTGCAGCAAAACGTTGTCCTTGAGCGTCGCGCCGGGTGTTCAGTGGATCTGTGGGGTTGGTGGGCTACAAACTGCTGGCCTGCTGGTGGGCTTATGGCAGGAACCGTCGGAGCTCGGCTCGTCGCCTCGTTTCTTGGCACACTTTTGCATTGCCTTGCGCCGCTTACGCACAGGTACGCCGCACGGACCTTCTGATCTTGCCGACTTGCCGACGCCGGCCGGGATATTGTGAACATTGTGTCAGTAGTAGTGTCAGTGGATCAGTAGTGGATCAGTGGCAAGTCGGCCTTGCCAGTCTGGCACACCCAGTTCAGTTCCGATTCCCCATAGTTTAGGCATTAAAAGAATAACATGCGCTTGGTTTCTATGACACAACAATCCCGCATGGCAATTTACACAACTGCACATTCTATGAGCTATACCTAGTCGCGCTCCGGCGGGCCTGTGGCCCCCCGCGAGCACAGTTATTAACGCATCTGTGATCTGGACATCTAAGGTGTCTCTCGGCTGTCGCCCTCGCCTCTCGTCTCTCGCTCTCCGTGGTCCTTATGTGTCCCAACTCCTGTTGGGAACGCCCGGAAGCGCCGGGCAGCGTGCTGGTGCGTTGACAGTCAGTGCGGACCAGGTGCAGTAGTCGCGGGAGCGCATGCCGCCCTCCCACACCCAGTCGACAATCTGTGCTGGCGTTCCGTGGCTCCACCAGTCTGTAGTTTTAGCATGATGTATCGAGTAGGCTCCCAGAAAGTACTCACAGGTCCACCACTCGACAGCCGGGATGCGAAGCACCTTGGCGTACCATGCGTACCAGCGCCACTTGTAGGCAACCTGCACGGTCGGATTCATCCAGATGCGAGCAGGACGCTCAGGACTGCTGTAGAGGCGCTGAAGGTCGTAGGAGAAGAGGAAGCATTCCGAGTGGTCGCAAGCTTCGATCTCGGACGCGCGGAACTGAATCGGAGTCGTGACAGCAGGTGACATGCGACCGCCGGGGTATTTGGCTGGAGGGGTCAGTGGTGCTCAAGCAGTGAGGTCATCTCGTCTCAAACAGGTGAGGTCATTCTGTTTGACCACAAGAATGTTCCGGAATGTTGACACTCACGGTCATCGATCATCTTCCATCCACGCTTCTGGAGATGGGTTTGGGACTTGGTCGCCGAGTCCTCTTTCGGGGGTTGCCAGAGGAAGGGCTCGGGGCGGAAGACGACGAGGCCGTTCCAGCACGCTGAGACGGGGAAAGCCTTCATCTCGCGGAGAAGCTTAACGCTGACGGGGTCCTTGACAAACGGCCAGGCGATACGCAGCGGCGTACCACACACGTCGCGGGCGACCCAGGTGTCATAAAGGCCTGTGGGTTAGCCTTGATCAACGCTGCGCCCAGAGGGCGCTGGAAACCAGGGAAAGGAGCACAAAGGACGATGGTTTTGAAGAGCCAACCGATGCTCCAGGTGTGCTCTCGCCAATTACGACTTACCGGCGAACTGGAAGTCCATTCCACACGTCAGGTCGTAGTTGCTGTTCATGGTGCCATCCTCCTCCTCCATCTCGGTACCGATGAGGCGGATAACAGACTCCCAGCTGTAGAGGACGTCGTTGAGGAAGATGACCTTCTCAAACTGGTCATAGTCGGGCAGACGAATCGACGTGTCGTTGCTCTGCAGCGGCTCCAGCACCCTGTTGCGGACCTGTGCAAGGAACTCGATGCGCTCCGGGCTCGTGATGTACGGCCACCAGCGGGTGGGACCCTCTTCGCTCAGGATGCGGTTACGGACACCCATGTCCTCGAGATCCTTCCTAAGCTTCTCAACCAGCTGCGGCGTGTTGTCGTTCGAGTTGGACTCGTAGATAGAAACATAGGTGTTCTCAGGGCCGACTGCGGGTTAGTCAACCGACTGTATCACTTCCCTCCTACTCACGATGGTCAATGACTTTGAAGAGCTGCGACGTCCAGTGCGGCATGATCTTCTCGTTGTTGTACAGGTTGGCGCCGATAAAGTACTTGTGGTCTGGTCCGCGCGGAATCTCCGGAAAGCGCTCAGCAGGGGGCGTAACGCCGAGGAAGAAAGCGGACAGCACCACGCAGGTGCCCAGCACCAGCGGAAGAAGCTGCATGGTGGCTCCTCGAGACTGCACGATCGGGAGACAAGACGACGCAGATGACGAGGACTTGTTGGCGCGGCGGGCGATGGTGCTGCTCCCTAGCCGGGCGAGCTGAATCCAGTTCAGAGCCACCCATGTTGTGAGGCCGACGAAGATACCGAAAAGAAGGTGAATAGTTGTGGGGAACGGCCATGTCAACAACAGCGCGAGGCCGCTGATCAACGCAACAAGAAGGGAGATGGCTACTCGCGGACTGCCCTTGATGCTTGCAACCGCGAAGTGTATCCAGCGCGAGGACGACCGCCGCCAATGCGAGCGCTTGGTTGGAGACACGAATGGCCACTCGTTTCCGGCAAGCGTGTCATCCGACCAACTCCCGCTCTCCGTATCCCCATCGTCCGTGCTGCTCTCGGATACCGAATCGAGCTCGTAGTCACGGTAACCGCAGCCGGCGTCGTACTGGTAGGATCCGTTGGCTGTGGAGGTCTGCGAGAGGGGCAATGATGATGGGGACGAGCTGCCTGATGGCGAATACTCAAAGTGTAGTGGTAGTTTGTTCGACATCGTGGTGGTGAGGGGACGGGGGAGGGAAGGGGAAGGTGAGGGAGGGTGGTGGTGGTGGTGGTGGTGGTGGTGGTGTGTTTAGGTGTATATGTGTGTGTGTGTGACAGTGCTTGTTTGGATGAATACGTCGTCAGACGAGATGAGAAGCCGGGAGAATATAAGGGGGGAAGTGTGAGTAAGGTCTAAAGCGACGCCGAGAAGAGGAGAGCGGTGTTGAGAGAAGGGCGGCGCTGAGAGCTGTGATGATGGCGATGAGAGGGAAGTGAATGAGAATGTTGGAGAATCAAACCCGCTTTGGACTGGCCTGGCTCTGGGCACGCTAATGGCGCGCGCAGCAGATGTCGTCGTGGTGTAGGAGGCGGTAGTTGAGTGTGAGACACACACAGACACTCTATAGCTCTATGCAGTAGTCCTGGGTCCTTGGGTCGCGCCGCAGCTGCCGCGCGCGCAGCAGCTCTGTCTCGGGGATCTAATGGATGCTGGCGGGTTACAGGTTTTGGGTGGTCCCGCAGCGGTCTTCTGGCAGGGGCAGACGAGCCAAGGCCGGCACAACAACACTGCACAGGGCAGGGGCGCAGAGGAAGGGAAACAGCAAAGGGGGAGGGAAGGGAGGTTTGGATGGACGGAATTCGGCCCGCGGGCGTGGCCTGGCTCCTTTGGGCAGGTAAAAGGCTCAAGACGAGAGGAAAAAAAAAAAATCTATCTGGTCGTCCGCGCAGCAAGGGGCAAAGTGTCGTGTAGCGTCGCCCCGTAGAGTCCGATTTGTGTATGGGCGAGTGTGTATGCGTGTATGCGTGGGAGAAGGGCGCGCGTATTCTCGCTGGGAATATGGGTGGGAATGGGTCTCTATGAGGAGACTTTGTATACTGCGATAGGTATGTGTTCGGCGACAATGCAGAATGTGAAAGTGGACATGCCGTGGATGCTCTATCATAATACCATAATCCCTAATCAAGCTGTGCGCTGTGCGCTGTGCATTGGCTGTAGTGAGGCTTCGTGTTTGATGCTATGCGAGCGGTGCTGGTGTATCAGAGTTTTTCAACGCGCTGGCGGTCAACATGTACAAGCCAAAGAGACAAAAGGCAGGCAAGGCAAGGAGGGATCGGAGCTGCAGGAAGCTGGGTTACCCGGGCCAGCCGCCGTGCCGCCGCAGTGTATTATTTTTTTCTTTCCTCTCCAGCCCCTGCTCCCTGGGAGCTTTTCCCTGAGCAGCAGCAGCGGCCAGACCAGATCACATACACTGCGCACACAGATCGTCCACTCTAACAGCCTATTCCTCCCCTGGCCATGGTTACTGATTGTCCTGTTACAGAATGCAGTGCACGATCATTAGATGCGCAGAACGGACCGTGCGCATCAGAGCTAAAATCGAAAGCGAGGTACAGCTCCAGAGATTCACCCCAGCCCGGCGATCCCCCTTTTCGCAACCACGCTATGATACCGCTTTTTATTTTTCGATAGTTTTTTTTTTTTTTTTTTCTTTCTTTTTTCGGGGGGGTTTTTTTTTTTGCTGCATGAGATCTACCATCCTCTTCGCGCAGGATTAACCCCTGTCCTCCTTTTGGACCCTGAGCGCCCTGCCAGTCCTAAGCGGACAGGACCTGATCCAGCCCAGGCCAGCGCAGGCCAGCGGCCCTGCTGATGCCGCTGCCGCAACGCCGCCGCATCACGGTCCCTGGCTGGCTTTGTCCCCCTTTGGCTCTTTTTGCCCCATCCCGTGCGCCTCCTGCGCGCCTGACTATCAATGACAGAGTTTGCTGCGCAGCAAGCCCCTGCCGTACAGCCGCCGCCCACGCCGCCTCGCAGCCTCGCCGCGGCACTGTGCTCTCTACCGCTCTCTACCGGATACCAGGCCCCCAGGTCCGCTCCCCCGCAAACAACACATATTTATCTCCATCTATTCATCCCAAAGTGGGCTGAAACCCCGGTTCTGCCGGTCGCGTTCCGACAAGCCTGGGGGCGGAGATCGTCGGGGAGCTGCAGAAACACGAGGATCGTGGACGAGATTTCATCGTGGCCATCGGGGATGGTGGACCACGCTTCGTGCGAAGAAGAGCTTGCGAAGGCAGGGGTGAACAAGCTTGAAAGCTTGAAAAAGTGTCGGACAGATCGGCAACAGCGGATGCGACGCGCGCGGCTGCGTTTAGACAGCGGGGAGAGTGGAGGGGAGGAATGCGCAGTCGGTGAGCCGCCTGTGCTACTGTTGGCGGGCTTGAGCGGCTGGAACTGCTCATGTCTTATTCGCTGCCGCCATGCCCAGATGGCCCATGGCCCAGATGCCCCATGCCCCAGATATCCGAGATCAGGCTCTTGGCAGTGCCAAAGCGAACACTGCTTGCGCACCGATAACAGCATTGCTTTGGCCACTTTGGCCACTTTGGCCACTTTGGCGGCGAGAAGCCAGCTGAGGCGGTGCGATTAGGATCCAAAATTAAGCATCTCGCACATATGCGGTGTATCGCATGATACCTGTGTATGCACGTGCACAAGCACACTGGCAAGCTGGCATGCTGGCAAGCTGGTAAGCGAGTACACTAGCACTCCCCTTGTTAGTGTGCTTCACACGGCCTGTGTCGTATGCCATATTCCGTTCCCAGTGGCTCCAACATGCGTTCCTCTCCGTCGCTCTCCTCTTGTAGTGGTGGTTACCAGTTGCGGAGAGGGTGATATATGTGATTATGAATAATATGAATGCTATGATAGCGCTATGATTCCCGTTTCATCTGATTCGCGCCAGTCGTTGGCCGATCGAGCGGCTCAGAATACCATAATCGAGTGCACAGGCCTCATAGGATCACCGGTATCAGGGCAGAGGCGAGGCGCAGAGAGCACCACCGTCGCTCCTGCATTCCTTGGCTTCCGGCCTTCCGAGTTCTGGACCGCACGGCAGCAGCAAGGGGAGTCCGACTCCTTTTGCAGTAGATTGGTCCGCTGATCCGCTGGAGATTGATTTGATCGCTGATCGCTGATCGACTGGCTACAGTAGTTGATCGACATGCTTGGGCTGTTCCCCTCATGATCGCTCAGCGGAGATGGAGGTGCGTAGCCACTAACTCTATGAACTCATGCGCACTCAATCGCTACTCTACACCACATGTACGTTGCCATTACACTCCACCATGCCCACCATATGAGCCATAGGCCATGCAGTCGCCCCGAGATTCATGCACATTCCCCAGCCATGTCCAGAATCCAGGAGGTCCACAGATCCACAGCCCAACATGTAACATGCTCACATGCTGCCTGGTCCGCAATGCACGGATCGCGGAGTCGTACATCGCGGAGTACGGAATTGCGCAAACACAAACATGCGCAACTTCGGGAGTTGCGAGGCTCGAGCTCGACTCGAGCTCGAGATGTCGAGAGAGGCCCAGTGACTCAAAAGATTCATCAAGGTTAAGCTGCTGTGCATGCTGTGGCTGGTTTGGGTTGTCGATTCCCATTTCTTGATGAATGCCGAGAGCATGCCGAGACCGTGCAGCCCAGCACTGATCCCGCACGTGACCGCTTATCCCTCCTGCCGAGCCTGCCGAGACCACAGCTCGCTGAACAACCTCCGGGCTCCAAACACAGCCCAAACGCAACAAACAATGAACCAAGATGCCAGATGTTCAGAGTTGAGAGTACGACAAGATGCACTATCTCAGACCAAGTGGGACCGTGTTTGTAGTCGACGGCTGACATCATACCGTACCGATGCAGTGGGTGCCGATCGGCGGCGCCGCCTCTTGCGCCTGGTGACGCATTGGCGCTTCTGCCCGCCACACTTCCCAGGCTCCAGGGAATGAGGCGCAACCTGTCCCGGGAGGGCTGACCTGGTAATGTTGTCCTAAACAGCGGAGGCGGAGCTAGGGAGCTGTCGGCGGTGAGCTTGGCCAGGATCCACCGGTGTTGTTTGGTCGGTGTTCGGAACTCGGGCGGAAGGGTTCCGAGATGTCAGACTGACCAGGGATGGTAGTCAATCCTGCAGCGTTCAGATCAGTTCTCCGCGGACAGCATACACTCCCTAATGGACGATCTCCAGACGCGTATACGTGTGGCGTTCGACATAGTATCGCCGCACTGGCAAACACGTTCCGCCACGGCTGTGCATACGTGGCCGCGCGTGTCCGCTGGTCAGCTGCAGTACTACTGTGCTCATCGCACTACGCAGGCGACACGGCGTGCGCGTCGCGTCCAACGCGATGGACCACGTCGTCGGTGAGCTGGCGTGCGGCGGCTAACGTATACATCGAGGCGCGGTGCATCGGACCTTCATGTTCCGGCGCCAGCAGCCGACGGACCAGTGCCACGGATGGACTGGTACCACACTGTAATGCAGATAAACTCTACCCCAGCGGGATGTCCGCTCGGAACCATTTGGGCGTCGTGCGAGCTGCAGAGTTGCGCAGTTAAATCACAGCTGCATCGCTGTGCCAGCGGGCCAGCGTGTATATTGCAAGCAGTACAGCAGTGTCGCGTGCTGTACGGCATTGCCACATTTGGGTGGGCTGCGCTGGTGTCGCCGGGGATGCCCAACTTAGTCTCTCGCTATCCCTCAGTTAACCCAGTTTTCCCCCTCGAGGCACGCGCGTCGCAACTCATTGTCCCCGCGCTCGTGCCTGCCGCGTTTCAGCTTTTGGCGTCTGGAACACCGCTCTCGCTGGCGAGTAGAGTCTGCCAAACTAGCGCCAACTATACGGCTACCCACAGAGAGCATCTTTCCAGGCGCTGCGACAGGCAATGTACGACTGTTCAACCATGCGATCCACTCAATGTCGCCGAGATCGTGTCGTTTTGTGTCCGCATCCCCCCGAGATCCGTCTTCCCGAATCTAATCTGCACATGCACATGGGCGCAGGCCCCGAACTTTCCACTTCATCGCCGAGCGGGTCGGACGTGTCTTCCACATGTCGCAGCTCGCGTATCTCGCACTCGGCGTACTCTCCGTGTGGTGAAACTCATCCATTTACACTTGCCTCTGGTTTCGGAACGGAATCGACCCCTCCGCCTGCCGCATCGCCGTTACAATCTGGCGGACCGGCATCGCTGCTACCCCACATGTAGCACGTACCCTGGGATATGGTACCCTGTCCATGCTGACCATGCTGCCCACATGTCCGCTCCCCGATCCCCGCTTGCCGCTCTCACATGGCACATGGTGGCCCCATGCGGCTCGCGGCATGCCGGCGGCAGCGCCCGCCGCGTGATGCCGAGCCACATTGGAGCAGGCGGCTGCGCCCGCCGCGTGATGCCGAGCCACATTGGAGCATGCGGCTAGGCGTGCCAGACGTGGTGGTCCTGCGCGGGACGTCCTTTCCAGCCTTGAAACAATGTGTATCCAGACGTACTTACTGCAAAGTCGCGATGTATGCTACCGCTCGCCGTAGCATTTGTCACTCTGTCACAACCAGCTGAAGCATGAGAGGGCTATTACAGAGAGCACCAATGTAATACTTCCTTATAGCTTTGCATGTGTCACGGGTCACGGTCGTCAGTAGCATTGAAAAATCAAAACCCCTGGGGGCATACAAGGTCGAATCCGAGCCTTGATGGACACGACGTGGTCGTTTGTGCATCCGTGATGCGAGATGCAGCCACTCCCCGACGCGAGGCGGTTTCGTGGCCACACCCTCGGCGGATAACAGTCCCCGACATATGTTGATAGGACAGCCAGCGTGGCCCATAACTTAACACTTAACACTCAAGGGCAAAGGAAAGACTAAAACATGAGAGAAATTCAAAAGTTCTCGAGGTCACCATGCCGCTCTGTGTGGTGGCTTGTGGGCTGCAGAATTGCGACAATGGGCGCAACAGTGTCTGTGCGCCACTGACCGCCAGTCGAGGATCGAGGGAGAAGCGTCGGACTTCTGTCACGGAGACTTTGCATTCTTTCATTTCATCTTCTTTTCACTTAACACAACACGACGGCCACCTTGAAAGAGTCCACCTCTTGAATGGACCCCGTGAAGCTGCAGAAAGGTAATCCAGGCGAGGTGATAGGGCTCCGCTCCAGGTACTGATTGCGCTGCTGTACTGTCCTCGCACCGTTGGCATAAATAGCAGTGCTCATGACCATCAATCTCTTGGCATCGAGCACCCACTGTCCATTGACGATGCGCAGCCAGAGGTGTGATAAGATACTGACTGTAAACGCATAAACAGGTCGCCGAGCCCAGCAAAACCGACGTCGCGAGTGGTCTCGGATAAGGGTCGGACATACTTTCGGCCGGAGCATGTGACCGCCTTTGCCGCGTCTCTGGTCCCCACGTGCCCGGTAGCTCCATTACTCGTCGCTTGTTGCTCTCGGCTCTCATTTTTTTTTTGGCTCGACCATTATTGTTCTCGACTCCGTTCCGATGTCCTGCTCTGCCAAATACGCGTCGGTCCGACAAACGGCCGGTCCGAGATCAGGCGAGCTTACCTGCTGCGAGCCTATGACCTCCGAGCGTCCGTACCTCGGGCCTCCGAGGCCCCAGGCTGCGGGGGTGGGAGTATTTATCATTTATCCGCCGAAAGGCAAGAGCAACGACCGAACCCGTGATTTTGTAAACCCCGAGCTCCTGTTCTCGCCGAAGGCGAGGCGAGCGACTCGGAGCGACGCATCCTTGGACATGGACTGCATGCACTTGATCCCTCCACATCCTCTTCTCACCTCCACACCGCCTGTCCACTGACCGCTCGCGATGAGCCCGTACGCCGCCAAGGACAAGAAGGACGTCGAGAAGCGGGGGACGGACGACGCCGACGTCGAGGTCGATGCCGTGTACGACGATGTGTTCGGCAAGATCACAAACGGCGGACCAAACTACCGCGCCGTCTCGGGCGTCGGCGCGTTCGTGCTCATGACCAAGGTGGGCTATCTTGAGGACGATGGCGCTATGAGACCGCGAGAATAGCACTAGGCGCGACACTAGCGTAACATGGCTAACATCAGTCTAATCTCGGTCTCGGTGTGCTCAGTATTCCGATGGTATTCCAAATCCTCGGTATCGTGCCCGGAATTATCCTTATCTTGGTCGTGCAAGTCTTGATCACATGTGAGTCAAGATAACATCTGGAACACATTCCTGCACCATGGCTGATAGAAGACTGTGCCACTATGATCGGTCCGTTCAAGATTCGACACCCGGAAGTGTACGGCCTTGGCGATGCAGCATACGTCTTTGGTGGGCGCTTCGGGAAAGAGCTGTTCTATGTGCTCTTCTGGGTCAGTGAGTATTATCACAGCCGCAACCTTTCTGCACAGATATCCTGACCGCAGACATGATCATGGTGCACTCGGGCGCGACGGTCGGTGTCGCCACGGCACTGAATGCGGTCTCGGCACACGGCGCATGCACAGCGGTCTTCATGGCGGTCGCATGCATTGCGGGTATCATGCTGGGTAGCATCCGCACGATCGGCAACCTGACCTGGCTCGGCTGGGCGGGTCTCGTCTCGCTTCTCGCGTCGGTAATCACGCTCACGATCGCGGTCGGCGTGCAGGACCGCCCCGCGGACGCCCCCGCCGACTGGGTCAAGGAGATCAAGGTGTTTGGAAACCCGAGTTTCTCGCAGGGCATGAATGCCGTCAGCTCGCTCATCTTCGCGTACGGGGCTACACCGACATACTTCTCCATCGTCTCCGAGATGCGGGATCCGCGCAAATACGTCCGGGCAGTGACACTCTCGCTGAGCGGCCTCACGGTCATCTACCTCATCCTCGGCGGCGTCGTGTACCACTTTTGCGGACAGTACGTCTCGACGCCGGCCTTGGGCTCCGCCGGCCCGCTCATGAAAAAGGTGTGCTACGGCATCGCGCTGCCGGCGCTACTCGCCAGTCTGGCGATCTTTGCCCACATCTCGGCAAAACACGTCTTTGTCCGCGTCATGCAGGGCTCAAAGCACCTCACCAGCAACTCCTGGCAGCACTGGACCTTTTGGCTCGTGTGCGTGACCATGGGCGCGCTGCTGGGATACATTGTCGCGTCGGCGATCCCAAATTTCGGTTCCATCATCGCGCTCATCGGCTCGCTCGTTGTCCCACCTACATCCATCATCCCGTTGACCCTCATGTGGTGGCACGACAACTTCCGCTTCGTCCCGCGCTCACAGCGCACAGCACGCAAATGGGCGCTGTTCGCGCTCAACTTCACCATCCTGCTCATTGGCGTGTTCCTCACCGTCGCGGGCGTGTACGGTGCCATTGTGGACATTATCGCGTCGTCGTCCAAGAATGGGCCGTGGACGTGCGCCGACAACTCAAACACAGTCAAGGAAGCATAGTGCCTTCTGGGATTGAGGTTGTGCGGTTTGTGTAGGGGATGGTGTTGGGATGCCCAAGGGATTCCCACAACAGTGTACAGTACTACGTGCCATAGTAGATGGGCAACAGGGCAGGGGCAGCGTGTCGCACCCTTGCAGAATGCTAGCTCCGACATGTACAGTATCTGCTGCCTTTTGGTGACCGCTCTCCACTGACATGCACCCGAGAGACTGAAGGTTTAATCCAGCGCACGCCACCGGATGAGCTCCGCACATTGACGCACTGCGGCCTGTCTGCTACAAACAAGAGGCTACATAAACCTGGTGCTACCTCAACCGGGCAGTGCGTCTCATCAACCTCCTGTCGGTGGCACGTCATGCCCGTCTTCCTGATCATCGAGGTGGCCAACGGGCTCAAGAAGAAAGATCACACCTTCTGCGGCGAAATCAAAGCCAGAAGACGTTTATCCCTTTATGCGTATAACTGCGCCGCGTATCAAAGACGAGCGGTCTCAGCCTTGTGAAGGTCCTCTCGGCTACAAACTTGCCGCTGGACGGCCACGGTCGAAGATGAGCTAGATAATCGAGCAGATGTGAGCACCGCGGAAGTGGCGACTGATTTCAGTCGGTGTTTGTACATACATATTGTATCCCAACTTTCCAGAGTCAGTTGCGTATTGTGAGACGACGATTGTCAGTCCGTCAGTCCGTTAGATGGATGTTTACATACACATGACTATGAATGGGCCCGAGGCTATGGGCATGTATGGAATGGTTATGGAAATGTATGGAATGGCACGAGCATGCGAGGTACGCCAGCACTACCCTTCAACGATTATGCTTCACTGATCACTGATGGAACTATCAAACAACACCGACCTGGAAGAAACTGGGGGTCGCGACCCAAACACCTACACCCTGCCTCCCAACCCAGCCCTTCCCGAAACAACGCGGAGCTCGCCCTTTACGACCCCAATCTCCTCCGCAAGCGCCATACACACCTCCTGGAGCTGCTCGGCCGTGCGGAACTCGAGCTCGACCTCGTCGCCCTCGTCGCCAAACACGAGCGCGTTCGCTGCGCCCCTGTCCGCTTCCACAATGGTCGCCAGCACGTCGTCAATGACTGAAAAGAACTCGTCGCGCGGGATTATGGCGATCTCGTCGTCTTCCGCCGTGGCGAGGTATACGAGGTCCTCGACAAGGCCGGCGTGCTGGCCGTACGGTGATTCCTCGGCGTGGCATTCAAACTCGGAGGAGGAAGACTCGACAGGGCTAGAGGCTAGAGGGGATGAAGGCTTGTGGGATGACGGTCTCTGTGTCTGTGTTTGCGTCTGCTTGGCGTGCGCGATACGCAGGGCGAGGGGGCTGGCGTACCAGTGCTCGCCGAGGCGGTACGGGTCGCGGTCCCAACGGCGGGGCGTCGGCGGGGTGCCGGCTGGACTGGCGGCGATGAATGCGAGTGTTGGCACTGGGCGGCGCTCAGGGGTGAGATACGGCCTCTGGCGAGAGGGAGTCGTGTGCGCTAGACGCCGCGGAGTAGTTAATGGCCGCGGACCCTTTGGCGACTTTGGAGACTTTGGGGAGCGGAGCGGGCTCGACGAGCACGAGGTCGTCATGGATGCGGGGTGGTCGCGTGAGGTGATCGTGTGACAGATGGAATGGAGGTAATAGGATCTGGAGTGGACGAGGAAGGTGTTGTGGTGCTATATTGTTGTAGTTGATGTGGATGTTGATGGTTGTGAGGTGGTCGTCATTGTTGTTGTCTTCGTCGTCGTGTGTTGTCGTGTTGTCGTGTTCGCATTCCGTACATATTCCGTACTGTACGGAATGTCTTTTCCTTTGCACCACGGGTGGTCTGTGCGCCCGCCATCGTGACGATTCCCCCCAAGGCGATCCATTCCCATCGGACGCGACGAGCAGCCACCCACCTCCACATCAAAATAAACAAAGACCGTCCGTTTGTCGTGTCCGAGACAATGAATGTCACCATGGATGAATGATCGTGAATATCAGTGAATGCACTCAGACGGGGCCGAGGCGACGCATTTGGTGTCCTGGGTTGACCAGAGTCATCGTGTGCATGCTCTGAGCAATGAAGCATGACGGTAGCTGGACGCGTCGCGCGTCGACAATGCACAGCCACAGTACCCACAGTCGGACACGTCCGGCTTCACACGTCTCGAGTTCATGTCGCCCTTGTTATCTGCCCTGTGCCCCGCCTTGAGGGATTATTCAGTTTTCTTCTACTGTACGGTGTCAACGTGCAGAGAGATGCCCCGACGCTCCGAACTCTTTGCATCATTCGCACACTGTAACTTGGGCTTGAGCGGCAGGCGCGAGTCTACATCTCATGGTAACTGTGCAATGGACTCAATGGTATGGGAGTGTCTGTTGTATGTATCTCTGGGTATCATCCTAGTGTGACACGCGGCGCGGAACGTGCTCAACTGCGCCCGGAGTCGAGTAAGCGGTATACTTCTTCATACGTCCAACGGTCGTTGACGCTGTTGGCGATTGTCTGCATGAATGCTACGACCAATTTAAAATTCATTGGGGGGTTGCGGAGGTCGTCGATGAGATCGTTGAGGGTGAGTTGAGGCTCCAAGTTGAGTACGCGGCAAACTTCTTCGACGCTCCAACGGGCATTGTGTTCGTTCGCGAACCCACGCAAGATCCGAGTGAGACCGTGGAAGTTCTCGGGGAGGGTGCGGATGTCGTCAAGGAGCCCTTCGAGCGTGAGTGGAAGCGGTCTGTTGTAAGTCAGTTCTGCAATCTTCCACAAGATCGTCGTACCCGTCTTCATTGTTTGACGGAGAGGACGTTGCCATCGTGCTAGGCTAATGGCGAGAAAATGGGAGGATCGGGAGGATGAGGGGGAATGGACCAGTGTCATGGTCTCGACATCTGTATTTATATGGTTCTCACAGCGTGGTCTTCCCTCCCAAAAGTCGCCACAGCTGACTGGACAATGGTAGTAGTCGGATCCAGTCAGATCTAGTCGACCGAGCCGATCATTGAAAGACGACAGGCCTCATTCCTTGTCGTGTTCCATCCGACGCGCTCAGTTTTGGATACTGACTCTGCACTCTCATCCTCATTCACATGTTCACACTCGATATATACAACAATACACTGCGAGCCAGCGGTCGTGCATGCTTCGTCGCAGATGTGAGCGGCATGAGCGTGAGCATCGCTTCCATGCAGCCTGGTCCACATCACAGTGTTGGAGCGGAAAAGAACCGCAAGTGGGTGACAATTGCCACCCTAGAAAGAAATCAACCGCGTTCAATCACGCGCAGTCCCAGCTTGGCCTTATCAACAACCCTCTGACTTTCCACCGGGCGCGGTCAGATTACAAGGTGAGTTGAACTCCATCTTGGTACCCCCATGTCCTCCCATCAACACGCCCACTCCCTCGCCAAACCCCTGTCCCCTCTCCACCCACTCACCTCAATTCACCTGCCTCTTCGCTCGGCTCGAATGTAACATCCGTGCCCGACAACCTGGCGCCCGAAAACGCCCGATCGGCGGCTCTTGTGGTGTAGTGGCTATCATACTCTCTTAGGGTTGGCGACGGATTCCCGTGCCATCTTAAGCTTGGGAGTGGTCCTCGGTTCAAATCCGGGCAAGGGCCTTTTTGAAGATATGCGCTCGCGAGAGACGTTGAGCGAGCTGCGCGAGCTGCAAGAGGGTGATTGCTACCTTGGCCGAAGCTCAGTGGACAGCTATCTAGCACGATGACTTGCCGCGAGGCGCCGTCCGCCCTGGTGGAGGAATGACCGATCGGCCAAAGCGTAATCGCAAGACGTACCGTGGAAGCCGCACTGTAGAGGGGTTCCTCAGAATTACAGCAATGCCCAATCGGGCCTGTTGTATTGTCCTGATCCCTTCTCATAAACACCGGTAGAGACATGTAGATTGACGGTACCACGAGATATGAGATGATACTCCGATTGTACAGCTGCGGTTCTCTGCAATCGTCACAACTAGCAGATCTGACAAGTGGCGGTGCCACAACCTCTGCTGACCTGCGCTGATCCAATTCGCGCTGACAGCAAATGCCACGCCATTCCGCGCAACGTCACCGTCCTCCACCGCCATCGCATCGACAACAACAAATCCAACATCCCTCCATCCCACAACTAACGTCCAAACACCATGTCCAAACCCGGACAGGCCCAGCAGGCCACCCGAGATCCGGCACGAGGGCGGCAGACCGCGCTCATCCTCCTCCTCTCGCTGGCCATCCAGCTCGCGCTTCTCGCGTACGCCGCGCACGTCGACGCAAACCCTCTCGGAGGTATCAAGTACACCGACGTCGACTGGCGCGTAGTTTACGATGGACTCAAGCACGTCGCGTACCCACGCGACGAGGACCTCGCTTCGGGCCCACTGGCAGTGTATCTCCGGCCATGGATCCGGATTGGGTCGCCGTACGCGCGCGCAACGTTCAGATATACCCCGCTGCTTGTCCTCGTCCTCGCCCCTGCGCTCATCTCCCCTCTTCTCGGCCGCCTGGTGCTCGTAGCACTCACGCTCGCGCTCCCCGCCGTCCTCCTCTCTGATCCCGACGTCAGCGCGTGGAAGGTCCACGCGCTGTGGACGCTCAACCCCGTCGTGCTCAACATCACCACAAGGGGGAGCCCCGAGGCCCTCCCGTGTCTACTGACTGCCGTCCTGGCTATTTCGCTCCGCCGTGCGGGTCTCGGCGCGGGAGAGAAGGGTAGGACGGTAGCGACGCCGAAGGAAACGCGCTGGGAGGCTGTCTCGGCCGCGGCCCTCGCCCTCGCGGCGAGCTACAAGATTTACCCGGCCATCTACGTTCCTGCCATCTGGCGCGCCCTCGCCCGGCGGCACGGGTGGTTCGGCGCGGGCGTGTGGCGCTTCGCGGCCGTCGGTGCGGCGGTGACGCTTGTGGTCAACGGAGCACTGTGGGCTATGTACGTGACATCGGGCGTTGGCTGCTGTCGATTCGTTTGGCTAACTCCTCAGCTGGGGCGCACCCTTCCTCGAGCACACGTTCACGTACCACCTCGCGCGCCTCGACCACCGGCACAACTTCAGCCCCTACTTCCTCCCAATCTACCTCAACCTCACTTCTAGTGATTCCCCCTCCTCTCTCCTCCTCTCCATCCTCCGCCACCCGCTCGCGTCGTTCCTCCCGCAGGCGTCCGCTGTCCTCCTCGCTGGCGCCGCACTCGAGCCCGCCCTCGGCGTCGCGGGCGCGCTCTTCTTCCAGACGGCCATCTTTGTTGTGTTCAACAAGGTGTGCACTTCGCAGGTAAGTTGGGTGCTCTTGCACAGTAGCTCGTTCCATCCAGCTCGGACCGGTGGTGCTGCGTCTGACTCTGACTCGCCCGCTAACACGCTCAGTACTTTCTTTGGCCGCTCCCCCTCGTCCCATTACTGCGCCTCCCACGCCTCTCGTGGGGCGTCCTCGGAGCCTGCCTCGCCGCCTGGGTCGGCGCGCAGGCGCTCTGGCTCGGCACGGCGTACCGCCTCGAGTTCCTCGCACAGCCAGTGTACGTGCCGCTCTGGGGCGCAGGTTGTCTCCTGTTTGTGGTGAGCGCGGCGGGGATCGGGGCACTTCTCGACGGTATTTAGCATTTGCATAGAAACATTCGGTATAAAGGCACGATATGAATACAGTGTATTGCAGAGGGCTGCTTTTCTTTCCTTTTGGTATCAATCCAGGCATCACATCCTCCCCGGGAGCCCCCTCCCCTGTCCTCGCTCCACTTCCATCCCCTCTCACTCTCCCAATTCACTCCCCTCATCGCCCCTTCGTCGGCTCAATCCATGTGAGTATCGACATTCACATCCGCCTCGCTCTCCGGCATGTCCTCGTCCTCCGCTGCGGCCATGGCAAGCGTCGTGACGATCGCGAGCGCAAAGTTGACCACAGCGGCGCGGTGCAGGCCGTGCGAGTACGCCTTGATGGCGATCTCACGGATGGCAGGAGGGAGGGCGGGGATAATGGCGGTGGAGCGGCGGATGTGCTCTACGAGCTCGGGGTCCGCAATGTGCTGTGCCAGATCGACCTGCAGTGTTCCCTGCAGCAGCGCGCTGCCGATCGCGACGCCGAGGACCTGCCCGATAGTGCGGAACATGTACGTCATGCTGGTCGCCACGGCAATCTCCCCACGGCCCTCTTTTTGGACATTGTGCATCAGCGCGACGAGTGTGCTCGTCAGCGCGCCAGCATACCCGAATCCACTGGGCGACTGGGCGACCCACGTGAGCCACTCGGGCGAGTGCTCGTCCCACCACAGCATCATGCCGGTGGACAGCACGATGAGGAGGCCGCTGCCCAGCATGGCCGGGTAATAGCGCCCCGTGCGGCGCATGAACCACCCGACGGCGAGGGAGCCCGCACCGATGAGGACGGTGTACGGCAGGAGGCGGATGCCGGCCACCGAGGAGGACTGTAGGCGTACGGCGGTAAAGTACAGCGGGACGTTGTACAGGAGGGAGAAGATGGCCATTGCCATGGTGAGATTGGACACTGCGACAGAGGCGGGCGTGCGGCGCTTCATGAGGTCGAGAGGGAGGATGGGCTCGAGGGCGTACCACTCTTCCACAGCGAGGAACGCGAGGGTCGCAACAACAAAGAGCGCCAGCAGGCCTGCGATTGTCGGGTCGGTCCATGAGTATTCTGTGCCATCTGGTTTGCGCGCGGCAGTGCGCAGGCTGAATCCGAGCAGGAGCGCACCGACAGCCGTGGCCAGAAGGAGTGCGCCGGCGTAGTCGATGCGCATGAGCTTCTGGCGCACGCTGAGTGACGGGGTGGGCGAGGACCGACCGCCCTCTACGGACCGGGAACCGCCGAGGTCCGCCGGGATGAAGATGATGATCAGCGCAACCGAGATAAACAGGAGCGGGACCTGCGCGCCAAACGCGACGCGCCAGCCAAAGTGGTCGGATGCCCACCCGCCCACTGGTCCACCGAGGGACGCGCCGAGGCCCTGGGGTCAGTTATCACGAGCTGGGGTGCACCACGAGTGCCGCAGCTCGCTCACTCACGAAGAGAATGTTTGCGTAGCCCTGGTATATGCCGCGATGGCGGAGATCCACGAGGTCGGAGAGGAGGATGGAGCCGACGCTCGAGAGGCCGCCGCCGCCCATGCCGGCGAGGCAGCGCGCCGCGATAAGGGCGTACATCGAGGGCGCGGTGGCGCAGAACACGGTGCCGACGGTGAAGAATCCGAGCGCGACGAGCTGCGCGTTGCGCCGCCCGATCGCGTCCGCCAGGCGTCCGTACACTGGTGTAAAGCAGCACAAACTCAGGAGGTAGGCTGTGCCGAGCCACGAGGCGAGGTGGAATGCCTCGAATGCGGATCCGATGTCGGAGAGCAGCGTCGCCACCACTGTGCCGTCAAAGGCCGCGAGGAACGTCGCGCTCCACACTGAGAGACACGCGAGCCGGAAGCGCCAGGCGGGAAGGCCGGCGAGGTTGTGGTGTCCGTGGGGGTTGACGGCGCCATAGCTCGGCGGCGGGGACGCGCTGGCGCCGTTGCGCTCTCTGTCATGTCTGTCGAGTCCGTTTCCGTTGCTGCCCTTCAGGAGCGATGTACGCTCGGACGACATGATGTGTGGTGGTGTGGACAGATGGTGAGAGAAGAGAGAGGGGGATGGATGTCGGCTTGATAACCGCCGTCTTGGACGTGGGCAACGAGGTGGGCTCGTTGCTGGTCGTGTGCTCGTCGTCGTGCACACTTCACCTTCGGAACGGACCAAACAAGGAACAACCACCCACCCTCCCCTCCCGGACATGGCCGCCGTCGTCGTCTAAATTCACCCTGGATAATCCACGGATAATTATTTGCTCCCGCTCACTGCCTCCCTGCGCTCCCCGCCTGGCGCGCCCACCTTGTGGTGCCTCGTTTCTCCTCGCTGTGTCTGATCGCGATCAGACACAGCTCCAAAGCGGTATCACCGTCGATAACACACTTTCTCCACACCTCTTTGCATCGAACATCGCACTCCATCACACACTCATTTGATACATCCGGCATTGCGCCAGCTCGAGCTACCACCTCCACTCCCGCGGCGCATGCTCCTTATCGACCCCACGACGCGGGAGGCCGTCGCGGCCTGGTGCGGCTGGACGTCCATCGTGTGTTGGCTCGGCGCCCAGCTTCCGTTCGTGCCGCCGCAAGGATACAGCTCACAGGCAGACAAGTGATCAAGAACTGGCAGCAGGGCAACTGCGATGGACTCGCCCTTCCGTTTCTCATCAACTGGCTGATGGGTGCGTGTTGCGCGGTGGTGAATCGGCGTTGTGGATCACGGCTCTTTGCGATCCGGGTGGCCACAATCGTGCTACGTGCAAAATTCGAGATTGCCGCCATGTGTGGTGATGGACGCTGACCCACAGGCGATGTCACGAACCTGATAGGGTGCATTCTGACTGACCAGCTGCCGTTCCAGGTGAGTAGTGAGGCTGCGAGGCTGAGGCGAGGCCCATGCGGAACAAGCGGGTGGCGGTGTGCCAGCGTCCTCGATACCCTGCTCGAGTGCTTCTCATGCTTCGTCGCCCGTCTCGAGTTTGATTTGGGCTGATGGGTGCTTCTCACTCCCATTCCCATCAATCCTGCAAACTCCCACTCACACCCCCAGACCTATCTCGCAACATATTTCTGCTTTGTTGACGTCGCCCTCGTCAGCCAGTTCTTCTACTACCGCCGCTCGTCCAAGCCGCCGAGCATATTGCACCGGCATGTGTCGCCCCGCGCGAGCCTGGTGCTTCCCCCAGCGGCGCGTTCACACTCCGTCGGCCACCTGGCGAGCGTTGTTCCCACCTCCCCTCTTCCCCCAAGCGCAGGATTGCCCCGCAGCGCGTCGGGGCGCGGGCGCCGCCGCGCACCCATCCATTCCCACACGATGAGTGAGCTCGCCGACCCCGCAGAAGCACTCTACGCGGCCGCCCTCGACGTCGCTCGCGCAGCAGAACGCGTCTCCCGCCGTTCCAACTCTAGCCGTCCTCGAACACGGCACGCGGCCACCGCCCCGCCGGACGACCACATGCCGCTGCGGGATAGCTTCCACTCGGAGTTAAGCGCGAGCAGCATGGATGAGGATGCTCAGCACGACCGTGAGCGTATGACACAGAGCACAGGTGCTCTGGGTTTGCTGGATGCGCGCGGGCGCTCACTCACACGCGTGTCGAGCCTCGGCACGCCGCAGCGCGTCGACACGCTCGACAGCCTGCACGACCTCCACGGATCCATGCTCGAGGTCCGTCGTCCGAATGCCAGCCGCTCGCAGTCACGAGCTGCCGCGCGCGGATCAGGCCGCCGCGCAGCTGGCGTCGCGTTCATGAGCCTTGGCTTGCTTTTCTGGACTGTTCCTGATAGATTAGGGAACAGTGCGTCCAAGGGAGTTGGGCGTGTGGTGCCAAACAGCGTGGTGCGGAACAGCGCGGAGAGCACGGAGATGGCCGGGAGCGCGTCCTCACCATCAGATATCGCAAGCGCGCGCGTAGCGTGGCAGCCGCCATGGCCCCTCCACCCGTTGCCACTACCCGTTGGACAGACCTACATTTTCGTTGAGCCGTTGAATGGCAAGCCGGGGTCTGAACCCGGTCACAAACCCCGACCGCCACACAAGAAGCCCGTCGACATCAAGGAGTTGATTGGGCGCATCTCCGCGTGGTGCTGCACCACGCTGTACTTGACCTCGCGCCTGCCGCAGATCTGGAAGAATGTGAGTGAGGCGATGGCATTCAAGCTGACGACAGTTCCAGCGCAAGTCGGTGGAGGGCCTGTCCATCCTACTTTTTCTTTTCGCCTTCCTGGGCAACACGTTCTACGTGCTGTCCCTCACCATCGCGCCGGCACCGCCAGGACAGCAGGCGCACCACCTCCTGCGAGCGCTGCCGTATCTCCTCGGCTCGGGGGGCACGCTCGTGTTCGACTTGACGATCATGATCCAGGCGGCGATGTACGGCGCCGCCCCGCCGGCCACGCCGCTGCACGCACCGCGGCACCGGCGGACATACTCGTACGGAACGATGCGGCGGCGGCGGCACACGACCGAGGAGGGCGCGCTGGGGATATCGTTTGGAGGCAATCCCGAGCGGCGCCCGCTGCTGCACTCGCCGAGCCGCGCGGTCACCGAGCCGCGCCCCGGCGTCGCGAGGACGCACTCCGGCCCGGGGGCCAGCAACCAGAGCTCGACGGCGAGCATCCCGGGTCTGTGGATGCGCTCGTCCGAGAGCCCGCGCCAGAGCCCCACCACGGGGGCTTAGATTGTTGTAGAGTATGTATGAGCATGGTTTCGTGAGCGGAAGAACGGGGCAGACCGTGTGGTGTCAGAATGAGAGGTTAGTGGAACTGACTGGAATGTTGGAGACAATCTGAGAAACTTATGTACATGCATCGGCGGCGGGTTACAATTCTAGAGTCGCGGAGATACGAGCCAGGCGCGTCTCGATGAGAGAAACGGCGTTTTGTGGAATCGGAAAGTGTGTTGTAGCGGATGATGTGGAGCTGACAAGGTCGAAGGTCGTCGAAGGTCTGTCGCGACGATGGAGAGAAGACCAGAAACGGAGAAAGACAAAGACAGACGAGCGGGTATCGCGAGTCGCGAGCACGAGACACTGTCCAGCGGTATGCGAGTTGAAGCCAGCAGGGAGAGCAGCCAGGAACATTACGCATTCTCAGCCGGGGGCTGGATATGCCCCGCCGGCTTCTGCGCGACGCCGACAGTCGCCTCCCCGAAGCGCGCAACAATGTCCTCGACCCCGCGCTGGCGGTTATCCGGGGCGGAGCGGCCCGCGGCGCGCTGCGACTCCTCGACGGTGTACGCGCCCTCCTTGAGGTCCTTGAGGCGGCGCTTGTGCACCTTGCTGCGGGTGTGCGTCGCGAGCGCGAGCGCGGATTCGTAGTATTTTGCGCATTCGAGGCAGTACTGCTGTTAGTGACAAGGCTTTTGGTTGATCGGGAGGGATAGAAGCGCGGTGGTGATCGACAAGGTCTGCCGTACCCCAGAGCGAGGCCGTGGGTTACGCGGTCTCTCAACTGCTCGAGGACGTGCAAACGCTCACCACCACCTGAGGTCGAAACTACACCACCCCATCCCATTCTCCCACACTCACATGCTGTCCCAGTCCAGGCTTGTCCTCGTCAATCTCCTGGACGGCGAGCTTCTTGGCGTTGTGCTCAAGGTCGTGCTGGATCTGGTCGAGGTCCTTGGTGCGCACGCGAGTGCGCGCTGCGCGCGCGACGTCGCGGCGCGCGTGGTGGGTACGAGAGCGGCGAAGACGGCCCATTGTGAATAGATGTATGTGTGAGAGTGAGAGAGGTGAAGAGAGAGAGGGAGAGAGTTGGTGGTGAGCTCGATGTTCTTGATGTTCTTTGTCTGTCTCTCGTGTGATCTTTTTCCCCTGGTAGATCGGCCGGGGGTGGGGCAAAAAATCTGTGCATGGTACATTAGTTACGTAAACGTCCATCGACCGATCCAGATTTGCAGGATCGGCAACTTGCGGATCTGCCATGCAGCTGTCCAGCTTGGGCGATCCTACTCCCTATATCCCTATACTCTCGGACAGTGAGTATGCATCTGGACACGACGACGAGCACAGCTGCGATGACCTAAAGAGGTATGCATGCATGCAGAAGACGCAGAGAACACCGGTGATGTATGCAGAAGCATCTCGAAGGTATATGCAGCGTAAGGAACACATGGTGCGCACATGGCATGACTCATCCAGACTTTACTCTGATCCATGACTCAGCGTCCAGTCACCCACTCCGAGAGAGAGTGGGACGCCGGTGGAATCGGAGTTCGGAGCAGCAGCGGAGCAGGAGCGCGTGGTGCCAGCCGCAGCTTTTTCGGCCTCGGCCCCCGTAATGCCCATAGAGCCGGTATCGGGTGCCCACTCCGAGGGCGGGGGGCTTGTCGGCCGGAGTACGGCATGGTGCCCGGTGCCCGGTGGCTCGGCGTGGCGATGAGATGACCAGCAATTAGACCTGGGGGAAGAGTCACGGAGGCCGAGAAGAAAAAGTGCAGCATTCTTGTACATCTGCCAAGGTCTCGCCACCGTTGCTGCTGTTGTTTTTGCTCTCAAGCTCGCTCCCTCCATCCAGCCTTGTTTTGTATCCCATTCCCTCCCTCATTGACCATCATCATATCCCTTTCCATCGCTATCATCTCCCCGACCATTGCATCTCCATCCTCTTCTCATTCCTGCATTGCATCGCACACCACACTCCTTCCACTCCTTCACCCTCTCTTTCACACCCGTCTCGCCACCTGCCCTCCCGGCGCCCGCTGCACGGCCCATCGCGCCACCCGCCCGCTCCCGGCATCCATCCATCTGCGTTTTTGGCCCTGAGACATCGGTCCACAAGGAGCGCGCGAAGCAAAGAGCACATCCGCAACTTCTTGTCATTGTCCAACAGCCTTTCTCTCCCTTTTCTCGACGGCGCTCTTTGTCCCAGCGGCTCCAGCGCAGGTTAACTCGTGCAACTCGTCGCGCGCTGCACGTCCTTTTCGCTTCGCATCTGGTCGACAGAGCACGTATTGTCTCCCGCCAGCTTTCTTTCTCCTCGAGTATCAGCCTCCGCCACCTCGGCCGTCGTTCGATCTCACTCCCCGACACGAATCCAGAGCAAGTGTTTGGCATCTCTTGCATCTCGCCCTCCCGGATCACTCACATCGACAGCACCGGAGAATAAAGTCCCATCTTAACAGGCCCCTGCATTACCTTATTCTATCTCACCGGGCTCTCTTCACCTCATCCACTCCTCCCTTCTCCCTCGCCACTCTTCCCTCTCGCTGCACATTCCCCGACTGTGGACCTTTTTGACCCTGCATCCGCACACCATCACTACGGCCTCGTTGCTCGGTATTGTGCAGCACTTCTTTGTCCTTCCAGTCCCTCGCTCGTTCTTCATTATTCTCCTGCGCCTGGGCCAACTGCCCCTCAGCTGATCCAACTGCCGCCCATTGTTGATCTCTCGGACCGCCGGGCACTTGGCCACGCTCGTCCACTACTTATCGCGCATTCCAGCATCTCTCCCGCATTTCTCCACATCTCATCGCCACACTCCGCCTGAATCGCACCCTCGCCACCATGCTCACGTTTCCGCATCAGCTGGTGGATGCGCTGCCATCGTTCTCGCAGTCGAAGAACGCGACACTCTTGTCCATGATCACGCCGACTTCGATCGACGCGCCATTTTACCACACCACGCGTCCACAGCTGTTGTCATGGATCTCCGATCGGCATCTCTCGCTCCTCGCGCCTCTGGTCGTCTACTATGTGATCGGGACAATTTTCCACATTATCGACACGCTCCAGCTCCCGTACTTTGAGGCACGCCGCATTCACGAGAGCGAAGAGGTCAAGAAGCGCAATCGCGCAACGCTCGGCCAGGTGCTCAAGGCCGTCGTGTTCCAGCACATTGTGCAGACGATCGTCGGCCTCCTCATGCTCGAGGGCGACGAGTCCATCATGCGCACAGAGATTCTCAAGGACCACCTCGGCGGCATGCGCTGGCTCGCGCCCCGCGTCGCCGACTTTATCTTCATCATCCTCGGCCCAACCACCGGACAGCACGTTCTCGAGCAGCACGGCCCACAGCTCGTCAACTTTGCGTACTGGTGGGGCGTCCCGGCAATGCAGATCTTCCTTGCCTTGTGAGTAGAATGCGGGCGAGCTGTGTTGCAAGCGCGATGTGAGCAAGGGCTCAGCGCCGTGATTGTACGGATTGAGACAGGCAGGCAGGCAGGATATATTCGGCCGTGCTCCCTTCCATCCTCGTCCATCAGTCCATGTTTCTTTTGCTAACACTTAGCTGCATCATCGACACCTGGCAGTACACGCTGCACCGGTTAATGCACACGTACCCCGTCCTTTACCGCGCGTTCCACAGCCACCACCACCGGCTGTACATCTCGTACGCGTTTGGCGCGCTGTACAACCACCCGATTGAGGGCCTGGTTCTCGACACCCTCGGCGCGGGCATTGCATCATATGCCACCTTCCTCACGATCCGGCAGGCGACCCTCCTCTTTGTCGTTTCGACCTGGAAGACGGTCGACGACCACTGCGGCTACCGTCTGTGGTGGGACCCGTGCCAGTTCTTCTTCAACAACAACGCAGACTACCACGACATTCACCACCAGGCGTATGGCATCAAGTCGAACTTCTCCCAGCCCTTCTTCACAAATTGGGACTACCTTCTCGGCACGCAGATGACCCGCCACCAGTTCGACAACCGCGCATCGCGTCGCGGAAATCTCGAAAAGGAGGACTAGGCGCAAGGCAAGCAAGGCGCAAAGTCTGCAGCAGGCAGCTGCAACACGTTACCCGGATAACAGCACGGAGCAAAGCGTGACGCGACGCGGCGCGACGCGGCGCGGCGTGTGCACCGCGCCAGTAGTATCCACCAACTCCAAAGTAATAGCTCCCTACGGGCCGACCCCTCATCTCACAACACTGCAATGTATTAGGCACCAGGCCGCAGGCCGTAGTATATACCCCCTATCTCGCATAGATGTCCTAGTATGCACGGGCTGAATGGTGACTGGATCCGCCGGCGGCGACCAGGGATGTGGACATGTGGACAACGTGCGCTGCCGCACACGTGTGGGAAGAGAAGCACCACAAAATGCTCCAGCTGACGATTTTCTCTCCTTACTCCTTCATGACGCCATGCAGTCCATGACAAGACAACTAATGTGTTCACTATCGTCACAACTTCTAGCTCTACCAAGCTACTCTCACTCTCACTATCACTCGTCCTCGCCCGCCGCGTCCTCCTCGCCCGCCGCTGCCGCCGCCGCTGCCGCCTCGGCAGCCTGCTTTGCGAGCGCGGCCTTCTTCTCTGCCGCGCGCCGGTCGCGTTCCTCCTTTGGTGGTCGGATCCACTTGCCCTTGCCGACGCCGACCTGTTTTGTCGACTTTTTGTCGTCGGCAGCCTTTTTCGCGGCGGGCTTCTTGGCCGGCGTGCCGGGCACGGGCTTCTTGACGATGATCTGGCCGAGCGGGCCAATGGCCGCGTGTACTGGGTCGAACACGTCGTCCTTGTCAATCCCCGTGCCCGCCTCGAGGCGCGCAGCGTAGAACGCGTGCAGCAGCCCCGGCGTGTGCAGCCGGAACGTTGCCGGGTTGAGGGGCACAACTGGCGGTGGCGGCGTGTAATCTGGCGCGTCGGCCTTGCCTGCCTCGGCTGCGGCGTCGGCGCGCCGCCGTCGGCCAAAGAACAATGCGCGCGGGACAGTGACACTTGCCAGGCCAAACTCCTTGTCGATGCCCAGCTCGCGCAGGCCGAGGAAGTCCTCTCCGAGGTCTTCTGCAAACTCGCCGCTGATATCAGTACGTTCTCGGCGGAGACGACCCACTGCTTCAACATCTCGCCATCCTGCGCCAGCAACATGTCGTCCTCTATCACTGGTCCCGCCAGCATCTCCTTGTATGCTGCGCGCACCTTGCGCTGCATCTCCGACGCCTTGGCGCTGTCGCGCTCAATGTCGTCCTTGATGTGCGCCTCGAGATCCTGGAGCTCCACCTGGCCGTTCTCATGCAGCACGTGGAGGACCAGTTCCTGGCGTCAGTGAGGAAATGTCAGTAAACGCACCTCAGAGTCAACCTGGTGCGAGAATCCGTCGAGGTACATGCGGAAAGTGCGGCCGAGATTGCGCAGGTAGTCGCCCGCAACGCGTGTGAACAAGTCGAGCGGGATCTCATTCGCGCCTGAAGTCAGTAACAGAGACACACTGGACACACCTTCAAAGCCAGCATTTGCGAGCATACTTGCTGAAGCACGCTTTAACGATAGCGCGGCCTCCTCCTCGCCGACCTCTCCGCCGTGTTTGAAGCGCTCGGCGGCCTGCGTTCGCGTCTCTTGACGCTTTCGTTTACTCCCGGCGCGCTCCTGTGCCATTCGTGCTCTCTCCACTTCTGGTGGGTCGAGGGCCGTTGGTGGCATGCCTGTACCGTCGCCGTCATAGTAGCGCTGCCAGTCCTGGATGACACCCATTGTTCTCCGCGCATCGCTGAGCTTGTCCATCGACCGCTGGATCACACGTTCTAAAGACACGGGCTTGGAAGGCACTAATTCTGGTGGTGCCGACTCTCCCGGCCGTGTGTCCTTCTCCGTCGACGGTATTGGTTGCCGGCGGCCTATTCTCCGCCGCTTTCGCGACGGCCCCTCGACCATGCACGGCACAGCCGGAAGACCCGATACGTACGACTCGTCCTTGTTGTTCAATCCCCACCAGTATCCCTCCAGCTTTGCGTCTTCATCGTCGGTCGTCACAGAGACGGGATACCATGCCGGCGGCGCGTTGCCGTAAAGGATCTCGCGGGCCTTGCCCTTGTCGGAAAAGGAAGGCCCCGGGGTGTTGAGCAATACGGGCTGCAGCTGGGTCATGGTGTAGGGCGTTCTAATCAGCGCGGGTGCCTCCAGGTTAGCCTGGAGGTTTGGCCGAAATGGCGGAGGCTGGGGTCAGCGTTGGCGATCACTGTCTACTCACGCTCGAGCTCTTCGCCTTTCCGTTCACGCGCCGCTCCCCGGGGGCCAATCCGGCGCTAGTCGCCCGCTGACTAGCATTGGCCTCCGAGGTCGCCCGCCCATTTGGGGCACCATGACCGGGAGTAGCGTCCTTGTCGCCTTTCCGTGCGGACTCGTCTTCCTCGCCTGCTGCGTCGTCACTCTCCCCTGCTGCGTCTTCGTCCTCGGCACTCGGTGCTGCTCCGTCGTTTCCGCCCTGCTGCGACTGCTGTTGCTGCATCACAGCACGCTGGACCGCTGTGGAGGCCCCCGCCTGCGAGAGTATTGCGAGCAACGGGTTGTTATTGCTGTCCTCCTTGTCGGCCACAAAGTCGAGCAGGTGATTGGTCTTCTGCTGAAGAAACTTGGCGACAGCTCGGAGCGGGTGGTTCTGAGAGAGTTAGTACGAGCTGTTATGCGACCATCTCTCATCTTTCCTCACCGCTGTGGTGTTGTACGTCAGGCAGTTCTTCCAGATCTGGTCGAGGTCGGCCGCAAAGTCGGCCTTGGCCTTGTACTTGTGACCCTTGACATTGCGCAGCACCGTTGAGAGGTCCATCGGCCGGTCGATGTCTGCGGTCAGTCTGATGCAAGGCATGCCGAGCTCGACGGGGGCACCCAGCTCAGCGCGGCCAGCACCCACATTGGTAGTAGTCCGGCGCATCGCGCTTGGAGACGGGCTTGAGGAAGGGCACTGCTTCGGGCTACAGGTCAGAACAACAACAATAACAACAACGACATACCGTGCCCTTGAGCTCGTTCACCACCTTCTCCAGGCTGTCGTAGAATGCATCTGATGATTTTTGCGGCTGTCGGTGTTAGGAGTGTGTTGCGCGCGGTGACAGAAGCATAAAGTTGTTTGATTAGAAGATGGTGAGTAAAAGTGCACGACAGTGATTGACTTTTGACGCGCGTGGTCCTGGTCTTGTGCGGCCAATACTCACTTTGCTGAGGTGGACATCAACAAGCAGCTGCTGAAAGTCGGGATCTGCAATGCTCGGTGCATCTGATATGCCCTCGAGGTACCCAAGGAGGTACTGCTGTGAGTGGATGGAACGACGACAAAAGTGGTGTGCCCGACATGACATTCGGACATGTCGACGTACCTTCATGGCTGTGGGCGGCGCCGGCTAGAGCTCGCCTTTGTCTCGTGTTCCACCCAAAATACAGTCCTCGGCGCTGGCCGGTTGTGTCTGCGCTCTGCGCGCGGTGCAGGCGGCGAGAGCGGTGTCTTCTGATAGCCCCCGACGGGCCCAGTGCGCTGCGGCTGTCGGTACGTGTGGATGGGTCGGTGGTGGTGCGTACGAGGGCGGTGAAGAGCGTCGGTGATGGTGAGGGGATGGGTTGTTGAACGAAAAACGACCACAGAGATCAGGGAGATGGAGAACGGCCGGGAGCGGGGAACAGGGGAGGGAACGGAGATCAGTACATCTCCGTTATCTTGCATTTCCCCGTTTTCAGTGCACTCACCCCAGCCAGATGTGCTCGTAAACAAATCTGTATCGAGCTCACGATCAACGCTATCGACCACTCTATCCATCTCTCATCTCCATCCACCCTGCACACAGTCCCGATAAAGGGAGAGTCAGTGGGACGCGGTCTACTTAAGGAAACACCCCATCCCGCTCTATCTCAAATCCCTCCGGCCATGAGCGAAGCGGCGCCCTCGCCCGAACCCGAAGCCGGACCGAGCACGGCTCCCGCACCCTCATCCGCTGCCTCGGACGCCGGGCCATCCCGCACTGCCCGCTGGCGTCCGCTGCCACGCACAACCTTCCGCTCGATCGAGTACACGGGGCCGATGCAGCGTCCGGAGCAGATCCTGAATGTGATCCAGCAGGCAGACATTGACGAGTGCTTCAACGCGCCAATGACGGAGGCGCGCCAGCTCGAGATGAAGTACCGCCCCGAACGCTCGAGTATCCCCGTCCGCGGGCTGCGGGTTGCGAGCCAGAAGCTCCTCGTCAAGGTCGTGCGGAAGCGGCGGAGAGGCCCGCACGGGGAGCCCGTGGATGGTGGCGCGTTCACGGCCAATGTCGTGGGATCTATCCCCCAGACGGTCCGCTTCAGAGGTGCGTCACCGATGGAACTGTGCTGATAGACAGCGATGGCAGACTACCAGTATACGCCGCCGCAGGACGGACATGTGACCCAGCTCGTGCAGTCGCTGGCTGATCTTGACTGTGGGTTGAATGAAGTTTACCTGGCTGACCCTCAGACGACGCGATTCTCGACTACGAGGTGCCGCTGCTACACGAGGAGGTCATCGCGCCGACGGAACCGGGGCCTAATGGCGAACCACCGGCATTCCCGTTCCGCTCGCTGCTAGAGCTGCAGCCCACGCCCATCATGTCGCAGCGCCAGCTGCCACACGCCTTCAAGTGGGTACTGCGCCTGGTCTCCGCTTACACGCAGCTACAAGATGAACGCGCAGACGGTGGAGGAGCGCGTGTGGGACGAGGAACGTGGTATCTACAAGAACCGCTACGTCAACAAGTCGCGTATCTCGGGCTGGGCTGTCCCCGTCATCGGGCACGGGCACCCCGTGCCGCTCGTGCCGCCGGACGACGTCAAGGAGATGATACCCAAGCTCGACGCGAGGATATACAACCGTATCCTGGAGCTCATGGAGGAGCGCCCCGTGTGGCAGCGGTATGCGCTGCTTGCGCAGTTTAGCGATGCGGACCGCTATGAGATCGAGAGGTGAGCTAGTTAGACGGATAGTAGCTCACGGCAGTAATAAAGTGTACTTCCCCGCCACCGGATTCACGTACGGCGCGGGCCCGTACTGGAAGTGCATTGTGCGGTACGGGTACGACCCATGCACTGACCCAGCGGCGCACAAGTGAGTGAAGCGTCAGAGCCATTCTGACATCAGGTACCAGCGCGTCTATGTCTATCTCGACGTGAAGCGGACAAAGAACAATGTGCTCAACGCGCACATGCTCGACTATGACGACGAAGAGGAGGTCAAGCGCCCGTCGTTCTGGTGGGAGCACGAGCAGCAGCGGCGCATTGCGCAAGGTCTGCGTCCGCCGATTGACCCAAAGTGAGTGACGTCTCATATCCTCATCCACCTCTGCTAACCCACAGGCGCGTCTACTTCTTCGACGGCAAGGTCATCCACCGGAACAAGCCCGACTACCAACTCATCGACATTACGGACCCGTTGATTGCGCCATACATCTCTGACCCCCAGTCACTGGGCACATCCTGCGAGGTAAGCGTGCCCTTTGTAACATTTCTCACACCAGCCCCACAGCGGATGGTACCGGCCCCTGGCGTTCGAGCTGATCAAGGCCCTTCTGCGCGTGCGCTACGCACACCTGCGCGACCGCGGCGAGCCGATGGCGGACGACGACGAGGCCTGTGCGGCCATAGTCGAAGCGTACGACAAGGCGATAGGCGATGACGACAAAGAAGGCGCCGAGGCCTTCTTCCGCCGTCTTGCTGCTGCCAGGCGGGAGCAGAACTTGCGGACCTAGACGATGATGATGGGCAGATGTGTATGTATAGATATGAGTGGCGGGGTGGTGGGCAGCGGCAGCGGCGGCAGTAGCTGCAGGGTACGTCGGCGGCTGCGCGGCGCCACATGCAGGGTAGATGGCCATGAGCGCCTAGCTCTGCGACGAGCAGTGCGCAATGGGCAGCATGGGGGTGTGTTTGAATGTCGAGTCGACTGCAATGCATGTGATAGGGATGCATCATTTGATGTCTTTGGTTCTTGATGCTTCTGATATCGCGATAGCAGGCTTGATCGCAGCGAACATAGACATATCCATTCATTGGCTCAAACCCCCTTCGGGATAATGATAGATTAGGGGAATCGATTGAAGACCGAGAAGATAACACGGGGGACACGGAGCGAGCGAGAGGGGGGGCGCGGGGGCCCATTCGATATCCCATGCCTCTCCGCACGCGATAGGCCGAACGTGGCCGAGCGTCATCCAGACTCCAAGCTCCAGGCCGCCAAGCAATGCAGGGATGCCGCCGGATGCACCCATGCACCCATTGCTTTGCACACATGCACGGCGCGGAGAGCGGGAGAGGCGCAGCACCGGAGCGCCGGCAGCAGACTTGCAGCTTGGCGGCGGTGGCGACAGGACAGAAAGGATGTCTTGGGATGCCTGGCTCCGGCCGGCCGAAGATCCGGAGCGCAGAGAGAGGGGAATACGGAATACCGGCGGCAGCGGCATCACAGCAGAGGAAAAGTGTGCTCTGTGCCCCGCATCCCCCACCGCTCCCCCGCTTTCGGACGCTGTTTTAGTGCCATTGTGCTGTCTACGCCATGCATGTGGCCGTGCGGGCTGTGCCGCTCAGCCGCCGTGCCGCCGTGTGCTGTTTCTGTGTCACCTGGTTGTCGCAGATCTTGCATGCATGGGGTGGGGTGGGCAATTGCATGCACACAATCTAAAAAAAAAAAAGACTGGGCAGTTGCTAGTTGCAGAGCATGTGGGACCGCAGTCTCTGGGGAGATGGATGGATGTACGGATATATGTCACCGTGTCGGGTGTATCTAAGCGCGGCGCGGCGCGTAACAGCCAGGCAACCAGGCAGAGAATGGCACCGAAACGAGGCTTTGGCCCCCCGGGCGGCTCATGGCGGATGGCGGCGGCGAAAGAGAGAGCGACGAAGCGAGTAGAAAGAGTCGATAGGGGGGATGTCAACTCTGTTTCTTTTCTTCTCTCTTCTTCATCTCTCCTCATCTCTCTCGTACTCGCTCTCTCTTCACCTCACTACACTACCACTACACCACGACAGATTCCCAAAATGGCTCCGATCGCGACTCCTTCCTCCCCGGCCAAGGCCAAGTACTCGACCCAGCAGATCATCGACCTCGAGAACGAGTACTCTGCGTAAGTGTGAACTCGTACTCCCCTTTGCTGGCATCACGACTGACTCTTAGGCACAACTACCACCCGCTCCCTGTGTAAGTCTGCGAGCGCTACACCGACAGCGCCGCGAGAACGCCACTGACAACCAGGTGCATTGAGCGTGGAGAGGGTGCCCACGTTTGGGACCCCGAGGGAAACGAGTACCTCGACTTCCTGGCCGCCTACTCGTGAGTTTTGGTAGTGCAGTATTGTGCAGCTGAGCAGCCTGAGCCTTTAAGCTAGCAGCTGCACGCTCTGCACGCATCAAACCCCACAGATCCACAGATGTACTGACACTCTCAGCGCGGTTAACCAGGGCCACTGCAACCCGGAGATCCGTAAGTCACACGACAGAGGGAGCTCCATGAGGGATGCGTGACAGAACACGGCAGTCACCGCGCGCCATGCTTCTAGCGCTTCTTGGCGAGCTTCTCCCGAATGTCCCTTTTTGTTTGTCCCAGCTCTGACCGCAGTGCACACGCTCGTCACCCAGGCCTCGAGGCTCACCCTTTCGTCTCGCGCGTTCTACTCGTCTGGCCTCGGACCCTTCGCTGAGAAGGCCACCAAGATGTTCGGCTTTGACATGCTCCTGCCGATGAACACTGGTGCCGAGGCCGTCGAGACCGCCATCAAGCTCGCACGCAAGTGGGGCTACCAGGTCAAGAAGATCCCCGAGGGTAAGGCCCGCGTGCTCTCCGTCGAGGGCAACTTCCACGGCCGCACCATCGGTATCATCTCGATGTCCACCGACCCCGAGGCCCGCAAGGAGTTTGGCCCCTACCTCGCCAACGTTGGTCCCGTTGTCGACGACGACGTCATCCGCTACAACCACCCCGAGGACCTCGAGCGCGCCCTCGAGAAGTACGGCGATGAGGTCGCTGCCTTCCTCGTTGAGCCCATCCAGGGTGAGGCCGGTATCTTTGTCCCTGACGACGGCTACCTCAAGAAGGTCCAGGACATCTGCAAGAAGCACAACGTGCTCCTCATCTGCGACGAGATCCAGACTGGTCTCTGCCGCACCGGCAAGATGCTCTGCTACGAGTGGGACAACATCAAGCCCGACATGGTCATCCTCGGCAAGGCGCTCTCGGGCGGCATGTACCCCGTCTCATGCGTCATGGCCACCAAGGAGATCATGATGTGCCTCAAGCCGGGAGAGCACGGCTCGACCTACGGCGGCAACCCCCTCGGCTGTGCCGTCGCCATGACCGCCCTCGACGTCCTCGTCAAGGAGAACCTCGCTGAGCGCTCGCTCGTCCTCGGCGAGCGCTTCCGCGAGGGCCTCCGCAAGCTCAACTCGCCCTTCATCACCACCATCCGCGGCCGTGGCCTCTTCAACGGCGTTGTCATCGACCACTCCAAGTCGACCAAGCACCGCACTGCCTGGGACCTCTGTCTCCTCATGAAGAAGAACGGCCTCCTTGCCAAGCCCACTCACGTAAGCTTTTTCACTGATCTTCGAGCTTACACACAGGAAAACATCATTCGCTTTGCGCCCCCGCTCGTCATTTCCGAGGCGGACATTGACCGCGCGGTGCAGATCGTTGCCAAGTCGCTCGAGGAGTTTGACACTGTCGAGACCATCCCGCTCGCCGAGAAGCACTAAACCAGCAGCCGCAATAGCAGTGGCAGGACAGTCCATGCGCGCAGGCGCCGGATGGAAGAAAAAGTAATTTGTACTCCTAGCAGCCAATGTATCGGTGCCGGATGAGGAATGGATGGGTTCACTCACCGAATACTGACACTTTTCTCCAACAATCTCAACAATCGTCCACACAAAGGTTGGCATGATGCAGCGATGGACGAGCCATACGCTTCGGTAGTCCAGAAAGGGGTACTTCCACTGCTAACGAGTAAACTATCACAAACTGACATGCACTGACGTTGCAGCTGGGCTTGTACGGTAAGACCTCACGCTAAGCTGACGGCTCCCGCGTCGACCGGTTCTTGGCAACAACTGGCGCTAGACTGGTCGTATGAAAACGCCACAACGGACATGAACCTGTGCTCGTAGCAACCCACGCACCGGTCCATGTCATGGATGAAGACTCAGAGATCACACAGGCATTGGAGTCGATGGCGACACGACCGAACGTTCTTCTCCTAAACTTTCAAGGTTACATCAACTATCACAAATAGACTTCTTCGTTATCCCTCCTTCTCCATTTTAGTTGAGCTTGGTGTACGCCGCGACGACGGCCTTGGCAGTCGCAGTGGCACTCGCGGGGTTGGCGCCGGTCACGATGCGGTCGTCGGTAACGGTAAAGCTGTCCCACGGACCCGGGGGCGCAATGTACTTGGCGCCGAGGGCCTCGGCGCTCGCCTCGATGGTGGGGCGGTTCCACGACTTGATCGTCTCGAGGACGCCCTCCTCCTCCTCGCCCTGGGTGGTGAAGCCGGTGACTTTACGGGACTTGATGATGGGCTCGCCGCGTGTCCTGCCCGAGAGCTCCTTGATACCGGCGAAGATGGCGCCGCCGTGGCACACGGCACTTACGATGCCGCCCGCCTCGTAGATGTGCTCTGCGATGCGCTGCAGGCCGACGGCGTCGGGGTAGTCGATGAGACTGGCGTGTCCCGCGCTCGCAAAGAAGACGCCATAGTCGGCCGCGTTGAGGTCGGCCGGCTTGTGGCAGTTGTCGAGCTTGCTCCTAAACTCCGAGTTCTTGTCCTCGTAGATTTTGCGCTCCTCGTCGTTGAGCCAGTCCTTCTGCAGACTCAGCCAGTCGGGCGACCATTTGCCCGTCTCGGACGCAAAGTCGACCTCGAAGCCGGCCTCGCGGAAGATCTTGAACGGGTGCAGGGCCTCGGTGATGAAGAGTCCAGTCTCCTGGTTGCCGGGGTACAGCGGGGCGTGTGCCGAGGAGACGGCGATGAGGGCGCGGTGAGGGGGGGCCATGGTGAGATGTGTGAATTGGGGTTGATCGAGCAGGTGTGGGAAGTACGTACCGCAAGAGTTTCTCTAGCGCTGGTTATATATCCCGCGACGTCCGCCCTCGGTGACGACGACCGATAACCTTATGACCATTGTACCCAAGTTGACGACATTGCGTCATCAGCAAAAGTGTACCCTCCACCAGCCTCGCTTACCAGCAGCGGTACAGCGGTGGAGCATGCTCGTGGCCATGTGGATGCTGCAGCGCCCCAGATGCCCCAAAACAGCTCCAGAACGAGCTCGAAGCCCTCGGACGGCTGTAGCAGGTGGAGCCGGACCAGGAGAGCTGGTTGGTTTTGATACGACTAGCCTCCACATGCTCCAGGATGGCGACTATCGACCCTCGCTGCCCTGCGGCCATGCCTCTCCTACGCCATGCGCAGCGGCTGCGGCTGACCAACCTGTTCTCCTCGCTGGTCCATGTACCAGCCTCTCCGGGTCGGACAGAACGGGATGGAATGTAATCAAAGAACGATAACAGGCACGATCTCGGAGTACAGCAGTTGCTTTTCCCACTCCACTCGGCCGTGGATCCGTGGATCCGTACATCGGGAGGCGATATCCGGATATCCTCTCAAAGTGTGGGCGACTGAACAATGCAGTAAAACGATACTCCACTTCTCCATCTACACACAGCAGCACATCGCTTCCGCAATGAACCACTTTGTGTTCTTCCATATATCCATACCGTGACACTGACGCAGCAACGACGATAACAAACACACACGATGACGCCGCTGACAAAGTCGAAAACCGAAAATAGCATTGACGCCCGCGCCTTGGGCCTCGATGGCGCATCCGACGAGCGCGAGAGAGCGGACTGACTGAAGACACGATGCGAGCATGTCTCAATCTCCCCAGCACAGAACACCCCTGGGCCATCTTCAGACGGATCTCTACACTCTCCACACTCACCCTTTTCTCGGGCCTCTGCAGAGCCATCTCGATTATATCTCCGGCGTTCCCATGGTCTACTCCGACTTGACTCGCTCACCTCGAACCTCTCCAACCAGGCATCGAGGCCCAGCGAGCCCTTTTAAGCTTTCCGGGCCCAAAAATGGACACCCGGATGACCGAGACGTCTCGCGAGCTACATCGTAAGGGAGTCGAACCCCTGCCGCGTCGAGAAAGCACTTGGCAACGACGCATGATACCGTTTCACCAACGATGTCGCTGTACGGAATTTTGAGCGGGGCCCTGCGGCCGATCTGCGGCGGTGGTCCAATGTGTGGTTTGTATGGTGTGTGGGATGGCGGGCCATGAGCTTGGGGGCGCGGTGAGCCAGTTGCTTTAATGTCGCTAGATCTTTGGCTTGAAGTGTGTCGTGCAACATTTTGACTCTCGAGCACAGAGCTAGCTGGAAGCACCGCTACGTACACCTGCATCCTGCTCGGAGCTCTACTGTCGGAATGTGTACAGCATTCTGATTACAGAAAATATTATAGGCATTACTATTGACTGCTCCCTACGGTATCGAGGAAGCTGTTTGTCCCTTATTTCTCCAGCACTAAACTTGCCAACAACAAAAAAAGAAAACGAATGCCGTCCACCGCGGAAGACAATTACGGTTTCGCCGACCCGACTACTGCTCCTTCCACGCTGGATTGTACATTGGCGGGAGCAGGTCATTGTCGTCGAAAGGCGATATGGGACTAGCAACGACTGATGGGGACCGGGGCGCTTGTGGGCCCGCCAATGGAACCGGGAGAGTCGTGAACAGTCCTGACGCCACAGAGGTCCGTCGGTCGACCTGTTTCATCAGAGTCAGGGGCGTCGCGTGCTGATCCCATTCTGATTCGGTGTTCGACCCATGGCCCCAGTCGGATGTCCTCGGCGTGTAGCGGTCTTCGTTCTGTGAAGACGAGGATGGGGACGAGAAGCCCCGGGTGTCGTTGTCATCCAGGGGCGGGGCATCGTCGATCCCCTGGGAGAAGCGGTAAGATGTGCCGGACCTGTGGCCGCGCCTCCGATGCCACAACCACATGAGGATAGTAGCCGCCAGAACCACGACCACTGCCCCCGCCGCGATGCCCCCTGCGGCACCTGGGGAGATTTTTGATTGCTCTACGAGATGGGGGGGTGCTGTTTGTTCTGGAACCACAATGGATTGACTGGCGTCAGTCACATTTCGAAGTACGTTGCACACCTGTCACTTTGGTTTGGAAAAGAACTTGTCAATGAGCTTATGGATGTGGCAGTAAGAGGCGACGGTGATGGAGACAATGAGGGGTTGGTAAAGAATGTCGAGGAAGTGAGCCGGGAGGACGAGGACAATGAAGGGGTCGAGGCGGTCGGGGTTGAAGGTTCCTCCGAAGTGGCAGTCTCACGGGAGGACGACTGTGGCGCCTCTTTCGACGATTGCGTCTCCTGTGACTGTTCCGTTTGTGACTGTTCAGGTGCCGCAGAATTGCTGACTTCTGCCCCACTAACACACCCATTAGTGACAGTGATGGGATCTGATTGAATGCGAGACGAGAAGGAGCCGTCGGATTTAGTGCCGCCGGCCATGTCAAGAACGAAAACGACCTGGTCCCCGGGATTGACGTTCGCGACAGACCACGTCCAGCTATAAAAAAGAGGAGGCCAGGACCCGAACTGAGTTGACCCAACAACAGATTGCCTGCCGTCTCTGGGTACGTGTACTGCGCTGTCTGTCAGTCTACATCTTTAGATTAAATCCCTCTAGACTCACATGCCGAACTCATAAATGATAGTAGCGCTCGACGTCCAGCTTACTGTCACATCAGAGCATGTCTGGATCGTGGTCGGTATGTGGGTGAATGACAAGTTTCCCACTGATGATTCACCGCTCGGATTGCTCATGATGAAGCCGTGCTTGCTCGTCAGTCGAGGGTTTCGAGTGTTTTGTGTCCAGATTGATAAGAGGAGAGATTCTAGTCCGTAAGTAGGCTACACTTACGATTCAGGTTTGTCAGAGGCGGCAAGAGAGAACAGACTGCACCTTTGCTCGAACTACGAGGTGACGCTGTCAGAGACACGAAACTGCGACAGATTTGGGAGATTGGGGACGAGACGCAGCTCAAGTTACCCCGCTCTAGTATGGGCGGGTTTGCAGTTGGAGTTCGGACACATTACTGGATGGCTTTGAAACGTATTACGTGAGTATGGTCTGTTGGTCCTGGTCAAGTCGTGCCTTGGCGGGCCGCGAGTGTTGTTGTCCAAGGATTCATTTGCAACAACTCACAATCCGCACAGCTTGACCTGATTTACGTCAAAGCGCGTTTCATAAGTTACAAGTCATTCGCTCCGGGCCATGAATGATGCCAAACATGACAGCACCAGAGGCAAGGTAGGTAGGGACTGTATGTGTGAGGGTGTTCAGGGCGTTCAAGTTGGTGCAGTAGGCTTTGGCCTAGAAGCGGCTTCGCGTTACCACTAGTACTGATAAAGTAGCAGTAAAAACGCGGTCGGCCAGTGTCAAGGTTTGGAAGCGGTACGCATCGAGGAACGGGCCCCTCAACTCACCCTCGACTGGCGGATGTCCCTGGTCCTTGTCACAATCCCGCGCTCCGAGAATTACCGTATACCTGCATCTGCAGATACATTCAACTGTACATGTCCATGCACACGACACCATTGTGCTTGGTACATATGAAGCCTCCAGAGTCGGACGATGCCCAATTCAAACTCCCATCAACAAACTGTGTCACCTATCATTGGCGCCCGCCGACTTACATCATGCCGTTTATGTGGAACTACTCGATGCCCCCGATGGCGGAAGCGACCACCGCACCAGACATTCGCTGGATGATACCGGCTCAAATTTGCGAGCACGGGAAGAGCCTCTGGCAGTTTGAGGGTGTTCAACTCCCACTCCGTTGGCTGTGAGTTATTATAGGACAGTTCTCTCAGAGTCTTTGTTTGCTACTGATACTTCTTAGGTCTGTCAGACGACCTGGTTCCCCTCCCAACGAGCTGTACATGAAAAGAAACTATAGCAGCAATTATCTTGTATTCGACACTGATGATCCCAACATGCCTTTTGAGTCACCATGGGCAAGGATTCAAGCAACAGCCGGGCAGAAGGTGCGGATCGAATTACGAGACTCCAAACCAGAGGGGAACGTGGAGCGTCCGGTGATGTATTCTCCATACGTAGAGATTGTGGCTGGCCGATGCGATTCGGGCTTCCCAGTCGAGTCTACTCCGCCCAGTCAACCCTCTCCTGTCGACAAATCCTTGGCCCTGACCGCTGTCCCTGTGGCATCATCGAGCTCATCTGGATTATCTGAAACGACCGTTACTTCAACAATTCTGACTTCCGATACAGCCCAGACGTTGTCAACAAACACGGCCACAAATCACTCTTCGTCCTCTTCGTCCTCGGCGTCCTCGTCGTCCTCGTCTGGCTCGTCTCTCCCCCTCACCACGACATTGAGGTCCTCAGGCTCAGCACCGCTGCCGCCGAGCGAAACAGCTTCTATCGATGAGACACTTACGGTCAATCCCCTCAACACCCCCAAGACCTTGTCTGGTGGTTCCATCGCTGGGATTGTCATCGGCACGGTCTCGGGAATCGTACTCGCTCTTCTGATTTTCCTTTGGATCCGGCGTCGCAAACGACACATCGATCCAGATGGCGCTGTAATCCAAAACCCACACGATGAGACCGCGCCACTGTCGCCCAGCCACCAAATCACCGCGTTCGTAAACTTGACCGATGAGAAGGCACGACCCGCCCCGGAGGTTTTCCGCAAGATGCCACCCGCGGAAGAGAACCGGAATAAGGCGTCTTTCGAGTACTGGCAACCTTCACCGGCTTCAGACCCAGCCAATGACGAAATGCCAACGAACTCACCGTCGTCGTCGTCGTCATTGCCTTTCTCTTCACACTCTCCAGCTCAGGCTCAGTTGAGACGCGGTCCGCGGCATGACGTGGATGCAGGCCGATTGCAAGTGTTTGAATCTGAGCTTCCAGGCTACGGCGTCAACCAGGTCCATTTGTAGAAGTAGGGAAACTTGGGTGTTCATGTGAGTGTCTTTCTGAAAAGTGTCTCGAAGCTAACAAACCAGCTGATATACAACTTTAAAGTTTTAAAAGCGGCGGGGCACGTTTCAGAAGAGCCCACGGTTGACACGTTCCATACTCTACTATCCTTTTGATATCCGTAGAATTGGTCTTCCGAAATGTCGATCGTAGGTGGGGAGAGCCTCACGTAAGCGCTGGATGATGCGGGTCAGATGCGCTTGGAGCAGAAAACGCATGGGCAGTTGTCCGGCGCGTGCGTGAAGTTTAGATCGAGCATTGTGGATCACCAAAGGCCACAATAAGAGGGCTTTCCAGTATGTCTTGAGAGCTGGGATCCGGCAAGTACACATCGTGTCAGCCAATTGCTCTGACAGCCACATGATGCAGACGTAAATGCATGACAGCGGGTGCATCGAGGATCAACCTGGCGAATGACACCCAAACGGTAAACAAAGAGCAAAAAATAGATGTAAAATAAGAGCATGTAAACTAGAAAGGGAGAGATGAGGGATATGGGGGACTGGCGGATTTCACACGTCATCGGACAACCATGGTCGTCGGTGAGTCATGCGCAGAGGTCGTAAGGACGTGAAGAAAGGGAGGGATTTATGCCAGACCGAGGTAGATCTTGCCGAGTTCGCTCTGGGCACCATCTAGTTCCATGAGAATGTTCGCCACGTTGAAGGCTGGGCCGAGATTAGGGTCAATTTTGCCGCCGCTGCTGCCCGCGGGATCGACGGCACCGAAGGGCGAGTAGCGCTCGATCCAGTCCTGGCTGTCCATGAATGCCATAGCCCGTCGCGCAAAGTCCTTAACCTCGTCCGGACTGCACTGCACCGTCCACTTGGTGGCGTCATCAAAGTTCTGGCAGGCGAACTCGGTAACCCAAATTGGGTGGCCGGGCATCTGCTCGTGGTACGTCTGAAGGAAGTTGATAAAGTTGTCGACACCCATGCCGTAGAAGTGGACGGGAAGGAAGTCGGGGTTGCAGTCTGAGTCCGAACCACCCTGGTTCTTACAAGCGGCGAGGAAGTCCTTGGTCCACTGAACACCCTTGGGAGAGTTGGTGGTGGCGGCCGCACCCCTACGGTAACCCTTCTCCCGGGCGACAGGCGTGAAGACATTAAGCCAGGTCCCGGCGGCTTCGGAAGGACCGACGTTGGCCTGACCAAGCTCCTCGGGCTCGTTGTAAAAGAGGACGTCTTTGGTGGTCGCCGGCCAGGTGTCCTTGTTTGCGTACCAATCGTTGACATGGTGAGGTCTGGCAAGCTGTGGAACGTATTCAATGTTCCAGTTACCCTTCAGGAAGGCCTGGTAGGCTGCGTTACCGTAGGGGTTCCAGGTGTAGAACCACGAGACCTTGCTGCGGACCCAGTCCTTGTCGACGGCCCAGTCGTTGTTGGGCCAAGCAAGACCCATCTTGCTACCGGCGTTGGTCATGTCCCCGTTGGTGACGGGAGGCTTGACAACAGGAGGGGCGTCGCCATTGCCCTGCTGCGGGGGAGGAACGTCCTGCTGGCTCTGGGTTTGGGTCTCGGCCGGCTGGGGAGGTGCGGAGTCGGCAGGGGGAGTGGGCTGCTGGGCGGGTGCGTCCGCAGTCTGCTGGGTGTTGCCCTCGGTGGTTACCGCGATGGTAGTGCCCTGGGGCGCCTCAGGGGCAGGCTGGTCACCGGCGGGGGCGGGGGCCTGCTGAGAGGCGGGGCGGACGCGGCACTGGGTGCCGTCGGCGCGCTTGATAACGCGAGGACGCTCCTGGGCGCCGACAGCGGAGCGGGCAACGGGCTTGTTGACACCGCGACGGGCAAGGTGAGCGTGGCGCTCACGGTGGCGCGAGCCGTGGGCAGCGACCTGGCAAGGTTAGCGCTCATTCAGGGGGATGTCTCCGTGGAGGGAGGGGGCAAATGTGACAGCGCGGTCTGAGCGTGTGGCTTGCTCAAACGATGTCTCCATGTCTGGCAATCCGACCTGCACCGGCTACTGCAGCCACTTCGCAGCTCCGTCCCAGCAATGAACTGCAATGCGTTTCTGTCCAATCGAAACGGTTGCCAGCTGAGGCAGAGTGTCGAGGATGGATCACCCGAGGACGTGTCCTATATACAGAACCTCGTGTTCAGGAGGATCCATCCGCGCGATGCTGACGGCCCCGCGCCTGTTACTCCATCGGCACATGTGCCCAAACTGGCCTGTCCACAAAGACCGTTTCCCACCGGCGGATGTACTTACGGGCTCAACGGCCATCGAGGCGACTGCGAGGAAGGGGAGGATGGCGAAGAGCTTCATGTCGGGCAAGTGGTGGATGTGATTATCGACCAGAACAAGTGAGCTCGATGGATGGGGACACCGGCAGGACGTATGAGTGCACTGGACAACTGCTGTGGCTGTAGGTAGTAGGAGGGAGAGGTGTTGGAGAGGTTGTGGTGGTGTGGACGCAAGATCAACTCGACGTCGAGGGAGGCAATGAGCGACAAAGGTCAGAGAGGAGGAGAGGAGAGGAGAAAGGAGAGGAGAGGGGGGAGGGACAAGTAGTACAAGGAACCAAACACGATGAGAAGAGAGAAGAGAAGAGGAAAAGAGACAAGATACAATAGAGGGGGATGGGGTTCGACACGACGACGAGTGCACTACCGGGTACCCACAGAGGTGGCGCAGACGAACGAACGAACGAGACCAAGGCAGTCTCCGGCGACAGTCCTTGCGATAAGACATCACAGCTCTTGCCCTCTTTTGCACTCTTGCCTTGTGCCCCCGCCCACTGTTCTGGGTCCCAGGTCCCAGAGTCTTGGTAACGGCCCCCTCGGCGGAATCCCTCTGACATGGGTCCCATGGATCCCATGGGACGGATGGGATCCATGAACCCCTCTCCCTTCGGGCCTCCTCCCCCTTGGCTTGAATGCGGCACGTTCTTCCGCACAAGCCCTGCTCTAGCCCTGGGTAGGTGAGGTTGGGCGTTGCCGCTGGCTTGGCCCAAACGGAACAGCCCCTTGCCGGGAAGCCACTCTGACTCTCTCTCCCCTGTGCTGCTCTGCTGTTGGATGTCCAGACCCGAACAGTGCATTTCCGTCCGGAGTAACACAGTACACAGTGCCCATGTCCCAAAAAGCCACAACACGATACAGCAAGAAAGCGAACAAAGAAAACGCAATCAAACGCACCGCGGATCCTCGAGCAGCCTCTGTCGCTGGTCCTCCTTTGATTTGAGATCCGCCTTTCCCTTTCCCGCCCTCTGATCCTCTGGTCCTTTGATCCGCAGGGGGGGAGCCCTTCAGGAATCAGTCAATTTCAGGAATCATTGCTAAACGCGCACAGACCATCAGACCACGCGCGCGCCAGAGCCCAAAGGCCAAGAAACTACACTACACGCGCTACGCGCATTCCATTTTGGGCTCAGGGTCCCCTGGCTGTCTCCAGGAATTTCTGGGCGCCCATTCAGGGTCCGCGTGACGCGCACCGTGCCCAGAGGCCCAGAGGGAGGGGGCTGGGGGCTTAGAGGCACAAAGCTTGCACTGGAGGCAGGGGGGACGCGCAGGCACAGGCCGAAAAACCTGCTGGTCCTGCGGCCAGCGGACGACTACGGCACTGTGCTCACTCCTGCATGGCGTTATTGTACGAGTAAGCGGCCTCGTGTTTGAGGGCCCCCCCGCGGGCTGCCGCCAAGAGCCGGCCAAGACGCTGGGCGCGGACATCGCGGAAAGCGGGCGGCGCGGGGGCGGCAGCTGTGCCTGGGTGCATGCCCTGGATCTCCTGGATCTCCTACTTCGCGTCGATCGATCAGTGTCTCGTTTCGTATCTGTGTCCTCTTGTGTGTGTGTCAGGATGGATCAGCACAGCCTGCAAACACGCAGGACAAGTCGTTCTTTGCAGTTCTTGTTTGCTGCATGCTGACACCAAGGAGTGCAGTTGTGCTGCTATGGCATCACAAGCTCTAGGATCTAGGATCTAGGATCTAGGATCTAGGATATCTCGGAGTTACAATGCTCACAGCCAACAAACAGACTTGCAGCACAAAGCGTCACCATCTGAGGATCTGAGGGCATGCCGTTTCCACAGTCACCGCCAAGTGACCGAGGAGATCCCGAGTGGACCGCACGTCAAGGTTCCGCGGCACCGGGTGAAGTACACGCAAACATCCCGGAGGCACCGAGGAACCGCGTCTGGGTTGGGCAACAGAATATCGGGGCCACAGTTGGATCAGAGACACAATCTGTCACTCTCCGGAGGCGGTCGATTATACCTAAACGCGACATTTATTATGTCCGAGCACAATGCGCCGTCTACGCCCTCCAGAAGCACCAGATATCCTTCGCTCTTTCCCATAATCTTTCGCGTGTAGTGTATACTCCCCAGCTAGCGCTCGCCCACCAGGCGGTCTGGTATGTTGGTATTGGGCGTCGTGTTGATGCTGAAACATCAGGACACTCTCAGGACCGCCAGGCTCAGGATCCACTCACTGCCGTCTCTCGGCGCCAAGCACGCCCTCGATCCTCCTCCAAACCCGTCCTGACACTGTCACTCGACGGGCCGGCGCGGCTTCATGGCGGTGCCCTCACCCTTTGACGCTTGCCACTGTTGGATCGGCAGCGTCGCCTCGTTTGAGAGGATTAGAGGGCATGCAAGACGTTCTCGCCGAAGTGGTCCGTTCGCCGCAGCCTGGGGTGAGTCAGGTCTCGACTCTTACGACTTTTGCGTGTCGGACAAGGTACAGTACTTGTGAAGCTGGCTGTATACGTTACGATGTATTTCCTCTCGTAGCTGAGCTGCAAAGTATGCGAAGAATACAGGTGTACAGGTGTTGACCCGAGCCCACACGTGCACACTCATCTGTCACACCCGGCGTGCCCGGCTGACAGTCGTGGCTGGCTTGACCGTCAGGCGGTGCGGGGTGCGGGCGGACCTTGGCTTGCATTAATGGACCGGTGGCGGAGACTTGGTCGATTGCCCAGCATGCCCAGCACAGTAACACTCCGCAGCTCTACAGGAAGGGAAGTACGGGAAGTTTTCAGCTGTGCGTCGAGCCGGAGGGGTCGATTAAACTGTCATCGATTCCGACTTGAGGAAGCCCACCCAGCTTGATTACTACCCTCCACTGCCGTGTCACCCTCCCAGACTCGTGACTCTCCTTAATGGCGACATACCACCCCAAAGCTGATACCGCAGCGGTGACTTGACACAGTCCGCTAACTGCTGGTCGACATGTCCGATGATCACGAGCTTGGTAGTCCAACTCTGGCAAGCTCGCGAGCTACAACTGCTTTGTTCACTTACCCAGCTCAAATCCCTTGAAGTCAAAGGAGTGGGGCCAATGTGATCTAGTTTGTGTTTTGCTCCCCCAAACCTGTGACCCTCAAACATTGCCATACCTTACACCATGCACCATGCACACACGACCGCCGTCCGTGCCACGAGAACCGCTAAGCTCTGACACCAGGTGTTCGCCGCATGCTGACTATCGCGCGATAAGTCTTCCACCCCACTCTACCATCTTACCCTCCCCTGCCAATACTTGCTTTGGGGCAGTCGCTCTCAGTATCGACTGGGCTTTTAGAACGTGGGACATGACACAAGCAGCAAGAGCAGAATGACGGGAAGAAACTTCGACGGCGCCGGAGCCACCTTGCAGCATGCGGCTGCAATGTATGCATACAGGGGGCCAGTGGCCTATGTACAACGAATAATCTACTGAAACTTGGCAGATGAGCGACGGTGTGGCACAGAAGAGCGATTGAATGTGACGAGCTCGAAAGATCGAGCTCGGAGTGGTGGCGCTGAAAGACCGGTCGGGTGGTGTAAAGAAACTGTAAGTGTCGCGGTGTTGAGGCTGCTGGACCGAGGCGCACGGTATTGGGACAACGGATCATGGAGCCAGACGTATTGACGGGTGATGGTAAAGGGGGGTCACGAACTTGCCTACAAGGGGCCACCGCGATGATAGTATCATGGGCGAGCGGAACGAATGGAGATCGACGGATGACGGACGGCAGAAGACCTTACCTCCACACAAGGAAGTCCACTCCCTCGAGCCAGAAGTTGACTGTACACTCTCGGGCACCAGGTTCCTCGCTGCTGTCGTCGAAGGTAGCCGTGAGGTGCACTCTTATGCCAACGTTGGCGACGAAGTGGCGCTTCTCGTTGAGATGACGGAACTGGCGGACCGATACCGGACCCCGGGCTCTCAGACTGGAAGCAGGCGGGTTGCTCAGCAGAGCCGGGGACGCCTGAATCACGGGGATCCAAACTACCGTCAAGTCAGCTTCCGCCACGACTCCACTTCTGGGGCCGCTGAGAGGGAGTCTGCAGCTTCACTGATTGAGGACCACACTTTGTCGAACATAACATTGGGTATACCCAAGTTCACCCGATTTGATAGGCTGAGGCGATCATCGCCAATGATGACGCTCCCGAGAGAGAAGTGGATTACGTTTGTTGAAGAATCGATCCTGAGGCTCGTACAGGATAGCCATGTACCACGTCTGCTTGTCTGCCCATTCGTTGCTAGGGCCGAACGGCGGAGTGAGAACAATATTAATATCTTCCAACAGGTCCAAGGTGAACCAAATGGGCAGCCTCTGCGGCGGCTGACTATCCGCGGGGGCGACATTGGCAGTCTGCGTGTCGGATGGGTGGCCAGGCGACGAACGCCTGCGCTTTGCGGGGATAGCAGCTGTTTCGCGGGATGGTGTGGCACTGACGCTGGGGCCACCGGACGCGACGTCATCGTGAGGTTGGACCACTTCCGTGGATGCTTCGCCATCGTGAATAGATGTCATGGTCGTGTGGTGGTCAGTTTCGCCGTCAGCCTCGCGGTCAGGCTGTCGGAGCTTGATCGAGAGATGTGCGTTACTGTCGAGTGCAGCAGCCGTGGCAGCGGTAAGGGCGGCGTCAATGACTGTTGTCAGCGAGAAGTTTCGCGGAAGACCAGATTATTACCTTTTTGCGTGTCGGCTGTGGAGCCGGCGACAGTAATCTCGAGGACGACTGGGGCGGGAGGTGAGCTTGTAGGGCCGGCGGTGTGCATGGTGTACGGGACGGAGGTGTCGGAAGGTGATGAGGTGAGCGAGTGGAAGAATGGAGAAGAAGAAAAGTTGTGCAGAAGGTGTTTATTTTCTCTTCCCACCGTGCGATCGTTGCTGTCCACACACGCCGAGTTCAAGACGTGGCCGCGTAGTTACACTCCGCACAGTCCTCTGTTGATCTGTGGACCATGGATCTGTGGATCTGTGAATTAGTGGATTTGTGTATCTCAGATCTCAGAGGCATCGAGTCGCGGCTGTCTGTGTCGCAGGACATGCGAGCAGACAGCGACACTATTGTGCTCATGCATGCTCTGCAAAGCAGACTGAAGACGCAGTTGAAGACGGACCTCAACACGTCGAAAGTGGTAGGACACGTTGGAGGCCTACAGCGCAATGTAGGCATGCAGGTATCGCAACGCACAATCTGTGACGCACGGCGCGCTGGCCAGCAAGCGAGTTACAATCGAGTATCGCACCGAGAGGAACCGACGCTGTAGATTACCCTGTCATTCTCGCCTGAAGATTGCCGGAAGGTTGCCTAAGGCATGGAGCATCTAATCTGGTTTAGAACATCTTTGCTCTTGTCGATACCAGGTGAGTGTTTCTAGAATTCTAGAGAGGCACCTATTGACCTGTTGACGAGCCTCAGATAAGGTTATGATTCAGACTTTAAGATGTCGGACGACCCAGGATCGTGGGCAGGCACCGGATAAAAGTTGAAGAGGCCCTCGCAGTGCAGCGCGGCGGTTGTCATGACATCATGGAAACCTCTCTCGACAAAACGGCGAGTGTTGCGGTACTCGAGCTGCTCGAGCATGGCGAAGGGATCAAGAGCGACCTCATGGTGGGCGGCCCGCACCACCTGTGGCTTCGGGCTCGCGAGCGCTATGGTGCCCACAGCCGGTGTCTCTTCCTCGTCCTCGAATGGTTGAGCCCTTCCTAAACACGAACACAGGAGCTGTCAAACCCACAAGCTCACAAGCCTGCTTGCTGTTTGCTTGGTCTATAAGCTTCGACCTGTGCGCGTACCCGGGTGAAACCTCTGTCTGCCTAGCCGACTTTGTAGGGCGGCGTCGAGTGAGCAACGACGCCAGTAGTGCGAGAAAGCAATGTCGGCGACTACGCCGACAGCCGCGATCGTCGCAGTCGCCGTATGGATTGCCGCCAACGTCGGAGACAGGCCGCTCTCCGCAGCCTGCCCATGAGGTTCGATGACGGTCGTATTGAACACCAGGATGATTACGGGGGCGCTGTGTGATACGGCCGAGGGGCTTGTCAGTTGCAGAGGTTGAGTGGCGGCGTGCACCATTGGCGCCGGTGCATATGGGAACGCCCTTGACAGGGGATGTCCGAGTCAGCATCCTGACATCGCGTCCTCGAGAGTCACAGCTGAATATCCTCTTGCCGTTGCACAATCCTCTTCGTAAAAAGACAAGTTAGTGGATGGTGAACGTCGCGGAAGCTCCCGATGCTGATGTGAGTGTAATCCACACCCAGCTATCGCCACCGGACGGTAGTCAGTACTCCAACCCACCCCATAAGTGTATTCTCGCTGACAGCGATAGGGAGCTGCTCACATGATCAAACATCAACCTTCATTCACGTCGTTTTCGTCTCCGTTCCAGAGGGCCCTCGTACGCCGGACCGCGTTTTCTTGGCTTCCCCACCGTCTCACCAGTCGGCCGTGGGCCAGTCGTTCCTCGTGTCTTAGTCGTTTCACGCGTTCTAGTCGTTTGCCCGGTCCCAGTCGTGTCCCTTGCTCTAGTCGTTCGTCGCTGCTCCGTGCCGCGTTTCGGTTTACCGTGCGCTTCTTGGAGAGGTTGATACATCTCAACCCGAACATCCAAGTCTCCCAGCTTTTGACGGATCAGTGCGCGCACCTCGCTCCACGGCAGGCGTCCGAGACCAGCGCCAAGGGGCGGGACCGCGACAGAATCGACCTTGTATTCTCGCACCCAGGCGACGAGGGCGTCAAGGCCGGCAGCCACGTCGTCCAGCCGCGAGGGCGAGCGCCAGTGTCGCTTTGTCGGGAGGTTGACGATCCAGCGCGGTGAGGACGGTGATCCGCTTTTGGTCTCGATCGCGACGGCGAAGACACGCCCGACTTCCACCTCCCCGGCGGCACAGGCTGCAGCGTACGCATCGAAAACGGCCGGATATCGCGCCTCGACCTGCGCGGCGAGGCCTGCGCCCATGACGCCCTTTGTGTTCACGGGGTTGACGATCGCGGTCGCTGTGGAGGAGAGAATGTCGCCTGTCGTTTCGATGATCATTGGTGTGATGACAACAGAAGCGGAGAGATTGTTTGTGAGTCTCAGGGTGGAGAGTCGCAGGGTAAAAAGGGCTTGGAGGGTCCACTGTGAGGTGTCACTCTGCGACGTTGACATCGGAGAACAGATGAGACCTGTCTAGAATAGCATATGCATGTGTACTGTATGGTGTAGTACGGACGTACTGTATGATGTAGAAATGGGGATACAACCTATGGAGTTATGTTGACTATGGCGATGAACGGCTATGGCTGAGAATAGGATTGGTGTTCAGACATTTTCAGTGTCTGTAGGCCTTCTATCACCTGTGTGCCTCGCGTTCCCGCGCATGCTTCTCATGCCAGGAGTAGTTGGAGCCGACGTCGTCGAGTGGCGGGGTGGCACGCTCAATGTCGGGCGAGGGACTGGACATGACGCGAGTCATGAGGTCGAAGCCGGCGTTGCGGCCCTCCTCGGCGCCCATCATCAGGTCGTCTTGTGTCATTACGCGCGTTACGCCGTCCCGCGGGTCGCGCACGTAGACACGTTCCGAGGAGAGCCAGTAGGTTGGGTACTTGCGCCGCCCGACGTTCTGGGAGGATTAGCATCGGAAAACCTCTGGCGTGGAATGACGGAAATTCTCCCTACTCACATTGATAATCATGCCCCAGCCCATCATGAGCAAAACCGAGATCATGACGAGGTAGACGTAGCGCCAGGAAAGGTGGACGACCGACGGCTGGACGGCCGCAATGAGGGCAGTTGCACCGGCACTGCATTGTGAGTATGGGAACTGGGAGTATGGGAAATTGAGTATGGGAATCGGTTATTATTCCGTAGCTACTCACGGAGGATGCACTGTTTTTGTTACCTGCATGACGAGTAGCGCGAGGGCCATGCACAGTGCGCCGTTGAGCCACACGACGTTCCCAAGCTCGCCAGTCACTGTCGTGTCCGAGAGCTTGTACGCCGCTGCATGTCGGAAGAGGCGAGTGACTGCGACACCGACTATGGCACACAAGACCTGGCCGCCGACGAGATGCCGCGGCTGGGCGAGTGGCGAGTCGACGGCACCGTACGTCAGAACCGCGCTCGCGCCGAAACTCGCAATGATGAGGGGGACGTCCTTGTCTGCGAACGCGGTGCCCATGACGATCTCGATGAGCGCAATGCCAACGAACGCGCCAATGGTACTCAGTATCCACACCTCATACTTGAGCGGGATGTGGGGCAGCCACGAGAATGGCGGAAATGGCAGTGGGTCATATGGCGGGGAAGCCGTCGGCGGGCGCCAGCCGAGAAACCGCGAGAGAATGTTCGGCAGGTAGCTCCGCAGGTCGCGGTGCACGGCCATGTACTCGTGTGTGCGGTCGTTCAGGGCCGCGAGGCGCCCAGCAATGGACGGCTGGGTGTGCGCGTGGGTGCCGTTTGCGCTGGGATACGGGTGTGAAGATGCGCTGCCGTTGTACGAGTGTGCGCGGCGGGGATGTGCGTGGGGATGCGCAGAATGTCGGCGGTGTACGCCCTCGGGGCTCGGTGGTTGTTTCTGCGTCTTCATTCCGCTGTCTGGAGTGCCGTTAGTCACCTTTGGCTCGGTGCGGTCGGCGGTGACGGCGGCGGAGGGAAACATTGGGAACGTGGCCTGGCTGTCGCTCGGCGTCGGCTGCGTCGACACTGGGCGTGTCGGGACGATCGTGGGCGCCTGTGATCCCATGTTTATGTGATGGAAAATGGACGAGATGCAAAAGTGTAGATATGGGTGGGCAGGAATTATAAGAATCGCCGTCGTCGGCAACACCGCGGCTCCACTTGCCTCGGATCGGTCTCGGAGTGATCGCAGCAGAGGCACGACGACAAGCTGGTGTAAGAAAGGTGGATGTCCGATGGTCAGGTGGTCTTCCGAGCCGAAGTTTTAAGGTTTTCGTATACTCTCCGATTCGGACGGCGCTTGTTTGGGGAAGCAACCTCCACCGGGTGGCGGACGCCACGGCGATGACGGCCGGCGTTGGAATGATGGCGACAAAGGAGGTGTCTGCTTCGTAGACCGATATGCATGCTGTTTCAAAGTCAAAGCAAAGCTGTCTTACCGACTCGAGTTGCTGTCTTTGTAAATGTCGAAGTTGATCATGCACTGCAACTTGGGATGTTGAACCGAATGCCTCGGTGGGTGTAGGTGGGGACACTTTTTGGCTGAGAAAAGCCGGGCCGGGAAAAATGATGCTATCAATAACCTTGTCGACGCCATCACAACCGCCATCCACCCTGTGTCCCTCAAGTGGGACAAGTGGACAAGTGGACAAGTGGGGCCCAATGCGCGCTAGGTGAAAAAGCGGAAAACTGCGCAACTGCATGTTGCTCCACATTGTGCCCATCAGTCGTGATCGTCCTGATAAGAGCAATGAGATGGTTGTCGCAGAGATGCAGACAGTCTATGTTCAACTTTCCGACACCGCTACCCCGACTGACGGGCGCTGACTCGCGACACTCAAACGATGGGTACAGGTTTCTACTGTCACGCCCACGGCCTGCCCACCAGGGGAACACACTTCTATTCGCCCACATGCAATCTCGAGTCGATCCATCACAGAACAAAATAACCACAACTACCCTTCAGATTCTCATTTTCTCTAGAGACGGGCGGCAGCCTTGGGCTCCAGCTGGGGCTCGACCCAGTCCGAGTACTGGGAGGCGCGGACCTTGTCGAGGTCGGCGCGGGTGATGCCGCGGGCCTCGTTGGCGACGTCGTAGCCGTAGCGCTGGGCGGCGGTCGATCCCTTCTTGTAGAACTCGGGCTTGCGGAGGATCGAGACGATGCAAGATCCGCCGAGACCAACGTTGTGCGCGAGCGCGTTGCGCACATTCGGCACCTGCAGGGCTCCGGCCTCGCCGCGCACCTGCATTGTGAGGTAGAAGATCATGCCCAGACCAGTGGCGCCGAGGGGCTGAGAGTCAGTGATAGGTACAACAAAGAGCTCGAGCCAAAACTCACGTGGCCCTTGGACTCCAGACCGCCGGAGGGGTTGACGACCCACTTTCCGCCGTACGTGTTGTCTCCGTTGTCGACAATTTGGTGACCCTTGCCCTCGGGCGCGAGGCCGAGAGCCTCGTAGGTGAGGAGCTCGTTCGGGGCGAAGCAATCGTGGAGCTCGATGACCTGGACGTCGTTGGCGGTGATTCCGGCAAGCTTGTACGCCTTGGCAGCGGCGCGGCGGGCCATGTCGGTACCGGCAAGCTCGATGCGCGAGCGGTCCTCGTACAGGCGGGGCGAGTCGGTGGCAACACCAAAGCCGGCAACCTCAACAGCGCGGTCCTCGAGGCCATGGCGGTGAACGAACTCCTCCGACGCGATGACGGCAGCGGCACCACCGTCCGAGGTCGGGGAGCACATGGAAAGGGTGAGGTCACGGGTGATCTTGCGGGCGTTGCCAACCTCCTCCCAAGAGGGGGTGAAGCGGAACTGCGAGTAGGGGTTGCGCGACGAGTGCTCGTGGTTCTTGGCCGAGATCTTGTACATGTGCTCCGGGGTGGATCCGTAGCGCTCGTTGTGCTCGCGACCGGCGGCACCAAAGATCTGTCCGGCGTGGGGACCCGTCTCCTTGACAGAATAGTTCTTGCTTTTCTCAATTTCGACGATCTGGCGGCGCGTGCCCTCGAGCGGAGGCACACGGTCGTTGTACGCCGAGCTGAGCGATCCAGGCGCCATCTTCTCAAAGCCGAGAGCAAGCGCGCACTCAGCCTGGCCAGACTGCACGGCAGCAACGGCATTGACAAAGGCCGACGAGCCGGTCGAGCAGTTGTTGTTGACGTTCAGGATCGGGATGCCGGTCATGCCCACCTGGTACAGTGCGCGCTGGCCGCATGTGCTGTCGCCGTAGACGTAGCCGACGGTCGCCTGCTCAATCGCATCGTACGTGATTCCCGCGTCTGTCAGAGCCTTGACTGTCGCCTCGACACCAAGCGAGTCGTAGTCGCGCAGTCCGCGCGGCTTGTCAAACTTGGTCGAGCCGACACCGATCACTGTGAGTTAGCCGGGGCCCGGGAGAGATGGCGTACCGTAGGCCTTGCGGGGGTTGTAGGGCATGTTTGCTGCTTTGATGGGGAGATGGAAGTGATGGAGACACAGATGGTGTATATGTACAACAGTGAGATGCAGATAGAGGAGAGTCTAGAGTGAGACGAAGAGAATGACATGCATGCATGCATGCATGCGTGCTTCCAACATCGAGGGGGGTCTTGGCCGGCTTTCGGCTGGGCTGGGGACCCGGACATGGCCGGCTCGAGATGCTGTGATCCACAACCGGTGTCTGCCGGCCGGTGATGCGGGTTTCGGGTTTGACAACACACACGTCCACAACGATGTCCATTGACCGTCCATCCCGCTTCGTCTCTCGGCCGCCGCCGCTGTCATACAGCGCTCAGTCACCATTGCATAGCTGCTAGAACCCGCTCGGTTCTCACCGACTACTGTGCTGCTCTCCGCTGAGAGAGTGCCCAGGCCAGTGCATACCGTGATTCCGGCATGGGCTGCCTTGGCGCTCGACCCGGGGCCATCATGCTAGAGACCCTTGTACTGAGGCCCTAATGGCATGTCTGGCAGAATACAGCTGCCAAGGTGATCCATTCGAGCTTGTAGGTGCTGGCACTTCAGATACGCGTGAACGCATGAACAGGTGCACACACAATGGGCTGAAGCCTACCGAGACTGGGGTGACTGGCTTCAAGCACTTGGGATAACTCTGGCTATGGTGCTTCCAACACATAATTGCATACCCTGATACCCGAATGAGTCATGACTGCACACTACAACTGCTGCTATTTCGTTCAGAGACGCGCATTGCCGGTCTGGATGGCCTCGACGGCACCCTTGACCATGTCCTGCACGATCTCCTGTGCGGTCGGCACGGAGGTGATGCGGGCAGCGACGTTCCCCATAAGGAAGGGGTGGCCCTCCATCATGCGCTTGGGGTTCTTCTCAATCTCGTGCTGGTGGGGCACGATACCGCGAGAGGTGAGATCCTCAATCTCGGCGGCGCGCGTGTCGTTCCACTCGGCAACGTACGGCGTCTTCTTCACGCGCAGCGGGCGGCCCGAGTAGATGAGCGTCGTGGTCATGTCGTCGTAACCGGCAGAGACGATCTGCTTCTTGTGCGCGTCGGGAGCAGCCGCCTCCACACACGCAACAAAGCGCGTGCCAACCCACACGCCTTCCGCACCGTACATGAGCGCAGCGGCGAGCGAGCGCCCATCAAACACTCCGCCGGCAGCGACAACAATCAGCGGCTTGCCAAGCCCCGAGAGCTTGCCCTGCGCGGCCCGCACCACCTCGGGGATCAGTACCGAGAACGGCACAGGACCAGTGTGGCCACCGCCCTCGCCGCCCTGCGCGCAAACAATGTCCACGCCCGACGCGACCACCTTGTCGACGTGGCTTGGGTGGCCGATCATCTGAGGTCAGTGGGGAGTCCGTGGATCAGAGTTGGGTCCATGGAGCGGCTACCGGCGGTTGGGGCACCACATGGTCCTGGAACCAGCGATTCCGACCAGGACACGGGCTAGTCTTCTGGCCACTCACGTTTGCAACGTAGACGCCGCCACCATGCAGCTTGTCGACAATGTACTTGGGGCACACGCCGATAGCGCAGACGAAGAGCTTTGCCTTCTCGGCAATGATAATGTCAATAAGCTCGTCGAGGTGGCCGTGCGTGTAGTCGTGGTTTGTCTTGCGCGCACCACCGCCAATCTTGGGGATCGCGAGGTCGACGCCAAACGGGGCGTTCTTGTCCTTGAGCTGCGCCTTGAGGTCTGCGATCTGCATGCGCAGCTGCTTTGGCGTGCTGCTGTCAGTAGAGCGGATTTCCGGTGCCTTTACAGAGTAAGTCCACCGATGACGCCGATGCCGCCGGCATTCGACACGGCAGCAGCGAGCCGCGGGCCAGAGGCCACAAACATGCCGGCGAGCATGATCGGGTGCTGGATGCCGACTGCGGTCAGATGGGACTTGACATTGCGGGGGACTCACGGAGCTCGGTGAGCGGGGTGCGCAGCTGGGTCATTGTGGAGGTGGATGATGGGGATCAAGTAGATGTGGTGAGCTGGTGAGTGAAAACAGGAATGTATATCACTCCTTAATGAGAGTGCGCTGTATGGCACGTTGAGGACAGTCGACAACAGACATGGCGTCGCGTTCGAGGATAATGGGCTGCTGCATGGTGCACAATGTGCGTCATGGAGATGGCCGACTAGCGCCTCGCTCGATGCCGAACCCCGCATCGGCCGCCGACTATCAGCTTTCTGCCTGGCATGTGACCACACGCCACGGCGGCGCGATCATACATGGGGAGTGCTGAGGTACTGTACCACTTATGCTTGCCGCGCTTGTCCGTATGTACAGTACAGGCTACATATGCATGTAGCAGCATGAATGCCCATGAGTGGGCGCAGTAGGCTGTCTCGCGCATCGGGTTGGACCGACGGGTGCCGGGAGATGATGATAACCGAGCGACCATCGGCACCCCCCAAGCAATATCAAGAGGCCAAAGAGGAGTAGGGCTCCAGTTGGATGGAGATCTTTGTCGTGGGGATGCCTCACAACTGTGTAGCACACTTCGGGCGTAGCGATATTGAATACACCTTATGGATACATCCTTCTATGAACGATTGGCCTTTCGGATACGCCAACTGCGCATGGCGAAGGGAACGACCTGCAGCCACAGTTAGCACGCACTGACACACAAGTGGCCCTGTAACAGCACTCACAACGTAAACGAAAGAAACCGAAGTGTAAACAAACACAATGACGGCAATGGACCACTTGCTGTCCACGATTTTCATCATTTTACTCCCTCCAGACAGGCCGCTGTTCTCTGGGTGCTCTACATCAAAACTTGCCGACAGTGGGCGAGCGCCAACGGCAAGCAGACCGAGCAAGGCTAAGCCAAGGCCCACGACACAAGCGTACCCCTGCACAATGTAGGATTGTAGACTGAAAGTCTCAAAACGAAGCATGCTGCGCATGCTGCACATGATAAGGACGCCTCCCTGCGCATCAGTCAACCTCGGCCCGGAGGATGGATAAAAGGACAAATTGTGATACTCACAGCCACGGGGTATAGCCAGTTCACTCCACTGTACGAATCGTTACCAGCAGACACAACGAGATCAAGAATTGAGGTCAAGTACACTTGCGCCAACTCTGTTTCATTGCCCCTCCCGGCAATGACGAGGATATCTGGGTCAACTCCCATAGCCTCATATTCCTCAGGTGTGAAGGTGATATTGTAAAGCCCAAACTGGGCGATCGCGCCGAAACTGGCGACTTTTTCCATGGTAGCCATAGTTTTCTCCGATAGCTTGATATTAGACATCTGTCAAAAGGGTTAGGTACGTCGAAAAGGATACAGCACGACATCAGGAGCCGTTGGCACTTACGGACGCCATTGATTGCACCATCTGCACCATATAATCAACCGCGATAAGTCCTGCCTGGGTCTCTTGTTTTTCATCACCTTGCCAGTCTGTAATCATATACTGGTAGGTGGCCTCGAAGGTCGGTACAAGATTCAGTCGGTCGAGATACAGTGATATACGTAGACGTTCGTTTGCTGGGATTGGCACTTTCGAATTGGCCACTTCAGACAGTCGCCCATACATCTGGAAAGCTTGGTCCATGCCATTCTGGAACGTGTCCGCGAGGATGACATTCTGAAGAGCTTCAGCCTGTTACCCTTGTCAATGGTGGACTCACCACCAATGCAGCCATCAGCAACAGAATCCCAAAATGAAGTGGAAGGTGGATCAACTCCCAAGCTGTAAGACGCCGCAGGGGGAACGTCGCGGTCTTATAAAAATCACCGAAGAGAAAGTTCCACAGGTTGCAGATGATGGCGATAACTTGCGGGTTAGCAGCGATCAGGAGCAGATACTTGCCCAAGAAGGTCTGCGCATAGGATGCGACGCTATCCACAGACACTTTCCCAATGACAATGTTGAATGCGGTACTAAGGTTGACAAACGCTTCACCCCTTCACTTTGTAAGTAACTGGGTGACTGCGGCAGCTGTGTTTCTGACGGTGCTCACAGAATAATAAGACTTTGTGCACCATAGCGGTCCGCCATATCCTTGGCAGTAACGTGGCCCATGATTCCCCGTGAATACTGGAAGCCTGTACCTGCAATTTCGACAGCGATTGACGTGTAAAACAGGCTAAGCTTGGCGTTTGCGGTAGTCTGGCTTGTTGCTGGGAGGGCCACTGCAATGATACTGATCACAAGAGAGATGGCGTAGGTGAGGATAGATACCTTGGGCCCCCGGATTTCCTTTGTAGCCCGACGGCCATCGACGACGACTCAGTGTTATCAGTAGCCCGCATGTATGAAAAAGGCAAACCACCCACCTATGGCGTACTGCAGAATCAGTTGGGCACGGTAGATGATGTACGCGATGAGCACAGTGAGAAAGCTCTCTGACGCCTGGTCTGAGGGTTGGTGTGATGTCCTTCATGTTTCCGCTCGACACCTACCGTGGTCAATCATCTCCGAGATGCCCAGTTCAGGCAGATACTTTGCCGGGAGGTTGTTTCCAGGGTTCCAGCCTCCGCTTGATGCGCCCATAAAGACAAACACCATGATCTGGAGACATTTCATGATCCGATGGTATATGTCCTCGGCTTCGTACCGCACGTCGTAGTGCACTTGCGACGTCCAGATCCAGACAACAACAACGTAGTACCTAACGGGTCAGCGCGCAGCTCAGAGTAACTGGATGTCGTGACAACGTTGGTCTTTTCGGAACGTCGGCATTCTTAGATCGCTCAGTTGTATAAGAACTCACGAGAAGAAGACAGGAATCGCTTTTGGTTCCTGGATCTTGTGCGTGTTGGAAAACACCGAGAGCACGGCGACGACCACGACGTCTGCACGAGGATAAGCACCAATTCACTGTCCCTCTGCCGCTATACGCACCGAAGAAAAGACTCAACATCTCCGTCGCTCGGCTCCTCTCAGTCAGCCACTCGCCGTCACCATCTGGGTGGATGCGGAACGGTCGCGCTCCCATGTTTTCCCGGATCGAGGCCGTAGTCCCCCGGCGCTTAAGCGCGAAGGCCTCATCTGGCGTGCCACCACTGTCCGCCGTGCTGTCGAACCGAGTATTAGATGGCCTCCTGCTGAAGGATCAGTATTCAAGTTCGGCGTTATGGCCTTCATATCGTGCCCACCAACCCTGGCACAGTCCTCCACATGAAGCTCACTGAGAAACGATGGGCTCTGACGAGTGGTTGCGGTTCGTTCCCTCAGATGACAACTTGTCGTCGATCGATGTGACCTCTTTGTCGCCGTCAACGGAGGTCAGCTCCATGTGCTCTCCCCCGTTATCTGGGCGATACGGGCCCCCGGAGCGGAGCGGGATCGTCTCGCGCGGGTCGTGCTCCACACCGAACATTGGCTGGGTGAGTATCTGGTCTACTGGGGAGCAGATGATGTGTACATGATGAGATAGGCGTGGTGTAGAATATATGAGTGCACATAACAAGACTACTCTACTGCTGCATTTGACATTGTGTCTTGGCAGAGTGCATGTGCGGCCACTGGCCGTTGGTCGCTCTGTCACTCTGCCGCTCTTCGATTGGACCGTTCCGCTGTACCGCTGTACCGCTTTTGACGAGCCTGGACACGGCCGTGACGTAAGGGAGGCGCCACCACAAACCGGTTTCTCTGGGAATCCCACAGCACAGTTGTTCAGAGCAACAGTTCTAAAGCTGATTGTCACTCGCACAAAAGAAACGATAAGAGAGCGTATCAAAGGGGATACCGGATACATACACACGAAGATAGTCAGTCATCATCTTGAGCCCTGACGCGCTCGGATAGTAGAAACCCAACCCCCTACATGTAACCCAGCTGCTGCTCAGCAGACCTTGGCATCCTGTGGACCTGACTCGTTTCGTCGCGGATGCTGAGCTTGTGCAGTCTACTTGTCGATCACGAACAGGCTCGTATCGTATCCCAGGGTTTCCGGATCGTCCTCCCCCTTGCTGGAGCGGCGCCAAGAATCCTTACGGCCATCGGGCGGGTATTCTGGAGAATGGTCAGCCAAGGCCACGTCGTCAGGCCCAGGTCGGGTGTGTGGTGCACCCCCTGCCCTGGCAGTCAGTGCTCACCGACGGCTGCGCGGTGTCCTTTGCCAAAGTGAAAGACACAGACGACGCCATAGAGAATGGTGGCGGCCTGGAATTAGCGGTCAACAGCCCAAAACGGAAGGGCGCAAACTCACTGTAAGCACGATTGCAAACCCGCCTTTGTTGTCAGTTGGTCCCAGCGGCTTGGCACTCACCAAACACGGCGAGAGTATACCTGCACGTCGCATAGAGGGAGTTGATGAACACAGAGGCTAGCTTGTACCTTTGAATGTTGTTTCAGTACGACTGGGCGAATAATTCCGAGAGAGTATGATTCGGAGACTTACCCAAAGTATGCCTCGGCGACAACGAGGACGGCGAGGCCCAGGAGCATCAACCTTCTTGTCAGTCTCCTGTCCCATCTGGGGCGATGCATCATCACTCGTGGCTCACACAGTGTTCTCCTTCTTGATTGCCCACATTAGCATGAAGAGCGTGGGATACAGAATCGGCAACGCAATGACCGTGATGACGCTTTGGTCAGACCATTACCTCCTGAGCTGCTCACAGTTCACCCGTGTTGCGCCACATGAGGGGGATAATGATGAGGTACTAATGAGCCATCAGTTGACAAGTCCTTGTTGCCAAAAGCAGTGGATCCCACCATCATGCAGAACGAGAGGCCAAAAAAGAGCAGCAGCTTGATGAGCGAGAGGAAGGTCTGGTAGTGGCGATGGACACCTGCGACGGGTTAGCGCTGCTCCCCTAGCTCTGTCCTACGCCGCCGATGACTCACGCTTCAGCTCGAAAGACGCGCTCACTATCCGATACACTTCCCAACCAAACTGCTCGTGCAGTCGGTGCGCGGCAAAGGTAAACACCAGCATCGCTGCGGCGATGACTGCTGGGACTGCAACCAAGACCTTGAACATGAGATCGTAGATAGTTCCAGGGCCGACACAATCCTGGATGAATAAGAACAAGGATCATCTGTTTAACCCATACTTACCCATCGCCCATCCCTCAAGATACATGGACCGGCTCGTTGTAGGGTGGCGACGGCGACCTTGGTCTGGTACACTTCAACGGCGGCCCAGGCAAGCAGGAACAGCTCAAAGAACAGGTGTATGACCAGCTGGCAGGACATCAGCACAGATCAGGAGAAGTAAAAGCGCGGCTAACGGAACGATGTAAATCGACGCGGAACGACCGGGATGACATTGATCATCACCTTTCGTGACATGTGGCCCATGCACAAACAAACACAAGAGGTACTTCCAACAGTGCACAGTTGCTCTGCCGTCTTTGACTCATGACCCACCTGTGTGACATTGTGGTTCCGCAGCGCGTCGTATGCATAGAGGAGCGAGAACACACTGAGTGTAAGTGGCCGGACGCCGAACAGTTCACCTAGCCAGCATGAAGTTTGTCAAGTACAGCGCCGAGCCGCGGAGTTGCGGAACGTTGACACCCGCGCGGACCTGCTGTCAGCAGTGGAAGGGTGGCAACACATACGTCAAGAATGATAAAGGCCGTGATGACAAGTCCACTGACGAGGAACGACTCGACCATAGCTACCGTCAGCTCTCCCACATGTGCTCGCCACCAGGGCCTTTCCAGGCTCTCACAACACTCACCCACACCCATGTACAGAGTATCGACAGCCGAGAACTTGAGTTTGTTCCGCTGCGCCGGCCCGTGATGCGACTCGCGGAAGGTGGTCATGTTTCTCATATGCGTGCTCATCCTGGACCTTGGAATGTTCTTTCTGAGGGTGACGAATGGTGAGAGGCAAAGCAAGGATGTGGATGAATGGGCGGGAACCCAAAGGTGTTGTTGACTTTATAAAGTCGAGGTGTGCATTAAGAGGTGTCCGCTTGTTTCTTCTGACTTCGCATCATCAGAGGCGCACGTTGCACGGCTCCCAGTCTCAGCTTCCCAGTTGGGTCTCTGCCGCGGAGAGAGAGAGAGAGGGTGCGTGAGGGCTGTGTGCTGTGCAAACAATCCACACAGATAAGGCGAGCCCCATGCCCAGCTATCGCCGGATGCATTGGATCGAAGTCACAGCAGTGAATGCGCGGGCCGCAAGTGAGTGGGCGAGAACGGACAAGAGGGTCAACGGGGCTTGAAGTCGTCGAGTCGAGCGTCACTTGTCGCTCGTTGCTCATCGTGAACCGCCTTCGGATGATCCGGGAATCGGGGAATCGAGAAGTGCACGAGCACATCCACAACCTTCTTGTGGCGCAGCTGTCGCCATCCAAAGTGGGCCTCTGCGCCTCTGCGCCTCTGGCCTTTTGCGCCTCGCCTCGCCTTTGCAGTGCTGGGGATTCCTGTGTGATCCTGTGTGACCTGTGTCGCACATGACAAACGTCATTCCACGGATTCTTACTTCGGGATATCAGGCCTCTGGATATCACAAGTGATATCACATGCAGTGCGGTACATCCTGGGATCCTGGGTACTTTGGGGGGTGCAAACGGATTGTTCCCATGATCCCATGGCCCATGGATTTACCAGTACTCTGTACTCTGTGCAATGCACCGACCGCAAATGTATGTCTCCCCTTGATCGCATTCCGTCTGGCCCGCTGATAGGGCTGATACACATATACATTGATCTGAACTGCCTCGGGCTATGCTGGCTACGTATGTGGTATGTTGCATGTGGTATCCTCGGCACTGGCGTGCTCTGCATTCCGAGCGTCGACATCACGGGACCATGTCTTGCTCGACGACTCTATCTGGACCGCCAAGGAGATCGACGAGCCGCACCAGTGGAACCTTTACTATAACACGTAAAATCAATCGATCTTCAGTCCGCCGAGCACATGCAGGAGCCGTTGGCGTCGGAATCTTGCAGTGAAGACTCTCGTTATGCTGGCTCCGAAATCTGCCCTCTCCACATAGGTATGTACGCACTTTATTCCCTTGTCGACGTGTTTGCAACGTCTGAAAGGGGTACTTGCGACTGCCGTACTCTGGCGATCCCGGATCCGTAGCGCCGTAGCCCTGTGCGCACCGCCAAGATCACAAAGAGTACAGTACACAGCCACGGGCTCACTCAGCGGCTCCCATGATCCCATGCCCGTCGACTGCTACATAGACCATTCTGCTTGCTCCGCATTCAGCTCAGACTATCAATCTACTGGTGCGATCTCCATCGAGTATCTCGGATCTCGAAGCTGCACAGTCACCTATCACCTATCATTGACAGTACGAACAACTGGCGTAAAAGGAGTTTGTTCGGGCTGTGTGAGCATGGGAGACGACAGGAGAGGAGATCGGGGATGGCAATCCCGAGTGGGGCCCCACAACCGCCCTTTGGCGTTCGGTTAACTCCGGCTACTGCAGTACTACAGTCCTCGATCTCGAAAACTCCACCCTACTCTTCAGGTACACGTCCACAAAAGTCGGCCCACATCCTGAGTTCAGTCTTCTTATGGCCTTCGCCCTCGGAGACTAACAGCTCTTCACTCGACATTCCCCCCCCACGATGCCTGCCATGATCCCGTTTGACGACGAGTCTGCCCAGATGAGCAAGACCTTCCTGGGCCGCGCTGCCTGGGGTCACGCCCTGGCAGAGGCGACGAAGCCGGCAGAGATGGAGCCCGTGCCGCCCGTCAACGCCAAAGGGGGCCGCACGATTCCGGCTGGCGGCTGGACAACGACATATGAGATTATGTGCACCGAAGGTTGGTGAGGCCGCGCCAGTAGGGGAGGCTTACTGACCGGTTTAGAGATGTGCAACCCTTTGGGCAACCTGCACGGCGGTGCCGCGGCGACTATCGTTGACTCGTAGGTCTAAATGATTTGTGGCGATGTCTGACGGGAAGGATCACATCAGCATCTCTTGCGCTCCTCGCGACGGAGACGTTCTGGGGTATCCCCATGCTGACCGGCGTTACCATCAGCCTCGACATGCAGTATTACAACGCAGCTCCAGTGTGGGTACTGTGGAGATGGGTGTTGCGGTTTGGCTGATGTTTGCAGAGGAACGAAGATGAAGCTGATCGTCACGGTCGAGCACATGAGCATGTCGCTCTGCAATGTCCGCGGAGACGTGAGTACACTGATACCGGCGGATGAGCAACCCACTTCTGCTTGACGACGCACACCTTAGCTATCAGTTAGACTAACTCCAGCTCGTTGACTGGGAGACAGGCAAGCGCTTCGCGAGCGGCACCCACATCAAGACCTGGCGACAACTCGCGCGCCCGTCCAAGCTCTGAATACGGAGCTGGAACTGACTTGACTGATGCTCTTTGATTAGAATGTACACGCCGTCACGTGAGACATAGGACGTTCATGATATAAACCTGGCAGTTTGACAGTGGAGGCTTTATCCGAGTTGTGGTGACCATGCGGCCAGAGTAGCCGGAACACAGGCGGCGAGCAGTTGATTGCCGCAGTCGTAGGGGACGGTGTACGCGTACAGTGTGTTGCCGGAGCTGTGGATTAGACTGCACGTGCAAACAAACTGCGGGCGAGGCGCGAGGGATGTGTGAGAAGCGGAGATTCGTGCCTAAAACTGTCGACAATGGTTCTCGGCCGCCAGCCCAACTGTCCACGCCTGTCTTCACATGACGACACACATCCATTACGACATTACCGAGCGAACCCCACCGTCTCATGTCCAGCTATAACGACCGTCTTTCTCGTCAACACGCACTCATCTCTCTGTTACTTGACACATTGGTGGATCCCACAACACATTTTGAACCTACCCACAAGGCCCATCTTTCCTGTGCGTCTGGCTTGCAGCTTCAATCTGACGCCAGCTGCATACCCATCATCACTCATCATGTCGGAGCCGGAGGTCATCATCGTTGGGTCGGGCATTGCTGGTGCAACACTTGCATCGCTGCTGGCCCCATCGTGCCGTGTACTGCTGCTTGACCGTGACGTCCGCGGCCTCCCAGGATCTACGGGACACGCGCCCGGCCTGGTTGGGAAGCTGGCTCCACCAGTTCCCAGCGCCGAGGGGCTGACCGAGCTCGCCAGGCGGAGCATTGCGTACTACCAGACTATTCCCGGCGGTTTTGATGTCGTGGGCGGCCTGGAGGTCACCACGGACCCCGACGACATGGTCAAGTTTGAGCAGCGGGCCAAATATGCGACGTCTCAAGGGATCAAAGCGCGCGTCGTGTCTTCAGCTGAAGCCCTGGCGCTAGCGCCCGAGCTTCTCGGCAAGATCGCGGGTGGCATCTACTTTCCCGACGATGGCACAGCCAACGCCCGTATCCTCGCCGAGCACGGTCACGACACCGCGCAGGCAGCTCGCGCCGAACTGCGTGATGCCGACGTCTTGTCAATCAAGCCCACCGATGACGGATACACGGTATCGCTCGACAGTGGCGAGACTCTCGCTGCACCCCATGTCGTGGTGTGCACTGGCATCTGGGCCGGTCAATTGACTCCCTCGCTCGCGAGCACGGCTGTCAGTGCAACGCACCCTTACGCCTTCTCTTCTCCTCATCCGCAACGGAGCAGCAAGTCGCCATGGATCCGGTGGCCGTTCAACCACGTCTACGCCCGCGACCATGGCGACCGGGACGGACTCGGCACCTACGCCCACGACCCCGTCCACGTTCGGCCGGAGACCTACAGCACAATGCGATCCAGCTTTAGCAAGTGGGACGACCGCTTTTCCAAGGTTGTGGACGACTCGCTGGGCTTCCTCCACCCCAAGACGGCCGAAACATTCGGTGGCCAAGGCCGCACCGTCTGCACCTCCGGTCACGGCAAGGACATGGACGCTGCCCGCGGCGCGGAGATGCCGTACGCTTATGGCGGCGTGTTCACCGTCACTCCGGACGGCATGCCGCACTTTGGCAAGCTCGAGACCAGTGGTGAGGGCACACTCTGGGCCGGTGTCGGCGCGTGGGTGACGCAGGCGGGTGGCGCGGCGCAGGTCCTCGCGGACATGATCCTCGACGCTATGGAAAAGAAGGAGGCGCCGGTCGAGGACAAGTGGCTCCGGACGGCGCTTGACCCGAGGCGCTTTGAGGGTCAGGATGCCGTTGAGCTGGAGGCCGCAGCACTGGCGTCGATGTGAGCGCTACCGCATTGCACCAGGTATGAGGATGGTTACCTGCAGAACTGCGAATGAAGCATATAGGAAGTCACTCCCAAGCAGCTGGAGCTTGGATTACTGAAACGCCCCAGGTAATGTCGATGACTGCTAACCCTCACTCAAGCTGACAGAGTCACTGCATGGCTCGCAGACCGGAGGGATGGGTTTCATCAGTTCTACAGAGACCCAGACCCAGACAACCTAGAATCGCCGTGTCCTCTACTTCGGCATCCATTTTCTTACATTACTTTACTACGTTCGTGTATCATTGTATGAGCGGCCTATTCTGCTATCTCCACTTGGCAGTGCTATCAAATCTCTCAATATTCTGGCTGGCGGATGTCGGGGCGCGTCGAAGCAGGACGTCGCGAACGCTAACGATACGAGGAGGAGTTGGGAAGAAGGCTTTGCGAGTCTTGAAGTACATGACGCCAAGGATGATAAGATCGATCAGCGACTCAATGTTAGTGGCCTATCTTCGGAAAAACGTACGAGAATAATCCAAACCCAAGGACAAACGAGAGCCCCAAATCTTGCACTTGATGGTCAGCTCCACCGACTGATTGTGTGCGCTAAACTTACTCCACCCCTTGGGCTGCGTTATCAGGATCCCATTCGAGAACCGATACGAAACCAAGCAAGGCAGCGGTCCATCCAAAAAAGAAAATCGACGTGAGGCCCCACAGTTGAGCCCCAGTTTTGACAAGGAATGAGCCTGGTCGACAGAGCAACAAAATGAGGCTTCGGGAGTCAGTGTTGGAGACATGCCGGTTCAATCACCTGGACGCCGCTAGCAGGAAACTTAAAGCGCCGGTTACACAACAGCCAACGATGTACCTATCGTAGTCTGCGATCAGCAAGGTATGACAACAGAGCATTACAGCTCAATGCTTACGATGGTGCAGCATGACTGCTGTGCACGCCACTTCACCTGCGCAGCAGACTGTCACAAGAGCGAAAATGAAGATGTAAACTGAAAGGATAATGCTAGCCATCGTGGGGAAGAGTGTTTGGTGCTGCAATTCTTTGGCAGGCAAGTAGTCTTTTAAGCAAAATCCAGGTAATGCTGACCCATGGATTCGCCCGGAACACTACTGTGTGAGTGGTCCACTGCCTCTACGCTCATTGTACTTGGGCTGTGAATATGACGTGCGAGATACTAACGTTCAGCACTGAAGCGTCAGCTGTCACTACACTATGAAGCAGTAAACATGGCAGCGGACCTCTGTCGTCAAAGCCCTCGTTGTCAAGGTGACAAACTACAACAGACTCAAAAGCGTCTCAGCCCTCATGTTGGCAAGGAAACCGCCATCCAGGTGCACCAGCACAAGTCTGACGAGATACCCCGACCCGACAAACGCAGCTAGCAGAGCTTATCGCCCGGGCAACTGGCAGCTGATCCAGATAATGACGATGACGAGAGCGCGGTGTCTGGGGTCGTGAGATCAATTAATCAGTTCCAGAGTTTCAGACCGGACTAATCTATACTTTCACCTTCCAGAAAACGTCATTAACATCAGGAACGGTTCCAGTTTGACGTATCATTCAACTGCGGTTCCTTTTGGGTTGCTACTGTATGCGATGTGCTGGTGCCTGTCGCCCCTGTCCCGAAGAGTGCTGGGTGTGTCGGCTATCTGATTCTAGACGCTGCTTTGAGTCGCGACGAATCCAGCTAGAAAGGTCTCGGGTCATCTAGTCTGAGCTAATCTCGAGGTTACACCAACACGAAACCACATTTGGGGCCGGACATGACGTCAAGCTCGGTGGAATCTTCCTTCGTTGGCTTCCCTCAAACCTGGCAGACATGTTGAAAATTCGGGACTTTTCCATCAAAGGATGTTCGATCTCTCTGTCTTGCTTACATGACATGGGTTTAATTTCCAAGAGGACAGCGTTACGCGGAGGACTGAAAGTAAAGCAAGTATCTATTCGGCGTTCTGGGTTACGTGGACAACATGTACCTCAAGGCAATCCACATGTTCTTCTGACAACCAAGTCAGTTGGGGGCGTCTGGTGTGTGATTCGGAAGTGAGCATGATTGCCACTGGAATGACACGGAACAGCGAAGAAGGAAGATTTCAGTAGGTCTGGATCGTGGGGCATGAATGTCACCAAATTCCACCGGCTCGACCCTACACAACCAACATCAGAACGAAGCAGAGGACTTGAGCTGCAGAGTTGACGGCTGAACGCTTCTTAAAGAACCTCACTACGAGTCGTCTACAGGGATTGAGGGGGACCTGTCCCGAGAGGAACACGAACCTGGTGTCAACAGTCTATAGCAATGCTACGCGAAGCTGTTCTCAAGACGACGACAGCTTGAGTCTTCTGACATGTTTGGTTACTGAAGGCCACGCTCTGGGAATCTCCAAGAAGTGGAGCTCGGCATCGAGATGTGCGGGTTGCGGAGAAAGAAAAAGGTATGAAGGGTGGGCCCCACCTCGCGACCGGGCCATCGCAGCCATCGCGACAAGTGAGTCCTCTTTGTACCGCGGTCGTCCACCTAGAGGGTCATGGACTCGGAACAGATCACGATATATAACAGGTAAATAGTGACCTGAATCACTTCCCCACATCAGTTTTTTTTCTCAACTCTCTGCTCCTCTTGAGTTCCAACGTAAACCTCAAGAAGTGATCTTACTGCCTTATTCAGTGCGTTAAGCGTTAAGTGTGACAAGAATTAATTCCTAACATTGAAGACACAGTAATGTTCATCAAACCCGTCACTATTGCAGCTCTCCTTCCTGTCGGCGGGAGGAGCGGCATTTCCTTCGGCAGCCAAGGATAAATCCCACCTTGACGGTCCCCACTTCAATTCCAAGGTTGCGCGAGACGACCCCAAGCCTGACATCTTCGGTATTCAGCGCTTCGCCAACGGCTCAATTCACTGTCAAGATCCCGCTTCCGTCCCCGAGTTCCCCGTGCTTGATTTGGCCATCGTCGAACAGCTCATTGCGCAACATTCCGGAAGCAACACATCTGACATCGATTTTTCTCCCGCTCTCCGCAACTCGACAGATAATGGCGTACTCCCCATCTACGCCAATGACGATGGTGACGACGAACTTGACAAGGCGAAGGAGCTTGCCGAAGCCGGAATCTCGTTTGTCGGAGGGACCGCTGGGGCGACCGCAGCCGCACTTCCTTCCACGGCTCTGGGCACTGCCATCTCATCCGGCCTAGGACTCGCAGGTGCGGTCTTGGGTGCCGTCGGTGGTTTTATCTCCTTGATCATCAACATTGCCAAGGAGCTTAAGAAGAAGGATCACACCTTCCGGGGAAAATTTATTAAGAAGTCACTGGAGGTGCTCCAAGACAAGTACGAGGACCACAACGTCTTTATCTATCACCAGTTCCAGGACGACTTCAAATGGTACCTTGATGACGAGAGCACCATGATCACCACTCAGGCCGCCCTCAAGCGCAAGGACGTTGCCGATACCACCGAATACTTCAACATCGTAGTTTTCAGGGGAGGTGGCTGGCTCCAAAACAGCGGTGACCACGGTTGGCAGAACTGGGGTTACGCCGGCTCCTACGAGGAGACTGAGGAGGACTGGGGCCGACATGTCGACTTCTTCTAAGCAGTTCAAGAAGCGTGATTTTGCAGCCTCAAAGACCGATTCAGACACCGACCTGCAAAAAGAACAAGAGAAAGTAAGAAATACAGTAAAAATAACACCCCGCAACCACCAACGGATCCCATTGCGAAACAGCCCCGAGAAGCCGATCAAAAACACAAACGCATTATGATTGTAAGTACCTCAAGTATGGATACCTAACTAACAACTTCAAAGACACAAAATCCGATTAAGAAGAAGGAAGACAAAAGACGACAAAATCACCTCACAAGAAAACCCCGAGAAAACCTTCCCGATAAGCGCGCTTTTGACCGACAGATTACACTCTTTTACATTTCATCCGCCCTTCGTCGTATCTGAGATTTACAAACCCCCTCAACTCTCCTCTTATGTATTGCTGTTTAGCTTAGAAAGGCAATGCGGTGAACATGTCGAATTAATCTCGAGGCAGTCCTTGCATTGTCTTCATTCGTTGAAGGTGGAAGACAGAAAGGTGGTACCTCTCGACATTTGCCGACAGTTGACCAGGTCGTGCATGATACAGCAGCGCACACAACAGAAACCTTGTCCCTCGATCACTTGGAGAACCCTGATGCAGAAGGCTTCGACTTCAGCACCGTTGCGGTCAGAGTATTGCCTTACGGACTCAACGGATCATCGGGCTTAGAGGATTTAGCTGACAAATCGTCAGTGAACTCTTTGCTGGGCCATTACAACAAACCTTCCTGAGATGGTTGTAATGAATGCCCACTGTAAGCTCGGAATAACATCCGTGCGGTGAGGAAATGCGGACTCCTGTTACCGTTGTCCACCTGTCAACCGCTCTCCATCTCATACCCAAAATCATGCCCACTGCAGCCATTCGCCCAGAGCATGGAGCAGATCAAAGATTCCCGCTTGACATCATACAGCATGAATGGGTTCGTTGGATGAAGGGTTTAAATTGGCGAATTATCTGCTTCGAAGCGGTCCATCAGGTGGACGCGCTGACTGTAGCTGACTCGCCTGTCAACTTCTTCAAAGCTCAGGCGAGACGGCGACGTAAAGGCGCAGGGGCGTCGACCTCGGTGAACCTGATATGCATCAAGCACTAACAACGCCACAATCTGCAGATTAGATCTCCGTCAGCGGCATCTGCATATACTGACCATACCAAGTTGAACAGTGATTAAGGCCAATGTGGCGAACTGCAGGCTAAACTGTCAATCCGCGCGATGCTTCATCCGATGTAGAGCACTCACTCGTCCGCGATCCCATATCGTTTACTCTTGGACGAGTAGAATATGATTAGTGGCAAAGCTGCCAGGAGTGTGAGGCAGTTAAGGAGAGTCACTTCGTTCGAGATCGAGGCCCATTTTGACTGTGGCCGCGTTTCGCGTAAAACAAGACTTGTAGTGTAAGTGGCAAAGATATCTTATTGGGAAGCGTACATGGGAATCAAGATTGCGAATGACACCCCAGAGAGGACACAGCGCACAATGTCGTACGTTGCTTGTGCTACGGCCGTCAGAACTCGGAGCATGTAGAGGAGGCCCATTTGTACCTACTGAAATGTGATCGCGCGCCACTGCACGCGCAGGCTCCGCCAGCGCATAGAGGTAGCAGAGCTAGTAGAGACTTGTGAAAGAGGACCAGACGACGACCCATGATTCCAGAAACATTGAGCAGATTCGAGTTGGACACGAATTGAGAGGTGTGTTGGGTGTACTTGCTGTTGTCGCAACTGTTGACGTATTTGAGCTTGCTCTGACGTGCTGGATGTTGTCGAACAGTATTGTACTGTTCACCTGCACCGCACCGTACCCGTGTTACGAAATGCTGTGACCGTGACAGATGCCGCAAGGAACAGGATGTATCCAATCCTCCACTCCACCGTACCTGGAGAATGTCACGGGACTGTTCTGTTGCAGCACAAAGACGATTTGGCGAAAGTGGTCATTGGCACAAACTCAAGGTGGCCCTTCTTTGGCAACATCTTGGGACGCAGCCCAGGAACAGTTAATGCACTCGGGCTTTGTGAGGCGGTGTGCAATATCGAGAACGGCGGCGTATGGACGTCGACGGTCAGAAGTCTGTAGAGCCAACACTCGAGGGCGACGGCACATCATACAGATCTCAATCGAACTCAATGAACTAAGCATGCCACGAATTGCGAGACAGCAGTGGAGCTCCATGCAATTCAATGGCCACCCAACATCAAACTGATCTCCAAGGTTCGTTGCATCACCTATACACTTGTGCCAGTTCCCGACCTCGTTACAACCTTGCCTCACCCGATGATTCGTCGGCTTGACCTTCGATGTGATCATAAACTATGCGCTCCATCTTGGCCATAACGTCGAAGAATGACTGTGGATTCGCAGGGTCAAGAATCTGGGTCCCGCAGAAACCCTTCGAGTCAGCTCTGGGCGACCGACACAATTCACTCACAATGATCTCTGTCTGCGGATCGATCCAGAAGCGCGTCTTGGCGAGGCCCCCCCAGAACCCACTGCCTGCCCGGCGGCCATCGGGGCTGTCCGTGGTTGTGAGTGCCAGACCAAGCGAATGTTTGACCTTGTGACCGTCTAGCATCGCAGAGTTGATGTAGGCCTGGCTTCGGAGGAAGGCCGCGAGATCCTCGTAGGCGGTGGTCTCGCCGCGCGGCGGCAGTGCATTTGTGAACAGCAACTTGAAGGACTCGGGCTGGAGTATGAGCATTGCCCGGCACCTTTGCATCCTGTAGACTCACCGAGATAATCCCTCCCTCACGGTCTTTGCAGCCCAGGAGATGCTGCAGGAATGTCAAGTAGCCCTTTGCAGTTCCGAGAAGGCCACCGCCACCGGAAAGGTCGCCAATGTCCTCGCGCGTGAGGGACATGATGGGGCGGGGACCGTCGATGGGGACGATCTTGCCATTCGCCTTACCGCACAATCCCATGAGGTGTTTCTTGATGTCATCAGAAGGGTAGAATGTCATTCCAGTCACACCGCAGGGGCCCCAGATGTTCTCCTGGAAGTACTCCTCCAGTGTTTTCCCCGTCAGGCGCCAGACTAGGAAACCAGCCCAATCGATGCCAGTCGAGTACAAGTACTTTGTTCCCGGTTCAAAGTGAAGGGGAGTCGTGAATGCCTCGACTGTCGCGTTGGGTGCCAATGGCGACTGAGCCTTGACATACTTTCCCCAGCGATCCTCGGCGGAAGAGGTGAAGGGATATGCCAACCCCGACGTATGGGTGAGCAGGCGCCTAAGGGTGAGCGGCTCTTTCCGCGGGCGGGTGATGGGCGTTCCGTCGTCCGCAAAGCCCTCTAGCAACGGCATAGCCACCAACTCTGGACAGTACTTGTCCAGGAGGCTCGGGTCGTCAAAGTCGACGAGTCCCTTCTCGGCCAACTGAAGGCACGAAACCGCAACCACGAGCTTGGTCATAGAGAACAGCTGGAGTGCTGTTGTGAGCTACATCCCTTGTCCCCTGAGGTGGATGCGGCCACGTACTGGAGCTCTCATCCACCTGCCCCGCTTCAGGCTGCCCGGCGAGCCTGTCGCCCTTGCACGCAGAATAGATGGGACCCTCAGAATTGTAAACGGCGAAGAAGAATGCGGGGAGGTTGCCGGCCGCAACGGAGGCCTCCAAGTGCGCATTGAGCGCGGCCTTGCCCTCGGCGGTCAGATTGGGTAGGCTGCGAGTCATTGTGTGTTGGGGACAATGTCCCCCAAGGGCTCAGAGTGTCTTATACAGCCGTACACTAAGTTGCTGCAGGGTCAACAATTGGGGTGTGCCCCAGCTGCGAGTTCGGTCATTTCCGATGGCCCAAAGGTGGCCGAGATGGCACGAGTCGTCCGGGCAATGTCGAACCGGGCACTATCAGTGCGGGGTTGTCCCCACATTGACATCCATCTCTGCAACCTGTTCACACGGCGGTCTCCTGTTTCTTACACATGTGCTATCCGTCCTCAATAGAGTCGCCAAGTCAAAGTGAACCAGTTCCTACTACTTCGCTCAACACCTCGCCGCAGACACAGCGACTAATGTCCCTCACCTTTTAATCGGCGTTTACCAATCTAACGTGTCTGGTTTGTGAACTTCCCATTATGACTTTCACCCGTAGCGTTCTCAACAACGCGACACGATCTTCCATCCGTCAGCTGAGTGGCAGAACGAGCACGCCAGTCTCCTTACGGGGACATCTTGCTATTGGCAGTTTGCGATACGCGTCGAGTCTACCTCCTCGCTCGCCGAGGTTTGCGACAGTGACCGCCGACCACGTCGCCCAGCTTCGTGGTCTGCTCGACTCCCCTCGGTCTCTCCTGTCAACACTCGATGGTAGCGCCTCCGCAGAAGATCTCGTTGCGTACAACAATGACTGGATGAATAAGTATCATGGCAGTAGCGCGGCTGTCATCAAGCCGAGAAGCACTGAGGAGGTGTCTCGGATTATGCGATACTGTTACGAGAACGACATCGCTGTGGTTCCACAGGGAGGAAATACGGGTCTATGGGTGAGCATGGCTGTGACCGCAACTCAGCGGTGTTGGCGTTGAAACTGATGTCAATCGCAGGAGGAAGTGTGCCCGTCCACGACGAGGTCATTTTATCACTGTCAAACATGAACAGCGTCCGCTCATTCGACCCAGTCTCCGGGGTCCTGGTCGCAGACGCAGGGGTAATCCTCGAGTCGGCCGACAGCTATCTTGCGGAACGCGGCTTCATCTTCCCACTCGACCTTGGTGCCAAGGGGTCATGTCATGTGGGCGGTGTGGTTGCAACCAACGCAGGTGGACTTCGACTGCTCCGCTACGGCAGCCTGCACGGCAGCGGGATTGGAGGTGGTGCTTCCAGATGGCACAGTCTGGAGTGGCTTGCGTCAATTACGCAAAGACAACACTGGTGAGTGCTTGCCGGAGAACTAGGGGAGGTCTCTAACTGTCAGGCTTTGACCTCAAGCAGCTTTTCATTGGATCCGAAGGAACGCTGGGCACCATCACTGCTATTTCCATTCTCTGTCCTCGGCGTCCAAAGACAATGCGAGTGGCCGTGTTCTCCGCGGACTCGTTTGAAGCGATTCAGCAGGTGTACGCCGATGCCAAAACAGATCTCGGTGAGATTTTGTCGGCATTTGAAGTCTGGGACAAACAGTCGTACGAGTACTTCTGCAAACACCAAACAGCGATGGGATCCGAACGCAAGCTGTTCTCGACCGAGGGCGAGTTCTACTGCCTTGTGGAGTTGGGCGGGAGCAACCCGGAGCACGATGAAGAAGTAGGTTGACTGACCGCCGTCTGTCCATGTGCAGAGCTGACGTTAAGAAACTGAGCAACCTTCTCGAACATCTCATGAGTTCAGGAACCGTCCTCGATGGAGTGGTGGCGCAGGACGAGTCGCAGTTTGCCCACCTGTGGTCCATCCGCGAGCTCATCCCCGAGTCCTGCAGCAAGTCAGGTGCGGCGTTCAAGTACGATCTCTCCATCCCCGTCGCGGAGATGTACAACGTAGTCGAGGAGATGCGGGAACACCTTCGCTCGCGTGGCCTACTCCGCGGAGATGGTGTTGTGGGCGATCCCATTCGAGGTGTTGCAGGCTTTGGTCACATGGGTGACGGTGAGTTCGCTCTAGTTACAGAAACCTAACATGGCAGGTAATCTGCATCTGAACGTAATTGCCGACAAGTTCTCGGAGGAGATACAGGCTGTCATTGAGCCGTTCGTGTATGAGATTGTCGGTGAGTGTGGCATGGCTTGCCTTCTAGGTCACGACTCACAATGCAGCCAAACGTGACGGCTCCGTATCCGCTGAACACGGCCTTGGTGTCATGAAGGCGCCGTACATTAGCTACTCGCAAACAGAGGTGTCGATTGACCTCATGAAGCGCATCAAGAAGATGTTCGATCCAAAGGGCATCATGAACCCGTACAAAGTGAGTTCCGACATTGTTGAGTCGGATGCTGACTACAGTTTGTGGTTTGATTTAGACATCAGAGACAGATAGATTCTACACATCGATGTGCTTCCTCTTGAACAGATGCTACCCATAACGCTTCTAAGACTATGTGAGGTAAAAGATCACCTGTCCATATGACAGCGTTTCGCATCCCACATGCAAGTTCCAAACCCACTCGGCGAGTGTCAAAAACAGCTTTGCTCAGCAGAGTGCTAATGCACTCCACGCATCGAGGGCGTAGCGATCTATCACTACGTCGGCCGGTCGGGTCATGCATGCGGAGCGCCATGACACGCTGGCACTCCAAGATGTGGTCACGTACGCGGGAGCAAGAGTCCTGGGGGCTGCTGACTGGGTAGCTGGCCGAGACGGTTGCATGAAACATCAGCGCTGGCTGAGTGTGCGACCGTCACTCTCAGCCAACGCTTGCGATGTCGAATGTGGTGCATCGATGTGACGTTTTCAGTCAGTAACGCGAAGACCGGCGACGACGACGGCAATCTCGCAATCTCGCCATACTCTCGCCAGATGGCCAGAGGCGCCAGATATCGCCATATCGCCAGATTAAGTTTGGACACGTGTGTGCCATCCGGCAGAGCTCACTAGATCCTAGATCCTAGATCATGTTTATGAGACCGCTGAAAAGTTTGATTGTCTATTGTCTTGTCATTTTGCACGTGATACTTTAAATCAACGCAACCTCCACATCCTCACTTGAAAAGTCTCTCTTAAGACTTAAGTGAGTTCGGTTGCCCAACCGCTAACAAGCGACCACCGACAAGCGATCTGATCGCGACCGCGTGCGAGCAGATGGCCTTGAATGCGGCCAGCGCGAAGCGAACTAACTGAGGCAAAGCCCTAGAGTGGCCAGACGTTGTTGAGCCGAGGCTACCGGTGGTCGACTTGTCCTGATAGGAGACCTGACCGGAGATCTGTTGGACTGTCGCTTATGGGTCCCTGATGATAATGCTTGACCACTGGGCAAGCACGATACTTGCGAAGACTTCTCAAGCGTTCTGCAGCATTCGTTCCAGTTTCGTCACAGACAAACGAGCTAGTGGATGGCAACCGAAGTTGTGCACAACACAGATCAATCAATATCCTTGCATAAATCGTACGGCTGAACTCAGATGGACTACTAAGCGATCCCATGCTGCTATGACCTTGACTTCTCGTCAAACGAGTGCTGAGGAAGAGCAAGCTCGCCGTCAAAGTCGTTCTTCTTCTTCTTGTTGCCCCACGGGCGGTTAAGGGGGCTGTCCTTGCCCTGGTACAGGAAGAGGTCGTAGAAGAATCCGCCAACAACACCGCCGCACAGCGTTGCGATGATCGGGGTGTAGATCCAGTAGCAGTTCTTGTAGGTCCAGATCTTGGAGGGGTAACCATACATGGCGGCGGCAATGCGGGGTCCAAGGTCACGAGCAGGGTTGAGGCAGTAGGCGGTCTGTGTACCAAGGGCAGCACCAATGCCGACGATCAACCACAGAAGGATCATGCCGTTCATACCCGCAGGAGCTGGGTTGTTGTCCTTGTCTCCAAGACAGAAGATACATGCGAGCAGGACAGCCGTGGCGAAGAGCTCGGAGAAGAAAGAACCTGTACGATTAGCTCACTGTTCAGGGGTTCCGATTAGCACGATCGAGCATGGCTGCCACATGCCACACCGTCACTTCCATGCTGCCATGAATCCATGGATACATGCCACCACCACTCACCAATGTTGGACATGTACGGCTGCGAGTCGGTGAAGAAGAGCGTTGCCGACGACGTGGCAAGACCGTAGGTACGGGTGTTGTACCCGCCCTCGAACTTGTTCAGGAGGGCGTGGTAGTTGCCCATTACGAGACACGATCCTATACACGCTCCTGGAGCAAGTCAGATCCAGCCCCGAAATAACAATCAGAGGCAGAGCACTCACCGAGAACCTGAGCAAGCATGTAACCCGGCACCTTGCGCCACGGGAAGCCACGCCAGATGGCCAACGCCAACGTGACAGCCGGGTTGATGTGGGCGCCCGAGATACCGCCGGCAATGTGGACGCCAAACCTGAGGAGGGTCAGCCAAAAACCAAAATCGTGATCCTGTGGCACACTCACATGACGCCGATACCCCAACCAAACGAGATGGACAGATAGCTCCCCTGCTTCAACTCGCTGAGCACGACCTGACAGTTGACGCCGTTTCCAAAGATGATGAGAATCATGGTGCCGATGAACTCGCCGAAGTACTCCTTGTACGCGTGACGGATGCGCGACAGGGGGTTGACCAGGTATGGCGCCTCCTCCATTTGGATGATGCTGGCACGGCGGATTTCCACACTCGGCTTGCCCGGCTCCACTCCGGGGTGCTCGGGGTGGTGTTCCAGGTGAGCCACGAACTTGTCGCTGACCGGGCTGGCCAGAGGGTGCTGGCCGTTCTGGCCGTCCTGGGGCGAGGTAACGGGGACCAGCCCGAGTGCCTGGTGTTCGGCGGAAACACCATTTGGTGGGAAGCTCTGCGGGGGCATGGTCGTCGTCGTCGTCGAAGTGACCTGGATGGGCCTGTCATTCGGGTGCACAACGATAGCGTTGGGCATCTGGCCTGCTTCGTTAGCTGTCATACGTTCTTCTCTCTCTTGGCGAGCCCCTGGTCGCACACCGCTTTCCACCACAGTGCAGGCCAGGGCTGACAGTGGCGAGATGTGCCACGGTGCCAGTCGAGATAACTAAGCAACTCACCACCTTCGATGGCCTGTAGCATATCCGGAGTGACCAGCACATAGCGGACGCCGGGCTCCCCGACGGCTGCAAAGCCGGGACCGTACAGCCTGGGGTCGTGGTTCTCTTCGTGGTGGTGGTGATGGTGCTCGGCCATGGTAACTCAATTGCAGTAGTTGGGGGCAAGACACGCCGTCAAGGCATGCCAGCTATTTAGCGGCAGACCATCTGCCTCTTGAGACTGAAACGAAGCTCAACCTGTTGCTGACGCGAGTGGAAACAGGTGCTCGGATAACGATGAACCGGCAGTTTACGTCCAGTCGTCCTCGGAGTTCTTTCTTGACTGCTATCGCCTCGCACCTGCGCGTCGGTAGTTCTGCTTGCTCCCTCCTGGCTACACTCCCAGCCTTCCCGCTTGCGCCTTTGTCGTCCTTGCGAACAGAGCACGACAAGGTTGCCCCAAGTTGCCCCAAATGTAACTCAGCTCATTGTGAGGCAGACGCAAGCCTGTGATCATGGTGGCAGCTTTGGCGGCAGAGCTCAGAGGCCAACGGTGGACGGCCAGCAGAGGAGCAGATCAGGTAGAGGACGGAGAGAAGACACCACGCGCTAACGTCTGCCCCTCCCCTCATGGCCCTCGACGGTCATGACCGTGGCGACAGCCGCGCAGGGGTGGATATCTTTAGCGCTCGGGCGCTGGTGCAGGCCTAGGTCTTTATCGCTGGCTTGCTCAGCTGCGATGCTCCAGTTGCAACTCCGGAATCATCGGCACGACAACTTCTTCTCCAAGCCTTAGACTTGCGCTTGCCTTCGGCATTCTCATCTGGGATTCCGTTAGCACCACCTCGGGCCCGCAGCTAGCGGGTAAGGAGTCGATCGCCGCGTTCCACTCGATCTCTCTCTCCAAGCGCGGTTCAGCCGGATTAGTGCAGCTGCGCGTGCCGCCTAATGAGGGATCGCCTCTCTGCTCTGCTGCTTGGATCTGTACGTTCTCCGCCGCAGCTTGCATCTCCCTGCTCATGTGGACCCACCAGCTGACAGGGCTCTCTTGGAGCACGCAGTTTCGCAACCGCCCAAAGGTGCACAAACTCAACCGAGGTCCAGGAACCGCACTAGGTAGAAGCGCATGCTCGTGTTGCGAGATCGTGAGCAGCTGGGCACCGGGGGAGAGGTCGCGTTCGAAAAAAGGCAGCTCGGGAGAGACGGCTTGGCAAGGGACATCGGCTCAATCTCCGAAGACCGTCGCACCACTGGCAGACCTCGCTTAGAACTATAGCACGGGCACAACGCCACTTTCCTCTATGAGGGGTGCTGTTCGTGGATCGCGGCATCCCAAGCAGCCAAGAACAGTGCGAACCATACCATTGTATTTGGTGTGGCTGCCATGCCATGGATGCCATGCGCTGCCATGCGGGTGCGCTGCCTCCGGGCCCCGGACCGGTGCGAACCTATGATCGCATAAGAGAGGCTCAAGGCAGAGGCTGGCACAGGAACAACTGCTTTCTAGGAACACGTCTTGTAAGATCCCTTTGCTCATGCATGAGCAGCGGAGCCGCAGGAAAAGTCCTGACGGGACCGAGCCTATTCGAGCCTCGGCCAACAGCCTGCACATCCTGTCCTCTCGGTTTGTGGTTTGCGCTCGTTTTAGCTCTGCTAACCCTACGCAGCCCTGCACTGCCCTGGACTCCTAACGCGATTAATCTTCGTTGCCAGCAGTCTGTTTCTGCGGGCCCCACACGCTCCAGAGCGCGAAAGACCCATGACCGCATGTGTAGCCCCGCATAGTCACCGGTATGTGGGGCAACAGAGGCCGAGGCGCGACGCAGTGATCGACATCATGTCGCATACCCTCCTGACAGTCAGGTACAGTGTGGCCCCACCACCCACCTCAGCCACACATTATACCGACCCCGTATGCCCGGACACCCCTCTCTCCTCGCACCGGTACACACGCGCTTCGGCCATGCCAGCGACAGCGAGAAGCGCGGGCAAGCCACATACCGCGCAGCACGCGCAGCCAGGAATAAACCGGTGTTTCTGAATGTCGGTCAGAATAATAAGTTAATGAGAAACCGACAGGGGCGACGGCGCGGGATTGCGGGTATCGCCAAGCGCGTCCACGGCCACCCATGCCAGCCGTTTTAAGAGTAATCTCCGACAACCCGCCGAGCATGCTAAGCGTCCAAGCTTTATTCACGCAGCCTTGCCCACTTTTGTTCCTGCTTGTCCTTGGGCCACTCGGGCTCAGTGCGTTGCCCCTCGCCCCTCATTAGCAAAGAGCGGCGTATCAACAACCCCAGGTCTACTGCGCGATAGCCCTTCAGTGGTGCCTTTGGGCTCCTTCCAATTCACGTTCAAGCGCGACTTGCTGCCGTCATGGGAGTCGCGGGTCCTCATCAGCTGAGACCCGGTTTTGTGGGGACTAGGCCAAATATGGAAGTCGCACCGGCTGTGTCACCATGTGGTGACGATCAGAAGCCCTCGGCCCGGTGTGCCCCGGATCTGTCTGTTGGGAACTTCATCTTGGCCCATTGGCAATGAGCGGGCACGACACAAGTTGCCAAGGAAGTGGACAGGGGGTGAGAACCTTCGCGGAGAACAATGTCGCGCGGTAGTCAGCGGATCGCACTAGCCGGCGGCACTCTCCGGCGTGTTGCGCCTCGAGATAACAATGTGAGGGCTGGCAGGCGGTGTGTTACCATTGAGCATTGTATCGTACCCCAGTGCCGACTGCCCAAGCGCCTGAACTTCCAAGCGAAGCGCAGCTGTGTGGTGCGAGGTATGGTGATACCGGGCGACCTCACGGTATCGCGCGTTGTCCGTGCGGCCACGTCTCACCGCCGCCGGTTGAACGGGCTGTCTATCCGGACCGCAACGGTTCCCAGACACGATGAGAAGAGAGAGCGCGCAGGTCGACGACGTCTATAGAACCCCCGGTCTGCTCTCCGTTCACTTTCCCCCCATCATCAGCCCAACATGACCGTCACCAAGAAGCAGTACCTCGTCTCCGTCGACATTGGCACGACCTCGACTCGTGCCATTGCCTTCGACGAGACTGCGGACGCCGTGGCGACTCACCAGATTGAGTACGACCAAATCTACCCCCACCCCGGATGGCACGAGCAGCGTCTCGAGGACCTCATTGGTACCGTCTACACCTGTCTTGATGGCGTCGCCGAGGCCCTCAAGGCCAAGGGCATCAGCGTCCATGACATTCCTGGTATTGGTATCACCAACCAGCGTGAAACTACCTGTGTTTGGTCGCGCAGCACTGGCAAGCCCCTCTACAATGGTGAGTACTAAAGCTCTTGGACGTGTTAGCAGCCATGCTGATCTCACAGCCATTGCTTGGCCCGACACCCGTAACACTGTAACGGTCAAGCAGCTCGCTCTCAAGTCGAGCAAGGGCACTGAGGCGCTTCAGGACAAGACTGGGTGAGTAGTGACAATCGGGATTGTGTGTCGTTTCTCCTAACTGACGCCCAGTCTTCCCCTCTCCACCTACTTTAGTGGCACCAAGCTGCGCTGGATGCTTGACAACGTTTCCGAGGTCCAGAAGGCACACGAGGCCGATGACCTCATGTTTGGTACCGTCGAGACCTGGGTTCTCTGGAACCTCACTGGCGGGAAGAACGGCGGTCTCCACCTCACGGATGTGACCAACGCGTCGCGTACGATGCTCATGAACATTCGCACGACCCAGTGGGACAAGAATTGCCTTGAGTTCTTTGGCATCCGCGAGTCGTGTCTTCCTAAGATTGTCTCCAACGCGGAGATCTATGGCAAGATTGTCTCGCCCGAAGGTCGCAAGCTCGCCTTTGAGGGCCTTCCCATTGCGGGCATGATTGGCGACCAGCAGGCGGCGCTCGTTGGCAACAAGTGCATTGAGCTTGGCTCTGCCAAGAACACCTACGGTACCGGCGCATTCATGCTCTTTAACACTGGCGAGGAGGTCGTCCCGTCCAACTACGGTCTCCTGACCACTACTGGATACCGTGCTGGCCCCAACGCCAAGACCATCTACGCCCTCGAGGGCTCGATCGCCGTGGCTGGATCATCAATCAAGTGGCTGCGTGACCAGATGGGTCTCATCGCCGAGGCTTCCGACATTGGCAAGTACGCCGGTGAGGTCAAGGACACCGGTGGTGTCTTCTTTGTTCCTGCCTTCTCGGGTCTTTTCGCTCCATACTGGGACGACACGGCTGCGGGTACCGTTATCGGCATCACGGGCTACACCAACCGCGCGCACATGTGCCGTGCGACGCTCGAGGCGACGTGCTTCCAGACCCGTGCTATTCTCGAGGCCATGACCAAGGACTCGAACAAGCAGCTCCAGATCCTCAGGGTCGACGGTGGAATGACAAACTCGGGTAAGCATCATTTGTGAAACACTTTACGTTCCTCCACTGACGCCACAGACATCTGCATGCAGCTCCAGGCCGACATTCTCGGCATTGAGGTGGAGCGCCCGGTCATGCGCGAGAGCACGGCGCTTGGATCTGCGATCTGCGCCGGTGTCGCGCTTGGCCTCTTCGGCTGGGACCTCGAAAAGCCCGAGACGCTCAGCAAGGTGAACGTTTCTGGCCAGACCATCTTCAAGCCGCAGAACGACGCACACGACCGCGCGAAGCGCTGGAAGGGATGGGAGAAGGCCGTCCAGCACGCCAAGAACTGGAAGGACGTCACCCAGCCCTCGCGCCGCGTGTCTGGCGCATTCGAGTCCGATAAGACTGCCACGTTCAAGGAGTAGGTTCTGCGGGAATGATTCATGGTTCTCGCTTAGCGGTTGTTGACCCCCTCAACGGCTTGATGAGGAGGATACCCTTCCCAGGCCGCGGTTGTGATTCCCGGCCGTGTTGTAGTAGTCAGACGATTCAATGTTAAATGTGGTTCTCAAAGCACCGCTGCAATGTCTGTCGCTCGAGACGACATACTCGCGCATGTCTGACGTCGCGGCCTGACACACTAACCCGAATACATAGTCTTTAACATTACGGCGTCAACACACGCACATCGAGCAGCACCGGACCATTGGCATCCAGGGCGGCGCGGTACGCTGCCTCAAACTCGTCTCTCGTGTTCGTCTGCGACGCGGGCACGCCGTACCCTTCTGCGAGCTTGACAAAGTCAATGCCAGGCAAGTCGAGGCCGCCAACAGACTCGACCTCAAGGCGGCGCGCGAACCCACGTAATGCGCCGTAGCTGCGGTTGTTGACGATTACAAACACAACGCGCTCTCCGCGCTGCGCGGCCGTGTACAGCGCGGGCAGGGCGTAATTTGTGCTTCCGTCGCCGATGACAGCCACGACGGTCGCCTCGGGCCGTGCGAGCGCGATCCCCACAGCTGCCGGGAGACCGAAACCCAGCCCGCCCGACGCAGGGAAGTGGTACATGCCCGGCTCGTCCATGTGCACGTGATCCAAGAACGCGAGATCGAGGGTGGTCGACTCGTTGACGTAGACGATTGGCCGAGTGTGCTGGCGCCGGAATTCATTGAGTACATCCAGGACTTCCAAGCCTGCCATCAGCCCATTCGCAGTGCGCGGTATCGGTGCCAGAGAGCGGGGCTTAACACGGACGCCACGGTCGTCAACCGCCCCAGCGAGGGCCGCCAGCGCGCCGCCGACCTCCGCCACGATCGACTCGCCGTACGGCGCTCGTGATGCCTCGCCCGCGTCGCTCGTGATATGAATCACCTGCGCGCCCGCAGGAAGGTACGCGTCTGGCTCCCAGCGGTGGTAGCGCATCACAGGTGCACCGATTACGAGCACGCCGTCGTGACCGTCGAGACGCTCGCGCACGGACTTGATGCCTGGGGGGAGGACGCCTCGGAAGGCCGCGTGCGTCGTCGGAAAGGGGCACCGGGGCGCGGACGGCGCGACCCAGACTGGGGCTCCAAGCTTCTCTGCGAGCGCGACTGCTGACGCTTGCGCGCGGCACGCGTCGACGTCCGGGCCGAGTACGAGCACCGGGCGTTTGAATGCATCGAGTCGCGCGGCGAGCTCGGCAAGCAGGTCTGACGAAAGGGATCCGCCCATGCGTACTGTGCGCCCCGCGAGGAGCACGTCATCGTCCAGCGCCGGCTGCTCCCAATCGTCCATCGGGACTGAGACGTATACTGGCCCCTTGGGGCTGGTTGTTGCTTCGAACACCGCCTGGCTTAGGGTGCGGGGCACGTCTTGGGGCGAGAGCGGCTCGCTTGAGTACTTGACAAGCGGACGGGGGAGCAGAGTGGCGTCGACGTTGGCGAGCATTACCTCCTGACCGATGGTACGGCGCATCTGTTGTCCAGCGAGGAGGACGAGTGGGGAGTGCGAGTAGTACGCGTTTGTGAGCGCGCCCATTCCGTTGCCTGTTCCCGACGCAGCGTGCAGGCTCACAAGCGCAGGCTTTCCCGAGGCTTGGGCGTACCCGTCCGCCATGCCCATGACCACCGCCTCCTGTAGGCCGAGCACGTAGTCAAAGTCATCGGGCAGGCGACCCAGAAATGGCAGCTCGTTCGACCCCGGGTTGCCAAAGATGGTAGTGAGGCCGTGCGCACGGAGAACGTGGACGGTCGAGTCGAGGATGTTCATTGCGAGAGCTCGATTGAGGGGTGGCAGCATGGGGCAAGATGGACAGTTTGACGGCGATGTCCGTCGTTGATATATCTTCTCGCGCTTTAACAGACTCGGGACATCAAATGGCCCGGGGTCTTGGACACTAGTCGTCTGGGGGGGCTTGGATCACCCGGAGGTTGCCGGCCGGTGGGCAACGGATCATGCGATGGCTATCAAACGGTGATTTAATGGCGATCGTGAGAGTGTGTTGACGTCATCGACTGGTGGAGACAATCCTGAAACATCCATACCTCCCAATGCGACTCGAAACAAACGAAACCCGCCGATCACGATCGCCCCGGACGGAGCAGCATGCTTGTTTGCGTGATGCATCTCAATTTGGAAGGGCCGGAGGGGAGGGGGGGACAATGCTGTTTCCGTTCCTGTCCCAGACGATCCTTCGCTGCATTGGGGAGTCAGATCGGGCAGGATGACTTGCCTCAGGCAATGTGCGCTCCTGGTCATCGCCGATGTCGGCGCACATGTACTGTATACTGCTCACGGCGTGGGGAGGCTATACGCGACCATGCGCAGATGTTATCGAAGCGCGTGGGCTGGACATGAATGTATTGGGAACGAACAAAGTTCTGGAAGATTTGGCATGAAACGCTGATCCTTATAGCGAGGGGCCAGAACCTCGAACCTCACCACAATCGAAACCATTGATGACTGGACTGCGGAATGGGATCAGCGGGATCGGCGATCTGCTTCGACGGCTAGTGCATGTCGATCCACTACATATGACAAGCACGTAAGCCACAAAGTCAGAACCACAGTGTCGCTCACTTAGGTCCACTCCTCTAGAACCTCTCACGGACTTGAAAAAGCAAGTGCTCGCACGCTGAGTCGAAACAGCGGTCGGGTCGGAAGCCAGCGGACAGTGCGCCACAACGACCAGTGATAACCACCTACACTATACGAGCCACGGCCCGGGTTCAGCGGGCGGCAATCGATCTCCGTGTGAAAAAGTCCCCTGTCGACAGCAAAAGTGGTTACCCCCGGTTCAACTACATCGCAGACAGGCGTTTGGACACGCGTGGACGATGCACGAGCATGGTGTACCCTGTGCTCGACCCCCGAGGCTCGGGGATCTGAAGTGACATGAGATTCCTCGGTCTTCACCGATGCCGCTGTGACCAAGGACCAATCCCGAATGGCCCGCGGAGCTCGGAGCCGAAGCCGCGCGCGGCATAAACTGCGCGTGCTAGGACTCAGGACTGTGTTTCACACATTTACGTAACAGCTTAAACAGGAGGGTCGACGAGAACAACAAAGCCATTGTGCGAGGCGGCGAGACAACAAGCATCCAGCGCATCGACATGTTGATCCATTGCTTAACCTGTCCCTCCATTAGACCATCCACTTGTATGAGTTGTTCCCCCAACCCATCCCCGGCAAAGCAGTCAACAGCATGAGTCTCATACGCGCGAGTTTCTTCTTTGCGGTCGCGTTCGTCGAGTTCCGCTCAGTGTTCATCTCCGGTGAGTTGGCACACAGCAGCAACTGCTGGGGAGACGAGAGAGCCGCGCTTGGGAACTCAAAGGGCTGCGCAGCTCTTAGCCGAGCGGTACTCACCTCGAAGTGCTGTGATACCCTGACGGTCGGCGTTTGTTGCTGTTGAGCGGCATCTGTGGTCAATAATCTAAGCGGTGGCATCTCACCCAACCTGTGTCGACGTCTCCTTGCTCCTTGATATTCCCCGAGGCTAACTTAATCCTCTAGCACTCTCCAGTTCAGGATTCAAAGAGGCAGGTTCCATAATCGCCACCTCCCGGTGCTTCCAGCAGCTCGGCTTTACAAGCTATCCGTTCCTTGGCCGATACCTCGACCAGCTCAACTGCACGCTCAATGCTACGTTCCTTGCTGGCGGCCACGGGTCACGTGAGGGTTACCTCCAGCTGTCGGTCTTCGGCGCCCTCCTTCTGTCTTCGGTCATGATCGGCGTGTACGAGTCGTTCCGTCCGGTGCACAAGCGCAGTAACCCCATTGCTGGCCTTCTTGCTCGCTCGGCGTCTCTCTTCCTCCTCGCTGGCCAGCGGTTCACCGCCGGGTTTACGACGCCGCTGCAGTTGGTCTTCACGACATGGTCGACAGCGAGTGGTAGCGTCCCCAACAACCCTGGCCTTCTTATCCCGGCAGCCGAGGACATTTGGAGCACTCTTTGCGCTTGCACGCTGGGATATCTGCTGCCGACGGCGTACATGCTGTGGTACAAGGGCATGGACTACCAATCGCTGTCCATCTGGCAACCTTTCCCGGTGTACATCCTCGCGTTCAACCTCGTGCTCCCACCACTTATCCGCAAGGTGTTCCTCCCCCGCATGCCGTTCTCGCGCAACCAGTCACGCCTGATTGCGACTGCCCTCATCGCGCTGCAGTGTACCATGGTGTCCGGTGCTGCGCACTGGCAGCTCCTCGCGCACAGTCTGTTTGTGGAAAAGGGCGTCGACATCCGCGACGTCTTTCTCCTCCGAGCGCAGCCTGCGGCTGTGGCGTCAACGTTTGCGCATGCCGCTCACTTGCTCTTCACAATTGACTTTGCGGCCGTGTTTGTGACGGGAATGGCACTCGTGCTCCCCTCCCTGGGTGGCGGCGTCCGGGGCGTGATTCGCAACACCATCCCCTTTGTGCTAATGACGCTCTCCGCCGGACCCGGTGCGGCCCTCATCATCACCTGGGCGTATGCCGAGATCGCCCGCCAGGGACAGGCCGCGCAAGCTGAATTCAACGATAAGTAGGACGGGACGTAGTGTGGACTGCATGAATGAGATGGGGAGTGGAGCGTGTGGGGTGTGCGTCTATGCCTGAGCATCAAGTCAGCGGGGAGAAAAAGTGCACAGCTTAACCCTCGAGCCAGAGGACCTCATACCGCATGGCCCTACCGCTTACATACAGCCCATGCACGTCATGCAATAATGCTCCACGTATTCTCCGGTGGGCTTGGACCAATGTGCGCGTGGGCAGTTCCCAGTTTGGTGTCCGGCGGGGCGATCGACAGTCGATCGGACGCCACATTCCGTGGTGACGCGCATGCTCGCGCATGGGAATCACAAGTCGGACTTTGCAAGGTCTGAACTTTAGGACATTCTGTTCGACAGACTCAGTGGCTTGCACTCCACTCGTCCGCAGCCCTCCAAGCGTACATCGTATCTCCACTCGTGTGCTGATCTGTGACGGCATTCTTCTACTTTGTTTCTGGTTCTAGCCCTGGGTGCACCGACGCATTCACGGTAGGAAGTGAGCACTGCGCACTACGACATCAGGGTACCACCAGACTGCACACATCAATTCCACCAATGACGTTGCTGGAACATGCGGAATGCTCGTGCAACTGCGCAACTGACTCACAGGCAGCAACTGTGTTCAATGACTTCTAGCATCCGCCCTGTATTTCCCGAGAAAGTGGCCGCTACACTGGATGGCTCGAATCAAGGTTTTATGTACTGGGATCATCGCTGTTGCTTTCATCGCTACTGCTTTGGCCAAGAGGCCACCAGTGACGTTGAGAATGTTTTTCATTTGCACGTACCGCATAGCGGGCATTAATCGACGAGGTGTTATGTGGATGTTCAGACCAAGGTATAGGCTGTTGGTCCCTGGACATGTGTCCGCGCACTCCTCAGGCCATGGCGCTAGTGGCCCGTTCCGAACCCCAATTGCATGATGCCGAGCCGGAGTAATGCGTCTGTAATTGGTGGCGTGCTTAGCGGCTGTGGTGATGAGGGCTAGTCCGTTGCTGATCATATGGGCGGAATGGACACAGCGTAAAAGTTGCAGAGGCATCTTGTTCTTGAATTAATCAACACTTGAAAGTTTGTCGGTGCCGAACGCTTCCATGACCTCCAGGGCATGTAACTCACTGGGATGCTGAGTCTCTACAGCCGCTGCAGGCTACTTGGAAAAGGGTTAATAGACGGAGCAAGATGACAGGTGTCTCTCTCTACCTCTCACCAAAACACCTACGATGGCATACATCTTACTCCTTGCGCTGATCGCCATACTCGCCGTGCCTTGTGTTCAGGCGAGAACGCCTGAGGTGGTCAATCGAAGGGTGGTAGACGAGCGCACCGTCAAAGCCCAGTCGTTGTGGGAGGATTCCACGGCGCAAGTCTTCGAAACGCACTATCCCAACGCGCACCAGATAGGCCAAAACGCGCGGGCTCTGCAGGGCAAGGCGCCGCTACCCCGTCCACGATCTGTAATCCGCTGTACGTTGGAGTGTGAGGCGGGGCTGACGACAGGCCCACCTGGAGGCTGCAACGAAACGTTCTGGGCAGACGTAGAGAAACGCAAACTACGCAAACGCCAAGCGGCACCGTCGGCGGAGGTTACCGTGCTTCCGTGAGTGGCACGACAGGAGGGAAGAGGTTGTTCAATTCTGATAGCGCAGTACGAGCTCCCAGAACTTTCAGCTCACCTGCACTGACATTACGTGGTCGTTTACGGGAACGTCCTCGCGCTTGTCTGCGCGGTGTCTGGACCAGACGGGAGCTTATCAATCGACGAGTGTCCTGATCGATACCTGCATGTACGGCGTGGCTAAGATGTGCGGTGCTAATGTTCAGAGCCAACAACAAGGGGACGATGGAGTGCAGTCTGCCATCGAACTACTTCTGGGGCACTACCTGCCGCCAGTGCCGAATGACCGGATATGTCATGACATGTCAGTGCAGAATGGACAGCAACAGTCCTTGGTATCGCTCGAGCAATCTTGATGTGTGTGAGTTCCTTTTTTTTGGATTGAGGTCAAGCTCAAACTCATGATACCAGCGCGTTGTTTTGGCAACAATGACGGGACGCTGTACTGCACGAACAACAAGCCGTAGACCTGGGTTCATTTCTGAATCTCGCAATGGGTGTACCCAATTCATGCTAGACCCGTGTCTGCAGCCGTTAACGTGGAGGATCATCCACTGAGAAGACGAGTGGCGTGGCCTTGAGAAGTAGATTTGATCAATAGAGTATGTATGCCTCACCCGAAGTAGAGCTTTGCTTGAGGAGCCACACCGACTTCCTTTGTGTTCCAACTTGCCATTCCACACCAGGACCGCGATCTCCCCTTCTGCACACTCAGGAAAGGACCTCTCCGGGCCTGGTAACATCAAACATCACCTCCCTCCGCACCACTAACTCCATTCGGCACTATAACTCCGGACTGTGCGGGGATCTGGAGGGCCTGGAACGGCCCGAGTGGAGCTTGTCCCCATGTCACTAGATCGGTTTCTGCAATGTCACTTGTCCGAAAGTGCGGCAAGTCAGGGGCGGAGGGATCACTCGTGCGGTACACATATGTGGCAAAGGCCAGCATTCGGGGTCCAGCAGATGTCGTCATTGAATGTTTGTATCCACAAGGTCAGAATCGAATCGGCCGACGTTGTGGTTGGATGACAGTCTGGACAATTGATCAACTAACAAACGTTTCACGAGGTACCAGAAAGTCAATGGCCGTTGAGCAAAACCCCCTGGAGTTTCGCACATTGGCACAAATCTCCGAATCAAACCTTGTCTGATAAGGAAACTGGCCGGAAAATGAGGGAGCTGACAATGAGCAAACACGGCCCGCAGAGGTACTCTTGTGCAGTACTCGTACAGATCCCCCTTGCAAAGATACCGAGAATGGCAGGGCGTGTTCTGGACCAATGCGAGCAATCCTGCACTGTCCATCGGGTCATCAGCCGGGCGATCCCCTTCTGACACGAACGTGTTCCACATTTATGCTTCTGGCTTTGTAGCCAAATGAGGTGCATATGTAGATATACCCTGGGAGTTTTGGTCTGCGAGACCTGAGCGGCACAGGGATGTGGCAAGATATCCTGTCTGCTCATTGCGCTCATATTATATCATCTGATGTGGTAAGCGTTTCGGGGCATAGCAAAGAGCGCAACGACCTCCCGACCAAAAGGTCCAGGGCACAAGCCGATGCCGCATACCCGACAGATGCAACAGATTCCACGCGCTCCCTCGGTCCGACGGTCCGACCGTGTCAGGCAAGGCGGGCGGAAGGGCCGTCCTTTGTTTCAGCTGACGCGAGACGAGGGATCCAAGTGTTCAGGTGGCGGTAGATCCAGGTCATGACAGGTGTGAACATGTGTCTGTGAATACCACTCGCAACAGCGTCCCCTAAATCAGCCATGCTTCTGCAGTACATGCAATGGGTCACCCTCGCCCTCCACGGCCCGAAACCTCATTTCAGCACATTGACACCTGACTATTTCACGCGTTCCTCAAACCTTTGGCCGTTGAATCGTCTGGCTCCGGAGCGCTGGAGCAGTTGGTTCCCCTTTGAACTGGCAAACAACCCAGTCATGGTCGACCCGATGGGCAGCGGTGCGAGAGAACAGCACCAAAGTATATAAGTCTTGCTGCGAAGATTATGTTGGGCCATTCGACAAACGCCCGCCCGGCACCTCTGCTTCCATCCCACTACCATACGCTGAGCGTAGCCGACACTCCTTTCCTTCAACATGTCTCTCGCTCTCTTCGGTTCGATCGCCGCGACGGCTCCCATGGTTTACGCCATCCCCATGGTCAACTCCGACTTTGGATCCTGGTCTGGGACTTGGAGCAGCAAGCAAACCAGCACTAAGAACACCCCTTGGTCCTTCCCCGGCTGGACCATGCAGACCAACAAGAAGCCCGAGACTTGGGACTGGGGAAAGTGGCCGAACTTGCCCACTGGCTGGCCCGGTGGCTGGCACACTAACTGGCCCAACCGCCCCACCACCGGGACGACCCCCAGCACCGAGACCAACACCGAGACCAACACCGAGACCAACACCGAGACCAACACCGAGACCAACACTGAGACCAACACTGAGACCAACACTGACACCAACACCAACACCGACACCTCCACCTCTACCTCCACCAGCACCAATCGATGCTCCACCGTTTCGCAGACCTCGCCGCCTCAGACCACCGCCGAGCCCCAGCCCACTGGCGAGCCCCAGCCCACYGGCGAGCCCCAGCCCACTGGCGAGCCCCAGCCCACTGGCGAGCCCCAGCCCACTGGCGAGCCCCAGCCGGAGCAGCCCCAGCCTCAGCCCTCGGGCAATGGGCCTGAGCCCCTCGCCAACGCTGGCTGGCGCGAGTACCAAAAGAAGGTCATTCCCGAGGGTAGCGTTGGTAGCAACCCAGACAGCATCCCAGCCAGCGACTCTCTTGCGCAGCTCATTCTTCAGCGCCACAACGACTGGCGTGCCACCTTTAGTATGTTGTTTGTCCGGCGTGCTAGTACTCACTCGCTCCAGGCCGTAAGCCCCTCTCGTGGGACGACAAGCTCGCGAACGCCGCCGTCACCAACGCCAAGCACTGCCAGTTCCTGCACTACATGAGCGACTGGAGGGGCCTCGTCTACGGCGAGAACCTCATGGGCTGGCTCGGCGAGAACATGCCCTTGACCGTGCAGGCCAGTGTTGACTTCTGGATGGCTGAAGGCCGTAAGTGCTTTTGAAAGACCGGCAAGGCCCTGCACAGCTGACATACCGCAGGCGACTTCGACTTTGAGAGGCAGCAGTCCAAGGGTCCCGTGGTCGGCCACTTCACGAATGTAAGTCACGAATGCGACGGCAGCTCTGACGTGCAGGTTCTGGAGAGCGGCTACACCCACGTTGGCTGTGGCTGGCACGCCGACTGCGGCAAGCCGGGAGGTCTCTACTGTAAGTCGGCAGCACTCTTGCGGAGTCGGAGCACGACTGACATACTAGGCGAGTACAGCTTCGGCGGTCCCGGCAACGGCGGCAGGAAGGAGGCCATTCCCGACGCCCATGTCGACTGGAACAAGTACAAGTACGCCTTCCTCTAAATTTAACGATGCGCGAGTGCGCTTCTTGTTAAGTTCCAACACAACGTTCCACACGGCCTCTCTGGTTAGAGGTCATTGCAGTTTTTCCTATGCATAATCACTGTCTTTTTTCAATTCAAACTGTCGGTGTGAAGAGATCATTGGTGAGATGTGGTCAGCAGAGGTGAGTGTAGCAATACCTCAAAGCAACCATTCATCTACTCGTACAGTACATGTCGCGTAGCTCAGTTATATGCTCGAGTTGACCTTGATCGCCTGTCCAGTGATGGAGCCGTTCTCGCACAGAGCGACTACAAGTTAGCTCCAGCTCGAGAGTCCAAGCGCCGCTCACCATAAGTACGGGCAACGTCATCAATGTCGGAAATCTGTTTCAACGTGTTCTTGTTGCGGACGGCGTCCTTCTTCTCCTCGGTGAATCCCTGGCTCCACTCGGTGAGCATCATGCCAGGTGCGACAGCGTTGACGCGCACGTTCGGCGCGCACGCGCTCGCGAGGCACTTGGCAAGGTGGATCGCACCGGCCTTGGTAACCGCTGTGAGAGTTAGAAGTGCCCATAGCATAAGCACTCACAGTACGCCATGCTGGAGCCGCTCGGTGCGAGGCCCGCAGCGCTAGAGCTGATGATGAAGCTGCCCTTGTTCTTCTTGAGCTCGTCCTCGCACGCCTGCATGAGCCAGAGGTGGGACATAATGTTGGACGTGTGGCACTGGTTCCAGTCCTCGTCCGAGACGGCGTCTTCAAAGGTCAGCGCTGCACCGCCAGCCCACTCCCCCTGCTACCACTCACTCAGGTCGCTGAAGGCGCCGAACTTTGTCCAGCCGGCGTTGGAGATCACGATGTCGAGACCACCCAGACCTTTCTTGGCCTCCTCAACGATTTGCTTGATGCCCTCGCGGGAGAAGGCGTCGCCCTGGGCGAGGACGTGGCCGGAGCCCTGCAGCGTCTTGAGCGTCTCCTCGGCACGCGGAAGGGACGAGGCGTAGTTGATGCAGAGGACGACACCGCGCTCAGAGAGCATCTTGGCGATCACGGCGCCGAGGCCGCGGGAACCACCGGTGATGAGGGCACGCTTTCCTTGGAGAGACGGCATAGTTGAGCGATGGTTAGTGATATTGTTAAGAGTCGTGGGCAAACCGAGCAGCGTTGCTGGTCTGTGCCGTTTAAATAGTCCATGACGTTCAGCGTGCTTGATGTCACCGAAGATGTCGACTTGGATTATCCGGACAAACCAAACCATGTGGAATGGGTGGCTGAACCAAATGCACCAACGCGCCTGAGACACGCTGTAGTGCCGCCGGCTCACATGCGATTTTCAGTAAGGTCGCCGATGCGGCCCAAGCAACTCACTCGAAGCGACGCGACGGCCAAGACGTGATAGGCTCACGCCGAGTGTTGACATGCCAGTGGAACTAGGAGTAGCCAAGGGGAATGGTAGATACAGGAGATTGATTTCTTAACTTGATCGTGAGACCACGGCAACAACATTGAATGCCGCGTTGAGAGACTGAACGACCAGGGAACAACGCATCTGCCCACAACGCAACCAGCCAGGAAGCAAAGGCCAGGCCAGCTACAACTTCAAGAACGCCGCAGGAGCATCCAGGCGACGTGGCCCTGGGCCGCAGGTCCGGACTACGGCGCCGCTGTAGGCACTGCGCTCTTCGTTGATCAGACAACTCAAAGTCTGCATATGTTCTAACTGGGTAGCCAGGATGACTAATGTCCCCCCAACACACACCCGGGGTACGACGTGAAGCGGAAGAATAAGTGTGGCTGACTGCAACAGCGTCGAACCGCTTAAACCTTGGCATCTACGCACCACGCACCGTACCAAAGGTCAGTCTGAGCCCGGTCCTGGAAGCCGTAGTCCATGTTGTAGTAGGGGTGCCATGCCCTTCCACATGAATCAAATATGACAACAGGATATACAGATCAAAGTAAGTACATTACTACTGTCGATCAGAGGTTGACATATATTTCAGTTACAGCTATAAGATAAGATAACAGTGGTTCTCTGGCAACGCGCACTCGTCTATTTCTCCTGTACCTCACCCTGGCTACTGTGCTCGACGCTGTGGTGCTCATCGTCATCCATGATCTCGTCCGGCTCGAGCTTGAGGACGTTGGCGGTAGTGGGCTCCGTGCCCTCGGACCGGCGGTGCGGGGGGATGAAGACGTCAAAGTAGCGCGGCACCACGAATCCGACCACCATGGTTGTGAGCGTCAGGATTGAGAGAATAAAGCCAAGGATCATCAGCGGGTCGAAGCGCTCTCTGTGGAACTCGGGGAACGAGAAGCTGAAGATGATCGCGAGGACGGGACCGCTGACATAGCGCCAGAGAAGCGGCAGGAAAACGGGAATTTTCCAGTTGCGGCCGCCGCCAACAATCACATTCAGGTCGCGACGCAGTTGGTTGCCCTGCAGGTCAGCGGAAGAACAATGCAGATGCCAAAGCCATTGATACTCACGGAGTAGAACGCGAGGTACCAGAAGCGCTCCAGGTACGGGCGCGACCAGAAGCGTGCGGCCGGAGAGTCGGGCACACGTGCAATGAGGGTAGAGATGATTGAACAAACCGCCCAAAGACCGAAACCAGCGCCGGCGCCAGCACCGGGGTTGCTGAGGCCGTGGGCGATGGCGAGTCCGACTACCTGGCCGCCAATGTAGCCAAAGTTGTAAAGCGCGAAGGCGGGGAGGCCGACCTGCTCGACGACGTCGCTCCAGCGGTACACTGTCGATGCGGAGACGACCTCGGCCCACACAACGCAGATCAGCGCCACGTTGTTGATCCAACGGTCCACGCCATCCAGCAGGTAGTACCCGAACTGCGTGCAGAATGGCAGACAAATGAGGAACGACGCAATGGTGAGTGCCGTTACAATCACTGGGCGCGAAAAGCGGGATCCACTGTCGACGATGAGGGTCGCGACAACGTCCAACATGACGAACGCCGAACTGAAGCCGAGCACGATAAGTGTGAAGAAGAGCAGAATGGCCCAAAAGTTGGAGCCCGGCATGTGGAGAACGGCCTCGGGGAGCGTGAGGAAACCGACGACGAACGCGCCTAGACGAACACCATCCTGCGGCCAGCGGCGGAGGTAGCCGACGACGCCAAAGACGGCAAACGCTGCAAAGTTCTCGAACAGTACGTTGCTGCTGCAGATGAGGATCGCGTCCATTACCGCATTGCTGTGCTTGCGGTTATAGCTCGCATACGATGTAAAGTAGCCAAAGCCGATGCCGGTGGAGAAGAAGACCTGGCCGACAGCGGTCTGCCACATTGTTCCAGACGCCAGCTGGTCCGAGCGCCATGTTGCCCACATGAGGCGGACGCCTTCGGCAGCGTTCGGGAGCGAGAGAGCCCGGCCGACAAAGATGATGGTCGTAACGATGGGCAGGCCCATGGAGAAGTAAACGACGCGGCCAGTCAGACCGACCCCACGGAAGATGGACACCCAGATGAGGAACCAGACGAAGGCGCTCCAGCCGACCGTCTCACCGATCATGCCGACATACGGGTACTGAGTATAAGCCGCAACCGACTTGCCCCCTGGGGAGAGCGAGCCCTTGATGGGGTCTGGGTTGGCGATGACGTCCTTGTTGTAGAACTCATCGATGCGGCCCTCCCAGGGCAGCGGGCTGATGAACGAGTTGCGGAAGTAGACCATGATCCAGGCAAGGTTGACGGTAAAGTACTGGACGACGATGAAGCTGATAATGACAGGCCCCATACCCACGCCCTTCAACCTGCGATTAACGTTGTTGGCTGCAATGACAGTTCCGCCGCGATATGCCTGGCCGACAGCGGTTTCGAGGATAAGCGCGGGTGTTGCGATCATCGTGACCGCGAGGAGGTAGGGGATGAACCATTGGAGGCCGTAGTTGTTGTACGTGACTGACGGATACCGCAGGAGGTTTCCTTGTCCCGCACATCCTCCCATCGCGGCGAGGAGGAACGAAGCGCGCGATGGCCACTGCTCGCGACCGTCGCCGCTCTTCTTGGGCGGCGGCGCGAAGACGTCTACCACTCGCCGGAGGTAGTGAACGATGGGCATGGCCGGTGGGTTAGTGGTGGGGAAGAAGTGCGATGAGGAAGAATGAAAAGTTGGCCTCTAGACTTTGCATACTTCATACTCTTCGGAAAACTCTGCAGTGCCGCTGCTGCACCTCGATTGCGACAGCTGGTGCAGCTGATGTGGTATCAGCAGCGGCGTTGCACAATCAAACTGGTAGTTGTGCAGAGTGGGTGCGGAACCCGAGATTGTTCCTGAGACTCCGCAGTTCACGACGCGCGGTACAACTGCCTGGGTGGACACGCCTTCATAAACACGGTCTGGAGCCAGGAGATCTACGAGGGACGGGGAGGCGCGCCTGAGCAGTACACCTGATCACAAACGGTGAGCAGACTAACAGCCTGGCCGCTGACTGACCACATGCCCGAGTTGGGGGCCTTGGGTCACTGGTGCCAAGGAGGAGTTACTATCCTTGGGCCACATGGGAAAATGAGGGGGTGAGATGAGAGGAATGAAGACGTTGGCTCGCAAGTAGACGCCAACAGTCGCCGTTGTGGGGTGTTTTGTGTGCTGCTTTTACAAGAAGTTCGAGCTGCCAGAAGAGGTGTTTGGGTGTCGTTTTCGTTTTCGCAGCTGGATTGTGGGTTTGGTTGTCACCTTGGCAGGCTTGGCACACATCATCAACTTCGGGGGTGAGGGCCGTTCTCGGCACGCGGCTGGCGCCCACACAGTCATGGTCACTGCTTTCCTCGGCATGCTCGGGCCCTGTGCACCGGGGATACAGCGGGCGGAGCCGCCAGTAAGCGGAGTTCTATATCCAGACATGGGGTGGTTACATTTGCAGCAACAGACCTCGAAGCGCCAGGCAGACTTTCAGGCTCCACAGACCTCGGAGCGGCGCGTGCCTTGTTGACCCAACACTGAGACGGCAGCAAGGACGGGGGAGTTTGGCAAGGACGAACGGCAAGGAACTGCAAAGCTTCACAATCACTTGCCTCCCGACCCAACTCGTCTCCGTGCCGCATGCCGTGGAGCCCGGGCGCGTAACCGGCTGAAGGATGTCGGGATCCAATCTCGGCGGTACTTCCGAAACCCACTATTGTCTCATTGCAAGTTTCTCCGTGCGACAAGCGTCCGGCCCGGGCTGTGCGTGCCCCCAGTTGTTCTGCTGTTCAGCTGTTGCACGACGGAGGGAACGACTGTGATCCGTCGTCAAAAGGCATGACATAGTGAGGCGTACTGTACATTAATCGCCCGATGGCATACAGCGCGACACTCGCGACTGGCTCGCGATCGATCGCGTTCCGGAGGATTGTAGAATGTAGATTGTTGTGAAACGCTTTACGATTCACAGGATGCGATGCGACAGCAAAAGATCACGAGAGCTGCATAATCAAGGAACACTATCTCCACTTGACCTCCTCCCTACTGCTTCAGATTCGCATAAACAATCTTCTCAAAGGCAGGGTAGACCTCGGTCATGAACACTCCCGGATCCATGTCTAGGAGCTGGGTACCACACACGGCAGCGATACCAGTGGCGGGATCGATCCAGTACTTTGTCTTGGCGACGCCCTCCCACTGGCCCGAGCCTGCCCTGCGGCCATGCGGCGAATCGTCTGCGTTGACATTCACTCCAAGGGACCACGCGACACCAGATCCATCGCACCAGTGGGAAATGTCGACGCCGAGGAACTGGTGCGCGGCGCCCTGGCCTGCCGCGTACGGGTCCCGGCCTCCCTCTGTCGGTGGTAGTTGGGACTTGAAGAGAAGGTCCGAGGACGACATTTTGATGATCCCGTCGCGCGTCTGGCAGCGTAGCAGCTCGGTGATGAACGCCAGATAATCCTTCAGCGTGCCGAGGAGGCCCGCGCCGCCGAGGTGGAGGCGGATGTCGTCCTGCGTGAGGTTCGCGACGTCACGCCAACCAGGCGCAGCAACGATCTTGCCCGACGACGGATCCCGGACCGCCATGCTCTGCATGTCCTTCTTCAGCTCGTCATTTGGATAGAACGAGATGGTGTCCGCGCCAATGGGCTTGAAGATGTTGTTCACCATGTAGTTTTGAAGGGTCTCGCCCGTGATGCGCTCGACGAGAATGCCGGCCCAGTCAATACCTATGCCGTACTGAAACTGCTCGCCAGGCTCGAAGCAAAGGGGCTGCTGGATGGCTTCAACCCCGACTCTAGGTTGCGTCCAGTTAAGCGCGGAAGTCTCCGCCTCCCACCGCTCGATGTCGGGGTTCAGGAAGGCGTATCCGAGCCCGCTTGTGTGCGTCAGCAGGTGCCGCAGCGTAAGCGGCTTTGTGCGAGGCTTGTACTGCGGCTTGCCGTCGTCGTCGAAGCCTGCTAGGATCTGCTGCTTGGCAAGTTCGGGAAGATGCTCGTTGATGAGTTCCGGGTCGTCCAGCGACAGCTTGCCCTGTTCCAATAGCTGGATGCATGCGACGGCTGTGGCGAGCTTGGTCATTGAGAAGAGCTGGACCGCTGAGTGTCAGCCTTAGGGCAGCGTGGGCCAAGCTTAGAGCAGTCTGCTCAGCAGCACTCGGAAGCTCACCAGTGTCCTCAGTGACCTGGCCCTTCTCGGGCTGTCCATAAACTCTGTCGCCTGCCGCGCGGTAGTAAATCGGTCCATCGACGTTCGCGACACCAAAGTAGGTGGCGGGCACCTTCTTCTCCTCGGCGACTTTGGCAAGCAGCGCGTCGAGCGCTGCGATGCCCTCCGGCGTCAGCGTAGGGCGGGGCTGAGGGTCTGTCATTGTGCTCTGGGAGAAAAAAGCCAGGCAGCCATTGCAATGTGTATTTATGCATCCCACAGCTGAAGCTTGGAGCGGCTCGAGTGTTATCGCTTGTTCACGGACGGGCACCCCGGGCAACAGCTCCAATGGCCATTGGAGCGCGGGAGCAGCCACTCGGGTACCTGATTGCTTGCCACCACCTGAATGCTTGTCATGAGGGCCACACATCCCGAGATAACATCCCCATGGTGTGGCTCACGGCGTCATGTGATTGGGTCGCATGCAGGGCAAGACGGGATGAACAGTCTACAGTTCACGCTACTCGGAATAAGAAGACGGTCTTTGAAAGGAGCCATGCCTCTGGCGAAGCCAGGGTGGACTCCCGAGCTGACGGTCGCCGCGAGGGCGCCTTCGGACAAGAGCCCAGCATTCTAGTCATCGGGGAGTGGAGGTGCATGCATGTGCTGACAAACGAGGGCTTGTGGCTACGACTCTTGCAGTGCCTGAGTGCCCGATGGCAAAGCACGCGGGAAGCTGGGCAGTGAATGCAGAGCGGAGTAGTACACTCAGCATCGATTCTTTCCGAGTTCAAAGCAAACCTGATCCTGCCACTGACGTTTCCATTCCCCTGCCTTCGCTATAATGATATGCAATGCATCCAAGAATGAAATATACTGTACAGTACACCCTAACCCTATGCCTTTTTGTATGGGTCTACGCTCTACTCCATGGGTAGCACGGGCTGTTGGCTCTCGAGCGCGGCGGCCTCGAGATCCGTCACCCCTGTCGGAACACCTTCAGCCTCAAGCTCCAGCTCGTCTTCGCCCTTCTCCGAATCGCCACGCCGCCCCCGGCGCGCCTGGATGCGTGCCCATAGCGGCGAGAACAAGGTGAGCACGCCCGAGATTGTGAAGCAAATGCCGCAGAACAGGCCCGCGTACGTGAACTTGCCGTCGATAATGAGTGCTAGGGATCAGGGAGTTGTCCGAAGAGTACATGCCGTAGAAGCATGGCACTTACAGCCTGAAATGATGGGGCCGACAAAACTCGGGATGGCGAGGGAGGAGATGAGCATACCAAAGCGCATGCCTGTCTCATGGATCGGCGAGATGTGAGCGGTGGCGGAGCCGACGACGGTAAACCACCCGCCAGACACCATGCCCCAGAGGATGAGGCCGACAAGAGTCGGTGCGGTGCCAATGTTAGGTGGCGTCCAGAACGCAAACATTGTCCCCGCCGCGATGAAACCGATAGAGCCGAACACGTTCCACACGCCCAGCCAATCGGCCATGACGCCAGTAATCACACGCCCGACGCAGCTTCCTGCCTGCGTTATCGCCACGGTGTACTTTGTGACCTCCGGCGCGAGGTTGTTGGATTCCGCGAGGTTCAGCGCGTTGAAGTACGGCGACAGAAGGCTGCCGTCAGTGTGAAGCCACGATGGCAGCTTGAACAGTCTGTACTCACTTGATGCCGAACGTGGCGGCGCCAGCGACCAGAAAGACGTAGCGCATGTCATGCCACGGCCGCTTGAGCGCGGAAAGCGGGGGCGGCTGACGGGGCGGCAGGCGTGCCTTGAGGAAGAAGACGGAAGGAAGCATGAGGGCGGCGTTGAATCCCGCGATAATGAGGATCGTGTCGCGGTAGGCTGCCATCAGACGCGGACTTGGGACACAATGGGACCCGGCAAGTACTCACACAGACGGTCGAGCAGGCGCGCCAGCATGATTGGATAGATGACACCGCCGATGGCGGAACCGGTAGTCATGACGGCGAGGGCGGTGCCGCGACGGTGGAGGAACCAATGCGCCGCGACGGCCGTGCTCGGCGCGTATATAAACGCGCCGGAGAGGCCGAACGCCATAAAGGAGAGGAGGAACTGCCAGTACTTGTGAGAGACTATTGTCAGCAATGATCAGGAGAGTGACATATTGCGGGATGTGGCGCTATGCCACACCGGCTGCGCCGCGTACTCACACGCCATGCCCACTGTGCTCCCGAACGCGAGCGTTGTGCCAGTGATTGTGAGTGCGCGCGCGCCGTGCACATCAAAGTATCGTCCGGTGACAGTGGCGGGGAGGAACTCGACAAGTGTCTGGATAGAGCCAAGCAGCGCAACGGTACTCTTTGAATAGCCCTTGAGCTGGTGGTCGAGGTAATAGGACTGCAGCTGTCCGTTGCTCATGACTGTGGTCAACATATGAGCCCTACGCATGCACTCACGGAAGCCAAAGACACAGAACATCTGCAGCATGCCGCCCAGGATACACAGCCACGCCTCGAGGCCGCCGTCGGGTGGTGGGCCAACGTCTCCCGGATCGCGTAACGGCAGCGCTGGGGGGTCTTGCTGCGCGGCGACAATGAGCGCGGGGCACGCAGACTTCTCCTCCAGGTCATCCGCTTGCACCACCGACGCCGCCGAGCCCGGTCGACGCTCGGCCCCGTCTATTCCTGCATCGGCGCGGATATCGGTGTGCGCGGTGGGCAGAGTGTGCACACTGCCTGGTCGTGACATTTACGCGCGGGAAAAAAATTCGAATAAAAACCAAGTGGAAACTGGTGCGTGGTGCGCGAGGCGAAGTGGGGAGGATGGGGGGATGGGGTAGCCGCAAACAGTCGAGAATGCGTCGTTTTCAGTTAATCAGTGCGTCTCGAGCGAGGGATGGTGTAGATGAACATGTAGCAGAACCAACATTATCCCATCGATGGGAACGCAATGCTGCAAGAACGGAAGACCGATGTGGTCGGAGGTCGGATGTTGCTCCTCGCACTGTGGCTCAGCTGTTGCCGCCATTCTCACAATTCTGACAGTACGTAGTGAGGCGCTTACGGCGCTCGGTTACCTCGGCGTCCCACACCGTGGTGCAGTAGTGAGTGCTACTGCAGGTCTATACGACTCGGTTTCCGTATACGATGCGGGCAATTCAACCCTTACAAAAGCTGGCAGGATCCGCAGCATCTGGGGTGTATCAGTCGCTCTCGTGGGGTGCAGGGTGGCGTTTCGGGCGGCGGGTAAAGTGCATAAAGTGCAAACCGGCCTCGTATCGAGACATGCCCTGAGGAGTCCGAAGCCCATGAACGCCGACAACGGAGCTTGCGGTCGCGGGGATACGGCGCGTGTGCGGTCGCAATTTTCGTGGGTAGTACCCGTGTGCCTTGATGCTTGCTTTGCAATGGCATAAAAGCCGCGGCACACAACTCTCGTGGACGGAGATGCGCGACTGGCGCTCGGCACTCGGTGCCGGGTTCACCGACCGCCTCAGCCACAGGGAAAACTTTGATCTTGGATGACCCGCTGTTCATTCAGGTGGTTGTGGCCGGTGGATACCGACAGCCACGGCCGAGCTGACAATGTCAGATACCCATATATATACATGTTAATAATGCCCCCGAGGGTATACCTATCCGAGAAATAGACCAGAAACAGAGAAACCGGAATCCCACACTGTCTATGCTGCACCGAAGCCCTGCCGCTCATCAAAAATAAAGGGCATGAAGGCTGCGAGCGTTCCAATGTCCGCGTCCGCCAGCCTGTCGTCAGCACTCGGAGTTGACCTGCTACATACGTGTGTGCCTGGTCTTGGACACAGGGGAGGAACGAGTCCCAATTGATAACGGGCAGCGCGCTCATGGCGCTGACCGCGTCGGGGGCGGGTGGCATGAGCGCCTCAATGTGCCGCAGACCGCGCTCCGCCAGCGGATCCCCGATCACGTACTTCATCGCGTCGCCCGCCATCTCCACTGCCTCACGCCACTGCGGCGCCGAAATCGAGTTCGGATCTGAGTGTAGTGCGAGTAAGGGGACATATGTTGCCTGGAAGAGGAAGTGACTGGGGGACGTCAGTAGGTGTGGCGTAACGCGTCACAGGCGCCCATGTCCGACAGTCCCTGTACTCACAGACCATACCAGCATTCCAAGCGATTGAGGACACGCCCGTTAAAGAACTTGTGAATGTCGTAGATGGTGTCGAGTGCGCAGGAGAAACAGATGTCGAGGAGAGCAAACTCTTCCGAGTTGTTGTCCTGCGTGGTGGGCGAGAACGACTGGCCGCGGAGGCAGCGTTCGACAAAGACTCGTCGGCCGATGAGGAAGCGCAGGTTGTTATACCGCCAGTGCAGCTTGTGCGCGGCAAAGTATATCCACGGCGCCTCGCGGCATACCTGCGGCGTCGTGTCGGCGCTCATCCATTTTGGCAGTGTCTTGTACCACTCCTGGATCTCGGCGTCCATCTGCAACAACTCCTCCATTGTTGGCGCGTTCGGGCTGCTGATGATCCTGTTGTACATGTGGTTTGACGTCTGGCAAAAGTGGGTCTGCCAGATGAGCGCAGAGTAAACAGTCATATCGCGGGAGGCTGTTGGAACTTCCGTGGAGAGAGGGGTGAAATCGCGGTCGAGGACGTTGTGCACCACCCTGACGTCGGATTCCTCCTTTGGAAGGAGCTGCGGTCAGTGGGGCTGTCAATGGCGAAGGAGATCCAGAGGCCCGTGGACTGCAAAGTTTTGCAAAGTTGGCCAACTCACAATCGGTCGACCAAACGTGATGCTTGCGCCGGAATCAAAGATGAACAGGACCCACCACACGCGACGGCTGGCATGAGCGACGACACGCACAGTCACTCACCGGACTTCACGTTCAAACGGCGAGATTTTCCAGATGGGCAGCTCCTTGTGCAGTCCAAGGCCGATGGCCATGCGCACTGCGATGCCGAGGTACGTGTACCCGGCGTTGAGCTTGTTGCGCTTCTGGGCGAGGTTGGAGAGAAGAGTGTAGGCCTGTACGAGCACCAGACTTCCCGTCTCGAGGTGGTCGACCGTTATGCCGCATGTTGCGCGATCGAGAAAGTAGTCGATCATGTACATTGGCTGTGACGCACAGAACGCGCCAATGCCGAGCACGACATTGTAGAGCACGCGCCATCTGGCTGTGTTAGCGGCGGTGGGTACACGATCGACCAAGAGACTCACTGAAACTCGGGTGGTTGCGGGAAGACCTCGGCGACCTGTGCTTCAAACATGTCCTGATGCACGATGGGGTACTGCTTGTGATAGTGGTCAAAGTATGCCCCTATGAACATGCGCTTCTCCTCGTGCGACGGCTGCCAGCCGGGCGGCCCGGTCTGCTCGATCATGGTCGGGTATGTGTCAAGCTGAACGTTGCGTGCCTTCATCTGCAGGATGTGGAGGAGGGCTGCGCCTGATGCAAAGCCTGGCGTCGGCGTCAGCGAATGTTCTGCGATTGAAGGAACGGCAGGGTGTAGGCAGTATCAGCCACGCAGCGTGACCAGGGTGGCACGCGCACGCTGCCCTGTGCTTCCTGCGGACACAATATCTGTCCCTCGCAGTGCTCCTCGAGCACGCGTTGAGCTCACCAAGATACCCGTCGCCATCGGGCCGCACGGAGAGACTACCAGTGCCGTCCTGCTCGGCCAGGCGGCGCCGCTCATTCCACTCGTATCCGTTTGCCGTGCCCGCGAGGCGCTCGTACTCATCTGCAGAGGGTCCCTGTCCTGGCGTCCGCTGTGATTGCGACCCAGACTGAAACTGGGAGGGCGTGCGGATGCTCGAGTTGGATGACTGGCTGCGGGAGGGCGGGTGCGCGATAGCAGACGCAATGCGCGAGCTGCCCGTCGATGGGTGGTCAAACTGCCCGATTGAGCTGTCAGGCGAAAGACTTGGTGCAAGCACGGGCGTCGGGATCGAGCGCTGTGCCTGCATGCCCGGGATGTAGTCCATGCCCATGCTGCCAGAGTTCGGCGGAGGACCAGGCATCCGACCGCGCTCGTCACTCACCCGTGGTGTGTACGGTGGATGGGGGAACGGCGGGGAGATGAGGGGCGGGATCATGGGTGGGGGACCAAGAGGGTCGTGGGGTTGGGGAGGTACGTGGGGATGGGAATGAGGCATCTGCGAGGCGTGGGATTCGTCGGGCGAGTCGTCGTCGGCCTGGTCGAGCGGGACGTGGGGAGCGTGCTTGGCCAGCAGACGCTCAAGGTGCTCGACGCGGCCGCGCACCTCGGCGAGATACTTTTTCCCCCGGCGCGGCGCCTCGGGCTGCGGGAACACGCACGTCTTATCGTACCGCCGGCACTGGTTGCACGGGTATATCCTGTCGCACTGGTGTGAGCAGAGCTGCAGGATGTGCAGACGCGTGGTCGACGAGCAAGACAATCATGATCGCCGGACAGCGAGGACTCACCTTGCGCTTCAGACGTCGGCACTCGATGCACTGCGGGTTAGCGACTGCTCGGGGCATGGTGTCGACGAGTGAGTGAGAAAGAGCAGGTCGAGTCAAGGACAGAAATAAATAAAAAATGAAGTGACAGAATGGGCATGTCCGTCTGGGAACCGTGCGAGAGAGAGATCGAGAGACAGAGTGCGAGGAGACCCCTCCTCCCCGCTCGATGACCCTCGACGACTACTGTGTTCCCCACGTTCCATGTCCCATGTCCTGCACGTCCTGTCCCTGCGTTCGCCCCGAGATGCTGGAATACACACCGAGATCTTCTCTGTTGGCTGTGCGTCTGCGCCTTCGCTGCCCTCGCGCGAGCGCGCGTCCTTGTCTTTATCCTTTTCCTTGTCATCATACGGCGACGTTGCGCGGGATCCCCTGGCCGAGGTGGTTGCTCCCTGTGGAGGTGGATGGGGTTGTTGGTGGTTGTTGTACGGCTGACCCTTTGGTGTTGCCTCCTCGCCGGACGAGTACTCCTTTTTTACGCGCGGCATGGCTGCGGTGGCGGCAGGGGCAGCGGGGGCAGCGGGGGCGGCGAGGACTGCCGTGTTCTCGTAGGCGATGGGAATGGTGATGGTGAACAACAAGAGTGGTGGTTGGTGATGATTGGAGCAGCAAAACGACGACGAGGAGGCAGAGAAATGGGTTCCTTTGGGGGTTGCAATGTTCAGAGAGGTGAAGAGAGAGAGAGGAGCGGAGTCAATCGTCCGCTCTATATATAAAGGAAGGGGAAAAGGAGCGTTTATCCGTGAAATATCCGATTACAATAATGATGATGAATGATGAATGATGAATGATGAATGAGAGATCTATCTATCTATCAATCTAGACAAGAGATTGATTGTCTAAGCAATTTGAGAGACAGAACAATCTAGAGAAAGAAGAGAGAAAAGAGAGAGAGAGAAAGAGAGAGTGTGTGTGCTCTTCCAAGCTCATCGGCGTGCGCTGTATCCTGCATGCAATACACTACTACTAAGTTGGATGTCTATCCGTGTTACATTCTGCGCCTCCTCCCCCCGCACACGTCGAGGCGCAATTCCACACGCGGCCACTTTGCTCGGAAGCTTCATACAACAAAGCGGCGGCCAGTGCGTTAAAACACCCACCCATCTCTGGACCTATCAAAAGTGGACGGGCAGAGCGCGGCAAGACCCTGCTACATTTGTGCTCAGGCCCAAGCCACTCGCGACCAGGGACAAGGACAAGGTCATTGTCAAGGACAAGAACATGGATAAGGGACGAGGTGTCCCATGTCGGCATGTTGCTTTCTCCTCAACCCCCCGAATGTCCCGACGTCTCCTCCGATTCGCTGCAGATTTTTCCTCCTTACCAACCTCCATACGGGTCCCCGCCACTGCCGCCGGCAGAGGGACCGGGGCCTCCACCCATCCCACGCCCGCCGCGGTTGCGCCCCCGGCGCCCCCGTCCACCGCGCACACTCGCCGGCTGTTGTTGAGCTGCCGGCTGCTGCTGAACTTGCTGGGGCTGCTGGCGCTGGCGCTTCTGCTGCGGCTGCTGGCTTTGACTCTGCTGCGACTGAGACCGCGGCTGGCCTCCACCGCCACGGCCCTGGCCCTGCTCGCCGCGCACGACGTTGAGCCCGGGAACGCCCTTGAGGCCCATCTTGCCGACGGTCTTGGCCTGGAGACCCGGCGCGCGCCACACACCGTCCGCGTCCGGCTCGGTGCGGAGCACGTGCTGGGCGTAGTCGTTGGCATGGGACACCAGGTTGGCCTGGTTCCACTTCAGGTTCCGGAGGTTTGAGTTGTAGTACCCCAACCACGCCTGGTATGCCTGAGCCTTTGTGTCGGGAGACACCTGCGCGAGCGCGCCGTCGACAATCGTGCGCACGCCGGCGAGCTCGCTCGCGTCCAGACGCGGGAAGTCGTGCAGCGTAAACGTCCGAAGGGTCTTGTCGGCAACGAAAAAGGACTCAAAGTCGGCAAGGACAAGCACGCCGTGGCCTTGGGCGCCAGCGCGCGCAGTACGACCAAGGCGGTGGACGTCTGACGGTTAGAACTGTTTCCCGGCTGTGAAGTACGGTCCCACTCACACTGCTCGCCGCTGCTGGGGAGGCCGATCTGAACGACGCCGGTGACGCCCTGCACGTCGATGCCGCGGGCGGTGACGTCGGATGAGAAGAGGACTCCACGGTCGGCTGCACGGAATGCGTCCGTGGAGCGGGTGCGCTTCGCCTGCGACATGCGCGAGTGGATCTCCCACACGGGGTAGGAGGTGGGAAGAGCCGAGAAGAGCTCGTAGAAGAGACCCGCCGCGCGTGCCGTGGGAAGGAAGACCATCACTGAAGTTAGCGAGATACAATGTAGTTACGCACGCTTAAAGCCACCACGCTCGGCACTCAGCACCTCCTCGCGCATGAGGACCATGACAGCCGCGGCCATGATGTCGTGTGCGGGAACGACAAGCTTCTCCTGCACGACATGCTTGTGTGCATTGATGTCTTCCTCTTTGAGCGTCGTGATAAAGTGGTGGTCGGCGCGAAGCGCGATGGACGAGATCTGATATCAGTTAAGCGCAGGCACTCTACTCACAGAGTGCACCTCGGCCGGGAGGGTGGCGGAGAAGAGCAGGGTCTGCCTTGGGACAGCTGCACGGTTCGGGAGGCTCTCAAGTATCTTGAGGAGTTCACGACGGAAACCCGCGTCCAGCAGCCGGTCCGCCTCGTCGAGCACGAGCGTGCCTGCCATCAGAGTAATACCATAGCAAACGCACGGAGCTGCGAGAAGCGCGAAGCGAGGCCCGCGTTCTCGAGAAGATCCACCAGGCGGCCAGGTGTAGCGACGAGAATGTCCGCGCTGAGATCAGTACACAGTCAAGAGACAATGCAGCACACCCTACTCACCGCCCGTTCCGCAGGTTCTTCACGTCAGTCGCCATGTTCGTCCCGCCCACGACACACTGAACACGGAGGCTGCTGCCCTTCACAAGGCCCTCGGCGGCGGCGCCAATCTGGGCCGCGAGCTCGCGCGTCGGCGACAGGACAAGCACAGAGGTGTGCTCTGCCTTTGAGAGCGGGGCCGCAAGAAGACGCTGAATAGACGGAACCAGGAAGGCGAGCGTCTTGCCCGTGCCAGTCTTGGCCTGCGCCAGCACGTCGTGCTCCGCCATGATGGACGGGAGGGTTGCCGCCTGGACCTGGGAGAGTTAGCTGGGGGTGAAATTTGTTCTTTACCTCGGTACAGAACTCAAAGGGGATGTTGGCGAGGAGCGCGGCGCTGAGTCCGGGAATGGAGGCAAAGCGCGTCTGCGTGGTCGCGTTCTGCGCCGCCGAGGGCATGGAAGCCGGGCCAGGCGTTGTCTGGCCTGACGTGAGTGCGGGGGTTGCCGACGCAGAGGCGTCAGCAGACGCGGCAGCAGCGACTGCGGCGGGACGGGGTCCGCGACGCTTTCCTCTGAATCCACGGTTGCGGTTTGCTGGTGGGGTGGACATGATGATGGGGATTGGGGGTGATGGGGTGAATGAAAGAGTGCGAGTTGTGTCGATGACAGATGTGTACGCCCAAAAAAAAAAAAAAACAGAGAGAGACAGAGTGTGTGTGGTGGAGGCGCAACTTTTTTTTTTTTCTTTTGTCTCTTGGGTGCAACGTGTCTCCAGTTTCTCTCATCAGCCAAACAATCCACCACCCCATCCATCCACCCTCTCTGATACAAATGCATGCTATGCTACAGTGTCTCTATTCGTCTCTAGAGCTAGATGTACCCGGCGAGAGACCCCTTTTCGCTATCGACATTGACTGCGCGCATGTTTTCGTACGCGGGGGGTCCGGTGGACACGGTGGTAAACGATGCGGCGTCGGAGCGCGGGGGGCGAGGCCGGCGAGGGTCATCGTGCCGGTGCGCCGGGGCGACACGCGTGATTGGGACGTGAACGTAATCGACGTCGTCCGTGTCGCGCGAGATGCAGAGCGCTGCGCAGGGACCTGAAATCCACGGCCCGTTCTCCTCCAGATCGTACAACGTGCGTCGCAGCGTGCCGTGCCCGTGCTTCCGGAGGGCATACACCGGCATTCCGACCAGGCCCATCACGAGCTAGAAGAGTCAGATTTGGTTGTGTGATGAGGACATACCAGAGTGGCGAGCCACCATCCGAGGCCGGTCGCAACGTACGCGAGGCTGAGGGTGAGCAGGTGACAACAGTGGTGCGGCGCCTGACTCACTTGGTGTACGGAATCTCCACACCCATCACCTCCGTCATCCTATCATGAAACTTGCCATCGTGCCAGACCCACACGGTGGCTGCGATGATGCACGAAAACTCAAAGCAGAAGGCGACGAGCAGCACACACGTGTCGGCGAGCACCGAGTTGATCGCACTCTTGCGCGAGATGAAGAAGGACATGAGGCTAGGAGGTGAGCGACGGTGGTGTTGGTCACTCACGAAAGGAAGAGGTACAGCAGGAAGAGGGTGCAGAAAGTCAGCGAGGCGTAAAAGATGGGCGAGAGCGCGTTCTCGTAGAACTTGGCTAAGAAGTCAGCTATGCTAAACAGCATCCTTCTGAGTGAAACATCCTCATTAGCCAACCGCCGCGCACTCACAGTGATAGTAGTGCGCAAACTGCACCATGTCTTTGTTCTGCCCCAGCTGGCGGTGGTACGCGGCGGTCGCGCCAGCAATGACACCGAGGAGTGTGATGGTCGATAGCGTGTACAGTGTGTACAGCGTCGTGCGCACTGTGCCAGCGCGCATCTTGACCAACCGTCAATAGTGAGTAGTCAGAAGTTGTAGGAGCGTTGGGAGCGTAAGCCGTGAGTCGTGAGTCGCGAGGTATGAGGTTGGGGAGGCGGGTCTTCGTGGTCGCTGCTCGAGAAGGATTCTTGGAAACAGATAACGGCAGACCACACTGTGACCTTTATGTATCTCCCCAGATGTGATACTCCAGGTCGAGATGTGATTGTGATGGACACGAGACAGTGGGGGAGGAGCTTGTTTGGAAACATAAACACAAGAGACTGGCACGGGAGAGAGCGTGTCGCAACCTGGTACGCACGCGAAGGATGAAGAGAGAGGGGACGAGGGGTCATCTCGCAAATGCACCGCCCTCGGCACAACAGTCGTGTTGGTTACTGCTGCATGCCTCCAGATTGTCTCTCGTCGCCTTGTTGTCGAAGCCTGGAGGCCTCTAGTTGTGTCCCTTTGAGCGGTGCACCGCCCTGTCCCAGTCCGACACTGCCTGGCCCCTGGCCATCCCACGGACTCAGACAACTGCGGCGACGGAGACGGAAAGATCAAACACTTTCCGGGATGTGTGTGCTGCTGCGGTAATGGGGGTCTCGGAAGGAACTCGGACGAGCTTTGCTCGGGAATGGGATGGATGGATGAAGTCGAGTCGGTGGATGTGGACAACCGTGACGGGTGTGGCCATTGCTTTTCAGCTCTCTGCAACACGACCCATCGCATACACAAATACCACGTACCACATCCAGCTAATGCTGTGTGACCAACCTGAGCATGCTGGGCATGCTGTCCAGCTGGGCAAGGGCATGCATCTTCAAGAATCGCTCGACAAAGCCTTGCTGATGCCGAAACAAGCCAGTCGACGGTCGCCTCCCTGATCCCTGTGCTCCCCTCTTATCAGTGTGACAGTGCCTTGACATCGGCAAGAACGCCACATCAGCCTTGTACATCGCCCAACAGCGTTCTGTCGGCACTGGCATTGAATACATGCTGCACGGGTCGGCCTCCCGAGACGCGTCGGACATGAACTGCGAGTGTCAACTCGCCGACGCTACTATTCTATGGAATGCAGTCCATCCGGCGCCGTCGCTCGTTTGCTCGTTTGTTCGCCCCGTCGCCCCTTGCGTCACTGTGAACCTTTAACCGTCATTCTTCCGCGCCTCTGCTCTGCATAGCTACCATATACCATAGCTACTCCCCCATCCCGAGTGTCACAAAGCTGGGCACATGAACGATTATAAGCGAGGTGGACCATTGAACTCCCCCTGTCTTGAGCATGCCTGCATCTCCGAAACGTGCGCATCTATACTGGGGAATGCTGCTCTGATCTGAAGCTTCTTCTCACAGTCATCACCTTCGATTGGTCTCTCCGCATTTCCGGCACTCTATAAACGGTACTGTACAAGGATCTCCCCATGGTTCTGCTTCTTCACGGAAAGTCTATGAGGAACTACTGGCGTAAAGCTAACGGTACTCGCGGTAGTGAGTGCGATGCTCGTGGTGATGAGTGTCTCCGTGGCGGTGTCCGTGGCCGTGACTGTGGGGGACATGGATGTGGTGGTCGTACTTGATCTTCTCGTAGCTGTGGTTCTTCTCGCGGTGGGGAAGGTGGTCGACGACGCGGGAGAAGAGGCCGCGCTTCTCGTGGTGGTGGTGGTCGTGGGAGTCACTGAGGTGCCCATAGTCGCTGTGGCTGCCCGAGTGGTGGCGGCGGTGACCTTGCGTGTGCGCGTGGGTGTGGCTGGGGACGACGAGATGGTGATGCGGGTAGGAGTGGCCGCTGTGGGTTCCGCTGTGCGCACCGTGTCCAGAGTGGCCGTGCTTGCTGTGGTGATGGGTGGACGATGAGTGTGAGTGCGAGTGATGGTGACCCTTGTGTGAGTGCCCGTCGCGGTGTCCGTGCGTGGGACGGTGGTAGTGCCCGACGTCGCTGTGGTACCCGTCGAGGTATCCAGCCTTGTAGCCGTCCGTGTATCCGTCCTTGACACGCCCGGTGTAGTGCCCGTGGCCGTGGCTGTGGCCGTGGGCGAGGTCGTTCCCGAGATGCTGCCCGGAATGACGGACGTGCGTCGTAGTGTGGCGACTGTGGTGGTGGTGGTGGTCGGACGGCGACATGTTGCGCTCAGCAGAGGTATAGAGGTGAGCAAAGTCGGCGTTGAAGTATGTCGATGTTGAAGTAGCGGTTGCTGGAGAGATGACCTTGACACACGCTGGGCAGGTCTTGTTAAGTACATAGGGGTATGCACCTCGGCATCGAGAAGACATGCTTCCAAGCAGCCGTCCATCATGCCTCTGCACGATGAGATCATGTTTATCGTGAGGTCATGCCCAGCAGTGTCGGAAGCGACAGTGATGACCTCTGTTCCTCTTCGAGTCCGCCGAGAAGCAAAAGTGGATCACAAGAAGGTAAGAAGGCAAGAACCGGCTGCGCCACCCGGTACATACAATGTACACTGTGCACTACTTGTACTAGAATTGCGCACACCAGCGACATTGAACTCGCCGTCATGACACTGACACGCCTCGCCTTGCACATGGGGACAGAGCTGTGCAGTGTTGTCTCGCAGACTGTAGTTCAAAGTACACGCTGAGATTGCTCTCCTTGCCATCATCGCCGGCAGTATGCGCGCCCCTCACCCTCTGGGACCCGTGAGTTGTTGCGGCTGTCGCCAGAACTCATGATTCTCCCGCAGCCGTGCCGATCAAGCCCATGACGATGTCGACTATGCGGAGGAAGAACCGCGCTAGGTTGTCTGCCGCGGTGGGTAAGTGCAACTTCTCCTCGTTGTCGGTGGGCTTGCCGTCGTCTCCCGCTTGGTGATGAGGGCGGCCATGCGCTTTTACGCGAGTATGGGAAGAGGAAGAAGGTTGCCACGCCGAAGACTGCCTCGAAGGCGTTCAACGATGGATACCATGTCGAGCGGGTCAGTCCATGAGTCCTGGGGTACTGCTCGCTGCTGCCAGACTTGCTTGTTGCTGCTCCTGTTCTGTTGTGTTGAGTGTGATCAGCGCGATCGATTGCGCCGTGGCACAACCCACCACGAGTGAGGACATTACATTCCTGAACCAGATGTGCTGTCGTTGAATCCCCAGATCAAGTGGTCGATGGGACAAAGAGTCCAGTACAAGACCACAATGGAAGGGGCTTTGGCGCCAGTGTTGAACATGTTGGTGAGTCATCCTCCACCATTGCTCCAGATGGCCTCCACTCGTTCGAGGTCGTTCTCGAGCTATTCTCCAGCTATCTACAACTTACTGAACCTCCGTCCTCTGATGCTACTCCACCAGATCCTCCAACACTCATTCCTCGCTCCTCCACTGTCCACTGGGATCATACAGCCAAAGGTATCGGATTGCTACGTCGGAATCGCGGTCACATGTACTCCGAGGCAAAAGGGCCCCCGCAACGCCTCCACAACGCCTCCACAGGCCTCCACTGCTTCAGGGGCGCTATCTCCGTACCCCGCCGCGGGGCCGCGCACATGTCCGCCGACCACGCCGCCGAAAGCTGGAAAAGATGTCATGCCGAATGTCATGCCGAGCTCGGCACGGCCGGCTAGTCGCCCCTGTGATCCCAGATGACAGCCTCTCACCCACTCGGGGTTGCAAAACAAGGTGTGATCTGATGACAAAGATAGCAAGAACACCCAGAATGCGATCTCGGAGCTGATACTGTACATAAACATTGACGGCGCACGTTCTCTGGGCAGTCATTTCGCTTCATCGTCGACAGTATGCCCACCCAGCTCGGCGAGGACAAGGCGGCTGCGCCAGCACACTCACCATCGACTGCGCCGCCGTCCGCTACTACCACCAATTTTGCACCACCAGAAACCGGTCCCCCAACGCCAACAAGTGCCAAGCGTCTCCACGATGTGACCGCATCAGCAGCGACGCTTCCGTCTGGAATCGATGAGAAGAAGGATGTGCGTATAGAAATCGACAACAGCGTCGAACTTCCGGCGGGCTGCGAGCGGGAGATGTATGAGCGACCGGACGGCACTTCTGAGCCCGTCATCTGGGTCGACTTTCCACCTGGATCCACGGACAACCCGTTCTACTTCTCCAAAAGCCGCAAAGTGGCCATTACCTTGGTCGCGGTGTTCTTCACCGCCCTCTCAGGTGAGTCACTGGGCATGCACACATGCATGCACAGGATGGCCCTAACACCCACCTAGCATATCAGCCCGCAGCGTTCGCGATCTCGGGAGACTCAATGTGTCGTGACCTGGGCTGCAAGCGGATAATCGTCGAGGCAGGTATTGCGCTGTACGCTTTCGGGTTTGGTCTGTTCCCCCTCTTCCTCGCGCCTTTAAGCGAGGAGTTTGGTCGCCGGTGGACATACGTCGCAGCGCTTTTCTCGTTCTTCATTCTCAACCTAATGATGACGCTCGGCAAGAACGTGGCCACTATTCTCATCTGCCGATTCCTCATTGGCGGTGCGGGCAGCATCGGTGCTACCCTTGTTGGCGGCACGCTGTCTGATATCTACGTGCCGTCGCAGCGTGGAGTGCCGATGGCCATGTTTGGTTTCGCGGCAGTCTTTTTCACAGGTCTTGGCGGAGCGACCATGTCGTGGGTCGAGGGTAACCCGCGCTTTGAGTGGCGTTGGGTGTCGTGGTTCCAGTTCAGTGAGTTGCGACGGCTCGATATAGACTCTAACAACAGTCGTAACCGGTGCATTCTTGCCTGTCGTCGTCGTCGTCCTCCGCGAAACTCGTGAAACCGTTATCCTTCGACGCAGAGCCGCCAAGCTGCGCAAGCAACGGGGACTTGCCGATGGTGGGCGGTACACGGCCCGCAGCGAGATCACAAAGCCGAGCTTTGTCACTGCTGTGCGCACGTCATGCGTCCGTCCCCTAGTGTTCCTCACGACCGAACCGCTCGTCATGTTCTTCAGCCTGTGGGTCGCTCTAGGCTGGGGTGTGTTCTACTGCATGATGGCCGGCATTCCGTATGTGTTCCGGAACATCCATGGGTTCAACATCATCCAAAGTGGGCAGATCTACTGGTCTATCTGGTGAGCCGCTGGGAGGCAAGCATAAGCTGACGTACAGCATCGGTGCAGTCATCGGCTTCCTCGGAAACTTCCTCAACGAACGCGTGTACAGGGCCAAGGCCCCAGTCAAAGGCGTTGATGCGCGTCTGTACGCGCCCATGTTTGCAGGCGTGTTCTTTGCTGGCGGCTGCTTCATCACTGGGTTTACTTCCATTTCCTCTGTCCATTGGATCGCGCCCTGCATCGGCCTCGCAATGCTTCTTGGTAAGTCACCTGTCCCTCTCCCTCGTTGACCGCAGCCGCCATCATGTCCATCTACATTGCGACGTTCACGTACCTCTCCGAATGCTACGGGACATACGCCTCGAGCGCAATGTCGGCCCAATCATTTCTTCGCAACCTGTTTGGGGGATCGTTTGCGTTCTTCACAACCGCAATGTTTGACGGTATTACAGCGCGCTGGGGCCTGGTCCTCATGGGCGGGGTGGCCGCTATTCTAGCCCTCGTTCCCTTTGCCGCCTTCTTCTACGGACCCCAGATCCGCGCGCACTCGCGTTACTCGCGCCAGCTCATGGCCGAGGAGCACTCCCGCCTTGAAGCCGAGCGCGCCAAGCGCGCCGCGATAGGGATGGACATGAGTGACGTGCAGGACCTAGAGGGTGGCGCGAACGAGGCCACCATAGAGCGCGCTGAGAGCAGGCACAGCATGCGCAGTGATCGCAGCCTTCGCAGTCAGCCCCATGCAGCGAGTCCGGTCTAGACCGCTAGACGTATGAGTCTTTGACAGTTGTACACCAGTATCCTCAGCCTGATACAGAGCAGGTCTGCATAGCAACGATGTATACATACCGTTTCGCATGTCGAGCTGGAGTGATGGCCCATCAACTTGGACATTGTGACGCCGCGTGCAATGGACTGGACGCAGCTGCGGTCGGGACCCTCGAAGATGTGTACATGCCAGGCTACGCTACGGGTACAGCGCATATTGAAGCCGTCCTCCAAAGCCACAAAGCTAGATAGTATGGGGAGACGACTGATGTGCGGCTTCGTAAAGCGTCCTCCAGCGCCTCCATAAATGCCGTGAGAAAACTTTACAGCTCCGAACCTCGAAGGTGTTCGCGAATGCCGAGGCATGCAGCAAAAAACGACCTCTGAACGCCCCAAAATCTGGAAGCCCTCCTTGCGAACTGTCGTGCCAGGTCTTGGGTGAATGCTACAAGATCAAACGTTGTTTATGCTCGGCGTTCGGCAGGCACTGGGAATGCACTTTGAAAGGGTAAGTAGGTGTTGCCGCTCGACCCGAGCACTGCTGCTCCATGATTCCGTGGGGCCATCTGCACCACATGGACTGAGAATGAGCTGTGGCCGGGCCGAGAAGCGACGACATTCTTTGTCCGCTGGTATTGTTTCTGAGTGCTCTTCCACACTCAGGTTGCAGTACCCGCGTTCCTCTGACGATTCTGGCGTAGACAGGGTGCCGGGGGCTCGAGACGGACATTGCAAGGTCAATGGTGATGCATGCTGCACTCTACAAAGGCGGAATTTTGTCTCCGACCCACTCGGGGCGACGAGTCGGCCGGCGGACTGCGTTCCGCCATTCAATCACGTTGCCCGCCCGGAGTCTCATGTTCGTTTTGTTTGCCCCGTACAGTATGCCCCGTGACCCATACCTATGTCGTATCTCCCGATCCTCCCGCGCTTATGCTCGCCCTTGTGCACAGGAACGCGTTCCGCCATCACCAACGGTCTGCCCGTCGTCACGAGCGTCAGACGGCGTGCTGGCCGACGCTGATTCTCCGCAGCACCTGGCACGTAGGCGTGGACGGAGAGTACTGACAATGTGAGTGACAATCCGGAGACATTGCACACGAGTTGTATGGTCATTCGGATCATCTGTGCAATCCCACAGTGTTGGCCACCCTTGAGGCGCTATCGAAGAGATCGAAGAGTGGCCTGGACTCTGACAGACTATCGAACGGGGGCATGTAAAGCCCGCAGTGCTGAAAGACCTCGCACATCCAAGGCACCCGGCGCGGTCACGTCGAATGGCTTTCCGGGGAGACGACCACTGTCTCACGTTCGCCATGAAACCTCGGAACCGCAGTCGGGCGAGAACAGCAGGAGCATTCCAGTTCCGCTGCTTATCAGAAGGCGGTGGGTGTTCACCAGTGGGGGAACAAATTTGACGAGAGAGCAGAACGAGGAGGTGATTGTGACATTGCCTTTCGATCACATTCCAATAGCCGGTGGCCGTCGCACACCTTGCACTCTCCGCCATTCCAGCTCAAAGCCCGCCGGTCTCGAGAGCACTTCTGAGCTTTCTAGATTTGGCGATTGAATGGGACAAGCTCACATTGCCATCAGTAGGATCATCCGCCGCAAGAGCCAGCATCAATTTGGCAGAATGCGACCAATGGCAGCTGGCGTCGTGGGCTAGACATTGAACAGGTTCTGCTCACGAGACTCACAACCGCCGCCATGTTCCACAAAAGCGGCACGATGATTCAACACCGCGGTCCTACTTTGTCGGCACTTTGGCCTTTTTCCCGCAGCAGGCTAGACATCCTGTCCCAAGGCCTAGACAAGATCTACAGAACCTTTGCTCCTGCCGCCCATCGATTTCCGTCATGTGCGGCTCCTTCCCGGTTGGAAGGTCATCGTGGCTGACTGAGGCGGAGCCGATGCTGTACAGCATGTCCTCATTCGACAAGTTTGTCAATCGTTGGAATGACACAAGAGGCCACCGCCTCGTTTACTGTTTTTTGCGCCACTCATCTAGTACACTGCCGTGGTTCCAGTTTTATTACGCACAGTAGCGGTGATCTGCACAACGACATTCCTTCGACAGTTGGGCTTGAAAGTTTCCTCCCACCCCCTGCCGTCCGTTCGCGAAGCTAAGCGTTGCCATTCCGGTGTGCCAGTCGCCGCAAGATCATGGGCGGGAAGGGGTTGAAGAGGTTGGAAGTGCGCAGGTCCGTTGGTTTGGCCCGCCTCGGCAGCGCGCTTCAAGCCTGTCGCTACCCCCACAACCTGGGCAACACTGCTGCTGATCGTCCAACTTCCACAGGTACGTTCACGCAACGAGGCACTGCGAGGGCAGGCCGCAGGGCGCGAGAAACATACATAATGGTGCTAGCCCTAAGAGTTATGCTCATGTGAACGAGGGCGACACCATCTCAGCGCCAGGCTGCATACCCCGCACATCTTCGACTCGCTGCGCCACCACAACTGCTCTCCCAGTCGTTGATTTGTGAAAAGAACGGAGCAACACGACCTGCTGGGAAATGTTTCGGTGTTCCTTCGAGTAGTTCTTTATCTTTCGATCCTCCGCACGACCTCGGAATCGTCTCAATCGCTCTTCTCGCATCTACGGTGGTCCGCTGGACCTGAGGTCTACAGACCGCACAGCTGGCCTCTATCTGTCCGAACACCTCATCCTGAAACATCTCTTCTTTTCCGTTGGCCACTTGCTTAGTTCGCCATTGTGACTGGTCTTCGTGTGTCAAAACCCTACTTGCCTGTTCTAAAAGTAACAACCGAACTCAAAGGTAGCAACATGGCAGACGGTGAGTGAAGCTCTGAACATACAGCGGCGACCAGGTGTCACACATCTAAACAATACTCTGACCCTTCAGTTATCAACAGCTCTGCACCCCCCATTACCTCAGACCCATTGTCGAGTGCGACGGCTCCCTCAACAACATCATCGGAGCCACCGACCACGTCGTCGACCGCCGTCACAAGTTCAACCACTTCGAGTGACACCACTTCAAGTGACACCACATCGAGTCCTACCTCCTCGTCCTGGACGCTGAGTTCCACGGTCGATTCTACATCTTCAACGGAGCTTACCACATCACCAACGCATTGGTTCACCAGTTCTGAGGAGGCCAGACCAAGTCCCACAGACACCAACACCAACACGAATGACAAGACAACTTTGGACACTAAAACAGCCACATTCGAGGCCACTACACCGGTGCGTCCTCCCGATGCTCCTTCCGATTCCACTCCCGATCCTTCTCATTCTCCTGATTCCACCCCCCCGGCCCCTCCCTCGGAGCGGCCAGAGCTCCTTCCGTCATCCGTGGCTCAGGCTCACCCTCTCCAGACAGCAAAAGACGCGCCATCTCAGGCTCAATCTACTTGGAGCAAGATAACTTCTGTTGCAACGGTGACCAGAACGAACAAGGCCGGCGGGACGGTCGTCGTGACAGAAACAATAGTTGGCAGTGCTCTTGCCGCACACCCCATCACTCCAAACAAGTCGTCTTCCAATGTTGCCGCCATTGCCGGTGGAGTCGCTGGAGGTATCGGTGCGCTTATAGTTGGCGCACTGTTGCTGTGGTGGTGTATGAGAAGGCGGAGAAACCGGAACGCGATCAGCCCCGACTTCTTCGACCCTCCATCGCCGTTGCGGGACGACGGTGGCAAGTTCACGGTTGATGACGACCGTATTTCTCCGTACTCTGTCCCAGGGATGGGGAATCCTCAGTTTAATGGCAGCCAGGCCAGCCTCAACAGACGGCTCATGTCGGGCGTGGATACACTTCCTGTCAACCACCAGCAGTACAACAGCCGCAGCACATTGGACTCGGATCCTCGTTACTCTGCCACAAGCTCCGACTACCTCCTCCGGAACTCCGGCGGCGCCTGGTCCCCTACTGCCCAAGCCAAGCAAGCTGAGGCGCTTGACGAGAGGCACTTCTCTTTCCAGTCCAGCGGTTCAGAGGCCAACTATACTGTGGGCGAGCCGCGCCACCGTCTCCGCGAAGCGCACTACAGTATCCCAGAGAACGGGTATGTGGAAGGACACGGATACTTTCCGGAGCAAGGGTACACTGCCGAACACGGATACAACGATTATGGCGACAACTACAGCTACGGTGTCGACAATAGAGATGCTGCGGATCGTTCACATGCGGTCGAGCACAACTACACAGTCGACAACCCCAACGTGTCCACGGAGAAGTCCCCCGCTAAAACGCGCACCCTGGGCTTCCTTGCCCCGACAAGCGATGGGGGCAGCTCCTCGTCAGGTGGAATGGTCAGCGCAAAGTCCCGGCCCCAGAGCTCCCCGCTTCAACTGCACTCTCCGAAAGAGGGTGCCTCAGCCAAAGCCGCCGAGGCGGGAGAGTTCTTTGACGATAAACAGTTTGCAAAAGAGGACGACGATCTCCTGCCACAGTCCCGTTCCCACACTCTCAAGGCTCTTTCTACCGGTTCGCATTCCAACAGTCTGGCGGAGGCATGCTGGGGTTCGCGTGCAAATGGGTCGACATCGTCACTTCACCGTCTGTCCCAGGGTCTGCCGACATCGACACCAGCATCACCCACTCACGAAAGCCGCACCTCGCCACGACCCATCTCACCACTTAGCCCCGGTCAAGCCAGCGTCTTTCAGCACCGGGACATGATGTCCACCGACCCCAGCGAGGCGGATCTTATGGACGAAGTGCCCCCCCAGTGAGTTTGCTGCGCGCGTTACAGAACAGCATGCTCACCGTATCAGATACAGCTCAATCTTGCACGTTTCTCATTCTCATGCAGTGTAGGGGCTGGAGAGAGTGGTCGGCATCTGGCTCTCTTTTCCTGTCAAGTTTCTGGATACTGAGTTTCAACTCGTCGAAATGAAATATAATGATACTATGAGGTCGGGTTCTGTGATGCAACGTCTTTTGCGCTTCTACGGCCTTGCGGTTTCAAAGGCAGCTTTGCGGTTACCACTCTATGTGCTGTACTGTCTACTGTACTGTACTGTTTCTGATGCATAACATGAATGGGGGTGCTCGCGTCGAACAAACTACCTACCGACCTGTTGTGCGGCGCAAAGAGACGCCGCTCTTGCACAGTGACGTCATTGCAACATGATCAATCAATCTCTCGCGATCTCTCGGGATCTCGGGATCTCGGTCATGGGGGGGAACATTTTGCCAAAGTCGAGCAATTCATTCAGGTCATCCAACACGTTGCGGTCCTCGTTCGACTCACTTTACTCCGCGCTCACTCACTCACAGTCTTCATCAGGCGTGGGTCTGGATCAGTCACGATCAGTCATCGACTGTCAACTGACAGGGCCGACATTGACGGTCGCTTGTGAATATAAACCGGTGGAACCCTGCACCTTGTCACTAGACACCAAATCCTCCATCCACCACGACCGAGCTAGGAAGTTCAGATCCAATCTATCCACACTTGCGACTACTCAATTACATCTTTATCACATCCGCCATGTCCGCATTGAAACGACTTGGAAAGGTTATGCCCCTCGGCGGGCAGCCATGGCGTGGCATCGGTCCATTCGTGTACGCAAACCACCACATCGATCTCTATCCTGCAGGCCGCAAAACACTAGGAGTAGACCCCAAGCTGCTCGAAGGCCGGCAGGTCGGTAACGACTATCACAACGACTCGGGATCAGGATGGAATATGGTAGGCTATAGCGTGCAAGTCAGTGTTGACTTAGCAGTATATGGCCACCGGACCCGAACCGGGCTTCCCAGCGCATCCCCATCGAGGCTTTGAGACGATTTCCATTGTGAGTGGAGAAGGGCGGAGCTCTGTGGACTTCAAGGCGGATGGCCCGTTGATTCTCCCCTACACTGGGTCACTAACTGTGCAGGTTCGTCAAGGTGTCATCGACCACGCGGACTCGTCTGGGGCGGGTGCACGCTACAGTGCCGGTGACGTGCAATGGGTCACGGCGGGTAGCGGTGTGCGGCACTCAGAAATGTTCCCCATGCTAAACCAGGACAAGCCCAACACATTGGAACTGTGGGTAGGCCGTACTCGTTCTGCAGCTGACATTGAGATACCAGCTGTGGCTCAACCTGCCGAAAAAGACGAAATGGTGCCCCCCGCAGTTCACCATGCAGTGGGCTGAGAATGTACCAGTCGTGGAGCACAACGAGGGCGGCAAAACGGTTGTTCGGGTCATCGCCGGGAACTATGACGGGAAGCAGGCTGTCGCTCCCCCGCGGGCATCGTGGGCCGCAGATCCCGATTCTGACCTTGCCATCTGGCTGTTCGAGATGGATGCCGGTGCTCAGGTCACACTCCCTCCTCCGTCGTCGCCAGACGCAAAACGTATGTTGTACGTCCACGGGGACGGTGCCAGGGTGCGGGTGGGGTCCGACATCGTGGAGAGTGAGCACGGGTTTGAGGCGACCATTGGAACCGATGTATCGCTCCCTGTCGTTGCCGAAACGCCATCAAGGATCCTGCTTTTGCAGGCTGTCGAAATCAACGAGCCGCTCGTGGTGAAGGGTCCATTCGTCATGAACACACAGGAGGAGATCAACCAAGCGTACAAGGACTACAAGGCAACGCGCTTCGGATGGGACGAGAAATGGGATACCACGGCTCCCATCTATGGTCCCGATGAGGGCAGGTTTGCGAACTTTGGCGATGGAAACAAGGTCCACCCTCCCACGCAGTAGGAAAACAAAGGGTTCAAACGCTTCCCAGACTCCCAAGTCCGTGAAGTACATGTACAATACTATTTCTCCGTAGTAGTCCGGTGTCTCATGCGTCGTGTCAGTTGTTAATCTGGGTGTGTTCTCCGTACATATGCGTATGCATTCACAGTCTTCTGAACACGGGGTAGCTGTATCCTACAACATTGCTTTCCAGTCGTTCCGCGCCATCCGATCGAGGAAACGCTTCTCAGCCTCAGCCGGCTCTGGCACCCTCCGGCCTTCGCGGCCGATATCGTTGACGTGGTGGAACATGCCCTCCTGAATGAGTGTCAGTGATGAAACCCGTCCAAGGCGTTGGCTCCCCACTCACCTTAATGCCGCCCCATGCCCCCGATGCAACCTTAGGGGCGTGCTCGGAGCCCAGTGCAACAGCTCGCTGCACGAGCTTCTGGGGAGGAGGCGCCTTCCGCCCCGCCTGGACTTGCGCCTGTTCCTTCTCGACGTCCTCTGAGTCTTCCACCAGCTCGTCGACATGGCCAGCCCGTAGAGCCTCCTGCGGGGTATAACGTTTACCTGCAACAACTTCCATCCATTGCGTCTTGTTGATTCGCGATTGGAGAATCGCCGTGGCCGATGGATGTAGCGCAAGACCAATGAGTAGCTGACGTTAGATTGTCCTCAGACACGCGGGCATTGCGATTCCCACCTCATTCATCGACATCCAACCCTTGCCGGACGACATGATGCGGAAGTCGCAGCAAAGGGCGGTGAGCATCGCGCCTGCGAAACAGTGCCCCGGCTGGGCCGAGATCGTGATAAGGGGAAAGGTCATGAGGCGGTAGTAGAATGGAAACGCGAGCTCTACAGGGTAAGCATTACCTCCTCTTTCGAGGGTGTTTGCACACACCGCTCCCAAAGCCCGGCTGGAACAGGATCTCGGGCACAAATCCGTTGCTGAAGAACTTTCGGATGGCACTGGTCAATACCACCGCACCCCCGAGCTTCTTGTCCTGCTTGTTGGCAGCGCGCCATTCGGCTTCGACTGTGTCGAGGTGCTGGTTGAGTGTGACAATCATCTTGGGCGTCAGGCGGTTGTCGGGTGGCGCGTCCATTGTGATCACCCACACGTCGGGGCGCGGGCGAGACAACGTTGCGGGAAGGTCGGACATGGGTGGTGAGCTGCTGTTCAGAGTCCTTGCGGTCGAAAATTGAGCACTTGCAACGTGCTGAATGTTCACAAGAGCACATCTAGCTCATTTCTTCGCGCACTTTGTGGGGGAGCAGGGATTGTAATGGTCGTTGCCGGCTGCGTCACTGATCACTGACAAGGGTCGGATGGATCGGGTACCTCCGTGGTCCCATGGTGCTGCACCATGGTCCCCCGGATTTCGGAAGTTCACCGCCGCGACTCACACATATACTTGTGCTCTCCTGTCCACGGCACTGTAATGCGCCACAGCGACACTCCATCCTTCACGCGTATCCCACGTGCGGGACACGCGTACGACATACCACTAGCCAAGTCCCGGCCTCGCCCTCACGATCGTTCGACCGAGTTCGACGCGCCACATCGCTTGAAGCCGACACCGCGCTGCGCCAACAGGGGTTAGCGTCGCAGCAGACACCATCGCCAAGTCGGCATTCGTCCCATAGGACGAGTACCGACCAGTGCGGTCATCGTACGCCGCATCACCATCGAGGAGGGAGGGACCACTAAAGGGTATATAGACTTGGGGCCGGCATTTACGCCATCGAGTTTCTTCGCCCCACGTGCCATACAAAGTCTTGCCATCCTGTGGCTCTAAGAGTTTTGCCAA